>OX243901.1:10245200-11613281 GCA_945859665.1 Anorthoa munda
CGAAGTATCCGAAAAACATCACATATACCGAAAAATACCAACAACATAACAGTACCCTTATATTCCTCTAAGGGTTGGTAGAAAGAGGTATACCTAGAATAAAAATAAACAAATGTATGAAATATAACAAGAAACAAATATTAAAGGAGACCGGGAGCATGAGTTTGGACTCTGGTGCATGAAGCTAAGCAGATACTGAATAAAATACTTAAATCGATCGTTCCGTATGATGCTTTTCAAATACCGAATCTCATGGAAATCGCTATATAAAAAGTCATATTGGTTTTTCATCCAAACTCATAGAAGTTTTAGCTTACTTAGTAAATAATACAGCTATTAACAAAATTTAACGACTATATTACTTAGAGGGGTATGCCATCTTAGAGTGATACAAAGATAAAACATGCCAGGTGCAACTAAATGAAAGAACAAACAGATAAAATATAATTAGATACATACATAAAAAACAATGTTATCGAGAAAACGAATCCATCAAATCAACATTGTGATACAAAGTTCTTGCGAATGTGTTTAAGTGCCTTCAATTTAAAAGAGAACCGACTAGTTGCCATTCTGATGTTCTGAGGGAGAGAATTTGATTTGATTTTTATTGTTTTAACACTAAACTCTTCTCATACCAAACACTTTGCTTCGGGAATGGTCACGGGTAGACTAATCGTCACGTCCGTCACATATCACTTACTAACAGGAATGACAGCTGCACTCTATCTACCAATCACAGCACTTGCTTGTAGCTTAGGGTGAAATAATAGCTGCCCCTACAAGTCTGATGAAAGGTAACTCTAGCGGTATTATTATTAGTTTCCTGTTGTTATTAAACTCGTTTTTTGGGGTGTTTTGTTAACTACAATACATCGCTTCGTATAGTAACTGTACTAATTTTAGTTATGATATTGTTGGGTCCACACTACACACTAAACACAGAGTTTCATCAACAACTTTGGTGATCTGTAATCAGATACCAGCATCCGCACACTCACTTGACTGCAAAATCTTCCCTTCTAAATTGATTAGTTGTTACATAAGGCCATGTTTTTGTGAGGAGAAATAAAGATTATGATTAACTTCTATGGAATTTCAGCAAGTCTGTGCAATACAGCAGTACAGACAAAATAATGTCAGTGTTTCAGAAAGGAAGTCTGTGTAGTGTGGGCCCACCATATTACTTTTGACTAAGTTTCAAAATACGGAATAGTCAAATGACTTATTATTTAATATTTATTTATTTAACGGCCAATATAAATTACACTATTGTTAAATAAGCAACGGCAAAGAAATAAAAAAATAAACTGAATATAAGTGCTATAGGTAGATAGTAAGAAAAACACATTATTTGTTGCAGAAACATGAATTTAATTGATTAAAAAAATGGAATAATAAGTACCATTATATAATAAAACCTTAAAATACGATAGTTGCGTAAGATATTTTAGCCAAAAATACATGTCCATGACCTCGTCAGTCGGTGTCAAAAACTAAGAAACTAAAATAGGAACACCGAATACAAATTGACGAAGGAAATTAAACATAAAAATTTACGGAATAATGCTAAATTATATAGTTAGTAAGCTTTATGAAATTTAAGACACGTTTAACTAAAAAGTAAACGAAGCCGTTAATATTGATGCTCATCGCACGCCTTTTTCCCAAGAGGGGCAGGAACCAAAGAAACTCACTTCTTACGATCCCTTACGAACTCGTTTTGCTTCGTTTACATACATACATTAATTAATTATGTATTGAAGTACCTGCTTATCAATTCTACATTTTATAATCTGACTGCTGTAGCGTAATCGGTACTAGACTTTTTGCTTTATCCTCTGTTTTAATTTGTCAAAAAAGGCCGGTTACAATTATTAAAATTTTCGTATTTCGTTTGTCAAGAAAACAGAAAACAATTTTTTTTCTCGGACTAATTGGATTGATAAAAAATGTTTGGCACTGAAATTTTCTACCAAATTATTGGTATTTGCATATTTTTATAGAAACTGATTAAAAGCGTCAATATGTTTTAAAATGGCAAGCAGCAATATGACCATGGCTTTGTCAATTCTTGTGCGGAAACGGCAGGAACACATTCCTTGTCCTCAGGCAGAGGATATGTGAAGTACGAGCTGACCGACGCGCCAGAGCCCGTGGACCGCATGCCGCTGCGACTGAGCTCTGTTAGAGACACCAACTTTCGTTTCACTACCATGCCACAGACGCAGTGCGACAGACTGGAAGGCTGGGCAGTCCTGCCAAGACTGGTGACAAGCTAATCATAAAAAGACCTTTTATGCTGACAAGAGTTTATGCAGATTGAATCAAAAATGGTACGAAACGCCCCATCTGCCTAATTATTATATGTAATGTTGCTTTCTTCTGGTATTCAGACCCTTGTGTCCCATAATTTTGATGGTCCGTTTCCGTATAGATATCAGTATTTTTTTTTTTAAACTTTGCCCCACTCACAGTTGAGCCGGCATCGGCTTTACCCCTGGGAATGCATGCCGTACCTGCAGTCTTCGGGATTCCGAACGTCTTTCAACGGGTTCCGTATATAATTATATGAAACGGCCTGAGTTTTTGGCGAAGTACTACCGAAGGCGGTTTTGTTCATCCAGCGTGGATTCCCGACGAATGGCTGTTATATATAGTTAACATATTTTTATTTAGTTTAATTTTTCGTGTTAGAATTACGTAGCTTACTTTTTAAGTTTTCGTAGATAAAAACTTTTATTACCTTACCTATATTACGTTATAGAATCGTACTTTAAGTGTATGTAAGCCATTATTAAACCGGTTGCAACTGAGTTAAGAATAAGCACGTGTATTCTTAATACCTTTAAACCTTGGCAAAATTTCACTCTTATTGTTTTGTATACTATTTAGTTTTTTTTATAAAGTGTTTTAACTTATTCTATTTTGTATATTTTCGGTGTATTTTATTCTAATACAAAATTATACGTTATAATTGTGTTCAACGATTTTTCTTTTTTTATAACGCTGCAGTGCGTAAAAAGAGGGCTTAACCTAACAGTGTGATAATACCTACGCGCTAGTAAAAATATTAAAACAAGGGAACTGCCAGATTGGAACGAAATTCCTTTCGCTATAAAACGTGTACGACCAAACGCAAAACCTGAAAAGTGATCATTGTACTCATCATTATGACCAACTTTTACGTACGTAGATCAGCTGTTCAGCACATTTTGTCGAGTAATTAAAATATAAATGTATTGGGCAGTAGATTTTTTGTATATTATGTATAAAATAATAGGCACAATGAATTAAATATCACCATATGATTTCAATAACGAAATGAAACAAAAAGTGTGATCGCCAAGTGTGCGAACTGTAACTTGCAATAAGGTACTTCGTTCAACTTTATCATCTTAAAATAAACGTAAGATTCTCCTTCACTACATTCTAACATAAACACCATTACGTATTATATAACTAGGGGGTGGATGACTGTGTTCCAGGTGACGGGATTTCATTAGTCTCCTGTCTTTCGTGATGCTGAAGCGAGCTTTGCATTTTCTTCCAAAGGAGCAGATGTACAAATCAGTTGTCTTACTTCGGCCATCACACCAGAACGTGTATCCTTGAAGCATGGCTATCTCTTTACCAGTCTTCTTCTTTAACCATTGGACTGTAAAACAAAATAAACAATTACAACTAGTTACAAAAAATGCGTTAGTTGCCTTTAGGGGATTAAGAAAAATTACAATATACAAATAATGAAAAGCCTGAACAACAAGCTATGAAATAATAAGAAATTATAATAGGTACATTTTTATTTTAATAGTATATAATTAAACACGTAATGATTCACCGACATGAAAAACTTATTATAATATGTAGAAATATTTGACAGTAAATAACAATAATATTATATTTATTTTAGTTTGTCAGTAGGGGAAAAAATAATACTTATTTTAATGAAAAAGAAAGACCGGCCAAGTGCGAGTCGGATTCGCGCACGAAGATATCCGTCCCATTATCGCAAAAAACGGCAAAAAAAAAACGTTTATTGTATGAGAGCCCCACTTAAATATAAATTTTATTCAGTTTTTAGTATTTGTTGTTATAGCGGCAACAGAAATCCATCATCTGTGAAAATTTCAACTGTCTAGCTATCACGATTCATGAGATACGGCCTGGTGACAGACAGACAGACGGACCACGGAGTCTTAGTAATAGGGTCCCGTTTTAACCCTTTGGGTACGGAACTCTAAAAATATAGAAAAATAAAAAGATATTTTTTAGAAATATAAAATATAAAAATCATTCACTTGTGATATTATTTTTACTTGCATTTCGCACAAGTGTGAAAGTTCAATGTCTGAAGTGATCACAGAACGAATGAAATTATTTCTAAATTTTTACATATATACCACTACGTATTAGTTGGATGATTGTGTTCCAGATAACACGTTGTCATTTCTTTCCTGTCTTTAGTGATGCTGAAACGAGCTTTGCATTCACTTCCTATGGAGCATGATGTGCGTGGTCATGCTTTGTTTTTTTAGACATAATATGTATCCTTGTAGCATGGCAAACAAAATGGAGTTTAACTCTACCAAATGTTTCGTCATGAGTTTTACTCGCGCACGACACCCTATCAATTTTGGGTACAAAATCAATCATAGGACCATTACCAGGACAAGTGGAATGAAGGATCTGGGTATCACTTTTGACATGAGACTAACGTTCCACGGTCTCATATTATTAGTAGCAAAACATTCATTTAGGCGATTGGGTTTCATTCTACGCAATGCAAAGGATTTCAAGAACTTCAGTGCGATCAAATCTAATGTACTAGTTAGCAGTAAACTGAAGTCCAGCGCATGTGTCTCCTCTTCCCCCTGTTCTTTTCATGTGAACCCCCATGAAAAGAAGTACACACTACTCTTGGAAAGGTTTAGAAATTTACTGAGGTATCTGTATAAGCGTCTATATGGATATTATCCATTCTTATACCTATCTAACTTCCTCTTAGACTGTTTAAGCTCGAACCTTTCACGGGTAAACTGATGCTCCTGAACTTCACGACGAGGTATCCCAACTTTTTGCCCCAGTCAATTATAGACGTAGTAGGAGGCACAGATTGTTCGCCGTACCAGGGACTGGAACCGCCGCTCGAGCCCAGTCTGTCATCGCTCGAACACTCACCGCGGTAACGCTCTCCAAGAGAGCGTTAGCGCGGAGAGTGCTAAACCTGATTCTGATGTGTTCGCGGACAAATGGAAGAAGATCTTGTCTGTATGTCTGGAGATAAGCATATGACTGCCGTGTTATTATAGACTAGCGGATGCCACGCGGTTTCACCCGCGTAGTTCTCGTTCCCGTGGTAATACAGGGATAAAAACTATAGATAGAATATGTCACTCGGGGTAGTGTAGCTTCCCAAAGGCGAAAGATTTTTTTAAATCGGTCCAGTAGTTTTTAAGTTTAATCGTTACATACAAAAATACAAATCTTTCCTCTTTATAATATTAGCATAGTTATAGATAATTATCATTGTTGTTTGTTTTAATTATTTTGATTTTTTATGCTTTATGTTAAAGTAAATAAATTAATAAATGACTATCTCTTCCCCGATTCCACTCTTGTATCATTTAACTGTAGACAACAAATTACTATTAAATACATTATACAATATCTTCTTCTTCCTGTCGTTGATACTATGCTTAATGGTTAATTCACATATTGTGCACATATAAAAAAGCAACGTGGTGTTTGGAGCTTAGGAAACAATTAAACAAAATATCTAGAAAATAAAATGTTTTTATCTTGACAGCAGGGGATAGAAATCAGACTTACATAAAAGTAAATAATTATTATATATAACGATAAAAAGTTTATGTTTTTTGAAATAAAATAACTTTTTGTTTATATTTTTTAATTAATCGCATTTCGCACAAGTATGAAAGTTGAATGTATGAAATGCTGGCTCCACCGGGTAGAACCGACATTAGATTAACGTATAAAACTATTTCTAAATTTTTAAATATACACCGTTACGTATTATATAACTAGGGGGTGGATGATTATGTTCCAGATGATAAGATTTCATTATTGGGGTGCCTTTTGTGGTAATGAAGCGAGCTTTGCATTTACGTCCTACCGAGCACCAATACAAATCGGTGGTCTTGTTTCGACCATCACGCCAAAATGTGTATCCTTGTAGTACGGCTATTTCTTTCCCGTTATCTTTTCGGTACCATTGAACTATAAAAAAAATAAACTACCATTTATATTTAAAAAATAAACCAGACATTGATCAGAGAAGATAGCGAGATGTCGAGGCAATATTTATGTATTGTTTCGACAAGAAAAGTCTTAACATTAGCAGTGGCGCACAGAAAACACATTAAACAGATACATTGATTTAAAAGAACCTTAACAAAATATGACATTGTTCGAAATAAAAGGACATTATAATTCTGCTATTTTAATTCTTCGCACGTGTGTAAAAAGTAGAATCTGCCTTCTAATTGTTTAAATAAAACTTATCACTTATTACAAATTTAGGTGGTGGATGAGAGTGTTCCAGATAACAGGATTTCAGTAGTGCCCTATCTTTTGTGATTACGAAGCGAGCTTTGCATTTTATTCCTGCTGAACACCAATACACATCGGTAGTCTTGTTTCGACCATCACGCTCAAATGTGTATCCTTGTAGTATGGCTATCTCTTTTCCGTTATCTTTTCGGTACCATTTAACTGTAAGAAATTAAATTGCCATTAAGAAAATAAAAACACAAAACATTAGCAGTGGCCCACAGAAATAAATGGATATCCTAATAAACGATTAAAATAGTGTTTAAAAACTTTAACTAAATATGACATTGTTCGAAATAAAAGCACCTTTTAATTTTGATATTTAAATTTTTCGCACAAGTGTAAAAAGATGGACATCAAATTTTTAAATATAAACCATTACGTATTACAAATTTAGGTGGTGGATGAGAGTGTTCCAGATAACAGGATTTCAGTAGTGCCCTATCTTTTGTGATTACGAAGCGTGCTTTGCATTTTATTCCTGCTGAACACCAATACACATCGGTAGACTTGTTTCGACCATCACGCTCAAATGTGTATCCTTGTAGTATGGCTATCTCTTTCCCGTTATCTTTTCGGTACCATTGAACTGTAAGAAATTAAAGTGCCATTAAGAAAATAAAACACAAAACAGCAGTGGCTCACAGAAATAAATGGATGTCCTAATAAACGATTAAAATACTATTTAAAAGCTTCAACAAAATATGACATTGTTCGAAATAAAAGCACCTTTTAATTTTGATATTATAATATTTCGCACAAGTTTAAAAATTTGTACATCAAATTTTTAAATATAAACCATCACGTATTACATATTTAGATGGTGGATGTGAGTGTTCCAGATAACAGGATTTTATTAGTGTCCTATCTTTTATGATTACGAAGCGAGCTTTGCATTTTTTTCCTACTGAGCACCAATATACATCGGTAGTCTTGTATCGACGATCACGACTAAATGTGTATCCTTGTAGTATGGCTATCTCTTTCCCGTTATATTTTCGGCACCATTGAACTGTAAAAAATTAAATACAATTAAGAAAACAAAACAAAAACTGTGTAATTTGTGTTTATGAGTATCCCATATTTTGTGGTTACGGAGCGAGCTTTGTATATTTTTCCTACAGTGCATGCAATACCATCGGTTGATTATTTTGGACAATTACACCAGAATGTGTATCCTTGTAGTATGGCTAACTCTTTTCCGTTCTGCTTTTGGGACCATCGAACTGAAGATTTTTTTTACACAAAACATACATATACAAATACAGAAGGACAGCATATATACAAAGGCCATCTTAACCCATAATCAAGACTATCGCGTTTGAATTTGCCACTATGAGCGCTGGTGTTGAGCGAGGACCTCAAAATGTAAAATTTCAAAGTTTTTTGGCTTTCAGCGCAAGTTTATTTACTAATTTTTTATTGTTGCGAATATTTTCCAAATATGGCAGATTAAGATAGGTAGGTAGGTATTTTATAGTTTTATGTTACGCAAAATGTTATACTCCATTTTTTTTCGAAAAAAAAGGACTGCGCGGAACTGCAGGATACTCAATTTTATATTTAATCACACTTCTACGGCATTAGAAAAGATTTTAATTTAAACTTTACTTCCGTGCGTGTAATAATAACGCTAAACAGCTAAAATAAAAGCTAATAATAAAACCTTACTCGCGCCAGTAGTGCCAATTGTTGAGCACAAAAGGGAAGCCCTCATTGGGTTCTCTAATCATATTATTACTAGCTTCTGCCAGCGGCTTCGCCCGCGAGAATGTCGAACATTTCTCCAAGGGAACATATGCCCGGGATAAAAAGTATTATATGTGCTATTCCAGACTATAATCTACCTCTGTGCCAAATTTCATCCAGATCCGTCCAGCCGTTTGAGCACGAATATATAACAAACACACACACACACAAACACACTCACAAACTTTCACCTTTATAATATTAGTGTGATTTATTTATATTAAACAAAAACAATGTCGAGGGGTTAAAAATAGCATATTAACTTTATTGTTCACCAAAATTGGAACGCAACAGTTTTACAATATTGCTATTAAATACGAAAATAACCAGCCAACCGCAATCAAAATCTCTTGAAGTTCCCTTTAGGGGGCTAAATTAAGGGCCGGATCCAGAAGACGAGTTCTCCACGATATAGCATGTATTGTTAGGAGGTGCCTGACTGTCTTCTTGACCTAAACCACCTTTGGCTGGGCCTCTGTTCCAAGCACCAGCAGACCACAGTTTTAGGTATCATTTAAAGATTAATCTTATACGTAACTAGACGACTGAAGGAAATGCATAGTATTCTGATAATAATAAATTATTTATTTCGGACTTTATATAGAACGCCTTGCCTTGCCTGCTTCAATTTCTGCGTATTGCCTTATCCTGTCCTTATTTTCCAGAATACCATCCAAACCAGTATAGGAAAATGACAGGCTTTCACCAATTTATTTTAAACTTACGCCTACAAAATATAACATTGTTATTTGATAAAACATATTGATAGTCCTTATTCTTTTATTACGAAAGTCTTATTTATAGGAATATTTTTAATATTGAACGAAAATAATCTTGAAATAATTTGGGCATTCAGTATGCCCTTTCTTTGGCTGAATAAACAGGCAAGCGATGACGCTAAGTGTCAAAAACTCGCTTGGCAATGTCTTAAAAACATGTAGGCACTTAGAATGGTCCTTATGTCAAATCCATCAATAAATAGTTAAATCAATCAATCCTAATATAAATTCCATTACGTATTACGTACTTAGGGGGTGGATGATTATGTTCCAGATGATAGGATTTCAGAAACTCCCTGTCTTTTGTAACAACGAAGCGAGCTTTGCATTTTCTTCCCACTGAACACCCGTAAAAATCAGTCGACATACTTCGCTTGTTAACACTAAACGTGTACCCCTGTAGCATAGCTATCTCTTTTCCATTCTTCCTTCGGTACCATTTCACTGTAAAAAATATAGTAAGATATGCAACTATTGCTATTTAATACGACAATAACCGGCTAAATATCAAATAAAATGTCTTAAGGTTTAACAATTGCCTGGGGTCTAACCCCGACCAAAATCTCTTGAAACTCTAGTAAGGCGGATAAAACAAGAGCCTGATTTAAAAGTCCAGTTTTCCATGATACAGCGCAACCACCATTGGCTTGCACCTGCAGACCAACGTATTAGATATTTAAAAAAAGGAAACTTACACGTAACTAGATGACGGAATGAAGGAAACGTATATTAATCTGTCAATACTAAATGATTTATTACGGACTTTATATTCTTCCTTAAATCAAAATGGGCAATTAATCCTAGATTTAGGAATTTTATTTTTTTTAGAACACCATTCACACCAATATATAGGCATGACAGTGTTCCAGATGTCAGGCTCTCACTAATTTATTTTAAACTGACACCTGCAAAATACAGTAACATTATTTTCACGTATCTCAATTAACATTTGATATTTCAACAAGAAGAAGAAGCGTATTTCAGGATAGTCAATTGTTCATCATTTCTGCGATTTATCCTGTCCTTAAATCGCTGGCCTACATAAATTCCATTACGTATTACATAATTAGGGGGTGGATGATTGTGTTCCAGATTATAGGATTTCAAAAACTTCTTGTCATTTGTAACGACGAAGCGAGCTTTGCATTGACCTTTTACTGAGCACCTATAACAAGCAGTCAACTTCCTGGTATTGTTAACACTGAACCTGTACCCCAGTATCATGGCTACCTCTTTTCCATTCTGCGTTCGGTACCATCTCACTGTAATTAATACATTAAGCAATGTAGTATCTGAAGTAAAAAAATAATGAGACTCAGGAATAAAAATATCAATTAAACGTCATTCATTCACCTAAAGATTCAAGATGAGTTTTAAGACAAAGGTTTGGTCTTCAAAATTCATTTCATCGCAGACACCAAAATAAAAATTCCCTAATAAAAACGACAGACCTTCCAAAAAGACAAGAACTTGTGGTTAAGTAACATTTTTATTCATTAACTTTATATTAGTTGATTCTGATTATTTTCTGTATTAGAATAATAAATAGACCTCGACTAGACTTGTCGCAATAACATTGCTAAAATATTTAAAGTAGGTACTTCAAAACTAATTATTTCAGCTTCTGATTACATATTTTATGTCATGTGTGAGCGTAGCGTCATACATGACATAAAATATGTACGTCATACATATACATATAATGCTGTAAGCGGGAACAAACAAAAATTATAGAAAAGCCGACCAAAACTACGATTAAATTATATCTAGTACTTGTTTTTTTTTTACCTTTGTATAGATGCTTTTACCGATTGTTTTGTGAATGTGTGAACATTGTAGGCCTAGATTTCTAGATGCTTGATAACATTTGATAACTTTTTATCTCGTTTTACTTTTTATTTTTAGTTTCTAACGTTTTATTGTCGGGCCCACGTCCCATATCCCATATCTAAGTAATGCTGTAACATGGAAATATTGTAAAAACATATTTTTAAAAGAGTAACCATGGAGTTTCTTGCCGGTTCTTCTCCATAAGAAACGACCAACCCGAACCGTGCGCCTTTTGTCGACGTTTTATAAGTGCCCATGTAGGCCCATGTAAATAAAAAAAAATGATTTTGATTTTTTTGATTTTGTTTTCTCTTTTCAGTAAATTAATTTTTAGCAATCGGGTTTTTTGTTTTTATAATAATTTGCTTTATTTCAGACTTTTAGTTTTTAGTAATAAACGAGTTCTCCAAATAAGTTATGTGGTAAAAGATTATTTATTTTGCTATCAAAGTTACGCTTATCTTGAATTTATGCCAAAATAGGAACATAAAAGTTTTACAACGTTTATATATTTTTGGAATGGCCTAATTAGTAGCTTTCATTTGATATCCATATTGTTAGTAAAAAGAAAAAAATTTAATCATCCCCGTTTTCTTAGGGGGGGCGCAATTTTTTTGAATTATATAGCCTATGCTACTCCCATAATTGATACAAATCCAACAAAACTTCATATATTATAATCCGTCAAGCCGTTTGGGCTGTAGAGCATATGCTATAGAAATGGACATACTTACACAAATACGCTCAAAAATCATAGCCCTCCCGCAGTCGAGTAATTACGAGTAGAATCTTGATTATTTTAGGTAAACTTGTGAAATTGATCTTAAATTTTGAAATAAATACCATTACGTATTAAAAACTTTGGAGGCGGATGATTGTGTTTGAGTTGGAAGGATGTCATGAACTCTCGGTCCTTTGCGATGGAGAAGCGAGCTCTACATCGCCTGCTGACGGTGCACTTAAACATATCGGTTGACTTATTCCGACCATCAAGACCATAAGTGAATCCTTTTATAATAGCTATCTCTTTCCCATTTTGTTGTCGGCACCATTGAGCTGTAAAAAAATCAACGATACACTTTAAAAACAGTAAAAATGCAAAAAACATTATTTAAATTCGTCTAGTTCTTAAAAAATAGAACAAATCTTGAAATTGTTCAACATAAGATAACTATCTAATAGGGTTCAAATTAAATTCATTTGTTTAAGGATTTATGAGAAGGAATAGAAAAACTTGAAGCTTTATAAAAATCCTTGTAGATCGTTAGAAAAATTATTTTGACATTGGAAATAAAATAACTTTGAATGTAGTTAACTCAGCATTTTAATTATTTTAAATTTATATAGGTAATCGAAAATTTATCGAAACCAAAACAGTATATGAACGTAATTCCGTCATCACCCAACACCTTGTTAAGCTGCTGAGATTACGATGGCCCCATCGTAATCTCATACAGGTTGACGTCCGGAATGTCTTCGGTATGGAGTCAGGTCAATCTAGCTATTCGGTCGTTTGCTATATACGCAACGGTTTAATTGGTGAACGCGAGAGATTTTATGGACATTTGTACTAATGTCCATAAAATTTCTCGAACTTCCTCAGAAGTGCCGGTTTGGCGGCTTCGATTCTGCTATTGCTAGTTTCTAGTTACGTGAGTGCGGTTCTTACATCTTTATATAAACACCATTGAGTATTATAAACTTAGGAGGTTGATGATTATGTTCCAAATTACAGGACTTGATGTATCCTCTGTCCTTTGTGATGGTGAAGCGAGCTCTACATGTTCTGCTGATGGTGCACCTGTACGTATCGGTTGTCTTACTTCGACCGTCAATACCATATGTGTATCCTTTTATCATGGCTATTTCATTCCCATTCTGTTTTCGGTACCATTCGACTATAAAAATTAAACAGTTTGATACATGTTAATAACATTCATGAACTAGTAAAGCAATAATTACGTTCATAATAAGTGCATTTATGGCTTCGGGGCCCATTTTTCAATCGTTAGAGTCGACAGCTAACATGGTTGATAATATCATAGTTGTACGTAAGCCATCTGCCGATGACGGAATGTATATGACGATTGGCAAATCAGCCCTTTAGACGTTTTAAATCCGGAAATATTTAAACTGAACTATGTTCACTATATTTTCGTGTAAGGCTCAGACATATCGGCATTATTTCAGCAACAGCAGCAGCAGCGGCAGTATTACGCGGTCACCTATCAGTATACATCGTCGCAAACCACTCTATAAAAATTGGGTTAATTAAACAGATAAATACCGTACAACCACGTAAAAAGGCGAAAACTGTGAACTTAAAAGTGCTGTACAACGATATCGTATTCACAAATCTACATTGAAAACTGAAAAAATAACAAAATTATCAGTTTCATCACAATGTTGAGGTTACCTGTTAAAACAACAGTGTACGAGTAAAGTGAAGTAAACAGTATTACCAACCAGACAACTTGAATTTGCGTTCGGAAACAACACACAATTCAACGTTCCGTTACAAGCAGTTTCACTACGCTTTTTTTCATTTCAAATAATTAAAGCACTATGAAAATGGAACAACAGTTTCAAATTTTTTTTTTGACTTAATTAAAATTGAAATGGATATGCAAACTACAACCAAGCAACGACATATTTTACAAACGGCAACAGATTTTTACAAAAAAATGTATACGGATGATATGAATGAATACTTATGCAAAACAACAGTAGAAGAAAACCCAAACCCAGAACCAATCCCAGACGTTAAGTAAAGTGAAGTAAGAAGAGCTTTCCAAACACAGAAGGCTGGTAAATCATCTGGAAATGATATGATAACTAACGAATTACTAAAACTTACCATAGAAGACATAATACAACCTTTTACACGAATTATGAGATATATGCAATGAAATTTTGGAAATTAAACAAATTCCTTCCCAATTGACATCGTCAACAATAATTCTTCTATATAAAAAAGTAGATAAAAATGAAATTAACAATTATAGACTCATCAGCTTGATGCCGAACTTGTGCAAAGTGTTCAGCAAAATTTTATAACACCGCTTGACTAAAAACCTAGATAATAATCAACCCAAAGAACAAGCGGGCTTCCGCTCGAATTTTTCAACAATCTATCATATATGTACATACTGTCAAGCAAGTTAATGAAAAATGCAACGAATACGACCGCCCGAACTACATGTCTTTCTTAGACTATAATAAGGTATTTGACTCATCAACATCATCATCATCAGCCTATTAATATTCCCACTGCTGGGACACAGGCCTCCTCTCTGTGAGAGGGAATGGGCCGTAATCTACCACGAGGGCCCAGTGCGGGTTGGTGGATGTCACATGTCTTCAAATTTTTGGTTCTAGGTCATGCCGGTTTCCTCACGATGTTTTCCTTCACCGCATTTGACTCGTTGAAGCATAATTACATAAGGGATTCTTTAAAAAACCAAGGACTGGAAAGTAAATACATTAAGATCATCAAGAACATATAAGTCAACAGCACAGCAAAAGTACAACTTGAAAACGTTGTACTTGTATACTTCCATGTCTCATCTACGGCTGCCAGACCTGGCCACTTACACAGAAAATTAAGCACAAACTGGGTGTATGCCAAAGAGGAATGGAAATAAGTATGTTGGGACTAAGGTTGAAAGACAAATGGAAAGCTACAACAGTTAGGGGCATCACCAAAGTAGCAGATTTTAAAGTAAAACACGAACCTTGAAATGGAAATGGACTGGTGACATGATGAGATCAACAACAGAAAAGTGGACCAAAAAAGTAATAGAATGGTACCCGCGGGACGGACAAAGACGTAGAGGAAGGCTGAAAAAAAGAAGGGGTTGACGATGTGCCCAAGTGTTGGAGAAAGACAGCAATGGACTGGCAAATGTGGAGGGAACTTGAAGAGGCCTATGTCGCAAGACAGCCTGGTAACTGATATTAAATGTTAAGTTACATACATACAGAAAAAAATTAAATAAGTATAGTTAGTATAGTATAGTTAATTATAATAGTATAGTTTTAAGTTGTATTATATTACAATTTGTTCAAAGGTCAGTGTAAATAAAGACTATTTTTATTTATTTAAATATTTTTATCTACACTCACAACGTAATGTTCCAAATACGAATTCGAAAAATATTGTATAAACACGTACTTTATATTCGTGGATAGGTAAAATTTAAAAAAAAAACCCATTATAGTTCAACATTTTCCTTCGATTTTCAAACAACTGCATCATAAAATAACTTTTTAATTTTTATAGCACACTTTTACTTTTTAATGTTCTGGCGCGTATGGGCTCATGTCATTGTCAGTTGTCTGTGGATGCGCGCGCTGCGCAATGAGAATCTAAATTGCCCGCCATACCATACCACATATTTTTTCCCTTTCCACTTTTGTTTTATTTTAACTGTATGAGTGAAGATAAAGTAGTGTATGCAATAGCATATAATTAGGTATTAAAACACTCGCGTAATATTATTATCAAATTCGGCTTCGCCTCATTTGATAAACCTACGCTCGTGTTTTAATAACCCCTTTTATATGACTATTGCATAAACTACTATTATCTACTCTCATATCGTAATATTCGAATTATAAACTTCAAAACGAGTTTATATTGACATACTTTATAAACACAATACCGAAATTTAAAAATAGAATCTTATTATAACACTTTTTCTCTAACAAAATAATGCTATAATACAATTTTTTTTCTATTACGATACAGGACAAATCCAAGAAGTTAATCACAAGGAGTTTTCATCAATAATTTTTTGTAAAGCCATTTTTATAGTACCTATTTAAAAAGATTTGATTCCAATTTTTACTTGTCTATGACAATGCCCGCTTCAGGCTTAGCACGCACTGTGGTTTTTATTCGCGCGAATTTTGTCTCTTTCTTCATGTTCATAGAGCTCAAAATATTCGCGCGAATTAAATTCGCGCCGCGGTGCGGTGGATTCTGCGGCAAAACACGGATTTCTTGCGGTATTATTTCTGCACGATTTTTTACCGCATTGCGAGCAACTTCATACAATTCCATAGGTCGCAGAATAGGCGAAAAAATTTCGCACGAATAAAAATCGCAGTGCGTGCTAAACCTTAGCGCATGCGCAATGCAGTGATGTGCTTGGGTTTTGGCGCCATTCATATTTTGCAGGTTTAGTTGTATTGAATTTCATGAGATTTTTTAAATTCTTGCTTAAAAATGTCTGATATCAGTGAATGTGAAGAAAATTTGACTTCGCCCGATATTTTAGATGCGGCGAAGGAAATTACTCATAATTTATTACCAGCAAAGTCGAGAAAATTATATGATAAATGCTATCACGACTTTATGGCATGGAAAATGCAAAAAAGGTATTTAGTCAGTATTTAGTAGGTTCAATCCCAATGTATGAGTGTAGATAAAGTAGTGTATGAAACAGCACATAACTAGGTATTAAAACATTCGTGTGAATACTATTAAAAACCTCGCCTACGGCTCGGGTTTTAAACACACACTCATATTTTAATACCCCTTATTATGCAACAGTTTCATAAACTACTATAATAACATTCATGATTTCAGAAACAAGGCAATATTTAAATAGTTATAAACCAGAGGTCTAGGTCTCGGGTTTAGGTCAGTTCTGTTACTTAAAAAACATTAAAATTCAATCTAGCTCTTGTGTCGGTCATTGAATATCTTAATCTGCCTCAGAAGTTCCGGTTAGGTGAATACGATTCCGCTATTGCCGGTTTTCAGTTTCGTCAGCGTTTTTCCTACATTTTTATATAAAAACCATTGCGTATTATACACTTAGGAGGCTGATGATTATGTTCTAGATGACATGACTTGATCTCTCTGTTCTTTGTGATGACGAAGCGAGCTTTACATGTTCTGCTGATGGTGCACCTATATGCATCGGTTGTCTTACTTCGACCGTAAATACTGTAAGTGTATCCTTGTATCATGGCCATCTCTTTTCCATTCTGTTTTCGGTACCACTGGACTATAAAAATTAAACAATTAAATAAAGTTAATAATATTCACGGTTTGAGAAACAAGGTTTAAATATTTAGATAGTTACAAACCAGAAGATCAATTCTCTTACCTAAACATTTATATTTTAGTCACAATGTCCTCTCGGTGACAATCAATTTCGAAAGCATGTCAAGATATAAGGAAATAAGAGATGTTTGTGACAGATTGCGACTAAGATGCGAATGCGAATGCACCAACTGCCACTCAAAACGCATACTTCATCAAAAACCTTAAAGATCACTAGAAAAACATCCTGAAATTATTTGAAATAAAATAACTTAGAATGTAGTTTGTTCAGCATTTTTGTCATCAGCGTTTTCATGTTAATCTTGGTTTTTAAATCGAAATTTTATCGAATTTATATAATCGAAAATTGAGCAAATTAATGTAATTGAAAATGTTTCTAAACCAAAACAGCATGGACGTAATTCCGTCATCATCAAACGCCTGGTTAAGCTACTTCAGGGCCATCCTACGGGCTTATTACGTATCTTTTGCAATAGCAAAACGATAGCGATCAAACGCTAAAATAAAAGTCGGTATTACCTGCAGTGTAGGTATGGTAGGTCCTACACAATCGTTTGCTAATCGCTCGCTGTTTGTCAAATGCACTTATTTAAAAAAAAAACCGCCAACAACTCTAAAACTTTTGTATTGAAGCGCAATTTTTTTTTCTCTTCCACAAAGGTTTCTTATAAACTATTACATAATGGTGCAATATTACTTGGTAAATCCTTTGTGGGAGACTGGCATCTGTACTAGGATATCCTGTAACACAGATTACCAGGCCCCCCAACAGAACAGTGATTATTAGTCGAAATGATTACAATTATTGATACCTTTGGTAAAGTATCTACACGGAAAACAAATTATTGCGCAAAAATCGCTCTCGTTTTGCTCCTGCAAAAGATACGTAAAAAGCCTGCTAATCTCGTACAGACTGATGGCCAGGATGTCTTCGGTATAGAGTCGGGTCAACTGGGTCATTTGCTTTAAACGCAACGGCGTTCGGTTTCGTCCAGCGTAGTTCGGATATTATCATTAAGTGCTGGCCGTCATACTTGTTTACATCTGTGTTAGTCAAATTATTGTGACTTTTGTCTAATGGTCACAGTAAGCTCCCGTTAAATAAAATTGATTTTCTATAACTAATCATTTTATTTAAAAATTTAACAGTAAATATCGAGTGAATTATTTTGTTTTATTGTTTTCTGACTGTGTGAGAAGTGATATGAAAGAAAAGGCAGTCGGTGGCAATTGACGGTGGACAAGACGGTATGGAAGAAGACAACGTGTTGCACCGACCCCAAGCAATAAGAGACAAGGGCAGGAAGATGATGATGTTATATAGTCTGATTATTGCAATATTGTAACGGAGATTCAAGAAAAAGTACATGTAAAACCAATATAGAAGTGAGTTGAAGAAAAGGCGTACTTTTTTGAAAGTTCTTCTCACACTTTTATATAAACACCATTGAGTATTATAAACTTAGGAGCCGGATGCTTGTGTTCCAGCAGACAGGATTTGATGTAACCTCTGTCTTTTGTGATGGTGAAGCGAGCTTTACATGACTTGCCTAGGGAGCACTTGTAGTTATACGTTGAATCATTCATGCGATCAATAGTAAATGTGTATCCTTCTATCATTGCTATCTCTTTCCCATTCTGTTTTCGGTACCATTTAACTGTGAAAAAAAACTTTTCTTAGACAATTAAAACACACTAGTAGCGAAAATAAAAATTTGCTTAAAAAAATAACTGACAGATCAAAATAAAAGAAAAACAGGTAGTAACAGGTTTAGTTTAATTATATACACATTTAATTTGTATTCTTTTTACATTTGAATACTAATATAATAAGAAAATATTGAAACCAAAACCATATTCTGCAAACATTTTGAAGTAACACATACAAAACATGTTACTTAAAGTTTTATATAAATTCCATTTCGTATTATATACGAAAAAGGCGGATGATTGTGTTCCAGATGACACGATTTGATGAGCTCTCTGTCCTTTGTAATTGTGAAACGAGCCTTGCATTTTCTACCTGAAGAGCACATATATTTGTCAGTTGTCTGCATTCTATAATCTAGACAGAAGGTGTATCCTTGCACCACGGCTATCACTTTTCCATTCTGCTTTCGGCACCATATGACTGGGAAAAGGCAGTTTTAAAAATATATGGTTTTGGAAATTAAAAACAACACATACAGGAATTATAAGAAGTCTATATAAACCAGGGTGAAATAACAAAATAAATTCAAAATAGTTAATATTAGTTTTTTATTTTTTATTTGCGAGAAACTCTCTACATAAATTACCTACACCGTAACATTACTAATAGAAAAAGTAAAAAAAAAATTATAATACCAATATCATGTAAGTATTGTTAGGACCTTAACCTTGTACTTGTTTCAACTAAGTATTATTTATTTTAAATTCTATTTATGTGGGGCAATACTTAGTATCCGGGAAACCGATTTTTTGAGGCCTAAAACCTACTAAATAATTCTCTAAATTTGCGTGCCATGTTCTTAAAGCAGTCTCTGTTATTACACTTCTGGCTATATTGCTAGATTCTAAGAGAAGAATATCTAATACTTGGTGCCTTTTTAAAAAGCTGCTAAACCAGGCCCGGTGTATTGATTTGGCTGGTTGTGTTCCTTAATTATATTTCTGACACTTTCAACCAGCATTTCTTTATTAACTGGAAACCTTTTTTTAGACATTGCTATTATACAGATTTTGCGATGAGGACAGGCTTATTTTAGACACAATGAAATGCAATACCAAATTACTGGCAAACTCGTGGCATTTATTTTAAACACATAACAAAACACCACTTTATACAAACACAGAATAAATAGAACTACTTACATACTGTACGGGGCTTAAAGCCGAAGCAAAACAGGGCTTACATCACGACATTGGAGCATAGAGGGTCGCGTCCTACTTGCGGGTAGAATATCTGGCGACTGGCTTGTGCCCTGCGCCGGCGCTGGTTGTGGCGTTGCCAAGAGTGGCAACGTTGGCGACAGAGCAACAAGGACGGTATGGCATGCTCGCACAAGGGCGACAAGGCCAGCAATTACGGCGCAATGCGAGGCTGCCAGCTCGCATGCCACAGATAAAAATATATTTCTACAGCTAACATAACATAATAGACTTAGACAATAAATGCAGAGATAATGCGAAATGAGTTGCTTACACCAGGATTGAAGCAGAGATTCTTACTTTGCAGTCAGTACAGTGGGAGGCTTCTTTTTCTTTCTATAGCAAGTTTATTCTTTAATTTATAAAGTGTTATTGAATGAGGAATGTTATATTTACGGCATGTTTATCTTACCGCACCACCGTTGTTTATTTCTTCGATAGCCTTTATATGTCTTCTTCTTTATATTTGAAGAAACCCTATTTTAGTTACATTGTGGCTGTATGACAAAAAATTTATGGTTAATTGGGACAACTGTGGCAGTGACAGTATTATACTATTGGTTAACTAAGTTGTTAAATTGCACATTGCTAATAAAGTTAGTTATCTAAATATAATTAATCAAACAGTTACTACATTCTTAAAATTAAGTGGAATAATAATCAAAAACTAACAAAGATCTTTATTATATAAAAATAATAATTATTTATTTTACAAACATACTGTCTAACAGAAAGTTATACAAACTAAGATTTATCTTTTCACATTTATAAGAATCTTTTCACCGTCGACCACATCATCGCTTACCAAAAGAGCGAGACAGTGGTCAAACGCGAGCATATCACAAACAAAAAAAAGAAATCTCACATATAACATTGTTACCCATGTACTCACATATAACATTGTTACAAAGTTATTGGAAGTAAGTTGCCTGTTTTAAAATCTCTTTTTTATGCTGTATCTAATCTACTTAAATATTTACAACTAGCTGTTCCCCACGGCTTTACTCCCATTCCACAGGACCCGTTTTTGGGATTTAAAAAAACTAGTCTATTTCACTCAGAAATAATGTAGCTTTCCACTGGTGAAAGAATTTTCAAAATCGGTTCAGTAGATCCAGAGATTACCCCCTACAACCTCAAAAACTCACAAACTTTACCTCTTTATAATATTAGTATAGATAAAAATATTTTTAATCCCCGGCGGAAAAATGGGGGTATTATAAGTTTGACGTGTGTACCTGTGTGTTTGTATATATGTGTATATTATGTATTTGGCATCATAAAATGTAGCACCTAAACGGATGAACCGATTTTTAAACTAAAATCTTAAACATACAATTTGATCCATCGATTTAACTTATAACTATAGTAACTTATTCTTTTAAGTGATCAAAAATCTAAAATCCTTTAACAGGGTAAAACTTACTTAATATGGTAAACTTGAACTAAATTACAAACATTAAGTTACACTTGGCCGGAAAATAAATGGCTAAGTGTAAAGTACAGTCGCAAATATATAAAATTTTATTGTGTGAATACATCTACACAATAATAATAGTTCGTGTAAAATGTGAACAATGTAAAATAAAGCATAAAATGGGTAAAACATCTTGTATAAATAAAAGTTCGTAAACGTTGACCTAACATAAAATTATAATAATTTCATTGATCTGTAACCGGTAACATACAAGTTTGGATGTTGTTCTCTAAATGGTAGTAGACTTAGTGCGCTATGAGACCACACGCGTAATATTATCATCACCGGAACGTTTATCTATTACGCGACCTAACTACCAACGACTTGGCGGCAAATCGTCTTCTTTAATTTATTATTTTGTATAATATTTTTTGTCCTATTGTGTTGTTTTCATTTGTACTATTTTGATCTGTTTGTTCTTTGTTCTCATTTGATCTATTTGTTTTTTTATTTTCGTTTGTTCTGGTTTGACCTATTTGTTCTAGTTTGATCTATTTGTTCTAGTTTGATCTATTTGTTCTAGTTTGATCTATTTGTTCTAGTTTGACCTATTTGTTCTAGTTTGATCTATTTGTTCTAGTTTGACCTATATGTTTTAGTTTGACCTATTTTTTTTTGTTAAAATACAGTTGGCGTGATATCTTTTACTGCCATACCGATTGTCTAACAGATCCCAGCATTTACTGTAATTTGAATTGGTTATCGGAGTATTCAGTATCAATTGCTCAGCTTCACCAGTTAGATGGCTTTTTAAATAATGCAGCTTTTGTACGTTATCTAACGAATCATTTTTATGTACTAACGACACAAAAAGATCATGAAATGTTGTTCTTTTTTCATAACTGCCAGAAAATACTGGAATAGCAATTTTTGCCAATATGACCTTTGAGTGGACAGACTTAACCGCACCACTGGAAGAACCATCCTCATGTGGTGCTGGTTGACTTACAACTCTAATTTTATTGAGCATTGTTTTCATTATAATTTTATAAGTAAAATAAGTGTCCTCGGTTGTATAATATATTTCAACAACATTTTGCTCAACCTCATCAAATTTAAGATTTTGATAAATGTTATTATTGGCAATTTGAAACGATTTCCAATCTTTTTATAATGATTATAATCTAGTTATATAATATATATTCTATAGTTAATCTGTCTTTAGGACTCTTTTTAAAATTAGCTAATCATCTGATAATTATAATTTGAAACCCTTTTAATAAGTTGATTAATCCCTCAATATTTCAAACAAATAATTTAAAACCAAGTTAAAAGTGTTTAAATAAGTTAATTTGAAATTTGTATGACACTCAACAAAAATCTTATAAATAAATTAAACTAATTTAAACAACTAAAGTGTATAAAAACAATGTTCGTACTAATTTAAAGCTAACTAATTCAAAAATAAAATATTAGTCCAATATGACCATAATATTGTAAGTGCCAATAAACAGCTCAAACTTCTTTTAAGTGCTTGGAACAACTTAATAATTTGGCGAAATTCGGGCATAGGTTTCCCGTTCCGTCGTTTTTTAAGAAACTATTCTAAGTTCTAAACTAACATGCGCAAATAAAAACAAGTCTCTAAAACCAAACGTAAAATTTTCTAAGTCCAAAATTCTTCTAAAAACTTCTAAGTTAAATGTTTAAATAAATGAAGTCCAAAATGGCTTGTCATTAACTGCTTTTGTTTATATAGTAAAATGTACTAACAATTTTCACTTCACTCACACAACACGATGATGGTGTATGTGGCGCACTCTGGTGGCGAGTGGCAACACGTAGAACTATGGATGTGACGTCAGTCTTCTGATGTCACGTTGAACTGGGTGTGTGACGTCCTTATGACGACACGTTGAGCTCCGTGAGGATATTGTCCCCAGTCACCTCACTTTTGAAGTGAACGCAAGTGGGCGCCACTTCGTCTTTGATGTCACTTTTCCGCCACTGCTGCTTACCCCGTCCACAACACTGGACGAAGCTGTCGCTGCCGATGCGGGGAACCGTGTACTTTGCCGCAGCGATCCACTGCGAGTACCACGGATGAACTCACAAAAAACCGAAACTTATCGGGCTCGATGGACTAATGTTAAATAGCAAACACTCAAATGGTACTCAGTACTTAAGTTTGAACTAATGTGTATACTAGCAGGATTGAAGGTATAAATAAAACGACCAAACTGTATACTGATCTAAGTAAATTAAGTATATTTGCTAAAACTCACAAGACCCTATACCATATTGGCAAACAATCTCCATTGCGACTTCTATTTCGACGCTAACGCCATCTAGTTGCGTCATTGTAAAACTTAAAAAGAAACAATGTTTTTGTTGACCTAATGAGCGACTGCTGATCATTAAAATCGATGCCCTTTTCTCTTGGGGGTAGGCAGAAATTACAGAGCGCACCTGCCATGGTCCAACAATATAACTTTTATTTATTTACAGGTCTACAATTATTTCACTGGTTAGCCTAAATATGAGCATGTTGTATAATATGATGATAGACACAGCAATTGTTATAAAAATGTGGAAGGCTTGTTCTTTTAAGCCATTCAGCTTTGTGCAGCTCTTTTCATAAGTAAACTTGCGAAATGGTTTCTATATTTTTATATAGATACCGTTCCGTATTATATATGAGGAAGATGAATGAGTGTGTTCAAAATTACTGGATGTTATATGTTTTCTGTCGTTTGTGATGACGAAGCGTGCCCTACATTTGCCGGCTTGAGTGCACTTATATTTAACTGAGTTTTTATTACGACCGTCAAGGCAGAAAGTGTATCCCTGTACCAAAGCTACCTCTTTCCCGGTTGGTTTTCGGTACCATTCAACTGTGGAAAATTAAAGAATTAATATTAAGCAACGAAAAAGAAGAAACATAAATCTCTTTTTAAAATATCTGAGTTTATTTAAAAATAAAACAACATTATTTTAAAATTTCATATTTATTTAACATTCTAATTCAAAAGATTTTCGGATAGATCATTAGACCACTAAAATAAAAATCAATTACAATGTATCTATGTAGTTTTTTATCTATAAAAAAAAAACAACTAACTACTTCTAATCTAGTTCTAATGCATTAATTGCCACAAATACTTAAAACTCGAAAGATGATCGAAGCCAAAGCGGTATTCTGTAAAACTTTAGCCCTAACATCAGTCTAATCTAGACCCCTCTTATCCCAAGCTGCAAGCCAAAGAACTCTTCATACAATTTAGAACTGGCAAAGATTAATTCAATATGGTATTAGACGGGATTATTTTCGTTACATTTCTCACAACCTAGAGAAAAGATAGTTTGAAAATATCAAAAAAAAACATTGATATTGTTATTTTTTTCCGATTTGTATGTTTGTTATATAAGTACTTAAAATAAGTACATTTTCGATAACAGTCATAATACCGTTCACCACCGTTCCGTTACCTTTTAGCGTTCTCTTGAAAACATGTAAACACACATGTAAACTTTTGAAAGAGATTTTAAAGTTTAATAAAAATACCATTACGTATTTGAAACTTAGGAGGTGGATGATTGTGTATTAAATAACATGATTTGATGATTCCTCCGCACATTGTGGTAGTATAGCGAGCTTTACACTGCCTGCTAGTTGAGCACTTGAACTTATAGGTTGACTGTGTCCTGCCATCAGTACCGAACGTGTATCCTTGTAACACGGCTATTTTTCTTCCACTCTCCTTTGGGTACCAAACGACTGAAATGAAACAAATCATATTAAGTACAGCAAATAACTTAATCATCATACAGGGTTTAAAAGGTCAATATCCATAAAAGATAAATACAAGAACATTTACCAGACAGGCTTCTTTAAGTACGTGGTATTTGAAGGTAGAGTACGCAATAAAAGTCTCATGTGGGTATTCACAATTTGTAATGTCCAGCACACAAAACACGTAGAAAACAGTTTAGATGAGTTCCACAGACACAATAATTACAATGTTCACGGCACAATATAGAGACAACAGGTACCTGGATACAGTTCACATGTAAACAATAAAATTGCAACAGAGAGATATATGCGTAAACGCAGTGATCGTCAGCGGTCGTGGTTGATGGCTCGTGGTGCTGTACAACAGCAGTTGTTGGGTCCCGTTACCGTTGATAGCTTCAACAGAACATCAGCCGACACTATATCCTGATCGACATAAGGTGCCGTGAATGGCTGTCGACGGTGTATTACTGATGAAAATGAGTTGAATATGAAGAGCAATCTTCGTTAACCGTGCTGACGGATACCAAAAATAACCTGACAATGGAAATAAAATAAATAAGGAATCTTGCTTTATTTTATTTGTCTTTAACATTAAAATAATTAATTATTTAAAACATATGTAAGGGAATGATTGCATTAAAATACCCATAAAACGTTCCGATCTTATGTCGAAGTCGTACAGCAGATAATCGTAGTAAATAATCTTTTCTTTTACTTATCTTTAGAAAAATCATATTTTTTAAATATAAAAATTATTCATTTCAGTTAAGCATATCCATAGAAAACAGATGTAACATATTCACAAAATATTTGTGGTTTAGAAGCAAAGTGTCACAAAACAAATTATGCTAGTAATATTAAGACCGATGACTTTGGAAAGGGACAGACTTCTCTCTAAAGTCATCATCATCATTTCAGCCGAAAGACGTCAACTGCTGGACAAGGGCCTGCCCCAAGCGTCGACACACTGATCGGTCCTGTGCGTCTCGCATCCATCAGATTCCACCAGCCTTAACCAGGTCATCAGTCCACCTAGAGGGAGACCTGCCAACATTGCATCTTCCGGTTTGCGTAAACTCAACCCTAAACTCTGACCTTTACAAATGTTTGCAGGTTCGCAAGAAGAAGAATTTAATTATAAAATAATAAATCAAACCCAAATATTTTTAACCCAACGAGAATCAAATTGATTACATACCGATCAACATGTATTATAAGTGATTGCTATAAACCAAAAAACTTTCTTACGTTCTTATAAACAGACTATTACGAATTATAAAAGTAGGAGGTGGATGAGTGTGCTTCAGATGACTGGATTTTACAATCTTCCTGTCCTTTGTAATGACGAAGCGAACTCTGCAATTTCTTCCAAATGAGCATGTGTACGAATCGGTGTACTTCTGACGACTGTGAAGACAAAAAGTGTGTCCTTGAAGGATGGCTATCTCTTTCCCAGACTGCTTTCGGTACCATTCGACTGCTAGAAAATAAAAGATTCATCTAATTACTCTGAAAAATTACCTGAGGCTCTAGACAAAGCGCCATACCAAAAGCGATGGCAATAGCTGATATGCCGCTTGGCATTTCCATAAATTTTTAACGTTTTTAGGGTTCCGTACCCAAAGGGTAAAAACGGGACCCTATTACTAAGACTTCGCGATCCGTCCGTCTGTCTGTCTGTCCGTCTGTCTGTCTGTCTGTCTGTCCGTCTGTCACCAGGCTGTACCTCATGAACCGTGATAGCTAGACAGTTGAAATTTTCACAGATGATGTATTTCTGTTGCCGCTATAACAACAAATACTAAAAACAGTATAAAATAAATATTTAATGGGGGCTCCCATACAACAAACGTAATTTTTTGTCAGTTTTTTGCACAATATTAATAACGGCAACAGTTAGACGCTTGAAATATTCACAGAATGTTTAGTTATATATTCACTTTAAAAATAATAATGATTAAATTTAAATAAAATAAATTAAGGGGGGCTCCCATATATAACAAACGTGATTTTTTGCAGTGTTTTGCGATAATGGTACGGAACCCTTCGTGTGCAAGTCCGACTCGCACTTGGCCGGTTTTTATAATCGCTATCGAGACGCTTTCGTTGTTAAAATGTCACTTGCCTAGATTCTCTAATTATATTCAAAATAAAAAAATACATGATTCACATTTTGGTAGAATCCGACTTAATATCGTTATTGGAAAGTTTTAGGCAGGTATACCTACGTATTTTTAGCTGATTTTCTTCTTTGACCGAAAAAACCATGTCACTCATAACCGAAAAACGAAACTTTTGGTATATATAATAAGTGTTGCAAATTGGCTGGAATCAAGTAAAACAACATAATTATTGAATAAAAACTCTATTTATTTAATTTTTTTTAAAACAATAATAAACTAAACTGCGTCTTATAAATGGTTTTTCAATAAGACGATGAAATGAAATAAAATAAGCTGTGTTTGAGGTATTAACAAAATTATTTTTTTTATTTGAAAGGCCCACTTGTGCCATTAAGTTTGGAATATGACATCGTTCAAATGCCCGCCTCGGCTATTTACAGTGGTACAGATGCAAGTGGTCCAATTTTTGAATGACTCTTCTGCATAGATCCGGGTGAAATTGAGCGATGGCCCGTGTGTGTGCATGTTCACCTTTAGGGTATCGGTCGATTGTGGTTTATTTGCATAGACCTGTGACTTCAAGAAACCTCACAAGAAAAAATCTAGCGGGTTCAAATCGCATTACCTTGGTGGCCAATTCACATCACCCCTGCGAGAGATAACATTACCCTCAAATCGTTCATGTAGAAGTTTTATCATTTGAACGTGCTGTTCAATCGTGTAACTTTCCATGGTGATTTTACTTATGTAACTGAATAATAAACAAAACATTTGATAGATGTCACGGGCCGCCACGGGCCGCCAAAATCTATCCTCGCCAATTGAAAAACCCTTTACTTACGTTTAGGTCGGTGTTAACATTTTTAAAATGATTTGTGTAAGTTAATATCTTATACTAGTTCTTTTTTTTTTGGTGTCTCTTCTTTTTTACTAACATTAGTAAAAAAGAAGAGCTGCTAACTAAATTTTTGAGCACGTACTGTACTATCTGTCACATGGCGCAGCATTTATCATGCAGCAACGGTTCACATGCAATATACATAGTCTAACTCTAACACGTGATTAATCTCTTACATTTTGGCATTTCGAGCATCGCCATCGCTCATCGAATTTCGATCAGCGAGAACGATTGTCGAAATATATTGAGTATTTAATAATAAAACATAATTGAGTTAAAACATGTCTATACTTCATATAAAATAGCTTGATCTCTGCGACAGCTATCAGTATCTATACAGTAACAATAGCGCTTGACAGGCTAACAATAACGTATACGTCAGTTTGACATATGTCGCAGAGATCAAGCTATCTGTTATGAAGTTTATTGGTTCTTACACTTTAAAATATACACCGTCACGAATAATATAATGACTAGCTGGATGCTGATGTACCAGATGAAATGATTTCATGACCTTCCTGTCCTTTGTAACGATGAAGCGAGCATTGCATTTGCATCCTATGGAGCATACATACATATCCGTTGACTTACTACCACTGTTTTTTAGACAAAACGTGTATCCTTTTAGTATGGCTATCTCTTTTCCATTTGTCTTCTTATACCATTTAACTGTGAAGGAAAAAAAAACTATTGTATTATTACTGTCATAAACTTTTATGTCCATAGCTTGTGAGTTTATTCAAAGTCAAAACCATGGTTGTTAATATGTAAATTTTATTGCCAATAATAAATATTTACGGTTACAACCATTTTAAGTAAAACGAAACAAACATTTTCAAAGATTAAAAATATAACTCATTTGTTCAAATCATTCTGTATAGTGGTCCTGGATTTCTGACGCCTAAACAATGGCTGGTTTAAGTGTCAGTCAAAATGGTTTATATAATACCGTTTAAAAAAATAACTAAAACATATCAAGTAAAAAAAAGCAAGAAAAGATCAAAGTACATACATTTACTACACCCTATACAGCACACCCTGATGCACCAACAACTTTGGAGCTTCATGATTGTGGTCAAGCAGAGCTGATACAATTCTTCCGGCGGAGTCAGTGGTGAACCTGGCACGGCATCGAGCCCACCTGGTGCAGCGCCACTGGTTGGTGGAGGCACTCCTGGCACCAGAGTAGAACGAATGACCTTTCAGCAACGCCAACTCCTTCCCGACAACAGTCCTCACGTATTCCACTGAGGAACCAAGGGAACGGCAGAATATATAATAAATATATTTTTTCAGGCATGTGAAGATACAAAAAATATGATTATTTTGTATAAAATATACCTGTTCATTTAGAAATAAAGGGGTAAAAAAATATCAATTCGGATAGCAAAACGCCTAAGGCGTTAAGTCTGCCACTGAACACGAAGTTTTAGTGTCTACAAATAAATACGATTTACTGTGACTAGTGTTTACTACATATTTGGCTTATCTGGTAATAAACTTAATCTTAGATTCTGGTAAGACAAAAACTTAAATGATCGTCAATGGTCGTCACGTGGCATTTACAATGTTTCTCAAAGATTAACGAGCATCTAGACTAGACGCACCGCAGGAGCCGCACGCGCCGCAGTCATCTTTACCTTATGACCTTACTTTATACCTTTTATATTTCTAATGAATTATAAAACCATTTCAGAATTTAATATTATTATTCTGCCGCCAAAATGAACTAGTTGTGAATTAGTTACGGCTTTCCGGCACCAAAAGTGTTGTGCACCTAATATTTCACCGAGGAACTGAAGGAATGCTTGCAGAATACATCTAAGCAAATCAAAAGTATACCGGTTGTAATTTTACACGGGTAGGTATTTACTGGTATTTTTTTGTCTGTAACTTGTCTAAAAAGGATTTTTTACGTCTCATTTATTTTGAATAAATTTTATTTTTTTAAATATAATCCTAGAAAAACACTAAATAAAAAGTTTATAGTATTATGAGTAAAGCAAGCAAAAAAAAAACATGTACAAAGAGAGGCAAAGAAAAACAAATATTTTATGCAGAAGTATTAGCTTGTGTAATTAGAAAACAATTAATCATAAAATTATGAAACAAGGTTGCGACTCACTCTCATTGGTACATCGGTAGGAACTATTTTACTATTTGTTTAAATTATGATTTTTATTTATTTAGAAATAAAGTTATTCAGTCATGATTATGGTGCGACACAATCTTAACTATGTCATTTCCAATGGTATATACCGCCGCGTGGCAATCAAAGTGTTTCTTGACACAGCGCCATCTAGTTTTTGCACCCGCAACGTAATGAGAACCGTATCGGTATGGTCCTAATTGTAACTGAAGTTGTCCTCGGCGATTCGCAGTAAATTCTGGCAAGTATGACTCTGAAATACGTGTTTCATTTAATTATTATCCGACCCGATTTGGCTACTATCGAGTATCATTTTATGATAATTAAGTTTAATCAAAAACAAAAATAGGTACATGCAAAAGTCATAAATAAATTAAGAAGATGCCGCGTTGGGTACCAAATCTGGGGTAATATTATGCAAGCAAAAGCTAGTTGAGCAGTGGTGGCCCAGTGGTATCGGCCGCGACTTACAAGTTGTAGGTCGTGGGTTCGAACCCAGGCAGGCGCTTTACTCAAGTGTAAATTATTTCATCACCACTGCTCTCAAAAACGGTGAAGGAAAACATCGTGAGGAAACCGGCATGTCCTAGAACCAAAAATTTGAAGACATGTGACATCCACAAACCCGCACTGGGCCCGCGTGGTGGATTACGGCCCATTCCCTCTCACAGAGAGGAGGCCTGTGTCCCAGCAGTGGGAACATTAATAGGCTGATGATGTGTGATGTGAAAAGCTAGTAGGTAATGTAAATATTACTAGCTTTTGCTTGCATTCGTCGACTCGATCAGTGAGTATAACTTTATTCAAATTCTAATAAAAAAGTTAGTCCATAGTTGCTCAATTGAATTGGTGTAATTAAAAGAATATAGATCCAGAAAAGAAAATGACATAGATCACAACTTGATACAATGGAACAGAGCTCATAATTATATTATGGGCAAAGTGCCAATAATTTTTTTAATATCTTTACGTAATTAATTATTAAGAACTATGAAACCTTTATAATAACAGCCGCACGGTTAAATCTTGAAGGTTAAGCAACGTTTGCCGCGGTCGATCTGTCGATGGGTGCCCTTCCATTACATACCTAGACTCCTCCGAGCCTCGAAGCACGATACGCCGATTTTCCCGGCTGTCATTTATATATCTTTGGCATTTCAATTATTTTCCGTCAAGCTTGTTGCCTCGCCTTTATGTCAATGTTCTACATCTGACTACGAAAATGTACAATCTGCACAGCATATCTTATGGAAGTGTATTCTTTGGCAGAATTAACGCTTATGTTGGGTATTGTACAGGCTGCATCCATAGTTAAATATTATACGGACCTCGTGGATGCTAGAACAACTTTCCGTGCTTTCAAGCGTTTTTGCCATACCTATTATTGGAATCAAATATAAAAGCTCACGATGTTAGGACCCATTATTATTAATGTTAATTTTTATCCATGGTGCTAGGCAACTGGGCTTATCCCAGTTGTAAACGACCCTTTGTATCTATTGGCCTTGTTTTTTCTGTCTCCTGCTTGATATGGAGGGAAGTTTTCCTTGTATTATATTTTTGTTTTCCTTCTCCTCCTTTATTCTTTTCTTAATAATTTCTTTGTGGGCACAAGAAATTAAAATTCATTCTCCGGGACTTCATGGAGCTTCATTGCCTTGGCGCCTTTCTGGTGGTCAACACTTTTAATGCTGGCTATCAGGAGTTGCAGTGGTTTGGGAATAGTGCAGTGGGACTGTCCCAAAAAATTTCATTGCTGATAGAAGATCGGTTCAGAAACCAAAAAATCGGTCGCCAGTCGTGCCAAGGAGTAAGTTTTACCCAGTAAGTGAGTTGAGGATAGATAGCAGTCGCTCCATGTAAACACTGGTATCCAGCGGTTTCCGATTTGACTGGAAGCCAACCTCAGCATATTGTCGAAAAGGCTAGACAGATTAATTTCAGAATAAATTCGGAGGCCCGTGGTTGTGCGATCCCTGGCATTTAGTCACGACCAGGTACATAGTGACGATGACAGCTGCTTGGCACCCGTTGTCATAACGGCTACAAGTCCAACGCCACCTTTGTTTCATGTATCTCTGCTTGTTAGTGTAAGTGTACCCAAAAGCGAGAAGGTATTGTGTTACACCCAGTCCAATGATCTGGCCTGTAATATAGAACATCATAATTAATATTCATTGTTGTAATGAAATTGAGTCCGCCGTTACATGCTGAGGTTCAGATTGATTCTGATGTGGTAAGGCTACTTTTGTCAGCATTTGAATAATTCATCAGCTGCTGCGAGATAAGTATTACCTACGAGTACCTACACATTTAGTTCTTTGCTTGGCGTTCAGTGGGCGCTGATCGTTAATAAAAACCGAAACCGTCAGTTGGCGCAGTCTATCTCATTCTATATAATATTAGTCTATGCTCAAGTGCAGCGCAAGCGCCAGTCGCGTGCGGACGTGTAACAGTAGCTCCGCAAAGATCCTGGACTACATACGTAGTCCGCGCGACCAATTACGTAAGTTTTTTTTTTGTTTTGATTTATTTTTTGTTAAAATTCACATCAATTACTAATTTGAATTCAACTATATTTTATTATGCTCTGTTTTTGTAAACTCATGTAACTTTATATTTTTAGAATAAAAATGGACAATCAACAAGCTGCACAGATTGAGGCGTGGTTGCTGATTACAACGAAGATTACCGAGCTGAGTCAAGCTCTGACAATTTAGAGAAGTTTTTCTTTTTATTTATCAATTATGACACAGAGGTTGTGATTAAGTTTTGATGATTGTATCTAGTTAATAAAACTGTACTGATAATATTTTCATTAGTAAAATAAAGAATTAATGTTTATAATTATTTTATTTAAATTTAAAAATGGGCTACGTATGTAGTCCACGCGATTACTGCTGTCTCATTTAGATGCGCATCTCCTATAGGGTTAAAAGGCTGAGCCGATTTTCACCAAAAATAACTTAGGAAAGTTTCAACAAAGTCACCTTTTAAACAAAACAACTAAATCAAAATCGGTTAATCCGTTTAGAAGCTATGATGCCATAAATAGATAAACAGATACACATGTCACACTTATAACATCCCTCTTTTTCCGTAGGGGTAAAATGAGTTTGTTCACGTCAGTTATGGTTGTTCTTAGTGCTTCACCATCTTGTTTTGCCGTCCTCCTTGTCATATTCCTTAATACAGATCTAACGTCTAGTTAGTGCTTTTGGTTAACCACGAAGAGATGTGATAAATATGATCCCGTCTGCCATTTGTGTCTGGATCTATAGCTGTCGTTACAGGTAGTCAGTACACAAAAATCTATAACCTGTCTTGACAAGGGGTGTCGTATTATTTAATAATAGGGTTGTGGAGGTCAGATTGGCAGTCGCTCCATACAAAATACTGGTATTCAGCGGCTTCTGGTTAGTTGGGAAGCCAACTTCAACAAAGTGTCGGAAAGGCTAGGCAGAATAAGATATGGTTGTATAAAGGCCTGCAGAGCTTCGGTACAATTTCGGAGGCCCGTGATCATGTGCTCCCAGGCAGTCAGCGATGACCAGGTCGGCAGTGGTGATGACAGCTGCCTTGCACCCGCGGTGGTATCGACTGCAGTACCAGCGCCACATCTGGCCATGTCCCGCCAGCCACGTACTACGCCGCTTGCGATTGAAAGTATACCCAGAAGCGAGAAGGCATTCACCTCTACCCAGTTTTATGACCTGACCTGTGATATAGAACAAATGCTTAATTAATTTTCGTCACAGTTTTTAAGCTATAATTTTACAAACTGTGAACGCGATGCGACTTTCTATATGAATAAACGGCGAAATTCCTTACAATCTTTCTTTTTTAGAGAATGAATTTTCAACTATCGTTATCAAATGAGCTAAAGAGCATTTTGAGATTTATGCTGCTCGTGTAGTTAAGCGTCGGCCGTTAGTTACATCACACTGGTTCAACGGTAGTTTTTTCGTCTTGGAGCTGAGAAGATTCTCTTTAGTCAGCATTTGAAAAAAATATCGGTTGACATTAAATACCACTTTGAAAAAAGGAAAAAATCTCAGAACTTCAACCTCTCGACATTGAAGTTCTGAGATTTTTATCCTATTCTATTCCTGTTCTGTCCTGTTCCTGCTCTAATTCCATTCTGTTTTTTTTGCTGCAAATCATTAGATACTTCGAGCTGTGAAAAAACTCATCACACGAAAAAAGTTAACTGAGAAGTAAAATATGAGGTAGGTAGGTACTTTTAGAAACACTGAAATCTTTCGCATTCAAATCTTTATTGAGATAATCAACAAAGCAAAATAAAGCTGGTGTTTCACTTTCGGTTACTTTTTACGAATAATGGATTTGATGATATTAATAAGAAAGAAAGAAAGAAAGAAAGAAAAATATTTATTTGTGACCCGCACAGGAGACACGAGAAATAAGCATAAAAATTACACAATAGTCAAAATAAAAAACCCCGTGCGAGACCAAAAAGGCTCCTATCTCAGCATGTGCAGCGATATCCAAAAAAGGAAATAACCCTGCGCTGATATTCTGATAGGGCCCACTGTTCATGCCACGGACACACTTACGGAAACGGAAAATACAATAAAAAAATAAAATAGTATATATAAATAACAAAAGAAATATAATAAACACAGAAAACGGGTCAAAATATGTGTAAGTATATAAATAAAACATATTAAATGTAGGTAGACCTATTATAGATTATTTGTCGATATCATAGACAAACGAAGCGCGGACCAAAGAGTAAGTAATTTATTAAATATGGAAGAAATCTATTAATCTATGGTCGGCTGTCAATAGAAACTTGTTATGAAGTAGTGTAAATAAATAAGTGTATTGTGTAAATAAACCTGGCGAAAAGAATACATAGGATAGTATTTACAAGTATTGGATAAAACAGAGTGGTGTGCATGTTATTATGTGTGGTGTGGTGTTCGCAAGAAACTTCAAATAAATAAAATGGGTAAAGGTCATTATACCAACTGCGTGCAAACCCCGGGTAAGCTTATCTTTCGGATTCCTTTTGCTTAAGTAATAAGAACTGCTTGAATTTAGTACTAAATGTGCCAATCGTTTTTATAGCACGAAACGGCGGAGGAAGATCATTCCAGATACGAGAGGCAGCGAATTTGAAACTTCCACGGAATGCAGCAGTTCTGTGTGACGCCAACAACAAGTAGGCAGAAGCTCTCGTTTTGACTTTATTTACATCACGCGACCAGGTCAACTTATCGAACAGATAGTCTGGTTTTTTCGTGAGAATTGTGCCAAAGAGCAGGGTAGCCAGATGCAGCTTTCTACGATCTGACATTCTCATCAAATTACCCTTATTTAAAAAAGGAGTTACGTGAGATCGAGGAGGGATGGTAAAACAAAATCTCGCACAAGCATTCTGTACTCGCTGAATCAACCTTTCGCTTCTACCTAGAATGCATGCCCCATACACAGTGTCAGCGTAGTTCAGCTTAGATAAAACTAGTGATTCACAAAGCAGAATGCGCATATCCACACTTATGTAGGGACGCACACGGTACAGAAGCTTAAGCCTGTAAAAGCAGTTGCGCACAGCCTCCATGATGTGGGTCTCAAAGTGCAGGTGCTCGTCAAATAGTAACCCAAGATTGCGGGCTTCCCGGACCCTTTCAATAGAACACCCGTCAATCTTCAAGTCCAGATTCCCATTACTCATCTTATTCAAGAAATCCCTTGATCCCATCAAAATAAATTTAGACTTAGCTGGGTTCAAAACTAAAGCATTTCTCTTAGACCAAGCCGAGATTCTATCAAGATCCTCATTTAAACTTTTTACAGTGTCAACAGCCTGCTGGGGTTGAAAAGATAGATACATCTGCAGATCATCAGCATATAAGTGGAACTTTGTGTTGAGCAGGCAGTTAATGATGTCAGCACTGTAAAGAATGAAGAGTAGCGGGCCCAGGATCGATCCCTGCGGTACACCCCTATTCACGCGCTTAGGACCAGAAGATTTTAAATATTAAAAATGACATATGTCCACCACCATATATGATGATAATGTCTACATTAGTGCTGGATGCGAGACAGTTATAGTTCTACTAAGAGATTCGCCATCTTGTTTTGCTGTTCTATCACAAATTAACTTGTTGCGTCCAGTTAGCACTGTTGGTTGACCACGAAGAGAAGTGGTAAATATGATCCCGTCTGTCGTTTGTAGATCCATAACTGTCGTACGGGTAGTCAGAAGATAAAAAACCTACTCCACGTAAAATACTGGAACTAAGCGGCATCCGGATAGACTGGAACCCAACCTCAGCAAAACGTCGAAAAGTCTAGGCAGATTAAGAAATTCTTGTATAAAGGCCGGTCGAACTAACAAATAATTTCGGAGGCCCGTGGTCATGTGCTCCCAGGCAGTCAGTGACGACCAGGGCGGGAGTAGTAACGACAGCTGCTTTGCACCCGTGGTGGTAACGGCTGCAGTACCAACGCCACCTCTGGTTCTTGGCTCTCTGCTTGTTATTATAAGTGTACCCAAAAGCGAGGAGGCATTCTCTTTTCCCCAGTTGAATAATCTGTCCTGTAATAAAGAATATTATGATATTTTAACCAAGTCATTGTTCTAATGAATTTGAGTCCACCGTTAGCTTCATCATACCGGATCAAAAATTGTTTTTAGTTGATGCTTACAGGCTGAAGGTCAGATCTACATTCGACAGAATTTAAATTATTAATTGAATGTCTTAAAATGTAATAAATATATAGCAAAATGAAAACGTTCTCAGAACTTTAATGCCACTGCTTTATTGATAGCTCAAAAACACACTACACGAAATAAGATAACAGAAGTAGTAAGTAGGTACTCCATAGGACCGCCCATTGTACACTTGTTTTTGTGAATGTTTTTCCTGTACATATTTTGTGGTGTACAATAAAGTATATGATAAAAAAATAAATACTTTCAGAAATACTGAAGTCTCTCGCATATTTACGTTTTTATTGAAATATTCAACACAAGGATTGTCGGATGTAACAACAAATTAAAAAGTAAAATAAAGTTGGAGTTGCACTTTCTGGTAGCTTTTGCGAATAAGGGTTTTAATTATTGATGATTTGAATATTAAAAAACGCCCAACACAAAACTTAGCGGTCAAGGCTTATTTTTTACTTTGAAGCGGTTTTAGTGTCCGGGTATTTTTTTAATTTTTTATACATGATTTTTAAACTACATAATATGCCCAGTAGTAGACAAGCTTCGATCGAAAAAATCTATCAAAACACGTAATTATGACAAGATATTTTGCAAAAACGCCGATTCAATGCTTACAATGCGAATAACTTTTAAACAGCTGAATCAATTTTCATTAAACATAACTAACAGGTTCACTGTCCAATTACTAAAAAAAAAATAGGAGTGAGCTGAGGAGGTCAGATTGGCAGTTGCTCCATGCAAAATACTGTAGTTTGGAAGCCAACCTCAACATAGTGTAGAAAAGGCTAGGCAGAATAAGATAGGGTTGTATAAAGCCCTGTAGAGCTTTGGTACAACTTCGGAGGCCCGTGATCATGTGCTCCCAGGCAGTCAGTGACGACCAGGTCGGCAGTGGTGATGACAGCTGCCTTGCATCCGCGGTGGTAACGGCTGCAGTACCAACGCCACCTATGGTCCTTGGCACTCTGCTTTCGATTGTAAGTGTGTCCAAAAGCGAGAAGGCATTCTGTTTTACCCAGTTTAATGATCCGGCCTGTAATATAGAGCATCATGTGATTTTTTTTCATGTCATGTTTTTACAAGTAGTAGCAATACACGCAAAATCTACAAACTTACATACAGAACTTCATTCCCTATTTAACCCCTTCGTTTTCCAAAATCCATCCTTACTGATCCTCTTAGTGACCTTCGCTACGAAAGTAAAATTATGAAAAATTGTGCGTTCTCTATCAATCTTGAAGAGTTTGAGTCCGCAGTTAGCTTCACCATACTGGATCAAAAGCAGTTTTAGGTAGACGCTTTTAGAGTGATTTTCAGACTGATCCTCTTGGAACGGCAGTTGAATAATACACCGGTTTATCAAAACGCCCTAAAGAGTAACTCCCAGTTTCTGAATTGGGAATCCAATATTGTGAGCTTGACAAACTCTAGTATGAGAGCTTGTCAAACTGCAACATTTAAGTAGAATTTAAAGTTTTTTACTTTTCAATTCAGGAACCAGGGGTATAAGACCTTGAAAAAAATTTGTCTCAATACAAAATGTTTTTAAGCTGTACAACATTACTGGTAGAACCACACGTAAGAAGATAACTGAGAACTAAAACGAAAGATAACGTAACTTTCAAAAACACTGAAGTCTTTTGCGCTATTCATTTAAATAATCAACACAATAACTCAAAGATTGTCGGAAACATTAAAAAAATACAGTTTTTAATTTTCTTATAATTAAGGATTAGTGATCAAATTTTAGTGAGTTATTAATTATAAGGTTTAGGATAAGTAAAAGCAGGATCGTGCTGAAAGTATCAATAATCAAGTGTATTATCTTTAAAAAGCATAACATTTGCAAATTAGTGTTACCAAAGACAATAAACAAATGAGCCGTGAGATGGGGCAATTAACTTAATTTAACAAAACTAAATAAAGTTGCAATTATAGTTTCAATTAGCTTTTACTAATAATGTTTATCATTATTATTGATAGGCTTACTTGAAGTCACCTCTTCACTCTTGACTTCAGAAAAACACAGTCTCCAGTAGGGAATTCTACTCTTTAGATACCACGCGAGTCTATCATTAAAATAAAAAAATGCTGTACGCACAATGAAAGTATTCCCAATACGTTTCGTACGTATGAGTGGCATGTCCACCATGTACTAAACGCAGTTGTAGTCCGATGATTAAACTGGCTAGTTTTGATGTTTGATGATATCAATGATGATTATGTTCGCCACCATACTTGACGATAACATTATCTACAGTAGTGATGGATGCAAGACAGTTATAGTTCTTCTTAGAGCATCGCCATCTTGTTTTGCCGTTCTCCCTCTCACGGTCCTTAATAAACATGTAGGGTCCAAATAGTACTTTTGGTTGACCACGAATAGAAGTGATGAATATGGGCCGAACGTCTGAAAATATATCTTGTTCATTTCAATTATAGTAAGAATTAAATATTTTGGGTGACAGAGACAGCTCAACAAAGCATTAGGAAAAATAAAAAAAAAACGAGCCTAATCAGCGCCAGGTATGACGTATACGAGAAGAAAAGAAGAAGGAGAAAAGGATAACAAAGAAGGTATATGAAGGTACATATTAGGCGAAGAAGAATGCAGCACATAACTTAATATAAAATTGAAGCGAGCAGCTCAACTATAACTGGACCAAGCAAGATAATATTTAAAATGATGTGGCAATTTATATCAAGCGAGCGTTAACAATGTGCTTGGTTGAATGAGTTGTATTAAGCCAATCACAGTTGTTTATGCACGCTTGAAAATTAAATAAACCGAGAGAGTTATCCGTTAGCAGGTCCAGTGAAGAATTAAAATTCCGTTGCTAAAACAATAAGCAAAGGAAATAGAAACAAAACACATTGATAAAAATTATACCAGATAGATGGCACACATTCACTTATATTTGTAAGTTACTCATGAAGAAAAATACAACATGCACGATGCTCATATGAAGTATTTTTTTCTACTCAAAGTGTTACGTATTATTATTATTCTACTTATTTATATTTTGACTTGTCTTATCTTAATAACTTAATCTTACGGTCAGATGTAGCAATGAGTACCTATATTCAAAGAAGTCGTCTTCACTGCGAGCTATATTTCAATCATCTAAATAATTAATTTACACCAAGTCCCTCGGAAAAAAATTATCGGCACACAGCTAACACGAGTTTGTCAATTAGTCGCATTAATTTTGTCGCAACTTTCTTCAGAAACAGGGCTTTAGACTAAGAATCCCTAGTGAGTAAACCAATATATTATATTTTATGTGTGTAGCGAGAGTGGGTATTACATATTCGTGTACACTTAATTTTTAGCGTTCCGTAGTCAACAAGGAACCCTTGTTTCACCATGTCCGTCTGTCCGTCCGTCCATACATCTGTAGCTTAGCTCAGAGACTCTTAGTACTAGAAAGCTATAATTTGGCATGGATATACATATTAATCATGCCGACAAAATGGTAAAATAAAATCATGAAAACAAGTATTTTTTTTTTCTCGTCTGTCTCATGGTGTGGGGTATCGTTGATGTTGTTGTTGTTTAGGCCATTCAAAAATATTAGCACCCTGGATCCCTGAATCGAAAACCATTTTTCGATTCAGGGATCCGTTTGCGTAATATTGAATTGCTTTGAATTGCTAATTTTACCCCCCTACCAGCTAAATGGTTGCTTTTGGATATTTGAAAAAAATCACGGCATTAGTATATATAACGAAATTAAAAGGAAAACTATCACAGATAAGTAGGCTTTACAAGTTTACGAGTAATAGTCGACCAACTTACAAAATGTAGTTGGAAAAGTAAAAGTTTTATATATTGATGTATGGGGACAACAGTTTACGAATGGCAAAGTAAATTTGTTTCTTTGTTAGAGCAATGTTCGGTGCTTTCATTGTTTATGAACATTAGTAATATTACCTATTTATTTTCAGGAATGTTATAATGTTATGTTTTACCTGTTCATATGAACCCCCTGTGTGCGACTCAGACTCGCACTTGGCCAGTTTTTATTGTATCCACTCATCAAAAACACACTTTCCTTAATGTAATATCAACAATTGACTAGAATAGAATCAGGCTTACTCAAAAAAAAAACAGAATCCTTGAGTTATCTCAAAGTATCTTAAAGAATGCGATTAGTCGTAAAACTATTTTAGTAGAAGTGTTATAGAAAGTCAAGCATAAAGAAAACGGTCATGTTAATTGATTCGGCCCTCATAGAAAGTATAAGAATAGAGCACAGTGTACTCTGTACACAAACACACATCCGCATATACTACATGCTTTATCAATACGTATAATACAACCAAGATAACAATCACACACTTTCATAACTGGCGAATTAACGTGGGTGGCTTCGTGGAGTGCAGGCGTAATGTTCCATGTATGTTTAAATCAGCAAGGTTACAGCCTCATAAGATACTTAGAGAGAAACTGCGGAGATGTATGATCGTGTTCCCTTTGAAAAGCATCGATGATCAGGCGTTCATCGGTGATCACAGAAGCCCTGCACCCATGGTGGTACCTCGTACAATACCAGCCCCACTTTCCAGCCCTGGCGTGGTGCCTGCGATTATACAGGTACCCATTAGCAAGCAGAGATGTACGATTCCCAGTTGTTTTTATTAGTTTAGCTGAAAGAGGCAGAACACGTTAGTTATTATTCCCGGGCGAATGAAGCGTGGCCTCTGAGAGTTGCATAAGCAACCTGGCTCCTCTAATACAGGATTTTCTAGTACAACAAGAAGGACAGCACTGATGTTTGTATCTTGAAGCGTGTTAAATTAATAAATACGTTTCTTATATTCTACAGAAACCATCCTGAGCAATCAATCACCAAAAATGTTAGTGCCTATTCCGGAGCAAGATTTTCATTGAAAAAATGGAAGTAAATAATGGTCTCTAAAACTTTTTAAGCAACCCAGTTTAACAATGAGTAGTATTAAATCATTTCAGGTTTTTTTTGGGCAGCGAGAGCCGTGTCCATAGAAGAGAGTCGTTGATGGCAAAAGCAGCATCTCTTTCGTATTGCTCGTCCATAACCTTTTATGTCTTTCAGTTGATGGAATTTAAATTATGACAACAAGTAAATTTAAATTATGACAACAAGTAAGTTTAAATTATGGCAACAAGTAAATTTAAATTATGACCACAAGTAAATTTAAATTATGACAACTAGTAAATTTAAATTTTGACAATAAATTATGATAACGTGATAGCGATTGGTAAAATGTCAAAGATGTATAGAACTGTCGAATAATATCAGAATGTCACGTGATCAATCCATTTAATTTTGGCATTTCGACAAATTCCATCGCTGATAGAATGACTTCGTCCAAAACCTCAGCTAGCTTTCAAACAATAGCTTCCAACAGGTTTTCATTCCCATAAGTTAAAATATTGCTTCAGTAGATACTCATGATTCCGTTTGTCTTAAACTTAAACTAAAGTTACATACTCGCATATCACTACTTTGGATAGTACTCGTATTACCGAGAAAAGTGATCACTTTCTAGATCTTAGGTTAATATTATAACCATAAAATTCAGATTATCACGTACGCTTTTGTGCTGTCTTTTTATAGATACTTAACACAGTAAATTGTTATTAGGTTGTATCTTGGCAATAGACCATTATTATTATTTTATCTACAAGACATCCAATTTCTCAAAAGTTTTCTAAAACAACTGGTAATACAGTTATTTTATCATCATTAAGTTTTATTTATGGTGGCAAAGGAGCGTGGAAAAGAGAAGCATATAAGCATACTGCTGGGCAGTGGTCAAAGTCAGGCTGCAGGTGATGATGATGAAGTTTTATTTCTCGCCAACTTCAGATGTTCGTGCCAGTGTTTGCCAGTGAAACCTGTGACGACATAGTTGTGAGTACTGCTGCCCTGCAGCCTTGGTGGTACCGCGTGCAGTGCCACCGCAGTTTGTTGTCCTTCGCACTGTGCTTCAGATTGTAGACATACCCAAGAGCATACAGGGGACCCTCTGTTCATTTTTATTATATGGCCTGAAAAAGAACACGCTATACTGATAGTGTTGCACAAGAAAGAACCAAAATGTAAGCAATATAAAAAAAATACCATAATTACTGTAAATACCTTATTTTTTTAATATTTCAATAATTAACTGTGTAATTTATTAAAAGTACTTTATTAAATAAGTTAAAAAACAACACCTGTTATAAATTAAATACTGATGATTTAAAAGATTTATTTTTAAAACATTAAGAAGATTTTGTAAAAAACATAAATGTCATCGAAACATTTATCACCTTATAATAAAACAAAAGCACCATTCAAAACAAAAAACAAAAGTGCAAAATATAAAAACAATTAAAAGCAAATACAAACTGTAAACAAATTTCTGTATGATACACCTACTTATAATTATTTACAATCACTAAATACCAACAGTTAATTTAATAAAACAATACTTTCCGGTCAATCAAAGATAATAATTAAAATAATACTACTTTTTTATATTCATTAAACAATAACTACTGTTTAAAGCATGTCGAGGCACGGTATTTCATACAAACTTTCAGGTGAAAAACGATTTTAACATTTTCATGACAAAAAACAAAACTATCTTTCTAAACCTTTTTTTCGAAAAAATCAATTTACACTTAAGTTTCGTAAAAATTGGTTTATGAATCACCATGCTGTTGGACTTGAAACTCTTGAAAGTTTGTATGAAATACTGTGCCGCGTAAGTCCCGCCTCTTAGGTCGAAAATGCACTGCCACCCGGCTAGCTTAGTGGCTAGAACATAGCAAGTCATCTTAAGAGTAGCGAAGTAGAAAAAACCGGCCAAGTGCGAGTCGGACTCGCACACGAAGGGTTCCGTACCATTATCGCAAAACACTGCATAAAAATCACGTTTGTTGTATGGGAGCCCCCCTTAATTTATTTTATTTTAATTTATTAATTATTATTTTTTGATGTAAATATACAACTAAACATTCTGTGAATATTTCAAGCGTCTACTTGTTGCTGTTATTAATATCGAGCAAAAAACGTCAAAAATATCACGTTTGTTGTATGGGAGCCCCCCTTAAATATTTATTTTATACTATTTTTAGTATTTGTTGTTATAGCGGCAATAGAAATACATCATCTGTGAAAATTGAAACTGTCTAGCTATCACGGTTCAAGAGATACAGCCTGGAGACAGACGGACAGACTGACAGACTGACAGACAGACAGACAGACAGACGGATCGCGAAGTCTTAGTAATAGGGTCCCGTTTTTACCCTTTGGGTACGGAACCCTAAAAACGATCTAAATAGTTCGTAATCATTCTCACTGTGCTCTAGGTGCTAAGCAAGCCGCCTAACAGTGCATCTACGACATTAAAAAAATAACAAAGATTATAAAACAATTTCATGATGAGTTTATTGACCAGTAAATTTGAAAGCACCTTTGGTAACAATTCTTTATCATTTTTATTTATAACAACGACTACAGTATCTCAAACATTTAACGAAACTTACATAATTGGAATGTGCAATTTAAAACATTAAATATTATAAAAATATATTACATTCCGATCAAATCACGGTGACTCTTACATAAACACCTAGTAAGTTTAAATTGCCTGCTTCGAAATTCTATCATTTCAAAATGATAGATGTGTTGTTATGTTTATTGGAATAACAAAGGTACTAAACTGTATCACCTTGAGGTTCCTTTCTAAGTTTAGGAATTATTATAAAATTGCATTAGATTCCAGCTGGTTTTTAATATCTTTAATATTTGATATATTCTACGTATGATAAATAACGTAGATAATTTTGATATTTCTATATAAATAGTTCAGAACTTTCAAGGCACGTCAAAATTCTTAACATAGTCTCTACGACCGCAACGTGCACCGCGAGGTGAAATTTTATTTTAACGTAGTCCTTATTCTCTAAAATATAATATCGAGACGATTGCTGCACAATAATTTTGATATAGCTTCTTTCATATTCTAAACTCAGCTTTAACTGACTTTAAAGCACTTAATTTTATTTAGATTCAAATAATATAGTCTCCATTAGATTCAACATGAAATCAAACGAATAAATAACAAAAACACATAGTGCATGAACCGCTTGTTTTCTACTAAGAGATTGATCGTTTCATGTCATTCGACGACCAGGCAATATGTATTGCCAGTAGAATTTAGGTATGGGAGTGCAAACCTGTAGTAGACACCACAACTCCGTCGATAGTAACAGCTGAGGCTTTACATTTGTGTTTATGTTTCTTAGCACAGGTCCATCTTATCCTGTTGCCAACGAGTGATCGAGAATGCCTGAAGAATTTGTGTCCTCCAATGAATATGTTTGTTGTCTCTCTGGAACAGAATCTGGCCCGAAGCAGCGATGCTACGAATTCTGTAAGAAAGTTCTTAAATAAATGATGGAACACAACACAGGAACAAATTAAAATTACTTACACTATAACAGAGTGAAGAATATAGTTACCCACTTAATTCGATAATCATTAAGCTAAAGAAATCATGGAATCTCAAACCAAACTCAAAAGTCTAGAAAAAGTAATCTTGATATTAAAATCAAACCAGGGTCGTGTCGTTATTTTTGGTCTAAAAAAAATAAAAACACAATTTTCTTCGATTACCTTTAATCGGATTTGGCGATATAATAATTAGTATGTATAACTATGCGATGTATCTCGTTGGTCAAATACTAATAATCGTGTTTTCAGAAAATGACAGGAGTGTAAATAGCATAATTTTTACGATCAGCATTGTTCTCCAACTTTCCACCGATTGAAAGCGTATTTAGAAACACAATCTTGCACGTTTATACAATTTCGACCTATAGTCAGCTTCCTTTTATCAGTTTTGAAGAACTCTTCACTGTATGCTTGTTCTTCTTGGTCACTGTGTCCGCAGCATATTGCCTTCTTTGCTTCCAATTATTAGGCTCTGGTCAAAATTCTTAAATAGTTCCTCTTAGCTTAGTTTTTCATGGCGTTTAGCGCTGCATCGAAAGTGTGGCTTTTTTTTTTTTTTTTTTTTTTAAAAACATTGCCCCACACTAGGAATTTCTTCCTGTATCGTGGGTGCGTTTACAAACATATAAACTCACATACACAAACACCCAGAGCCGAAACAAATATCTGTAGGTCATACAAATTTTTGTTCCGTGCGGGAATCGAACCCGCGACACGCAGCGCAGCAGTCAATTGCTCAACCACTGCGCCAACCGTGCTTTAAAGAACGGACTTCTATTTCTTTGAAGATTTGTATCTGAGAATTCACCTAGAACGTGAAAGAAGTGTGTCCAGTGTTTTGAAAGTTTAAAAACTACAGCTTAGTAACGGCCTGCAAAACTTTGATTGGTTTATGGCGAAAAGGTAAAAAAAAACATAGAGTTAACAAAATAAGTATGTTTAATGCTTCAAGTTCCTCCCTAAGTTTTATAAACCTATCATCTATAAAAAGGCACATGAAGTTACTTTTTTTTAAATTAATCAGTCTTGAATTGTTACTTAACATTAAATCAACTGAACTTGGTTGCTTCTCAACAAATAATATGTTAAAGCTTCAAAACAAAAAACAAAAATGTCACTGCCAGTGACAAAAAAAAAACTTAACGTAAGATCTTCTTTAAGAATAACAAAAGTTTACCTAAAATTAGCTGATTTTTAATATAAACGTTAATTTCATTCACGTTCGGACGTTAGAAAATATTGGCCTAAAACTAATCCTAATATAAATTTGATAAATTAGGGCATCATCCTTAACTGTGTGGGTATTGGCTATGCTTCAGTTATGATTATGCACATTATAGGAATTAACAACGAAAGTATCTAAGGTCGAAGCGGTGGCCCGACACCTATTCTTCTTCTTGCTACATCTCCAACCAATTTCCGAATTCTTCTTAGTACGATCCCTACAGTACTTCTGTCCACGGTAAAGCAACATTATATTGCCACGCGAGTTCTTAACAAATGTAGCTTGTTCTGGAAAAAGCAAATTAATACCTTAACCCCCGATTTTTGAAGTAGAGTTTTTTCAAATTCTACCCTAAAATCTGTATTTTAACACTAAAGCTAGGTCTGAGACATTCTTAACTCAAAATATTTAATTCAGAAACCGGCTGTTAAACAAACTTTGCCATCAAAATTAAATCAATTTGAAAATTAGTGATCCGTTTTATACAAAATCGCGGTCTGTAACCGTCATAGCTTTGTCTCTCTTGAGCATGGTGGATATAATACGTCATAACATAGTCCAGAATAGTTTTGGGTTCATTAAATTAGATATATCTGTACTTTAAATTAACCTAAATCTATTATTTATCTATATTTATCACAAATGTATCTAAAATAGGTACTTACTTGGAATATACCGATAGAAATACGAAAATAAAATTATATTTGGCAATATTTGGTTTAATACTGATAAGCGGGAATGCGCTTTATACAATATCATGAAAGTCACAGAAACAAGTTTTTCCCTTTCGAAGGCACAGGGGAACGTTACAGGTTTCACAAATATAAATGGTACGACTTGGATTTTTATTAGAACTACATCTTGGACATCTTCTGGATGTACTTCTAATAGGTTTGGTTGTTATTTTTTATTTGAACTTTTATTGGAACCATTGGTTTACGCCTGATCGTTGAGATGGGTGGTCACGTGTTCCTTAGTCGATAAATAAATATAAAAAGTGCGAATAATTATTTTCTTGAACAGGACTCTCATTTTCAGATTGGGCTTTTCTTATTCCTTACCGTTCTGAACTAATCAAATTAATAGATAATAAATGGCATTTATTTACTATTTGTCTCTAGTTTATCTCGTATCTCACTTGTTAAAGGATTGAAAAATGGGTCCGTATATAAAATACGCCTTTTAGAATCTTCGCTACATTTTTCTCCGGCACATTCTTCTGATCACAAAAACATTATACTGATAATTTCTTCGAATAGTACAGGAACAATGGCAGTCTGATAAATATACTCTCCTGCATAATAATTTGATTAGTTTGAAAAAAGAAGATCATTAATTATCTTTTCAGTTCAAGAAAAGATAATTAATGATTTTCTTTGACACAGCTTTTTGCTAGCGAAAAGACTTCTATTGCAAAAGAGAATCCATATGAATCCACATGAATCCATATTTATATTGCAAAAGAGAGCTATCAGAGCCATATATAATTTAAGTCACAGAGAATCTCTTAGGGAGCTATTTAAAAATATTAATATTATGACAGTTTCTTGCCAATTCATTTATGAAAATATCATGTATGTAAGGAAAAATATACATCTCTTTAGTAAGGTCAGTGATAGACACAATTGTAATACGAGAAATAAAGATAAGTTAGATCAACCATCTTATAGACTAGCAAAAGTACACTCATCTTTCATGGGGTACTGTGTTAAATTTTATAACAAAATACCTTGTGATATATTAAAACTAAATGAAAGTAAATTTAAAACTTTAGTTAAAAGCACACTTTGTAAACAAGCATATTACAAATTAGATGATTATATTCAAGATAAGAATGCTTGGCAACATGTTGGTCCCGCTCCGTAGGGCAATCTTTGGTGTGGACAAAATCAAATTTGCTAATTTGTATTCCTATTCATAGTTTTTGAATTCTTAGGTTATTTTTTTTATATTTTTCCAGAATTTGACTCACACAAGGTTCCGTTGTTGTTGAATTAGGTATTTTACCTATGTTTGCAATATTTGTAAGTATGTGAGAACCATGTTCCTATTTATAAAACTAATGAATTTACCTGTTAGTGCTTTTATTACTTTATACCTGTACGTTGTATAGTGGGTAGTGCTATTTTTGGGTGCATCGTCCTCACATATATGAATTTATTAATGTATGTACATAAGTAAACATTGTAAAACATATTTTTTTTAAAAAGAGTAAGTATGGAGTTTCTTGTGCGTTCTTCTCCATAACAAGCTACTTTCCGAATGCACGGTAGAGTAAATTTTTATTACTTGTACATTTTTTATTTACATTTAATTTTTGACGTTCAAAAGTGCCGCTTATTGGCCTAATTGAAATAAATATATTTGACTTTGACTTTGACTTTATTGTCAAACAGGTCACACGGAATCATGACTTACATATTTTGTTTTATTTAGGCATATATTTATTATGATTAATGACTATGATTATTATTATATTCAATAACAGCATATCTTTGAGTGCGTATTAACGATTTGCATTTCTTTCTAGTCTTCTTGTTACAGCGCCACACCACGACGTCATGTTTATTCTGATAGTCCTTGTTGAATGTATATCCTTCATATTGTAATACGAGATTTCCTCGAAGAGTCTTTAAAAATTTTGGGCCTGTAAATAATTTTATTATACATTTTATTTGGATATAATATGAGTATTTCTAGAACAGTGCTAAAATTTATGTAGTTCCGCCACAATTTGAGAGTAGAATCTTGTTTTAATAATTATGTTCAGGAGCTTGGAGTCCATTAAAACAGTTACCGTAATTGGCCGTACTGTGGGCAGTCAGCCTAGATGGAACGGTAGAAAACGCAAGGCAAGAATATAATAAGAGGTATATTAAATACATTTTATTTTTTGTCACTACATTAATGAGACAACATTTATTTCATACGTAATCACAACATTTAATGTTTTTTTTTTACTTACAAATATGTAATTCCTATAAACTATCATATAAATATATTAAATTAAAATAAATTAAATTAACAAATGCTTTTATGAAATAAACTAGCGTTTTGCTTTTCAGTTCGTTATTTCATCAAAAAGATTTCATTTTTCGCTTTTCATTTTACTTTTGTTCAACAGAATCGGTTCACAATTGAAAATTCAGTAGGAAAATTATCAATAAATCCTTTTTTTTCTATCTTTATGGGTGGATTTTATTTTTCATATTTATGTGGGACCAACGCTAAGGTATATTATTTCTAACAAAAAAAGAATTTCCAATACATTCAAAATCCTAAAAAGTATACATATCTATCTATTAATAAACTTAAGTGAAATAAGCTCTAAAAAGAGAACATAGCATAAGTACGTATACCAATACAGGATATACCGAACTGAGTCAAGTTTGTCTGACGCGATGCGTATACATCATAGATATAAAACAGACTATGCCAAATTCAGGTATGAAGTGAATACGGGCCGAAAAGAGTGGCAGAGACACAGGAGCATGAGGCCAGTAGTTCTTTTTATAAAGAACTAGCTTCTGCCAGCGGCTTTGCCCGCCTGAAAAGTGTTTTCTTATCCCAAGGGAACATTATACCGGGATGAAAAGTAGCTATGTGCTATGTGCTATTCCAGACTATAATCTATCTCTGATTGAGTAACAAACAAATTGCAAAACTGCTTAGTTTTATCGATTTTCTTTAAGTAGTCATATCCGCATCGAGCATCACAAAAGACGGCCGAAGTTTTCTTTCGAGTCTTAACTTTTTTTTACTAATAAGATCGTGATTGTGTTTTGTGAACCGTACGATACTGTTCAGGTAAGTCACGACCACTGCTCTACAGCCACTGTTTCTCTTGACACATCTCCACGACGCTCTTCCTTCCTTTTCGTGGCTCTTGTTATAACGCTGGTCGTGAAACACCAGAGTCTTGTTCCCGTGACGATTGGTTATGAAATATATTTCTAAAACATAAAAGTAAATATGATTTATACAATGTGTTTTATCTCATAATCTAGGGTTATATTCTATATGTAAAAATAATACAAGAAGCCCTAGAATATGTGGTCCAAAATGCATAGTTTCGAACATATCTTAAATCAAAATTATTATTAAAAGAATTGGTTGCGTCCTTTCGGATGCCATGATTATTCCCAATATTTTGTACGAAAAATGAAAAAATTAATATAATTGAAAAATAATTCATATTCCATTTAATTATTTGTTTTTTTTCTTTCATTCAAAACGATCAGTTAGGAATCAAGCTGGTGTCAGATACCGAAAAGCACGACCTAGAGGATCAGGCATTACTGAAATAGCTAAGGTATATATTTTACAGTAGATAAGGTATATATAAGTACGATAAGGTATATATTTTACAGTATCATAAGGCTGCCTGTCCACTGCACGCGGAGCGGAGAAAAGACGTCTGGAGCCAACCACTCGAATTGCATAAAAACTCCGCTCCGCGATAGTGGACAGGGATTTGAAACCTAGTTTCAAAATTCATATATATTTACGCGGAACGGGGCCGTGGAGATGAGAAACAGAGCAGTGAGGTGGAGCGGGGGAGCGGAGCGGGGAAACGGAGAGGAGAAACGAGTGCAACCGAGCTCCATGTATGAAAAAACAAAGTCCGCTACGCCACTCCGCTACTCCGCTCCGCTGCCTAGCCCCGCGTCTATGGACAGATACAGTCCGCAACTCCACTCCGGGTCTTCACTCCGTAGCCTCCCCCACTCAAGTGGATAGGCAACCTTAATCTCATATTAAAATAGAGACAATAATTTTTGGCTGGCCCTCGTTTTTCTTAGGTGCCACTTGATGTTGATATTCCACTGAGTCGGAAATATACTCTGATACTTCCCATCGTGGCTGGCGCAACTTTATAATGACGTGAATGATTGTCAATAATTAAGCAAAAAACTTGAAAAAAAAAGATGAATTATTGTTTCACACACTCTTCGCCGCACAACCGGCACGGACTGTATTTGTGCAATAAGAGTAGTTCAACGTTTCTTTACATAAGAAGAATAGAAAATTGTAAGTTTAGTTGTATAGTTTACTTTTATTGCCAAAAAGATTTTACAAGCGCCTTACAATCTTTAAAAATTTTAGTATTCCATAAGTTAGCAATGATTACAAAAACTATTTAACAAAAAATTTAAACCGACTTCTAAAGCAAAACACTACAAATCAAAAAAATACTTTCTTTTCCGAAGTCGGTGTCTTTGGTACCTATTGGTTTTCGTTTCTCGACACCGACTTCGGAAAACAAAGTTGTTTTCGCTTTGCAGTGTTTAGCTTTAGAAGTCGGTATTTTTTTTGTTAAAAGTTTTTTATTTTACTCTTTTAAGTGTTGCTACCTCATATTAACATGAAAATCATTTCAAGCCAGAGTACATCTCATTTCAATTCCATTAATCCCAAACACGACTGGGATACATTGTTTTATTACAGAGTTTCAGTGCCTATCTGCGGGCTTCAACATCACATCAGTTCGATGGTACCATTTTCATCAGTACCATTTATTTATATATATTTGCTTCATAATAGTCGCTTAACTATTCGACATATTTATTAAGGAGTTCCAGTGGCCATCTGTGGTCTCCTTCATCGGTTCCACTTCACATAATGATACTTTGTGATTGTGAGTGCAATTGCTTGCCATGTTATTGAAATTACCAAAATCGCCATATATCTGCCTATAATATTTGAAGAGTTCCCTCGATTTCCATGGAATCCCATCATCAGATTCTGATCTGCTGACAATGGGACCACCTCGAGAGTATAACCTTTCAGACAAAAAAATAATTTGCAAATCATTCTATATATGACGGAGTTATGCCCGAACATACACAAAAGAAATAGAAACATGCGAATTGAGAACCTCCTCCTTTTTACCCGACTGCCGAAGGAGGGTAATGTGTTTATTGGGCAGTCGGTTTAAAATCAATTGAATTGATTCGGTTAGTTCATGAAACATTAAAACAGTTTAGTACATTTGTAACGATGGCTTGATCAATATTACATATATCTAGGTTCATTTAGCACTTACGACACAAATAAATTGATTGGTACAAAAAAAATTACTAGAAATACATAGTTTTGATTTTCGAATATCTTGTTCTATAAAGTTAATACGCTTAGCTTTGCTTAGCTTAGCATTAGTTTTATCGGGCTGCATAGCATTTTAATACTATAAAACCGGCCAAGAGTGGTGTTGGACCGAAGCGGGGTGGGACCCGGCTGCTGTGTGCAAAAGTCCATACAAAAGTACGAATGTGTAATAGGAAGATTTTTTTTCAATGCAATACGGCGTAAATCAGCGTCAGTTTCTAGTTGTGCATTAATTTCAGCACATCAATAACTAAATGGCCATATAAAGTCAATAAAACCTTCACGAACAACTAGCTTAAAAGTACCTTATAGGTCGAGCACATCTTGGGCAATCAGCCTCGTAACTTAGCTGACTGGACAATATTATTTACCACGTCATTCCTCTTCTCTCAGTTTGTATCGACACGAGAGAACACTGATCATTGCCGTTTCTAACTTCGTTGATAAGTAGAGTGATGACGATTCACGGGTGATTATGATCCTCTCGTTGTCTGATTATGATGTTGTTGATGGTCATTACGTAGGCTAGACAGCCGTTGTTCTTCTTCACGCACCGCCACCTGGTCTTCGGACCCTCGTTCTGATGCACAGTATACCTATTCAATCCGACGTATAAACAACGCTTGCCGTACGTTGTTGTTCCAAAAAACGCTGACACTGCAAAAAATATATATTGTAAAATAAACTTAAACCATATTTTTTAACAAATGGTGTCTGTCGTATGTCACTGAGTCAGAAATCAGTAAATTATAACACACATTTCCAAAACTATAATTTATAATACATATTAAAAATATTTAATTTTTTATTTCTATATATAACATACCGTGCAAAGTTTTCTATGGTTTTATCCAATATTTCAGTAATAATAATGGTTAAAATATTATATTTTAATCATGATTGTGATTGTTGACTATTACATAATTATTATATTCAAAAATCAAAATCAAATGTTTTTTATTTTACATAGGCCTACATGGGCACTTATAAAACGTCGACAAAGGGTGCACGGTTCGGATTGGTCGTTTACTATGGAGAAGAACCGGCAAGAATATCCATGGTTACTCTTTTAAAAAAATTGGTTTGATTTTACAATGTTTCCATGTTACAGCATTAGTGCTTAGATATGGGTGGACAACGTCGGCCCAACAATAAGTCAAATGAATAAAAAAAAAAAGTTTGTATAAACGAGATAAAAAGTTAATAAGCATCTAGAATTAACCTAGAATTCCTACAATGTTCACACATTCACAAAACAATCGGTAAAAGAATCTATACAAAGGAAACAAATATATATATAGAAAAATATATATAAATATATATATTTAGTCTTGTTACATATATGTAATAAGACTAAATTTAACATGTGGCACAAATGTTGTTATCAGTGCTGTAACTATTCTTAGCAAAGGGCTATAAAAATGATTGAAAACCATTGTAAAAAGTCTAATTAAAAATATAGAAAAGGTGAGATTGAGGATAGTTAGAGACATCCACATATTTGTGCCGTTTATGTGTTACCAGGGAAGCCGCATGCGCAGAAGGAGCTTAAGCCAAAATTTTTATCTTCAACGTAGTCCTTGATTTTATAATATGCTTTTTTTAATAAGGACATGTTTGATGTAGTTTTTGAACTTTCCATCGGTCAATTCTATAACTGACTTATCTACAGTCTGCTGGGCATTTAATTATTTTCTTCACACATCTCCAGGATATTATACCAGCACCTCCCAATCATAATCAGAGGCTTGCCTTGATTACTTGTTACAAAAAATGCGCCTTAAAAAACAAAATCTACCCTTACTTATTTTTATTTTTTAAAAATCATGAACCAAGGATATTTTTTATTAAACGATTTTTTCAACAAAACACTGTTTTATTTAAAAATTTTGCGTAGGTATTGTACCCAATTGGTAAATATTATAAAATTTATAAAGATTAGGTAACAATAAGAACTTAAAAATGATAAATATTCGCACACTATTAATTACTATTTACAATTCTATAAATATAACGATCAAAAACATTGTCTCATCTTGACCTAGCTACTTTAAAGGAGAAGGGCAAGACTCCATAGTATTCTGGGCCCAAGTGTTAACTCAATCAAACTAGCCTTATTTGTAAGAGGATATATTAACAAGGCCTCGCTGAAAATTTTGTGAAATTTGGCTATCCAGGAATCAAGTTATATGAAGTTTTGTAAAAGTGAGGTTACAATACAACATTGTAGTTTTTTTATGTTATTTGCGAAATATTTTTGAATGGCTTCAGTTGTGTAATGGTTTTATGCATAGAAAGCAAGTAGCGAATCTCCATGTGTGACGTGTCGAAGATCTGACACGTTTTGCATGGCCGGACAGTCACTACAGTCGAAGACAAGTCTCCACATCCAATATCCTGCACTTAGAAGCAGCGGGTAACTTTTATATAAAAAAGGAGAAGATGAAGTAAAAGGAGCTCGTGTAAATAATAACAGCCACACGGGTCGATCTTCCAGGTTAAGCAACACTTGACGAGGTCGGTCCGTGGATTGGTGACCATTTCAACCTACGATTCCTCCGAGCATCCTGGTCCGTTGGTCCCGGCTGTCATTTGAAGGTCTTTGACAGTATTTGAGTGCCAGTTTATTTTTTCTGCCTGTCATCTGTCTGTCAGCAGTCAGTGACCAGTATTGCGAACTGAAGAAAAATTAACAGAACTCGATTCGCTATGAATCGTTTCCACCAAACGATTGATAAGCACTTGTCACTCGATTTTCATACATTAGTCTGAGATTTTACCGATTTTTTTAATCGATTATTTAGTTTCATAACTTAATTTAACTTTTCTCGCTTCCTAGATAGAAACAGAGTACTGTATTTTGTGATTTCCTTTAGAAAAATATAACGGATTTTTTAGTACACATTTCATCTAGTTAACTGCTGGGCCCAGAAATGCCCGTCTCCTTTACTACCAACAATTATTAAAGATCGTGGAAAACTTGACTCAATGATTATGCTCACCCCTAATGTTAATATAGTATTATTACTAGAAGTAAGGGTCACTTTGGAACCATCCGGCCTTTTCATACAAATCCAATACTCCTTGCAACCTTGAATTTTATTTCTGTAATACTTCTTACCATTGTTTGTAAGAGAAAATCCGCCACGCTTAGTTATTACGAAATTGACATTTGAAAACAAAAGATAATGGATGGGATGACCATAATGCCTTGGAAGTTGGGTAGGCCTTTGGTGTGGGATGCAACATGTGTCGATACCCTTGCGCCATCCCATCTTCCTAGCACGGCGGGCTGTGCTGGGGCAGCTGCTGCTGGTGCAGAAAACCTCAAACGTCGCAAATATAACAACCTTATTAACAGTTATATGTTTGAGCCGTTTGGGGTTAAGACATTAGGTCCATGGGGTCCGAGTGCTCATCGAGTGTTTCGAGACATAAGTAAACGGTTAGTCGACTGTTCGCGTGATCAGAGGGCTGGCCTTTCCTTCAGCCAGAGAATCAGCATTGCCATTCAACGTGCCAAATCTGACAACGTTCTGGGCACGTTGACATCGATGTGGACGAATTTTTTGATGCGCTATGAGCCCTTTTTCCTCTCCCCTTTGTATGTAAGTTTGTTTTGTTATTAGTCATAAGATTAGAAATATTAAGTTGCAAATATTATTTGAATTATAAATAATAGCCAGTCAAAGATAAATATAAAAAGTATACGAACAATTCATTAACTTCTTAAATTAAGTCTTGGTTTAAAAATAATATCACAATTTAATACTTACAAATTTATTACAGGTCACCAGGTTCCTAACCGGCATTACATACAGTTTTACAACTTGGGAAACAAGAGGAGTGCAAGAAAGCTTACCTAAATAAACATGTGTATAAAGATAAATATGATAAAGGATCTAAAGATTTAGGAAATACAATATAGAATAACTTGAAAAGATAAAGGTTTTCGTGAGTCATCAGATATGTAAGTAGAGTAATGATCAGGCAAATATGTCGTGGCGGCTCATGCATTTCAATTATTTTGCTTGTTGTGGACTGACCATCTCCGACCGACATCATTTGACCAACAGACCGTTTGTCGTCATCGGTACCGATGGACACACTTCCAATAGCCATCTGTAGTTTCCAATAGCCTATTTCAGTGATTAGTATGTTCGCCCTTAATTTTAATGATGTTCACTCCATGCGTATGAACCGTCACTCGGCAGCCGTGCGCCTTTCTTCGACACACCCAGTAAGCATTCTGTCCCAACGTCTTGTTTCTGAAGTAAACTTCGTTTTCCATCAATAGCTTCAGACCTCCTCGGGGTGTTGCTATTAACATATGGTCTAGAAATAAATAAAACTAGTATTACCTGTTAGTAGTTGTTACTATTACTTGTTTCAAAACCTGGGTTATTTAATGAAAATTCTATATTTATTTTCATTGCTGTTAAAACATTCATTCAAGCTGTTATGTTTTACCAACTTCCTCCCATATTTGTCTTAAATGTTTTACAATTTTTACTATGTTATGTAATATTGCGGTATCCGTCACTACTTAATAATAAAATGAGTGCTCATAAAACGTTGTTTAATTAAGCAAAATAATAATATAATAAATGTTACAGTGGTTAAGAAAGTAAACCTCATTAATATTCCAATAAAAAACATTACAACTAAATGATAAATATATACACAACAGTTTAATAGACTCATGTAAACAAAATCGTTTTTGCTACTCTAACCTCTGATAACTGAATTAAGAATTTCAAGTTGAATATTTGATAACTCAACTTTGTTATACTTTTTTTATGAAAACTTAGGTATAAAACTAGATTTTGACACTTTTTAACTACAAATTTTCAATTCAGAATTTGATTGAATATTTTCGCGTTCCACTATCGTCTTAAGGCGCAGATTCCCTTGAGTAGCTGATTTTAAAATGAGAATCACGTCTAAACGGCTAGTCGTAATTTTTTGGAAAAAATATATGTTACATTAGACCATTTTCTTAATAATTTGATCTAAGCACATTTTGAGTTTTATTCGTATAACACAGTGTAATTAATTAGTAAAGTTATGTCTAAAACGGACAAAAACACGAAAATCGCACCAAAACCGCTGGGCGTATTTTAATGAAATCAACACCATCTCAAAGACAATTTAATTATCTACATTTTAATCTGAAGCTTTTTTTTTAAAGTCGTAGAATAATTAGGAAAGTACAAAAAACTACTAAATTTTGGGTCGCGCGGGTGCGAAACGGGTGCGCGTTTTGTTCCCTCAAGGTCGTTGGCGTTAGTCGTCGTCTTAAATGTTTGACGGCAACATTTTGAATCATAACCTTGACCTTCTTTCTTCATACAAATTCGTCATAATATGTAAATCAATCGTGATTAGAATGTTCTCCCCTAACTTTAGTGACGTTGGTACCATTTGTAAGTACTGTCATCTTACAGCCATAAGGCCTGCGACGACACACCCAGTAGGCACTGTCACCCCATTTCTTGTTCCTGATGAACACAGCATCATCCATCAACAGCTTCATGGCTCCTCTAGCAGTAGGAATCATTAGAGCATCTGAAATTGGTTATAATGTTTTATGGTTTGTAATTTATATTCAAAATAAGCTTGTACCCGTGGTTTCACCTTCGTGAAAAGTAATAGGTGTAAAACCAGAAGAAAAAGTTTGTCTAATACCTATTCTTAAGGACTGACCGCTTAAAAGAGTACCACTGAATAAAAAGCCACCTGTATTTTTGAAACGGCATTAATTATTTTGTCATTATATAGTTTGTTTCGATTCGAGAGACAGTAGAAATACCGATAAATTTTCTGACTGAACCTCATTGGGTGGGTTAAATAAAACTCATTATAACTGTCAAAATAATGTTCTATTTTCTGTCAAACTCGTATATATTATTTAACAAACAATTTTGTTGTGGTATGACAGGATTTATAAGAATAAAAATGTACCACCGGGTACATATATTTATAACAATTTCAATATTTCTTGTTGGAATTGCCAGTATGTCTAACAGCCGATTTTTGATAGGTAAATATTTTAAATTTATATTTTTTATCAATTTATAAATAAATTATTTACCTAGCCGGAACAAACAGACAGAAAGACAAACATTAGAAAAAAAAAACATAAAACGCTGTTATTTTGACAATACAGACAGACATTTCAATTTTATTGTTTTGTACAGATAGAACATAATTTGTACACCAAAGCTAATTCATTTTTAGGGTTCCGTACCCAAAGGGTAAAACGGAACCCTATTACTGAGACTCCACGGTCCGTCTGTCTGTCTGTCTATCACCAGGCTGTATCTAAGGAACCGTGGTAGCTAGACAGTTGAAATTTTCACAGATGATGTATTTCTGTTGCCGCTATAACAACAAATACTAAAAACAGAATATAATAAATATTTAAGTGGGGCTCGCATACAAAAACGTGATTTTTTGTCGTTTTTTTGCGATAATGGTACGGAGCCCTTCGTGCGCGAGTCCGGCTCGCACTTGGCCAGTTTTTCATTATAATATGGCATTCTAGAGAATGTTGCATTATAACGTAGCATTCTCTTCGCATCCTAAAAAGTGCTCCATAACATGAATAACGTGGGCATTCTAGCAAAATATTTCGTCGTTGTTATTTTTCGCCATGATGATCGACGGTAAGCATGACATTTGGCGTTATCTTGTTCTAGTTTTACAACAATATCAGAAAAAGTCCAGATATAATCAACGTTGCGAGTTCACTAAACAATCATGTCAGTGGTTATGACAATTCCTAATATCTATGACTTCTTGATCCATAGTCACAATGAACGCTGGACAGAGCAGTCGACGTTTCTTCACACATCGCCAGCTTGCCCGACGACCGGCTCTGTCTAATCGCTTGTTGTATCTATAGCCACCTAGTTCTATGACCGGGTGACCGAACTTCGATTTCAAAAAAACTGGAAGTAATTCTAAATCGTCGATATCTGGAAAATAAAACGTATAAATATTTAAGTGACCACACACGTTTTTTTTAATATTTCAAGTTGTCTTGCTGACCCGAAATAAAAAGTGATGGATTTATTATTATTATTTAAACATAATTACGTCAATATCAATTTCTAGCAAACTTTGTGGAGCTATAAATAAAAATTATAAACATTTATTTAAATTCAACAAATACTTTTTAATTGAAACTATTAAGCTTATAAAGTTTATTACAAAAAAATACGACTTTTGAAAGACTTCATCCAGATGAAATATTTTCTTGTAGCTTCTCTCATTTTGATTATTTCTTCACAGATCACTTGAAAATATCTTTACATAATATAATGCACCTGGTATAACAAAAATAATACACTGATCTTAACAATTTCACTAATCCGCTTTACAACAAATTCAACTAACTATTTATGATCATTAAAATCCTATATATAATTATGTAACTCTCGTCATCGATGTTATAAAACGATCTATGTAGTCTGCAACGTCATTATTGATGATTATGTACTCCATTTGTTTTGATGATAACTCCATCAACGGTCATCAGGGATGCCGTACATCTAAGAGTCCTCTTCTTGACACAGGACCACCGGATCTTGGCCCCAATGGTGCGCTCCTTATTGAATCTAAAATGGCCGACTAGGATGACAAGATTCCCTCTTAAAGATTTCCCAAACCGAGGTCCTGAAATTTTTAGAAAATTATGGATTCTGAGAAAGCTACTTGTTAGATTTTATAAGGCTTACCATACTTAAGCTAAATCTTACCTTTACTTACCCTACTTTTGGATGCATCTTTTTAATAATTAATTTGTATCAGATCATCAATCTTCTTAACTTTTTATTTTATCTACTTCTTCCACAGTCTTTTTAAACCTTGAATAACGATTAAGCCTGTGTTTATTTTTTCTCGAAAAATACAGTTCTTTTTCCTGATTGTCGAAATAAAATTAAACAAAACTTGTAAAAGTTTATTTTACAAAAACACACAACAGTAACAATAATATATTTATAAAATTTCAAGATTTTTTGGTAATTAAAAATTACAACAACATGCATTATTAAAATTAATAATTGACATAGCACACTTATATTAGTAACATAGGGATTCATTGACTAGCCTAATTATATAATTTAATATAATTAATAGGAAACATGCATTTACTTCACTAACGGCAATGTCTTAATTGTTGTAATTTTGGTGGTCTAACTTAAAATATGGTACATGTTTTATCTTGATATGCCGCCTAGAAGACTAGTTATCTTTAAAAGAGTGTTTTCCTTGGCTGTTTCGGTACGGTGATATCGGAATCCATAGCAGATACCAGGAAACTGTCTGAGGAATCTTAGATGCTTTGTTGTGAGAACTATATTTCCATGGTAAAATTTTTGGTCAAGCGTTGGTTGTCCATGAAAATTGCCATTTTTCTACAGTTAACTACAATATTGTTCAAATTGCACGGAATTGATACAAGGACCTAAAGATGTTACAAAATTGCATATATTTACGAGTTCACCACATAAATTATTATCATCATGCTTACCTTCGAGGAGCTAAGCAGTCAATCATCATTACATTATAAGACCATCTACTTTACACACATTGTCAATGGACTCCGTGGCGGAGTACAGGTCTACCTTCGACTTCCAGAATGTTCGAGCCGAACATTGTGGAAGTTTCTAGTCGCTTCGGGAACAATGAGTACGAAAGTCGATTGTTCTGGAAGATTCTCGAATTATCTAGAACAGTATGGGACGTTCTAGAAACATCTTATGTGCTATATAAAGAGCGGCCGGGTTCGTCGTGAGACAGTTTCGATTGAGAAGCGATACAGAGCAATCGAAAAAGTAAAATAGTGAAAAGTAATAGAATTGTGTAAAAAGTGTTTTTATAATAAAGTGTGATTAATTGAAGTCTGCTGTTTAAATATTTTATCTCTGAACCCCAGCATCCAAAACTACTATATTGTTTCTGAATTTTAAAAAGAAATTGGTAGGATAAGTTTACAAACACAAATACATCGATTCGTCTAAACATATACATCATGTCATGCTTCCACGCCTTAGAGGGTAGACAGAGCATAAAAATCAGTTAAAGATCACGACGCCACATACGACGAAGATTGGGGGGTAACAAGACGTGACAATGTTGTAATAATGATCCCACCAAAAACATAAAAATGTGAAAAGGCTCCAAAGTCGACAAAAACATAAATGCGAAGAGGCGCCAAGTTCGACAAAGAAGAGTTGAGATTTATTATTTTCTAAGATATTGAATTTTAATGTGTTTTTGCGGAACGGAACTCTAAAAATGGTTATGGAAGCCTGTTGGCGGCTTAGCAGTAGGTAGATTAGTTCAGTTTGCGCAGTTGTCGATGGAAAGCTTGAATTCGTCTCACGATTTCTTTACTTTCTACGGTATTTAACAATGACCGTTGTTCCTTCAGTACCACAGAAATTTTACTTCTACCCTTGGTAAACTTTCAAGCTTTCGGAGATACTGGATACCTACTCTCGAAAAAGGGTCCTAGCAGGGCAAGAATATGTGTACTTATTAGACTAAATAATATAATAATCACTGCATTACTTTCCATAGAAATATTAATTAATATAAAAAGTATGCAGAAATTATTATTATTTGGAAATTTTAGAAAGGTATTTAAAAATCATAAAAATGAGATATTCATACTTGAAAAAGATTTGCGAAAGCTGGGTATCAAAACACAAACAACCACAAAGTACGTAATCGGCGCGGCGGCGCGCCGCACACATAGAGTCCACTACGAACAAAGCGCCATTTGGCACGCACACTTTGAAATTACCATTTTACAGGGACTCTCGGGCAATGTTGGACAGAGCTCAGTCGCGAGTGGTAGCGCGCCTATAAAGGATCACTTCGTTGTCTGTCTGTCAAGATCTTTAACGCAGAAACGCGAGGAGGTATCAAGTTGATATTAATATCAGGTATCAGGTCTATATTACCTTGGTAACGCGGTAGTCTGTTTCATCATTAGTCTTTGAACTTATCACATCCCTCTAACGAGAAAAGCTATGAAAGGTCCATGAATGACAGGCCGACGTATATAATAACGTACTTTCTGAAATAAGGAACCTTGCTATGTATTAATTATGGTTACAAAACCATGGATCGATCTGCTGCAAATCTTGATCTGTGTGTGCGGTAGTTACTTCTGTGATTTAAGGAAAAAGAAGAAAAGACAATTGAGAATTAGCCCCAAAGAGGAGGAGGCAAAAGCAAATTATGGTAGCTACATCTTATATCTTCCACTTATTAACCAGATAAGTATGTTTTAGTTCTAGGTTCTAGATCCTAGCAAGTCCCGGCAACCGTATTGCCAACGGCATTCATAAACGGCACAAATATGTGGATGTCTCTAACTATTCTCAATCTCATTTTTACTTTTTTTCTATCTTTTAATTAGACTTTTTACAATGATTTCAATAATCTTTATAGCCATTTGCTATGAATAGTTACAGCACTGATAACAACATTTGTGCCACATGTTAAATTTAGTATTTATTTTTTCCTTTGTATAGATTCTTTTACTGATTGTTTTGTGAATGTGTGAACATTGTAGGCCTTCTAGATTTCTAGAAGCTTGTTAACATTTGTTAACTCTCTCGTTTATACAATTTTTTTTTAGTTTCTTACGACTTATTGTCGGGCCTACGTTGTCCCCCCATATCTAAGCACTAATACTGTAACGTGAAAATATTGTAAAAACAAACAATTTTTTTTAAAAGAGTAACCGTGGAGTTTCTTGCCGGTTCTTCTCCACAGGAAACGACTAACCCGAACCGTGCACCTTTTGTCGACGTTTTATAAGTGCCCATGTAGGCCTATGTGAAATAAAAAACATTTGATTTGATTTGATTTGAACGGGGCACCCGGGCGCTAAACATTTTCTTTTTGCCGACAGATATACCCAAAGCCGTGCAATTCAAAGATACTCTGTTAGTGCAGATCCACCACACTTTCTTTTTGTTCGTTCTGTTCTTTCTGTAACCATCACATACAAGATATGTTTTTCCGCTCTTTGTAGTTACGTATTTCACCTTTGTAAGAGGAGAACAATCATTAATAATAATTGATCAATATTTAAGAGTTCTTAAACAAGATAAATTAAGTAATAAAAAGTACTTCATTTAGTCAATAAAAATATTTATTTCACATAGGCAATAAATCCTTTACCACAGATTCTTAACATTACCTACCAATAATAACAATCAAATTCAATGTGAGTGACTCGTTTTCTTAATAAAATGTCCTTGATACGTAACTCCGGAACCAGAACACCTCTTGGAGTGTCTATTTGTGCAGATCCAGAACACTCTACCACCACAAGACCTGTTTCTTCTGTAAGAGTAGCCATCACAATGTAGCTGGGTTTTGCCTTTACGTAACGTTGTGTACACGCCTGTAAAAAAGAAACAAAGTGGCAAAATTCTGTACAGGATACTCAAACAAAAAAAAATATGTTGCAGGATGAGAAACAAATAAAAACAGGTTTTATTAGTTTTTAACGATTTATTTGCACGTCTTTCAAAGGTCCCGACCCAGGGTCCCGAGATTGTCAAAGATTTCTAATATTAACAATTTAAAGTAACAAAACCGAAACTATCTGTGTACCCTTTTGCATAAGTTTATCAGCAGTAGGTTTACCTACAAGTAACATTTGACCGAAATACATTAAATCGTTATCGCGATTTTTATTTAACTCGCCTTGTTAGGTAGTATGAATGGGTCAGATTTTTCAATTGTATATTAAAACAGTTATACACCACTGAGTGAGCTGAAATTTTGCATAGATACATGTTTTGAAATATTGAATAAAAGTTGATTTTTGAAGTGGTTTTATATTGCAAATAATTGATTCTATAAATAGAAAACATGATAATAATGTCAATGGATGTCAGTCGTTACGGATAGGCAGAAGCCAGAATCTGACACACAAGTCTTGCCAAAGGGATGTCGTACTACCCAGTTACTTGATTGTAGAGGCCAGATAGGCAGTTGTTTCATATAAAACACAGGTACTCAACTGTATCTGGTTAGACTGGAAGATGACCGCAACAAGGTTGGGAAAAGGCTAGGCAGATTTAATGTCAATGGGTGTGCGAAGATCTTTTATAAACTTGTCCTTGATGACTGACGACGGACCCAGAACAGCTTTTTGCGGCTCTCTGAGTGCATATCCACCAAACCTTATCACCCGATCGGTTGTTTATTCTGTACTTGTAACCTTCACAATATAAGTACGATCTTCCATTTTCCTCCACATAAGTTGCTGCAAAAATAAATTAAACGTTTGAAAGGAATTTGTTGAAATGTAAATCGCTTCAAAATAAAAAATTCGAAAAGGATTAACACGTTCATTTTCGCAACGATAAAAAAATTGGGTTAGGCACAGGATATTTAGGATATTTCAGAGATATTCTTAATTCTTCTTTTGGTGAAAGCTTTCAATTCCTGAAAGATTCACATTTAAGTCAAAACCAGCCTTTATAGTTAAAATCAGCAAAAAAACAATGGAAAACACTGAAAAGTTTATTCATTCTGACACTTTTGATATTTACAGACAATTAATTGGTACACAAAAATTCACATACTTCATAAAATCATTGCTACAGTGCAACATCTTGCTTGTGGTACTGACTTAAACTAGTATATCGTAACAGACTAGGGAAAAGGAAGGATGACTCTGCCTACTTTAATCTAGGCATTTAGGTTTATTATTATTCTATAAGAATTTTCTTGAATGACTCTACATTTAGTAAAATTTCTAGAAAACTAGATTTAATTAAGAAATAACAGTCAGTTTCGAATCGAGATATATGCTTGAGCATGTTATAAAATAAGACTCATAGGGCCTTATTTAAAAATCTCTGAGCTGTTTAGCAATTGTTTAGTCGTTTTAACGTCGGTTGGCAACAGGCGGACCGCGGTTCATGTCTGGAGCACGAATGGTCAGAACTTGGACCGCCAAATATTGTTGAATAACCTAACTATTCAATTTCAATAATATTTTTTGAAATATTAATTCCGTTCAAGATTAGCATACGACACCTTTGCATTAGCTATTCCCCGCGTGAACCAAACTAAAACTGGCTCAAGACCGCAGGCGTAAAATCTCGCATCAAATTGTAAGAATACCTACCTACCCATATGTTTTTTTTTATAATCACCTCATCTTAGATTATTTAAATATAAAAAAACGACTGGTAAATAGTAGTACTAATTATGAGTTCTATTTTTCTGTTATTTTTTAGGCTCGATAAAAAAAAAACTCGATCCGGATCCCATTTGAAATTATTTGCCGACCTCTGGCACATTAGCAGATTCTAAATTCAAGACTTTAATAAAAGAAGGAAATAATAAAATTTTATTTGCGCTAGGCACGACGCATACTACTACAAAATTGGTAGTCGAAGAAAAAGCTTAGTTACCTAGTAAAAATGTAGCAAAAGTATGCTAAGTATGCCATTGCTCAGCATAATGCAGGGACTCGCAAGTCAGAGCCAAAGCGCTGATTTACAGCGAGAGCCGGTGCCGGTGCCGATATATACTAATCAATAGCTAAACAGTTAATAGGTTATTTGCATTTAAAATGGAGATAGTGTTTAGTACCCCGTCCACAGAAATATAAATAGATTAGAGCAAAATATATTAGGGTTTACTAATAATAAGCATAAAATGTATACCTATAATTTACATTAGCATAACGAAATTCAGCATAATGATCATGACGCATAATATTATTAGGCATACATGTTTTGCCATAGCGTATATTGCCATAAATACTGTTGGCATAATAATAATGATGCATAATTTTATAAAGCATAATGTTATAAACGAATAATGATATTTACACATAATGTTCTTTGGAATGATACTAACATATTTGCGGCTCAAGGATGGCCTTAAAGCCATCCCCGCCGCACCTTAACCTAATTCAATGAAGTCCTTATATCAAATATATTGAATTTAAACAAGTAAAAAAAAATATTATCAAAATATCGAAGTAAAGAGTATCGAATGTCCTAAATATCGATTTTGAAATACTTTTAAGTTGCTTCTGACACTTTAAAGTTGTTTCTGCAACTTCTTCGGCGCTGCGGGAAGTGCAACCCTTTCGCCCTTACGTAAACGTAAGCTCACCTCACGAGTGCCTTTGCTTTGTTATAGCGGGCGAGAGCTGGCCTCCCTTCGCGCCGCCAGTTTTCACTTTAAGGGTAAGTCAAAATACTACGTGCAGTCGGTGACCCAATTCGATTTTGGAACAAATTCCACCTATTTTAACTTATTTGCTATTTAATGAGTTTCATGTGTATTATTAACGTAAATATAATGAACTTAAGTGTATTAAATGTTGTCATTTTTAACTTAGGTATAATGACTATCAACATTTTTAAACATACGATATTTAAATCACTCGGCATTTCAATCTTAGACATTTTAAGCTTAGGTATAACAATTTTCGATATTTCCATACTTAAATTTTCGATGTTTTGAACATTGACATGTTACCTGTAGGTATTTTAATTTTCGACGTTTAAATACGTACCCATAAAATTATTATGACGAATTAATATTATGCCTTAAATACTTATGCAACTCCAAATTATGCCAAATCAAATTAGACCAAATGACAGTTATGCTAACCTTAGCATTTAGCCAAAGCATTATTATGCCACAGTATTATTATGCTAATAAAAGATAGGCGAAAACGTTATGCCAAACAATATTATGCCTAAAAAATGTATGCCAGGAAGGGGATCCCCATATATTAGAACAGTCTGCAAATGACAGAGACCATCAATCTCAGAATTATTTTGCTCTATTGTGGACAAGGCACTTTAGAGACAGTTTGCCAGCGTGAACGAGTATCAAAAACAAAAGTAACCAAATACTATATGCATTGCTGTTTCAGCGCTTGTAAATGACATTTACAAAGAAATTTTATATCTAAATTACAGCCAATTATATCTTTTGGTTATTCTTTATCAACCTGAAAGATGAACGCGCCACTTTAAAGGGTTCCCATATATAAAACACTTAAAAATATAAACCCTGTGACATTAAACAGACTCCATGTCAACAAGGAGTTTTCAAAAATAAACCTAGCTAAAAGGACAAGCGCCCAAACAGAAGTAAAATGTCATATTTTTATTTATAGGCAGTCAACGCTACTAATTGCATTTTTCTATTTTGTAGAGTTATCATAAAAACCTCAATTGCGTTATCTGCCATCAAAGCCTTCGGCTCCAAACTTATTCATTAAATTTACATTCAGGAACATGTCTACTAACGACACATACAAAATTGTAACTTGGTATAAAAGAAAAATACTTAATATCTACATCAACAAAAAAAAATTGTTTCACGAATTATTTCGATAGTTGCATCAAGCCCGAAAATATCCCGACGCTAAAATTGAAAAATATTCCATTAGGTATATAAAGTTCATTAGAATAATACATGAATGTACCTAAATAAAAGTACTACTACTATTATTATGAGATAAAATCGTTGATATATATCATGCCCTAAGCATGAACACCCTAAGCGACGCAGCGCAAAGTCATGCCCGCATATGCACAGGTTAATTTCAGATTCCATTGGAATCATAATTCATGAGATAATCTGGTAGTGAATTCACTTCTCGAATGGAACGTTGTCAATGACGTCTATAACTAGTACGGTAATCCCTAAAAATATACGTTGCATAGTCAAATAATTCGCAAAACTGTTATAACATTAAAAAAATTGGCTTGAAACATCAATTTTCATTGTACTCTTCAGCTCAGGAGCCCATTGAAAGCTTTCTGCCACATGTTCTGCTCGTGGGAGTGACGAGGGACAGTCTTCACCAGTTCCCCTGCATCTGTGATGATGGAGCCGGTGCATCTCAAGGAGGATCTCTTGTAGCAGACCCACCAGATCGTAGTCCCCGACTGTTTATACTTTCGGTACCAGAAGCCTTTGTACCAGAGATAGGTCTTGCCGCAGCAGTTCTCGTAAAAAACTGTAACAAGAAGAAAGATACTGATGTTTTGGACGAAAAAGGGATCAAGTCTCCTTCTTAAGTTCTATTTTCTACTTATACCTAGTTATCATTCCATAAATATGTACAAACCATAGATTGAATGTCCCTGTTTCTTGATAGAAAAGTTTGTTTGGGCATATAATAGCGTACAGGGTTTTGTAATAAAACTAATCACAACCAAAATTTAATTTTAGAATGTACATATCTTCTACCGTTTTGTAACGTTAACAAATATTATTCGAAAGCATAAATACAACAATCATTATTAAATTATAGGTATTTTTATTATACAATCACGCTAATATTAGAAAGGCGTAAGTTTGTGAGTGTGTATGTTTGTTACTTCTTCACGCCAGAACGGCTGAACGGATCTGGATGAAATTGGCACAGAGATAGATTATAGTCAGGCATAAGTTTTTATTTTGGGAATATGAGCCCTCGGGATAATTTTCGACTTTCACTCTGGCGAAGCCGCTGGCAGAAGCTAGTAATTTATAATTGATAATGTTTATTATTTGAGTGACACTCACGTTATTTTTTTGGTAGCTACATAATTTTACTGCAAATACTACTAAAAACGAATAATATATCGTCAAAGTTTGTGAGTATGGATGTTGCTACTCTTTCACGCAAAAAATACTTAACGGATTTTATTGAAACTTTACAGTAATACAGCATCAGAATATCTCATAGAAATTTATATAATTTGTTGTATCTTTATAATTTATAAATATACAACGTAATAATTCTACATTAATGACCCGCGGGCAGCAGCTAGTAAAAAATAATATACATATTTAGATCTCAGATACCATCGCCAAGGAATTATTGAATTATGGTGATGGAGATTTGAATTAAGCATGATGCCACAGCCAATATTGGTCATGGTAACCCGGCAACCTTTCGAAGCTTGGTTGCAAGTCCAGTACCGCCACCGTCACCGAACATGTACTTAAAATTAAAACGGTAATTGTTAATCTGTAATAATGGCTGCCTTTGCCTCGACGAAAGACTGGGAATACTGACAAGGATAAATGAAACTCATTATGCAACAGAAGTAATGAATGATATACACAGCCACTGGAATAGGACCATTGAACTAAAATCATAAGCAGTTTCTCGTAGAAGAATTAATCTGAAACAGCATTTACTTTAGATGAGTAGCTGGTTCGAAGAGTGGCATCTCTTCGAACCAGCTACTCATCTACCTGGCTTGATGAAACATATTAACCTAACTGCCTGCAAACACAAAAAAAATAAGAGAATTCAATAAAATTCTTAGCTGTAAGTAAAATTCAAAGAAATATCCATAAAATCCAAAAGCTTATAATTGGGTAAAACAACTTTGAACCCATTTTGAAACTTAATGGCAAAAATCTAAACATGGGAATGTAAGTTCTTTGTATGGATAATTGTCGGTCCAAGCGTGGTGACAGAGGCCTTGCAGCCCCGCCAGGCTTTGTTGCAAATCCAATAACGTCGCTCGCCAGACATGCGTTTGAGGTTGTATCTTTGTTTGTTTATATCAAGCAAGAGTGTACCGTATCTAGTGTACGAGAACGTTGGTTTTTCTGTTGAACAAATAACTCATTAAGACCATTTTTAAACATATTTGTTTTTTAACACGCTTTTGTTAACTTGGTATGAATGTATCTTTGTATCTATGAAACGGAATCTTTGAACGTGATTTTCAGCCCCTTCGAAACGGCTGATTAATTTGAAAAATTTTACACTTATCAAGGACTGATGACAATGCAATAATTTAAATAGTTTGCCCGATTATCCTAACCAGGATCTTTAGGATTAGCGATTGAACTAAAAAGTAAAATAAATAAAATAGTTTAAAAAATTAAAAAACACGCTTTAATAGAAAACCAAACTAAAAAGTAGAAAATAATTATCAATAAATTTCAATTATGAATAGTGTGATTAACAACAACAAAATATTGTAAAAAAGCGAGGGGTGTATGATGAATTGTTATAATATTTTGTTGACAGATATTGGTAAAATTATAGTCATTTTGAAATTATCTTACAGCAAATATCTTACAGCTGGTGCTGTAAGATATTTGCTGTAAGATAATTTAAACACGCTTTAACTTTAACTAAATAAAAACAATAAATAAACTCTTTTTTAATAAAATAGGTATGGTTATATTTAAAATTGTCAAAATAAAATAAATAAATTCAGAAACTAATTTATTACCGCTTTTGACAATACAAAATAGTAAATAGAAACTTCACTAAGGTAGAAACTGTCACAGACAAAGAGAAGTTGTGGCGTGCAAGTTATTTGACTTTCAACCGAATGTGACATCAAGACAATTTTATAGAGTTCTTCACCGTGCATCGAAAATAGGTGTCATTACTACCATTTGCAACAAAATACCAGTGGTTAGAAATGGTTATGTGGCTTCATCTTGATAACCACGTCATCTAAAGTGACCACAGACGCTCGGCAGCCCTTGGTTGCTTGGTTGCAGTACCAGTACGTTTTTCGGCCGTTACTATTGACGAAATTAAACCTTTTATCTCCCAAGTGCAGAAGACGATTACCTTTCCATGTTTGGGTAAATATAGGACCTGTAGGAAACAAATATACAATATTTGGTATTCTTCTATAGTATTGTTACCTTTTCTAAGATAAGATTTTACCTCTTACTGGGAAATTGGACACTACCAAAATACTATCTAATAAGCCTGTTATGTCTCACTCCTGGCCAAGGGCCTTCTCTTTTCGTTCACTTCTTCCCTCTAGCTCGTTCTCCGTCAGGGCGTCCTTTTGTCTTTGCCTTCCTTTGCCAAGATACCGCCTATGTTTAAAGTAAAATAATAATAATATAATAATAAATCTATCTTTATTTCGTATAAAATATATACAAAATATTCGGTTTAACCTAATGTAAGTAAGTAAGTAGCCTTACAGTAAGTAATAACTTAATATTATAAATATTGTTTCAAGGTTTTTTTTATTTTTTTAGGAAGCCCTGATAAGCCTCCTCCAAAATACTTATATAATTGTCAAGTATATATCACACATTTTTGTTGTAGTATTGCAACTCTTTCAAAGAGTATGTGAACGCTGCATTCTTCTGTTTTGCATACCATCATTTTTATTTTCGCTAGGACGAGTATGTCTTTGTTTATGTAACGGATATATTATAGGTATGCGGTTCTATATGCATAGTTTTCTGTTGTCGAGAGTGATCTAACTAGATCGATTAAAATTATGTTGGAGTTTTAAATTATTAATCTTACTTTGTTTGTGGTAGGGTATTTAGATGGTTGTGATCATACTTTTCCAAGGCGATGACCAGCCGGATTGGGAGATTGAGAGGGACCGTTGACTGCTAGTCTGTTCTTACTTGTTTTTTATTGGTCGGAGTTTGCTCGAAGGGCTTTGTACATGGTGTAGCAGCTTAGGATTTCTAATAATAAAGTTATTTATATTATTTTACTTATTCATTTTTGAATGATGTTAATTTTTGTTTGTTTTTCGTGTGATCACGAGATTCTGATAAGTGTTTTTTTTATTAATAATATCTATGTTTCTTAATTTATGAGTTAAACCAAACAAACTAACAAAAAAATCTTCTTTATAATATTATTATAGTAAAGGGTCTTTCAACAAGGACGGGTCGATGTTAAAATTGAATAAAACAAGATGTGTGTGGGTCATTAAAAATTGGACATCTCGGATTCGTGCCACCATACGAAGCCGCGGCGGACATTTGAACGATGTCATATTCCATCCATAATTGGCATAAATGGGCCTTTAAATAAAAATAAATTTCGTTAATATCTCACACACATCTTGTTTTATTCAATTTTAACATCGACCCGTCCTTGTTGAAATACCCTTTATATAGTATAGATAACATAGATATACAAAATTAGAGTACTACAACCTAGAATATTCTTAAAATCATTAATCGTGTATACTGATTGTTACATGACAAATATTGAATAAAAGCCTACATGAACACTATTAGAACATTAATTCAAGTTCGGTGATTTGTTGAAAACCTATTACTTCTTAAGCTCATAAAGTGCTGATTTAATAAACTCGTGTAATACACTAACAAACTTGTTTTGTTCCTTAGGAATTAAGCCAAGAAACTGCTTTTTGCGGAGTGTGTATAGTAATATCATTACTTTGATGTGACAATGCGGCGAGGGATCGAACCTCACGCAGCCGAACAATCCACGCTGCATGGCGTGAGTGAGTTTACTGAGTTCGGTGGATGGAGTCATTTCAAATAACACAATTTTTTTGTTGTTAAAGAATCCTGAATCATTCATATATTGGATTCCTATCTTCGGAACCAACTGAAGCTTTAATGAATCAGGCCAAGTTTCCGTCTTGAGTTCAGGCAGAGTACTTTTGGCAGCTAATATTCTACAAGTGAGTGATGACACGTTCAATCCTGGCGCCTTGTTATGCTGTATCCACTGTACTACTCCTCTCCATGCGTTAAGCAGCCTTACAGGTTTTCCCGGATTGGTGTTAGAAGGTTTTGCGATCACTGCAACAAAAAAATGTTCAAGTAGCTTTTAGAAGAAAGAAAGAAAAAGTATATAATTTATTTTATGTTTTTTATTTCACTTAAGCCTACATGGGCACTTATAAAACGTCAACAAAAGGTGCACGGTTCGGGTTGGTCGTTTCCTATGGAGAAGAACCGGCAATAAAATACACGGTTACTCTTATAAAAAATATTGGTTTGTTTTTACAATATTTCCATGAATTGCCACAAAACGACATACAAACGTTACATTACAAGAACAAGAACAGTGGTAGTTGATTTTACAAACTAAACCCATAACGATAGTGTTAGTAGTTCTTAAATTTTATACATAAAGATCTACCTTTATGTATATAATTTAAGAACTACTAGCATGTAGTGGTTGTGTCAAGAAGGCTTCCACTCAGCATTATGCTGTGCCGTGGGGGACCCACACACGGCGCTGATTTTCAGTGGTTGCCTAGGACATGACGTACGTTTTAAAAAAATGATTACATTAAATACTATCTGCTCCCGCTCCTTCGCTCCGATATTACTACTAGATATTACCTTTTCAAAATACAATAAAAAAGAAATAACTTTACACAATATGATTATCTAAGTTAATAAGTATGATAAACTTATATCATGTTCATCTTCAACGTCATTTCAGCCGAAAGACTTTCACTGCTGGACTTAGATCTTTCTGAAGCGTCGTCACGTCAATCGGTCCTGTTCTTCTTGTACCCAGCGAATTTCCGAAGCCTTCACCAAGTCATCAACCTTTAATGATCAACAAATTATAGCGATGAGGATGAAGACACTTGTTGTGTAGATGATGATGGTGTTGATGATGAGAGACCAAGCTGAAATATCTCAAGCGCCTAGAATGCCCTCTAGCAGAAGATATCTTTCAAACCGAAGCACTGCTTGGCCGAAAAAAAAGGTTAAGTGCCGCCCGAATGCATTTTGGTGTTGATTTGAGAAAATTGTTTAGATGATTTCTTTAATGGGTATTGAATTGTACATAACACAAAACATTGAACATTACACTTATTTTTTTTTCATTGAGTATGTAACAACTGCCTTGATAGTATTTAACCCTACACGGGTCGCTATCTGGTGTGACAGTTAAAATTATGTTTAGCTAGCTTCTGCCAGCGGCTTCGCCCGCGTGAATGTCGAAAATTATCCCGAGGGATCATATTCCCGGGATAAAAAGTATCCTATGTGCTATTCTAGACTATAATCTATATCTGTGCCAAATTTCATCCAGATCCATCCAGCCGTTTGAGCATGAAGAAGTAACAAACATACACACTCACAGACTTTCGCCTTTATAATATTAGTGTGATTTTTCTGTAAAAACTATGTAAAGAGAATCTACATCAAATTATACTCCTTGAGATTACATGATAATATCGAAATTTTCACATCTACGAGTAGTTTATCATAAAGACTTCCTATTTATATCTAAAAATATATCCGCACAAACGGTAAAGATCCCAATAGGTGACTAGAATATCAATCAAGTGAGTATCCGTTGATACAACTTTTACACACAGCAAGTACACATAAAAACTGGTCAAATTTGTGTATTTTTTTACTAATACTGTTAGCGACGAGTCACGATCATCATAAGAGGTCAATCATATATTTAAGCGTAGATACATAAGTTGTATAAAATAAAGAGTAGATTTAAGCGTAGGTGTCATTTCAGTGTAGGTTCTTATCTTTAAATTGTATAATTATCAAGTAGACATCTAAGTTTAGACTAGGAATAATTAATTGCTGTATTTAGCAAGGCATAGAATTAATAATAGTTTAACCATAAGATTGGTATGCGACCCGCCTCCCGACGTACACTCGGTTTCAGGTAGCAAAAGACGGCCAATCGCGTTGCCGAAACGAGATCTCCTAAAAATACGCGGATTTTGACTTCTAGTTACTTAAGACGCCGCCAGAGTTTTCAGTATTACGGCATTTTTAGTGTTTAAATTAAGGTTTATCGTTGAAATGTATTGTATTTAGATAGAATAAGTGTTTCAACATGTATTAGTCATAAGTTCAACATTGTAAGGGATGTTTTACCGCAGAAAAGAGCCAGAGAAAGTTACCCATAACACGACGCGCGGGCTTCGCGCTAAAATGCAAGAGCGCCCTGATTGGCCAACGGTCTTAAAGTCATATGCGCGCGCGAATTGCAGTGTTGTGGTTGGTTAAGTCAGTAGAGACCACGCTTGCCCGCCTAAGTGTGGGGATGCGTCTGTTTTTTATAGAGGGCACACATCTGCGGTCAAGCATTCCGAATCAGCAGCGTCACCAGTGTACATTCTAAGAAAATAAACAACGAGAAATTATCAATCCAACAAGGCTTTCTTTTGTGCCTATAACGCCGCTCAAGTACTCCCGCCAGCGAACCCTATCAAGTCAACAGTAACATCCAGACAAACAGTCATCAACAGTGGTCCTTCGAGAAGCCGGATCGGGTTCAAGAAGATGCCTTCAACAAGAGCCGGAGCAGGACGTTCGAAAACTACGGAAGAAAGCACATCGTCGTCGGATTGCAGCATGCACACGCCAAGCGAAAATGCAAGTGAGTCAACTATAAGCGCGTCGGAGGCGAGTCGATCTACACATAAAATGTCGCCGCCGCCCGACGCGAACGCTCGCCTAGCAGAGGATGCTGCTGTGAAGGAATCATCGGGGAAAGCTACCTCCACCGCACCCTACACAACTCGTACCATTGAACGAATAGAAGTGTCAAGTCACGCACGCCAAGAAGAGAGCCACCCTACGCAGCAGAACCCGGAAAGAAGTGTTGCTGTGAAATTGCGTCGAGTAGAAAGAAGTACACCGACGTCAATAGAAGGGAGCCTGCAGCGACCGCCTCACGCTAAGAAGCCGACCCGCGACACAGATACACTATCTGTCCGCTCGTCACATAGAAGGAAAGCTGAGGCGCAAGCGAAGCTAGCGGTGGCATTAAGAGAAATGGAATTGGCGGAGGCGCGAACAAGAGTGGCTCAAGCTGAATTAGAACTCGCAGCGGCTGAGTCAGACGAAGAGGATGGTGCCGAGCTGTACGAACGAACTCAAGAGGTCGAGAATTGGTTCATTGAAACCGGAGCCGGACCTACTAAGGACCAGAGGCCGGCTGAAATAGAAGAAAAAAAGAGCGACATACAAGAGTTGGCCCAAGTGATAATGAAGCTGTCAGAAAACTCACGCGACATTAATACACCGCGGCATGTTGAGCTCCCTTACTTCAACGGTTCATGTGACGAATGGTTAGCTTTCAAAAGGTCGTACGAGGACAGTGCTGCTTCTTATAGCAATGCGCAAAACCTAGCGCGTCTCAGAAGAGCAGTACAAGGGGCAGCTAAAGAAGCAGTACAGAGTCTGCTGTTCACAGCCGAGGATCCTCGTGAAGTCATCAAGTGCTTGGAATCAAGATTCGGAAGACCTGGGGCATTAGCATTAGCGGAACTCGACAAAATGAAGAACTTGTCAAAGGTGGGTGAAAACCCAAGTGACATATGCGTTTTCGCTAGCAAAGTGAAAAATGCAGTCGAGACAATTAAAGCATTGAAGAAACCGCAATACCTCAGTTCACCCGAAACCTTGAAGGCCGTAGTCGACAAGATGCCAACCTCCATGAAATTCAGATGGTTCGCTTACCATAGAACCAGAAGAGACGAAGAACTCCAAGAATTGCTATTAATTGAAGCGTTCTTGGAGATAGAGGCCGATATGTGCGGGGACTTTGCTCCACCTGAAGTGTTTTCGGAGCAGAAGAAAGTGTATAGAAAACCCGTACATACAGTCCAAGAAGTGTCGAATGAAAGTTATAAGAAGTCGTGTCCTACCTGTAAAGAAGAGCATTTCGCAATCGAATGCAAAAGGTTTAGAGACGCTAACATTGACGAAAAATGGAACATAATCAAGGAAGCGAGGATTTGTTTCAAATGCCTACGATTTAAACATTCAAGGCTCAATTGTAAAGCTCCAGTCTGCAAGCAGTGTGGGAGATGGCATCACACTATCCTACACTCCGACAAGCCACCTGTATCGATAGGGAAGCAAGTCAACAAAGAAGGCGGTGCGTCAGAAGAAACGGTTGCGTCGATTAACAACGCTAAAGGTGAAGAGAAAGCGTACTTGAAAATCATCCCTGTGGACCTCTATGGACCGAAGGGTCATGTTCGTGTGCTCGCGTTGTTGGACGAAGGATCAACAATAACGCTCTTAGACGCATCGATTGCCGAACAGATTGGAGCTAAAGGGAACCTTGAAAGATTAACGATCGAAACTGTCGGTGGGAAACTAATTAGAAAAGATAGTTCGCAAAAGATTGAGCTGAGAATTAAGGGGGCTCATAGAAGTGACAAGCGAACTATCATGGCAAGAACCATCGACGACCTGAAGCTGTCTGAACAGACAATAAATAAGGATACAGTAAGGAACTGTCAGCACCTAAGGACGATCGAAAATCAAATACTTTACGTCACAGAGAGGCCCAAGCTGTTAATAGGTCAAGACAACTGGGGGCTCATTGTAACGAGAAGATTGATAAAAGGCAAGCCATCCGAACCTGTAGCCTCCCTTACCAACCTAGGGTGGGTGCTGCACGGATGCGAATCAGGAGCTAACGCCTTAGTGAATTTCACACACTATGGCAGAGCTACTGCAAGCGAAGAAACTGTAGAGGAAATTGTCCGCGAACATTTCCAATTAGAGTCTCTCGGGATTCAAAATCGTTCACCGTCAAACGACAGCGATAGAAGAGCCGTAGAAATCCTCGAGAAGACTACAAAGAGACTGGCAAGCGGTCAATTCGAGACCGGACTTCTATGGAGAAGGGAAAACGAGAGCCTGCCTAATAATTATAAGCACGCCCTCCGACGCCTATTCAATCTTGAGAAGAAGTTAGACCAAGACCAAGGGATGCAAGATTCTTACAAGACCCAGATGGAGAATCTAATTAGAAAATGTTACGCGAGCGAAGGGAGGCTTTTCTACTTGCCACGCTTTGCCGTCGTTCATCCAATTAAGAAGAAGCCCAGAATAGTCGTCGACGTAGCAGCCAAGTACGAAGGGAAGAGCCTGAATGATAGAATGATAGACGACGGGATCGTCAAATTAAGGAGCAGAACATTGAAGTTCCGCGATGAAGGAATAAGGAAAATGAATCCCGTAATTCTTATTGATAAGCAGACAATCACCCGCCTCCTAATAAGATTCTATCATAACAAGTTTTATCACGGAAACACCGCAACAGTAATTAATGAGATTCGACAGAAGTATTGGATCTTGGGCTTAAGAGCAGCTCTGAAGGAAGTCGCGCACCGCTGTCAATGGTGCAAGACTAGGAAAAATATGCCGGAGATACCCCCGACAGGAGATCTACCAAGCGAGAGGCTGCAACACCATCAGTTCCCGTTCTCTTGCACGGCCGTAGATTATTTCGGTCCGATGCATGTAACCATCGGAAGGAGAGTTGAGAAGCGCTGGGGGGCACTATTTACATGCCTTACCACAAGAGCTGTGCATCTGGAGTTGGCACCTTCACTAAGTACCAACTCAATGATCATGGTGCTTCGACGGATGGCGGCTAGAAGAGGAACACCAAGAACGATATACAGCGACAACGGAACCAATTTTGTCGGAGCCAAGAAGGAACTAGAAGAAGCCGCTCAAGAGAGGGGCATCAGCTGGAAGTTCATTCCCCCAGGCTGTCCGAACATGGGAGGCGCCTGGGAGAGACTTGTTCGCACAGTCAAGACAGCGTTGACAGTGGTTCTCAACGAAAGGAGTCCACCCGAAGAAGTGCTTCATACACTCATGACCGAAGTTGAGCATATAGTCAACTCTAGACCGCTCACTTCAGTCAGTATGGATTCTGAAGACGAAGAAAGTTTGACGCCAAACCACTTCCTATTGGGGCGATCGTGCGGAGCAATGGCGCCGGGAGAGTTTGACGACAAGGAGCTCATCGGGAAGGCGAACTGGAGAACCACCCAACGACTGGCAGACCACTTCTGGAGAAGGTGGGTCAAAGAATACCTACCTCTCCTAATGCCAAGGAAAGTAAAAGGCAAAGAGACCAACGACCCGAAAGAAGGAGACATCGTTTTGATAGTGGACGCTACCCTACCACGAAATTCATGGCCTCGCGGGGAAGTTATCAAGACGTACCCTGGGCCAGATGGAAGAGTTCGAGTGCTGGACGTGCGGACGACGGGAGGAGTGCTTCGACGACCAACGCGACGGATCGTCGTGCTAGTACCCGCCGCCTCGTCGCTTCAAGAAAATGCAGTGCAACGCACCGTGGGGGAGAATGTTAGCGACGAGTCACGATCATCATAAGAGGTCAATCATATATTTAAGCGTAGATACATAAGTTGTATAAAATAAAGAGTAGATTTAAGCGTAGGTGTCATTTCAGTGTAGGTTCTTATCTTTAAATTGTATAATTATCAAGTAGACATCTAAGTTTAGACTAGGAATAATTAATTGCTGTATTTAGCAAGGCATAGAATTAATAATAGTTTAACCATAAGATTGGTATGCGACCCGCCTCCCGACGTACACTCGGTTTCAGGTAGCAAAAGACGGCCAATCGCGTTGCCGAAACGAGATCTCCTAAAAATACGCGGATTTTGACTTCTAGTTACTTAAGACGCCGCCAGAGTTTTCAGTATTACGGCATTTTTAGTGTTTAAATTAAGGTTTATCGTTGAAATGTATTGTATTTAGATAGAATAAGTGTTTCAACATGTATTAGTCATAAGTTCAACATTGTAAGGGATGTTTTACCGCAGAAAAGAGCCAGAGAAAGTTACCCATAACACGACGCGCGGGCTTCGCGCTAAAATGCAAGAGCGCCCTGATTGGCCAACGGTCTTAAAGTCATATGCGCGCGCGAATTGCAGTGTTGTGGTTGGTTAAGTCAGTAGAGACCACGCTTGCCCGCCTAAGTGTGGGGATGCGTCTGTTTTTTATAGAGGGCACACATCTGCGGTCAAGCATTCCGAATCAGCAGCGTCACCAGTCTACATTCTAAGAAAATAAACAACGAGAAATTATCAATCCAACAAGGCTTTCTTTTGTGCCTATAACGCCGCTCAAGTACTCCCGCCAGCGAACCCTATCAAGTCAACAGTAACATCCAGACAAACAGTCATCAACAAATACACAGTTTTATCACTCAGACGTAATATTTAGAATATTCATGCTATTGTTAGAACTATTCACGCAGATTTGCATGCAATGGTATGATCGAATTCATGAATTTGTGTAACTTGAGATGTACTCAAATTATAAACTTCATAGTAAAACGACCCTTAAAGTTGGAAGCTCTGAGAGATTAGTGGCATTCTACCCTTTTGACTTTGACAACTGCTCAATTTTATTTTGGATGAGGTAATGAAGTTTGCTGATAAACTCGTTCTGTTGGTTGGGTATAATACCAAGATAGATATTGGCGCGGTGATCGTACAACATCATTATCACTTTGATATCACAGCCAGGAGTGGGAGCGAACTTCACGCTGGCGACCATTCCGTGCCGCAAGGCTTTAGTGAGCTCAATGAGTTCAATGCTCGGTTCCATGTCAAATATTACCGTCCTCATGTCCTTAAGGAAGATTTCATCTTCAACATGAGCGAGTGTATCATGCGGAATCAAGTGCAGTTGTAAAGTCTCCGGCCAATTGTCCCCCAGCATAGGCTTATTACAGGCAGTTAAGACGTCACAAGACAGTAGCGACATGTTAGTCCTGTTATGTTGTTTCCATTCAATTATGCCTCCCCATACCTTGATCAGCGATCGAGGTTTCCCACGACTGGCCCTTGAAGGCACTGAGGTAACTGCAACAAAATTTATTTGTTAAGGCGAATGTTCATACATCTTTTAAAATAACTAAATACTTGTATAAGTTAGTGAATTAATACCTATAGGCACTTGCCCACCGCCGACAAGTATGTGATTAGGTATCGACTATTTTCTCGCTAAAGAAACGAACAAAAGATATAAGATCCAGAGTAAATAAAAGAGACACATATAGTTGCAGTTGATCGCTGGCTGTTTACACGGCCGGCGAGTACTCGAGAGAGTACTCTCGTGGTGAGAACCACAAGTTTGTCGCAGCGACAAGAGCTATCAAAGTTATACTCGCTCAGAGCGGTACTACACACTCGCTACTCGCTGCATGCTCACCAACTTGTTTTTAGTTTCTAGCTTGTCTTTTTGCCTTTTAAGCTAGTAAGCACAATAATGTACCTAAATCTGTAGAATATAACCTTATTACGAGCGTGTTAGGTAGGTGAGCTCTTTCTAGAAGAGTTTGTATGTAATAAAAGAGATTTATGTACGTATGTAGTTATGTTGATGAATAAATTGAGGATATGATATGTTTATTGGCATGATCATAATATTAGGACATAAATCATGATGATATATGGCAGTAACTATCGGTACCTACTTATTTTATACAACATATTTTGATTGATGTTAAACCTTTTAATGAGCGGGTGTTTTTTTGAATTAGTTGTAATTATGTAATAAACATATAAAGGTCTATCCACACATATCAGGGCCGTGCCAGGGACGTGGACGGACCGTTCCCCGTCAGGGGCTCAAAAAAATATCGTTTGGTACATTTTATATGAACTCGTTCGTGTGAACGAGTTCATATAAAATGTACGCACCGATATTTTTTTAAGCCCCTGACGGGGCACGGTCTGTCTACGTCCCGTGCACGTCTCGGGCACGGCCATAATATGTGTGGATAGACCTTAACACTAACACTAATTATTATATTTTTTTCATCGTTTTAGGTTTTTGTTTTAATGATACTGCCATTAAGGTGAAAAGTGCCGAATGCTTAGAAGCAAGTAAACATGCATCCCGTGCCTAAGAAGGCGAAGTCGATCTGATCCGAACTACAGACCCATCTCTGTAACGTCGAGCGTGTAGTTAATGCGAAGCTCCTGGCATACCTAGAAACTAATTATATCCTTAGTGACCGCCAATATGGCTTCCGCCGAAATCGGTCTACTGGGGATATTCTAGCGTATGCCATTCAAATATGGAATGAGGCCATCGTGAGGCACGGGGAAGCGCTTGCCGTCTCCCTCAACATCTCGAAGGCTTTTGACAGGTTCTGGCACGAAAGCCTTATTAGTAAGCTTCCTTCATTCGGTCTGCCTGGTGATCTGTGTGATTGGATTACACAATTCCTGAGAGATGGGTCCATTCGAATGGTTATCGATGGCTGCTCGTCGAACTAATAGGATATTAATGCCGGGGTATTGCCAGTCTGGTCAGGTTTAATGCTGCCAAAACCCAGGCGTGTCTTTTTTCGTGCTCTAACTTTGACGGAGATGTGACCGTACCAATAACGGATTATCTTGAGCTTCTTGGCGTTACGTTGACATCGACTCTCAATTTTGGGCCATACATTGAGGCAAAGGCTCAGCTGACTGCCAAAAAGTTGGAGATCCTTGCAAAGGTACTTGACGCCGAAATAGCTGCTTAACTTGTATCAAGTGCAAGTTCGATCATGCATGGAGCACTGTTCTCATCTCTGCCAAATAATGTGGAATTCCCTGCCGAACTCTGTGAGTCGGGTCTTAAAGTCAAGAGTGAATAGGTTTTTCTAGACAAGCGTGCTTCACCATCGACCACATCATCGCTTACCATAAGGTGAGATAGTGGTCAAGCGCGAGCCTATTGATTATAAAGAAGGCCTAAGGCCAGGCGTCGCCACATTGACCGATCCCGTGCGTCTCGCATCCAGCGCATTCCTGTAACCTTAACCAGGTCATCGGTCCACCTAATGGGAGGCCTTCCAACGCATCGTCTTCCGGTTCGCGGTCGCCATTCCAGAACTTCTCGGCCTCATCGGCCATCCGTTCTGCGAGAAATGTGCCCTGCCCACTGCCATTTAATTTTGGTTTCTTCGGGCATGTCGGTAACTTTGGTGCTCTTGTCGATATCCTCATTTCTGATGCGATGACGCAAGGAAACTCCGAGCATAGCCCTCTCCATTGCTCTTTGGGTGACTTTAAGCTTTTTGATAAGGCCCATTGTGAGCGACCACGTCTCAGACCCATGGGTAATCACTAGCAACACACACTGGTCAAAGACTTTTGTCTTGAGACACTGCGATAAATTGGACGAGAAGATAACGCGCAACTGCCCGAACGCCACCCAGCTGAGTTGTATTCGACGGTTGACCTCTTTCTCGAAGTTAGATCTACCCGACTGGACCGTTAGTCCCAGGTAGACATAATCGACTAAAACTTGGAGTGTAGGGCCTCCGATCTTAATGGGAGTGGGTAACATGACCTTGGTTAAAACCATGGTCATGTTAATGAAATTTGCTTATTTAATAAACATATATCCGATTCGTGACCATTAGAAGCTCTACCTACATCTAATATGAATAAAAACCAGATGACTAGAATATCATTAAATGATGGTTACATTAGGTACACAATATTTAATGAAAGTATCTATACATAAAAACTAGACCAATCAGCCCTGAAAAGTGAAACGTCTTTTTGGCTCTGGTGCTGTTCCATTTAGAGATTACACGAAATAAATCTCCAATATATATTTATATGGTTACATTTAGAGTACCTAAAGAATATGAAATTTAGTACATAAATGGAAACAATTAAAATGCAGTAGGTTAATACAGAACCTTTGAGTATCGTACTATAAGTTCAATTAATATTTTATTTCTTCTGATCTCCTATTCCGCTCCTGCATTTCTATTTCGCAATCCGGTTAATTTTGATCGTATCAGTTCGTGAAGTCTACCGATAAAACCATTCTGATCGTTTGGTATCAGGCCCAGATACATCTTAGTGTTAGGCGTGTACATGAGCACTAACATCCTGAAGAAGCAGCCGGGCGTGGTATTGAATTTCACGCAGCCGACCATTCCACCCGCTAGAGAGCTGGTGAGCTCATCGAGCTCGAGTGATGGCTTCATTTTAAACAACACCGACTGTGTGCGCTCTAAGAAATGCCTGCCGCCAATACGGTCGAGTGATTCCTTCGGCAACAGAAGTAGTTCTAACGACTCCGACCAGGCTTCCACCTGCAGATCTTCAACGTTACTTTTGGCAGCTAATATGTCGCAATCCACCAGGGATATGTTCTGGCCCGGTGGCTTGTTGTGCCGTGTCCAATGGATTACTCCTGTCCATACTATGGCTAACCATGAACTGTCTGAAGGATCAGATGATGGTCCTGCGACCGCTGCAACAAAATGATTTACTTAGTTATAATGTATCTATCTACTCTTAATTTTAGTTGCTTAAAATAATTACTGTAATGCCCAAAACACACTCTATTAACGTAAAACTTATTTTTGCTTTCTTATTTCTTCATTTCCGTGAATAAAATTATAAAAAATAATTTTAGTCATTCATTTTGAAATTAAACATGAACATAAATCCGCGTAAGTAGTCATTTGACACGAGAAGAAGAACATCTAACTGTCGTGTTGATATGATAGAGAAGCAAACGAAAATCATTGAGTTTTCTTTGCATATTTTATTTTTCATTCAGCTTTGAATGTTTAAGTAAATAGCATTATTTAAACATAAAAAAACCTTAATAAATAAGAGCCATTATAATACTTCAATATTTATTGATTATCGATAAAAAACAATGGTTGATAGCCATAATAAAACATAGCAGGTAACATAATTATTATAAAGAACTACATCATCATCTGTCTAGCCTTTTCCCAACTATGTTGGGGTCGACTTTCAGTCTAACCGGATAAAGAACTACATAATTAACATAATTATTATTAGAAGACTATCAACGAAAATAATTATAATAATAAAAACATTCGGTTTATTTACATAATTCAGCTAAATCTAACCAATAACTAACCATTCTGAACATTTACTTATCTGATAAACTGCTAGATGTAATTTCCTTAATTATTATTCATAATTAGGTATCCTAACATAAGGTTGTTGTTGTCTTACAAATAATTATTAACAAGGACTCAATTTGCGTTAAGACGGAACCACACTTACGTGTTGTGGCATGGCGTGGCGCCTTCTGACGCAGTTGATTGGCTACAAAACTCGTTGTGTTATGACATAGGCTGAAACAGAGTCGTTTGATTGGAGGATCCCGCGCAACGCCACGCCACGACACGTAAGTGTGATTGCGCCTTTATAGTTTGATCGAGTAGCCGAATATTTCAACAAAATAAAAGGAAGCATAGCTTACTAGGTTCGCGACGGTAGGTTCTATAACCTTATCGAACTTTTAATAATAAATTTGCACAATGTCTCTGATTTAAGTACTGATTGCCAAAAGGAAAATGAAGTTGAAGCGGAATCTATGTCAGAATAACTGTAGTTAATAAATATGTTTTAATTAGTTTAATTTTGGTTCTGATAGGATCTAATAATATGAAACAAAAATTATTTTTTATTTTAACGTACCTAGTAACTTATTTCACTTACCAATATAGTAATATAATAATTTCTTATATTTATACGTAGCTATATATGTACAGCTTTATAATATCGTAAGATCTGTCCGACATTATCGAACTCATGTGAACACATGCTCTTTTCTTCCCGTCCCCCGCCACGCCGTGCCTTCCTAAGGCACGGTACAGCGGTCTCGGTCAAACTATTGTAGAATTCTTAACGCCCATATTTTAGTAGAGCCGCTTATGCTGCGCTACGACAGTTGCAACCGTGTAGCCTCTTTATTCAAATTTGAGGACTTTGAGAGCCGTTACAGAATATCTAACCAAATTGGTTCTAGATTTTTACCGACTTCAAAAAAAGTAAGTAACCAATTCGATACGTATGTATGTAATATTGTTGGAATTGCACAATATTCACATATATTACTATATGTATGTTTATCCACGCATTTCTCCGAAACTAGTAATCGGGTCGCGATCATTCTTTGTTTAATGGATTAAATATCTCTCAACATAGGGAATAGTGCAAGTTTCATCAAAATCGGTTCATATTTTTTTTTTTCAAGATATGGAACATACTAAGAAACTCCTTAGCGACAAACAGCACGAGTGTATAAATTGTGTTATTATAGGCATTTTGTCAATCTTTTAGGTACATTACTACAGAACTTGTTCAGTTGTAGTGATGGTGTATCAAAACTAAAAAGAGAGAAATAAAACCGTTTCACAAAATATAAATTGACTTCAAAAGTAAAAAGTGCAAAATAACTTTCGTTTCGGATGTCGATGTCACAAAACGATAACGAGAGGTAAAAAAAACAAGAAGTAGGTACCAAAGACACGTACTTACTTCCGAAACGAAAGTTACTTTGCACTTTTAAGTGTTTTACTTTTAAAGTCGATTTTTATGCCATTTCCTATTCTTTATCTGGTAAGTATATGATATAATTACTCAATCTCTAATATTTACAAGACATACCAACTACTTCTACAATTTTATTTGATTTAATGATCAGTTAATATAATAAACAATTGATATAATTTATAAAATAACTAATTTTTATAAGCTTATTATACATTAAATATAAAATCGTTAGATATACCACTCAAAAGACATAAAACCTAAATATATTAATATGATAAAACACCTAGTCAAAGCAAAATTGCATATATACACATTATAACTTAGTCATACTTAGTCAATCATTGATAAATTTTTCATTAAATATTTATATTCTTTTGGAAAAATCACGTTTATACAAAATATAATTTTATAATACATTTTCTATACCAGTCACAAAGTGATCATAATTGTTTTACATAGTTTTATTGCACTTTAAAGTTGCTTCTGCATCGTCTCCGGCGCTGCGGGAAATGCACCCCTTCGCCCTTACGTAACAAAGGATAAGCAAGCACCCATGCCTACGCTTTGTTACAGCGGGAAAGGGTTACTCTCCCTTCGCGACTTCGGTTTTTATATACACTCTAGGGGTAGCAGCCAAAAGACTAAGTGAAGTCAGGGTGCCCCGATTCGATTTTGGAACAGATTCGACCTATTTTACCCATGAATTGTCATGAACTACAAGAGGAACGGAATGCATGACATGTCATATCAGGTCACCGACACACAAAATGGCAGCAAACGTTGAGTTTCATGATCGTACTAATAATTATTTTTTTAGTCTAAAATAATAACATTTATAAACCAAATACAATAAATAATAAAAAAGCCACTATTTACACTAACTACTAAATTAAATGACTAACTCAAATCCCCACAACTACCTGAACCGCCTACCTGCCTACCTGTTGACCAACTTAATGACAATTTTTTGCTTATTTAATGAGTTTTATTACTTGGAAATTGCGTAATAATAAGTCAATTTTAAAACGTTTTTATTTCAAACGTTGTTTTATGAGACAAAATGAAAAAAGTATTGTTTGTCAAATTCGTTTATCGTATAATTATTTTCTATAGTGAATTATTTGTCAAACTTGTTTTTGTATAATGATGAAATGACAAATCATGTGTTTACCAAAAGTTGCTTGTCAAGTAAAAAATTGTAAATAAATGTTTGGCGAACTGAAAAGACACTGGTATCAATATATATTTTAAACGACAGACTTAATTATTTTCGATTATATAAACGTTATACGAAATAAGTCTTAGAATATAAATAAGAATATAAATGTTATATGTAATAAAATTATATCAACAGTTGATATATCGCACGTTTATTACATCTTATGGGCGTTATTGAAATGATAATATATCAAATAACTTTATATGATTTGAGACGCACCCAACTCTCATCCACCTGCTACCAGCCACCCTACGAAGATCATCGCTCTATTTAGCATGACGGCCCATCTTGCGTTCAAGAATTCGCGATTATCACTCAAGAACACGTCTATCTCAACGGTCATCGGTTCTACTGCTAATATTATGGTCGAATCATTGCCACTTAAGGCCAAATGCACCTAAGGCACAAATTAACCGTGGGCCGACTATCGGGTTATGGTGTACACACTATAAGCTGCCGGTCCGACCTAATGTGCACACCACCGTCTTTAACCGCTGCACACTCCACCAAAACATCAGCGGCATTTTTTAAAAAGTATTTACACTTTTCACGATTAGTAGGTATCATCTATACTTTAATCTCTATACAACATATTAACCCAGTTATGGATAATTTAACTTTTTCTACAAAAACCTTCCATTTGTATTTAGTAGAGTAAGACTGCACTTTTGACCCTTGACTGTACAATGGACGACGACGACGTTCTCAAACTCCAGTCTTCCACAAGAGAAATCAAAACTTCTATATTAATTTCGTCTTCCATGTTTATAAACGTGTCCTCCCTGCGTGCACGCCAGCGAAACTTCTGGCGAGAGCGGGTGGATGACTGGCGCACGGGTGACTTCGCCTCTACGAGTCGACAAGTGTGAACGGCGCTATACAAAGCAGTATGCCAATATTATTTCTGACCCGACAGAAATCGTGGCTGAATGTCCGGTAAATGTGTCGTAGCCGACAGTTTTATCGAGTTGCCCTAATGTGAACAATGCCAATGCCACCTTGCTTCCGACAGCTTTTTCATTCCGGTAAAACTGTCGGTCCGACCTAATGTGAACCCGCTTGCTTTTTCTGTGAGCTACGTTGACAACTTTGGTTCTCTGCCGTATCTCCTCGTTCTGAAATCGATCTCTCAGAGAGACTCCAAGCATAGTCCTTTTCATAGCTCGATGAGTGACATTAAACTGATGGAACCGTTGTTTTTGCCAAATAGCAGAGTTTGCTCGAGGTTAACGTATTCACGAATCACAATTCTATTCTAACTTTAAAACTGTAAGCATTACATGTAGTCAATACCTGCAAAAAAAGTAACCTAGGTTATGAAAATCACATTCCATCCAAGAATATTTGATTTACAAAAATAATATACAAAAAACATATTTCATAGCAAAAGCTTAAGTCCTTACATAATATTTCACTTTACAAAAAAAAAGTATTTTCATAGACAAAAGCTTAAGAGTCCTTATGGGTGGTTGTGTTCATTTTTGACCCTGATGATAACGTCATCGTAAGTGACGATGGAGACTCTGCATCCTTGACCGGCTTTATTACATGTCCAGTAGATCCTTCCACCATGTTTACGCTTACAATTGTACCTGTGCTCTTTGATCTGAAGGAGCGGCGTTCCTCTATTCGTCTGCAAAATTTTAGCACCTGTGGAGCAAAACAAACTTCAGTAAAAATAAAACAAACTGAGCATTCTAAAGTCCTTAACATCAATAGATTCGCACTATCTAGTTTCAAATCAATTTTTCTTAGAGCAATAGTATTTTTTTTGTTTGAATTATCTGCATTTTATTTTGTGAGATCTTTTGATTATGCGCGTGTGATTCTTTAACTATAACTTTATATTTTGTAGACTGATCTGGCCTAAAACTTTTTTCGTTTTGTGAAATCATTCAATGACTTCGCCCGCTCTGGGTGAAGCGGGAGGGCGTGTCAGACTCGTGTTCCTTTTGTTGCTTGAGCCAGGGCCGTGTTAACTCACAACTTATACTTGGCGATAAGCCTGTTACAGGCTGACGTCATTTTGGGACGACATTGGTATAACGAGGAAAGGTTAAACGTATGTGTGCCAAGCTCCATTGATGGAAAGTATACACACAAACCAAACTAAAATAATATAATTATTCACTTTTAAACAATAAGCAGATAAAATAAAATGAAAAAGCTAAGACAGATAATAATGTTAGGAATAATAATAATTGTTCACACAAAGAACATAAAAAGCTATGTTAAATGATAAGTAAATTAAACAAAAACTTTCAAAAGATTAATAAAAGAAATAAATTTAACGCACCTAATAAGCTTATTTCTAAAATTAAATGATTTTAGTAATACAAACTTTATATTTATAAGAAATTTACAGTAAATATAATTTTACCTATGGAAGCAACGAAATAATCGCTCTTTGAGGACGGTTTCTTTCAACGTATAAACAAAACCAGGCAACTCGTGTAGACAAACCTACGTTAAAATGGGTCTCAAATATAATCTATATGATATAAGAAATTTATCAGAACTGATATATAAAAATAGCTCGACTAGCAAACTAAAATTATCCTCAGAATGTACGGGATTAACATGCGCTGTCGACAGTTTACCTGGATAATTGAATCAAACATTTAGGACTTATGACAATCGTTATCGCTGGTAGAATGTCACTCTGTCTATAGTCCCAGATTTGCTTGCTATCCTTGTTAATCGGTCTTCGTTCGCACGCATCGTCCACCGGTCGAGCTATGCTTCTGCCCTGTACCCATATCAATGGTTATGCACACATTTCTGTTTAATGACGACATCATTGAAGGTAGTAATTGTGGCTCGGCATCCCATACTGTTCCTACAACAGATCCACAGGGACCTGGCTCCAGAACTGCGGTTGTTCCGGTTAAACCTGTACTTCCCCACCTGGATCGCCGGCTTACCATAGCGCGTCTTAGTATATATCAGAACTAAAAGAGGTAAATTAATAGTGTTAGAACTTGAACTGAACATTTTGCAAAAAAACTGTGTATGCATTCGAAAAAGTAAACTCCATATTATTTTTAAACAACTTTATTACAAGTAACAGCAAAATAAATTCAAAAATAAGTATTTATAGTCCAGTAGGGATACAATTATTTTCCACATAACCTTTGATAATTCAAAAGTTTTTTATTTTCGCTGGGGGATACCTTATGTGAATTCAACGTTATATACAAAAATGCTAACAGTTTAGAGTGATGCAATAGGCATAAAGTAGGTATTTCCTATTATTTCGTTTTATAACAATAATGTAAAATTTAAATTTAAATAAATTAATGTTTCTTTATTAGTACTATCTAAACTTTATATTAGTGAAAATGCTAACAGATACGTACTGTGAAACAATGGAAAACTGAAAATGGTTCGTAACTCTTTCAATAAAAGATTTAAGTTTTCAAATCATTTCCTATATGCGTAGAGGGATTAGTTATACCTTACAACAAAAGTTCTAACAACTAAGTATAATGCTGCACAGGTTATTGTATTTTTACATTGAGATTTGCGAAATATTGAATTTAAGTTTATAAATTTGCGCCTACATATTCGAAATAATAAACTCTGCCACCATACAAAAGTTTAAACACTTATGTGCTATGCTAGTTTAATAAATCAAATACTGCGGGGCGCGGTGACACTCCACTCTGAATGTATTGAATGAGGCGCGAAACCATTTCATTACTGTCACATCAGTATTTAAACCTCGTTCATAAAATCTAATTTTATGGCAATTTGTTATTTTTAATGTTGAGGTCGAAAACGATTTCTAACTTCTTTGTTCCTATAAAAAGAATAAGAAAGAAATATTCACAGAACACGGAATAGTCGTACCTGCCGTGCTGACAGTTTATCGAGATGACAGAATAATAAAATTCTCCGTATCGTAATTCTTTGACAGTCGTTACGGGTAGTCAGAAACCCGAAAGTCTGCGGCCACCCTAACAAAAAGGGTATCGTATTATCCAGTAGGATTACCGTATAATCTGGGTTGGTAGGTTATGCAGTCACTTCATATAAAACACTGGTATTCAGATGCGTCTGGTTCGACTGAAAACAGTGGAAGTCAACCCCAACATATTAGGGAAAAGTCCAAGCAAATGCCTTTTCCAAACAGATATGAATGTAGAAATATCAAACATCTTATAACCGGTGCAACTGTCACAACTAAATTGACTACATCGCTGGTCCTAAGACCTAATACAATAAAGGCAGTGTTACCCTTTAAGCCTTAGTAGATGACACTGTAAGCATGATATGATGTATGCTTATACAAATCGATGTATTTATGTTTGTAAAATATTACCTACTCTTTTTTTTTCAGAATCAATATAGTAGCAACCCTAGTGAGTCCGGCAAGTTTAGGTGTCAGTTTTGTGATACGCTTACCAAGATTTAGAACATTTTTTTATTTTAAAGGTAGATAAATTTTACATGATCGTGTCTATTGCGCCCTATCTATTAGTTTTTAAACTCTATTATAACGAAAAATCGGCACCACGTGACCTTACCACACGATTGCTGTACATCAAAACCTAGTAAATGCCATAAAATATTATATTCCAGGAAAGCGCAAAAATATTATTTGAATTAGCCTATGGAATGCCATCTTGTGTTAGGTAACTAAACGAAAAAAAATAAAATAAGCGAGTACTAAACAAGGCTTACGGGTGAACTGTACGTAATAACACAAATGATATTAATGGTGTCCTAAATCTATTAAATATTTTACATATCTCTAAACAAGATAATTCAATACCTATTAAGTATCGGACATTTGCTAATTTAAGGTGTTTTTACAATTTGAAGGGACTTTCCTATTGTAAATAATGATAAAATGTATTAATTAAAGCACCAAATCTCAATTCAAATTATAAATTTCCTGGTTAAAATTACACAGTCCATCGCAGCATATTAAAACTCATTAAAATAATATAAAAAAGATTATCAGGGTATAAAACCATTATAAAAATATGTCACCTACTGCGTTCTTATATGGGGCAGTCGTACAGTACCAGACATAATTTTAATATTTATTCGATTAGCACGGGGAAGGCTTGTATAACACATGCCAGATTACCTATTTTAGTGATCTTTATTATCGTAGCAATAAGGTTTCATTTATAGGCAAAATAACAGTGAACGATATGTCAGATACTAGACGCCAGTTTGAAATAAGAATTTGCGCGGTAATGTTTTTCTAAAAATCATCAGAAGAGTCCGTTTATGATGTGGGCCTCTGTGGTCTGTATGGTTCGAAGAATTTATACTGATCGTACATACCTACACCGCGCCCCGCAATACTCAAATTGTATTTGATTTATTAAACTAGCATAGCACATAAGTGTTTAAAATTTGTATGGTGGCTGAGTTTATTATTTCGAATATGTAGGCGCAAATTTATAAACTTAAATTCAATATTTCGCAAATCACAATGTAAAAATACAATAACCTGTGCAGCATTATACTTAGTTGTTAGAACTTTTGTTGTAAGGTATAACTAATCCCTCTATGCATATAGGAAATGATTTGAAAACTTAAATCTTTTATTGAAAGAGTTACGAGCCATTTTCAGTTTTCCATTGTTCCACAGTATGTATCTGTTAGCATTTTCACTAATATAAAGTTTAGATAGTACTAATAAAGAAACAGTAAATTATTTAAATTTAAATTTTATATTATTGTTATAACACGAAATAATAGGAAATACCTACTTTATGCCTATTGCATAACTCTAAACTGTTAGCATTTTTGTACATTGCGTTGAATTCACATAAGGTATCCACCCAGCGAAAATAAAAAACTTTTGAATTATCAAAGGGCATATTCTTCTGGCTACTGGACTATTAGTTAATTTGTCCAATAATGCTTGAATACAAAACAATAACTTTGGTAGTACCTATGTTATAGTTTATTATTATGGCTTGGGCTGAATTGATTTCGTCAATGAATCTGGGATGAATGAATGAATGAATGAATCTTCTTACATTAAAATATTTGCTCAGTTTGTGAATGTTATCCTATTTACCGAAATCATAATTGCTGCATATTGTTTTATATTATGTTAATTTCAATACAAGAAATAAACAATACAATAAATGTTGAATTTTTAAAGTAATTTTAAAGTTAAATATTATTGAATATAAAGAATAAAATATTATTTAAATTAATAATATTTTTTGTTTTAACAACAGTTTATATTAATCCATCTACCTAATGTAATACACACATAAACATGAAAAGTTGTAAGTGATTGCCAAAGCTGCATCAACATACATTAAGTAAGTGATAACAAAGACCTGCCATAGCGCTTTAAAGTTAATTATGTTGTGAAATAGCCCTCAAAGTAGCTGAAGTTTTCCTATAGCTATGTCCTGTATAAGAGTCAGCATCTGGTAAGTCTAAATACTTGGCGACTTCTTTCGGCATAGAACCAAGTTTGTTCACACCAATAGGTTGAACCGTACATTTCCCTTTTCGATAATTTTGGAAAAAGCGGGGATTTTTTGCTATTTTCGACCGTAGAGCATCGTATTTCTTAACGATTTCATAAAATGGACTGTGAATTGGAAACGTTCGATAATTGTTTTTAATATTTTTGATTCTGACCAGAAGCATTTTGCCGTCATCTTCTATATCCTTTGTAGTAATATTCAGTAGTTCCATTGGTTTACATCCCCCAGCAATACCAAATATCAATGCAACCTGGAAAGAAAAGATATAAAACACTTATTAGGTATGTGTAGTGCGGAAATACTGATATAGACTAATATACATCCTATACTATTAAACGAGCAATTTTTGTATATATATTTTTATATTCGCGTTCTCGAAAACGGCTCTAACAATTTCGATAAAATTTGCAATGTAGGCGTTTTCGAGGGCGACAAATCGATGTAGCTAGGTCTCATATCTGTGAAAATTAGTTTTCTCTGTATTTTCACCTGAGCAGAGCTCGGTCGGCCAGGTACTAATAATTATAGCAAGCAACGGGTCTGAACAAATTGCATAAACGGAAAAAATAGTGAGGGGAAAAATAGTGAAGCTAGAAGAAGAACTTTATTTTTTTATCGATTAATTATTTTTTTGCATGAATCCAGGAACAAACTGTATATTAGGAATAGTAAGAAAGTTTAACTGACCTTTGTTGCCAGGTAAACATGATCCGGAGCTTCCTTCAAAAACGTTTCAACGTCAGTTGGTGACAATATTTTGCTCTTCTGACCCTCATACCCGTATGAGCTTTCCTTAAGGAAAGTAGTTAGCTTGGGATACGTTTTAAGGTCAACACCATTTGTGGTCCAAACAGTGCTTTTCAACATTGAATACAAGCTCCACAGCGTGCTTGGCTTGTATTTAATTGCGAGTTCTTTGAAATAAGCTAAAAATACATCCTCAGTAAATGAGTAGACATTGCTGTTGTTTTTCCACAACATGAAATTTTCATAAGCTACTTTGTATTTAGACTTCGAGCTTTCCATAAGGGTTGTTTTTTGTGTCTCAGTTAGAACATCCGGAGGTGACCAATCTGAAAAAAATACGTTTCGTAATTAGGTTAATTTCTCAAAGTAAACAAATATAGGTAAGTATGTGAAACTGTATTTTATAAAGCTCAAAAAATTGTACTCACGTAGCCGTCAAGCAGCCTAATAAAAATGTAATATTTTTACATGGGAGACCTGTGTCCCAGCAGTGGAAACATTAAAAGGCTGCTGATAATGATGATGATTTTTGTATTCGGGTGATAATAAAAAGCTTAATAATGAAAAGTAATGTTTATTTACCTATCACATCTTATATACAGTGCTCCATGTTTTGCAAGTGTGCGTGGATGGCAAAATCCAAAACTATGATGAATAGCAAAAATCTCTAAAAAGAGTTTCAGCCTTGATTTTGATGAAAACTAAAACTGCATCATTAGGTTTTTGAAAAATCAATATTCCTAGTCAGACATCGAACCCGTTTAAACTTGGCAGCCCATAGCCAATTGGTCAAATTTCAATTGGTCCATGGAGCACCGGTAATAAGGTTCAAATTCTGAGAAATTATAACATAAGGCAAACCGCTAGGATTATTGATTTTTTAAAAATCCAATGATGCTGTATTGGTTTTCATCAAAATCGGCCTCGTAACTCCTTTGAGCATTTTTCGCTAGTATTCATAGTTTCGGATTTGTCCACCCACTAGATAAAAAACTCACTAGTTTTTTATATTATCACAGTTTTATGTAAAATTAAAATAAATAAATTAAAATTAGTTTCTGCGTGTGACTTCGTTAGTGGGAAATAACTTGTTTTGACTTAGAATATGCCTACGGCACTCGGCATTATTGTAACTTGGTATCAGATAAATAATTAACAAAAGAACTCTTTATATTATTATAATTATTATACATACAATATATTTTGAAACGTAATTCTGTATAGAGAAAGAATGACCATAATTATGTATCTCATCTTCTTCTTTTCGAGTTGGTTGAAAGTTTTTTAGATACTTTGGGACAAGTAGGCAGCCACGCATCGGCGTTGGCATTGGCTATTGAGCAGCGTCAGTAGCGATCATTAGGTTCTCTAAAGTGCAGCATGTACCTAATACCACTTAATTCCCTTACACACTCCTTTAGGTAAAGTGCCACTTCCTTTGATCTCATAAAATGTATTTTATGCTATTAGACCAACAACAATAAAATATAAAAGAATTTTTTTTTACTAATGGCAATTAATAAGACGGATAAACAAATTTCTTATAAAATCAAGGTTTCACTACAAATGATTATGAGCATGTTTATAACAAACAATAATCCCGTGTACAGTAGTGACGAAAGCTATCCTACTTGGTCGGCAGCTCATTTGCCGCTTCGCATGCAGAACCACGTCGCAAAAACGTTCTAAGTGATTGCGAAAGCTGCATCAACATCCATTAAGTAAGTGATAACAAAGACCTGCCATGGCGCTTTAATGTTAATTATATTGTATAGAAGCCCGCAAAGTAGCTGAAGATTTTCTATAGCTATGTCCTGTGTAAGAGTCAGCATCTGGTAAGTCTAAATACTTGGCGACTTCTTTCGGCATAGAACCAAGTTTGTTCACACCAATAGGTTGAACCGTACATTTCCCTTTTTGATAATTTTGGAAAAATCGTGGATTTTTTGCTTCTTTCGACCGTAGAGCATCGTATTTCTTAACGATTTCATAAAATGGACTGTGAATTGGAAACGTTCGATAATTGTTTTTAATATTTTTGACTCTGACCACAAGCATTTTGCCGTCATCTTCTATATCTTTTGTAGTAATATTCTGAAGTTCCATTCGTTTACATCCCCCAGCAATCACGAATATCAATGCAACCTAAAAAGAAAAGATATAAAACACTTATTAGGCATGTGTAGTGCGGAAATACTAATATAGACTTGTATACATCATATTATTTTAAACGAGCAATTTTTGTATATATATATCTCATATTCGCGTTCTCGAAAACGGCTCTAACAATTTCGATAAAATTTGCAATATAGGCATTTTCGAGGGCGAAAAATCAATGTAGCTAGGTCTCATATCTGGGAAAATTAGTTTTCTGTGTGTTTTCACCCGAGCAGAGCTCGGTCGCCCAGGTACTAATAATAATAACACGCAACGAGTCTGAACAAAGTGCATAAATGGAAAAACAGTGAAGCTAGAAGAAGAACTCTATTTTTTTATCGGTTAATTGCGGTCTAGTATTTTTGCACTTCATGCAGGGACAAACTGTATATTAGGAATAGTAAGAAAGTTTAACTGACCTTTGTTGCCAGGTAAACATGATCCGGAGCTTCCTTCAAAAATGTTTCAACGTCAGTTGGTGACAATATTTTGCTCTTCTGATTCTCATACCCGTCTGAGCATTCCTTAAGGAAATTAGTTACCTTGAGATAAGTTTTAAGGTCAACACCATTTGTGGACCAAACAGTGCTTTTCAACATTGAATACAAGCTCCACAGCGTACTTGGCTTGTATTTAATTGCGAGTTCTTTGAAATAAGCTAAAAATACATCCTCAGTAAATGAGTGGACATTGCTTTTGTTTTTCCACAACATGAAATTTTCATAAACTACTTTGTATTTAGACTTCGAGCTTTGCATAAGGGTTGCTTTTTGTGTTTCATTTAGAACGTCAGGAGGCGCCCAATCTGAAAAAAAAAAACTCTTCTTAATTAGGATTTATTTCTCAAAGTAAACAAATATAGGTAAGTAAGTATGTGAAACTGTATTTTATAAAGCGCAAAAAAGTTGTACTCAGAAAACCGTCAAGCAGCCTAATAAAAATTTAATATTTTATATGGGAGGCCTGTGTCCCAGCAGTGGAAACATTAAAAGGCTGCTGATAATGATGATGATTTTTGTATTCGGGTGATAATAAAAAGCTTAATAATGAAAAGTAATGTTTATTTACCTATCACATCTTATATACAGTGCTCCATGTTTTGCAAGTGTGCGTGGATGGCAAAATCCAAAACTATGATGAATAGCAAAAATCTCTAAAAAGAGTTTCAGCCTTGATTTTGATGAAAACTAAAACTGCATCATTAGGTTTTTGAGAAATCAATATTCCTAGTCAGACATCGAACCCAATGATTTTGAAAAAAAAACGCTGTATTATTAAACCATTCGACAGTGTCGGTTATAAGATTAAAATTCTGAGAAATTATAACATAAGGCAAACGGCTAGGATTATTGTTTTTTTTTTAAATACGATGGTGCTGTATTGGTTTTTATCAAAATCGGCCTCGTAACTCCTTTGAGCATTTTTCGCTAGTATTCATAGTTTCGGATTTGTCCACCTACTAAATAAAAAACTCACTTGTTTTTTATATTATCACAGTTTTAAGTAAAATTAAAATAAATAAATTAAAATTAATTTCTGCCTGCGACTTCGTTAGTGGGAAATGACTTGTTTTGACATACAATATTCCTACGGCACTCGGCATTATTCTAACTTGCTATCAGATAATTAATTAAAAAAGAACTCTTTTTATTATAACATTTATTATACATACAATTTATTTTGAAACGTAATTCTCTATGGAGAAAGAATGACCATAATTATGTATCTCCTCTTCTTCTTTTCGAGTTAATGGAAAACTTTTTAGATACTTTGGGACCAGTAGGCAGCCACGCATTGGCGTTGGCATTGGCTATTGAGCAGCGTCAGTACCACTTATTTCCCTTAGACTCTCCTTTAGGTAAAGTGCCACTTCCTTTGATCTAATAAAATGTATTTTATGCTATTAGACCAACAGCAATAAAATATAAAAGTATTTTTTATTACTAATGGAAATTAATAAGACGGATAAACAAATTTCTTATAAAATCAAGGTTTCACTACAAATGATTATGAGCATGTTTATAATGAACAATAATCCCGTGTACAGTAGTGACAGAAGCTTTACATCCTACTTGGTCGGCACCTCTTTTGCCGCTTTGCATGCAGAACCACGTCGCAAAAACGTTCTAAGTGATTGCGAAAGCTGCATCAACATGCCAGCTTTAAAGCGCCATGCTTTAAAGTTAATTATATTGTGTAGAAGCCCTCAAAGTAGCTGAACTTTTCCTATAGCTATGTCCTGTGTAAGAGTCAGCATCTGGTAAGTCTAAATACTTGGCGACTTCTTTCGGCATAGAACCAAATTTGTTCACACCAATTGGTTGAACCGTACATTTCCCTTTTTGATAATTTTGGAAAAAGCGGGGACTTTTTGCTTTTTTCGACCGTAGAGCATCGTATTTCTTAACGATTTCATAAAATGGACTGCGAATTGGAAACGTTCGATAATTGTTTCTAATATTTTTGACTCTGACCAGAAGCATTTTGCCGTAATCTTCTATATCTTTTGTAGTAATATTCAGTAGTTCCATTCGTTTACATCCCCCAGCAATCCCGAATATCAATGCAACCTGGAAAGAAAAGATATAAAACACTTATTAGCTATGTGTAGTGCGGCAATACTGATATAGACTAATACATTTTTGTATATAAATATATTCGCGTTCTCAAAAACGGCTCTAACAATTTCGATAAAATTTGCAATATAGGCGTTTTCGAGGGCGACAAATCGATGTAGCTAGGTCTCATATCTGGGAAAATTTGTTTTCTCTGTATTTTCACCTGAGCAGAGCTCGGTCGGTAAGGTACTAATAATAATAGCACGCATCGAGTCTGACCAAAGTACATAAACGGAAAAATAGTGAAACTAGAAGAAGAACTCTATTTTTTTATCGATTAATTGCGGTCTAGTATTTTTGCACTTCATGCAGGGACACTCTGTATATTAGGAATAGTAAAAAAGTTTAACTGACCTTTGTTGCCAGGTAAACATGATCCGGAGCTTCCTTCAAAAACGTTTCAACGTCAGTTGGTGACAATATTTTGCTCTTCTGACCCACGTACCCGTATGAGCTTTTCTTAAGGAAAGCAGTTAGCTTGGTATACGTTTTAAGGTCAACACCATTTGTGGTCCAAACAGTGTTTTTCAACATTGAATACAAGCTCCACAGCGTGCTTGGCTTGTATTTAATTGCGAGTTCTTTGAAATAAGCTAAAAATACATCCTCAGTAAATGAGTAGACATTGCTGTTGTTTTTCCACAACATGAAATTTTCATAAGCTACTTTGTATTTAGACTTCGAGCTTTCCATAAGGGTTGTTTTTTGTGTCTCAGTTAGAACATCCGGAGGTGTCCAATCTGAAAAAAATACGTTTCTTAATTAGGTTAATTTCTCAAAGTAAACAAATATAGGTAAGTATGTGAAACTGTATTTTATAAAGCGCAATAAAATGGTACTCACGAAGCAGCCTAATAAAAATGTAATATTTTATATGGGAGACCTGTGTCCCAGCAGTGGAAACATTAAAAGGCTGCTGATAATGATGATGATTTTTGTATTCGGGTGATAATAAAAAGCTTAATAATGAAAAGTAATGTTTATTTACCTATCACATCTTATATGACAGTGTTCCACATGTTTTGCAAGTGTGCGTGGATGGCAAAATCCAAAACTATGATGAATAGCAAAAATGTCCAAAAAAGAGTTTCAGCCTTGATTTTGATGAAAACTAAAACTGCATCATTAGGTTTTTGAAAAATCAATATTCCTAGTCAGACATCGAACCCGTTTAAACTGGGCAGCGGACCATTTCTCAATTCTCCATAGCCCAGTTAATAATTAGACGATGGAAACATGTAATTTTGCCCATAGACCAATTGGTCAAATTTCAATTGGTCCATGGAGCACCGGTAATAAAGTTCAAATTCTGAGAAATTATAACATAAGGCAAACGGCTAGGATTATTGATCTTTTTAAATCCAATGATGCTGTATTGGTTTTCATCAAAATCGGCCTCGTAACTCCTTTGAGCATTTTTCGCCAGTATTCATAGTTTCGGATTTGTCCATCCACACCCACTAGAAAAAAAAACAATTTATTTTTTTATATTATCACAGTTTTATGTAAAATTAAAATAAATAAATTTAAATTAGTTTCTGCCTGTGACTTCGTTAGTGGGAAATAACTTGTTTTGACTAAGAATATTCCTACGGCACTCGGCATTATTGTAACTTGGTATCAGATAAATAATTAACAAAAGAACTCTTTATATTTTTATAATTATTATACATACAATATATTTTGAAACGTAATTCTATATAGAGAAAGAATGACCATAATTATGTATCTCCTCTTCTTCTTTTCGAGTTGGTTGAAAGTTTTTTAGATACTTTGGGACCAGTAGGCAGCCACGCATTGGCTATTGAGCAGCGTCAGTAGCGATCATTAGGTTCTCTAAAGTGCAGCATGTACCTAATACCACTGAATTCCCTTACACACTCCTTTAGGTAAAGTGCCACTTCCTTTGATCTCATAAAATGTTTTTTTATGCTATTAGACCAACAGCAATAAAATATAAAAGTATTTTTTTTAATAATCGAAATTAATAAGACAGATAAACAAATTTCTTATAAAATCAAGGTTTCACTACAAATGATTATGAGCATGTTTATAATGAACAATAATACCGTATACAGTAGTGACGAAAGCTTTACATCCTACTTGTTCGGCACCTCTTTTGCCGCTTTGCATGCAGAACCACGTCGCAAAAACGTTCTAAGTGATTGCGAAAGCTGCATCAACATCCATTAAGTAAGTGATAACAAAGAGCTTCCAGCTTTAAAGTGCCATGCTTTAAAGTTAATTATATTGTATAGAAGCCCGCAAAGTAGCTGAAGATTTTCTATAGCTATGTCCTGTGTAAGAGTCAGCATCTGGTAAGTCTAAATACTTGGCGACTTCTTTCGGCATAGAACCAAGTTTGTTCACACCAATTGGTTGAACCGTACATTTCCCTTTTTGATAATTTTGGAAAAAGCGGGGATTTTTTGCTTTTTTCGACCGTAGAGCATCGTATTTCTTAACGATTTCATAAAATGGACTGTGAATTGGAAACGTTCGATAATTGTTTCTAATATTTTTGACTCTGACCAGAAGCATTTTGCCGTAATCTTCTATATCTTTTGTAGTAATATTCAGTAGTTCCATTCGTTTACATCCCCCAGCAATCCCGAATATCAATGCAACCTGGAAAGAAAAGATATAAAACACTTATTAGCTATGTGTAGTGCGGCAATACTGATATAGACTAATAAATTTTTGTATATAAATATATTCGCGTTCGCGAAAACGGCTCTAAAAATTTCAAATTTTTTTTTGCAATATAGGCATTTTCGAGGGCGACAAATCGATGTAGCTAGGTCTCATATCTGTGAAAAATTGTTTTCTCTGTATTTTCACCTGAGCAGAGCTCGGTCGGCCAGGTACTAATAATAATAGCACGCATCGAGTCTGACCAAACTGCATAAACGGAAAAATGGTAAAGCTAGAAGAAGAACTCAATTTTTTTTATCGATTAATTGCGGCCTAAAATTTTTGCACCTCATGCAGGAACAAACTGTATATTAGGAATAGTAAGAAAGTTTAACTGACCTTTGTTGCCAGGTAAACATGATCCGGAGCTTCCTTCAAAAACTTTTCAACGTCAGTTGGTGACAATATTTTGCTCTTCTGACCCTCATACCCGTATGAGCTTTCCTTAAGGAAAGCAGTTAGCTTGGGATACGTTTTAAGGTCAACACCATTTGTGGTCCAAACAGTGCTTTTCAACATTGAATACAAGCTCCACAGCGTGCTTGGCTTGTATTTAATTGCGAGTTCTTTGAAATAAGCTATAAATACATCCTCAGTAAATGAGTGGACATTGCTGTTGTTTTTCCACAACATGAAATTTTCATAAGCTACTTTGTATTTAGATAACGAGCTTTGCAAAAGGGTTGCTTTTTGTGTCTCATTTAGAACGTCCGGCGGTGTCCAATCTGAAAAAAATACTCTTCTTAATTAGGTTTCATTTCTCAAAGTAAACAAATATAGGTAATAATGTGAAATAGTATTTTATAAAGCGCATAAAAGTTGTACTCACGTAGCCATCAAGCAGCCTAATAAAAATGTAATATTTTTACATGGGAGACCTGTGTCCCAGCAGTGGAAACATTAAAAGGCTGCTGATAATGATGATGATTTTTGTATTCGGGTGATAATAAAAAGCTTAATAATGAAAAGTAATGTTTATTTACCTATCACATCTTATATACAGTGCTCCATGTTTTGCAAGTGTGCGTGGATGGCAAAATCCAAAACTATGATGAATAGCGAAAATATCAATATTCCTAGTCAGCATCGAAACCGTTAATTTTGAAAAAAAAAACACGCAGTATTATTAAATCATTCTACAGTGTCGGTAATAAGGTTCAAATTCTGAGAAGTTATGACATAAGGCAAACGGCTAGGATTATTGATTTTTCAAAAATCCATTGATGCTGTATTGGTTTTCATCAAAATCGGCCTCGTAACTCCTCCATTTTTTGTAAGTATTCATAGTTTCGGATTTGTCCATCTACACCCACTGGAAAAGCTCAATTTGTATATTATCACAGTTTTAAGTAAAATAAATTAAAATTAGTTTCTGCCTGCGACTATGTTAGTGGGAAATGACTTGTTTTGACTTAGAATATTCCTACGGCACTCAGCAATATTGTAACTTGCTATCAGATAAATAATTAACAAAAGAACTCTTTATATTATTACATATTATTATTCTTAATTGAATTTACAATATTATTTACATACAATTTACATATTTTTAACATTATATTTAAAAAAAAACATTTAAAAATACACAAATAGTAGCCCACCGGTATCGGGTCCAAGCTACCGGTGGTCAGGGCTCCTGAGAGAGGAACCTCCTGACTATACGCACCGTGTCCAGGAGTACCGCTTTCTGGATCAAGCCCTTGATCCAGCTGCCAATATTATTACAATTATTATACTTACAATATATTTTGAAACGTAATTCTGTATAGAGAAAGAATGACCATAAATATGTATCTCCTCTTCTTCTTTTCGAATTGATGGAAAGTTTTTTATATACTTTGGGACCAGTAGGCAGTCACGCATTGGCGTTGGCATTGGCTATTGAGCAGCGTCAGTAGCGATCATTAGGTTCTCTAAAGTACAGCATGTACCTAATACCACCGAATTTATTTACACAATCAAGTGATTCAGTGCACCGACGACGTGACCACGAGGTTTCAATAAAGTTTTGTGCTTCCTCCCTTAATTATTTTCGGGTTTTATTCTGTTGTCCCACACCCACCGCAACTCGAATTACCTATCTCCAAGCGTTTGTCAATTGTTTTGCTCCGCATCGCAGATACAGTCCACTAAACCAGCCCTTCGCGCCACCATTTTTTTTTGGTGAAGCAAGGTAGGTAAGGTTCCACTTCCTTTGATCTCATAAAACGTATTTTGTGCTGTTAGACTAACAGCAACAAAAGATAAAAGGCATTTTTTTACTAATGGCAATTAACAGGACTAATAAACAAATTTCTTATAAAATCAAGGATGTACTACAAATGATTATGAGCATGTTTATAATGAACAATAACCCCGTGTACAGTGGTAACGGAAGCTTTACATCCTTCTTGGTCGGCACCTCGTTTGCCGCTTCGCATGCAGAACCACGTCGCCTTAGGTCCTTGACATCTATTGTTCTTATAGTAACGATAACTACCTATAAACAAAATCGGTCGACCTGTCTTTGTGTGCGCAAACACGATTTCTGTAAAAAAAAAGGTAGCACGTTAAATTTTTATTCTTATATATATCGGAGATAGGAGGGCTATCTTCAATAATACCCTCGGTCTGTGGGCATATCGTAGGTATGCGATGCACAAAGCAGGTAACTTATGCGGAGCGGATTCGGCCACCAATCGTTTCGCTTTTTCCCAACTTAAACACACTTGTTCAAGTTCACACACGCCACTTTAGGCTACTTCTCAACTCCTTTTTCTCACAACTCTTTTCAACTCCCAAAAACCTCTTTTTCTAACTTCACGACACAATATGGCGGGAGAACCCACTCAGAGTGCCTCTATGACACTCCTGCTTTTTATTGGCTAAGAGAACCTCTTCCGGCAAATTACTGCTGGTATTATCCAATCCAAATCGATTATGTTGACATAAGAAAAATAAAGTGTTGTCAATCGAATAAAATCGAACTGAGAATTGATCAGAAGCTAAATGTTGCCAATTATCTTCAATTCTAAATGTTTTCATTTACCTTCCTCCGATATATATAATAAAGTACCGGAAGATAAGGGCGTTAAGGGAAAAATTCTAAATCTGGTGTTAAATTCTCGTGTATTATTCTCTTAAATGATTATGGACACCTTTAACCCTGTAGATTTCGTTGTTGTATGTGGTGATGGTGGCCTTGCAGCCACTGCTCCTGGTTCGACTACAGGACCACCAGGTAACGTGACCATTGGTTTTGTGTTGGCTGAAGCGGTGCTCCCCCAGCAAGATGACCGGCTTTCCAAAGCGAGACGTTGTGAAAACCACTGTAAATAAGAATAGGATTACCTACTTACCGATAGCACCTAGGTATGCCAAAGTAAGTAATAAATTTACACAACATTTTAAAGAAAAATATTATCATTTATTTTAAGTTCAAGAACGTTATTTTAGTACGTAAGCTATAAAAGATATTTATTTAAACCTGTCTACGACTAACATCAATACTCACAAGCGATTTGTAAAAAAATACGTTTAAAACTTTAATGCACACTCATACAAATTCGTCCAAACCGACAAAAACTCTTTTCATTTATCCACAAACAAATCTTTATTAGATTGGAATCCAAAGCTTGCCCAAATCATTCAAATCATTGCTATAAACTAAATGTACAGTATGGCAGGCTATTTTCTATTGTAAGTTCTAGTTAATCTTCAAAAAGTCTTTCCTGTTGAATAGCTACCACAATTTGCTTAAACTCACAGTTTTTGCGATCGGTTAGACAAAAACTACATCCACAACCCAATTCAGTAAAGTTATGTTAAGATCCTTAAGTAGATCAATAACTCAAATCATGATTATGCATATTCCTAACATCTAGGATAGTTTCACCAGCGATGATGATGGACGCGCGACAGCCACCATTTCTCTTACTGCAGAACCAAGCCGCTTTGACTCCTTTACTTTTGTTATTCTTATAGTAGCGACAGTTGCCTATGACAAGAACTAGGTTACCGAGTCTTGACCTCGTAAACCTTGGCACCAGATTCATCCTAGGCTGTAAACCTAAACAGAAATTTTAACAATATAATGTGTTTGAATACATTTTCAATTAAATTTCGATTTTTTTAAGACAGAATCATATATAATTTATACTACATATACTTTTCAAGAGTCACAAAACAAACATTTACTTCGGTGAAGCATTTGTTTTAATTTATTATAACATAAATAGTTATCTAATATTAAAAAACCATAATCTGCAAAAATAAATATTTGGTAAACATTACACAGCTGGAACCACACCAAAAAAATTATAAACTTGCACGCTGACAGTGCAAGTAAAATATGATTTAACGACGCATATTAATTTCACAACATAACATGGACCACAACTCGACAAATTAATAGTTAGTAAACACAATAATCATGAACCATACCCCTCCTCGGTTTTATAGATAAAAGGTAAATTCATTGTTTTCAGACTTTCAATATTGGAACTAATGATTATGGTATCCTTTAGTCTTGATGATGACGTTGTCGTAAGTGGTGATGGTGGCCTTGCAGTCACTACTCCTGGCTCGGCTACAGGTCCACCAACCGTTAAGGCCTCTGCATTTATTGTTCTTGTTAAACCTGTAATCACCTATTATCATGACGGGTTTGCCAAATCGAGTAGTCGAGAAAATAACTGCAACAAAAAATAACATAATTATAAAAAAAAAACAGACGTCGTGAAGTTCATGATTTTTCTTCATTAATAATTTGCGATGTCTAGGTGATAAATATGACGAAGTCTGAAAACAATCCTTATTCTTGGAAGATTTTCACGGCAGATCCATTAAACATGCTTTATTTTACAAGGCGGGCAAATAATTCGCTATTTCGATAAATTGTCCAAACAGTATTTGAAAACTATTCGCGATGTTGCCGACTTTCAGAATATACACTCCCTCCATCTAGAGTAGCATTGCCTAAATCTCTAGTAGGCCAAGCCATGGGGACCGTCGGCGTCTGCGAGTCCTATTCATTTAAAAAGCTGCCGACCTTCACAGAAAATTGTACATGATCCATTGTTGAGCACATCATCGCTTACCATCAGGTGAGACAGTGGTCAAACGCGAGCCTATCAACAATAAAAAACACATAAAAATATATCCGGTTCATGTGTTCCACTGTTCCCAGATATAAGTTAGCTATTTTGATACATCAAGAATTAATTTTATAAGGATTTAAAAATGACATAAAAATAAAAACAGGATTTAAGACGGCAAACTATTTTTATTTATGTATTGATTTACCGTTACACTCATAACAAAATACTAAAAAAATATTATCCATGCACATTGGCAAAACATTTTTCACACACGGTGGGTTGGTTGCCTAAAAAACAAAGACAAACAAATACAAGACAAATTCTGTTTAGATTTCTTATTTTTTTCACGCTTCCACAAAAGTTAATCCTGCACGTTTGCATTTTTCAAAGCATTGAATACAGCCACGTTTAATAAGTCTTTTCCCCTTGTTAGCTTGTTGTGAATTTGTGATATTCCGAATATATGCGCTAAGGACAGATCGAGGATTGAACACGAGGAACACGTCATGTTTTATGATATTTTAAACTTATCAATGAACTGCTAATATTGTATGCCTTGAATTAACTATTTTTGTATTACCAAATACAAAAGAAAAATTCAATTTTCAATTCTACTACTACAAATAAAACATGATACAAAAAGTAACCATGTCCTACATATTATATAAAAAATCACAAGTTCATCAATTGATTCATTGAGTTTAAATTTTACTCTGTGTGTGTACTTAAGTGTATATACATTTTTTTTCTTGGTAACGCTTGGGGTTGGCCTATGTCTAGCAGTGGACATCTTTCGGCTGATATGATGATGATAATGATGTGTTTTTCAGTATTCTAATTCAATAATAGTATAAAGCATTCCATAATATCCATATGACTTCGAGAACCTTATATCAGGAATTTCTATATTCTGCTATATCCCATGGTTATGCTTGTGTATGACTATGCCTATGACGTCATCAAGGTTAACTAGGCATGCTCCGAAATGATTACTGGCCCACATGCAACACATCCATTGCTTCTTTTTGCTGACCAGGTGACTGTGTAGCGAACGATATATATATTTATTTTTTCCTCACACTGGAACGCATTGCATCAATTACACCAATGGAGCACAATCATATAATAAACTCATTATAAATCCAGATTTCCTCACGATTTTATCCTTCACCGTTATCAACGATGTCCAAGATAATCTTAGAAAGTACACATGAACTGGCAAAGTCACATTGGTACTTGCCCGGATTCATACCCGCGACTTCAAGCATGAGAGGCGAGGTCTTAGCCATTGTGCCACCACGACATATAATGATATGGCACATAAAAATTGTAACGATAGTTCATGAACAAGATCACTGGCTTGCCATTCCTAGATATTGAGAACGCTGCAGCTGTAAAGAATTAGAGATACAGACCATTCCTTTCACAAAAAAATCGTTCTTATTGACTAAGTATTAAAAGCAATAAATGGGTGACAAACACAGACAACTATAAAACTGGTTACAAATTTTATCGTGTAGTAAAGAAACATTGAATTGCCAATTTGATTCATTCTTTAATACATACATTATAATGAACACACATAGAAACGATACCTAAATAGTCGGCCAGTATGTTTTTTTTTTTGATAATTTTACTAAGTTCGTCAAATTCAAACGTCTTAATTCATAAGGCCGGATTAAACAACAAAAGGCTTACTATGCAATTTCACTTAAAAAACCCCATTTCATCAATTTGCTTCGTCTGTTGTCATTCCATGGTTATGCTCGTGCATGAATTTCACAATGACGTCATTGATGGTGATTAGACTTGCTCTGCAGCGATTGCTGGTCCACTTGCAGCACCTCCATTGCTTCCTACTGTTGGTCAGGTAAGCGTTTTTCGAACCATAAGGCACATACCAGTTGTACCGAAAGTTCTTGAACAAGATCACTGGCTTCCCGTTACGAGACGTCGAGAACACGGCATCTGTAAATAATCCAAAATTTAAATCAATGCTTTCCGTCAATTTAATCGAAAACAATAAATAAATTAATGTAAAAGAAGATTCACATAAAAAGGAAAACAGTTACAATTCCAACGTGCACACGATTGGGCGCACGGTTGGCGCAGTGGTTGAGCGATTGACTGCTGCACTGCGTGTTGCGGATTCGATTCCCGCACGGCACAAATATTTGTATAACCTACAGATAGTTGTTACGGCTCTGGGTGTTGTGTATGTGAATTTATATGTTTGTAAACTTACCCACGATACAGGAAGAAATTCCTAGTGTGGGGCTATGTTTAAAAAAAACAATAAAGAAAATTTTAATGTCATTTTTAAAACTTTCGCTTAATAAATGAAATAAAAAGGGCCCAAGAGATCGCTGCTCGCGTGTGAGACTCTATTTAATAAGCAGATAACACTAACAATTTTACAGAGAGACAAATACTCTATTGCCTTGATGGATTGTCTCTATATATTATGCCGTGTGTATATAATAAATAAATTATTTCCTAAGAATGATTGTGAAAATTTCTATATTTGATGACTTGTTCGCATAATTGTCTGACGCAGACCCACTGCACTTTTCCCGTACTTTATAACCCCGAATTCTACAATTGAAAAAGAGAATTCAGGAATTGAGTTTAGCTAGTATTTTTTTCCTACTTAACCACGGTAAGCAAATTGCAAATGTTGAAAATAATTTTAATCACGATTATATAAAATTTATTTCAAAATTATATTATATTATTAAAAATAATTAAATTAATATTATCATAATACGGTAGTAATCGCGTTGACAACATGGTTGGCGCAGCGGTTGAGCGATCGACTGCTGCGCTGCGTGTCGCGGGTTCGATTCCCGCACGGAACAAATATTTGTATGGCACAGTTGTTTCAGATCTGGCAGTTTGTGTATGTGAGTTAATAGTAGTAGTTAGTAAAACGAGTATGTTGAAATTTCTAATTTGGGGCAAAGAATAAAAACAGAAGAAAGAAAGAAATCAATTAATCGCTTAAGACAATCATGACAAAGGTAATGTTTATGACTATGTTCTCAATGAACTATATACTTCCACTTATAATATTTAAATCAAGTTGTTCTTTAGTCACGTCTTACTTAACAATCAAAGTATATTAGGAGTTATACATCGATATATATTATACATCATCATTACATCCGAAAGACGTCCGCTGCTGGACATAGGGCTCCCCCAAGTGTTGCCATATTGACCAGTCCCGTGTATCTCGCATCCAGCGGATCCCCGCAAACTTCACCAGGTTATCGGTCTACCTAGTGGATGGCCTTCCAACGCAACGTCTTCCGGTTCGCGTTTGCCACTCCAGAACTTTTCGGCCCCATCGGTCATCTGTCCTGCGAGCAATGTGCCCTGCCCACTGTCACTTAAGTTTGGCAATTCTTCGGGCTATGTCGGTAACCTTGGTCCTCTTGCGGATGTCTTCATTCATACAACTTAATATTAATTAATATAGCTCTTCTACTATTAGGAACTTATCACTATAAGGCATAATCCATCCTTACATCACTAAAGTAGTTAGGCTCAGTTGTAAGCGGAAAAGAGAATTTTATGGCAATACAGGCGAGCCCCTACTTCTAAAACTAAACTTTTATTAAAGCAATATACTGCTCGTTTAAAGAAAATAGTAGCATTGACCCAAAAATCTCAGAATAACTTTCACATAAATTCGGCCAGGAATAAATCTAAAGCGACTTGGGGCATTATTAATTAAAATAAGATTAACTATCCCAGAGAAAATATACCTGAATACGTAACAATAAATGACAATAAAATACATAAATCTCGACTAATTGCACAAGCTTTTAATGACTATTTTATAGACGAAATTCAACCGAATAATTCTACTCTTTCCTATGCAAATATTGATACAAATTGTAACTCCATATTTATTCCTCCTACAGTACTAGCAGACATAGTTGCTATAATTCGTTCTTTAAATAATACCAATAGCCATAGCCATTGACGGCATTATTACAGTAGTGGTCAAACAAGAAGCGCCATTAATAGGACCTGCTATGAGTTATGTCATTAATCTTTGCATTGAACATGGTAATTTCTCGGAAAAAATAAAAATTACTGTTATTAAACCTATTCATAAAAAAGATGATAAAAGTATCATAGGTAATTATAGACCAATAGCACTTATACCTATTTTTTCCAAAATTATAGAAAACGTGATATACAATAGCATTTCGTCGTTTTTTGAAAAGCATGATCTCATAGTCAGAGAGCAATATGGATTTAGGAAAGGTAAATTCATTAACATGGCGATCTATGACGTGATCGAGAAAATTGTTTCTAGTTTTGATGCTAGAATTCCAGTAGCGGCCTTGTTCATGGCTATGTCTAAAGCATTCGACCATGTAGATCATGGTATACTGCTAAACAAATTAGAGCGATGTGGGATTAGAGGAACTGCATTAAACCTATTACAATCTTATCTCTCTAATCGCATTTAAATCACAGCGCTCGATAGGCTATGTGCAAACTCGACAGTTGAAAGAACATATATGTCACGTCCTAGAAAATCAACTTTTGGTATTCCCCAAGATAGCATTCTTGGCCCTCCATTATTTAACATTTACTTAAATGATATGCCTAAGGTCAGTAAACATCAGATGGTCTTATTTGCTGGTGACAGCACTATTTTATTCTCTAGTAATGACATTAATATTCTTGAAAATTACATAAATGACGATCTTAAAAATATAATAAATTGGTTAATTAATAATAATCTAAAAATAAATCTTAACAAAACTAAAATAATGACATTTAATCAAAGAAAAAATAAACCGAAACTAAATATAAAATATGGTAACGTAGCAATCTCTGAATGTGACATAGCAAAATTTCTGAGCCTTTACATAGATAGTCATCTGACTAGGAAACAACATATCGATGCTTTGTCAAAGAAGCTTAGCCAATTTGCATATGCTCTGTACAAACTATCAAAAACGGTTAACTGCATTACAGTACAAATAGCTTACAATGCTTATGTGACTTCTGGCGTTAGGTACGGAATCATTTTCTGGGGCAACTCCACTGTCAGAGACATTGCTTTTAAAGCTCAAAAGAAATGCTTTCGATCGTTTACGTAAACGATCGCAAGCATTGATAGTTGTAAACCATTGTTTAAGGAACTCAAATTGCTCACTCTACCGTCTATGTACATATATGAAATGGGAGTGTTTGTTATGTAATCTGCATTTTTTTGAAAAACTGCGCTCTCGCCGCTATCAGAATACCATTCATGTTACGTCCCATAAAAACTGCATTTTTCGGCAAAAGTGTGCTAGGTATGGCCCCAAAAATATATAACAGTATACCAGCAGCTATTAGAAATAAAGAGTGTCTGGGATCATTTAAGAGGTCTTCGTGTAAATTCCTTGTAGATAGATGTTACTACTCCATCACTGAGTTTACTACTGATAAACAGAGGTATGACGATTCCGACTTGCCAATTAAACACTTATGAATTTATTTGTTGATTATGTATGAATGCCTTTATTTATCTAGAATTGTAATGACCTGTTAACCTAATTGACATATTTTAAATTGATTTATTTTTTAATGTAATCTATTGACATGCCACCTTAATTGTACTATTTTATTTATTGTTGCTTGCTTATGTTAATTTTGTACGCCAGATATTGGCAAAACATAGTGCACATATTTTAACAATATACCAACTGTAACCATACCAATGTTTTACAAAATAAATGATTGATTGATTGATTAAAGTATTTCGACGACGTTCAATGGAAATGGTTTTTCGTACAATGGATCAGTTGTCCGTCAAACACTATGATACTTGCTCGACACCCTGCGTTCCATTTGATGCACCGCCAGTGTTGCCTCGCGCTGGTGAACTTCCTAGACCTGTAGTAACGATACCCGCCAAACTCAATCATTGGGTTTCCACGAATAGATCTTGTGTACTTCAGCGCTATAAGAAAAGAAATGAGTTTCGCTTTCAAACGTGTCAGCAATAAATGTTGGCATTTTAAATTGAATTCTGTTTTTTTTTAAAGGATAGTATTTAAACGAGAGAAAATTAATTCAAATTAAAGGTGTCAAAAATACTGAATATGCCTTACTGAAATAAAGAAAAAAAAAAAAAAAAACACTTTTTTGTTGTAAGTACAACAAAAAAGTGTTTTTTTTTTTTTTTTTCTTTATTTCAGTTAGGCAAGTTTTTTGGTTAGGTGCCTATAATGGCAGAATAGATTATCCGAATATAATGAAACTTGAACATAACCGGTGAATGCACCAAGGTGAACTGTACACATTTGCGTACCCCTTTAGAGCGTACTGGTGTGATGTTATGTTATGAAATGGTATAAACCATAAACAGACATACGATTGGAGCAATTCCGACAGATTAGCTGTTTGGTGAAGATTTTCACCAAATTAAAATGGAACCAATTTGGGAACATACTCTTCCAAACAAAAAAAAAGATTTTCAAAATCGGTCCAAATGGTCGGCGAAATCGGTGAAGATACAGAAAAAAAGAAATAACAAACATAAAGTCAAACATAGAACCTCCTCCTTTTTTCGAAAGTCGGTTAAACTAGAAAAACATAACCCCAAATACAATTACAGTATGTAACAATATTATTACCGCAGCTCACCTCCTAAAAGGTATTACTCAAACCGGATAAATAGTTACTTGGTATAATAATAGTTCCCCATTCAATATATTTTTCGCCCGGTTAATAACTTCCCTTTTTTGAAATAAAACATTGAACATCACAAAAATCATATCAACTTTATTGTAAAACGGCTTTTATCAATTTGACCAAAATGTAAGGGACTTTTTTAAATATAAGTTACAACCAAAATTAAAAGATTTTTCACGTATCGGCTTTTAAAATGCAAAGAATTAAAGAAAAAGTAAAAAACCAAAAACATTTGTTTGACGGTCTTCCAATGAACCTTAGGGACAAGTGATGGAGCTAACAGCTTCAAAAATACATACTAATAAATGGTAATTATGTGTGTGTGTTTGTCATTTTAATTGTATTGTATTTATTGAGATGTATGTGGTCATTAACCGCTATAACCACGTTTTTGTTGACTGTCAAGATGTAGGCCGGACACCTATGACTTGACATCTTCGAACAGCGCCATTGTATCTTTGGACCGATATCCTTTCTGTTGGCCATGAAGTAATGATGCTCTCCTATCTGAATCACTGGATTCCCTTTATGTGAGTTTGTATATAATGGAACTGAAATAAGTATAGAATAGACCTTTTTCATAAATAAAACCGATACGACAGTAAACATTAACAAAAGTTTAAAAAAAATATATACATTTTTTTTATTATTTTTTTATTTATCTGTATGCTCGCGTTTGACCACCATCTCGCCTGATACATCATACCTATGTTTTATTGAATAAAAAAACAAATCTTTCTACATACCTAGAATCTTTTATTAAAGTAACAATATTACTACACCCTTCAAATACATTCAGCGTCCCTCGCATATCGCACCTATCCAAAAATAGCATTTAAGCCTGTCCAACCAAGTTTTAAATTAACAACAGTTAAACATCATAAATCACACAATTCTTCAGAGCACGAGCCGTTAAATAACTGTTGTCGAAATACGCATTACAGGAGCCACTAATAGCTCCTCCCTAGAAGGGTATAAAATGTCCAATCTTGGTCAAATGATAAAAATTGTATTGACTTTATTAAAAGTCGGGTTTTTAATTTAAGCATAATTTCTCATGTTAATTACAAACTATTTAAAAATTCAAATTCAAATTATTTATTTGTAAATACATAGGTCAATAGGTATAATAAGATCTAATTCTTATGTCAGGATCGCTACGTTTAACCTAATAGGCATACATATTTTGGATACATTTACAATTCTAATTTTAAAATACCTATATATTTTAAAATTAGATTTATTTTAAAAATTTTTTTTTGTAATTCTCAAGTATCAGCTTGTAAAATGTGCGGTTTTGTCATTTTAATGTGTTGTGTTTTTAGACGTTTGTGGCTATATGACTACTTTTCCGTTGACTGTAAAGATGTAAGCCGGACACCTATGGCTGGACACTTAGGAACAGCGCCATTGCATCTTCGAACTTTTGTCCCTTCCCTTGTTCATGCAGTAACGACGCTCACCTATCTGAATCACTGGATTCCCTCTTTGTGATTTTGTGTATATTGCAAGTGATAATTTTTTTTGAATACAAAGAAAATACACCTTTTTCATAAATAAACCGATGCGGCTGTAACCATAAACAGGAGTTTAAAAAAAACAAATCTCGTCTAGTTGCATAAATATTTTTTATTAATAACTTAGCCAATATCCACTCCTAATGTTTGTATTAATGAGTAGGCATCATATTTTTCAACAATTCTTAGCCTTTTTTTTTCCTATTAATAACAAAATAAAAGAGATGTAAAACATAGACACAACAATTCAGTCTTATTACCGCAAACATTCTGTACTTTGCATCTTATCTTCTAAAATAAATAAAAGAGAATTCAGCTACCGTAGCTCCGGGCATAAGTATTTTGTTATTCACCTTTTTTAATTTAAAATTTATAAATGTGTAATATCTTCTTCTTCTTAGCGTGTCGATGGCAAATATAAAAAGTTAAATATTGTGTTTGGCCCAGAATTCAGCCACAGCAACACCATTCGGTGACGCAGTCATAAGGTCTTCGTACGTACAGGTGACAGGGCATGCTGCGCACTCCGTGAGATGGGCCATGGTCTGCGGAGAGACGCTGCAGAGGCACTGAAGACTAGTGCCATCAGAGAACCCCCATCTGTGGAGGTTGTCCTTGCTGCGGCCAACCTGAGTGCGGAGCCTATTTAGGGTTTTCCAGGTCGACCACGGCAGAGTGTGCCCAGGCGGAAGGCTCTCCGATGGCCCAATGAAATTTTCAGGAGGCTTGAGTTTCTCTCGCCAAAGGTCGCATCTCGCCGAAGAGGAGTTTCCATCACATAGACCCACGCATCCTAGAAAACTTTTCCGGCTTTTTAAGCGCTGGGGCACTGAGCTGTAATTGTGCATTGGATGGCGTGGATCGGTTTCTAGTTTCGCCCTCTCTGTGCGACTTGCTATAGTCCTGCGAATTTCTGGAGGCGCGATGCCGATAAGTGGATACAGCATTCGCACAGGAGTTGGTTTGAGGCAACCTGTGGCAATCCGGCACGTCTCATTCAGAGCTGTATCCACTAATTTGGAGTGGGCAGAGCGGCTCCATACTGGACTTGCATATTCACCAGCGGAGAAACAGAGTGCCATGCCAGTCGTTCGCAGGACTTGAGGAGACGCCCCCCATCTGGTGGACGTTAGGCGGCGAAGCAGGTTATTCCTTGAATGCACCTTCCACTTGACATTCTCGCAGTTATTTCTGTAGTTGAGGGACCTGTCCAGAGTAATGCCGAGGTATTTTGGATGGGAACTATGGAGGATGGGCACCCCCTGCCATGAAATGTTAAGCGTTCGGCCCGCTTGCCTATTACGTAGGTGAAAGGCGCACGACTGTGTTTTTGAGGGATTTGGCTTCAGAGCGTTGTCAGCATAATATTGGCTGAGATCTGAAAGGGCGATGGAAAGATTAGCCTCGATCTCCTCAAAATCAGTAGCTTGGCAAGTTAAAGCTAGGTCGTCAGCGTACAGGAAGCGGGTTGTGTTACTACTCACCGGTTGGTCGTTGGTGTAGATGTTGAACATCAGAGGAGCCAGAACGCTACCCTGAGGCAGACCATTCTTTTGGACACGCCACCTACTCCTATCATCCAGAAGATTCACTTGATATCGTCGGTTACTGAGGAGTTCTCTGAGAATTTTAATGAACTTTGGGTCCTCTGTTAAGTTGGTAACCTTCCATAACAAGCGCCGAATATTAACGGTGTCATAGGCTGCCGACAGGTCAACAAAAACTGCACCCGTCACTTTCCTCGTTTCGAACCCATCCTCGATATGTTGGGTGAGGTTGATGACCTGGCCACAGCAAGATTTTCCAGGTCTAAATCCAGCTTGCTCTGGAATAAGTTTTGGATCAACGAGGTCTGTGAGACGGGCCAACAGAAGCCTTTCAAAAAGTTTGTAGGTGTGACAGAGGAGGGATATAGGGCGGAAGTTTTTTGGGTCGTCATGTGGTTTTCCTGGCTTGGGTACAGCAATAATCTTTGATTTCCTCCAAAGACGAGGTATATTTGCTGTTTCCAAACAGTTGTTAAAAAGTTGCAGCAACCACGAGACGGATACCGGACCGAAGTGCTTAATTTGTTCCACCGATATATCATCCACCCCAGAGGCCTTACCCCAGCTCAGCTGTCGAATAGCTGAGATGATGTCCGTCAGTTTGAATGGGTCGCATACGGACTTACAGGGTGAACAGGGTATACTAGTTTTGGGCGTTCTGCCAAGGCATTTTGTGGGTTTTCCGTTAAGAAGGAGTTGATGAGCCACTTGGTTAGCCGTAACTGAGCTAGGTGAATGAGCTGGTGGTGCTTCACTAGTAAGCTTGCGAATAGTATTCCAAGCTTTTTTACTATTGTGGGTCATGTCGATACTGGTGACGGTGTCCATCCATTTTTCCTGGCGTCGTTCACTTATCTGTGCCAGCAATCTTTCTCCAGCTTCAACTGTCTCTTCCGAAAAAGGGTCGTTGTCGTAGAGACGTTCGTAGGCTTGTAGGAGTTCACCAGATTCTTGGGATATGCCAGGAATGTACGAAGTACGACAACCTCGGGGAATACATTTTCGGGATATAACCGAAACTACACCCACGAATCTGTCGTAATTTTGTGGGGAAGGCGGGATGTTATGTAGTTCTTCGTCCACAGATTTCGAAAATTGTTCCCAGTCAGCTTTAAGGTAGTTGAATCGGCGTTTGAATGGCATGGACACAGGGCGAACGACGGATTGTACAGTGCAGACGATCGGCCTATGTTGCGTTCGGGGGATTGGGCGACACATAGTCTTTTTGGTCTGGGTGCTGATATTTGAGCTAACAAATATTAGATCCGGATTGTGATTGTGTGAAGTTATCTCTCTAGACCTTGGTAACTGCACAGTGACATCGGTGTATAAACCCCCAGGCATTCCGTTTCAATGGGAAACACCTGATACTGACATTCGGCGCACAAAAATAGTAGTTGGTGACTTCAACAGCCATAGTTCCAGCTGGGGCTATAGTTCTGCAAATTCAGACGGCCAAGCAGTTGAGGATTGGGCAGAAGCTCACGATATGGCCTTAATCCATGACCCTAAACAACCAGCGTCTTTCAATAGCGGCAGATGGAAGCGCGGATACAATCCGGATGTGTAATATGAACTGTCTAGAAATAAATGAATTAATAATAATACAGCAATCGTACCAAAAAAAATACACTAACAATTTATTTATTAGTTTGTCCTCACACTGGAACGCCATGTTACACCAATGGAGGACAAAATGATACTAACTATAAGTCCATGTTTCCCCACCATGTTTTCCTTCACCGTTGTCAATGATATGGACATCATAAAGATAAACTTAGAAAGTACTTAAAAATGTAGAAGTTACACTGGTACTTGGCTGGATTTGAACACACGACCAACAATAAGAGGTAGGTTAATGTAAACCCTTCTTGATTGCTAACATGTAGGCACTAGCACAAATAAACCGATTTATCCATATATCGCCAAGTCTGAGTTGGCCTATGAAGACACTTCTTAAATTACGGATGAGTATGTTCTTTATCAGAAGTGCTGATGATGACGTTATCGTAAGTAGTGATGCTGGCTCGGCAGTTGTGGGTTGAGGACCACTTCACACAGGTCCACAGAGTTCGAGCACCTTTACTGCGACTGTGCCGGTTGAACCTGTGGTGGCCCAGGTTCAAGACCGGCTTGCCACACCGGGATTCGGAGTACCACACGACTGAAATGATGTGATATTGTTAGAACCCAGTAGGAAGTTTGTAGACTACAGAATACACTGCAGGTGTAGCACAGGAGCGTGGAGATTAGCACAAGATAAAAGAGGCCTAGGCAGTGGGCGATGTCAGGCTGTCGATGATGATGAGAAAAATACTAATCTACTAGTCATCTAGTTTTGTCACTTGGAATTATTTCATCCAGTTTTCAGCGAGATTCCGCTACTAAGTTCTTTAGATTTCTGTGAGGCATTTGATCTTGATTAAAATAAAAATAAAACACTTTATATAATAATAGATTTATTTAAAATTATTAAAATCATATCGCTTATTGCAAAGGTCTGATAGTTGGCTTGAATGAAATTTCAAAGTTCCTCTATTATAACCGATTTTAGACACTTACAAAATTAGCTAGCAAGGCGAAAAAGAAGCTACTTACTGACTAGATATTAGTATTTTGTGATATACAACTACGATCATGTCGTTTTTAGATGTACGAGTATATCTGGCTTGAGAGGTAACTCTCAAACTCGTCGCGAGATCATAAATGTAGTTCTACATGTGCCCGAAATTATTCGGATAGCTACACAATATGGACGTAAATAAACCAAAAAACATTATTGTTGACGTATTAACTTAAAATAGGTGGAGAGACGATCTTCACAGGATAGCTGGTAGCAGTTGCATAAAATTAAGTGAGGGACTCATTAAATGACTTTGCGCTTGAAGATATTTGAGCAACAGTAGACTATTATAGGCTCATGTTCATACATACACATACATGAACTGACGCCTTTTTACCATGAAGGGTGGAGTGATGTTCATGATGTACTAAATAGCTTCTAATGATTATGTTGATCAATGAACTGAACAACCTCGTCCTCAATAGTTTTAATCCTTGATGGGCACCCAAATTGCTGCTTCTTCAGACAAATCCAGAGACCTTTCGGACCAGTTCTATAGAGATTGTGTTGGTAGTAGCGATAAGGACCCTTTTGTAACATCGGTTTTCCTTGCCTGGATACTGTTCTTATTATGGCTGAAAAGGAGTGAATTTTATTTTAATTACTTATGTGAAAGATGATCTGTAGTGGTTTTGAGTTCAAGATTCAATTATCAAATAGAAAAAATATATATATTGGAGGCTTGTTCTTTACAGCTAAGTAATAAAATATCGCCACGTAGGACTCCTGAAACGGTGGCTATTAGGTAGGTAATATTTAGGGTTTATTAAATTTGAATATAACCAAAACTTTGCCATATTGTATATTTAAACCATTTCACTACACCGTACAACAATAACAACTTCTTATATTTTTTACAAACCATGTACAATTAACTAAAATAACTTGATATTGGTAATAGATCTTTGCTCATAACTGGTACCCAAACCCAAAACTAAATAAAAATAACAACTAATGTAACTCCTAATACTCCTTTAAAATAATAAATCGGCAAAATATACACAACGGACAGACAATAACAATATACACAATAATATCCTGTATATAAACATTAAAACAATATTTAGATATAAGTAGTTACAGTAGGATGCAGAGGGTCCTATTCAGTAGTTTCAAGCTTGATTATACAAATATCGAGTCTTCATCGGTAGCAATTTCTTTATTGTACACATATAAAACAAATATGTTCCATCTTCTGTATCCTAAACCAACATTTCCTTCTGACTTTTATTTCTTCTCTTAAGAGTTAAAATAATTATAATCAGTAGCATTACGCTGACGCTTGTGGTTGTGTTCGGCATTGATGTTGATGACTTCATTGTTGAAGGTCTTGATCGAAGACCTGCAGCCGGAACACCACTTGATGCAGATCCACAACACCTTGGGATTACCGTCGCGGTTAGAGCTGTGCTTGTAGTACCGGTATTCCCCCATCTGTAGCATTGGTTTGCCTCTCCTAGACTCAGTGAATGTAATCTCTGTTTCTAAAAGAATAATGAAAATTTTATTAAAGATTAAATACGTGTTTCTGTAATTGTATTATAAAGCAGAAATACCCAATTCTAAGTAATTTTGATAACAAACAATTTATTTGTCATAAAAAATTCAAAAAATGCTTAAAAACGTATTTTATATATAGAGGCTAAATACCACATTTCATTCATTTCAAATTAAAGATGAAGTTTCATAAAATCTTTCATCTCTCATTTCGCCCCTTTGAGAGTTTTTAGTTTTGTAAAATCAATCCTTTAATGACATCTACAGTATACAATCAGAATCCTCTCAAATTTTCAAACTTCTGTCATTAGTGGTTCAGGCTGGGCGTTGATATGTCAGGGACATTACTTACCTTTTATATAAATAGATAGATTAAATCAAAAACAGAATTTGAACGACAAGCGCGTACACTTTTAGTATTTTATTTGGTTTAGGTAATAGTTGAAGAACGATTTAATTTCATTTCTTATAAAAAACTAGCAGTTCAATTGTGTATTAAAATAAAACAGATTTTATAAATATATAAAATATATTATTGTTATCCAATTTTGGAATAAATATTTAAATAATCAAACAATACATTCAACAGAAATATTACCTACATAACAGAACAAAACTCCATTCGGGCTTAAAATAAACGATCTAACTAGACTTACAGGTAGTTTGCACACATAATCACAGTTATAATTAATAGTCCCCATAGTATATTCCAATTTCTCCCTGTTAGACAGACGTAGGGGGATTTTGCCACCCATAGCGGTGCTTGCTTTACTGAATACAGCGCAGTGTCATGTATAAGACTAATGACTTTTCTCAGGTAAGGTATCTGCCAAATAATGTCAAGTCAATTCTGTTCAATTGTTGACCGCAATGCTATCCGCATTTAGCTATCAACTACGTCTTCAGACTGAAGCATTTTCTCACTCGTTTCTTTTTCTTCTAGTATGGATGGTTATGCAAGTTCCTGACAGTAACAACTTCATTGTTACTTGTTCGTATGGCAGCCCTGCAGCCCGTCGCCCACTTGACACATACAAAGTAGCCCTTGTGTCCCTTACTGCTACTGTGCTGGTTGAAGCGGCACTTATTGTACAGGATCACTGGCTTACCGAACTTAGATCTCGAGAAAATGAAGTCTGTAAAAAGGGACATGAAAAAAGTCAATGGTTGGGCAGATAAATATTAGTAGGCAAAAAACTACTTTCCAAATATGTAGACTACTTACCTATAAGAGTTTCATAATACGGGGAAGAGCATACATATGAAAATTTTGAAGCACTCAAAAAGTAATTACTTCAAGCATTTAGTAACTTAAAACACAGTATTTCTACAGTGAAACATATGAATATATTAAATATAGACTTAGTGTTATAAAACAAGTTACTAATGAGAAAATACAACAGAATAACTCTTTATTAGTCACACCTAATATTGAATTAAAACGTATAACGATCTATGTATGTAAAATTTACTAAACCTAGTAAACCATTAGTTAGTAGCTAGTTACCACTAGCTAGTTACCACTAGCTACCTGTTACCTTTCGGGTGGCATTATTATAAAAACGGCTACACATCTAAAAGTCTATCATAATACAACATATTACTTCATTCTTAAATATAAATTCCCCGACAGGGTCCATAATTATTTCTGTAACTATATTAACCACCTGTATGTACATTATGGATGCAATAAATTTAATTTGAAATTGTAATAAACTTGAATATAGCAATAATACTCGTATATTTTCTTTATTTATTTTTCCTTTTTTTAAATATACACCATTGACAAAATTAGCGGCACAATTTTTTTTTTTTTAAATTACGATTTTATTTTAAAAACTTATATTTAGAAACTTTTACTTATAAAATAAACCTTTCAAAATAAATAAGAGATCGCATTTAGCATAAATTTTGTGTGTATTATGATTTTTTGGCAAAACTGCACATTTTTGATTTTTTAAGGTTGATAACCTTAAAGGAAACTTAAAAAAATTAATTGAAATACAATTTCACAATAAAAACTATATTGTACAAGATTAAGTGTTTCCTCTACGTGCTCTTATTGAAGTTTTCATCCGCCTTGACATGTTGAGAATAATTTTATTCAATGTTGCCTGTGGTAGTCTGGGTGTACAGTTGTAGGTGTACAAGTGTAGGGATTATGAATTTTTATCTTTGTTTTAGCAGGTCCTAGACGATTTCTATCGGATGTATATCTGGTGACCTCGCTGACGATTCCAAAACTGCGATATTGAAATTATTAAGCGAGGCTGGAGTTAAAAAAAGTGTTATTCGGTCGAGCATTATCCTGGACCAATACGAAGTGGCCATAGATAAAGGGGCAAATGGCACCACAATTTAATCTTAAATAACTCCTCTATAGCAATCCGGAATAATATTCTTTCCATCTATCACGACCTAGTCCGTACGAGCTCCCAAAAATATCCAACCTGAATCCTAAATATTGGTCTTCTACCATATGCTACTGTAGATTAAAATATTGACTGATAATATTGTTTTTGTTCATGTTTACACATTCATTACAGTTCGTCAACTCGATTTAAATTAATTCCATACTCATCACTTAACAATATTTTACTGCACTAGTCTGTGGACCAAAGTCGATGTGCCCGAGTAAAAGTTATTCTTTTTCTATGGTGTCACCTCAAGTTTTGGACCTTCGGCGAGTACTTAAAAGCCAAAACCAGTTTCATTCAACCTCCTTCGTACCATAAGCTTACTTACTCTGGCACTTCGAATTTCCTCTAGGTCATTTTTGGCTTGAACGGTTTGCGAACGCGAAACTGAATGAAACGATATTCCTGTTAGAAGAACATGGTTTTTTGCCTTGCACTGAATACCTCTCACAAGCAATAGTGTCTCTTAATCATTGGAAACCTGCAATAAATGGTTGGAACAGGCAAACGATGAATCAGCACATAATTCTGTAGATTTAATCATTTCTCCTAATTTCAAGTGCCCTGACCCTCTCAGCTTGGTTTCAGTTGGTCACAATGAAGTTCTTAGATTAAAAAAAGACCTATAAGTTTAAAATGAAATAACAAAACCATAAAGTGACAATAAGAGAAATTCTCTCAAAATGATGCAAGTTCGAATAATATTAAAACAATCGCATGAGAGATGACGTTCAATTGTTTTATCAATTAGTAATAATTGATTTTATTATAAAACAAAATAAAAACTACCATGCAAAGGTGAAAAAAAAAGTTTAACGATCATTTTTACTTGTTCCGCTAATTTTGCCAGTGTGTGTATTTGGCAAGGTCGAAGTCGCAAGTCAAAGAATGATTATGGTCATTGATTTTTTTAACAATCTGCCCAGATTTTTCAATAAGTACGAGTGTGGCCTTACAACCAGAGTTTTTTTTACTACATTTCCACCATGTTTTGTTATTGTAAGTAATCTGCCTGCTGAATCGATGTCCACAGTATACCGCAATTGGCCGGCCTTGTCTTGATGTCTCAAATACTACTACTCCTGTGAATGAAAATGATAAAATATGATAATTTTCTATTAACATCAACTGAAGGTTCCCGAACTAAAGACAGATTTTAATGAATTAACCATTTTCTAAAGGGCAATTAAAAAAATAAAATAACAGATAATGAAACAAAAATAAATTGATCAATTGATTTATATATTAATATTATGAGTATCTGTAGTTTAAGAGAATTGTAGTATGGCTTGCTCGCGGGTTAGTTATGCCCCAGAAGGAAAAACCATGAACGTTATTTGAGTATGTAAATATTTTTTTTTATGTATCTTACTCTTTTGCACGGTGGTAGGGTACTTTGTAGTACCCGCCTGGCTGGCAACCACCCTCAAGTTGAAAATCTGTCGCCAAGCACCTTCCGGTGTGTTCCGACAGCAGCACTTGAGAGCCAGTTCCCTTCTAGGCTTTGTGTGCTTACCACCATCGGCCACATCATCACTGACCACGGTGAGATTGTGGTCAAACACAGGCCTATACATAGTAAAAAAAAAAAAAAAAAACTATCTAACTTGCACGCGGGCAACTGCTAGTTATATAAATAAATTGCAAACTAATGTAGGACTTCCTAATCATGTTTAAGTTTCCTAGTCTTAACCAAGTCACTATTGATGGTCCCCACAATGCCGCGACAACGGTAAATTGAGGACCATTTCTCACAACGCCATATCTTCTTCGGACCAGAGTTGGGATTCGACAGGTTGTATTCTTGTCCATTATACACCTTCGGTTCAGCTTCGGTTTTCCGTATTTTGATGACGTCAGAAATAGAGCTGAAAATAAAAGTTGTGTACTTAAATCCTCATGACATGTATTTTTTTTCTTTTTGTTTTTGTCAGCTTAATCTAAGCTTCTGTGTGTGTGTGTAACAGCACTGTTTGCCAAAAACATTGAATTTTGAGACAGTTTGCAAAGTTTCAATGACACCCCTAAATATCAGTATCGAATTAAGGAATTCGTTGATTTTGGTGTCTTTAAAAGATGTAACCAGTTAACAAAAAAAAACATCTAGCTAACCGGTAGGTATAAATGAGAATACAGTTACTAATGAAATGTAAACTTTACTATAGATAAGGCACTTAAACATTTAACATAATAAGGCACTCTTGTTTTTACCCGACTGCAAGGAAAGGGTTATGTTTTTCGCGCATATCTTGTATGTATATGTAATATTCTTTATTAACACATATTTTGCAAACCTCTAGACGGATTTACATAATTAAGACATCTTTAGATACGTATTGACCGCCCAAGTGTTCTTAGATAAGTGACGTTAAAAAAACAGACATGGCGGCTTTTGGGTGCCATATTGTAGGGTCCCAATTTTTTCTCCCAAACCCATCGAGTGGGGTATCAAAATGTAGGGTTTTAAGAGTAGGGTTTAAAATGTAGGGTTTTTACAAAAATATATATCACATATACGTTACAAAAATAATCGAAAAAAAGTAAAGCTTAAGAAACGAACTCAAAAGAGGTAATGAAGAAGATAACAATATGCTTATGCCAAGATTGTTAACGCACTCAATCGTTATAACGTAAACGATCTCTTAAGTCAATTAATTAGTATATAAAATTAGAGGTGTCTCCTTACTGTCACCAGACGGCGCTTAACTAGTTTCAATACAAATTGGCGTTTACGTTTTTAAAAACACACACCAAGACCACAGATAACTTTTTACAAAGAAATACAACCGACTTCCAAATAAAAACACTACAAAGTGAAAAATAACTTCAATTTAGTTCTCTAAAATAACTTCAGTCGGTGTTCGTCTGTTTTCGTTCCTTCGTTTTTTGACGAAATTAAAGTTATATGTATATTTCACTTTGTAGTCGTATGTGTATTTGGAAGTCGTTTGTATTTTTTTTTATAAAAAATGATTTTAATTTTTAAATTTTTAGTTGTGGTTATGATGAGTATGTTCTATAGTAAGGTAATAATGCCGGAATAGATTACCCGAATAACATGAAACATGAACAAAATCGGTGAAATGAGACTGTACCAGGGTGAACTGTACACATCTGCGTACCCCGTTAAAGCATACCGGTGTGATTTTATGTTATGAAATGGTGTAAACAATAAACAGACATGCGATTGCAGCTTAGTTACGCCTTTTTAGATTGTTTCTTAAGCAGTCGGTTTGATTTATTGTTAAAAATATATTTTTTAACATAACAATATATAAAATAGCCTGCCTATCCAATATTACACTTAACCCCTTCTTCTTTATATAAACTTTAACAAATATAGCTGAAAAAAACACTATTCCCTGCGCAATATGCTTAAAAAAATGGAGCTACAGTTTCCTCTTTACGTCATAGCAATTAAAAAAAAAAACTTACAAAGTTGTCATCGGCTGACCAAAAGTTTTGTATACGAATATCTTTTTTTTTATTGAGAATTGTCTATGTCTTCCTTGGAGAAACATGGGCAGAAGAGGTTTTTAAAATATGACCACACCTTTCCGTTAAACACTGTATAAATTTAATAATGGTTTGAATGTTTAGCTGTCACAGATTGCGTTACTCCATAAAGAGTGAGGATTCTGGCCCTGCATCCTTTACCCCATTTGATACACCTCCATACTTGTCTGACCTTAGCTCTACTATCCTTCAAACTAAATCGATTACCACGGTAGGATAACATTGTGTTTCCTCTTCGAGATACAACGAAGACGGGTCCTAAAAACAATAGAAAAACGAAATAAAAATAAGAAGAAATTAGCAACTAAATATAACATAATATTTGTATATTTCCCAAAGAGTTATGGGTAGTGGTTTATCTCCGTACAGTGCTGTGTATTGTTTTGTGTAAAAAGGTGGAGGTAAATTAAACCTTAGTTATATACAAAAAGCTTCAATACTGAAATGGATGTACCTATAATACGGATGCCTACATATCCCTTGTACAATACATATACACAAGTAGGTAACATCTATTATTAGGTCTAAGGTCTATGTGCTGTGCTATTAAGCGATGGGGAAAATATATTCAAAATACTAATACCAAAATTCAAGGTTCTTCTAATCATCTCCATATAAACATTCATGGTTTCTGTTCAGTTATTATCTTGCTATATTGAGTTTGTTGGGTTGTGGTATGTTCATCACTATAGAATTCGTAAGTATGATAAAATAACCAGGGTTGCAGAGCTGGGTAAAAACAATATGTAAAAATCGCTATATAATATAGTTACCGTTTTTTTATGGTTTATTTTCTTCAATTTCACTTCGTTTTAATGTACAATCAAATTAGCTTTGTCAAGTAGAGCAACACAAAATAAAATTAAACATGTTGGATCAGATCAGCAGTATATGAAAAATTTGATTTTGACAATGACATAAGATTGACGTGTCCACATAATATTTGCGTTAAAAAAAAACAACGCGAATTCAATTACAACAGAGAAGCAATCAATCAATGTACATAGTAGTAAACAGGGTTGCAAAAATAAAACAATCACTAAAAACTGCGAAAAAAATACAATTCAAAGTCAAAGCAAAGAAAGTCTCAAAGATGTCACTTCTTAAAACTGTCAAAGTCGTCAAACGTTATGTTAAAACAACTGTCTTGGCTGCCCTAAAATAGGGTTATCTTATCAAATGATCATTTTTGTACGCCTGTAACCTTCTACAAACTAAATTGTCAGTATTTTTATGGAATTCCTCAATTGTTTCCCTATTTTCATATATGAATGTACTCGTACATAGTGATGGCCCAAAATCAAAAATATCCTTTTCTTAAAATAAAATAAAATTATAACTCTGTTAACTTATGCATCATAAAAATATATTATCTAAGATTTACAAATACTTACAGGTTTGATATATTACACACTTGTTCGGGCATAGCTTTGTAATTTATAGACCGATTTGCAAATTTATTTGAAACGGTATACTCTCGAGCTGGTCCCATTGTTACCAAGTCTGAATCTGATGATGGGATCTTATAGAAATCGAGGGAACTCCTCAAATATAAAGATTTTTATATTTTCATGAACATGGCAAGCCTTTGCACTCAGAAAGCATTATTTGGTAAAGATGGCCGCTGGAATTCCTTAATAAGTCATGGGTATAAGATATCTCGAATAGTTAAGCGTAGATGAAACAAATATAAATACATAAATGGTACTTATAAAATTGGTACCATCGAACTGATCTGATGATGAAGCCGGAAGAGTAGAACTAGAACTCCATAATAAAACAATGTATCCTAGTCGTGTTTCGGCTTATTGAAATCAAAAGGAGATGTGCTCTGGCTATAAAATTTTATTTAAGTAATATGAGGTACCAAAACTTAAAAGAAAAGAATAAAAATCTTTTTAACAAAAATACTAACTAACTAAATATAATACCTAAGAAACCGACTTCGGAAAACAAAGTTATTTTCGCTTTGTAGTGTTTTGCTTAAGAAGTCGGTTAATTTTTCTTGTTAAAAAGTTTACACACTTCTTTGGATAAATAAATCTAATCTTTAATACTAAATCAGCCTCAACTACCGTGTAACGTTCATCTAAATCTTCAATGTCACTTTATTATTCCATTAAAGTCTCTCAAATGAAATTCATCCTTATAACTACTCACTAGGTTCAGGGTTGACTCTAAACCTAATAAGTAGTAACTAGTATTGAAATAAATATTTCTTTTTATCAACTTATCCATCGATAGTATGGAAGAGTAAAATGTGTTGCGCGGACCCAATGTAACATGGGACAAGGGCAGGTAAATGCATGAGTAGTATAGATCATAATCTTATTCCACTGCTGGTCAACGATCTCCCCAATAACCTGCCACTCTTCCCAATGTGTTGCCTTCTCCGACCAATTGGACCATACTCAATCAAAAAAATATGCGATAAAAAAATATTGTAACAAATGAGTATTTAAAATATTAGTCAATAAAATTACGCCGGGCAAGAAAATGTCTGTTTGTGGATGCCCTTTAAGAATCGTATTGTTATAAGTCCTCAATGATTATGGTCGTTGTTAGTCTTGACGATATGATCGCCGAAGGTTGTGAGAGAAGCCCTGCAGCCATGAGCCCATCTCGTGCACACCCATCTCTTCCTCGGTATGACTCCTATGGTGGCCTTGTTGAAGCTAAAGTTGTGGTTACGGTACTGGATCATCTGGTTCCCTCGGTTCGATGTTATAAAGACAAGCTTTTCTAAAAAGAGAAATTTAGCATTATGTTTTTGTAAATAAGTGAAATCTTAGTCAATACTGCAACAAAACGAAAGCACCTTCTATGATAGCTCTTCACCTGGTATTATTAAGTTGCATATAATCGAACAAATAAACTTACAATAAGAACATTTATATTAATTTAATTTGTTTTATTGACAATGACTAGCATAACAAGAATTATATTGATTTAATTTGTTTTATTTGCATTGACTAGAACGACTGTTAAAAGAAGGAATTGAATTCGAATTATATATAAAATTTGAAAGTTACAAAGCTACATTACGGCATATTCATATTTTATAAGAAATGGATGAAAGATAGTTGAACACATACATACTAGTATAATTTCACTGTTTTGCTATCTTCTCGTGTTCTACATTGATATGTTTTGTTTTTATTCTACTTACTTTTAAGTTTATGAGTAAACATAACGTAGTAGTTATGTCATAGCCTAAAGTTACATTTGTCAATTTATGATACGATTAAGTTTTTAAAACTGCATTGAACGTAATTATAACGCCTTTGGTTCCGAATCAGTAATTTTAGACATGTACAATGGGTAATAGCTGTTACCTGACCCACCCTAAAAACAAACGAATTTGAACCCTCTGCCTGTAACATTAACACTTCTCTACTGCTAATTGCAGAAGGTTCAAATTCGTCTAACTTTTAGTGGGTCAGCTAAAAGCAGGGTGGGTCAGGTAACAGCTATTACCGACTGTGCAGTCAAGGGTCAAAAATGGAGTCGCAATCAATCAAAGTTAAAGTGTCAATAATTTCTTAGTAGAAGAAGGTGAATGGCCCACAACAGATTTAATCTATAATACGGAATTTAAAGTATAGCCATTAAACTAGTTGTTATTCGACAAAAAGTTTTTCAATTGCACTTTTGCATACAAATGTTGATAATTTACGATTTGTACCGAACTTGTAAATCGTCGGGCAGTTCTGGAGCGCATTTTTCAATGTGTCAAAGGAAATTGAAGCGACCACGAAACTGTTAAATACCGCAACGTACCTTCAGATCTGAACGGGTCCATTTGTTATTTAAATTCCATGCAAATACAACATTTAGGCACTCACAATCGCTCAACACATCGTAGAATGCGCTCCAATGGCATCTATCAAACCCGTTCGAAGGAAATTGTACATTACTCATCACAACTATGAGTACCATTGACCTTGATTATTGCTTCTTCGAACGTAATGATGGAGGCTCTACAGCCATATGACCATTTAGTGCACAGCCAACGTTGCTTCAGGCAACCAGGTCGACCCTTATTCATAGTAAACCGGTATCCACCATACAGTAGCATTGGTTTGCCGCGAGCTGATGTTGTAAAGTGAGCACGATCTGAAACAAACTGAGTTTGTGACTGACTCATCCATACTTCTATAAACAATAATATGAATACTGTAAATGCAATAGTAACTATGTCTGCTGTCTGCCCGTTTGTGTGGAGAAGCTAGTACTAAATATTGTTCAGTTTTTGGTCATTTATATTTTTAATTATAAAACTACTAAATAGGTTTTCTCTAGTTTCACGCCTCTTCATAAATCATTTTTAACCGACTTCATAAAGTTGGAGGTTATCAATTCGATTGTATTTTTTTATGAGTATCACCTCAGAACTTTTTACTTGGTGAACCGACTTTGATGATTCTTTTTTATTTGAAAGCTGGTGCTTTTCATCTGGTCTTATTTAAATTTGGTAAAGATCTGATGATGAACTTCGGAGATATACAACAGAACTCTTCAATAAACAACGACAAAACTCTCGGAATTGCTGCAATCGCATGGCTGTTTATTGTTTACGCCATTTCATAACAGAACATCACGCCGTTACGCTCGAACTGTACACACTGGCAGACTCTCATTTCACCAGTTATGTTCAAGTTTTATGTTATTCGTGTAATCTATTCTGACATACCTTGTGCATTATAGGTACCTAATTATAGAACTTCTTCATTATGTACCACAACAAAAAAGTTAAAAATTAATCTTTTTAAAAAAAACATACAACCGACTCCCAGAAAAACACTACAAAGTGAAAAATAACTTCAATTTCGCAATTCGGTGTCGATTAGCCATTTAATTTTGAAATCAGAAGATTTCTTCAAAACACAACACAAATTATGTATAACCAAAACTGTTAGAAATAATAAGTTGTGTCATAAAATCTATTCTATGATCTTTCACACAACAAAGTCAAAGTTAAAGTCAAATTCCTTTATTTAAATAAGGCCGTTAAGCGGCACTTTTGAACATCAAATATAAAAATTATTGATTTTACCATGTTGGCAAAATATATTTTACATAAATTATTATTTTCGCAGCGTTTCGGGAAATGATTATAAGAAGTTTTCTTTTTATTACTATATATTTAACAAATACAACCTCTTTTACAATCGTAGTTCCTCATAAGTACCTTAATACTGGAAAAAAAAATAACTTTATTATCTGTCCAAGTTAATTAGACAACCTCAGACTCGAACAGGCGGAAATAGGTCTTGAAAGTTTTTAGAAATTAGTGATTGTGTTCATTTTTGACCGCTACGACGATGTCTTGAATGGTGATTAGTGAAGCAGGGCAGCGTCCAGACCTCACCTTGACACAATACCACCTGGCCCTGGAACCACTAGTTTGAGGATGCTTGTTGTATCTATGTCGTCCCATAGTAATTACTGGTTTTCCATACCTTGAAGTGCCAAACACTACCGGCTCTGAAAAAACTTTCAATTGTCAAAACTTATTTGAAACTTAGAAGACATCATAATTAGTAAATATTATAGTAAATATTATCAATAAAAGTTAGTAAGTGGTAAAATGTATGGTTACTCATCAAAAAAGAAGAGAGCACAGGAACTAAAACAATATATTAAATAGGATTAAGTACCAATTAATATGCAAGTGTGGAAGTGTGACTTTTACCCTGCAAAATACAGAAACAATGAAATCATTGAGACTATATATAATAGGCATAACAAAACAGATTAGATACAGCGTTCATATTTGTTTCAATTCTGAAATCCAGGCAGTAAAAGGTGCGAGCAAAACAAAACATAAAAATAATAAAAAACATTTGGTAAAATTTGGTAAACCTTTCGGCATTTGTATAAAATAATCATATAATTGTATAATAGGTAAAACATCATATAAAAAAAACAGGTTATATAAGATACAATAATAATATAAATATTTAAAAATGTAGATAATAAGAAAGATAATTAAATAAAGGAAATCATAATAATAATAATAAGCCATTTATTCCCAAAAAGACAAAAATATTACAAACTATATGGACTCCTTAATATCTAATACATTTCAGTAGGCAATCACATAAATTAAACTTAAATTTTTCCTTTTCAATTTTTTACTAAAATTATGAGTTAAATGATTCAATTATAATGCATATAAGATATACACAAGTGTAAATAAGGTCGAAAATGTTGTTATTTGAACCATTGATTGGTCAGTCACTTCATAGCAAAGCTTCAGAGAGATGAATCACACACGTCAGTTCTCTTCATGTTATACAAAGGCATCCATTTGGTCTAGTCTCAAAACATGGTACAATACCAGAAACTACGTACGACAACTTCAACAATCATACAGTTAGTCATGATTATGTGTATTTTTAGATCTAAGGACGATATTGTCCACGGTATAAAGAGTCGCTTTGCACCCTTTCGAACATTTAACGCATTTCCAAGAAGCCGTGGGACCTCTGCATTTACTGTACTTGTTAAATCTATACTGCCCAATTTGTATAACAGGCCTGCCGTTTCTTGATGTTGTATAAACATATCCTGCAACAGTGCAAATAATACTCATAAATAAAAAAGCAGCATAACTTAACTTATAATAATATATACTTAATAATAAATTTAAAAATAAGATAAAAAAATAGGATTGGTCTTCTAAATACAAGTCGCTCAGCGCACTATGGAGCTAACTATGCTAGTAGTTATTTTGTAGGTTAAGATGAAATTAAGCTACCCGGATAAGAACTTTAGTACATAGAAATAGCTTGAAGAGCAGGCTGAAGTGGCAGGAAGCTGGTCAAACTAATGGCATGTGGAGCAAACCAGTCCTGTCCTGGAGACTGCGTATCAGCAAGCTAAGCGTAAGACGTCCCCTAGCTAGATGAACCAACGTCCTAAAAAAGTGGCGGGAGCAGACTGGATGTAGAAGTCCGAGTAATTTTATTGTGGCGCATCTTGGGAGAAACCTATGTCCAATAACAGAATACGATAAGCTGAGTTCATAGTTGATTGGCGGTACTAGAAATTAGGATTATAAAATTACTAAAACTAATTCCTTCTCAACACACATTTTCCTTTTCGATAACTTACAGTAGACTATAATCCTCAGATGCGTTCGCTACTGAGGAATAACCAAGGTTCAAAAGAAAAACATTTAACTGGTTCATCACATTTATTATCATGATAGAAGTTGTTTTTTTTTTTTTCAAATAAACACAATGTAAAACCACTTTCTAAAAGATTTTAACATTCTTCATCTATCTTCGCTGTATCGATGATGTTTTGACCAAAATTCAGCCACGTCGACATTATTAGGTAAAGTATAATACATTTGTGGAACAAGGTAATTCAATTGATTATCTTATAGGTTTATAATACTGGTTTCATCGCTTTTCACTTAACGTATTAAACATTTTTAAGTTAATATAATAATTTCATGTTACTGAAACCGTGTCCCAATATTAATATTTTATTTTTATTTTTTATATTATTATCTCCTTTATTTATTTACATACTTATTGAATACATTTTTAAATAAATAATAAAAAGAAAACTTAAAAAACATTTAAAAACTATAAAAAATAGAGACCAACCGGTATCGGGAACAGGGTCCAAGCTACCGGTGGTTAGGACTCCAGAGACAGGAACCTCCTCACAATGCGAGCTGTATCAAGGAGTACTGCCTTCTGTATCAGGCCCTTGATCCAACCGCGTAATGACAGCCTCGACAGATGGTCGTCGAAGCTCTTGGCCATCAGGCCGTTGGCCGTAACGACAATCGGCACAATGATCGCCAAGTCCACATTCCACATGGCGACAACCTCGTGTGCTAAGTCGAGATACTTGATTTGTTTCTCTTTCTCAGCTTTCACGAGGTTCTCGTCATGCGGGATGGTGACATCGATTATCATTGTGCGGCGCGCTAATCGGTCTATCACCACTATATCCGGCTTATTGGCAACAATAGTCCTGTCAGTGATGATAGACCGATCCCAGTACAACGTGACATGGTCATTTTCGAGAACTGGGTCGGGCACATACTTGTAATACGGTACCTCAGAATCCACTAGATTGTATTTCAAAGCAAGTTGCTGGTGATTAATCCTGGCCACTTGGTTATGTCTGTGCAAGTACTCGCCGTTAGCCAGACGAGAACAACCAGAGATAATAATATGTCTGATAGATTCACCCTATATTATTATTATTTATTATTATTATGTAGGGGAATCTTATAACATGCTTTGTACACAAAGCCCAGCTTATAAGATTCCCTTGTGTTTTAAGATAATAATAGCCAATGAGATGTTAGCCAAATGGGGTTGCATTAATCCCTTTACCTCTAGACCTCCTAATTATGACATTTTGTATCGTATTTTACGATTACAATATTTTGAAACAGTTCTGAGTTGTTTCCTAAAATTTATTTAGACTTGATTTGCTTGCATACCTTATAATTCAATCTAGGCCTTTAACGTACCTGAAAATTTACAGTTTAATTAAAGAAGAGGTACCGAGTCGTAGTCGATCTGTTAATTGAGTGATTAATTTAAATAAAGCCTCTGTCTAATGATTGTGAGGCGTTTGTTTTATTATAACGTTCTGAATCGTGACTAGGGAAGCAGAACACTTCAGGGCGTTAACTTTACCACAGATCCAGCGGGCGCGGTCTCCTCTGCTGCCTACCCACTTATTGTACCGGTACTTGCCCATTATTATAACTGGTTTACCACGCTGAGACGTTGCAAATATCGGCTCTGAAAAAAGAACAGTGGTTTACAATGAGGCAAATTATTAACGTGCAATTATTAAGTGTTTGTGCATAATAATAATATAAAATCTGATAAAAGCAAAGCTTAAAAACACCTGTCTGCAGCCAGCATTTTCACTTGTGAAACTCTCAATAAGTTTCACTAAGGTCCACTTGCACGTGTAGTGGATAGATAAATAAATGTAGAGTTTGCAAACTCGGAGTTCAGTCGTAAACATTTTAAGTCATGATACGCGTTGCACCATTAAAAAGTAATACCGGGTTTGCTAACCCGGTATATAACCTGACATTTGTCAATGTCTGTGCGATGAAATTTAATCTGGCCAAAAATACATCAATGAACTATGAACGGAACTTATTTGCCTGTCCCTTTTACACTACTACTACACGTAATACTTTCTTGTCTTTGAATTCTTAAAATTACATTAACCCCTTGTATGCCGCTAAACGAGACACAATTAAAAAGCTATTGTGTCTCGTGTATATATGCGTTCCGGCATACAAGGGGTTAAATTTTAATCGCATTGTATTTGCATCATTCGTTCACCGTCGCCATTAGGCGAAGCACCTCGATTTTTATTCTTGGGGTTTTTATTTCGGCGCGATTTTTTTACCACAAGTGCGTGCAACTTTATACAATTCCATGTGTCGCAGAATAGCTGAAAAAAATTGCACGAATAAAAACCGCAGTGAGCCACCACGTTTCTTTTTTGCATTAATTTTAAGATTTTTTGTTCAAAATAGGAAAGAAATCGCTTTTTCATACCCCTAATTTCACATCTGGTGATATTTTACTTCTATGTGTATAGTCACAAAATATAGACATGTCTTAAATAATTTTCTTCGTCATCATCAGAAAACAACACTTCCCTTACACCGATGAGCGAATATCTCGTAAACGCGCGCACCAATTCACATTATTTAAGCGGATAAAATCAACGTCTTGACTTTTCATTTGAAACCAAAATTATTTAAACCTCTCCATAAACATAAAATCATGGTTTTAAGTTACGTAATTTATTTTGACAATTCTTACACTAACCCAGGACTTAGGTCCAATTTTTTTTATCCGTAGTAAACTCAAGCAATGGGTAATTAAGCTAACCAACGATTTAAAATTTCGGTAAAACGCGTTTAATTAACTATCAAACTTATTGGACTTTTTTTTTTTTAGTTCTTTTTTTTATTCTATCTTGCTACTAACTGGGCAAACGAGACGAGGATGAGCTGCAAGTGGGGCAATTTGGAGTTGGACGTCGGAACCACCGGGGTCACCTACTGGCCAGTTTTGTGGAGAAGGAGGGCCTCTATATGATGAACTCCTTCTTCAAAAAGCGTGAACATAGGAAGTGGACCTGGCAGAGCCCCGATGGTGCAACAAAAAATGAGATCGACTTCATCATGTCAACCAGGAAGCAAATGTTCAATGATGTCTCTGTGATCAATTCGGTAAAAACCGGGAGCGATCACCGCATGGTAAGAGGCACATTGAACATTAATATTAAGCTTGAAAGGTCTCGACTGATGAAGTCCACGCTCCGTCCAGCACAGATTCAGGTCCAAAACCCCGAGAGCTTTCAGCTCGAACTCCAGAATCGTTTCGAGTGCCTAGGGAGCTCAGTGGACGAATACAATGACGGGTTCGTGGAAGCTGTCCATACGGTCGGGTCTAAGTTTTTCAAGACCCGTCGTACAGATAGAAACAAAAAGCTCTCTGATCCTACTCTCAAGCTTATGAAGGAGAGGCGTGAGATGATCCTGCAGTCTTCAGATGAGGCGTGCAAATATCGGCAGCTCAATAGACAGATCTCTAAATCCTTGAAAAGAGACCTCCGCCGCTTTAACACCGAGCGTATTAAAGACGCGATTGAGCGAAATAAAGGCTCCAAGGTATTTGCCAGGGATCTGGCTATTGGGCAGAGCCAGCTCACGAGACTGAAGACCGACGATGGCAGGATCGTATCCGCCAAACCGGAGCTTCTGAGGGAGATCGAGACATTCTATGGGCAGTTGTACACATCAATCAGCAAGCCCGTTGCGAGTCTAGCATACGACCCAAGAGCTAGATTGACCCGACACTATACCGAAGATATCCCGGACGTCAGCCTGTACGAGATTAGGATGGCTCTGAAACAGCTTAAAAACTCCTGAAGGCGGGTGGAAAACCGGTCCTTAAGGCCCTTCAGAAGCTGTTTGATGCCGTCATACTCGAGGGCAAAACGCCACAGGCATGGTGCAGGGGTGTGGTGGTACTCTTCTTTAAGAAGGGCGACAATACCCGACTGAAGAACTATAGGCCCATCTCACTTCTTACCCATGTCTACAAGTTGTTTTCAAGAGTCATCACGAATCGTCTCGCGCGCAGGTTTGACGATTTCCAGCCTCCCGAACAAGCCGGATTCCGAAAAGGCTTTAGCACCGTAGACCACATACATACGCTGCGGCAGGTCATACAGAAGACCGAAGAGTATAACCTGCCTCTCTGTTTAGCGTTTGTGGACTACGAGAAAGCCTTCGATTCGATCGAGACTTGGGCAGTACTGCAATCTCTCCAACGGTGCCAGATCGACTACCGGTACATTGAGGTGTTGAAGTGTTTGTACAAAAACGCCACCATGTCAGTCCGTCTTCAGGATCAGACCTCGAAACCAATCCTTCTCCGGCGCGGCGTGAGACAGGGAGACGTCATTTCTCCGAAACTGTTCACTGCTGCGCTGGAGGATGTCTTCAAGGTTCTGGATTGGAAGTCGCTTGGCATCAACGTTAATGGCGAGTACATCACTCACCTTCGGTTTGCCGACGACATAGTGGTCATGGCTGAGACCATGGAGAGCATCAGTACAATGCTCGATGACCTCAATAGAGCTTCCGAAAGAGTGGGTCTTAAAATGAACATGGACAAAACCAAGGTCATGATGAATGCCCATGTAACACCCACTCCTATCAAGATCGGAGACTGTTTACTTGAAGTTGTAGATGATTATGTCTACCTGGGACAAACAATCCAGTTGGGTAGATCCAACTTCGAGAAAGAGGTCAACCGTCGAATCCGACTCGGCTGGGCGGCGTTCGGGAAGTTGCGTGGTATCTTCTCATCCAATTTACCGCAATGTCTCAAGACAAAAGTCTATGACCAGTGCGTGTTGCCAGTGATCACCTATGGGACCGAGACGTGGTCGCTCACAATGGGCCTTATCAGAAAGCTTAAAGTCACCCAAAGGGCAATGGAGAGGGCTATGCTCGGAATTTCCTTGCGTGATCACGTCAGAAATGATGATATCCGCAGGAGAACCAAAGTTACCGACATAGCCCGAAGAATTGCCAAACTTAAGTGGCAGTGGGCAGGGCACATTGCTCGCAGAACGGATGGCCGTTGGGGCCGAAAAGTTCTGGAATGGCGACCGCGAACCGGAAGACGGTATGTTGGAAGGCCTCCCACTAGGTGGACCGATGACCTGGTTAAGGTTGCGGGAAGGCGCTGGATGCGAGACGCACAGGATCGGTCAATGTGGCGACGCCTGGGGGAGGCCTATGTCCAGCAGTGGACGTCTTTCGGCTGAAATGATGATGATGATGATGTTGCTACTATTTTAGACTTCTTATGTTAAATATTGTTTAAATTCTGTTGTCCTTTGTCCTATGATAAGCATATTTTTAGAGCTCCTACAGCCTGTGATACAGGATTACCTAGTACAGGCATCTTATATTATTATACATACATTCGTTTTCTAAGATTAAAACTGTGTTTATACCTTTTCTAATTTCTGAATAAAGATTTACTATTATTATTTATTATTTTGAAACGCTAACAACTGAAGAAAATATATTACTTTGCCGAAATTTGCAACCATTGTTTAGCATATTTAACCATTGGTCGAGTTAACTACGAGTCAAAAACTGGGCCTACGCGCCTTAACTCTCCCACATCGACGGGTTAAATATTTAAGTAAATTTATAATTTTAACTTTAGATTTACCTGTAACTCTTGGTGGCGCAAGATGATTTATCTAATTAACCCTGAGCTAGCTGTAAACACAGGGTTATCTAGGAACGCGCAAGTCGTCCTAAGTGAAACTTTTTACATGAACAAAAATATAACCTGTGTTAATTCAGAACATAATAAATCTGTTTGAATCAAAATTAGTTTAGCCACTCATGCAAGAATGAAATATATCCTTAACAAAACAATCACAATTTATTAGTAGGTGGGTAATGATGAATGGATTTACATACAATTTTAAATACATTTTCTTAATTTTATAGCTGCAACATTAGATCTAGTCTTTGTCTAAATAGCTTTTTTGTAACACGTATGGAATAAATTAACTTCCATGATGTATCGGCACTTCATTCATTTTAATGATTATGCGCATATTTTTCGAGAATAATCTCCTCATTAAGAGTTAGGAGCGTAGCTTTACACCCCAGTCGTGTTTTAACGCAAGCCCAACGCGCCGGAGCTTCGGGACGCTTATGAAACTTCAGATTAAAACGGTAACCCCTCCATTCAATCACGGGTTTTCCGCAACGAGAGCTGGTGAATTTAGGGCCTGTAACGCAGAAATGTAAGGTCATTCAAAACTAACATAATTATGTACATACTAGACTAGACCGTAATGTACAATTAGACAAAATAATGACACGACACAATTATACATCATCTATTTTCAATGATTATGCACATTATAACACTTGGCAATGATTTTGTTGACGGTGGTGATCTTAGCTCGACAGCCACTATGGTCCTTGACACAGATCCACCGTGTTTTGGGACCGCTACTTCCACTCCATTTATTGAACCTGTAGGAACCCAACTGAATCACCGGGTTCCCACGGGCAGATGTTGCGAAAAATGCATCTGTAACATGAATTTAATATTTAGTTTTAGCAGATAAGAGCAAAATCTCATTGTCAAAAGGAAATCGTTAAAATCATGTTTAAATTCAGCCGAATTGCATCTTTCATGAACTATTCGTATATTTTTGACTTCTCAAATCGTGTAAATAATTTTAAATCATAATTGTTTGAAACTGCTTACTTTATTAGTAAAACATATCATTTAGATAGCGATACGGCGGCATGGCGCCCTTCATCAGAGTGAAATATATAAACTCAAGTATTTAAGATATATAGCTATGTTCTTGTGATGATATGTTTTTGTAAACCAGGATCTCAAAATTATATCACAAATATGTTACATAATCAATTATGATATTTTAATGATTATGTTTGGACAAATTTGGTAATAACATTACCCATGGTAGCTTGGCAGCCATTACGAGTCTTACGAAAAGGCCACCTAGCACGGGCCCTGTAAGCAGCCCATTTGTTGAAACGATACCCTCCCATGAACATCACTGGCCTCCCAAACCGAGAAGTTCGCAATACTGGGTTAAATTCATCCGCAATATAGATAAACTTATATTTTACAAGCTTTTTTTACTAACTTGCTATTTATGTACGTTCGGGTCAAAACTTGCAACTGATTTTTAAAGCAGTTATCCTCATCCGATTAAGATGAAATTTTGCATACACGTTTGGTTTGGATGACAATGCATGGTAAGCTAAACAGCTTGAATATATTTTTTTTTAAATTGGTAAAAACTATTTTCAAATGCCTTGAAGCCAATGAAAATTAAAAGTTACAATCATTTCAGGTAACGAAAGCAACACTTCCCGTGGTCGATGTAGATGGATAATAATCATCCTCTAAATACTGAAACTTTCTTCTGACCACAGACCACTATGAGCAACATTTAATGTGTGTCAATCAAATAAAAGCAGGAATCATTAAAAATCCCAACAACACAGGACGAGATTACAAAATACAACAACTGCTTGAAATCCCATCTTGAACATAATATAACTACTGCGCCACAGAATGTTCGGGCATAATATGATCTAATTAAAGAAGCCATGCTACCCAGGTTAAAACATATTAACAGAATACTCAAGGAACGACAGTCAATACTCAGTGAACATACAAAAAGTCTAATAAAGACATGTACAGAAATAACAGACAAAAAATAAAAATGTAGGAATGAAAAAGGAACTTACAAGTCTTTTTTTTAAACAACCAATAAATCTATCGAATCTAATTACTGCAAGCACCAGAAACTAATAATATAAAAAACTGAATAATTAAAAAGCGTACAAAGAATTAATCCTAAACAAAAAATTAATACAGAAACTGGAAAATAGCTCGGAAGAGACGGAGACTGAGAAAGATGTTATAAACCTTGCCACTACATTCTACAAAGAACTGTATAAGAAGAATCAAGGCTATATTTAAAAAAGAAATTGTTACTATTTTAAGTGATCGGAACCCTAATAATTAAGTAATGTTCACTTTTACTCTGTTTATTTTTATATCGTTCTCTTTAGCAACTGTCTGATCGATCTGTTTATCAATATGTGGATAACGTTGAGAGTAGTGTATTTGTTACCTTTACTATTAAGTTCTAACTTATGTTTAGTTATTATTACACTGCTGTTTGTTGTCCCTAAATAAATAAGAAGAGAGAACAGGTTAACATACTACGGGTTGAAAATCTCCGTACTGCATAAAGGACGTTAGGCCGAATATCTTGGGTCGCGGATAAAAAAAGAGTTACCGCGGCCCTGGCTCAAGCAACTGAAGGAACACGAGTGGGTTTTAGTCAGTAAAAGTCTGACACGCCCTCCCGCCTCACCCAGAGCGGGAGAAGTTATTGAATGATATACCAAACAAAAAAAAAAAAAAAAGACCGAATATCTTGACTTTGTGCATCTTCGACAATCGCTACAGGCAGTCAAAAGCCCGATAGTCTATCTGTCAGTCTTAGTATCGTGTTACCCAGTAACTGGGATGTCAGATCAGATAAGCAGTGATTCATGTAAAATATTGGTATCCAGCCGCATCCGGGTCGACTAGAAGCCGCCAACCCTATAGTTAGATAAAGGCTAGACACATAATTATAATGTAGTGAGGTTTTTATTCTGCCTAACCAGATTTAAAATGACCCTGTCAACTTGAAATTTCTTCTAAATCGTGAGTGCATTTACAAACATACAAACTCACATACATAAACAACCAGACCGAGCAACTATCTGTAGGCCATACAAAGATTTATTCCGTGCAGGAAACGAACCCGCGACACGCATCGCATCAGCCGAACGCTCAATCACTGCGCCAACCATGTCGTCAAAACTTCTTATCATACTTTGACTTATTTCTGATCGTTTGAATAATAAAAAAGCATAATTGTTTGCAACAGCTTTATTAGCAAAACTATCAGTATCTTCCAAATGTTCAGTCATATTAACACGTGTATTCGATGTTAGCGTCATCACAAACTTATTCAATTGTTAATTTAATCAAAATATATCATTAACGAAATGGTCATGTCAGCATTTTAAACTAAATAGAAAATAAATCAATAAAATAAAGTAAAGACTTCCTAAGAGGTTTTCATCAGGTGGAAATACTATTGCTGCCTTCGTCAAATTGGACTATACCATATTTTCTCAGATATTTTAGATATGTTGTGTTAAACTCAACTACATGGGCTCTAGAATACCAAAAATATCACAAATGATCGTGTTTACATGGATGATTTAATGATTATGTTCGTGAACCAATCTGACAATAACATCATCCATGGTGATGATGGTGGCTTTGCAGCCATAACAAGCTTTGACACAAGGCCACCTAGCGCGGGCACCCTTGCTGCCACTCCATTTGTTGAAACGATATCTGCCTATCAATATCACTGGCTTCCCGTATCGAGATGTTGAAAAGACTGCATCACTGTCATCTGCAATATAGGTATTTTTTTGAAATGACCATTTTCACTAAAAGTGATAAAATGGCACAATACAACGATAAAATATTTTCACGTTATGTAAAACTATTAACATATTTCAATTACCATCGCGTTTCATTATTAATGATTGCGTTCGTAAACACTTCCTACAGTTAGTGTCCCCAAAGGTAGTGTCTTTTGCTCGATACATTTTGTAATCATTTTGAGCGCAAAACCAATATTTCAGATTATTTTGACTCTCACTTCGTGCAGAAAAGCGATATTTTCCTATCTGGAGACATGGGGAACCGTTTCGTGTCGTCATGAAAACTATTAATATTGCTGGTAGAAAAAAGTTACTACCACAATTACCTAAGAATATACCTTACTCACATAATTTGTTATTTCTAGCTACTGGTATAAAAAATAAAATTGGTTAGATATCTAAGGCTATCTCAAAATTGTTCCAAAAAAACTAGATAAATGGATAACACATACATATGTTTCTATTTTAAGTACCGTAAAATGGGGTGAATAGAACTAAATGCAGGGGTGAATGGGAACAAAACTTTGAAGGGAATTTTCACGTTATTTAAAAATTATTTGGAGCATTTTAGTAGGTACACCCCGTTTTACCGTACCTATCTCTAACGTATTCGATGGGAGTTAACTAAAAATACTTGCCGAAAAAATTAAATTATATTTTGTTAAAATTTTCGAACTCGTAGTATCGTATCTTACATGACGAAATATAATAATAAAATAAATTAATTCATTCATTAATCCTTACAATAATGAAATATTTTCTTTCGACATAATTATTGCACACAGCCACATTGGCCAAAATACATTAAATTATATAGGTATTTTACTACCTATATCAGTAATACTTTAGAACTAATGAATTTTATTCCATTGCCATTGACGTGAAAACGATAAAGCTATAAGGAAAGATAGGCTATATTAACAAAACGTTTACAAAAATCTTATGTATATGTGTTTATGTAAGAGGGTAAAAAATTTCTTGATTTTTAATGATTGTGATTGTGCAAAAACTTGACAATTTCATTGTTGATGGTAGTCGTTCTCGCCGGACACCTATTTGAAACACTGCGGATGCAACGCCAGTGAGTCTTAGGTGGGCATTTGTTACCGCCCCCGGATGACCGATACCGGTATTTCCCAATCTGAAGGCATGGGAAGCCGCGCCTTGTGTGTGTGAAGAACGCCTCTACAATAAAAACGAAGACAGTAAGAGGTTTTTCCTTATCGTTTATATTAGGTAAATGAGTACATTAGTAACGTAAAGGTGTATGTCTGACTGACTGACTGGCAGGTGACGCACAACCTAAACTATTAAAAAAATTGTATTATCTGAATCTAAAACTGCAATGGATCGTTGTTTGCAAGAAGAATCGTTAAGGAATAATTGGAATGTTTTGACAGATAACACGACACAAACCATACACAGGCAAATTTTATTACAGCGAGACACTTAAAACCCCCGATTACTGATTTAAGTATTTGTAGTTGAGTATTTGTCAATCTCAACTTAAGCCTAAAAACCTATAAATATTTAGGATTTAAGTATGCTTTGACACGTCCTTAATTACAAATAGTCAATTCTGAAATCGGCTAAAACAGACTCGTTCTTAATAAAGTGCTTACCAGCCTCATGGCTGGTAAGCACTTTATTAGTTACACACATTGCATGCACTACTATTGTTTATGGAACGTTTTTGGTTAAAAAAACCGGACGAGTAAAAACGGTAAATATATTCATGGGCAGTAAGTAGATTCACAATAATGTGCAGATAGATATTGAATACACATGGAGTAGCAGCATTTTACTACATTTTAAGAATCTAACAAAATATGTAATAAATGCTATCCTTCCTTTAGGGCTCCCACATATAACTGTGATGCGATACGATGCGATGCATTTTAGATAGACTTAGTACGTGCGAGCTCGCAGATATTTGCGATGCGTTGCGAATTCGCAGTTATGAGTGGGTGCCCTTAGTCATTAGGCTTCACAAGAAGTGTTCAATGATTGTGTTCGGTCATAGACTTGATAATTTCGTTGTTGACAGTGGTGACTCTAGCTCGGCACCTGGTTCGAGCTTTCTTAGCGCACACCCAGTGGACTTTCAGCCCTTTGCTTCCAGTCCATTTGTTAAACTGATGGCAACCTATGAGAAGGCGCGGGAAACCCCGTTCGGATTCCAAGAACCTAATTTCTGTAAATTTTAATAATTAAATGATAAGTTAAGTATAAGAAATAATTTAAGTAGAGTTTCGATTGCCTAAGCCAGTGGGCATCATTCAGTAAAATAGTAATATTGAGGAAGAATTTTTAAAAATGGAAACCAAGGCTTTTCAGAGTGGGCGAATTTATTAAATAAATACAAATATGTACACATCACAATTTATTAAAAAAACACATTTTTGTCAACTTGTCTATCTCGACATGTTAAACATTTAAAACAACATTCAACGCCCTTATTTCCCGAAGTGTTAGGCAGAGTTAAAGATACATATTAATGAAAATGTTGCCACATATTTTTTCGCCCTAGCTTTTATTTGAAATCCTAATTGTTGCATAACTTATTTTCTAGGGGAGGCTGCGCACCAATATCTCAATAATGATTGTGCTCGTTCACGTACTTCACAATTTGGTTGTTGATAGTTGTGACCTTAGCTCGACACTTTTCCTTAACGTTTTTAACGCACACCCAGCGAATTCTCGGCTCTTTGCTTCCAGCCCACCGGTAGAACCGATGATGACCGATGAAGAGACACTGGCCACCCCTTGGTAATGTCGTGATCCTTATTTCTGTAAATTTATAAATTGCGAGTTTATAAATTGCGAGTTTATAAATAACAACTTAAGGACGTGTAAATTCCAAATAAGTGGTTTCAATATAAAATAAAATAAATATTGCAAAGGCTGTGAAATGACCGAAGTTGCTATTCAAATAAATATTTATTTGCTAGGTATTCAAATAAATATTTTTTTATGTATAATACTTAATGGAATCTCAACATTTATTTAATATTTTTATTGACATAATACGATGAAATTGACTTACCATTCGAAGCTGCTATTCAAATAAAAATCATATTTTTTGAGGTATTTTTACTCTTGACCTAGGTCATCATAACTGAGTCTCTTAAAGTTCGATTCATAAACCTCTATGTAAGTTTCGTTAGCTAACATAGCTACACACACATAGCACATAGCAACCCCCTTTTTACCCCCCTTAGGGGTGTAAATTCCGAAAATCCTTTCTTAGTGCTCACTTGCATCACTTGAGGAACTCTTTATTAAACCTCTATGTAAGTTTCGTTAGCTAACATAGCTACACACACATAGCACATAGCAACCCCCTTTTTACCCCCCTTAGGGGTGTAAATTCCGAAAATCCTTTCTTAGTGCTCACTTGCATCACTTGAGGAACTTTTCTGCAAAATTTCAAGCTTCTAAGCCTAGCGGTTTTGTCTGTCCGTTGATCATTCAGTCATTCAGTTTCTTCTTTTATATACCTATATAAAAGTTAAAGTGAACAGGCTTCTTCTGAGTAAGCTCACTCCATCGTCGACTCTGTCTCTGTCACCTCTGACCTAGATTTCTGTTCCTTCTTCTTGTCCTTGTATTATGTGTGTGTACATAAATGGTTAAATAAAAATATAATTATATTAACCACTGGTTGCTTATCGCACACATGTTTATTATTTTTAACTTTGTTTTTCTACTCTGTAATCTAATCGACTATTTGTTCTACCAGCAGTGTTTAATGATTGTGCTTGATCATAGCCTTGACTATTTGGCTAACGACAGTGGTGATTCTTGCTCGGCATTTGTGCGAGATGACGAGAATCGAGACACCTCGTTGTTATGTTGTGAAGCTTATTTATGTAAATCAATCATAATGATCTATCTATTTTAACTTTTTTCTAATATTGTAAAGCTGTGAATTGTGAATGGCAAGTAACAATATTTACGAGTGACATAGGATACTTTGAATCTCCAAAAAATGCTCAGCCTCTGTGAGAAGTTCCATTAAAATGAACTCTAGATTGTTTTAAGTATTTATTCATAACATTGATTACAAACACACCACAACTATTAATAAAATCAAAATTTTCGACTTTTAATAGTTCGTTGATTAAAACGCAGACCGATTTTTTTCTGTCCTTATTTTTGTCCACTTTTCTCTGTCCATAAGGACAAGTCCTTAGAAGCCCTAGACAGAGAGGAGTAGATGGAGAAGGAGGGTAGAAAATTAGTAGAAAAGTTAGGGTTAGTAGGGTAGGTAGGTAGCCAATTGAACGGGGCGAAGCCCGGAGCCAGTAGTTTAATACATAAATACAATGTAGCTAGTTATGTAATTTAAATCGACATAGTATTAAAAATTTGTTTGTTTAGATGCCAGCCGATTATTTTTCAGTCCTTATTTTACACCACTTTTCTCTACATAAGGAATGAACCATAGTAGCCCTCGACAGAGAAAAGTGGAAGGCGAATCGGACCTGCAGTGGGCTATTAGAGGTTTTTAATAACAATTACTTATGTTAGACTAAGCGTCCACAAACAGTATTCAATCGTGATTATGCTCAGTCTTGGCCTTGACAATAAGCTGTCCTTTAGTGGTGATTCTTGCTCGACACTTTGTTTTATAGCTTCTATCACAGTGCCATTGGATCTTCGGTCCCTTACTTCCAGCCCATTTATTAAACCGATAGCGACCCATGACGAGAATCGGGACACCTCTTTGCGATGTTGTGAAGGTTATTTCTGTAAATAAAATCTATCTGTGTTAACTTGTTCTAATGTTATAAAAGGGTATAGTGTGACTTTGCTTGCTTGTGAATAGGTATTTTTTAAGAGAACTGATTCGGCTTTAGGTCTGATAGAATCTTAAACTTTTCCCTAGTGACATAATATACTCGTACATATAATTAATGCCAGAATTATGCTTGGTTCCTGTGAGTACTTCCATGAAAATTAACTTTATATTTTTATAAAGATATATTTATAATATTATTTAATATATAAAATCAACAGTAATCAAATTTAATTTTGATGGCAGAATACACAAACACAATGTAGCTAGTAATCAAATTTAATAATAATCAACAAATTTTTTTTTTTTTTCAAATGCAGATCGATTATTTTTCATTCCTTATTTTTGTCCACTTTTCTCTCTACATGAGGACTGGTCTTGGAGAATAGGACTTTTACCCTGCAGTGAGTTATAAAAGGCTTGTAATAATTATTATTTATTGAGTCCACAAACGGTGCTCAGTTGTGATTATGCTCATTCGTGACCTTGACAATAAGTTGGTCGATAGTGGTGATTCTTGCTCGACACCTGCTGGAGTAGCTTCTATCACAAAGCCACTGGATCTTCAGCCCCTTGCTTGCAGCCCGTTTGTTAAACCGATAGGGACCCATGACGAGAATTGGGCAACCTCGTTTAGATTTTGTGAAGCTTATATCTGTAAAATTGATACAATGAATTATGATCAATTATAAGAATCTATGTATTCAAAGATTTTTGTAATTTTATAATGAGATGAATTGATTAATGACTTAATATGTTTAAAAAAAATATTTTCACAACTTTTATTTAACTTGTCTTGTTAGTCAGTTAGTATTTATAGGTCAAATCTTGCAACTGAATTTTAAAGCAGTTACCCCGAACAGATTGAGTAGAAATATTGCATTTTTATCTGGTTTAGATGACCTTGATATTGGTATCAAAAGCAAGGGTTTGCTAAAAGAAATACGAAATGTTTCATTTTTTAAAGTTTGTTTTAAAACCGCCAACCACCGTCATTAACCATCGAATCGTGAAGAATGAAAACAAACTCGTGATCACATAAAATAATATATTCATATAATTAATAAAAACCTAACACTATAGCTGTCAATTAATAAAATTTAAAGCTTCTAAATACTAAAAGTAAATTGATTAAATAAATTTGTATTGACTGATTTCAGAACTAATCCTTAGTACACCAGCAGCCTCATTGTGTAATGAATTCGGCAAGGCAAAGGGCAAAGAGTATGAAAAATCGAATTTTCGTTGCCGAAATAATTTCGCAATAAGGCTGCAGTTCAGGGTTATACGGAAATGAAGAGGCCTTTCCTTGCCCTTCAATCGTGGTTATGTTCAGTCATAGCTTTAACCACGTGGTAGTCGATAGTGGTGATTTTTGCTCGGCACTTGTTCGGAATGCTCCTAGCACATACCCAGTGGATCTTAGGCTCCTTGCTGCGAGCCCACTTGTTAAACCGATGGCCACCCAAAAGGAGTAGCGGGAAACCCCGTTGAGACGTCGCGAATCTTATTTCTAAAAGTGAATGATATTATACGTTATTTTTTATATTTTTTTAAGGTTGTCAATTAGTAAGGATTTCTGTTAAGATTGGATTTATACAGAAGTTTGAAATCGTCAACCCACTTTGAGCAAGCGTTTTGATTAATGCACGTGCCTTCTCGGTTTGGGAAGACACTTTTGCCCTGCAGTGGGACAGTAAAAGGCTGGTATATAAGTTTTATTCTGTGGAGCAATTCTAAACTTACAGCGTTAAGTTCAGATTACAACGACAAAATTGAAACAACATTTCAATAAATATATATATTCTTAATAATTCAGGAAAATGCACTCTACAGTATAACGAATACTGTCAAAATAAATAAATTACTATTATTATTCCTAATGCTGTTTAAATGATAAGATCACAATTTAATACTGAAAAAACTAAACATAAATGTAACATAAAATTTCTAAAATAAAATTGCACATAACCCTAAATAACTAGGAAGAAAAAATACCTACAGGAAAAACCCTAAAAAGACAGCGAAGTTTCTAGATGAAGAGGCTTTAGTATATTCTCAGTATATACAACTATTTATATGTACGAAGTACACTGCATTTTAAAAAACTACTTTGGCATTACAATCCTTGTTTACCTAGCTTCCCTTAGGTGAGAGGCACTAAATACTAGTAGGTATCATCGTTCAGCGTACCCACCCTGGTCGGTCAGCCCGCTACCATCTTGCTAACTAGTCATTATTTTTAACACAAGTTCACAACAGAAACTATTTCTAAATTAGTGTTCATCATAAATATATTATGGAAAAATACTTTAAATGTACCGTGTAAATACGGTGACCAATGCTTTCAGTGGGTCAACATTTTATATGCAGACTTTCAGAAGTCGCTGACAATTTGGGTCACGTGAGATTTTAGATTTATCTAATAGAAGCAAAAGACATCCAACATATAAGATGTCTGAATACATAAATTATTTTTGACCATCAATTGTAGACAGACACCAGGTCTACGACTTTCAGCAATCAAAACTCACTAATGAGTGTGATAGTTCTTAGTCCTAACTATAATATTGTCTATGGTAGTGATGGTTGCCCGGCAACCTTGCTGGTTCTTCACGCAGGTCCACCTGACCTGGGCACCTTTGCTGCCACTCCACTTATTGTACCGGTATTTTCCAACAACTATCACAGGATTACCGAAACGTGTCCTCTCAAACTTGCAGCCTGTAAAATATCCTTTAATAGTTAACCCCATTTTTATATCTAAAAAATACTAGAAAGCATACTAAACACAACAATTTATTTTAACAGTTTACAACAAGACAACAATTATATAAGGCAAGCGTTTAAAAATAAAATTTAATATTTTTTATAATAAACTTGAAACCACCCGCGTGGAATTAGTACGTCTACATCTCGTCGTATCTTTACACATTTTAGCCTTTATGTTATGCTGATGTATAAGCTAAATTACAGAAAAGTTTCATAAAAAACCATAAAGTAGTATTGGTGTGGAAGAGTAACAAACGTCCATCCATCCTGGCAAACTTTCGCGTTCATACTAGTAGTAGGAGTTTACTCACACTTTCTATCCTGTACAGTTCTATTTCAAATAAAGCTAAACGTAATTAAAGTTTTTATGCACTTAATTAAAACTTAGTCAACAATGTATTTACGCACTTAAATAAAAATCTGTTCACCTTAATAGTATTGACACCAACCAAACTTTACGGAAACAGGTTAAAATGAGTAAGAGTATAACCATGGTTATGTTCATTTGAAATTTAATAAATATTATTGTTGATTGTGAAGATCCTTGTTTTGCAGCCGAGGGAGACCTTTACACAGACCTAGCATGCTTTGGACCTCTGCTAGTAGATCGCTTGTTGTACCGGAACGTATCATACTTTATTACGGAATTCCCATACCTTGATTGTAAAAACACTAGACCTGCTGGACAAGCACGGCCTCTGTGATAGGCTTGAGTCACGCATTTTATCACGGTTTTTGCTCCCAAACTGTGATAAAAATGTGTGTCTCAAGCCTGTCACAGTAGGCCGTGCTCGCCCGGCAGAAAGTGGTAACACAGATACAAAGCTAACAGACGTGGCAACATGACAATAAGGACACAGAGCTATAGAGCAGTGAATGGTAAGATGATGAATTAAAAACAAGTTGTAAAAACAAGACATTCCAGCTGCTCAGCTAACATGACTTGTTTTTCTGACCCCAAATAAATTAGGAGCAAACTGCGATACAAAAAAAATTAAATCTTGAATGACGATCGGCATGAATGACTCGGAACATGCAGTTTGGCTTCAAAGAAAAGATAATTATTTTTACCATAACATTTAGTGTGGCAAAACCAAACAAGAAAATAGAAAACAAATAAAAAAAAAATGCCTTAAAGTAGTAAATAAAATGATAGTTTCCATGCATTATTTTGGGCATCTCGTTGTATATGAGAACGATGGTAGTCTTGCGACCATGCATGCCTTTGTTGCACGTCCACCTGGTCATGGGAAGTTTACTGGAGCTATGCCTTCTGAACCTCTAGCCTGGTAGCAAAGCACCTGGCCTCCAAACCTTTTTTTAAGATTTTTTTCTAAAATGCCATTTCAAATTCATTTCTTTCTTAATGCCTTAATCTTTGTAATCTAATTTACACGAACAAAATCTCATCTTTAAAAAATTAAATTCTTAAAAAATAAAAACAGTTCCGGACATGATGGCATAGCCACAAAAGTAGTAAAATTTGTATCGGATAATATTGCCTCACACCTCAGTCACATTATAAATTTATGCATCAGATAAATTTGGTGTGTTATAAGTAGTTATCGTAAAACCACTCTTGAAAAACACGAAAGGGATTTCTCAGGAACGCGTGGAGGTATCAAGCTGAAATTTATACCAAATACTCAGGTCTACTGCCCCTTAAAGCTGTGAAAAAACAAACTTCTAAGCCAACGCAATCAAAAGTTACAGCCGTTTATGCCGCAAATTTCCGCAAATTTTCGACACTCGCAAGGGAACCAAAACCTACAGGGTACTTCCCGAGAAAGGTGGAGGTCTGACCCGAGGTGGAGGTATGCCCAGGTCGAACAGACTCAGTTACATGATGAAAAGGAGAACTACAAGAGATGAACGAGATTTTTTTTCGGCTTATTCAAGAAACGGTCGGGTTAAATTATTAAATAGCGAGTTTGTGAAAATCAAATGACCAGAAATATGAACTAATTCCGTTTTTATTTCAAGGTATGTACTGAGAAGAAACATAACCACAAATAAATTGTTAAATCAGTGGATCCAATCAAATAAAATAACAGAAAAAAATTAATTATCAGAAACACAAAAAACCGACATTGAAGGCACTACAGCCTTCAATTTCGGTTATTTTTTACATACGAAGGGGCTTACGAAAATGATTCAACTGTCGCGTCAGTCGTTAAGAGACAACAAGGCACAAAACTCACACACACGCACAGATTCGATCAACAACTATACCTAGCCAACGGCTATAAAATTATTATAACAATAACTCAGAAATAATATTATAAAATTAAACAAAATTATTTTCTTCGAACTACATAAATAAAATCCCTTTGCCTAGCAGTACTTTAAAGAAAAAAAAGAGTTATATTTCTTAACTTATAATACAAAACTTAAATTACATTTACCTAATGGCAACAATACTTGGTTCACTTAGTTTTTAAATTGAAGTGAACCATTCAATATTAGAGTTTTAGGCATCACATTATACATACATTTAATATTTCTTGGTCAATTTATGTAATACTTTCATTATTTCTATACTAAGCACCAATCATGAAGAAGGTTAATATTGCAACATTCATTTAAGATATGAATTAACTTCGGCGCCTAAACTTAAACAAACAAGTAGTTGTCCTTAAAATATTGGAATGTCTCTCTCACTACATGCATCCATACCTGCATGATAGTATAAAATGAACTAAAAACTATTCCAAGTGTCAGAATGTAAGAAATTAAGATCGAAATACTTCTAACATCTTAAAGTAAAATGAATAAACAAGTACTTATTGAGTAAAAGCCAGAAACAAAATAACCATTTTTACGAAAAATAATTATCAAAGTCATAAAACATTACATCTTCATCATCATCACCATTCCAGCCGAAAAACGAGGCTTCCCCCACGCGTTGCCACACTGATCGGTCCAGTTGGTCATAAAAATGTAAGAAATATGCAAACAAACGAATTATGAGTACAGTGGATTCAAGAATCATTTGAGTCATATAATTATGTCTGCCTAAACGATTAGATTACTAATTTTAATAAAGGTACTCTTTTTGCTGCTGCTGCTTTTTTAAATCTATTTTAGTTTTGTTTTTGTTGTCTATACATGTCAAAAATTCAATAACGGTTACTATGAAACTTATTTTAAGTTCCTCAGAAAATAAGTCTCTATTAAAAATTAACTCTAAATATTTTTTTTGCTAAATTACTCTGATTTAAACTAGTTATATTCCTCTCAGTCATACTCTATGTGGAAAACCATGAATGAATATAAACTTTCCCTTACAATAATTTTTACTTATAATAATCGCACCATGTGTTGTCCGGTAAGGTCTTGTCCACATCAGGCGAATGCGCCGCTAGCGACTCGCTCGCGCATTCGTGGCGCATTCGCCTGATGTTGACACACAGACCATGCAGATAATTATGTAATTAATTAACTTAATTCTATGGTATATGACCATTTTATGGCACTTCTCTTACTAGTCAAAAGCGCTTAGCTTTTGAACACTATTGCCAAAGTAAAACATACCTAAACATTTTCCAGTTATGTGGGCACTTGCATACTTCCTCATACTGATTAAAGGCCCGACCAATCTATCAGCACATAAAAGTCTGTAGTTTGAGGGTCTCTTAAAGTCTATTTTGTTCCACATAATAAAATCAAGATTGTCATCAACATATACGAGGTGTTAGTCTTACTTAAATAAAACGGTAAGGAGTAAGAGCTTTGGAAACGGACATTAAAATAATAGGACTTTTCTCGATAACCTTAATTGGTTAAAACATAACGACTTCGAAACATCATGGATGACTATGTTCCCCAGCAGTTCTGATGATGACGTCGTTTTTGGTGATGAGTGTTGCTATGCATTTTCGCTGACTGCAGAGCCAACGTTTATTAATTTTGCCTCTCCCGCTCGCCCAGAACTTGTAAGGCCCGACCAGGATCATCGGTCTCCCGTATCGACTCTTACCGAACACCGGCACTGAAAGATAAAGCAAGCAAAAACTTCCAGTTAGGGGAGGAAAAACCAAAAAAAAAGCAAATTACTGATCAAATAAAAGCGAAATTTCTAGAAGAAGCTTAGAATTAAATTTTTGTAAATACCGAGGGTAAGACAAGAAATCATAAAAACATAAACCCTCTTACAAATAAACGCGGAATAAAGTTATACCAGGTATAACAAAGGAATAACCATACATTTTCATAGGATTATACTTGGTATAACTTTATTCCGCGTTTATTTGTAAGAGGGAAAAAGTTTAGAAGCTGTTGTTATTTAACGGTGCTTTTTGTATCTACATCTTACCGTGTACTGAAATAAAACATCGTTCATTAAAAATTATTGAAATATAATGAAACATGCTACAACAATCGAATAAAATTCTTTTGCTCTTTGTCAAATGGCAAATTAAATTAAACTGTGTTCTGTACACAAAGGTGTATTAACACTAACCCTCTTACAAATAAACGCGGCATAAAGTTATACCAGGTATAAAAACCGGCCAAGTGCGAGTCGGACTCGCACACGAAGGGTCCCGTACCATTATCGCAAAACACTGCATAAAAATCACGTTTGTTGTATGGGAGCCCCCCTTAATTTATTTTATTTTAATTTATTAATTATTATTTTTTGAAGTAAATATACAACTAAACATTCTGTGAATATTTCAAGCGTCTACCTGTTGCCGTTATTAATATCGAGCAAAAAACGGCAAAAATATCACGTTTGTTGTATGGGAGCCCCCCTTTAATATTTACTTTATACTGTTTTTAGTATTTGTTGTTATAGCGGCAACAGAAATACATCATCTGTGAAAATTTCAACTGTCTAGCTATCACGGTTCATGAGATACAGCCTGGAGACAGACGGACAGACAGACAGACAGACAGACAGACGGATCGCGAAGTCTTAGTAATAGGGTCCCGTTTTTACCCTTTGGGTACGGAACCCTAACAAAGGAATAACCATACTTTTTCATAGGTTTATACTTGGTATAACTTTATTCCGCGTTTATTTGTAAGAGGGTAAAGCGTTAAAAATAACGCCATCCTCTACAACTATTAGAAAGAAACAAAAATCGTTCATGCCATGCTGCCATGTTACTGACGAAATGAAAAACACAAGAAATTCTATGTTTTCTAAAATCACCTAAGGTAAACACAAATCATTCAATTTAGGATAATAGCAAAAAAAAAATTGATTAAGAACTAATACAACTTAAATCATGGAAATTACATCTAATGCTGGTGCTCATTGGTTGTCTTGACGATGACGTCATCGAGAGTGATGATGGAGGCGCGACAGCCCGACGCTAGTTTGTTAGAACATACCCAGCGCCGCCGTCGCCCGCACGAGGATATTGTTGATCTCGTAAATCGATAAGGTCCCAACTCTATGACAGGATTCCCAAATCGACTTTCACTGAAGACAGGCACTGCGAATATAATGATATTGAGTCAATTCCTGCCTGAGCCGTCTACAATTTACATTATAATAGAAACTAGAAAAAAATCATCTTAATTTTATTTAATCTACGAAATGTGTTATTAATTCGTGTAAGAAATAAAAAGAGAGAATTATGAACATGACTTTTAATATTACAAAATTGGAATAGGACCAAAATAAGCCAAATTTCAACAATTTATTGTTTAAAATACTAAATAATTCTTTAACCCTAACTAAATATCGTTGTTGCGAATAACATGCAATGCAGCAACAAAAAACAATATTTTATGAAAATATTTTTTTTTATTATTAAATAATATTTTGCATATAATTAATTTTAATCAATCGATTAAAATTTGAATAAAAAAAAGATTTTTTATTACAGAACAAAAAACATTAATTGGTAACATTCCTGTTTATTTATCGTTTCCATTTTAATTGACCCTTTTGCTTATTTAACCAGTCCTTCAGAGTTTAGGCCAAAATTTAACAATAGCCAACAGTTATCATGTAGGTATAACATACAACTTATATAATAAAAGCAATGGAGAAAAAACGTTTAAAACGTTAAAAAAGTTATAATTTTTTTAAGTACCTACTAACCATGAAACGATGAACTTAATATAAATAATTTTAAAAAATTAACAAATAATTGTTAATTTTTTGTTAATCAACTTTACAAAAAATTGTTCGGCTGCCAGATTGACAAATACTTTTTCCAACCTATCGGCTATAAAACTTGCCTAGTAAAAATGGTTGTGGTCCAAATTAGCTTTGATTATCAATTCCCCAAAGGTAGTTAACCGGGCTCTGCACTTGGTCCTCGTCTTCGTGGTGCACTGCCATCGAGCATGACCGTTCAACCCAATGACCCCGGAACGCGAAAAGCGAAAGCCGTTCACCACCAGGAGCTCCGTTTTTCTATCAGTCAGTATCCTGTGGACTGTTATAATTTATTATGATAAAAGCGTGTTTTAACTTCGCATTTATTCCACAATAAATGCGAAGTTAAAACACGCTTTTATTAGTTTTAATGAATAATAATTATGTTGGGTTGTTAATGAAATGAATAAAGACGATTCAGAGGTCAGAAACATTATTTAATTCAATGATTATGCCTTAAATAACTCCTTACTACAAAATTGTCGACCGTAGTCACAAACGCTTTGCATCTAGTTCGGGTCTTTCTAGAACATGCCCAACGTACTTTATTAATACAAGTCTTCGATTTACTAAATTTGTATCTTCCTATTTTTACCATTGGATAGCCTCTTCTGTTCTGTATCCATTCAACTGAAATATAAAAAAAAACCTGTTAGTGACAGAAAATCTGTTAGTCTTTCTAAAAGCAGGCAGATACTGTGGTAATGGGCACGCAGAAATGTAAAGTTTTCGTTGAATTGAAAGAGCGAATAGAATAAAAAAGAACAATGATATTTATTTTATATTATTTATTAGATAATTCTTTATGACTAGGTTTTCGACGGTTGTAACATACGCTTTGCACCTAGTATTTTTAAAACGAGTCGAGCGAGTTTTACTGACCCAAAATATTTGTTAATACTTGTTATCTCCTATTCGCAACATGTAGCACCCTCCCTTTTCGAGCGACTGAAAAATTAATACATTTGGAACTGGTTAAACTTGAGAAAGCTATAACATTGAGTATTAGTCCGGATGAGTACCTAAAGAATTCCTACTTTAAAATATTTGAGGTCATGAAACACGCAGATACTCCATTTATGATATATGGTCCAAAATTAAGTCAATAAGGAAATTAAGTCCGTCAAGCAGAACAAAGTATTCTCATGCAAAGAAGGAATCAAGTCTTAAGGTAAAGTAAGTCAAAATTATATTTAGAGGGCTAAAATTCACTTAATTTTCATTCATCATACGACAAATAAATTAGTATTAAAATCGGAGCTGTTAACGGATCCTTAGCTCTGGGAAATCACAAAAATCTCTAGTACTTATAAAACTTGTGTTAATAATCGGTGTCATTAATTATTAAGTCGACTAAAGTTTTTCATATAAAACATTAATTAACCAGTAAAATCTTATAATTCCAAAATGTATAAGCTTCTCTTATAATTGTTAATCTTTATGATTGTGTATCAAATTGCTTCTTATAACGGTGCCATCGATGGTTATGAGAAATGCGGAGCACCTTGTACGACTTCTTGTGGTACACTGCCATCTGATCTTACCGTTCCCATTCGTGTAAGACTTGGAAAAACGAAACCCACCCGCCGTCAGCATCTGTGTCCCTCTATTCGTTACCATTTCCGTCACTGAAAATATTTAGGACTTGTTTTAGATAGGGAAAAGAAAAAAGTCGTATAGATTCCAAAAAAACATGTTATTGTATGTTATGTGTTTCTAAATCGTCGAAGTCCGATAGGAAGTTGCTCTATGTTCCCTTTGTTTTCCAGTCTAGTTAAATTATCTTTTAAGCTCAGACGTACCTGTATTCTTTAGAAAGAATCATCATCTTCCTGCCCTTGTCCCATGTTACTTGGGGTCGACGCAACACGTTTTCTGTCCTGTCCCCCGTCACGCCATCACTGACTTTCTTTGGCCGTCCCCTCCCTCTCCACCCATCCACAATTATATTCGTAACTCTTTTAGTAACATGCGTTACATCAATCCTCATCACATGACCATACCAGGACAAACGGTTTCCTTTCAACTTTTCTGTCACTAGCGCCACTTTAAAACTTCCTCTAATATACTCAATTCTCCATCTCATCTATCCATTCTTGTCACTCCGCACATCCATCTCTGTTGCATGCAATCTCTTTTCATCCATCTTTTTCACAGCCCAACTTTCTGATCCATACAGTACGACAGGTCTAATCACGGACTTGTAAATTTGCCCTATAACTTGAAGGGCATCCGTGATTCGCTAGTTGTTACAGTGATTTGTCGCCATTTCATCCATCCCGGGTTGATCCGTTGCGTTGCGTTACGTCTCTCACTACCTCGCCATCAGCTTGGACAAGCGACTTTTATTTACACTCGATTGATTGAATAAATTTATACATTATCAAAAATAGGTTTCTTTTTGTGTACTTTGTTTTAGCCAAGCCATTTTATGAGTGAAATCTCTCATGGTTTTGTTATAAACCATAACCATAAGGTGATGATGAAGGCTGTACACCAAGTCCTGGTATTGGCCCAACATTGGCACCGGACCTTACCGTGGCCTAAAAGTTTCTACTGTTTGGAAAATTGGTAGCTATCCACTTGCAACATTATCGTGCCTCTGCTTGACAATGTTTCCATAACTGTGAAACAATTTATGGATTTAATTTGTTTTGCTGCGTTGTCAGAAACATTAAATTTAAAATATGCGAAGAACCTATATATTGAGTGCTGATATTATTTTATAATTATATTGAATTTATAGAGTGCAGTGGTGGCTTAGTGGTATAGGCCGCGACTTATAAGTTGTAGGTCGTGGGTTCCAACCCAGGCAGGCGCTTAAATTTGTGTAAATTATTTCACCACCACTGCTCTCAAAACAGTGAAGGCAAACATCGTGAGGAAACCGGCATGTTCTAGAACCAAAAATTGGAAGACATGTGACATCCACCAACCCGCACTGGGCCCGCGTGGTGGATTACTGTCCATTCTCTCTTACAGAGAGGAGGCCTGTGTCCCAGCAGTGGGAACATTAATAGGCTGATGATGATGATGAATGCATAAGCTTCTGCAGCTAGCATGTTTAGTTCCGCGTAATACTGCAACTTCGGCAAACCAGCTACTGTTCCATAGGCTGCGTAATGTAGTTTGTTTTGGAACTCTAATTAGACAAGCACGTCACGCTCGGGGCCCGGTTTTAGTTCATAATAAAACCAAAATAAAGCGAGATCTATATTTATATACCTGAGAACTTCTAACATATTGGTTCGTGGTTATGTATCAAGTTGCTTTTCAAAATTTTCTTCCCGTATGTAATGATGGAAGCAGTACAATTAGTCCTGGACTTGACAGAACATTGCCACCTAACTTTCCCGTAGGCTGCTGCGTTCTTCTGCTGGGAAAATCGGTACCCTCCTACTTGCAACATTACCAAACCTCTGCATGACAATATTTCGCGAACTGTAATATAAAATGTGATTTATTTGACTTTCTTTTTTACATAATAGTATTGCTGTAATTGTTGGCTTGGAGGAGGTCTATGTTTAGCAGTCTTTCGGCTGAAATAATTGCTGGTGTAAATAAACTCTTGGGCAAAACAAATCATTTAAGATATTAAGATTTGCAATTTCGTAAAAAAGTATTGCATTTAATCGCACTTTTTATTTCAACCCAATAAAATATAAAAGCGAAAATATAGTTAATTAACAAATCAAAAATTTGCTCAACTTATTTATGTCTGAAGTTGGTATAAACGAAAAAAAAATGATATATTTCCAATGTCGTTTAATGCCTTTATTCATGCAATGATAGATATATACATTTATGTCTAACCTAGTAACATTTTGATCAAAGGTACAAAAAAATAAAAAAAGTAAATTAAAAATAATTGAAATCCACTACACTCTCCCCCTTACGCACTAGCGGTTGGACGCCTAGGCGGTTCATTTGAGCGGCCACCCGCCTGACGCGGTTGGAATAACGCTTGACCGGCATTCAACCGCCACTTTTTTGATCACTAGTTAACTCAACTATGCTAACCAATAGTTTAAAATTTCGAAAAAATGCGTATTTACGACAATTGCTACCTCACAAATGGTCAAATAAGTTGAAGAGGTTATTAGGCTTATTTAGAATATTTAACCATTGGTTGAGTTAACTACAGATCATAAAACTGAGACTTAGAACAAAACCAAAATTCCGTTTTTTTTATTTAAAACAGCGCCTATCTCTCAAATTATTAAGGATTCTTTTTTCTTAGTTGCAATGGTTATATATATTATTCTGCTGCAGGGAGTTTCCATTAATATTAAACATAAATCAAGAAAGTTAATTATAATCACATGTTATTATTGAAGTAAATATAGAAAAATACCAGAATGTATAAATTTGAGCATAATGAGGTTTATGTTATTCATTTATTTAAACTTCATGCAACATATAGGTACGCAGGCGGACTTAATGCTTAATGAGGCATTTTCTACTAGTCAACCAAGGTTGGTGGAGAGATAACATGGCAGGTGCATAAAAAAAAGAAATAATTATTTTTATTACTATTGTTACATAATGGTTTTAAAGGCGATTTGTCTGTCTATGTCTCAGTTGTCTTTGACGGCGGCTCGCCGCTAACCAAACGCCTAGAGCATATAAGGGCTAGTAAAGACATGGCGAATACCGCGCGGACTGAAATCTCGCGGTTGAACCACGCGGAGCTTATGCAAATGATATTCTAGTAGACGTTCATACTACACCGCGTGGATCATTTATAGGTCGCCTCTCGACCGCTAGAAAATGAAGTCACGCGGACCTATGTACTTGACGTGCCTAGAGTGCGTTCAGTTGCTCTGTGAAATTCGCGCGTATCGGACGTGTGGCAATGGATCGCTTCGACACCGAGTAATTCATCCACGAAGTGGAAAAAATACCAGCTTTGTGGGACATCCAGTGTGCAGAGTATTTTAATAAAATAGCCAAAAACGAGGCTTGGCAGGAGCTGGTGATGGAGATTTTTGGAGAAAATGAGGAAAGGTAGAAAACTAAAATTACATCAGAAGTGCGATTGGTTAACATATTAGAAAATAGCATTGAGTCACGGAATAAAATACAAAGAGAATTACATGTAAATATGTCAAAGCAAGATGATGATGATGAAAAGCTTTTTTATATGTCACTGTACAAAAAGTAAAAAAAAGTCCCAGAAAACAAGCGCTTGATGACTCACAGCCTTCTATTGTACAAAATATATATTCTGATATTGTATAATAATAAATATCTTACCTTAAAGTAATCACGAGTTTTCTTCTGGGGACACGCTTGATCTAATATGGGTATCATAAGATGCAATTTGTTCACTGATCATTACAAGTATTTCATCAAATGAATTTTTCGACATTCTCAAATAATTAAAGAATTTAGGCTCAAAACTCCTTAATCTATACTAATATTATAAAGAGGAAAGATTTTTTTGTTTGTTTGTTTGTTTGTACCGAATAGGCTCCGAAACTACTGGACCGATTTGAAAAATTCTTTCACCAATAGAAAGCTACATTATTCCTGAGTGACATAGGCTATTTTTTAATCCCGAATCCCGGGTCCTGTGGGTTGGCCCACGGGAGCGAAGCCGCGGGCAACAGCTAGTTTTGGATATAAAGTTATACACTGACCATGGGTGAGCCGATCACGTAAAATTGGATGCACCCAATACTGCCGTTATCTTTTTATTTTTTTACGGAGCAAGTACACACATATTGCTTCTTCGACTTCCATTGTTGGAATGAAGCGGCTGTCAACCTACTTACTCCGCAAACACATAGCACTTGTCTGAACACTTTCAAACCTCGCGGATTGGATACTCGCAGATTCCACCATGTCTGAACTTATTCTAAGAGATGGCGGCCAGCCGCGAAGTGGGCCGCAATCAACCGCCGCAGTTACGCACGCTGTTAGCCGCCCCGCGGTCAACCGCTAGTGCATAAGTGGGCTATCATACGATTTAGCCCCCTTACGCACTAGCGGTTGGCCGTCTAGGTGGTTCATTGGAATGGCCGGCCGCCTGACGCGGTTGGAATAGCGGCTGACCCCCATGGCGGCCAACCGCGATGAAACCGCGTCAAGCGGTTGGTTCGCTCATGTCCGTACGCAATGCGGGACCCTCGACTCTGGGGCTTATGAAAATAAATTCATTTATAATTTTGCTGATTATAGGAACTCAGAAACAGTTACAAGTTAGTTCATTTTCCGACAAATAGTTTAAGAAAATAACAAGTTTATTTTAATAGGAAATATTAGGCAATTTTAAAGAAAAATCTGCTTTTTCAATATATTGGTATGTGTTGGTAAAACACGAGCTTCTCAAGTTCTCATTCCTTTGTTTTCCAATTCTTCTTTTAAACAAAAAGTACTAATTACGATTTTTTATTTAACTAATTGTTGTTCTATAATGTTACGATATTTTGATTTTACTCATCGTTGTTCTATGGTAATATGTATTTTTTTGTTTTTAAGAAATATTAAATATAGCCTTATATGAGCCTAATGCACTAGATAATTACATAAGTTTCGTTCCTTTATTTTCGTAAACATAGGAGGGCCCCGCTAGCGGTAGCTTTGCTTCAAGTGAGCTCCACTCCTTCATCTTTGGAGCACAAAATCTGAATACAAATAATTTGGGAAGCACAAAATGAGCACTAAATAATTAGGTGGTGTGCAAAGCCGAGCGTAGATACATAGATCAACGGCGGCTCGCCGCAAACTAGACCCATGAACCACCAGGGCGTAAAAGAGGTCGGCCAGCCGCGAAGCAGGCCACGATCAAAATGGCGGTTGAAATTTTGTGGCGGTTAAGTGCATACGTAACCAAGCGATTGCATATTAAAATTTAAAAGCGGCTAGCCGCTTGGTTACCGCGGTTTACCGTTAGTGCGTAAGGGTGCTCCCTTGCCTTATTCCAAGTGATTATTTATTACAGATAATTTCTTTTTAAAACTAGATTACTGTAAATTATTTGAAAACTTACCCATAAATTGTCGTAACATGAAGAAGAGAACACCCAAGAAAAAACTAAAGAAATAATGTGATGCCTAGTTACTATAGTTTTATTTATTTATTTATATAATGCTTTACTGTAGGTACACCAAGTTAAAACATAGAAAAGGAATAGTTAAACTTTTTTTAGCATAAAAAACTCATTTAATCTACTAATTTAATTTTCTTTGGTAATTTTTATGACATATCTAAAACCATAAACCTAAAGCAATTTGACAGAGATTTTTGTCAGTAAAGAGTCGTCAATCGCTTTTAGAATTAAGGTTTCCTGTAGAAATTCAAATCATGGTTATGGTCGTGACAAGTCTTAACGATGACGTCATCTTCGATGGTGATGATGAAGGCCTTGCAGTTGGTGCGATACCTCACGGAGCAGCGCCATCTTGTCTTGATGCCAATCACCCTGTCTTTGGAGAACCGGAACCCGTTCAGAAACAACACCTTAGTTCCTTTCTTTCCCGTCCGAAACACTGAAAAATCAGGATTTTAATAAAAAATGTAGTGTGTGAATTTTTTTTTTGGTAAGTAAGGTTAGGTTTCAGATTCTAAAAATATTAGAGGTTGTCCTATGAAAGAAGAAAGGGACCATAGATAAATAATCTGAAATCATTCACCTTTTCATATCTCCTCATCGTATATTGTATCGTATTTTATCAGGTATGATTAAAACAAATAAAAACATGTAATTACATGAAAACATTAATTTTATTTATATCATGCAAATGTACAAAATACAATAGAAAAATCAATGCTTTTATTATAAACGATTCCATATTAAAATAGAAAACTATAACTTTCTTAACCTAGTAATCCTGTTACCATAAAAATACAATTTACCTAAAACATGGATTGTATATCATAGTCCTTTATTAATATCACGTTGGAATTAACTAAAGGCGTATATAACAATATACTGAGAACTGCTTAGTTGGAATATTCTTTCATGTATACATGCTAAAGTTACTAACTAGTTACAACATAATATCTCTGCATTATCTGCATTCCTATTGAGCGTCAACTGTCAACATAAAGGCACATGTGAATGGACAGCTTCTGGCCCCTTTTGGCGTAAGAAAGAGCATCTTAGTCGCCAGGCGATTATTGCACTAATTTGTTTACATTTAAGGCCCATTTATACGGAGATAATTTCTCCTCTAGCAACATCACTGCGAGAAACAGTAAATAAATCATCTTCTAAATATGCTACAACATATTATAAAATAAAGTCCTGACCGTCTGTGAGGTCGCGATGTTCTTCTACACTCCGTCACGGATTTTAAAGCGGTTTTTGCCAAAATTTAAATAATTTATTCTGGAAGGCTCATGTATACCAATTGAAAATTAATATTAAACTAACATATAATAAAAATATCGTGGTGTTTCTTCTTGCTATAACCACCGTACCCTTGCGGGTCTCTATTAGATAATTATGCACATTGATGAAACTTCATTTAACAATACTGTTTAAGGCAGAGACATCAAGAAGCTGCCGTAATCTAAATGAACATCGACAAATAATAGGATTTATCACAATATTCGCAACATGGTGACACAAGTCACCGTGGAAGGACGGTCTCGGGGAGGCAATAGGCAAGCTTAGCAGATTCTAATACACAGAGAGTGCCGAGCTCATTTTGTGCCTACTACAAACTGTTTGCGCCAAATACCTACGTTTCAATACAGGTTGACTTTTAATTCAGGCAATCTTGTCGGATGTCCTCATAAATAAAAAATATAAAACAAAATAATGTAATTTTTGGCTATCTTTGCAGCAATTGCAGCAATGGGGCACAAACATATAATACACTAGCTGACCCACGCGGCTTCGCTCCCGTCAAAATTATTATGCCTATGTTACTCGGGAATAATGAAGCTTTCCAAATGTGAAAGAATTTTTAAAATCGGTCCGGTAGTTTCGGAGCTTATTCGTTACAAAGAAACAAAAAAATCTTTCCTCTTTATAATATTGATATAGATGTATTAACTACATATATAAATACAGGTATCCTCACGACGTTTTCTTCACCGTTGTTTCAGCATTAGGAAGCTACATTATTCCTGAGTGACATAGGCTACTTTTTAATCTCGAAAACGGGTCCTGAGAGGTGGTCCACGGGAGCGAATCCCCGGGCACAGCTAGTAAACTATAAATACAATATAATTATACCATAATATACTCAAAAGAATTAACTAGATAGATAAATATACTTAAACATTAGTAGTAATAGATAAATAATTGAAAATCATTAGCGTTGTGACAATACTACTGCCAACTTCACGAATGTGCTCGCGAACTTTAACTTGAAGGTTAAACTTAGAAAGTAGATATGAATTAAAAATGTCATATTGGAACTTGCCCGGATTTAAAGATGCTTAAATACATCATGAGTACTTTCATCCTCAGAAATATTGCCAATGAGTTCAAAGTCAACCTGTATATTAGCGTAAACAATCGTTATGCATAATGATTGTGTTTTAAACAACTCTTCAGGATCTCATCATCGATGGTAGTGAGAAACGCTTTGCACTTGGTTCGGGATCGCACGGAGCATTGCCATCGAATTTTCACACCCATAGTTTTCTCCTTTGAAAAACGGTATCCTCCAACCAGTAACATTAGTGTACCTCTACTTGTTCTGTACTTTGTAACTGTAAAGTAAAAAAAAAGAATTTTCAATATTTATTACATACATTTTCGGTTTAGTCTTCCACGTTTATGCATCATGTCAATATTTTGAAGTAAAGGCAGAAATAACAAACCACAATGTGCTACGAACTAATTGTTTAATGATACGTCCTACGGCAGGTCCAAAATTAGTTCACTGCTAACAGGTAAATTTGGGAACATAGTCTTTTAAACAAAATATCCGTAAACAAATTTCCAAAATCGGTCCACAACGGAAAAATCGGTGAACGTACATAAAAAAAAAGTCTAACATAGAACCTCCTCCTTTTTGGAATGTCGGTTAAAAAGCGATGGCCGCCAGTGTGAGCACTACGCACTTGACCTCTCTGAAGAATATCACCAACACGCAACACTACCGTTGCTTTTTGTTAAATATTTCTTTTAATCATGTCACTGGAATAAACAACTTGAAAGAAAGCGCAAAAAAGAAACTGTATTTTCATTATGTATTCAAGTGGGCAGATACATTGGATATACAAAGGTTTTAAAAATTTACATAAACTATAATATTTTTAATATAACATAATTTTACTGACGTTTCTCGAAACTTATCACAGAATTGCAAATAGTTATGAGTAATCTTTTGTAATAAGTACATTTAAATTATATTGAACATCTACTCAATTATTATATGACTGTTGCAGAATTGTTTATTTATTTATTATTTATTATATACTTTATTGTACACCACTTAAATAATAACAGGACAATATAATAATAATAATAAAAGTAATTGATAATTGATATAATTATTTTTTTGATATAATTGTTGTTTATTTTATAATATGCGATCGGTACTGATGCCGAAACATTACTAAATTAATAGCATGTACCGTTTGTCTTATAGAGCACTTACGCACGCCCCTGTTACAAGTTCAATCAATTATTGAATATTGAATTTATTCCGGCTAAGTTATAGTTCTAATTACAAAAACTGGCCTTAAACTATCGATTCAATTTATTTCTTCAACTCAATTCATTTCATCATTTCAATTAATTTCATCAATTCAATTCATTTCATCAATTCAATTCATTTCATCAATTCAATTCATTTCATTCAGTCAATTTTGTATTACAAACATTACGTTAACCGGTTTAGGTGTTGGCTAAATTTAGATCTTGTTTTGAATAAAGACAAATGTTGTAGTTGAAGATTTGCGGTGCTCGGACATGAACGATGATGACCTACATCCAGAAAGTTATGTATGATTGTGACCTAAACCATTCTTAACTACTTTCCCGTCGCGGGTTGTGATGAAGGCCTTACACTTGAAGCGTTTCCTGTAACCACACTGCCACCTTATATTTGAACCGCTAGCCTTCTCCTTGTGAAAACGGAAGCCATCCACCACTAATATTGGGTTACCTCTATTTGATGTGTAACTTGACACTAAAAGGAAAACAAATATTTTTATTTAGTAGGTTAACAAAGGTGGGAGGAAAACTGTCTATCTTACCTCAATGAGCCTATGCACTTAGTATCAGAGTACATTCTGATTTTGCATTTAATAACATCCTGTATGATGATGATGCCATCTAGCCGGTTGCGGCCACAGCGGCCGAATTTTTTGGCATTGGCTCCTTATTGTGGTTGCGAGGAATATATAATATAATAATATCCTATATACTCAAGCAGAAACTTGGACACATTGACAAAGTTTGGTAATTTAAAGAAATCTGCTGTGGCTACTATGTACCCAACAATAAATCTACCATTTACTGTACCTAGGTGTCGTTCGTTGACTTGTGTGTGCCCTGTCAGTTGAGAGTGTGTCATGGTCTCTCAAATGTATCTCTGATGGTGGCACATGTGCTGGATCATTCGGTTCCCTTCATGATGGTTTGAGCTGAGTGGTGCCAATTCATGCGACATGTTCGTGAACGGGCGCCATCAGTTGGGATTGGTCATAACTTAACTGCTTCGGGTGTAAATGTTTTTCTAGTATTAAATAACTGTACAGTAAATAAAAAAAAAATCTTTTCTTTCTTTCAGTACATGTGTGAGTACTTTTAATACTTTATATCTGTACGTAGTATAGTGAGTAGTGCTATTCTGGGTGCATCGTCCTCACATATATGAATTTATTAATGTAGTATTAGTAGTAGTAGGGACTCCCGTTTCCGCACTTAGACTCCCATTCGGTCCGTTGTGTGTGGGTGTCTAAGTACTGGCTAATAGCCAGCCTAGCTCCGTCCAAAAGCTTATTAATGTATGTATTTATGTAAATATTGTAAGACTTTTTTTTTAAAGAGTAAGTAAGGATTTTCTTATCCGTCCTTTCCATAACAAGCTACTTTTCCGAATGGACGGTAGAATCAATTGTTATTACTTGTAAATTTAAATTGTTGACCTTCAAAAGTGCCGCTTAACGCCTAGTTGAAATAAATATATTTGACTTAGACTTTGATACAAAATAACCTACTTATCTTTTCACTTACGAAACAAGAGGCTATTTGATAGTTCAAAATTGAAGTACTCATAAATATGACGTTCTTTTAGTTTAAGACCAAGCACTCGTTTTCTCGACCTGCAAAGGAGCCTTTGTGTCCATGTACCTGTTACGTCTAGAATATAATAAATTAAAAGTGAACATGAAAATGAATTTGTGGTATATTAATATGTATAAAAAACCGTACATTCCTCAAAGGTTCTATTCATACGGTAAATACTTATGTTTTATTGACATTTCAGTTCAAGATTACATAAGTTTCGTCTTAACCATATTACTAATTTAATTAATTACATAATTGTGGGATTTCATTAATAAAATTACATTACATAATTGTTTCGTCGAATAAACATTATAATATCTTAATATGGATGAAATTTTCACGATACACATTATTGGTTGAACCTAAACTCTACTTACGTTTATATGATAAACATGATAAAAACATGTAACTAGTTACTTATCTACTTACCATAAACCTACATATACCAGTTAGTATTTTTTCATGTTATTGAGTTGTAGTATTCATAACCAACATATAAAATCCCTGTATATAAAATTGAAAAGATAGTAACAGAATTTTAAGTTTTGACTAATTATTTTAGCACTAAGTAAAGTCAGAAAACAGTTTGACAAACTCTCAATTCAGAAATTGAGTGAGTAAACATTTTGGGCTTCACGTATTTTCTATATTAACTTCATCATCATCTATTTATTTATATATACTTTATTGTAGGTACACCAAGTTAAAACATAGAAAAAGAAACATCATCATTACGACGCTCTTTCGGCTGACCGAAAGACGTCCACTGCTGGACATAGGCCTTCCCCAAGCGTCGCCACACTAATCGGTCCTATGCGTTTCGCATCCACTGGACTCCCGCAGCCATGACCAGGACATCGCTCCACCTAGAGGTGCCTTCTAACACTGCTACTTCCGGTACGCGGTCGCCACGCTAGTACTTTTCGCCCCCAACGACCATCCGTTCTGCGAGCAATGTGCCCTGCCCCCTGCCACTTAAATTTGGGTTTTTCTTCGGGCTATGTCGATAACCTTGGGTCTTGCGGATGTCTTCATTTATGCCACGATCAAGCTAGGAAACGCAAAGCATAGCCCTCTCCAATGCTCTCTGGGCGACTTTAAGCCTTCTGATGAGGCCCATTCTGGCAACACATACTGGTCATTTAGACTGTCATCTTGAGACACTGTGGTAAGTTGGAGGAGAAGTTACCGCGCAACTACCCGAACGCTGCCCATCCAAGTCGGATTCGACGGTTGACCTCATTCTCGAAATTGGACCTACCTAACTCGACTGTTTGTCCCAGGTAGACATAATCGTCCACAACTTCGAGTGTAGAGTCTCCGACTTTGATAGGACTTGGTGCAACATGGGCATTCAACATTTTTGTCCATGTTAATTTTTAGACCCACTCTTTCGGAGGCTCTATTGAGGGGATCACTTCAGGTTTTCTCCACGTTGATTACAGTGACATCATGTGAAATGTGTTAATAGAAGTACAATCTCCTATTGGAGCGGGTACAGCGTAAGTTCTGCCGGTACCTTTACAAGAAAATGTATGGGTATTACCCATACTTGTATCCATCTCTGTTCGTCTCAGGAATGGTGGGTATTGATACCCTCGAGCTAAGACGTAAATGTGCGCTCCTTTTGCATTATTTTTTGCTGCTTAACGGCAAAATTGACAACCCTGCGACTTTGTCGCGCTTTGGCCTGTCAGCGCCGGCTCAGTACACGCGACTACGCTCGCGCCCTCTACTCGCGGCTCCTAGAGTCCGGACGCGTACTGCTCAATATGCCGCTACTAATCAGGCGGTATCATTACTTAATACACTGACTGCTCAGCATCCGGATGTGGACATATTCCACTCGAATATACGTTTATTTTTGATTAAATGCAAAGATTGTTTTAGCACATAAATGAATTGATCGATTATATTATTAAATGATTATTGGTAAATTAATGAACGATGATTATAACTTATATTAATATTGGGTATTATTTGATTATTGAATATCTATTTTTAAATTGTTTTAATTATTTATGCATTTTAATGTCTTACTTAGGGAATTGTCTGTTTAATTTTTATATATTTTTTTTTTATGTTTCTGTGATGTCTAAATAATGTAATTATTGACACTCTGTACGTTTTGGTTAACACTGTAAGTGCAGAGAGTAATTGTAATAATAAATAAATAAATGTGCTTCTTCGTCGACATGATGAAGTCTACCTCATTTTTCGTTGCACCATCGGGGCTCTGCCAGGTCCATTTCCTGTGCTCACGTTTTTGGAAAGAGTTCTTTATATAAAGGCCCTCCTTCTTCATGAAACTGGCCAGTAGATGACCCCGATGGTTCCGTCCTCCAAATCCAAATTACCCCACTCGCAGCTCATTATCGTCTAGTTTATCCATTGAAATCGCACATGACAACGGCGAAGTGAGTTTTATGACCATGCAAGCTCTGGAAATGTCTTCATACATGGTCACTACTTCGTCGTTGGGGTGTGCCGAGGTCGGGCGTAGACCTGTATGACCTTCAGCGAATACCTTAAGGATTTTCTGATTATAAGGTACGCCACCCTGTTCGACACACTCTCGATCCTCACTACGTTGGCCACAAGGGACTTGTGGACGATAAACCTAACACGACCATGGGACTGCCGGTCACCCTTTTGGAAGTAGAACAGGTTACCGACTTTAAGGATTATCGAGACTTCCCCCTCTCTTCAAACTTCAGATAACTCTATGATACTCCATCGTAATCCACTCAATTCTTCCTCGAGTTCGATAATCTTCGCGTTGGTCCGGACTGTACGCGTGTTAAATGTTGCCAGGGCCAGTCGTCGGTTTGTATTCTGGTAGCCGGAACCCGTCCGGGGATTCTACGCACCCCTTGCCACGCCATAACCTCGACGCTACCGTAGACGAGGGTAGACGGGCTGCCGAGCACTAAGACCTATTTTTTTTAATTATATATTATTATTTTAATATAATTATTGATACATTGCCGCTCTACTGTGCCATTTTAATTGTATATCTTATGTAACACAGTTATCAAAATTGTTGTTTTACAATTTCTATGTTAATTAATGTAATTGGTATCTGTACCGTTTTAATTAACTATAAATAAATAAGGCCCATTTTTTTGTTGCGCAATTCATAGGTTTGGAGGGGTTAGCCGTAATCGCCACGCTTGGCAGGCGGGTTGGCGATCGCACTTTGTTAAGTGCACAGAGAACGCTGCTGCCCATTCTCTGGTATGTCCCTTAGTCGCCTTTTACGACACCCACGGGAAGATATGGGATGGTGAAATTCTTTACGCCCGCCACCATTCTGACCATATGTTAACTTACTTAGACTTAACTAACCGAATTAGACTTGGTATAAATACAAGATTTTATGATATGTTTCTTATACAAACACCGTGAAACAGGCCATCATTTCTTAAAATTATGGCTTGTAATTTTAACTTGTACTGAGGTGGTTATGTCTATTATTAAAGCAGACAACCTGTCTTTCTATAGTCCTGATAAACGCCTTGCACTTGTGAAGTTTCCTGAAGGCGCACTGCCATCTTACTTTCGGGCCGAAAGTCTTCTCCTTGTAGAAACGAATGCCTTCTGCCACAAGCATCGGAGTGCCCCTGTTTGAGGTTATCATTTGCACTACAAACATACAATATTATTAGAAAATCATACAACTGGAAAGTACAAAAAGAAATATAATTTTTAATATTTTTCAAACGTGTTTGTAATACCTTTACAATATTATTGCTAAGCAGACTCCTAACACACTTGTTATGTAGGCATCAAGATTTAAAATAAATTTCCAACGCCTTCCGTATCATTCGGCATTGCTAGTATAAGTACAGGACACGGCGTTTTCCTCGCCTACTCTAGTAAAACGTCGTGTCCTGTACTTAAGTTGCCTAAGTTGTAGAATAAAGCACAGCTTGTATAGTACGCAGAATAAAAGAACGAAACAAAGTCTAAAGATTTTTTACATCAACTTTATTCAATTATCGTCATCATCAGCCCATAGCAGTCCACTGCTGGGCATAGGCCTCTCCAATCGCACGCCATTGGTCTCAATTTTCGGCAGTTCCCATCCAGCTGCTACCAGCCACCCGTCGTCATGGTCAGGGCATCCCACGCTACGTTTACCCATTCGTGGTCTCCAATCGAGAACACGTCGATCCCAACGGTCATCGGTTCTAGGGCTATTATGGCCGGCCCATTGCCTCTTCAGCTTGCTTATTTTCTGAGCTATGTCGACAACTTTGATTCTCTGCCGCATCACCCCGTTCCGGATTCGATCCCTCATAGAGACGCCAAGCATAGCCCTTTTCATAGCTCGACCTTTAACTGATGGACCAGCCGTACCGTGAGCGTCCACGTCTCGGCCCCGTAAGTCATAACAGGTAGGACGCACTGATTGAAGACTCGTTTATTTAAGCTCTGTGGAATTCGCGACGAGAAGTCTCGACGAAGTTGCCTAAACGCCGCCCGGCCAGCCTAGCTGTATTCTTCTGCTAGCCTCCCTCTCAAAATTGTTTTTACCAAACTGTAGAGTTTGCCCGAAGTAACCATATTCTTGAACAACCTTGAGAGCACCGCCATTGACAACAATCGTTTCCGGAGTTGCATGTGAGTTGAACATAACCTCAGTTTTGTCCAAGTTCATCCGAAGACCGACGCGTGCAGAAGAGTCAGCTAGGCCATCCAGCATCTGATGCAAGTCATGCAGCGATTCAGCCTAATGGCTGAATCGCTGCATGGCGACGTCATCTGCAAATCTCAAGTGTGAGATGTACTCGTCGTTTATGTTAATGCCCCGTTCTTTCCAGTCCATCGTCTTAAACACATCCTCCAACTCGTTGCTGAATAATTTGGGGAAAATCACATCCCCTTCTCTCACTCCCCGACGCAGTTAGATGTGTTCAGTTAGCAAACTGAACATATCTAACTGCGTCGGGGAGACTGGGACGATGGACTGGATGGACCAGCAGGTCCTGAACTTGGACGGTCATTGTAGCATTTTCATAAAGGCATCTCAGCACTTGGATGTATCACCAGTAAACTTGGCATCGTTGTATAGACTCCAAAACAGACTAGGTCTCGAGTCAACAGCCTTCTCATAGTCCACAAATGCAAAACACAATGGCCGATTATACTTTTCGGACTTCTGTATAATCTGACGAACTGTGTTTATGGATGTGGGATATGGTCTATGGTGCTGTATTCTCCTCGGAACCCGGCCCCGGCCGGCGCTAGTGGCAGAAACTCGTCGAGTCTTCCTGTTAAGCGATTCGCGACGTCTCTCTAAAACATCTTCAACTCAAGAAGTGAAATGGGTCTGTAATTCTTTAAAAACGTCTTTTTACCCTTTTTAATAAGACCACGCATTTAATTATCTCGCTGATCACAATATTTCTTCCATTCTACTATATATTTAGTAAAGTTCTTTTTATTTAGTTTATTATCTTAGTTGTCTCTTTCCATTTTTGATGCTGTGTAATCTTGTCTTCTTCTGACTACTGACCGCGCAAGAACATATCAAATCAACGAATAAAGTTAAACCAAGCGTTCGTTAATGACTGAAATCTAAACTAGCATTGGTGCACCCACCCTAACTTAAAAATATTTATCATCTTTTGCTCGATAAGTTAGTAGCACAATTTATTTATTTATTTAAGTATACATGTATAACTTTACAGGTCATACCTCAGGCGTTATACAATGAGAAAAAAAAACACTAAAACGAAACATAAGAATTAGGCAAAATTAAACATACAAATAAAAATTAAAAAAACACGACATAACAAAAAAACATACATAAAAGAAAAAAAAGAAAAAATAACAGTACAAAGAATACATACACAATTATTCACTAATCTAACTTTCATCCATCTTCTCACAAAAACTTAAACATTCACGACACACATCTATCCATCTACCAGCAAACAGGTCACACTCCGGTGCTGATGTCAGAAGGGCATTTAGCATTGTGAGTGCCCGAACTAGAGGCGAGTTAGCTCGGGACACCGTACGTGCCGGAGGTACGGCCAAAAGCCGGTGACTTCGTGGTCTAAGCTGTTGTTTGGGCACCACAGGAACAAACAGCCTCAACAACTGCGCCACGAGCTCCTGGCAATCACCCCCCACCCCGCATAATACGGCAGACAGAGATAAGCAAGAAGTACTTAAGCCTTACTTCGAGAGAATTAAAATTTAAAACACCAAGTAGAAATTTGGTAGGGTATAGGAATGGGCAATATCCGAAGAGTTTTTTTAAAAAGAAAAAGAAGAAAGGCTTTTTGGATTGTTTCAAGAAGTAAGGCGTAAGTACTCTCATACGGGTTCCAGATCACTGCTGCTGATTCGAGTTTACTCCTGACTAAGGCCATGTATACAAGTTTAATGGCATGTGGATTGGTAAACTCGCACATATTTCGAAGGACAAATCCCAGTCTTCGATATGACTCAGCAGCAAGTGTCCTCATATGCTCATGAAAGGTGAGCTTCGTGTCGAACAGAACTCCGAGATCATTTACAGAATTAACGCGGGCTATCAGATCACCACCTAAAAAGTACTCTTCATGGCAGGGATTACGAGTGCGACTGAATGTCATAACGCTGCATTTAGCAATATTGAAGAGTAACTTATTATCTATGCTCCACTGATAGACCACGTCAATGTCATCCTGCAGAGTAGTTGAGTCTGCTACTTTTTCCAAGCCAAATATTAACTTAAGATCATCAGCGTAAAGTAACAATACTCTTTCCATTTTTTTAATCGCAGCTTTGTGCTCTTGACGTCTCATATCTTTAACTTACTTTCGTGTTCCCCTTTCCTTCTTCTTTTGGTTACTCTGGCGTTCTTTTTCTTTCAACTGTTCAGGGTTTTCTAAGTCTTTGGTATCTGAGTCGTTCTGCAATTCGTTTCTGTTCCTTCATCTCGTCTTTTATTTTTTTATTTTTTTATGGAAGCCATCACGGAATCAAAGTCCTAAAGAAAGAAAACCGAGCACAATGGAAAATCGAAATAGAGGTCTCTCAAAAAAAAACTATAGAACTACTTATAAAAATATAGGTATTTATTAGGTATACCTACATTACAAACATGACACGTCATATTTCCACATAAACCACAAATTATTTAAAATGATAATAAATAAATCATGGCAATTTACGTGGCCACATATTGAGCTCAAAATATTTAAAGATACAACTTCACTATAAACGATCCATCCACCACCACCATCACCGCCATCGAACCATTCATCTCATAAGATTTTTTTTTTAATCCTATTAACTCTAAACAGACTTTGACTGAATTGACACTTTATTTAATATTATATATACTTTATTGTACACCAGATTATAAAAAAACTACAAAACAGTCTTATCGTATTCCGCGATCTCTTCCAGACAACTTGGAATGGACAGTGGAATTTTTAGATTGCTAGGGCAGAATGTGAGATTCACCATCATAAATTCATAAATAAAGTCATTCATATAAGTAGCAATTCAAGATACGTTTTTCTAAAACATCACAATTATCGTGCAAGCCAAGGTTGTCATGGTTGTGTTGTAGCAATGTTTTGATAACGGTCTCGCCTACAGTTGTGATCGAGGCTCTACACTTCCCGCGAGTCTTCTTGCCGCAATACCAATGTGTTTTGGGGCCCCTCATACTATGCTTGTAAAAACGTTCACCGCCAGCCACCAATATAATAGAGTTACTCGTTGTAAGTACTTTTTCCACTAAAACTGGAACCAGAACAAAACCAATTCAAAACACAGATGTAATTAAATCACACTTTTTAATAATAAAAAAATGGTTAAAGAATTTTTCAAATAGGTGCAGTAGTGCCGGAGATGAAACCATACCGATTTTGTTCTTTAAATCTCATGTTTATATATGAACAATTCTTTGCCATAGTAACCTTGAGTAACAGTACGTCAATCAGTATACACTTTCTGGACTTTGGCGCAAAGTAATTAACGAGAAAAACACAAGAGAAGATTAAACAAATAATTTTCGTCGTTAAATTTGTTGAATGACTTGTTGTCTCTGTTTCACTTAAATAATTTTCTTAGAAACGATACCTTTTCCATTGTAAAGAATTGCCATTATTATTGAATTACTTTTTACCTTTAGAAACGTAAACATTTAAATTTTATGTATGTTTTACGCAGATAAGAGTTCTGCTGATTACCAAAGGAAAGTAGGAAGGTCTGAATAAAACAACAAAGTAAAAAATCATAAATTATAGACGTGTAATATTATCTAAAGTAGTAAACTCTTGAAGATAAATATTACTCATGATTAAATACTGAATAAAAGATTCTCTATTTTATCCACCACCGAAGCCTAAGTAATATTTATTGTTACATATATTACTGTAGTGCGAGAGCTTATACTGATCCAGTAAGTCGATGCTACAATTTCATCTTAAAACTATATTGTAACACTTATACACTAAAACCCACCCTAAAACTTAATAAAATACTGCTTATAATATTAACTACATGTAATCATTCATATTTCATTTGATTTCAGCCACCGAAAAAAAATATAAGCCTCAATCTGTAAACTTTTGCAACAAGCAACATCTATTGGGAAGCACCTTTTGTCATATTTGCATTGATTCGAGAAGTATTGCTGTCGATGCAACTTCTAGGAATGCAGGATAAGTCACGTCTCGACTTTGTTCGTTAATATAAAATTCAATAAATTAACAAACGTTTAACTTACGCTAAGTCACAAACCACTTACAGTTGGGCTTAAAACTCTTAGTTAAGACCGAGTTCGATCTGAGATCCAAATTCTAATTCTGTTCCCAGCTCATAGGAACCATCAATGATAAGTATAGCTTTTGAACTTTACTAGACATGGCAGTGACAGAGTGTGCGAGATTTAAAAACACCAGCCAAGTGCGAGTCGGACGCACGAAGGGTTCCGTACCATTATCGCAAAAAACGGCTAAAAAATCACGTTTGTTGTATGGGAGCCCCACTTAAATATTTATTTTATTCTGTTTTTAGTATTTGTTTTTAGTGTTTGTAATTTCAACTGTCTAGCTATCACGGTTCATGAGATACAGCCTGGTGACAGACGGACAGACAGACGGATCGCGAAGTCTTAGTAATAGGGTCCCGTTTTTACCCTTTGGGTATGGAACCCTAAAAAATACGTAGTACATAGTATCTACGTCTCAAACATTGCAAAAATAAATAGATTTTTTTTTCAAGTCAGCAAGTCGAAATAGCTGTCAAATAAATTTTACTAAGTCACGGCCGATTCTTACTGTAGCTACCAAACCGTCAATTATATTAACCGAAACTGGAATGTGCACAGTATCGGAATACAAAAACCACCCATCTTTATGTAGATATGCAATGGCTTATGTTCTAAGAATTATTGCATATTTATTTCAACAGCAAGACATGTCTTAACAATCAGGGGCCGGTAGCCCCGACAGCGTTCGATTCAGATTCTCTTCAGCGATTTAAAATCTATTAGCACTAGTGTGAGCTAGTGGGTCATGGAACCCCCAAACTCGGACGATGGCGTTGTCCATAGTGTGGAGGGACGCTCTGCAGCCAGCCTTGGCTTTGACGCACACCCATCGTGTCCTGCTGCCGTACTTATTGACTCGGTTAAATCGGTACTGACCGATCATGATGACGGGGTTACCTCGCTGAGATTGCGCAAAAACAGGGTTCAGATCTGAAAATAATTTCTGTTTAAGTACCTGGTTGTGTATGACAGAATAGTTCATAATCATAATTGATTATCTTTGTATGTATGTAATATTCTTTATTACCTCATATATTTCAAACCACTAGACGGACTCATATAATTTAGGCATCGTTAGATAGGTCTTGACCGCCCAAGAGTTCTTAGATAAGTAACAATAAAAAAAACACATGGCGGATTTTCAGCGCCATATTGTGGGGTCCTATTTTTTTTCTCTCATACCCCACTGGGCACATTCTTATTTTTTTTAATACCTTGCCCCTTACTAGGAATTTCTTCCTGTATCGTGGGTGCGTTTACAAACATATAAACTCACATACACAAACACCCAGAGCCGGCCCAACTATCTGTAGGTCATACAAATATTCGTTCCGTGCGGGAATCGAACCCACGACACGCAGTGCAGCAGTCAATCGCTCAACCACTGCGCCAACCGTGCGCCCGAAGTATCAAAATTAAGGGTTTATAGTGGTTAAAATGAGCAAGAGCAGTGGCGGCCCAGTGGTATCGGCCGCGACTTACAAGTTGTAGGTCGTGGGTTCGAGCCCAGGCAGGCGCTTTACTTTGTGTAAATTATTTCATCACCACTGCTCTCAAAACGGTGAAAGAAAACATCGTGAGGAAACCGGCATGTCATAGAACCAAAAATTCGAAGACATGTGACATCCACCAACCCGCACTGGGCCCGCGTGGTAGATTACGGCCCATTCCCTCTCACAGAGAGGAGACCTGTGTCCCAGCAGTGGGAACATTAATAGGCTGATGATGTGTGGTTAAAATATATACCACTTATATGTTTAAAGATGTAAACAAGAAGAAAAGCATGTTGTGCAGTCGGAGGATACATATTCACGAGCTGGATGACCAAAATCATACATATCCTTAAATCTTTATAGTTCGCTTCTTAACCAGTCGGATTTTTTGATTTAATTATCTTTTTTTTACAAAAACACTGTAGTAATAAGATAGTAAAAATCCATTAATTCACATACATAAAAACTTTTTAACATAAAAATCAAACTAACTTCGAAAACAAAACAAGTCCTTAACCATTTCGTTTTGTATTGGAAGTTGGTTTGATTTTTTTATTAAAAGGTTTTTTTATTTATCTCTTTTGAGTTCTGGTAGGTACCTGCTATTACCATGAAAATCATTTATAGTCAAACTAAATCTCAAAGAAAAAACAAAAAGATTGCGATGAATAGAGAACCTCCTCCTTTTTTGAAGTCGGTTAAAATGGAAAAACGCAACAAAGGACACATCCTAACCATGTTGGTACACCGGGTACAGATTGCCAAGCAGTATAAACGGATTATTATTGTTACTCATTTCTTCTACCGAACATGACATATGTCATAACATTTGACTGCTGTCAAAACTGATAGATGGTTATTGTTGTGAACAATGGATTATCAGCTTAAATCTTTACTGATTTACTAACATGGGAGCAGAGTGCAGATGTCAAATTCTCTATATAGATTCCTGGTTCACCAAACCAATTAAAGTCAGGCGAAAGGATAACACCGTAAGAAATTAAAGAAACTGTTGAAAAAGGAAATTTTTATTAGCATTAAAATGATACGGTTTTATTAATATAAGTAATAAAGCGTAAATTCTATGTTTATATAAATCTCTACATGATCTAAGGCTAATCTTACGCTAAGTAGATGCGCAACTTGTGACGTAATCAAACAATAAGGGACTAATGAACCATTTGGGGAAGAATTTTATTCGAATTGTTCAAAATAATTTGATAACATACAGCCTTATTTATAAAAACTCGCTAACAATATTAGAACATCAAGATAGAAAGAAAATGTTTTTTTGTTTCAGTACTGATTTGAATACTTATAAATTATGAACTTCCATTAAAATCCTTTATAATATTATTAGCAATTGGTACTTTAATTATGTTAGTAAAGACAAAAAGATACTTACTTTAAACGATAAAGAAAAAAAAGGAAAAAAAAAAGGAATAGAAACAAGACGGAACAAAATAGATCATCTAATCCAGTGTTTAAACTAATAATTAAGTTTTTATAAATAAGGGCCTCACCTATAGGAAACACTGATTCTTTATTTAATAATATATTGTTCGGTACAGCGATTTCGCTGACCTTCTAAAAATATAATAATGACAAAAATGTAAAACTAACCACGAATAATATTTGCTTATATAAAATTATACGACACTTTAAACCGAACCGTCAAATAAATTAATCAGTGGCCGAAAAGAACAAAAATGTTTTACAGTTTATATGAAGTTCAATGTAATCCAAATCGAGTATACGAAATCATTCATCACCAACGTCGAACATTAATTTAATAATTTTAGGAACTTGAATATGCTAGCCAAAATAAACTAAATCTTAAAGATAATACAGAAAATACGAATAATAGTCTAGAAAATCTCAAAGTAATTGAGTAGCTACCATTTACAGTAGATGCCTTTATTTACCAGTACACAACACACATTTAAGTGATGATGATTTGCCCTAAAATTGCTACATGGCAGAGTTGAATACAGATCATCACCACACTTATTGCTAAATTAAATGATTAACCACTTAACAATATATTATCAGCCTGTTACTGCAGGGCAAAGGCTTCTTCTCATGCAGAGAAGGCACGAGCATGTATGATTAAACCATACTTGCTCAATGCGGTTTGACGATTTTAGACTTACAGTAACCATAAGTCCAGGTTTCCTTACGACGATGTTTGCCTTCACCATTGTAAGCAATATCCAGTTTATCCTGGACACTAAATTAAATTAAGAAAATTTCAGAAGCACTTACTTCATTAAAAGTATGTTAAGCTAATAAGGACATCAGATAAAGGTGCTACCTCACCTGGAGCGTTCGCCTGTAATGTAACATTTCAGATTCGATTTTGAGCATTACATTACAGTACTGCCTCCCTGACTTGACGAGCATTCGCCTGTAATGTAACATTTCTGATTCGATTTTGAGCATAACATTACAGTACTACCTCCCTGACTTGACGAGCATTCGCCTGTAATGTAACATTTCAGATTCGATTTTGAGCATTACATTACAGTACTGCCTCCCTGACTTGACGAGCATTCGCCTGTAATGTAACATTTCTGATTCGATTTTGAGCATAACATTACAGTACTACCTCCCTGACTTGATGAGCATTCTCCTGTAATGTAAAATTAGATTCTTTTTTTTTTGAGCATTTTGTTGATTCCACAATGTTTACAAGTGGTGCGCATTGATGTAACAAGTTATATCAAAATATTACACATTGTATCATAAAGTTGTGCACTGTAATGCTCGGTTCACTTCCCTAACCGATGAAATGCTTAAATCTGTAACATTACAGGTAGCGCACTGTAATTTTCGGTTCTCCTCCCTCACTGATGTAATGTTCGACTCTGTAACGTTACATTACAGGCGAATGCTCCAAGTGAGGAGCACCTTAACACAACATGCCACTACTATTTTATTGCTATCAATTACACGATTTAACTACTCAAACCGTAAGTCTTGGTTTTAAAGGGTCTTCGTCATATTTTGATAGATAATACAACAAAAACAGATCATCAAAAAGAACAGCACATTCTGAACAGGGTAAAGCCTCATATATCCTAAAAAAAATAGACTTGCCTTTTAAAATAAGTTAAGTAATAAACTTAGCGATCTCCCTGATAGCTATACGCGATTCGATTTGTAGTCGTATATCGATGAGCAATTGCAAGTACGTTCAAACGGGCACAATGCGATGCAATTCGACCGATTAGCACGCGAAATTTTCAAAAAAAATAGTTGCGCTATGTCACCTTTCGAAGCAAATAAATTCGGAACATCGCGTCGCGCTATCAGTAAACTCCCTAAACCTAGTCCCTAAGTCATAAAGTCATGTATTACCGTACCTAATTAACATTTATATTTAATATTAAACTAGTAACTAGTATCATAGTTATACCATTTTGTTAAAGGGATACATTTCTCTTTTGAGATTCTAGAAAAAATAAGCTACGTGCTTTATAATTGTACTTTAAGTCTTGGAAACTATTACATAATATAAGGATTTAATTAAAAATAATTACTTTCAAGATAGCAGCTTTAAAGAATTTATAAGAAATTGAACATTTATTTATAACTCATTTACAAAATTTTTCGGCGCGTGGCCTTAATCCGAACTACTGCCGGCATCTTATTTTCCAATTCAATTTTTACTAACAGTTCCTTCCTGACATGACATTCAAGCACCAAAAGATCTTTGTAGAACTGAAGCTACTAAAGAAATTTGAACAGTGTAACACATTCTAAATGCCAATTGATTTTGCAATGCAATAGTATCAATTTGTTTTCGAATAGACGAATTTTTCAAATAAATGAATTGACAAAATTAAAATGTTTGTCATTCTAAGTGTGGTACGCAATGAGGCGGCTAGAAAATGCTTCGGTCGACACCAGCACATTATCGGGAGACACAAAAAGGCTTTAACAAAGCGACATTCTATCAGCGATAACGCTTATCTAAAGTCAAGAATACGACTGCCGTGCGTTACCGACATGTCACGTGGTCAATCCTATATATTTAAAAAATAAACTTTATCGCTGATAAAATGTCGCTTTATCTAGAACCCCTAATCGCCTGAAAGAAACCCTTATACCTTCAAATAACATAAAACTTAATGATTATGTTTGCCAAGAGTCTTGACGATAACATTGTCAACGGTAGTGATGGCTGCAGTACACCCGTTCTTCTTCTTGATGCAAGTCCAGCGAACCTTGGACCCCCAACAAGCGTGTTTGTTGAACCGCCACGGTCCTATCTGTACCACAAGGTTCCCGCGTTGAGATAGGTCAAATTTTGGCTCTGAAATTTCATCATAAATGTTGTATTACCATCTTTTTTACCATTTTTATTTTGATGTCAGAGTTCGTATCATTCATAATTTTCATGCAAAATAATGTTTCAGACTTATCCATTAAATTCCTACTACGCGATAATACGTAGCTGGTAAGTCAAAGTCAAATGTAAAATGTGGTAAAATGGCAGAGGCCGACAACGTATTATTACGTAAGTATTCCTTTTAGATTGTCGTTCCACTCACAAACAGTGATGGCATTGGATATTTTTGCAGCTAATTATCCACGCTTCAACTTGGCGTTGGTAACTTCCAACTACGAAATATTACGTAGCAGGCCGTTTTTATGGTGGTCACTGATTGTGATCAGTTGATTAAATTCAGCTTTCAATGGGTTAAAAAATTTGGCTTAATTAAAGAAACAAATAAAATAAAAAATGCAAATTGTTTAACTAACTTTAATAATAAGGATTACAACTTAAACACTTTGTATAGAACATAACATTAATACCGATCACATAACAAACCTTTGATATTTATGTCTAGCCAATATATTTTTACCACACATATAAGTTTAACATTACAAGAAAACTGTGCCCGGTTACACATAAACCAGCTTGTGTTAACAAAACCATTTGAATTTTTATGATAAATGTGTTTTGGGACTCATTAAACTAACCGTTAAATGTGACAGTAGAGCAGTGATGTAAAACCATTCAGCATTCAATCACTGGAAATTTTCAAAAGTATGCACTCCACAATTACCTTTAAATTTTTTCTTTTAATTTTTATGATCAATGTGTTATGGAACTCATTAAACTGACCGTTAAATGTGACAGTAGAGCAGTGAGGTAAAACTATTCAGCATTCAGTTACTGGAAATTTTCAAAAGTATGCACTCCACAATTAGTTTTAATTTTTTTCTTAAACATCCTTTATACTACTCTTATTTTAATACTATTATAGTTATTTATGCAACTGTAGTATAATAAGGGGTATTAAAACAGAAATCTGGGTTTATAATGATAATAGTATCACATGAGTGTTTTAATACCTATTATGTACAGTTTTATACAAGACTTTATTTGCACCCATGACATGAAACCTTTATAAAAGGTTCTGAAACCATAGGGTGTTGTACAGTGTTGTAAAAATTAAGGAAATCTTATCTCTATGTAAATTCATGGAAAGCTACCTGTGCCCAGAGCACGGAAAACCAAGAGTCCTCAAGGTTTCGGAGACGCCGATAACATATGTCGTCTCGGGCGTACATGCATACACCCGCGTGTGGTTTAAAATTGTGCTCCAGGGTAAACCCTGGGTATGATAAGTACGACACATCTGAAGGACATCCGATCTGCGTCTCCGAAAGGAAAATAAGAGCTGATCTATCAGTCTCCAGGTGGTGATGGACTGCTTCAAGATTAGAGTGAAGGCCTCTTACATTGCTGATGTGCACTTTGAGTAACCGGGAGTGCTGCCGCTGTAAAGCTTTTCTTTTATGTTTCCTTGGCCAATGCAATTTTGAGGAAAAAGGGGAGGAGAAGGCAGTGAGATGAGGTGCCACGCTGGCAACTGACAGACACGCACTGACAAGACGCCATCAATGGGGGACTGGTCTGGAGACTGCGGGGACGCCCGAGCCCTTCCTGGAATGTCCATCGGGCCCTGTCTTCTGATCGCCAACCAGCACGATGGTGCTTTCCGGGCTTTTTCGACAGTTGGCAGGGCAGCCTTTCGTGTGCGGCTGGCACACTACTTGGGCCCCCAAATACCTGCAGTATTATAACATGAGTGTGGGTTTATAAACCGAGCTGTAGGCGAGGTTTTTAAAAGTGTCACACGAATGTTTTAATACCTAGTTATGTATTGAGATTGAACTTACTAAATAAAAGAAAAAGTCAAAAGAGTAAGAAAAATTCAGTAAAGCAAAACGTATGAAAGGCGCCAAAACCCAGCACATCACCGCATTAACCGTGCATGCGCTAAAGTGGGCGTTGCCACAGACAAGTAAAAATTGGAATCATAATATAATAGGTAGTATAAAAAAACATTTCCCTCACGCTGTCGGATAAAAATGGCGCGCCCCGCATAAGCATTCCATTACAAAAAATAATAGATGGAAACTCCTTGGTGATATTAACTTCTTGGATAAGCCCTGTATGGTAATAGAAAAAAAATGTTTTATAGCATTATTTTGCTAGAGAAAAAGTGTTATAATAAGATTCTATTTTTAAATTTCGGTATTGTGTTTATAAAGTATGTCAATATAAACTCGTTTTAATGTTTATAATTCGAATATTACGATATGAGAGTAGATAAATACATTTAGTAGTTAGGCTCGCAGTAGGAAAATCCAACAGCAATGGAGAACCTCAAATAAAGTAGTTAAGACTTTACTATCTTACAGTGACTCCTACAGAAACACAACATTTTTTAGATACTGAAAAACGTTTTTATATTAAGATGTATGTTATACCATGTAGCAAATTCTGTCTAAATATAATTTGATGCATTGTCAATAATAACTAGTAATATTTATTCTTTGAATGTTAACTTATTGAATGTCGAGTTTATTATTTATTTAGTATCCCTACAACTAAATAGCTAGGATCATAGTCATTTTAAATATTTTAGCTAAACTTTAATAGTTAAACAATTACAACTCTACTAATACAAACCGCGTTATTTGACTAGTGGTAGCAAATCTATGGCTGAGAAATATTTTTGTCTCGCGAATCCTCTATAGAAAATACTTCATCCATTCCATTCTTCGTTCATTTTTGTAATGTAAAAACTGATTGTGATTACATTATAAAAATAATTACTTACTTATTATTTCCAATAAGCCCAACCATCAAAGACCGTGAGGGCCGTGAAGCTTGAGCCATAAGGTTGATGACATTGCGACTACTAGTCAAAAAAGAAGGCTCCACAAGCTCGGTGTCCAAACAGCAATATCAAATGAACCACAATGGAAATCATCAATGAAAGACATTCAAGTTTGATCACCGAAGACCTTTTTTTTTATACAGGAGTTATGATAAACTTTATCAGTAGGAAACAATTATATAAAACGTAACTTTTGTACCTATCATAATAAATCATTCTAGTGTCAACTATTATTTCATTTCAATCTCATAGTACGTTCAGTATCCACTTCACTCCACACGCTAGTGGTTGTGCCATCCATTGAGCTTGACGAGGCGGTCGTTGACGGTGACGGCCACGCACCGGCAGCCACTGGACTTTCTCGCCGTGCACTCCCACCAAGTCTTCACACGACGAGCCAGCTTCTTAATAAACCGATAGTTGCCCCACGTTATAATGGGGTTCCCGAACTTTGTAACCCCGAATACAAGAGGATTTACAACCGATGCTGTAAAATTGAAAAAAAGAAATCTACGTTAAGACACACACGTTATATTCAGTCACTATGTAGAAATTAATATAAAATTACGCAATAGAATTGAAACAATATGGGATAAGGGACAACAGCCTACAATACCTCGTAAGGTGGGGTAGACTAGAATAGTGTCATCCATTATTAAGTTGTTTAACTTTTAAAAACAAATGGAAAACTCACTAAAACGACAAGATATAAAAACAATTTGTTACACAATTTATTATATACAATTATAAATTATCTATCATTACAAACTGCATTTAGAGTATAATTAATTTCACAACAGTGGTTTCCTTGGTCTTTAGGGTTCCGTACCAATACGGTAAAAAATTACCCCTGTGGGTGCTTACATCTAATACTATCGACTCCGGAACATTTTCAAATAATGCTAGTAATAGCAAACGTAAAAGTAACTTTTATCTACTAATACTATACTGAAACTTGAATATTTTAAAAAGTAAGGTAAAAAATTTGCAGGATTTATTGGTCGATTGCCGTGTGTGTACCTACTGTGTATGCTTTCCTACCAAACTAACTAATCTACCTCTGTGGGTGAGTCCGACCCGTTCTTATCCGGTTTTATTTTTAAATCATGAGTATATCGAATATGCATTTTAACTATGTTTTCATTTTCAGTGACTATGAATGAGTTGCATCGCTCCCTTGCCTTGATGCAAATCCATCTTTTGTATGTGCCCCTGGTCCTCATCAGTTTAAAACGCTGTCCCGAAAATACTATTATTGGGTTCCCGAATTTGCTTTTGGCAAAATAATATTCTTCAATTTGCTCTTCACCTGAATCTGAACCTAAAAAATTATAGAACGTAAAAAAAAGCTTCAATCAAAAAACATAATTCCCCGCCTGTATGGTGGCACAATATGATTTGAAATGATTCCAAAAGTTTCGTTGAATTCGCAAACTGCACCTAAAAAACAATAAATTTCCTCTAGATCGAACCTATTATAAGATTATTTTTAGTAAGTTCCATTTAAAAATAAAATATCTAGTAGACAAAATAAATTTCATATTTATTATTCACAAAATTCAAACACGCCACCGACTAACATAATTTCCTAATATTAAAATTAAATTCTACGAATATTTGTGGTCTGAAAGATTTTTGTATCTTTTTTTAGACCACTGCTGTTATAACAGAAGTATGAAATCTAATGTGGACTCTACAGTTAATCCATATTATTGTTTAATTACCATATTGTCTTTGTCTCTTTCGTTTAAAACGATTTCGTTTGTAAGTATTTCATTACTTTGACTACCAAGAGTATCACGACCAGACCTGTGGAGTTCTGCCTAAGGACTCTATACAAAAAGTTACATATCTTTCTTAATTTTTAAGTAAATATTTACAGTGAATCTATATCCTCTATTAAATTCTACATTTCTACTCAGACTTGACTAGTTTGAATTATTATTAATGTATCTTATAAAAATAATTTTTAAACTATCTTTTCGGTAACTTCTAATTCAATAAGGCTTGTTTTAGTAAAGGCTATATAGAGACCATGATTTGCACTGCGGACATTCGTTGACCTGCGTCGAGGAATTACATACATTGAGATATAGCAGTGTCTAGTTCTCTAATGATTATGTACATTCATGTGCCAGATGATGGTTCTGTCGAAGGTGTGGAGCTTGGCCTTGCAGCCGCGCGGTTGTTTGGTGCATCGCCACTTGGTCACCGCCCCCCTGACACAAGTCCTGCAGTACCGGTAGGATCCCATGCACAGTTGAGGCCTCCCAAGTCTTGAGACACAGAAAAACGGCGCCTTGTCTGGATATAAAATGACCATATTAATAATATTGGAAAATGTTTGTACAGTGAGCTTTTATATTTCTAGTTTGGATACTCACTTATTACTCTGAAGTGTTTAGTTTAGTGAAGGATACAAATCTAAGTACAAAAGTAAAAATTCATATTAGGTAGTATTCACAGACTTTATCTATAGGTAATTATCGAATACATACAATAATACATTAAAAGGTAACTACACAAGAGGTATTCAATATCTGCATTAGAACAGATTTTCAAGAAATAATATTGGTACGAAAAGGTGATGATGGTGATGATCTATTAGCAATGTATGCTATCCATTTTCTGCCCCTAAGTTTCCACTAATAAGATCAGAAGTATTAAGTACATATACATATTTGCTTGCATTACGCACTAGAACACGGAGAAGAAGAAGAAACGATTGAACGACGTCTACAGTAGACTTCTTTCGCCAAACTTGCTCTTTTGTCCACTTACGGTTCCTTTATTTCTCAAATTTATTACAATGGCATTCACTTGCATGAGAAACTTACATATCTAAACAATTTAAGTTATGTTGTTGAGCGTACCTACGTACAGGACAACAAAAGTAAAATAACATATTATGTGTACAGTTAGATTGATATGATAGTTAATCTTTACACATTTTCAAAATAAGGTATTTCAATGACTAAATTTGACCCAAACAAAAAACAGGGCAAGCTAAACAAAACCGTTTAAAAACAAAACACTTGCAAAACTAAATCAATATTACAAAAAGTTTAGTAGGTAGGAAGTAAATAAGTACAAAGAATAAGTGAACAGTTGACAAGAAGCGCCATTTTGAGGCTGATCATAATCGAACTTTAGTTGTGAGTTATTTATTTTGTTAAGTAATTTGTTGTTGAAGTAGTTTTTTAAATAAACGTAGTGATTTACACTCTTTAAATTGTTTAAATTAAATTCACACACTTTAATTCTAATCAGTATGATTATGGTTATTCTTCACCAGCACGATCTCATTCTCGATGGTGCTGACACGCGCTGTGCAGCCGAGCCTGTTGCACCGATAGGACACCTTGCCACTGGCCTGGTGCTGGTAATTCCTGGAAAATCGCTGCCCGTTGTACACAAGCATGGTTGTACCCTTTGACGTCGTTATGAATGAAGCTGAAAATGTAGTTACAGTGACTTTGAGTACGCATCATCTGAAAATGTCGTCTGCAGAGATGTCATGCATGGGTTTAATATAAAATACATACACCATAAACTCACGCCTTTTTCCCATGGGGGTAGGCAGAAACTATAGAACGCCACCTGCTACGATCCTTACATACTTCTTTTGCTTCACTCACATTCATACATTTAGTCATAAACACACGCCAGTTATGAGAACTGTGCGCCTGGCCTTTCTGAAAAACGTCACCAATAAGGTCTATGTATGTCTTTCTAGGGTGTCCCCTCCCGGTGTTTCCATTCACGTCTGCCTTGGAAATACCTTTCGTTAGTCGCCTTTCATTCATCCTCTCAACATGGCGAAACCATCTTAACATACTCTTTGCAATTTTATTCACTACATCTTCTTTTTAACTACTACGTTTTCTTATTACATCATTTCTCCATCTATCATTTAAAGTTACACCACACATACTTCGCATGGCACGCATTTCTACTGCATTAATCCTACTTTCATGTCTTTTTTTGCCATACCCAACCCTCATTTCCATATTATAAGTGTAGGCACCAGCACGCTGTCGTGAACGGCTAGTCGGGCCTCCGGAGACATCGACTTGCTGGTTAAAACTGCATGTATAGCACCATTCACTTTATTCCCTGCATACACTCTCCTTCTCTTTTAACCGACTTTCTAAAAAGGAGGCTATGTTAGACTTAGTTTGTTTTTCTTTTTTTGTGTATGTTCACCGATTTCTCCGTCAATTGTGAACCGATTTAAAGAATATTTTCCGAAATTGTTCCCATTTTAATTTGGTGAAGATCTGATGAAGAACTTCTGAGATATACAACAGAACTCTACAATAAATAACGGCAATCTCTCGGGATTGCAGCAATCGCATGTCTGTTTATTGTTTATACCATTTCATAACATAACATCACGCCATTACGCTCTAAAGAGGTACGCAGATGTTTACAGTTCACCTTGGTACACTCTCATTTCACCGGATATGTTCAAGTTTCATGATATTCGGGTAATCTATTCTGGCATTATAGGTACAACTAAAAAGTGAAAACAAAAAATCTTTTACAAAAAAATACTACCGGCTTCCAAATAAAAAAACTACAAAGTGAAAAATAACTTTGTTTTTAGAAAGCAATAAAAGGTGTCCATAACGCAATAAAATGATATCCTACCAAAGACACCGACTTACTCAACGGGTGCCACCGACTACGTTGGTAGCCGCGCCCAGTATGACTTAAATGTCATGAACCAAAATAAATATTTTAACAACAGAAGTCTACAAATTTAAACAATAGTTTATTTGTAATCACTCGGTATAAATTAAATTAGGTTTATATGATATCATATCTTATAAATTACTAATAAATACCGAACTACTCAGTTAAGTTCTTCGATAAAATTTTGAGCCCAGTAGAAACCCCGTTAATTCCAGCGTCAGTGGAGTATATCGTATTGTAAGCGACGGATTGCATTTTATTGTCTATGGTTGTCTGTTAACAATCATGGCACTTTATAGGTGGGCTTATGACAAATATAAAAATAAAGGCTGTTCGCAATATAGAAGATAAATTTGGATGCATCAAACATGCATATTCGTTGAACGTATTTGCTCTCAATTGCTAAATCTCAATCATTTCAGCAAAAATGCATCAAGCATTTATTCCAACAGAAATTTTCTCTTTCCTTCAAAGACACTCCTCAGACATTCTTCGGAATGGTCTCTCTGCGACACTTCAAGGACGTAGGCTCCCCGCGTTCGGATCCTGCGGTTGCAAGGCCTGAACTGACAGATCCAGGAAACCACGTCGCCGTTCTCCTGATAGGTCTTGTTGAATCTTTTACCCTCAAACACGGCCCCGACTTGTCCCTTGGTCGTCATTAATAATTGAACGATACCTAAAACTTTATTTCATGATTATTTTTTAATAAGCTGCTTCTCAACATCTTTTATATCCATCCGCTCTCTTTACGAGAGCGCAAACTGAAAATTTAAAAATGGCTCAAAACCTGACTTATGAGGAAACAGAGTGCCTCATACAAACTTAAATTGTATTCTTAGCACATCCTTCACATACACATACACGCACCCCTCCTACACACACACACTCACAGTCGCACGCACCTCCACACCCTCCCTCACCCACACACGCAAACACATACACTCACACAAACACCCACACACACACCCACTTATACTGCTACAATCTTTTTCAACACACTTGCTCATAAAGTGTCTCTAATTTTACCGCAATTAGGCACATAATGACAGCTGTAATCAAACTGAATTTTTCATTGTTATTATTCACAAGTGAGTTATAGAGTTATTTTGTATTGGTTAAGTTGCTTTGTTCTTAAAAAAGTTTCGATACAAAAAAGATCGTGCTCAAGAGTACAAATAAATTAATGGACCTATTGCTTGCTCATTTCATGCAAATTCGTATTGAAATAGTTAATTTCAACTTGTACGTGTTTAATAAATAAAACTTTCAGTCAAATATATCTTTTGTTTTCTCTGTAATAAAGAAAACATGAAATTCCCAATTTTGTACGTGACTATCTATCCGCTATCCGCATTATTTTAGTCTATGGCCGATCGCAATTTTAAGATGCGCGAGCATTGGAAATTGATGAATTTTTCCCGCCATTGCGAAAACTTTTTCACAACTCGTTTTCACTGTTGAAATTACAGTTATTTTAGTATTATTTTCTTCACAAGTGTGTTGAAAAACGTCGTATGATACACGTGTGTATTAATGATTACTGTCCTCGGCTCTCTTAAGACCCTCACCTAACGGCTCGGGTCTCAATGGCGCCTCAGCGGTAATCACCAACATTACACACTTGTACCATAATGTACTATTATATTAATATATCTATGTCTAGTTTTAGTTTTGTTGTTATTATAAATGTTTGTCTATTTTCTACCTTTAAGTATAACCAAAATTTTTCTTGGAACTAAGTGGTAAGTGGTATTTTTTCTTGGTGGTGGTTTTTTCTTGGCTCCTGGGGTGGGCGCTAATAACTGCGACACAGTTACCTTCTACGAGTAAACTAACGCAGTATTAACGTACACAAAAATTGTATTATGTTTTTGTTCCAATAAATATTTGTATTTGTTTCTTAGGTTTAGAAAAGGTTTGGTTGTGCTAAATAAGATAATGCATGATTTATTTCCTCATTTATTTCGTGTTTCACATAAATATTGGTATATAACATACCACCGGTATTATTTAATAAACTATATCAAACAAATAACACATTGATTAATCAATACCAATTCCGGAGTGTTTATAATTTGCAATATTTAAATAGAGCAATTCCAAATTTAAGTATTTTACTAGATACTATGGCTACACAGATCTGGTAACATTTTTTTTTGTTTTTTTAACTTTGTAGATACCAAGGCATTGATACATCACCTGAATCTTTTTTTTATTATTCTTAAGAATATCACACTTCACACTAATCACACTTATATTATAAAGGCGACAGTTTGAGAGTGTGTACGTTTGTTACTTCTTCACGCCAGAACGGCCGAACGGATCTGGATGACATTAGATGAAAACAGAGATAGATTAAAGTCAGGAATAGCACAAAGGATATAGTTAGGATTAGCACAAAGGATATAGTTTTTATCCCGCGAATATGTTCCCTTGGGATAATTTTCGACTTTTACGCGGGCGAAGCCGCTGGCTGAAGCTAGTAACAATATAAAAATACATTGGTAATATGTAAGTCGATATAAATAGACGAATTTAATTAATGACAAAAAAGAGATAACATGTGACTGAAGTGATAAATCTCCTTAAGGTTTGTATATAACCTAATAATATACCTCATTTTTACAATCATAAAATTATCAGAAAATTAACTTAAGATATTTCGGAGATATCTCTAAAAAATAATAAAATTGTGGAACGGCCCGTCTGGCCTTGTGATAAATAGATTTGACAATAGCGGATACACCAATAAAGTCACTGAAACTATATTGAGCTATTATACGATAAATAAGGATATCATAAATAAAAAATATAAAATGAAAAACAACACACTAACAACAGCTAAACTACTCGTACGTGAGCATTAAGAGCATAGTGTCACTTATTACACCTCACGTTGAATATCGTCATAAGCTTCTAAATCCAACTCGATACATTCAAGTGAATGCCCTTTATCAGAAATGGTGATGACGTTCCGTCCCCGGGTCTTGATCCTGCGGTTACAGACGTGTTTGTTGCGACAGATCCACGACACAGTCCCGTCGCTCCCCTGGTAGTTCTTGTAAAACTTCTGCCCATTGTAAATAGCCCCAATCTGACCTCGACCAGTTTTGTAAAACTCCACCTTTTCTGAAAACACAACATACATATAATTTCAATTCCAATACCTTGTATCTCACTGCTTAATTCTAAAGAATGCTCAAAGATACGGATAAATTGCAAAAGTTATCTTACTTAATATTATTAATGCGAAAGTTTTGATGGATGTGGGTGGATATGTGGATGTATGTTTGTTACTCAATCACACTAAAACGGCTGAACGGGTCTGGATGATATTTGACACAAAGCTAGATTATAGTCTGGAATAGCACATATGATACTTTTTATCCCGGTAAAATGTTCCCTTGGGATGATATAATACTTTTCACGCGGGCGAAGCTACTGGCAGAAGCTAGTCTACAATAAAACAACGTATTAATACTAACAAAATATAGTATTTATTAAACCAGCAATTTACATGTACCATTATAGTAAAAATATCTATATTAACGAGTAAACTCTGATAAATGTCGTCAACGATTTCATAATTAGGAAACACAAGATGGACAAGAGCATCCTTCTATCTGACAAAGTTCATCAATTATTTCAACTTTCATATATATATAATTCCTTAAAGAAGTTGACCTCTTGAGACCTTCCCGGACACTGAATGGCTATGGCCCATAGCTGCAATGAAACTAAATATTTATCGTGGCTCGTTTAGTACCTGCAAAGGTGAGTGCTTGTGCCAATATCTGGTACATAGCAGTTCATTGTCTATGGTCACCGCGGTCGCTGGACAGCCTCTCTTGGAACACCGCCACGACACCCTTGCGCCCGAGGCGTACTCCTTCCTGAAGCTGTGGCCTTCCACTATCAAGCTCGTAGAACCCAGTCGGTTCGTTGAAAATCGTACACCTATGGCATAAACGGATATGTATTTTTCTGTGTGTGTTAATACTAACAGTATTTTTTACTAATGTCATTCGATTTTATACCTTGGATTCGCTGTAACTCTTGTGCCTTCAGTAGCCTACTGTAGTTTTAATTTTCAAAAGATCACTAAAAAAAGCCGTAGATTAATAACACAATTATTACCACTCCCATACTTGAACCGTATTTTGCGTTATTAGAACCGTACCCTGTATATTTGGATGGTGCCATAAACAATTATAAGAGGAGCTCGTGGCTAAATAATAACAGCCGCACTGATCGATCATCAAGGTTAAGCAACGCTTCAAGAGGTTGGTCCGTGGATGGGTGACCATTTCAACATACCAAGTTTCCTCCGTGCCTCGGAAAGCATGTTAAGCCGTTGGTCTGGACTGTCATTTGAAGATCTTTGACAGTCGTTACGGGTAATCAGAAGCTTGAGATCTGACACCAGTCTTGCCAAGGGGTACCGTGTTACCCATTTACTGGGTTGTGGAGGTCAGATAGGCAGTCGCGCCATGTAAAACACTGGTACCTAACTGAATCCGGTAAGACTGGAAGCCGACCCCAATATTGTTGGAAAAGGCTAGGCAGAAACACACATTAACTATTATAAGCACCTTGTCTATCTTTGCACCGATATTTTTTTAGATATTAAACAGGGGAACCAAACATTTGTTTTTTTCTGATCTGGTAAATCCACTCCAATCTCCAATTAATGTTGTATATTTCATACAGTATTGCAAATAAAAACACCAACATTATTTAAGCACAATATAATAAGTAATAAAGGAGCAGTCTAAATTTAAAAACAAGATTTTATATACAAACGATATATACACGTTAATATACGAATACTTGGTAAGTATTAACATGTAGATAACTTTAAGTAGAATTAAAGTAAATATAATAAGGCTCATATAACTATAATTATTTTTTTAAAAATATCACCAAATTACGTATCGCGTTGAATTATCACTGAAAGCGAAGCTTATAACATTAAATTTTCGAAATATACATACATTTTAGAGATCAACAAATTTAGAAACATTCCATTTCTTTAACGATCTAGTTTAGTATTAAGTAAACGCCGCTATCAACTGATGCGTGTCATCACAACATAAATATTCACAGCTCATTCTAAGGCCTTTTCGTATGTGTGAAATATTTAATATATCCTAAAGAAAAACTAAAGTAACTTAAATGTAGGCACTCGGACGTTACAAGATTATATAAGTACTAAAACCCTACGTATAGTAAAACAATAATAATTGTAATACAAAAATATACTACGATGTAAACAAGAGTAATAAATAATTATTAAAGGGATGCCGCTTATTTGGTACACTAATATTTGTTCTATTTATCAAAAGCCATCATTCTCAAATGATATTTTGTGTCTTGATCTTACAATAAGTTACATAATTTCATTTAATATAACGTTCAGTTTGTATAAATAGACTATGCTCTAAAAAAACTGTAGAGTTTATTTGGTATATTGTCATTTAGTATAATTATCATTTTGTATGATCTAATTGTTGAACAAGTTTTTGGTATAATCAACAATACAAAACAAAGTCCGTGACAATTCGATCCTGAAAACTGTGATTAATGCGGTTCGAAGGTGGTGCTAAATTCGCTCGCTTTGCTCGCTCACTCTAGCACCCTTCAGGTTAGGTTATTTAAAAGCTTGCAGACGGAAATAGCAGCACCGCAGCGGGGCTTCGTTAAATTACCTTACTTACGATCGTAATTTAAGCCAATATTCAATTAAATTATATTAAGTGCTAATTAGATCAAATAAATCTTATACAATAGGAACATTATAATTTGTAACCATTAATTTAAGTGTATTTTATACCAACTAAACATTATATGAAAATAAATATTATATCCCATGAGATTCTACGATAGATACTCTATTTCGATGTTATAACTTCATCTTCTTCGTCGGTACACTCTTGATAGAGTGGTCGTGGTTAGCATGTCGCAGTGAGATACCGTGCCGCCACGATGCGACGCCATCCCTCCCTGTCGGCTGGGACTCGTGTGCAATCATGCAATGGACCACCTACTGCAGACTTGATCTAGTCGGTTCATCGCATAGGAGACCTGCCGCGCTCTCTTTCCTTCCACTTTCACCTTGACGCCGATAGACGCTGCTTGATGCCAAGTTCTTGGAGAATAAGATACATTCATACAATTCAGTCAAGTATACTCTAAGCATTTTCGTCCAGCACCACATTTCCACCGCGTCTATTTTACTCTTTTCGGTTTCGCTCAGCGTCCAGGTCTCGGCTGCGACTAGGATATGGGGAAAACCAGTGCCCTTATGAGCCAGGTTTTCTTGGCTTTGGTGACATTACGGTTCCTCCATACTTTCCTCAGTCTATCTTTGATAGACCTGGTGATAGACATATGTCGCTTTATCTCGTCCCCGCAACCACCGTGCTTTGATATTAGAGCTCCTAGATAGACATGTGATCCCCTTGGTGGGCTCTCGCATTGTCGAGGCGGGGGGGTGAAGCGAAGAGTAACCCGAGGAGGTGCCGCTCGTCAGGGCTTTTGCCGATAAGCCGATGACGTAGCGGCCAACAAGTAGGTTGCGGTGCCGCTTGGCAACAGAGGCGACATAGCAACTGAGGTTGTCCGCGATGTCGTACGGGAGGCAATAAGGCTGAGGGTTTCCACCGTCTAAGGGCGGACGCGGTGGAGCCGCTGGGGATGAGGTGTGTCGGTAAAGCGTTGGCTGCTAACACTATCCCCTACAAGCGAAAAATGGTAGGTGGCGGGGCCACTGACCTGACCCGTCAAAGGAAGACCAAGGGTGCCATACAAGGGTAATCCTCATTATCAGTTCGATGTAAATGTTGAATAGGAGCGGCGAGATTAAACAACCTTGACGAACGCCAGCACTGGGATAAAAGTCATTCGATAATACGCCATCCGTCCTCACTGACGTTGGTATATCCTCATAAATGCAATCAGGTAGTAGTTGCTGCACTTCTTCGTGGAACCCTTTTTGTGTAGTGGAATGAAGACAGTGTGAGTCCATTCTTTAGGCAATGCTCCGCGTTGCCATATTTTGTTGCAGATATTGTGGAATATTTGTTCCCCCTGTACGCCTACGACTTTTACGGTCTCTATTGGAATGGCATTTTTGGCAATAGCCTTGACATTCTTGAGATGTTTAATGGCAGCTTCGGCTTCTTCTTTAAGAATATCTGGCTCTTTGTCTTCATTTAAGGGTATGAGCGAAATTCTGGGATAAAGGGTCCTCGTACTGGCAGTATTGCTTTCACATTTCGGATGTTCCTTCTAGTTCAGTGACCATTTCCCCACGACAGTTCTCAATAACCCAAATCTTAGAAGAAAGAGACTTCGTTATTGAGCGTATCTTATGATGTAAGTCCCTGGGCGAATATCTACCGCTATGAGCCTCGATTCCTTCGCATATTTTGCGTAAGTTGCCGTTCTGACCTTGTCTGCAAGCAGCTTGAATCTGCGCGGACTGTTTGTTCAGGGTTCTCACATCAGCGCCCGATGCTATCATCCTTCGTCTTTCCTCAACAAATGCAAGAGTACTGTCGCTCATCCATTGTTGGCGCTTACGAACTTTTGTAGGAGGTTTAGAGACATTGACTGCGCGTTCTATCAGACTTTTTGGACGGTTCCATAGCCCATCTGGGTTCTCTGCTTCTAGATCAGCATCCGCCCATTCTCTCCAATAATGTAATAACAGTAGATGACAAATAAAAATTATTAAAATTTAAATTATATCAAATGAAATTATATCATTAATTGTTTTATTAAAAATAATTGTACCATGCATTATACAACCCTTTAAAGGAATACCACAGTGAAAGAGACAACATACCGTAACACATTTATCGCATTTGTAAGACACTAAAAACTTTTTAACAAAAAAAAAATACCAACTTCCAAAAAATTTACACTACAAAGCTAAAAATTTATTTCTTTTCCAACACGACTTATTTAATTTTTATTTCGGCGTTCCAGTGCCTACCTTCCGGCAACATCATAAGATCAATTTGATGGTACCATTTTCATCAGAACCATTAATTTAAAATTATATGCTTCATCATAGTCGGTTAACTATTCGAGATACCTTACGCCCGTGACATACTTATCATTAAGGAGTTCTAGTGGTCATCTGTGGTCTTCTTCATCAGTTCCACTTCTAAAATGATACATTCTGAGTGCAAATGATTGCATTGTTGATGAAAACACCATAACTCCTATAATATTTGAGGAGTTTCCTCGATTTCCATGGGATCATCAGGTTCTGTTTGGTGACAATCGGACCACTTCGGGAGTATACCCTTCCAAACACAAAAATATTTTTTTAAATCGGTCCACTATTGGCGGAATAATCACGTAACAAACATACAAAAAAATATACAGTCGAATTGAGAACCACCTCCTTTTTGAAGTCGGTTGAAAATATTAGCTGCGCAATATTTTTCACAAATATTTAAGGCCTTAGCATCATCAACATTAAGTATCTAACTATCATAAACGTTTTATAATAACCATATCTTCTATAACAATGTATAACAGTCCCGTTTCGACACGCATCAGCGAATATCGACACTACATAAATGTCATACGATTTATTGCTCAAATATATATCTCCTTAACTCACTAAGGATCCTTTTTATCTTCAGGATTCGGGAGTCGCGACCACAGGTCGGTTTTGGGAAGTATTCTTGGAAAATTGAGAGCATGAAGGGCTAGAGCTGCTACGGTTGGGGAAGTAATAGGTGACGGGAGGATAGCTGAGGCTAGTCCTGAGAAGTTGGACAGACCTCTGGGACGGAGTTGGACAAAAGCGCCGTTTCCGCAGCGCGCATGTGACGGGGGCGCGTGGTTGTGTTCATCAGCAGACGCCACGAGCTTCCCCGACAACAGCCGAACCCTCGCTCGACACCCCATATGCTTCGACGAGCAGTAGAAGAACCGTCCACCGACTTGTGAGTACGTGTAGCCGCGGAGCACGAGGATGTATTTCCCCTTCTCCGTGGGTATGAACTGGACGTCTGTAACAGGGCTATATTTAGAAACTAATTCCAGAATACCTTCTCTTGTGTCGGATTCCATTTTCATTTGATCAGACAAGAACGCGGTTAGTAAGTATTTGCATATATAATCCAATTAAGCACTTACACCCAGTATGATATAAAGGGGTTTAAGAAGAAGAAGAAGCTTGTTTCCGAATGTCATATGCCCGATGGCTAATTCCCCGAAGTCATTAGATGAACGTCCGGAATTCCGAAATTCCTTAGCATCGATGTACCACAATTTCAAATAGTCATTAGTTCGAGTGTCCGTTTCGACGAAAAGCCATTGCAACGATTGTCTTATGCCTCGAATGTCTATTGGCTCGACGTGCCACCAGTAAGACGAAAGCTATTCCACCTAAAATATTCAAGAAGACTAAAAGAAGGAATATAAAATGAGATAAAAAACAAATCCGCAGGGTTTAATCAACAGAATTCTATTACCTAGGAATTCTATACAATGCCTGGTTTTCACAAATTGCCCTTCTTTTAGTCTTCTTAAATATTTTAGACATCAACTGTACTGATGTTTACTGCCAAAGATCTCTACGATGGATTGTATCCTCTAATATTTTCTAATGCCAAGGGTGCACATCCAGAACTGAAGTCTAGGATTTATATTCTTTTCTTAGCACACACATTTCCAGAAATGAGAATCGAATTCATGTTGCACTAAAAGCAATAAAACTTTGGGTGCAGAAACTAAAAACAGATATAAAAGCAAACGTTTATTAAATCACACTACAAGAGGTAGACATTATAAAAACTACAATTGAATGAATATTCAGGAACAATTTAATGTCTTATATTATCACGATACGAGCTAATACATAAGTGTATCTTCACCTATGTATTTATATGTATTATATAATTAATGGAAGCACGTTTTCCTATTTCTAGTTGGAGTAGATACTTTACTTATAAAGGAAACAATGATCTTCATATCATATACTAGTAATACTTATAAATAATATACCAATGTATTATGAAGTTACTAGCTATCAGTTCCTAACATAATACCTTAACTGGGCAAGTAGTATATTATATAGTACACCAGTTTGTTATTTTGGTCTAACTTAATAATATTGTCGTTGTAAAGCTTGGTAATTTATTTGGGACAAACTATATTTTATAATATAGTTAACTGTACAATTTGTTTGAATACTATCACTTACTAGAATAAATATAAGGCAAAAAAAATAAGATACATATTGAAAATATAAGGCATATCTATGGCATTATAAATTTTACTAATCTTAAAGCTAACGTAACTAATACTAAAATTATATATTAATATAAAAACCATACACAATGTAGTTAGTCTATGTTTTTGTTTGGTCTATATTCCATCACCAGTTAAAATTTACGTCTTGGAGCATTACTTTGAGAATGCGGGCAAGGTCATTAGTACAGAGGGTGATAATTTTATAGCAGGCTACTTTAATTTAACTAATCATCAACTGGCTCATCAGCGATGTACAACAATAGCTTTCTAGACCCCGAGATTACTAATTGCTCTATTAACCACCTTTTTACAGAGTTCATTGCGCTGAATGACTTAAGAGTAGTTTAATTATGTTATGATAAATCAAAGGTTCTAGATTTAGTTTTAGCTAATATAACAAAAGTTAGAGTGAACATTTTGCAACGACTTCCTTTCCAAGGTAGACACACCAGTCACCACCCTCATCGGCTGATTGTTCTAAATATACTTCCTGAAAGAACACTTAACGGCAGTGTTATTCCCACGCGTAATCGTAATCACAAGACTGATTTTGATGCTATAAGAACCATCCTTTCCTATAAGGTTAATTCATTACCAAAGCAAACATAAACCTTAGAATTAGTGTAAAAAAATATAATAACGCCATGGATAAAATTAGTTTACCCTTGCTGAAGGGTAGATGCAGTTGATTAAATAAGTCATCCTACATTAAACAATTGAGACCAAAATAAAAACTTTTGGAGTTATATAGAAAATATGCGTGAAGACTTTTTAACAAATAATTAAACCGACTTTCAAAACATAGCTACAAAGCGAAAAATGTATTTCTTTTCCGTAGTCGGTGTCTTTGGTAACTATTGTTTATTGTTTTTCGACACCAACTTCGGCAAAAAAGTTTTTTTCCCTTTCTTGCGCTTTTATTTGGTAGTCGGTTAAAATTTTGGGATTAAAAAGTTTTTTATTTTACTCTTTTTAGTTTTGGTACCTCAAATTACTATGAAAATCATTTATAGCCAAAGTACATCTCATGGCGATTCCAATAAGCCCAAACTTGAGTTGAGTTAAGTTATTGAGTTCTGAAAGTTTGAATTTTTAAGTTGCATATCGCTTATAGAGGAATTTGTTGCTACCGAACTAAAAGGTTTGGGCGGTGTTTCCTACTTGTTAGGTGTTTTAAGTCTTTCTTCAGGCCGTTGACCCTTCTATTTTTAATTTCTTCCACGCGGATGGGAAGTAACCTGATTAAAGAATTAGGTCAAAAAATGGTAGCAAGAACGACATAAAAACTATAGACCTTAATCGATCTTATCGATTATCCTTAAAGTTTTCGAGTTATTAGTTTATCCCTATCTGTATAGCCACTTAAACAATCATATAGACGGCAATCAACATGGATTCATGCGGGGCAAATCAACACACCAATTTTGTAGCATTTTCATAAAAGATCTTCAAGTTTGTGGGTCAACGGATTCAGGTTGACGCAGAATACACTGATTTCAGTAAAGCGTTCAAAAAAGTAAACCACCAACTTTTACTGCACAAACTGGAGAATAACGGCATCTATGGTCCATTACTGCAAAGATTTCAGTCATACCATAGGAATCGTGTATGCGTGTATGCGAATGCATCCGAAGCGGTGGTGGACATTTCTTTGGCCAGCCCCGCTCTGTCACCACGTGTCGACGATTGGCGCGTCATAGAGGAGGTGGAGACCTATTCTGACCACCGGTATATCCAGTTCTACGTCTCCGCCCAGACCTCGAGCGCACCGGTCCAACTGACCCCGAGTGGGGCCGCGGTGGGCGCTGAAGTAGCTGGATCAGGACCTCCTCCTGGAAGGCCTACTGACATCAATGACGAGGCGGAATGGTTCCGGGAGGCCATGTCCAAGATATGTGATGTGGCAATGCCCCGGGTTTAGCAAGGACGCGCCCGGCGCCAGGTGTACTGGTAGTCACCGGAGCGTACGTCTCTGCGCCAAGCATGCGTTGCTGCGCGACGTCGGTACACGTATCTGCGCCAGGCGTGCGTTGCTGCACGACCTCGGTACACCAGGCACCGCATGCTCCGTAACCGCCCTCCGGATACGGAAACTATTGAGGCGGAGCTGTACGAGGGGTACAGAGCGGCGAGGATGGCCCTCCGAACGGAGATCAAGTGGGTCAAGGGACTGGCCCGCGAGCAGTCGCTGTGGACTCTGACAAAATGGTGCGGAATAGCCTCCGCCCTTGGGCTCCCCCGCTGACGCAGTCTCCGGCGACGGCTCATGGAGGGCTTGGTGACTCTCCCACCCATGGCTCCGCCTCCTGCGGTGCCCGATGCGGACGACCGACGACGGCGACGATGCTTCGAAGGTGACCGAAGTAGAGCTGAGAGTGACGGTAAGTAGGCTGAATGCCAAAAAAAAATACCACCGCAGGCCCCGACGGCGTATCTGAGAAAGCCTGGGTCCCGGTCTTGGAGGCTCTGGGGCCTCGACTAAAGGGGCTCCTTAGCGCATTCTTGAAAAGGAGCCAGTTTCCACTCCGTTGGAAGACGGGGCAACTGGTCCTCATTAAGAAGCCGGGTGCCTCTCCGTCCGCTTACCAGCCCACCTTGCTGCGACGTGGGCAAGCTATTTGAAAACCGCCGCATTGCAGACCGCCTCGTCGGGCAGCTGGTGCGGGTGGGGCCGGATCTGGCGGAGAGACAATTTGATTTCCGCAGGGGGCGCTATGCGGTGGAAGCCATCATACGCGTGCGAGCCCTCACGACGGGAGATGCAGTGGCCCGGGGTCGATCGTCTTGGCGGTTCTCTAGACATCGCCAGTGCCTTCAACACCATGTCCTGGAGTTGCACAAGAGAGGCATTTCAGTATCACCGGATGCCACCCTACCTCTGTCGCGTATTCGAGGCCTATTTGACGGACAGGGCCGTCATCTAGCCCGGTCACCAGAGGGAGTAGAACCGGCGAGAGATGTCGTGTGGTGTCCCACAGGGATCGGCCGTGGGATCGTATCTGTGGGACATCGGGTACGATTGCGTGCTGCGCGCCGATCTCACTAGCAGCGTCAGCGTGATTTGCTACGCTACGCGATGTTCAGGATATTCTATTCGAAGCGTTTTTCTGTGTTTTTTTTTTAATGGTATGCGTCGTGCCTGGCGCAAAGAAACGTTTTTACTTTTTGTTTTTTTCCTTCTTTTTCTTTCAGGATAAGGCGGGGGGAAACGCCCGGGGGAAATTGTATTATGTCACGGCGGGAGGAAATTATATTATGTCACGGGCGGAGCACCGCTGCGCCGTGTCCTCGTGGAGGCTTCAGCAACCTCTCGCGTCCGGCCCTGGTCCAGCCCATGGTACAGGAAAAACTGAAGGGCCGCTGCCTGTCTGGGTCACGGAAAAATTTGAAAGAGAGTTAACACGGCCATGGCACAAGCAACTGAAGAAACACGGGTGGGTTTTAGTCAGCAAAAGTCTGACAAGTCCAGCACCCGCCCAGAACCCGCTCCCGCTTCACCCAGAGCGGTTGAAGTCTTTGGATGATTTCCTACCCCAAAAAACTTTGTACTAAGGACCGCAAAGCCATTTAATAATCCAAAGACCAAAATTATTCTTTGTGAGACGACGGTTCGTAGCAATCTATAATACTGCTCACAAGTATGTTCAGTTAGTCACTTCATAACAACGTCGATAAACAAGGGATTGAGCGAGTCCAAAGAAGATTTATCCTTCCGAGATAAAATTGCGAATCAACTGAGATCTTACAAAGACCATGTTCATCACAATAAATTTCAAAGCCTCACCAATACTGGATCTTTGATTTTTTTATCAAGTAATGAAATCAAAGCTAAATAGCTGACATTCTGTCGAGAATCGACCTTAAAGTCCTTAGTAGATTACCTCGGTCCCATACCTAAATTGTTCAGACAGCAGGCGGCCTTATCGCGTTCCGCGATATCTTCCAGGCAACCAAGAATGGTTTATCAAGTTGCACTTCGGTAAAGTCAAGATAGATGGCATTAGCTTAATCAAGGATGGGTAGAAGAAGAGATTGTGCAAGCATAATCTAGGTTGCTGTCGGCAGAAAATTGCGCAGTCTTTTCAAAGATCCAGCAGATGCGAACAGCTTTTGGCTAACTTCCTGTAGCTGGGCAGTCCAAGAGAAGTTCTTGTCAATGAATATGCCCAAGTTCTTAACTTTCCCGCTAAATGGAATAACAGAGCTGTCAAAAGAAACTTGGAGAAGAGTCGTCCAGTCGATCCTTGAGACCGTTCTTGAACTAGTGGGTAGTTGCCTAGTTCTAAAACTTGCGTCTTTATGGGGTTCACCATGAGTCCGTGCCTCTTGCTCCAGTCACATATACGGGCCACATCGGTATTTATGGTCTAAACAGCCTCAGATAGACTTCCTAGAAGAGCTCGTGAGTATATTAGCAGATCATCTGCATAAAGGTGGTAGGAATAAATTAATTATTTGGCGATTGACTTAATAAAAATTGCGAAAAGTAAGGGAGATAAGATGCCATCCAGTGGTACCCCGGCAAAAGCACTACACCAGGAAGACAAAGTCTCTCCGATGCAAATACGTTGTCGGCGACCGAACAGGTAACTACGAAACCAGATAAGTACCGATGGAGATATGTTAAGAGAGCAAAGGATGCCAAGCAAAACATTGTAATCCACGGTTTTAAAGGCCGTGGATATAATATATATAATAAATATTTAAAAAATTACTGAAATCCAGTAAAGTCAAAAGCGTTACATTTCCCATTTCCATGGCAGTCCTTATGTCGTCAGTAATATTCAGAAGCGCTGTAGTGGTGCTATGACCAGGGCGGAAGCCGGTCTGGAAGGGGCTAAGGCGATTATTTTTGGAGAGGAAGGTGCTAATTTGGTTATGGATTAAACGTTCAAGGACACTGGATAGGAAAGGCAAGACAGATATTGGACGGTATTCGGAGAATGAGGATGTGGTAAATGACGGAAGGATAATGTCCAGCACCGGGAGTAGCATTTTTCGGCTGATACAGTCGCTACCTACAGCATTTGAAGAAATGGATAGTATGCTCTTCTTTACATCACGTATAGAAAATTTACCAAAAATAAATGGAGAATAACTGGGAGTCGGAAGAGAGACAGATGATGAGCAGTGGTGGCCCAGTGGTATCAGCCGCGACTTACAAGTTGTAGGTCGTGGGTTCGAGCCCGGTAGGCGCTTTACTTTGTATAAATTATTTCATCACCACTGCTCTCAAAACAGTGAAGGAAAACATCGTGAGGAAACCAGCATGTCCTAGAACCATAAATTCGAAGACATGTGACATCCACCAACCCGCACTGGGCCCGTGTGGTGGATTACGGCCCATTCCCTCTCACAGAGAGGAGGCCTGTGTCCCAGCAGTGGGAACATTAATAGGCTGATGATGTGATGTGTGTGTGAAGAGATGAAAGATGATTCAATGTATTTAATTTAGTTCTCCTATCAAAATTAGACGAAGCAGTAAAATGATTATTCATTGCATCAATATTAACATCTTTAAGAATAGTTTCCTGTCGGGTTTTACTGACCCCCAATGACCTCAGAAATTTCCAAACTTTGGTTGCGTCCCCATTTTGGACAGAATCATGAATATGTTGGCGTTTGGCATACCTACAAACCTTATTGCAGTGCTTACGTATCGAGACTTATCTTTCCCTATTAGCACCAGTAGGGCGACGCTTAAATTTGGAGTTTGCCATAACTTTTTTATTGATGAGAGCTTTAATTTCATCCGTCAACCATGGTACCGGCAAATCAACGGCTCACTTTAACTGCCCGAACAGCAGCGTGATGGCTGTAAAGCTCAACAATCTTAGTCGTGAACATAATAACTTGGTCATCGACTGAAGCAGAGGCAAATAGAGATGACCAATTTATGTTGCTGGCATCCCCGCAAAGACTGTCAACTTTCATATCTTGGTGATATAATTGCGTTGCATGAGAATTTTGCTTTAGCCTTAGGTGGACGAATAAATCAAATCGTGATAAGAAAAAGCATCGGCTGAGCATTGGCCATGCTTAGCGACGCGATCAGGAGATGAGACAAACATCAAGTCAAGAAGTGAAGGAGGAGAGTTAGGAAAATAGTGAGAAGCACTAAGTGAAAGAATAGAAAGATTACTAGAAGCTAAAACATTAGTAAGGGGAGAAGAACGATGGTCTTTCTTCAGGAGACAAGTATTAAAGTCACCCATGAATATACTATGACTGTAAGAAGGGATAAAAATTTCTAAGAGCTTTTCGAAATATGAAAAGAAATTGACACGTAAAGAGGGACAATAATAAACTCCAAAAGTAATTTAGAATGATTTAGCTTGACCTCAAGAAAGAGGCGGCGGCTGCCTGACACATTGAGAACAGCTTTTATGCCGCAAAGCTGACATCGATATAAATAACGACACTCTTAACTCTTTTAAAAGGAAATTGTACAATGTGTCTGGACTGGACTCGTAGTAATAAAACCTTAAGGCCGTAAAATACACCTAATTTTGTCGATAAAAAGCCCACATCATTTTTATTGAATTTACTAAAATTTTGCAAAAATTATAAGGCTACAAAAATGAGTAGGCGTTTTTATGGCAATAATAAAATTAAATCTTATTGGCTTAGAGCTGTGATTCTTTTCTCAGTGTGTGTGTGTGTGTGCGTGTGTGAAGACTAACAAAAAAAAACAAAAAAGACATATGATAAGCCCTAAAAAAACTGTATTTATAAAAATGCAATATAAACTTGTGAAGTTACGTTTAAAAGTTGTCTTTTATGGCTCAATACAAAAATATATTTTCTTTTGAGTATTAGATGAATATATTTTTTTGATTTTCTATGCTATGGCCTGGTAAATTACATTAAATTTATGCCTCTGTGAGACTTTTATCTAAAGTTATGGTTGTTAGACTATGAGAAAGTCGTAATAAGTAAGTCAAGTACTATTCATAAGTAAGCCAGTAAAATTGCTCTATCTTTGAGGGTGTGGTGATGTCACACCATATGTGTGGTATTATTATAGATAAAATTAACTACATTTTACGGCCTTCAAGTTTTATTACCACAACTTCGGACACATTGTATAAGCACTTTTAAGCAGAGGGCCTTTAATATATCACTCTAAATCATAATTAATTTATAACTTCCTTAACAACACAATATTTATTTCAGTCTATATTTTAATATTGATTTCAATTTGTTATAATTCAATCCGGGATATTTTAAGTATAATTTCTGTATTTTTTTATATTTTGTCAATTCTATTATAAGTTGACATGTTTAATTTGACAAATTTTAGATGTTGACATGTTTAATTTGACTAATTTTAAGTGCTGACATGTTTAATTTGACTAATTTTAAGTGTTGACATGTGTAATTTGATTAATTTTTAATTTTGACATTTTAAGTACAGGCCATGGTGGAGCGTTTGACGGCCTTTGGTGGCCTTGGAGGCTGGCTCCGAATGGGGCGATGCCAACAGGCGTGTCTTTTCTCCGCTAAAAAGAGCCAATTTGACCCGGCTCCATATATCCGAGGAGTAACGTTGACATCTACACTCAATTTTGGCCCATACATTGAGGCAAAGGCTCAACTGGCTGCCAAAAAGTTGGGAATCCTTGCGAAGGTGAGACGGTACTTCACGCCAGAATAGTAGCTTAAGTTGTATCTAGCGCACGTTCGATCTTGCATGGGATACTGTTCTCAGCTCTGGGACGGATCTGCCAAATACCACAGAGCACAGAGCACAGAGCCGATCGAAAAACGAGCCAAGAGGCCCATCGGCGATTAGGCACTGGTCAAAGCTCCAGAGACTTGAACATCGTCGCCGAGTCCAGCTTGTCGGTTTTTTATCGGTTGCATTTCTGGGAGTGTGCGACGGAATTGCATGATTTATATCCGCCTAACCCGTTTCATCATCGGACTACAAGACATACGGCGATGCGCCCTCGGTACATAGTGGACATCCCACCCATACGCACTAAACGTTTTAGAAATTTAGTGCGTATGGGGGGTTTCATTATGCTATGTCTGTGTTCCCGATTGCTACAACCTCGGGGTCTTTAAGTCAAGAGTGAATAGGTTACTTCTAGGTAAGCGTGCTACACCGAAGAGCACATCATCGCTTACCATCAGGTAAGATAGTGGTAAAACGCGAGCCTATCTATAATTAAAAAAAAAGTATTGACATGTTCAATTTGACTGATTTCATAATTTTGACATGTTTAATTTGACTATTTCTAATTGTTTACAAATTAATGTTGGCATGTTTAATTTGCCTAAATCTAAATGTTGACATTATTATTATTATTGAAATTCTAGTTAGTACAAAATTTTATTGTATGTATTTTTTGTTATATATCGTATTTCGCATGACAATTATTTTTCACTATTTTTATTCTTATTAAGTTATGTAGACTTGTGTAAACTCAGCAATGTCTAAGCTATGGTTGCCTGTAACTGGGTGTGCACTACAGGAAAATGATATGGTGTAAGACTTTTATATTGTATATAACTTGCTATTGTTTTGTAAAACTCGTTGGTGATCCTTAAATAAATTTAAATTTAAAAAGTTAATTCAACTCACAGCCCTAACAGGAAACAAGAATTTCAGTACAAATAAAATATTCTGTATAGGTAACTAAATAAGTATAGGTATCTACGAACTTGATTTTGATTTAGTTTAAGTACCTTTACATAACGTGAAGGTACCTAAGAAATGATCTCTCAAATATTTTTTTTTTATTTAGAAGCTATTAACATATTAGTGAAAGTATCAAACTACCACTGGGCTATATTTGAAAAAAGTCACAAAATGCGAAACGACTAGTATTCATCTACATAATACAGACCATTATAATCTAAAATAACCTTATTAATTCACTACTTTCTATTGATTTATTCCACAAAATGAAGAAATAGTAATTTCTTTAAAAGCTTCAAAAAGCGCAAATTAAAAGTAATAGTTTCAGAAACTAAATTTTACACAAATATCGACGTATTAAAACTTATATTTATATAATACTTAATTACTTTTGTACACAATTGAACAAGGAATAAACTTGCCCTAGCACAAATTGCAGTAAAATAAAATTTTACGAGAATAAAACAAAAACTGAATTTTGAGCCCTATGACAGGCCATATTTTTTTATAGAATTTTCAGACAACATTACTACTACCATAATGAACATGATTCCGGTGAAAGTACTTAACTAGGATTTTTTTTGGAGATTGGCCTCTAATTGCACTTATTTTCCTAGTACACAAGAATAGATGAGTTCACACGAGTTGTCAAATATCGATCAACGATCAATTAACTGTTATTTGTACTAAGTACATTAAATACTTTTGTCGAGCAATTTTCTTTGGTAGCATAATTTAAAAATATTATCTACCATAGTCTAGCTATTAAATATCTTTTGATTTCTATGAGTCCCCGCTTTAAGAAGTTTGGTGTCTTCAAAGGAAAAATTGACCTTAATCCATTGCAAGCTAAGCGGCGCTTCTGCGAGTGTCTTGGACGTAAACACACAGCTTTCAAGTATCTTGCACTACCACATACCATACAGAAGGATAATATAATGCTATCTTCCATGCAAGTTAACATTTTCACCATGCAAGATACCTGCAGCTTGCTTTAACTTAGTCCAACAACTCATTGCTAGTCATTTGAACAGTGATGTAATGCGATTTCTAGATCGTAGAATGAGTACAATCTTCCGCGAAATGGCCCCCCCTCAAACACATCTGTAAAAAAGAAAATTAAAACAATTTCTGCCATTTGAAAAAAAAGGTTATGTTACTGAACTTAAATAAAAAAAAACAACAAAGATATTTTTGATAATTTTTATTATTATTTTTGTATATTTTACAACATTATTCTCCAATGAATAAAACGATAACAAAACTAACAGTATTTATATATTTCCGTTAAGCGTTCAAACAAACGCGTTCAACGCGTTAATGATAATTCAAGAAATTATTAAGTAAGTTTTTATAGTCCATATTAGACACAGTAAGTTCTTCTAGTCTATAGTGAAAATTACTAATATCCATGAATAATTACAGTATCGATATACAGGGCCGATTGTTTAATTCGTTGGCTGTCTGGGAGGATGTGAAAATATTCATAAAAACCGGCCAAGTGCGAGTCGGACTCGCACACGAAGGGTTCCGTACCATTATCGCAAAACACTGCATAAAAATCACGTTTGTTGTATGGGAGCCCCCCTTAATTTATTTTATTTTATTTTATTAATTATTATTTTTTGAAGTAAATATACAACTAAACATTCTGTGAATATTTCAAGCGTCTACCTGTTGCCGTTATTAATATCGAGCAAAAAATGGCAAAAATATCACGTTTGTTGTATGGGAGCCCCCCTTTAATATTTATTTTATACTGTTTTTAGTATTTGTTGTTATAGCGGCAATAGAAATACATCATCTATGAAAATTTCAACTGTCTAGCTATCACGGTTCATGAGATACAGCCTGGAGACAGACGGACAGACAGACAGACAGACAGACAGACAGACAGACAGACAGACGGATCGCGAAGTCTTAGTAATAGGGTCCCGTTTTTACCCTTTGGGTACGGAACCCTAAAAATGAGCAAATTTCAATGCCGGACAACCCTGAAATAATTAAACCATTATGGGCTTTTCTCAAGGGTGAAAATAACTTTCACCATTGAGAAGACAGCGCCTGAAATATAGGTACCGAATTAAAAGTCACCCTATAAACCTTATTTTAGGGGACTCCTAAACTACTTATTTATAGTTATTCAGTTATTTCAACTTAGCCAAGAAAAAATATAAATCAAATCAAATCAAATCAAATGTTTTTTATTTCACATAGGCCTACATGGGCACTTATAAAACGTCGACAAAAGGTGCACGGTTCGGGTTAGTCGTTTCCTGTGGAGAAGAACCGGCAAGAAACTCCACGGTTACTCTTTTAAAAAAAATGGTTTGTTTTTACAATATTTCCACGTTACAGTATTAGTGCTTAGATATGGGGGGACAACGTAGGCCCGACAATAAGTCGTAAGAAACTAAAAAAAAATTGTATAAACGAGAGAGTTAACAAATGTTAACAAGCGTCTAGAAATCTAGAAGGCCTACAATGTTCACACATTCACAAAACAATCAGTAAAAGAATCTATACAAAGGAAAAAATAAATAAAAATATATAACAAGACTAAATTTAACATGTGGCACAAATGTTGTTATCAGTGCTGTAACTATTCATAGCAAAGGGCTATAAAGATCATTGAAATCATTGTAAAAAGTCTAATTAAAAGAAAGAAAAAAAGTAAAAAATGAGATTGAGAATAGTTAGAGACATCCACATATTTGTGCCGTTTATGAGTTACCAGGGAAGCCGCATGCGCAGAAGGAGCTAAAATTTTTATCTTCAACTAACTATAATTTGGGAAGGTACCTAATCATTTTCTCTTAGGTAGTTTCTAATATTTTGAATTTAAACTTATGAACTTAGAATACTATCTGAGTATTTACAATAAAATCACTACATTTTTTACTAACAAGTACAACATCTTAACGATAGTTCAGAATTTGATATATTATTTTTCATTTATAATAAAAAATAAATCATTTAACAAATTTCATAAAATCCGTGTAAAGTTTCGCTCTATGATCAGTCTTTAACGTCAACGTCTACAGCGCCTCCGAGAAGTCTACATTCTCAAGACCTAATTGGACCTAAAAGTCAAGCAATCATGCTTACTTTTTTCTTGTTATTCAAATTTATTATTTTACGTAATATATTAAGTACTTACTTTCATCAAGCTTAATCCTAATTTTATGGTTACCTATTCTGCTTGATAACTTTTTTTTCAACTGACAATCAATTGCTATTTAACATCATTCAATAAAACAAGAGGTGTAACGACACCTTTCGACATTACCTACAAGTAATTTGCAAGTAGGTTTACCTTTTGCCACTAGTAGTTAACAGCAGGCTGCTTTCACAGGCTACTTGCAGAACGAGGCTTTGCTCATATTTCACGGAACTATTTGATAACAAGGCACTTGGTTGCATAAATGATTAAAATTCATTTAAATAATTTATTAATTAGTAATTTATTTAATTATTATTATTTATTAATTAATAATTTATTTAATTATCTATATTAATTAATTAATAATTTATTTAATTATTATTTTCAATTAATTAATAATTTAAGTATTTCATTATTATTAATAATTAATTAATAATTTGTTTTTAATTATTATTATTAATTATTAATCTTAATGAGTAGGTCCTTACCTTTTTAAGGTAGGGTATGGAAGTTTTGATTGTTCGCTTATTTTAAGCTCTTTTCTAAACTCTTGAAAAATAATCTAGTCGGTAACAATTAGGGAAATCAAAGTTTCAGAATGAGTGGTCATAAAAGAAAGACATAATTATAAGCAGCCAGTAGGTACAGGAATAATTTGCAAAGTAAATCCACTAAACTACTTTGGTATCTTCAATAAATCAGTGTATAGCTGAACTTAGGACTCTCTCAAACTCCCATACTATACATGTGCGCCATAATATCTACCTGATTTTCAGTCTCCTTAACCAGTCAGTCTTATGTCAAAAAAAAAATGTTGGATATAAAACTGAATCGAAAAAACTGGAGTTGGCAACCCTGACATAAAATCGTCTTCATTTAGATATCTCAATTACATAACAATCGATAAATATTTAAATATACAAACTAGTTACTTGCTTATGCAAATTGGGACCATTAACATGGTGATATTAAATAATAGGGGCCTTGAATAGGTCCCACTAAAGATCGATTAAACCTAAACAAGTTTTTATTGAGTTATTTTGAAGGACGTGTGAAACTCGTTGTTAAAACTCGTTTTGATAAGCGCTATTGGATAAGTGGGTCAAGGCAGGGGATTTATAAAACATAGGCAAATTATAATCATTTTTGGCCAGCTTCCCCCTTTATTTTTATCTATTTATTTATTAGTTTATCCTCGCATTGGAACGCCTTTCAGCAATTTCACCAATGGAGCACAATCTTATAATAAACTCACTATAAGTCCAGGTTTCCTAACGATGTTTTGCTTCACCGTTGTCAACGATGTCCAAGATGAACTGAAAAATACTCATTGGTACTTGCCCGGATTCGAACCCACGACCTGCTTGAGAAGCACGAGAGGCGAGGTCTTAGCCACTGGGCCACCATGACATCAAAATTTTTTCTTTTCGCTTAGCACTAAACATTTCCAAAATGTACCATCCCGTCTCTGTCATTTTAAAACAATTGACAGAAACGTGTTTCAAATCTTGTTCACGATAAATAATATAAAGATCAACGGATATGTATTACAACAACTTGACTTCTTGACCATCTAGATCGATTTAGTCGTGGATCAAATAAATAGATCACCTTATCTCTAGTAAGGACGGCTAGTTATCATAGGGCTTATAATCAAGGACCCACTTTTTAAAACAAGGACATAATACAATTTGTCCAATCAGAAAAACGAATCCAGATTCTGGTTGGCTCCTTAAAATCATCGCAGACGTCTTTTTAAAATAATTAATTACTAAATAATTAATTTAATTAATATCTCATCAAATAACAATATGAGCCGTTTACGTATCAAACTTCAAAAAATAAGAATACTTATGATTTAATTAAAATAAGTCTGTACTTTCGTTAATTTATTACTGAGCACCCGGCAGGTAGGTAATTACATAATACTAACTTGTTCCTAGTATATTATACCAACCTACATAATAAAACACTTTGCTCTAATATCAACCTAGGTATAAGGAAAATTACCTATTTATAGGGAATAAAAATTACGGTACACATATTTGTATAATTGACCACATATCTTTAGGTAATAATCAAACTTTTAAAGAGGACGTGAAACCATTGTTTTTTCCCTAACGTGGTTCTAGAACAAGCACCATTTTTTAAGCAGAATTTTCCCTATTCTTTTTATGAGTAATTAGAACCAGAGGCCTTAGTGCCAGTTTTTATTCACGCTCAATCGCGTTAACGCCAATTTGTATTGAAACTGGATAAGTGCCGTCTGGTGACGGCAAAGCAAAACCTGTTTTTTTATACCTTTTGACATAAGAAATCGTTTACGTTAACGCGATTGAGCGTGAGTAAAAACTCGCACTAAGGGCACAGTAGTTACCATATAATTTTTATAGAAATTACAGCATATTTACATTTTAAAGCGAATTTTGTATCATGTTACTAGTAGATACGCCTTGATTGAGCCAGAAGGCCCATTGAACATAAATCTTTTCAGCATTATAGGTACTCAGAAAAATACTGCAACTTATTCCTCTGTCCTAAATTTCTAATACGTATCTGATAGATATCCTAAAACCCAATTTCTGAAAAGTAAAAAACAAAATTGCTAACATAGGTACAGTCAAATAAAGCCAGATCACTTGGCTGTGTTTGATAAAGAAACTATTGTTATTTCAGTCAGATAATCACAGCAATAAACATGAGTATGTAAGTCAATGTCTGCTATATACTGTACTAGCTTTTGCCAGCGTGAAAAGTTTTATTTTTTTATCCCAAGGGAACATTATATCGGGATAAAAGTAGCCTATGTGCTAATCCAGACTATAATCTATCTCTGTGCCAAATTTCATCCAGATCAGTTCAAAAGTTCTGGCGTGATTGAGTAACAAACATACATCCATCCATCCATCTATCAATCCAAACTTGCCCAGATAAGATTGCTTTTCAGAAACCAGGTAAAACATATAGGCCGAGTTTCTCACCTCAAAATTATCGCAGAATTAATGTGACAAATTGTCAAGCACGCGTTATCTGCTGTAATTGGCTGATGAAAATTCATTCAACCAATCACAGCAGATAACGCGTGCTTGACAATTTGTCACATTAATTCTGCGATAATTTAGAGGTGAGACACTCGGACATAGTAGCTGTTGCTAACTATGGTTATGATAGCCATACTCCTTGATGACGGCTCCGTCGAAGGTGGTGATGGTGGCTATGCACTGCAGCCGCCGCTTCTTCCCGCACACCCAACGCGTGCGCAGGCCCCGAGACCTCTCTCTGATGAAGTTCTTACCCTCGTAGATGATCATAGGGTTACCTCGGCGGGACATGACGAAGATGGTACCTGCAATTGTGAGTGGAATAGAGAGTTGATGTTTTGTAATCTTACCTTAGCATCACGGTCAGTAACATTTTGCTAGAGTCGGGAATCGAACCCGGAATCTTAATAGTCGTACTTGCGACATAGACTATCTAGACAGTTAATTACGTAGATAGTTTTCTAATAGTTTCCTATGAATTGTGACACATACTTAATACATAAGTAACACATTACAGGTATCATAAAACAAACTTCCCTAAACAAATCCAGATGTCTAAGTCCAACTAAGAAATAGATTGACCGGAGAATTCATTAAGTAAGTACCAATTCATTCATTCAATACACTAATTAAGATTCATTAAAAGTTGCAATATATCACTGTTGTCAACACTTTCTAAGTGAGTAGCTAATTACGCATTGTTGAAAGAAACCAAGGCGTTTTAGAACTAGTACTGCCATCTACCGACGATTGTAGCGAAGACATACACCAACTTTCATTGTAATGTTTTCTGAGATTTTCTTTCTTTCCTGACTCGTTAATTATTAATTATCTTCATAATTAACTCTACATTAGCTACTCATGTACGATAAATAGTAGTACGATATAAGCAATATTTTTGAGAAAAACATCCGCGAATACTAAGCACTGTACTAAAGCAGCGCCAAAATCTCCCCACGCATCTTCAAAACTTCTTTCCAAACTTGAAACGTCTTGAAGCGCAAAGTATTCGCGGGCAACGCCATCTACACTGGAACCTTGAGAAAACTAAGGCATTCAGAAAAGACTCCACCGTTCTGTTTCCCCTTTATACCACCGCGGCGTGCGAGGGCACCACTGTCGCAAATTCCTTAATATTCCAACTATGTCCTATATCGGAATCTGTATTTAATATCAAGATTTCCTATTCATATTGAATGTAACATGCCTGCATGACAGTGTATTTATAATTACTTGGATTACGTGACCGACATGCGGATTGTGGTAAACGAGAAACAAGTTGAAAAATGCAGTTTTACCGTTAGAGAGATTACCATCATACCTTAATGCTTCACTTAACGACCGTCACAGATGCAGTCTTTAGTTTCTTTAATGGAATTTGGTGAACCGCGTCTGTAGCTGACCTGTTTTTTTTAGTTCTAAGCTTGAGGAAAATGTTCTTTCTTTTGTAAATTCGATGATTGTGGTTCAGAAGTTACAACATTTTTACTGTGACGCAGTGTAGTAAACGCCGGCCGGTTTGCTAGATACTACCCAAATATTTGCGGATATTTTGTTATAAAAGGGTTCTAGAATTAGTATTTTAGAATTAAATCTGTCGTCATATTCGTCAAACAAGACCTTATATTATTATAAACTAAGACCACTAACAGAATCATTATTCCATTTTTTTCCCCTCACCCTACTTAATCGTATCTCTTTGAACTTCTAAGCCAAGCAAGAGCATATTGTTCAAACCAACCAATTTAGCTTTGTATGCGATGGCAAAAAACCTACTTCAACGGCCAAGTACCTGGCGCAGGCATGCAATTATGAAAGACAATGTAGGCAAGCACTATTAGATGATACCCAGGCAGAACAATAAGTAACGGAGCGGCTACCTGGCTTTAATGGCACACGACCATTCTCACGGAACGATACACACGTCTTCGCTGTTTCCATGATAAATAATTTATTGCTTTCTTCTGTCTGTACAATGTCAGAATAACAGGAGACATGATTCTGTGATCCCGTTACATCAGAACCAGGAAAGCGGCCATTTCTGTATACAGAATAATACAGATCATTAGCTTCAAAGAAATGTCATTACTGAATTATTGAATGTGACCAAACGACAAATCATGCGGTAGTTAACGGTTCTCTGTTATTGAAAGAAAATTATACTTTTCTATTGCTGTCGTATCTAAGGAAATGCTTAAGTCAGTACCGTATCTGTTTCTTCATATAAAAATCAATCCTGTTATATTTTATTACATACATGTTGTATTACCTGCATATACACAATTCCAAGTGAGCCACACTTCAACATCCCTTGTTCCATTATATTAGATAAAAAAGAATAACCAAGTAGTTATAATCAACCATCAATAAACGCAGGGGCAACATCAGTCATTGTGCACGGGAGCCATTAAATAAAGACGAAGAAAGCGAACTTTGATGGGATACAATACAATGGGCAAGACCCGATATTGATTATCAGAACCCTATCTCCACAGTAGTGCTTCCAAATAAAGAATAAAATGTAATATTCGAGTGATTTTTCAACATAAAAGGTCATTAGCACTTGCAAACCTAACGCTACTTCATTGACGTCAATGCAATTAGCCTTTCTGAATATTAACTAGCTAGTGCAGCAACCTATAATTAAGGATATAGTCCAAAAACACGAGGCAAAAAATAAACTATATAATATAGTCAACTCACATCCGTCTTAACGTAACTCGAAGTACCTACACATCGGTTAGTAAAACAGAATAATTAGGGGCCACGTCATCTTCAAAATCGAGCTCTACTCTACAGTCGAATATTTTCGAAAATTATACCTAGATATGTAAATCACTTCGTAATTTTTTTTTTGTTCAGAAAAGTTTTGTACAGTAATATTGTGATTGTGTTACTTTCAAGTGCCAGAGCAAATGGGCACATTGTAAAATACTTGCTTAATAAACAAACTGAGAGGGTTGTAATAATAGTTCTACGCGATAATTCTACGAGAAATATTCCAGCAGCAGCTATTAGCCACCTTTTTCTTTAGCATTCATTCATCATCAATTCTGAACAAGATCCTTTTTAAGCTCTCTACCATTTGTATTTATGATGTATGATATTATTAAATGCAGACGGTTGGCATGGTGCCCCCACGCTCCCTAATGTGAACAAAAATATTAGGGCGGAGGCATGCCTAGCAACCAACCACCACCATCCGCCACCCGAACGACAGTAGCTAACTGTAGATGTATCTACATCCGCATAATATCGATACGAGCATCTGCTTCCCGCTAGGCCTAGAAGAAATAACGATTGATCAGAGAGATTCAACGTAAAGATTTATGTAAATTAGCTCTTCAATATTTTATGATCTTTCACAACGGTTTAACATTTATTAGTGCAGTAATAAGCAATAACTTATTCACATATCTTGAGTACGTACCAATTTATATCGCTCGCCGCCCACGCTTTCGCCGTCCTTTTACATTACTTAGATAATGCATGAAAAACATTCTCCTTTCGTCTCGTCTTAAAAATAACGATTTATTTTCTGTACCTTCTTTAATCCGTCTAAGGAACGCAAACCTTCTTCGTACGCACTTATTTCAAGAGACCATTTTATTACATTGAATAGACAACACAATACAAGCTCGTTAAAATTGAAAGGGCTAAAAAATCAACATACGAAATAATTGTTTGGAAAAAAATCAATCTGTTATAAGTAGTAACGTAAATCATTAAGGTCATTGCTACACTACTAAGCCATACGCGCGTGCGTTCGTGGAAAACCCAAGATTCGGCCGTACGATGACTCTAGATATATACTAACCTTAGTAAACAACTTTTAGTACATTAAACTCGAATCAGCGAGCTAAAAATATGTTCGTGGAGGCGGATAGGCGGTAACACACCTTACATAGAGATCATAATCGAACTCTTCCTTGGTAGCTAGTGTTCAGTGTTGCCGTTGAGAAAAAAATGTAATCAAGTTAACATTTCAATTGAACTAAACAAGTGGTCGGCTGTCCAGTTTGTTCACCGTAACGGTACGGAGAATGCCTGTGGTACTTCTTCAGGTGTTTACTAGTTGGACGGGCAATAGGGTCATGACGAAATCGTTCTGAGGCACTCCACAACTAAGTATTCGAGAAGCTACGCTATTAAGCTTCACAACTGTACTTATAATTGAATACTGTCTCCCCTTATCACAATAATACTCTTCTAGTACATTACGGAGCGCTTTCTAAAAAATATTTCTCAGTGAATAGCGATTATATTGATGTTTGAATACAATCTGAGAATGTAACTAAAACATAGAATGGATCAGCTGCTTACTATCTCAAACATGTTTGTTGTTTGAGAGAAAAGTTGTTACTTACTTGCACTTTAAATTACTACAACCAGATTTGGATTAAATCAATACAAAACTATGACATATTGAAACCAATCGGTCTGAGTGAATATTAGCACGACTCCCTTCTTTTTAAACTATGTTACTAAATTCGTCTAGTTAACTAGATTACTTTGGCATAGTAAGACCGTTAAAAATTAAACGTTGGACCATGCTAAACATTGTTATTGACTTATACTCTTCTCACTTCATTCAAGCAAGTAATCACTTGCAGTAATACAAACCGTAAACAGTTCCCTCATGATTGCGTCTTGAAGCTCTGCCGGGTGGAGGAGGAAAACTGTGACACATACAATATCTCCTTCAATAACAAACTGTTAGCAAGACAAATGTTTAACTTCCGTTATCTAAGCACACCATTTTCTTATTATGTTGTACGTTGTGCCTCTCCATTTCTTTGAGTATTGCTTGATCTTTACGTTTATTTTTCTTTTATTTTAAGTCTCTATAGAATAAGAAACCGTTTCGAATATGCAAAACATATTGTTAAATTCGTATGTACCCCTCTCTGTGAACAATACACTTAAAATTCTATATCTAAATGTATTCTGTCTGTTGAATTCTTACAATACGAAAGCAAGGGACTGGTTTAAGGACTAGCATAAAAAATAACGCTATAGATTTCTTTAGGCAACGTGAAACTAACGAAAGATATCTTTACACACAAATAAAAGTGTTTGAAGCCGGTTCGCTACCTGCACCTGGCGCTAGAACATTGAAAGAAATCAAAGTATTCCATAAAAACATGTTTTAAATAGAAAAAGCATCAAAAGGCAGGACGTCTAGACGTTTTTTTTTTTAGTTCCCAGAACGGGCAGGTAGAGATCTGTACAAAGACGTACGGATCGATGCGTCGAGATACTATTATTACGGGCTAGAAATGCTGCTCGGATTTAAAACTTTTTATTGAGTTAGAGATATGGCAGATGGCGCGATTCATTTTGATTCATTCAAGCAAAGTTCCCTAGTTCTTCATAGCTGTTCTCGCTGTAGTTAGTGCAAGTTTTGCAAGCAAGTGTTTATGAGATTAAATTTTTTGTTTACCCTATGCATTTTAAGGATCCAAAGTTACTCCTTTCGGAACAGAACCACTCTCAAACTAATTAAAGCCCATATGCTACATGTTTTATGAGTTAGAATTAACATTTCTAACGACATTATTTATTGTCACTTTGAGACTGACGAAACTTATCTTTCATTTTATCATCGAAACAGGTCATCGCCTGACCTGAGGGGACAAGCCGAAAGAATCAACACTTAGCTCCCTAAATAAATAAATACCTTAAATCTTAACTGACAATTGTTAACGACAAAATGTATTTGCTATAAACGTTGGCACAATTGACGTCATAATTTTATCTACCTAGGTATCTATTATTCAATATCGATATCAATTTATTTACATAATTTCCTCGAATTATTCCGCCCCTAATGAAAGGTAATTGGTAAAAAGATTTGGTATTAAGGAGATATTGATGACCGGCGGGGCGCGGTAGGTATATCAGGGTCCTCGCTTCAATTTTATCACAATTTCTCGACTTCACATCTCCATAAAATGTCTTTATCGAATGATGTAAGTACCCCTATTTGATTTTTAAACGACCAAGGAAAAATATGCTTTCAGGCATTACTAGCGACTATATATTATATAATTATTGACAGCTGTTCAAGCTGACTAGGACTACAGTAGCTCTAATCGAATGGTAAGTATGTGGACCATGTGTGTTTGGGCGGCTATACAACGATTGTCGTGTACTCCAACAAGTCCTCCAGTATGTCCAAGAATTCTATCGCCTTTGTACATCAATACAAAAGCGAAAGAATTCTTGGTCTTTCTACTCGATCAGTACCACAGGATCTGAGGACGGTCATGATTTTGTTGACAAGGTCGATTGTACGTATTTCTCAGGTAGTAAAACTGCGGGCTTCTTTTGTCGTTCTCCAGTATCGAGTACCTTACAATAACTAATTAGTCTTTAGAATACAGTTGTAAGAATGAAGACATAAATGGTAAAATAAAAGTCCACTTGTTTCAACAAAATATGTTTATTTTTCTACAACGTGTTATAATCACAGTGCGGAAAAAATCATGTGAAAACAAAATTGTTTTGATTGGAACGAGCTCAACGAGCGCTTTAAAAACTGATCGTCGATATCTGTGAATCACCTGCTGCTAGAGAGTGAAGTATGATTGTTTTTTGGTAACAGTGCTATCTATAGAATTTTTTTTCTATCGCAAACAAGCTTACATTCTGTCTATAGTGGTGATGTGTGTTTGTGTTTCGGCAGTACATCGTGTTTATACTGTTCTTTTGTATATTACAGAAGCATTACTTGTGATAGAAGCCTAGAATATTAATTAGGAATATTCAACGTCACCCTGTATTCCTACTAATGAAACAGAATTAATACCAATGATATAGATAGGCACTTACATATTTTGGAAGTAGATATGGTTGTTCTTTATAAATCAAGCAAAAACGAGTACCTATCCCTAAGTTTGTAGGTACCTAATAACCAAATCTAAAAACGGAATTAAGAACGCGATAATAAATGTCATGGCTTTATCAAGCCTACAGTTAAACCGAGATCCGGTTTGATAGAACTCCAACCTAAGGTTAGAAAAATATGTTTAAATATTACAAAACACATCTGTATAGAAACAAGCTAGTCATGGATTGCGCAACGGATAGAAAAACAGGTCCGGAGCCCTGCGTAATACTATAAAAAATGTTCAGAAATAATTTCATTGATAGCGAGGCATGCGCAGTGCGTAGGAACTACAGTCGGTTGTACGACTATGCGAGTATACGTCCTCAGTGGACTAAAAATAGAACGTTGAACTAAGGGCGTGTAGGGACTGAGCTGTGACCTCTCGCCGTATCTTACTCACGATTAGCGCGCCTGTTTCACCCAAATATTGTATGTTATTAATGATGGGCTAACTCGCAGAGCTCGTCTTTTGAACGCACTAAATGCGGTTTGATGCTAAATTAAACTTAACAATTAACTATGTTAATTTGAACTTGTATTTGTGGCAAAATTTTATAAATATATTTAAGTAACGAAACTAGAAATAGACACTAGCTATGTAGAGCAACAAAAATCTGTAGGTACTTAAAAACTAAATACATATTAATTATTGAAACGTTTACACAATTGAATTGTTTGTAACGTTTATGGGCGGCATCGTAAAATGTATTCCAGTAATCAGTGCTACAGTACCGATCGTGGATCGCTTGTACAGTACAAAGTTACGCTACGTAAGCATTTTGTAGCTACGCTCGGAACCACGTGGCTAGCAAGGTGCTCTTATTTATAAACCTAACATTTATAGGTTACACACTTCACATCGTGAGGTGAAAAAATACGTATGTGAAAAAATTCTATAATCTATATGGAACCATCTACTATCTACAATAAAAAAAACAAATAGAATACATTTTAAATGTGGAACGAAATCGAGGCGACACATTAAAAACACATGTTACCGATATTTTTGAACATTTCCTTCCCATTAACAATTGATAATATGTATTGTTTTATCAAAATAATAAAAACTAACATGAGGAATTCCTCAAATACGGAAATTTGTACTATTAAAATAACGTAGGTACCTACGATTAACTTGGAATGTGTTATTTGTACCTAAATTTTTGATTAAAAACAAACTTGTTTTTAACATAGCAGGCCTACGACGTTCCCATTAAAAACGAGCTAATCATGAATCCATCTTGTTCGTAGGTACCTAAAGCACCTTCATTAATGTAATGTGCGTATACGATGACTGGTGTTTTCCTAGTAATAGGTTCCTACTTTAAACATAATGATATCAGTAGACACACAGTGAAATAATTGTACTATAAACAGCTGCATTTACACTTTTTTTCCAATAACATTAACAAAATAAATAAGCATTTACGTAAAGATGAAGACAGAAACATCAATTCAAATTGTTCACATTATTAGTAAAAAAAGAAGTACATTTATAATGAAGTTCTTAACCGTCGCAGGAGACAATCACACAGGTGTCGATCGTGCACGGTGATGTAGCAGGAGGGCGCGTGCAGCACGGACACGCTGCGGTTACGCCACGACGGCACGCGCGCATGCACGCACCACGACGACGACTCCCACGCTAGAAGAGAACCAACAACCCACTCAACACTCGCACCAACCATCATCAGCAAGCCATAGAATATATACAAGGAAAACAAAAACAACTCCGTTCCAAAACTTATAGATAATATTCCACATTATACAGTCACAAACTCAAACATTTCCTTTGAAAATCTACAAAAGTAATCATTACATTAATAATTCATACGCACATATAAAAGGAACATAGGCCGTTTTCTATTCTAAAAATACTGAAACATAAAGAAACAACATTTTCTTCAAAAGATTCTTTATAGCGACTATTAACCATAACGGAAACATTAGCGGAAGCGGGGATGTAAAAACGACCTTATTACTACAATGGGATGTTATAATTTGACGGGCATGGTGAGCTAGGGCTGGGAGAGGAGCGGGAAGGGGCACTCGGAGTAAGATTCTGGGGCATTATCGATTGGGGCACCATCACCAGGATGAGCGTGGCGCCGCGCGCATGTCTGGAGCGCCGAGCGCGCCGCGTGGTGGCACCGCGTGGCGCGCTCCCCGGAACCTAGCCGCGCTAACAACCTACATCCCCAGCCCAGCGCACGCACACACACACACCGCGTCGCGCGCCTTTACTCCTTACAGCCACGCGAGGGGACCAACTTTGGCTGCGTGTGCGTGCGTCAGGCTACCAGACGTAGCAAATCAAATCTGCATAGCTAGTAATTTGTGAGCTAGCCTATGACCCCAGCCCCGGTCGTGTGCTCCGCTACCCTACTTACCGCGCCACGAACGCACCCATGCCATGACTACTTAGCATTAATGTAAATAACTAACATAAATTCCAAAACCTGCTCACGTAACCAGATAAACCTAAAATTCGTAGGCCGGACGAATGCAGTCCGGAAAGGTCGCAGCACCGTTAGATGCTCATTATAATGTTTCATTAATTGAGTGAGAATGAGCTTCGTTCCCACAACAGAACTAATAAGTGTAAACATCATCGGTCGGTAGTAGAGAGCGGGCATCTATAAATAAATCATAGTAGCATTATGTATCAAAACACGCTACGTCACGAGTTACTACGCAGCGTGTTTACTCACGCACGGGGCGCGGGTGCGCGGCGTGGCGGGGGATTGGGGAGAACGCAGCGGGCGCGCGCCTGGGGTGGGCCGAGGGTAGTACGTCAAATTAGGGCATACAGGGCGTAACTAGGCTATAGCGCGGGAGATGGAGGGCACGCCCATGCGATTCCCCGAGCCCTGCGGAACTTTCTTCTTTCATAACTTTGTAGGTATTGATCCGTCACAACTGCGCAATTCATGTCCTCTCGAATACATCCGATATTGCAATGATAGTAACGGCCCGCGCGTATTATATTAAGAATACTATTTGTTATGGGACTTATGTCGTCGCCTTTAGTAGGAAAAGTCACAATTACGCTTATTAAGTGTTGGTACTTTACAGATATAATAAGAATTTAAACTGTATGGTACTTTGTTTAAATCTTGTTATTAACAGAATATGTGTCCATTAAATCAGTGCTTATTTCCAAACCAAAAGAAAATTTACACTTATTCTGAACGCCTTGCGAAAATATAAAAAGGCAATTAAAAAACAGTAAGCAACAAACCCCAGTGATCACCACTGTTTAATTACCCATCTTAATCTAAGTCCAACCTGAAAGGTACATAAAACATTTCTCAATTGCCGAGCATTGTATACAAACAAAACGAGCCGTGTTCCTTGCGTAATACGCAGTCGTAGGGCCGTACTACGTCAGCCGCCCACGCCACCCCCGATCACGTTCCATTGCGTGGGCCTAAGGGAAACACTGTTCATTCATTCATACCCTTTAATAAAACTTTCTAGTCTATTACAGAGTATTTTGCCGTTCTTAAGAATAATAACATTACTTTAGTCAATTATATTGTCAAAACACAAACTAATAGGCGTTCAAATGTGAGCCCCGCTCCATATGCTCGACACCACGCGTCGCGCGTCGCTGTATCTCACAGCACGCTCGTTTCGAGGAAAATTTTGTTCGGCTCAAAGGTTTACCTACTGTAACATATTTTTAAGATCGAGTTTTTTTTTTATTTGGTTCAAAAAAGATCGATTAGACTGAGGTTTAATTTATTATATAAGCATAGAGATAACCTCTGACATTTTCAATAAAAGATTAAAGGTCATAATGGATTACTCCAAAAATATGCTTTTAATGTAGGCGGTGAAAATCTCCGTAAACCAAAATAAATAATATTGTAACTGTGAAGATTTAATGTAATTCAAGTTACCAATTTCATAAATATTTCATGAAATTCCATGCCAAATATTCCTAAACGATATCGTAAATCATTAATGACAAGCTGTGAATCGAATTATTAACTACAAACAATGAGTCACCGGTTACGGTTTATCACTTACATACTACGCTACCACGTGGTTACATCTGCTTCAATAATATAAAATAGTTACGTCGTATCATATGAAGGGCACAAACATGGCAATATTGTACAAAGCTACCGATCGCAAAGTAACGTATTTTACGTCGGTCATATAGAGAGGCGCTCAGTCACAGTAATATTGCATTGAAACAAGAAAATACAAGCCTGGCTCCACCAGAACAACGAACATTGTAAGAGCTTAACACTGCAAGAAATATAAACAACTAAGGGCTTATAGTCTGCACAATACATAGATAGATAGATAGTCTGAATACATTGAAGAAAAGGTGCTATGAGCCAACTAAATAAAAATGATCTTCAAAGCATAAAAATATATCTTATAATAGTTGATTGGTATGTACGTAAATCTACTTCTTGGGCATTCACTACAACAAACTTATCTTACTGTCAGTATATTACAATCCAAGATACAATACTTTTTTAGTAAAATATAATCCAGTCTTCTTTTATTTTAAGAAAAATAAAATCTAGACAAATTATAAGTAGCTATGTGCCTACACAACGCGTTAAAAAATGCTTCAAATTAAATCTTGTATATTTTTTTCCGATTAGTTCATTCTATAATTTATACTATAAAAAATATTTTTTGGGTGACTCAACTTTTTTTGTAATAGCTTTCAAATGGTGGGTATATAATAAAACTTTAGTTATAAAGGTAGGTCCAAGAACACTTATTTATGTGATCTCCACTTATGACAGATGACGGTCTTGAAAAGTGGTCTTCACAAGTCTCCAGGGTAACTTGATTTTGTAAAATAAAAAATGTAGTTTTTAGTTAATTTTATTGGCTGGACTCTCTCTACAACTGACTTCTTCTCTTCCAAGGACACAAACGAGGCAATTAGGCAATCTTCAAGTAAACTACCACAATCTGTTTCTTCGAGATTTGAAATTTATAGACCTTCATTTTAAAACCGTCAAAAGTTTCTTAACACGGCTTGCGGTAGGAATCGGACCTGGTAGAAATCGTCCCGTAACGAGACCTCCGGTTATGTCCGGCGTAGTTCGGATATTATCGTCAAGTTGATATAAACAAGTATGGCGGTCTGATGGTCAGGGTATACTACCCTTAAATAAAATTGTTTTTGAAATACATACTACAAATTTTACCGAATCTGTATAGATTTTTTTCGTTCCTAGCGTGAGACCCGACCGCACATTTTTTCGTTTTAACAAATTCCTATGATATTTCATTATCAATTGCCCAACCATTAACACTTGGCTCCACATTAGAACAACTAAGACTACCAAAACAAAAAAAGTTGGTTCAATCTTTTACAACAGCTCATTAACGAAACAATCGCTATGTTAGCAAAATATCAACATTTAATAATTTGTACGATATAAGTATAAAAATACATATTTAAAAAAACGTTTGTGTATCTAAACTTTAGGAACTTCAATTTACATTTTTGTTTTAACAAACTATACAAAAATCTCATACCATAATAGTAAAATAAAAAGAAAAATACAAAATAAAAGATTCAAAAAGAAAATATTAGACAAAAAAAAACTGTAAATTGATTTGAAAAAAAAAAAAACCTAGTAAAATCATATCGCGTATATGCGCTATCTATACCTGTGGTAAACATCTTTCTTCCTGACGTACTTGCCATCGGGCGTGAAGTAGTAGCTGGGGGGCGCGTGGATGTGGCGGCCGCGCACCAGGAACAGCACGTCGCCGGGGCAGTCGCGCGCGGGGGCCGTGATGACGTCAGCGCGGCAGCCCGCCATGTCGCGCGACGAGCAGTACCACTGCTTCCTGCCGTGCGCCTGCAGATTCTTCAGGTAGAACGTGTAGCCGTCGTGCAGCAGCAGCGACTTGCCCGTCCGCGAAGGCACGTACACTGCTGGCACTGCGTCAAAACCCAACATGTCACCACCGATATCCGGCTGGCGGCGTGCACCACACCGCCAACCGAATGTACCGATGAACTTCCGACTGAACATACCGCAACCTGCGTCGCATGAACGTTCGAAGGCTCACACAAATACATGGCGATTCTAATTGCTCATTATACTTTCTTCGACTAAGCTCAAGTTTTAAGCTACTTTGTTAATCAAATTACAACATATCCTGCTACAATAATAGTCGCAAATATGTATAAGAATTTAATCAATATTTACACAAAAACGTTACTTACAAAGAGTAAAGCTGTAGAAAATAGAAAAGTAATCGTCTTACATCAGTTACTAACACGGAAAAATACCTGCCTCATAACCTATCTCATTATCAATTTGGTGAAATTTTTTATTTATTCTATCATTTGCTGCTGCCACTTTATATTATGCTACGATTACATTCATATTAAATATTTGATAAATTTAAAAATATTAAATATAATTATTTTTAATAAATTAGTTTATTCCTTTAAGGAATTATTTAAAATTGCTTTTAGCTCTACATATAGATTACATATTGACCAAAAGACAAAGATCACATACACAAGATACTCTATTAGTTACATTTCGCAGACTGCTTTACAGCTGAATAACTTACCTGCTCAATTATTTTGCGATTCTACATAATAATATTCTACCTTAATGTAGTATTATTGCTTTCAGCGAGGCAGCCTCGAGCTAAGAGAGGCGATGGCACGGGCGTTGCATGGCAACTCAACACTTTTCATTATTATAAGTTCTTAGACTGCCTCATACACAGCAACTAATTTAAAGTATGTAAATAATATTTAACGTGACAAGAAACAACATGGCATTTAGGAACATACTCTTTAGGTATATGACCTAAAATTAAGAATTATTAATTTAATTTTATCAAAAAAACTTTTGGCTAAAATTATGTTTTTATTAGATTTTATTCTTCTGACTACATACGTTTTAATTTTCCTAGATAATATTGAAAAAAAGTTTTATAATTTCGAGATCTGAACTGACTTTTTTTCTTTATTACTTCTACTTAAAATCTTTATAATACGTATAAATTCAATAAATCACTATGTACTGTCATTTTAAGCTTTTTTTAATCCACTTCATAGGTACATACTTTCCTGTTTCGCAACAATGCTAGCTTTATGCCTAAGCAGTAGAGCATGTTATGTAAAACCCAACAAAACATATACGAAACATATTTTTTTTAACCCATCTTTTTTCGTATTAATTTCTCAGCAAACCCTTTCATTTGATACCCATATCATGGCAGTGCACAAAAAAAAACTAGTCCACCATCTTGGGTCGTCCGCCATATTGGATTTAGAATGACGTCACTTATTTAACCATGCATTGTCATCCAAACTAAACGTGTATGCAAAATTTCATCTTAATCGGTGGAGGATAACTGCTTTAAAATTAAGTTGCAAGATTTGATCCGAACACACTTACATACATACATATAAACATACATACATACAAACATACATACATACATTGCAAGTTAATTAAAAGCTTGTAAAATACCGAAACATCTTTGAAACTCATACGTCACGGGGGTTAGTAATTATAACAGAAGCCAGAAGTTTGCAAGTACGCTACGTTTCGGGCGCTCTTCATAAAATTGTATTAATTTATATGCACCAAGCGCTCTCTCATCCGTAGGGCGTGCGTCATATGCTTACGCAGCGTACAGAGCCTTTTATAAGTTATAACTACAATTCAGCGGTCTTACTATGACGTGTTAAAACTATCATGGCTCCAGTTTGGGAGACAGACCGAACTAAACATGACAACAAATAGCACTAGCCCGTTGCCGTAGCGGAATCATGATGGTATTGATAGGTTGTAGATTGTAGCTGGCTGTGTTCTACACAGCGTTGTGGGTGGTACTCAAGCCGAGACGTTCGCCGTACAGTCTGAAGATCCTGCGCAGGTGCGCGGTGACGTCATGCATGCGCGGACGTCCCGGCGCCCGCGCCGCGTGCTGTCAGCGCTCGTGGTTGTGCTCGCCCGACACGGCGATCACCTCATTGTTGTAGGTGCGCAGCGTGGCCGGGCACTGGAACTTGTTCCTGGCTGCGCAGTACCACAGCACCCTCGGCTGGTTCCTATACGCGTTATGCGGACGGTACACGAAACCGTTCAACGATAGTTTCGGGTAACCAGTATGCGTGTGTATGACTTTCACTGGAATATCGTAATATTGTTAGTGAACTCGACTGTTGTACTAACTACATATGTTTTAAGAGTCAGAAACAATTACCTTCGGATCAGCTTACACCAGAGATTTGTTACAAATTAAACGAAGTACATTTTAAACTTTCAACATTATACTTAAAAATCACTAAAATAAAATATAATTAAAGGCACCTATAAAGGGTAGATACTCCGGTGGGTGATGTAAGTCATTTTCCATAATTTAATAAGATTATTATTAATTCGTTATATAATCTATCCCTAAAAAAACATAATTCAATATCTTATGGCTATAATTATATCTGTAAGTTGTTATATTTGATCGCAAACATACAGGTGAAAAGTATTAATCAGAGAGCATATTTCAGTTTTCTAAATCGTCCGTCCAAAAGGGAAAAACCCCGAGTTAGCTACATCAAATGGTGTAATTGCTGGTCCTGCAGAAATGCCTCAGCTCGCTGAAGACCAGCGTGCTGCCGGCGGTGTGCAGGCGGGCGCCGCAGCCGCGCGCGCACACCCAGCGGCGCCGGCTCCGGTAGCAGCCGTCCAGCCGGTACCAGAACCCGCCCATCTTCAGCAACGCGGCCTCTGAGCCCTCCGACAACGACGTCGACGCTAACACTGCCCAACAATTTGTTCACAAGCTACAGAGTCAAACATTCCATTCCACAAGTTATTGAAGTAACATTCTTATTACAAATGTAACTTGGAAACCATATTCCAATATATAGAATTCTAAATGCACGCGTTGGTATTGCTTCAAATAGGACCCGCTGTCTATGGGCGCTGATAACAAAATCAATTCTTATACCTTGAATAGATGCGAAGCAATATAAGAAAGAAATTCTAAGACGTATCGAGGGATTTTTCGAAAGCAGCAATAAAAAAGCGTAATAATCAGTATACGTCTTTTATAAATATGTATAACCAAAAATAATTTCACAATTAATAACTTAGATAAAAAATAAATGTAAAACAGTACAATAATACTCTTACTGCCGCACTCAGAGACGTTAACGGTTACTTAAAGCTCTCCTTAGTATAGATTTTTAGTACAAAATCTACACTAAGGAGCGCCTTAAGTAACCGTTAAATGTCTCTGAGTGCGGCAGTTAATTCAACAAAAAATAATAACAACTATAACTAAAAAGTCTAAAATACTTTGGCATAGGAAATAAGATCTTTGAACTAGGTACTGAGTATTAATAAATTCCAGTCGAGTTTTTAAATAATATAAATGCTTACCTAATTATGTCTCGTAAATACAATATAAGTACGTTACTACGGAAACCTGTTACAGTGCCCTACGTTTCCCTCCCTACTGTACAATGTACATATCTACAATAATATATGGTCTTATAAGTTTCTAATATAAAAACTATGCTCGTATTACTTTGTTCATAAGCTGGTTTATTATGTCTACACAGTCTACCTCTACGGCTAAATACAATACAAATCATAAATATTGGAGTATTTCGTAACATCGTCTATCAGTCGTTCCGCGCACTACACCGCGGTCAATAAATAGAATTTTTATAAAAAAGCATCAACAAGACGGCTACGCTATCATTAAAGCTATACAGTTTGTATACATAATTTCTAAATATCTTGGTAAGAGAATATTGCACATTCACGGTATACATTGTTTTTTTTTTATAAACTATCGTGTAGTTTCCTAATAAATAGCCGCTAAGGCGTAACAAGGCGACGTTAAAGCGTCTACAGCCACCTGTTTTATTGATTCCAATAGTTTCCAAATACATAGTTAAGTATAAATACGCTCAAAAATCTATATCAACGATCAGTTTGATATCACACAAACCCGAAAGGTTCTTCGTACTATCTATGTTTAATGGAAGATTGATAGAATTCGAGAGACATCTCGACGAATCTGCTACGACACTGTGCTGCGTGTGTCCGAGATCCAATCTGAGCTAATTATTCGAGCTCATTCATCCGGCGAAGTATAATAATATTACTGAACTAAACCTAGAACATTAACAGTATACATAGATAAAGGAATTACATTGACCTTTGGCATAACTACGTACAAATAATAAGGCTTCCGAAATTGCAGAGGTACAAAACTAAGCTTCAATTCCTTATTTGGGTACTTGTAGCGTTTGAGGCTGTTTTGTTCCTCCATAACACAAGAATACTAAATAACAAATGGTGGTCACGTGCCGGGACGTGATCACTAGTAGGGATGCGACGCTCCTTGTGCGCGGGCGTGCCTGGGGTCGAGCAGGCCGCGCACGAGGAGGTCGCGCCAGGCCTACAGCAGCAGCGCGGCGTGCGGCGCGGGCGGCAGCAGGGGCGCCGGCGCCGCCACCACTGCGCGCGGCGCTGGGCTAGCTACTGCTACTATCTTGTACTTGCCCATCGGATCCACTTGGAAACGTCTCGACTCATGCTTAGCGGGATTATACGTCGCCGGATGGTTGTGTGAGCCCCGAAAGTATACTAGACGTCCGTCTCTCAAACATAAGGCAACTTGACAGCGCTCTGCTTTCTGGTAGGACCGAGCACATCTCCAGGTGACCCTGCGCGGGTGCGAGCCTCCGTCCTCGTAGAATATGTGTCCGTCAGCCACAAGGTGCAGGCCTCCGCGCGCTGAACGGATGTAGAACCATCCTGAAACCACGGCACAGTTAGGCCCTGTTTTGTCAAACCTACATTCATTACTTATTTTAACTATATATAAGTGTGCTGTGCGGGAAAAATCAATACAGCGTAATCATTAATTTAACAAGAAATACCTTATATTGATCCCTTTTCCTCCTCCCCAAACATTTTAGCTATTTTTTTTTATAATTAAACGCAAGTGACGCGGTTTATCTTTTCTAGCAATTTTCTTGTAACGTTCTTTTATTTGTAATCTAGACGGCTCAGCATTAAATGATAGACGTTTCTAGATGGCTGTTGATTGTGTAATGTGTTCTATAACTTCAATCAACGTAAATCCTGAATTCTCATTTGTTCAATTGATAGTCGGCACTTACCTAACTTTTTAAACAAATCATTTGAGTAATAAAGTCCAATACTTTTGCTAGTGGACCGCACTAGCAAAATACAGAATTGTGTGCAAAAGGGAGAGGGAGGCCTTTGCCCAGCAGTGGGACAAAATAGTCTAGACAGATAGATGGATAAGTTTAGAGTGAGAAAGGCGGCACAAAGAATCACAGCTTCTTAATCTGCTGAATGAGAATGAATAGTTCACAGTTCCTTTTGTTTTACAAAAGCAAGTCAACTTGGATTATTCTGTGGCAAAATGTTTTCAAGAGTCATCACGAATCGTCTCGTGCGCAGGTTTGACGATTTCCAGCCTCTAGAACAAGCCGGATTCCGTAAAGGCTTCAACACCGTAGACAACATACATACACTGCGGCAGGTTATACAGAAGACCGAAGAGTACAACCTGCCTCTCTGTTTAGCGTTTGTGGACTACGAGAAAGCCTTCGATTCGATCGAGACTTGGACTGTACGGTAGTCTCTCCAACAGTGCCAAATCGACTACCGGTACATCGAAGTGTTGAAGTGTTTGTGCAAAATAGGCACCATGTCAGTTCCGACTTCAGGATCAGACCCCGGAACCTACCCTTCAACAGCGAGGTGTGAGACAGGGAGACGTCATATCTCCGAAACTGTTCACCACTGCACTGGAGGACGTCTTTAAACTTCTGGATTGGAGAGGGCTAGGCATCAATGTCAATGGCGAGTACATCATTCACCTTCGGTTTGCCATCGATATAGTGGTAATGGCTGAGACCATGAAGGACCTCAGTGCAATGCTCGATGACCTTAGTAGAACTGCCGAAAGAGGGTCTTAGGATGAACATAGACAAAACCAAGGTGATGTAGAATGCCCATGTTACACCCACTCCTATCAAGGTCGGAGAATCTACACTCGAAGTTGTGGACTTAGTCATAGTTAGACATAGTCATGTCTACCTGGAACAAACGATCCAGTTGGGTAGGGCCAATTTCGAGAAAGAGTCAATCGTCGAATCCGACTCGGCTGGGCAGCGTTCGGGAAGTTGCGCGGTATCTTCTCGTCCAACTTACCACAGGGCCTCAAGACGAAAGTCTATGACCAGTGTGTGTTGCCAGTTATGACCTATGGATCTTAGACGTGGTCGCTCACAATGGGCCTCATTAGAAAGCTTACAGTCACCCAAAGAGCAATGGAGAAGGCTATGCTCGGAGTATCCTTGCATGATCAAATCAGAAATGTAGAGATCCGCAAGAGAACCAGGGTTACCGACATAGCCCGAAGAATTGCCAAACTTAAGTGGCAGTGGGCAGAGCACATTGCTCGCAGAACGGATTACCGATGGGGCAGAAAAGTTCTGGAGTTGCGACCGCAAACCAGAAGACGTTGCGTTGGAAGGCCTCCCACCAGGTGGACCGATGACCTGGTGAAAGTTGCGGGGACCCATTGGATGCGGGATGCACGGTACCGGTCAATGTGGCGACGCTTGGGGGAGGCCTATGTCCAGCAGTGGACATCTTTCGGCTGATATGATGATGATGATGAAAATGTTTTCCTTTACATAAATGGAATAATATCTTACTAGATTTCATTTTACTAAAAGAAATGTGCTTTTTCAAAAGAAACTCAAATTACCTATGAGCCAAAGCGTTATCTTAATAAAAAGTTCCTCATTCCCTTAATTAGTTTTTCATTTATGTAACTTAAAAAACCGGCCAAGTGCGCGTAGGACTTCGCACATTTAGGGTACCGTACCAAATGTATAATATAAGCCGTCCGTCGTGCTACGCGCACCGTAAAATTAAGTTGGTTGTAATAGAAAAATGTGGGACTTACAAAGAATTATTGAATTTGTCGATAGATTTGTTAGTAAAATATACGTAAAAATAAACATCATGACGCAATTTCATAGGTCAAATGGAAGAAAAAATAAACTGAATAAAATTTTGTTAATAAAGCTGACTTTGGTGGCTTGTCTTCTAATTCCTGTTTTTCAATATTTTTTAAAACAAAAAATACAGTATCGTATCGTATCTACTCAACGAGCTCTAAACAACGATACCCCCTCGAGGGGGTAGATCAATTTTTTTTTTGCTCTCCTTTTCGCTGTATGGGAGCCCATCTTAAAAATATTTTTTGACTATTTGTATGGCTTTGGGTCAACAAGATGCTCATACTGTGAAGACTGTAGGCTCCAACCGTTTAGCTTTAAAACCTGTGTGACAGACGACGGACAGACGGACACAACAGTGACAGCAATAGGGCTCCGTTTGGACCCTTCGAAAACGGAACCCTAAAAACGGTTAGCTAAAAAAAAATGTATTTTAGTATTGTAAATAATATAATGATATGAGTACGATGGCTGGAGTTGATTACAGACTGCTAAACGAAGACAAAATCTACTGGAAGTGAGGTCTGAAAATGAAAGTCCAATGTTACTTCAGCGCAATATAATCGTTTCTTTGTACCTATACACTGAGACGAGTCTCTCTACTACCAGCTACACAGCATAAACATTCTCTGATCGACAACCGCCGCTTATAGCTACCGTAATTCCATAATACTTTCACGACTAAACATAATAATAGCAATAAAATATCTTATCACAATAAAATAATACTTTAAAAATAATACTTCAAGGTTAACATATAATCGTATACATTCGTTTGGTTCTTAATATAACTGGTGCGGTTAACTTTCAAGTTAACTCTATTGCTCTGACAACACTCCCCGTAAGTACAACCCACGGTTTAATAAACGCTTAAGTACGCAAAAAAATAATATAAAAAGTGTAAAATAAAAAATATGTAAAATAAATCTTAAAATATTTAGATCTCACTAAAGAACAAACTTACAACTACAACGTATACATGAGTATTATTATTTAGTCAATTGTTCAATAAATGCAGTTCCTACTTTAACAAGTTGTTATACCTTACTTTCCTAATCGTATACATGACGTGACTCCGTACCATCCCCTCTATGACCTAAGCGCCCGCTGACAACATAACCAGACATTCGTATAGTCAAACCGAAACCAACCACGTCGGAGACTTCGCTCCGATGCCAACAATCGTAAATTTTATGTACAAATTCACGAATAAAATTGTAAAAAAATAAATGTAAAAAATAATGTATAAAAATACTTAGGATATCATAAGAGAACTATCACTTTGTACAGTACACTACAACTAGACCGTCCGGTTCGGAAGAGCGGAGCTGAGACAGACGGCCTCTGTTGGCCTGTATAGTTCTCGCCAAACTTCTTGGCCACCCTGAAGTTGGCTACAATAGCTGTGCAGTAGTAAATCTCATAAAAAACAGTACCGTTTCGTGCCTCGCGCATGCGGTAAACCAACTTCAGGGCGGCCAAGAAGTTTGGCGAGGGCTATACGAGGCTGGCGCGACAACACTCCTAAATTGTGAGAGAGCATCTTGCGGTTAATGCTATAAGTGCCTGTGGAAACTTCAAACCTTGATTTTATTTGATTCACTAAAAGCTACCTTCGTTTGCAGAGGCCAAAAATACCAAGACCAGAAAAAATCAGTCTTAAACAATTTGAAACCAGACGGTCTTCACTAGAACTTATTATATATTCGTATACTTTACACAGCGCAAAAATATCTACTAATTAAATGTATCTACTGAATACAGTATCTATAATACAGGTTATACATCATAATATTCATAATAATCTCTTTGGAGAATAAGATAAGAGAGTAAACGTGCAAACTATAGTCTGCAAAATCTCAATTGCGTATACAAGAATGTAATCGACAAAAGGCGTATACAAATCTAGACCACCGGCGGAAAGGCACAAGAGCAATTTGACTTTCCACTCGAATCAATAGTCAAGTCCAGCTTAATGACATTCAATATATCAAACACCTGATCAAACATTTCAATAACACTAGTTTACAGGGTTTTTGTCCTGGAATGGAAAAGTGTTTATTTTTAAACGAGATGATGCGAGTTAAAAATGTATATAAAACAAATCCAGCACGTCACATTTCGAAAATATTCATTGTTTTTTATTTAAAAGATTTAGATTTTTGTACCTGTGTCTTACAATAGACCAGAAATAGTCATCTAACGTATGTTTGTTCCATTATCCCTGATAATCGGGCCCTATCCGAATACCAGCGCGGCAATATTTAGTCTTTTATATAAAATATCGCTGCATATCGCCCCCAAGGGGGCACCAAGTCAAGAACAAAAAAAAAATCGCCCCACCCCATCATGTGTGCAGAACAGGGATTTGAAAATAAAGATAGGGTTTGGTACATCATATTTTTGTAGCGTACCATTTGCGAGTTATATCCCATCAAAGTCATGAAAACTATTTTTTTACCCGACTACTGCGTTGCAAAGTCCACTCTTGTAACTTACGCATCATCTAGATAGATGTAAAACAACAAACTCTAAACAGAAAACGTGTGTTTCTTTTCGCAGAGGATAACCGCCATCGTTATCCTCACCGGTAACAAAACAATACATTCTGCAAAGTGGCATATGACCACGGTTATCCGCTGCGGAATAGTTTGCACTTAACAATTTCAGATGAGAATATTTTCTTGTTTCATACTTTTTAGAGCGTGATTTTTCAGTAGTCGGGTTTTAGTTTTTGAACTTATTTTAGCCGTAGTTATTGCAACTTATTAAAAAAAAAAATACTGAGAGAAAATATTTTTGTTAACTAGTGTAAACTCCTAACCTACGTTCTCCGTTCGTATCTAGCGATGAGATCAAAATCTGTGCCGTATCCTACCTCGTTTAGTTCGCCGGTGGTCGATTCAGCTTCGATGACAGACAAATTGACTAATCAGACCTGAGCATCGTGTTCGTAAGCAGTGGCACTCAGAACATGGGCGTGAGCGGCGTTGCGCGCACGCCGCACGTGTGCGCGCTGTTCATCTGCACCACGCGCAGCCCGAACGTGTGCACGGCGGCACGGCAGCGCGGATTGCGCGAGCAGCGCCACCATACCTTGCCGCTCGCCGCACGCCCGTTGAAGCAGAACCTGTGCGCGCCCACCTCGATGGCAGGCTTGCCCCTCTTGCTCAAGCAGTAGCGGAACTGTCCAGGGAAGCAAGGGAACGGAAACGGCAGACCCAGCGTTGGCGGCGCCTCTGGGGCGGGTGTGCCTGCAACTAATCACTTTACCGTTAATATCCGCCTGTGTTGAACTTCTTCCAACTAAGTTTTGTAATTAAGAATGACAATAAAATAAAATATTTATGTAACATGAATGTGGCAATAAATAGCCAATTTTCTATTTTCACGACATAACTAAACTAAATAGACAGAGTGACGTGAGGTATAAAAACAAATAAAACAAAATAATAGTCGTCTTTAAAAAAATATTTCATTTATTTATAAAAAAAAATAACAAGCCCGGAATAGGTGTGAGAACAACATTTACCTCCTCTAAGGTAATTATATAATTTCGACTAGCACCAAACTGGAGTGTAAGTATTCTGACAATGTTACGCTCAGTTGGAAATACAAATATTATGACTAGCTAATCACGTGAAGTACGATTCCATTTTGACTTTAACGGTAGAATCAGGATTATTTTTGACGCGTTTAACGCGCTTGCGCTTTCTGATGGCACCGCCGTGTTCGTGTTGGTAGCCCATGGCGACGATGCGGTTGTTGCTGGTGACGGCGTAGCACTTGCAGCCGTGGTCGGACTTGATGCAAAGCCAGGAGGTTTGGCCGGCGAACACTCTCCCGTTCCTCCTGAACCGCCAGCCGTTCACCACCAGCACCGGGTTCCCATATCGAGACACACTCCATTGCGCTGAAAGCATACTTTCGCTACCACTCTAATCGGATCACATCGAGGTGGTAGGATGCCTTGCTCAAATAAAACGACGGGGTACAAAAATATCTTATATTTGATACTTACGTACCACATTTTCAAAATATTGTTACCATCTAATTCTTTAAAACTAAATGAGTGGGTAGAAATTATATTTTCTGTATCGTAAACACACACTTTTAAAAATACTGTTTGAGATCTTACAATATCGTTTACGGTTTCGCCGAATTGAACTTAATTATTCTAAAGATTGATTTACTTAAATAACAAAAACAGGTTATTCAAATTACATGAGATGTCATAATTAATAACTATGTTTAAAGCCTTCTCTATTTTGCTAACTTATGGAAAAAGCTAAAGGCAGTAGGTACTATGGGACAAAGCTATATCTGCTCACATTGAAAACAAAATCCCTTGCACAAGATGACCACAGGCTGTGTCCGCCCTTTTTGCGTCGACCACTAGTTTTTTTGCCGTCTTTTTTTAATTACTAAATCAAGGGGCTGAGAGGGCCAGGTAAAAAGTGTCACCCGATACTGATCCCAATCATAATAAACATAAACAATGTGTTAATTACGAGTTAGTCTCGCACACCATGGGTTTCACATGATTTTTTAACTTTATAGGTAATCACACTACAGAATAGTCCGGTCAAGCTAGCTCATTTAATTGGGGTAGTGAAACAATAATTTGCATAGAGCTAAAAATATGCACGGATGTTGGGAACACCATTATGAATGGAATGTGAAAAGTCACATATTTATTTAAATAAGGATTTATACTATATTGCTGACTTGCTACACTGACTTGTTACACAAAATAGCTAAAGCCCATATTCATACACGTGTGTCACCAAGAAAAACAAATATTTGATTGAATGGTCCAGTCATAGAAATTTAAAAAGGTCCAGTAGTAACAAAACGATTAAAATCGAACTATGTTTATAGACTAGTAAACACCAAAAACCACAGTTAAAAGTGCATTTACAGAAACGTAGACCAGTAAAAGAAAAACAATTCTATCATTAAATTCATCATTAAAATCTACTTTTGTTCTAAAAAATATAATTGATTTAATAAATCCATAGCAATATGTAGCTTTAGCAGATTATTATTTTATTATACAAACCTTCTTAAAATTTAGATTCACTGAATCACGCAGGATTTGCATAAACAATAAAATTTCTAAAAATCTTTGAACTAGTGAGAAGTAAGCCGTGCACACAATCAGCTGTGATAAAGAGATACTGTTTGGTATACATACAATTAATCCGAATACCTAATTATAATATCAAATTAAAATTGCAAAAGCGCTGATGCATTGATGGAATCCATAAATTTACTTGAATATATCTAATTGCGCCGCCCTCGGCTACTACACTCAAATATCTCTTTTCTCAGTAAAACTTGTAAAATGCCCAACATCGACAATTGTACACAAAATTTACAAAATTAATACGCTTTCGTTTTATTATAATTTTACAATTAATTTATAATATTATATGAAAATATTTATAATGTCAAAAACATGAACATTAACTTTCCCATCGCTTCCATTCAAAACTAAGATAAATACATCTTAAGTCACTTACTTAAACTACTAAATTTTTCCTAAAATTCTTCTCCATACCAGATTAGGATGTAGGTAAGACACGTATCCTATATCTAAAGGAATGCATTTTGAAAATATCACGGATTGTGTCATGGTTTTCACAGCCACAGAAGCCACAGTATGACAAATACAGAACAGGTTAAAATATGGCCGAATGTAACAGCATACAGGAATGGGTCTACCAATTTCCTTTCTTTGTAGACATTTGGGGATTAACGGGGTTTAACTTTAGTAAACATCTTCAAAAACTTATTGAAATTTCTTCTCCTCCTACCATTAATCTTCTTATTTTGATATTAAGATTCTTGGATGCTTTCAACCAGTTACGACTGTCATTCATACGCGTTCAGGTCGTGGCGAACTTTGCCCAGCAAAGGAGCAGGCCACTCCAGCTTATTTTCGACTAGACCAGAGGCATTAAAGTTATCAGGTGTAAAATTTGGTTTGTGTGTGTGTTGACCCTTCACGCGAACAAAACGGCCTTCCATTGTAGTCTGGACTCTACAGAGACAACCCTTAGAATCCTTGTCACGGCATGCCCAGTTCAGCTTGTCCCGATATTGATTATTCACCCAAAATTTATTGTTTCGGAAAATCAGTACCATTTTCCCAGCCCTGGACGGTAGGAAGAAGGCCTCTGCAAAAATGAACAAATCATTAATATAGAAATCCAATTGAAGAAGCTACATAGGTTAGATTACCTTTACCAATACTGTCAATTCATAAAACAGAACTACACACGGTTGGATATGTTTTTAACAGACTTCCCAAAAAGGAGGAGTTATCGATTCGGATTCTTATATTTTTTTTTTAATGTATGTTCCGTCTTTATATGACGGGAGTTATGCCCACTCCCGTCATATATAGACGGAATTACAAAATTTTATTTTGTTTGAAATGGTATATTCTCGAGGTGGTCCCATTGTCACCAAGTCAGAATCTGATGATGGGATCCCATCGAAATCGAGAGTACTCCTCTAATATTATAGGCAGACATTTATAGCAATTTTTGTATTTTCATAAACATGGCAAGCATCTACACATAGAAAGTATCATTTAGTGATGTGTAACTGATGAAGAAGACCTCACTGATGGCCACTGGAATTCCTTAATAAGTATGTCATGGGTAGATATCTCAAAATTAAATAGTTAAGCGACTATGATGAAGCAAATACAATAAATAAATCGAACTGATTTGATGATGAAACCGGAAGGAATTCCGTAATAAAACAATGTATCCTAGTCGTATTTGGGCTTCTCAGAATCGAAATGAGATGTACTCTGGCTATAAATGATTTCCATGGTAATATGAGGTACCATACATAAAAAACATATTAACAAACAAATTTTACCAACTTCTAAAGCAAAACACTACAAAGCGAAACATATCTTTCTTTACCGAAGTCGGGTCGAAAAACGAAAAACAATAGGTACAAAGACTTCGGAAAACAAAGTCATTTTTCGCTTTGTAGTGTAAACGATAAAACAAGAATTACAAATATTAAAGCACTGTACAGAAATACGTTCCAGGTAGACATGAAAGATAACATCTAAAATCATGGCGTGCATGGAACGTAGGCTTGTATTTATCATTATCCTAATCGGCCTGCAATGCTCGTGCTGAGGCGGACACCTCCTTCCTGCGAAGAGGCTTTATAGCATTTTTTACAAAAATCGAAAAAGAAAAGTAGAAAGCACAGGAAGTTTGCTGTGCCTCCGTGTTGTACTGTTGTGCGTGCTAAGGCTCCAATACCTCGCATTCTGAACACACTCAATGATCTCTTGGATTTTAATTCAGCAAATGATCTGTTTGCGGATGAATGGGCGAAGATTATATTGGTAGTAAGAAGTATTGTGACAGGGAAAACACACACAGAAGGAACAGAAGACACAGCACACACACAGGACTGATGGACAGAAAACACAACACAGAACAGAAAGAACACGGGACAGAAGGATTGTATGAATGTGGATGGACGGAGAGGGAGGGGACGGGCAAAGAAAAGATGGATGGACTGTGTGAGGAGTGATATGAAAGAAAAGGGAGCAAGTGAGGGCGTGACGGGGGACAGGAATGGAATGGAAGAAGAAAACATGTAGCGCCGACCCCAAGTAACATGGAACAAGGGCAGGAAGGTGATGATGAAGTATTGTGACAGGGACTTATGAATGTCAAAGTGAAATAATTTATTTTTCAATTTTACAAAGTTCCAATTGAATTTTTCATCTAAACTAATATTAATAAGATGTAGAATTTTTTGTTTGGAGAATAATGTTAGTGAAGTTGATAGGTATATTTTTAATTTTCTTTAATTTTTTTTTTCTTATTTTAATATAGCAATCAGCAGAAATCAAAATACCCGTGTTTATTTTTTATTTTTAGTTATTTTGTGGCTTGTTGTCAAACAAGTAGGTTTTAAAAAATACTTAGGTAGTAGAGACAGTTCCTAGTTCGTTGTGGTCACATCAACCACTGCTATCAATATTTTTACATTAATTTAGTTTTTCCTTCTCGGTCGGGTTTATTACGGCATCCTTTTTGTTAAGTTTTTTTTTAATTACGCATCTCGGTATATGTTTCACAGCAATCTGCAGAATCCCAAGCTTTGAAACAAACCCTGTTAGCTGCGCCCTCTTTGCTGGGTCTACGTAGGGTAAATATCACCACAAATAATACTCAATTTTACGATTTTCTTTTATTAAAATAATTATTTAAAAATAAAGATAACTGAAGAAAAATAACGGCTTGACGTATTTTTATACAAAAGCTTTCAAACTGTCGAAATTATTGTTCAGATAAAAGTTATCTGACGGTTGTAAATCAGTCACCAAGGGCTGATTTTAAGTATTTATCAATACTTTCTCTAAATAAGTATTAATGCCATTACTTTAACAAAAATATTCATATGAAAACTTTTCAAGCAAAATCAACAAGACAAAGACGTCGTAAAATAATTTGAATAACTGGTCTAGTTTCCTGATTGAACATCGACATTCATAATTAAAGAGTGATCATTTTCTTAGTAGTTTTACTATAGAACTTGGGTTTCGGATGGTTGTGCTTATTGTCGAACCGGATGACTTCCCCGCGCTTGTTGGTACGGGCCGTCGCCCGGCACTTGATGTTCTTCCGGCGGGCACACACCCAGTAACCAGGAGGTGACTCAGTAAACGAGAACCCGTCCAGAACCAGGTTCTTCTTACCCCGCCCCGTCGGTATGTATGCTGCGTGTACCTTGCCTACAATAACAACGGAATTAAGAAGCAACCGGTTTCTTATTTAGCATGAAATACGCGCTGAAAGGTACAGTAAAATAAAATGTGATGAGTTCATTTAAGTATTTTATTAATCTCTAAATATTTCATTAAACATATATCCTATTATAGTAGCAATTTTTTTGTTTGCTTATGTTACAACTAAACTAAATGAACTAAGTAAATAACTATAAATGCATACAAAAATAGATCATTTTTTGCTATAAAAGCAAGCCTAGTCAGGGCCGCGTAGAACGGACGTCATCCCATTTGTTTAAAAGCCTGGATGACGCCGCAAAGCCAAACCCATATACCTAATTCTGAGTCAATTCATCGAAAAATGAACATGCAGAGATATCGTTTCTCCGGAAGATAGTTAGTACCTATATTTAACATACTTAGGTGGGCTGATTAGTGTGCATAATGGCTGAGGGTTTACAAAGAACTTGGTTTTGGTAAAAGGTGAAAGTTACATAGAAGCCCTAAACTTGAGGCTACTCATGATTATGCTTATCATAGAACAGTACTACATCAGCGTCAATGGTGTAAATGTTAGCTGAACACTTGTCAGAGTGCGAGCACTTCCATCTAGTCTTTCCATTAGGGAATTCTCTATCCTTCACGAACGTAAAATCTCCTGTAGAAATCACTGGACCTTGTTGTCGTGAGGGCTTCCCAAATTTGAACTGCGACGCCTCCGATTTGGAACCTGACAAAGGGTTACATTTACAACATGACACGGCACAACAATATGCTTCATTCAGCTGACTCAAGAGATACTAGGCAGCGGAATATTGCAATTGCGAAACCGAGTCAAACATGACATAATATGATGAAAACTTAAAAGAAAATCTTTAAAAAATGAAATAATTTTAAGGATCTTTTAAATAGATGACTGCATAAATAAGGGTATAATTTAAATAAAAAAGACGATGTATAAATATAAACTTTAATTATTTAAATTCTAAGGAGTAATACTCTCGATAAAAGTAACGATGTCTCCCAAATCGATATTTACCTATAAACATAATATCAAAATTACAGTATAACCATAATAATAAAGCACAGCTAAAATTTTCAATAGGGAATGTTCAGTACATCAATATTTTAATTGACAATATGGTCCCATAGTTACACACAAGGCACATTTACTTAAATTTAGGGTATAACATACGCCAAATATCAACGTGTAATAAATACTTGAGTTTTTAACCTTACCATAAGTACATAAAATATAATTAATATAAAACTAATTCTAGCTAATGATCGTATCTTATCACAAGTTGGCATTGACAGTGCATGTAAAGTAACTATTCAATGTCTTTAACATTTCAAGAGAACTTTATAACAGAGTCGATGGAATCATCATGATTGCGTGACCGACTTTTTTTTTTTTTTACCGCTTGGCGTGCATCTTAACGTATCAATCAGAACGATAGTGCATAGCTAAATATGTAAACATTCCATTTAACATTACATTTTAACATTCAACGGGAAGTAATGTATAGTTCAGTTCATTTTTAAATTTAAATCACATTATACAATCTATGAATTCAAAAGCACCAGAGTAATCGACGCGGCAGTATTGATATGTAATGGAATCACTGCGGCAATCGACGTTTCTTCATCAGAAGTCAACAAATCTACCTCTCAAACTTACCTAACTCATATCACTATACTAAGAGCTATGTAAATTATTGTCTAAATTGCTTGAATATACTTTAACATAGTTTACGCTCATTACGTCAGCAGTAAAAAAATTAATGATGTCTTTTTACACAAGCTAACAAAAGTGGTCATATGATTTCTGGCGACTGTAGCGCCAGAGCGTCGAGGGTAGTCACTGGGGTCGCTGCAGCAACAGTCGCGGAGTTGGTGTCTACTCCTTTGCGAGCGTTTGGTCGCCGAGAAGGCAGGCAGAGTGCGCGCGGCGGGTGGTTGTGCATTCCTTTCACGGCCACCACGTTGGACCCTAACATGTGTATCCTCGCCTTACAGTTGGTCTTCTTGGAAGTACACCGCCATATAACCTTGTCTCTCAACTTGGACTCCTCACAGAAAGGGAATGTGTTCACCATCATGATCACCTTGCCGCGCCGCGACTTCAGAAACTTAATGCCTGTGGGAGAAGCGCACGTCAGGTTACTGAAGTAGACCAACATTGTAATGTGACCCGAAACCACAACACCGAAACGGATACTCAGGGTAAGGAAAGTTTAGGGTTAAATAAAACTAGCGGTTTATTTATAAGTACAATTTAATATGATTTCACAAAAACATACCCCGTACACGAACTAAAAAAAATCCTATGATATAATGGTATAAGTATAAAATTACACTAATAATAATTATACAAGACTTGTATATGAGTAGTTAACACATTAGTTTTTGAGGTAGATAGTTTAAAATAGGAGCAGAGTGTTCGATGTGCGGTACATAAGACGAAGCCGTGGCGGTAGGTCAACAATCAACACGCGGTTATCATGCATTACCTACGAGATTCATAATATTAACAACATGAGCAAACATAGAAACAACACGTGACTCCAACCCGAAACATACAAACATCGAAAAATTTGCAAAAAGTTAAGGTGAGACAATAAATGCGAGGTAAATATTGCGTGAATATAATAAACAATATTTACAGCAAAGATGTAAAACTCCTCACGACAGCCATTATACATATCAACTCATAAATCGTATCTTATATAATTGACGTATATTGTCATTGCTCTAAAATATATTATACATATTAAACTTACAATTATTACATTTATAATTACATTTACCTACTAACTATCGCCACGGTTTCATAATAACGTATATCGCCCATATTATTTGGCTTAGTGACAGTAATCAGGTACGATAGAGCGTGCCAAACCATCAACACTGACCGGCAGTACTCGATGACAATATTGACGGCAAGGGAGCTTCAGACAAAACGGGCCCAGCAGCATTTCCATTCACAAAACCACACAGATACAGTTCACGCTGAGACCTCGTGTCATCTGAAGCCACTCTTGGAGTAAACACTAAACTGCTAAATGTCTTCGTGCTTTTCTCGTTTAGAGATTAATCCTTGCAAGAATTTCATTATTTCACCACTGTTAAAAATTTGACACGGTCTATAATAACACTTATATAAAATTGACAATATTAAGTAAATTCACACACATTAGAGCCCCGTAGAACTAAGTCATCTAAATAACAATTAAAATTAGTAAAAAATTTGTACTTAAATCAGAGTCATACATACAAAGCGGATCCTCGTTCTCATCGCCTTCGTTCTTGAATTTGTTATCTTTCGACGAGCAACAAAGTAGTTTTAAAAAACAATTAATAAAATATATTCAGACAAGTCTCAAAAAGAGTCTATTAAATTTTAATTAATTTAAAGTCGTTAACAGTGAACGATCGTGTAAACTAAGTAAAGAGGTAGTTGAGTTTCGATAATAACTAGAGGTAGTGAGGCGCACCGGACCCTGCGCGGCAAGCCGCCCCGGGCGCCAGTTCCTAGTCTAAAGCTAACCTAATCTTACGCTAAGACACCTTACTCGAGTAAAGCTTCTGAGTATTCATTCTTGTATAAAATTGTATAATTTAAAATTTAAACTAATATGTAAAACCCGTATAAAAGTGAAGAGGTAGATGATTGAGCTTAAGTACTTTTTAAATCAATCCTAAAGAGCAAAACGCTGGTTGCTCAAGACAAATGCCTTTCGATATCTACTGTAAAATTCTTATAGATTAAAGAGGCGGACATCTAAATGTCTAAGTAGCAATAAGTATCTGAAAAGTGTAAATTTTATATTTCTCAAAATAAATTAAGTAATTCTAAGTACAGTCCAGGGGACGTCATATTGCTTAATTTCGAACGAGTTTTCTCTAAATCAGTCACCGACGCGTCGTCAGCGGCCGCAGCGCGCCCGCCGACCTTTCCTTACACTCGTGTCGACAGCTGACTCGGCTGCGTTCGCATGGCGCCAACCTGCCTGCCTCACTGCCTGACATGACCAGCTGTGTTATCGCGCAATGTCCGCCTAGCGCTACTGGATGATACTGCATACTGCACGGGTCGTAAACATTAAAACAAACGCTGAAGCGGCCGTGTTCCGGATAATAACCACCTGCCTAAACCTGACATCAATACGAGCTGACACCGTTATACATTCAGAAGTTCTTACATATATAACATCCTTACTAGCCCTATTCGATTCGATAAATAGCCCACACCTATACGGATAACTTTAGGGCGCGCTCCCATTGACAGCTATTAGCTGCTAGTTTTGTACTTCAAGAACAGCAACACTGCAATTAGATCTACAATAGCTATAGCCATAGCTCTCGATGGGAGCGCACCGTTATGGATCTCGATGAGACCGCCTAACCTATTACGACACCACGTGTTCACTCGTATTATTAGTTGTCTCCTGTGTTCCCATCACTGGTCGTCGTAACATCCAATACACCACAACACCTACTTATATGCTGACATACATTCACATTACCGATACTGAATAACCAACAATAGCCTTCGCTGAATCCTAATTAAACGACACCGTATCCCCTCATAACTTACCTAATCATATTTAAATCTACATCCATTATGCTACATTCGCCAAAAGGCGGTTAGAAAATATCGATTTATCATTGTTAAAATCGCTTAAAAATTAATCGTGAATTCGTATTAAAATCGATCGATGTTCGTGTGATGGTTCTTGTTTGATCTAATCCTCCTCCTTGCACGGGGTGTCAACGAGGAGCGGCTTGGCAGAGTTGTTGTGCTGTGCCTGCGGCAGTGCGTTGGGCGAAGCCTGCGCCGGCGGCCCGCCGGGGGCCGCGTTCACGGCCGCCGACGCACTGGCCGTGGCCGTGGCGTGCGCCGTGGCAGCGTACAGCGCCAGCGCGTGCTGCAACTGCAGCAGCTGGTGGTGCGGGTCCAGAGGCGCGGGCGCACGGTGCCCCGACTGGTGTGGCGTGCGTACCACGTAGCGCCCGTCCGCGAAGCGCCGCACGTTGGGCGGCGCGTGGTTGTGCGCGTAGCGAGAGCGGACGATGCGCTCGTGACCTTCTGGGCCCTCGGTGTTCACGTCGGCCAGGCAGCGAGATGTGAGCCGCGAGGAACAGTACCATTGCTTCCTTCCGTGCGCCAAGTTGTTCTTCAGACGGAACGTGTAACCGCGGTGGAGGAGAAGACGACCTTTGCCTGCGCGGATGAAGCGCGCTACACAAAAAAAAGACATATGTTACTAATGAACTCGTTTACCACCACCAAAACTTATGCCTATTAGCTATACCACGTAAAATGTTTGTCTTCAAAAGGTTACTAATATAAATAGCAGACATTTCATTTCACGAGGAATATCAGATATAAAATTAAGCATGCCTTCACATAAAGATAAATTATTTACCCAAATGTTCATAATCGTCAAAACTTTTTGCAGATTATTGTACGGAAAATGGATAAATTAATAAAACTAAAGACAATGTGTTTATTAGTTTATTCGTACACAAAATGAAAGACCTGATTGCGTCAATATTTTTATTTAGCACATTTACACTTAATATACACTATACATTACATAGCTCTTGAATCATTTCTGTATATACTACAAACCATTGTTCAGGAATAAATAATTCTTGAAGGTACCTATATTTCTCTTGGAGAAACAATTTCATGAGCAAGAAAATTTGGCACAGATCTTTGGCATTAGTTCTGTTAACGATGAGCAAATTTCGTAAGACCGAAACGTTCACAAACAATAACACCTAAAAAATAAAAAGGGAAGACTAGAATGGAACTCCTTCTAACTATTATTAACTTAACTAAACTTACTATATTTTCTATGAGGTAATTGATACTTTGAAAAGAACAGTATCTATTATTTTAGGAATTAGATCTTACACACAATAATAAAAGTCAACAAAGTGAGATTATAGTTTAAAGTTGCATGAGCTTATTATCACAATTTTTGGTAAGTAAGTAAATCATTGTACTTGTTTTCACTAGAGTTACTTCTATGGCACAGTCGAACTTAAATAACGAGATCACATTTACTAATCAAGACCACTACGTATCAATTCTATTGAATTGAGTCTTGCTTGTCCTACATTTTTCTTAACACGTAGAAGTAAAATCTTCTAAATCATTTTCTCTCTAACACCAGAATGCAAATGAAAGCTAATACGGGTTCCACGAGTCGGAACTGATTGCTACTTTCTTGATATGAGGCTAATAACTTTTTATATAGATGTTCTTCTAGATAGCACTAATACCGTACTATCCAAGCGTTGGGGTCAAAATTTGAAAGACGAGGAACCAGCAAAGGAGTAGGGGGAGAAGAAGAGCCTGAAGGTGGCGCTGAAATAGAGGAAATCAGCTGCGTCGGAGGATTGACGTTCGTAGGTCGCCGGCCGAAGCGACCGGCGTGGTTGTGTTCTCCGACCAGCTTGTGCAGGGTTCCTTTCTGTGTGTAGGCTTTGCAGCCGCAGCCGCCCATGGTGCAGCGCCAGCGCACGACGCCGGAGCGCATGGTGTGCGCGGCGTAGAAGCTGCGCCCTCGCACCCACAGCCGCGGTCGCCCGCCCGGCCCCACGCATAGCCGCACGAACTTGTTCTCCTCTACCAACACACCACGTTTCATCAATTTTGTGTACAACAGATAAGTGGTTGTGAGCAACATGCAAAAAGCTTAGCGTTACTTTCCCTCGCAAGCATTCATAAAAACATTAACAGTGAAAATGTGAAAATGTTATATTGTAATTTGTTAAAGCACAAAAATTAACGTTCAACTATGGTGAAACATGATATTATATTAACTGAAATTCACATACTTAATGTCGCTTTAAAAATAATGATAGGGTCTCATCCCTATTGCAGCCAAGCTTCGTTATAAACAATTTATGTAGGTAACAATTAAATTACAAGAACACTTATTGCTTAGTTATTGGCAAACTAACAAAGTTATTGCTGTCGTTCAAAAATGTTACTTTAACATGTATTAAAATGTAGTACAATTACCTAATATAAATTTAATTATCTTTGTAACGCTATGCAAAATGAGATCATTATAACATTATAGTGACTAGATTGATTCCTACTTACAACAGATGATAAAAAGATCATTTCACAATGAGTTAGGTTACTTGTGCACATCGCTCGAATGTATTACAAACTAACTACTTAATTACTATCAGTCCAAAGTAACACCCGCCTTCATGCCCTTATTACTTCCAACATGCCCTGCACATTAATACTTAAAGTTAGCTATGATCGAATCTAATCATCTTGTCATCAAAACTTGTTAGATTCGTTCATAATTTAATCAGACACCGAATTATCAAGTTATACAATAGTTAGTTGTATTGCTAGTAATTGTTAGAGTGGTTAGTGAAAGATAAGTAAAAATTACTCGTCGAGAACCGCCTTGGCTTGAGAGGCGAGGTTCGCATTTGTGAAGCCTCTGCTCGGGCCCCTCTCGGAAGCAGGGGCCCCACCCTGGACCCCGCTCTGGCTCCCGCCCTGGCCCCCGCTGGGAGGCTCGTGCGAGTGAACGTTGCTAATGGCGAAAATCTTGTCATGCAGCGTGTGTGCGTACGCGCGACAGGTCCGGCGCGTGCACCGCCATCGCACCTTATTCTTCTCCGGAAACACTTTCTCCGCATAAAAGGAGAAGCCATCGAGCCGCATATGCCGCCGCCCGCGGTTCGATATGACGAATTCAACTGTAAAACACCACCACCATGACTATCCGTAACCCCATAACCAGTTCATCATGCACGCTACAAGTCATATGATTGTACTTGTATATCGGTTCAATAAAACTGATCTTTAAATAACTATAATCACAAAAATCAAGCTAGCTGGCCACAAGTCACCGGACCTGGTAATGAATTACTATTTTTACTAAGCTGCATCGCAGTTAGTAGCCTAGTGAGAAAGGGTTGCGATGCAACTGGACGAGGATAATGGTACAGTTGCTGAGTGAGTAGCACGACTGGCTCCTTTCAGCTCGTTTATAAACTCACTTCGTGTTCTCGCTTGAATTTGTAATTTGATAACAATACAAAATAAACGCCACATAGCCGGAGGATTATTCCTTAGTTTTACCTTAACTTTTAGGGTCCCGTTCTTTAAAAAGATAAAAAGGAACCCTTATGATATTACCCGTTGATCTAGAATCTAGCAATTTGGCATGAGCGATGTCAAGTCAAGTAAAGGAAAAAGGATCCGAAAACCGAAAAGTTAATTATTTTGGTGAATGTAGCTGTTTGTACAGAACCAGAACGTGAGTCCGACTCGCACTTGGCCGGTTTTACTCTAGTAGAGAGCAAGCTCTGATAGTAATATATATGAGGCAACTAGTGCTGGGAGCTGAGCTGTGCATTTTTTAGTTTAAATCACATCAGATCGTATAGATCAGTTTTGCATTACAAAACACAAGTTTACATAATCGTAATAATAGCAATGCTTGCTAAAATAACAAAAGAAAATTAAAATATTAATACATAATTTATTTAAATTAACAGTGTAGTGATGCTAATTATTCGCAGCGATAGTTTCAATGAGACTTTCGATGCGCGCATGTTCATCGATGACGGGAGCGTGCCGCGCGTGCGTGTGGCTGCCGACGCGCGCGACCAGCGTGCCGTGCGCGGTAAGCGCACGCGCGGGGCAGCCCAGCGCGCGGCTGCGGCAAGTCCAGTACACGCGCGGGCCACGCCGCTTGCGCGCCACGAACCCGAAGCCGTCCACAAGCAGCGAAGGAGCCCCTCGCCGCGTCACCGTGTAACACACCTGTGCCTCGCCAGACCCTGTCGCATCCATCATTAACAACAGCCTAAATCAGCGAAAATTTATGTTTATTAAGGGGGTTAAGGATTAGGCAGAAAATGCGCGTAATTGAAATCGTTTTTGGGTTCCGTACTCGAAGGGTCCAAACAGATCCCTATTCCTGTCACTCGTGTCCTTCTGTCTATCTGTCCGTCGTTTGTCATACAGGTTTTACAGCCAAATGGTTGGAGCTACAGTCTTAAAATTTTCACCGTATAAGCATCTTGTTGACACAAATCCATACAAATTATGAAAAAATATTTTCAATGGTTTTAAGGGGGGCTCCGATACAGCTAATGCCCGTGGGGTATCGTTGTTTAGAGGTCGTTTAGTAGATGGACACTAGGTATATGTTTTGTTTTTAAAAACTGAGAATGAGAATGAGATGCCACCAAAGTCAGTTTTTTATACAAAATTTCGATCCGAAGAATTTTTCACTTCCCATTAACCTACAAACTTGAAATTTGGTGCTAATGTTTATTATTACGTATATACGATATGATTTTACGGTTTGGTAAGGAACCCTAAATGTGCGAAGTCCGACACGCACTTGGCCCGTTTTTCTCAGTAGGTAACTGTTATTGCAAAATAAAACCGGTCAAGTGCGTGTGGGAGTTCGCACATTTAGGGTTGATATTTGTTAGTAAAATATACGTAATAATAAACATTATCACCAAATTTCAAGTTCAAAGGTCAATGGGAATTTAACAAATCTTTGGAACCAAATGTGTAACAGACGACGGACAGACGGACAGAAAGAGGGACACTTGACTGAAAGCAAAAGGGTTAAAAAGGAAAAAAATATAGATAGACAGGTAGAAAACTCTTTATTATTTATACCATATTAGTAGGTAGTAATAGTATGATAATCTTTATTATATACACCAGAGGAACGCTCACTCGCAGGAGCGATTAAATCTATTTTAATATTTTCGCAAAAACCTCAGAAACCGGTCAATACGGTAAATACGGTCATAATATTCACAAAATGTCAGGAGTTTTCCTGAAGTTATTGATGTTTACGTTTAAAATTACACTTTTATTGGCGTGAGAGCGATTTGGTCATGGCCAACAGTGGTTCACCAATGTGCGGTTTTTTAACGCTTATTCAAAGGATGAATAAGCAGCTACCGCTGCCTTTTTCTATGTTTAAAAAGAAAGGACCCAAAAATCAATTCTGAAATATTTATTGAATTCTTAAACGCTAGCATACTTAACTTATTTGATCACAATGTTCAGACAAAACTAGAAAATTGATAATATCGATTACATACCAGATGAAGATTTCATCCAAGTCAACTAGAATCACATTCGCCCATGCACTTGCGATCAACTACAGCAAAAATTAAAATCATAGACTTATTACAACTAAAAACTGTGTGCACAATAATTTGAATACTTAAAACCAAGTGTTGTTGCTATAGATCGTTATCTAATATAATGTTTTAGACATTATCTGTACAAAATTGGTAGGTACTGTAGTGGGAATTTCAGCAATAGATATTCAAACATAAAACACGGAATAAAGTTATACCAACATGAAGAAATGACATTTTTTTAGGTGAAAGTTTGACGTAACTTTACTCCTATTTGTTCTAGGAGGATTGACACAAAACAATAAAAGACAAAGTAATTGAACAAAAATTATGCAATATGGCAGTAACTACATAATTAGGCCTAAATACTAACGCACACGCAAAATGACACAAAATTATGAAATTGATTGCTTGATTTTTTTAAAGGATATTCTTCAAATGGAAGGACAGGAAACTACTTCGCCTAACTCATATTTTCGCGATATTTTCAACATGTGATTTTCTACATGATTGTGTACTGGGTTAGTTATTCTTAAAACATTATTTTTAGACGTTATTCTGGCTCGACAGCGTTTTCCGTAGTCCATACACCTCCAAAAAGTCCGACCACTACGCACACTGTCTGTCACAAATATGTAAGGTTCATATATCAACTGAAGATGACCACTTTTCGTTTGAATAAAATGTAGATCACTCTTTATGTTGCTGTTTAGTGCACCCATTACTGAAAAAAAAATTGTTAGTTTAATGATGAAGTTCGTTATATTTTATTTTTTTTATTTTTGTGTGGTGTAATTTCAGGGTAGTAAAATCCAGTTTCTTGTTAATATTTTTATTGTATTTAGGAGATTGTGACAAAAATTACAAATAGTGGTATAATTTCATAAAGATTACAGGATGTTACGATGGTACCTATATAAAAGAGTTCTTTTATTTTGAACATAATTTTTCCGTAGGTACTGTGCTCAAATAAATTTGTTTATTGTTCTCTTAAAAGTTATCATAAAGCTACAACAAAAAGATTTATAATTCCCGTTATATTATATTATGATCCATCCCCTTGCATGCAATTGGGAACTTTGGTTCCCAGAAACAATAAAATTGGTATTCTATTGTCTGCTAATTAGCATTCAAGAGAATTACATGACATCCTATGTTTTCCCTTAGGATAGAAAATATAGATTTAAATTTAAACAATCATAGGATTATTATACTTAAAATATTTAAGAAGATATTGAGCAGGCTAAAGTGCTAAATTCTTGTGGATTGCAGACACGGGGTTAATCGCTTTTTGTAGGTCCCACGGTAACTTTTTGAACCAAGGTGAATTAAAAATCAAAATTTTGCAATTCAATGGCATTTTAAAAAGTATCAAGTTGTCATAAATAGTAAAAGGTTATTATTTAAATGAGAATATAATGAAATGATTAACTTAAGTAATATTGGAATTATGTAATGTATAGATTATGCAATTGTTAATTATTAATGTAATATTTTATTCATTTTATTGTAATATTTTGCACACCTGCCATGGACTAAAGAACTTTGCACATATGGAATAAAGAACATTTATAAAAATTTTCATATATATTTTCATATTTCGCAAATGAATGATTTGTTTGATTTGAATAATAATCAGTCTAACTGTCCATGCAACTGTATACCAGTATCTTACATGGAGCGACTGTCTAGCAGACAGCTCATTATACATATTATTGTCTTTGAATCTAATAAGAAGAGTGATTAAATTTTGTAAACTACAAATTAAGTAATATCAATCTGCCTAGCCTTTTCTCAATTAAATTAGGGTGTTCCAGTCTAACCGGATTCAGCTAGGTACTATTATTTCACATGGAGTGACTGCCTTTTACCTCCACAACCCAGTAACTGAGTACTGAGATAGTCTTTGCGAAGACTAGTGTCAGACTGTTCTGGTTATCTGTAATGATTGTCAAAGATGTACAATTGACAGCCGGGTCTAAGAGCATCAATTGCTTTTCATAGTTCAGCGGGATGTCAGTGTGTAATGGAAAATCATCTTTCCAGTTCAATAAATGCTTATGTTTCGCATAAAAATCTGTTTAACAGATGTTCTCTATTTCTTCAAAAAACTGTTTGTAACCCTAAACTTAGTCCATCTCAAACATTTATTTAATTTTTGTCTAAGATATTTTTCTGTCTAGTGCTGAATGGGCATTATTTCTTCACAAAGTTAACATTAATAATATGCTAGGCCCAGTATAGTATAATTATTTTACACACTGCTTAAATTATGATTATGGAATAACTGAATGATCTCTGTTATCTGGATGAGCATTGGTGGCAGTTTTTAAGGTGATGGAAACATGTCCACAATCCGGATGCCTCGATATTTCGCAAAGGGCTATGTTTCTACCTGTCTGAATTAGCGAGGCCAACTGTACTTACGTTGATCGCTAACTGTTCCTACTGATGGAGAGAACTCTTTTTCCATGAGATTTTTGCCTCCTTGGCGGGCAGGTCACTTGCTACTTGATGCTCCCTTACTCATTGATTTGCTATCTCTATTCACTTTCTGCTAATCTTTGGTGGTGGAAAGGGAACTTAAATGCAAAATATTTATTTATTACAATAAAAGTCCAATGAGCTTAATGAGAGTTAGTAGTCTTTCCATAAACAGGCACACTCAGTGCCATTTAACTGTATTGTTTTTGACTAAGTATTTTTTGTTGTTAATTTTTGTCTTTGTTGAATAAATTTGAGTAATATTTTGTAGAAATATACCAATATTTCTATACAATATTAGTATTATCATTAATTGCTTGATGTTCGTGAAGTTTTCATAACCACAAATCCCGAGCCTTACAAAGTTATACATGTGTGTTGGTTTAACCCCTAGACCATAACAATTGGTAAAAATTTGTTTTAAAAAACCTGCCTAGCTTTTTCCCAACAGCTATGCTGGGCTGAGCTTTCAGTCTACACCCAGATGGAGCTACATACAATAAGGCTACAAATTTCACAATATTATGATTGTTAGGGAAATTGTCATCATGAAATTGTATTCATGCCTAGTTTGTCTCACTGCAATATTTATTCAGTAGTTGTATTACATCAAGTCGCTCTTTGAATTTTACTAAATTTATTTAGGTTTTTTCCTTGTTTAGACCACGTCCCGTCCAAGTAATCTACTTGAATTAAGCGTGCTCGATATAAACCGATAAGTGCTAAAATATCGATACATTCATTTGATATATTGAATCAGTTCGATAATAATGAATCATTTGAAGTCAATATCCTATAATATCGATATATTTTATCCGATATATGAAATGTCGTACGAAATCATTACATCTTTCCTACTTCTACTTAGAGAAACGAAACGCACAAACAGATAGGGTTGGCGGACCTGAACAAACAAAATTTAGGGATCTAGGTTATTTTTCATTCATCGCTTATAAAATAATGAATGCGAGGTGTGTTCATTGCTACTTGCAAATAATATAATAATGCATCCTTTTGAAACTTTCTCTTTATTACCTAAATGATTAATATCTACAGATAATATGAAATAAAGGAGAATGGGCAAAATTCTACGGAGCCTGGGCGATCCGTGACCAAATTTGAGTTTGTTATGTTTTGATGTAGGTAGTATAGTCCTGCAATTACTGTGTAAGTGTGTAAAAGTTTCATTGCCGCGTCGTATCGTATCGTTTTCAGAAGATTTTCCGGAGTTTTAGGAAAACGCATTACACATACGAAATAATTGTTATGTTTCTTTGCAATCCTATCATGTTTACATCTAAATGTTTCTTTTTCCTAAATGGATTGCAGTGAAACGTCCATAGTAAAAATTGTTCCTATCACTCAGACACTACTTAATGGCCGTCGACCACCCAAAAGTGCCCATTCTCATTTATACAATTTATTTGATAACCAAAAAAAATATAGTCTCATGTCGATGTTCACTAGTTACTTACTTAAATTTATTTTAATTGTTATCACAATTTTCACTTGCATTCCTTGTGATTTAAAAAAATATGTTTCTCTCAGGTTTAGTAGGCAATATTGGGATTAATAAAAAAACAATCAATGGTTTTTTAACTTTGGTGGGTTTACTTATTTAGTTACTCCTAATAAAGTCTTTTCCTTCCTAGACTTCCTACGATACGATATATCGAAAATATCGAATTATTTTATTGTGTGTTATCTGAAAAGGAGATGCTCTGATAAAATTGCGCTTTTTCATAAACTTATTTTATCATCTTGTATATTTCAAGGTTTTAAAGTCAAAATCATAATTTTTTATTCAATTAGGCCACTAAGCGGCACTTTTGAACGTCAAAATTTTATATTTTAAAAATAATAATTGATTCTTGAGCTTGTCAGTCGAGCTCTCAGATCAAAAAAAAAGCTCGACTGACAAGCTAAAGCGTTGTTTCGTTGTACGTGTGTGCGTGTAATTGTGTATGTATACGGCAAGGCGTAGTTTTAGCCGGCGTCACCTTGTTGTTTGCAACGTTTCATCTTGACTTTTTATTTGATCTGAGCTGTCCATTCGCAAAGGCAGATTATTATGGAGAAGAATGAACAAGAAACTCCACACTTACTCTTTAAAAAGTGTTTTACAATATTTGGGTACATACATACATTAATTCATATACGTGAAGATGATGCACCTACTTACTATACTAAATAATAGGTATGAATATTTTTAAGCACTAACAGGTAAATTCATTCATTTAATCAATAGGAACATGGTCCTCATACTTACAAATATTGCAAATATAGGTAAATTACTTAATTTAACAACAATGGAACAGTGTATGTCAATACATAAAACAAAAAAAGAAGAATAAGAAAATCAACCAGTTTGATTTTGTCTACACTAAAGATTGTCATATGGAGCAGGACCAGCATCTATCCAAGCAATATTATCTTGAACTAGCTGACCCGGCAAACTTTGTTTTGCCATAAAAACACCAAACATTCATCTACCCTACCTAACACTACCTACCCTACCCTACCCTACCTAACCCTACCTATCCTACACTACCCTACCTAACCTACCCTACCCTACCTACCCTACCTTATCTACTCTACCTGTGTAGGTAAGGTACCAATTTTATTTTTCACCGGGACCTTCTCCTAATAATAATAAACACAACAAAAAAAGGTTAAGCGAAATCGGTCCAGCCGTTCACGCATGATGCCGTGACCAAGGGAAATAGGGATTCATTTTTATTATATATTAGATATATAATCAAAATCAACTAATTTGTAATAATAATATCACATCACATCATCATCAGCCTATTAATGTTCCCACTGCTGGGACACAGGCCTCCTCTCTGTGAGAGGGAATGGGCCGTAATCCACCACGCGGGCCCAGTACGGGTTGGTGGATGTCACATGTCTTAAAATTTTTAGTTCTAGGACATGCCGGTTTCCTCACGATGTTTCCCTTTACCGTTTTGAGAGCAGTAGTGATGAAATAATTTACATAAAGTAAAGCGCCTGCCTGGGCTCGAACCCACGACCTACAACTTGTAAGTCGCGGCCGATACCACAGGACCACCACTGCTCTCCTAATAATAATATGTTTGTTTACAAAGTGTGCTTTTACAAAATTTTGATTCAGTAGTTTTAATATATCACAAGGTATTTACCCGACTGACCAAGGAGGGTAATGTCAATAATCAGTCTATGTATGTTCCTATGTGGCGTTCTAGAGGCCAAACGCTTTGGCCGATTTTGATGATTCTTACGTCAATCGATTCGCTACATTAAAATTGGAAAATAGAAAGTGGCGGATTTTGGGCGCCATATTGTGGGGGCCCAATTTTTTTTATAACTTCCAAACCCATCTTGTGGGGTATCAAAATAAAGGGTTTTAAAAGGTGATTTCAAAAATATATAGCACTCATATGTTTATAAAAACCTAATTCGAAAAGAAAAATGTTAACTAAAAAGGTACATTTCAATAAAAATTAAAAAATCAATAAACCCGACCGCTTAAGAAGCGAACTAAAAAGGATACATCTGCTTTTGGTCAGCCAGCTCGCGAATATGTATCCTCCGACTGCACAGCATGATTTTCTTCTTGTAACTTAGTTTGCTTCTTAGGCAGTTGGGATTTTTCCTAACATACATAATATTTTCATAAATGAATTGGCAAGAAACATGTCATACTATTAATCTTTATATATAGTTCCCTAAGAGATTCTCGGTGACTTAGCTTAGATATGGCTCTGACAGCTCTCTTTTGCTATATAAATATGGATTCAATGTCAGCAACTCGTCTCCACAGCAAAATACCATATGATATAATGTTGTTGTGTGAAAGTAACTAAAATAGACCAAACGCGCAGTTGGTGTCCCCTTAATAAAGAACATCTGTTAACTGTCTTATCTTTTAACAGCATAATAGGCTGAGCTTAGCCGATCCACAAGAAATTTTATGTGAGGTCCCCATTGTAGTTTCTTGTCTAAAGTGATTCCTAGAAAAACTGATGGATTTATAAAGTCTATAGTTATTATATAGGAATAAACACCAAACGGCCGCCTTGGCCCACACACAATGGTGAAGGACTAAGTGCGGAAACCAAACCCCTTAACATAGAACATAGAAGTCTAGTTTTTCTCTCATTCAATATGATGTCGCATTCACTACTTCTGACGTTCAGTAATGTTAATCTAATATATTTGGTTTTGATCTCATTCATACTAAATTGTTTGCGGTGAACCAATTTTGGACCTGATGAATAGAGTTATACACATTATCAAGATTTTGTGACCGCTGATCTATTTTAAGTATCAGAGATGAGTCATCAGCAAATAACACCATCTTCAGTCGATTTGTAGTAATAAACTAAAAAGAGGAATGGACCCAATATCAAGCCTTGAGGAACGCCCATTGTTATTTCAGAGCATAGTGAGTTTAAGCCATTTACCTGAACTTTAACTTGTCTGGCTTTTAATTATATTTTAAGTAGCTCAAGGGCCATATTTCTAATCTCATAGTGCTCGAGCTTCAATAATAGTGCCACATGGTTAACACAATCGAACGGTTTCGAGAGGTTGCAAAAGATTCCAGGTGTCTTGTGCTTATCCCAGAAGTTAAAGGTGTTCTTTATTAAGATGACACCGGCGTCTGTTGTGTAACACCCTCTGGCATACTGTTGATAACGAAAGATGAAAATCTTACTGAGAACTGGCAGAATAGAAACAGGCCGATAATTATTGGCTTCTTTGCTATCTCCGGGTTTGAACAATGGAACTACTTTACTGTGTTTCATGAGGTCCGGAAAACTCCTTGATCAACACTAGTGTTAAATATGAAAGCTATATAGGGCGCATTAGTTTCAATGATTGATTTAGAGACTTTTACAGACAGTCCCCAAAGATCTTCTGTTAATTTAATTTTAAGATCTTTCAAAACTTTAAGCCTGGGGTTTTGTATGTTGAAACTTAAGCTCTAAAGGGCACGCATTTACATACTTTCAACATAAGGCAGCACAGAGCGCGGGTGAGGTGTTTAAAGCCGCTGTAGTTTAAAGAGGAATATTATTAAACTGGCCAAGTGCGAGTCGGACTTGCGCACAAAGGGTTCCATTCCATTATAACCAAAACGGCAAAAAAGACACGTTTGTTGTATGGGAGCCCCACTTATATATTTATTTTATTCTGTTTTTAGTATTTGTTGATATATAGCGGCAACAGAAATACATCTGTGAAAATTTCAACTGTCTAGCTGTCACAGTTCATGAGATATAGCCTGGTGACAGACAGACAGACGGATTGTGCAGTCTTAGTAATAGGATCCCGTTTCTACCCTTTGGGTACGGAACCCTAAAAAATTAAGTTTTGAAATTCCTGAGCTACCTCTACATCTGAATTTATGGGGCCATCTACAGTCTCTAACTTAAATTCAGTATTATGCTGTTTTTTCCTATCTGTTTCACTATCTATTATTTTCCAGGTAGTTTTTATTTTATTGTCTGCTGATTTTATGTTAATGCTAATATACCTACAGTTTTGTTTTTGAGTATTTCACAACATATTTCATATGTTGCTTTAGGGTCTAACTTTATGGCCTAAAGTTTAGGCCATAAAGTTCATAAATATTTTCCTTGCTTTTATGAATGCGTAAAGTCAACTAATTTAATTTAAGAATATTTAAAAAAACTGCATAGAACTCCTTTGGGTCATCTTCTGTCAAGTGTCAATTTAGCAGACACAATAGAAATTACCTTTGTTTTAATCCGATTCAGCAAGATGGACACTCAAAGGGATTATTAAAATTTTGAACACATAATTTACTATTCAAGGTATTATTAAATTCTAAATTTGATTTGCATTTTTTGTAAAGGTACATAGGTGCTAAGCGTTATTGTTTGTCCGCTGTTATCAGATGCTAACTTATTTATAATTTGTTTAACTAAGTTATCACAATTACATAAAAACATTATCTAAACAAGTTAAAGAAGAAGCTGTTACTCTGGTTGGTTTCATGCAAACATTTGCCAGATTAAATGCTTTATTTTTTAATAAGTTAATGTTAAAATCGCAACATATGACGATTGATTTACTACTTGTGTTAACTGTTTTTAACACTTCTTCCATTACAGAGTCAAACACAGATAGATTCTGGTAACTTGGAAGTCTGTAGACACATACTATAACATACTTATCAAGCACAGCACAGGACAATTCAATGGTGTGTTCAACTTAGTAATAAATCTTGATTGTTTCACTAGATCTTTTTTAATAATGTATTTATTTTCCCTACATAATAATACATTAGTACTATCTAAGACATTTGTACTGAACCACACGCTTTAAAGCTCAAGGGTATTGTTTTGTGCATTGAATATGTACCTAGGATATAAAAGTTATCCATATCATCATGGTCTTGATTTACAATCTGACAATGACATGGTTATTTGAATGGTTAACAAATGGAATGACTATGTGTCCCATTTAATTATCATTTATTTACACAAAATGCTTATTACTCACCTCAATGTTATGTTCCAATGTTGTACATGCTTACTTGTCTGATGAGATACATAAACAGAGACATATTTACAGTAAACCTTTAGATTAGTTTCGATACATGTTGGCAATTCTAAATCATTTATGTTGCTTACTCAAGATATTAACAAATTTTGTACAAGAAACAGGCGCAGTAAAAGTTTTTATTTCAACATTGGATTCAATTTGTAGGTTATGTTTACAAGCTGCCAAATAGTGCGTGGAAAACATGTTTATTTTTGTAAAAGCTATAGTAGAAACGTATCACTTACTACTTTCATGCAAATCAACAGTTATTTATTTGAATTTGTTCAACTTTAGATAAGAACGTAATACCTGGTACTCTAGTTGACAACCTGCATTCGTTTACATGTCGTGTTACTTTTCCTAGTGCTCACTTATCGGAATAATAAATTTGTACATACCACATTAATATTCAGCATAAGCATCACTATTTAACACATATTCACTATATTTCATCACTTTTTAGTACACCAAACATTTAGTATCATCACGTAAACACCTCCTGATGCGATTCTGCAACTTGGCTCATAATAACACCAGATTACAATCCATATCATTCACACTGCAGTCCAGTAGTAGTATTATGTTAATAATACACCCGTATAATTAATAAAAAACACAACAAACTTTTATTATTTCCCAAAATAGTAAACAATCCTCGAGTGACACAATAGCAACCATAGATTCCGCGGCGTTAAGACGGGAAACCACAAATAACGGAATCGCGTTTCGCAGTACGCAAAAATCAAAATCTTAGCAACCCCCTAATAAAAGGGGTAATGGTGGGTATTTTTTAAATTGGCGAATTTTTTGATTATTCAGCATTTTAAACTTAAATACTTCTAGTATTAGAATAATTTGTGACCATGTGATTCAATTGAAATTTTTTTCCCTTACTTTTCCATCGATTTAAAACCGATATATTTTAGTTTAAAATTTTGATTTAAGCTTTATTTCGATGTAGATTTACAAAATAAGATAAAAATGTTTAAAAAGGTGTCAGCTAGGAAGTACATTTGTATAACACATAACATTTCGTTTATAATAAAGATACGCTTAAAGTTGCCTTTTTGAGTGATTTGGAACGTAATTCATAGTTTTAAATAATGAGAAGCACTTCTAACATAGTTCGTGAGAACTTAGGCCTTTTTAACTTTTGTCTAAACCTGACACCATAATATAATCTAATCTAATATAAAAAAAATCTTCTCTTCGTATTGCCAAGTTCAAAAATAGACATATTACTGTCTTGTTGGATACGATAATGTAAAGATAGAGGGCGCTTATTGCAAATCAACTGAACATCACAAACTTAATATCTCTTAGCTCTTATATTTCGTGGTTTACTTTTCAGTTGAAGTAAATAATGTTCTAAATAGCAATGTAACTAAATTAAATAAGTACCTAAAATATCGTAAGCATTTGTTGGTAGAAAGCTTTAGTTTCGTAGTCTGAGGTAGAAAAGTAGTTAGTTTAATCAAGAATTAAAAAGACCTATTATGGTTGTTGATTGTTCATTCAAAATAAAACAACAAACTAGATTTGGGACGAACTTTATAAATTTATTTTATTATTGTTTCATATATGACAATTTTGTTGTGTGTGAGTTGATGTAGAAATCCTGTGATAGCCTCCCAAGCGCCATCTATTAGTAGCCATGTAGTAACCTATTTATACAAATAGTAGCGTTCCAAAATAAACGTTAAATTACTATAGAATAACATATGTGCTGCAAACACAGCTTATAGAAATCAGTAATCTATTATTCTAAATAAACCAAAAAAGCTATTTAGGTAGGAACTTATCTAGTTATTTAAAATAAAATAACATTACAATTTACTTATTTACGTTATTTTGGCATAATTACAGACTCAATTAAGCCAAACGAATAAATGTTTCTTGCAAAAAACGCCACGTGAGGCTTAAATAACAGATATATTTACCATGAAGATGAATACAGAAGACTTAGTACGACATCTAGGGACTGTTTCCAGTATTAATTTAAGCGAAACGGAGAAAGAGCTCAAAATTGTTGAAAATATTTGAACCAACAGCTGTTCTTTTATTGTCTAAGAGTACCGAGAGTCTCGACAGTATTAAGCTTTACAACTCGGACAATCATGCTAACATTGTGTCACATTAATTCGTAATTTTTAGTTGATAAAAATTTCGTTAAATAGGTAAGAAAAGATCGCGCCTGTTCATTGTACTCGTGTCTTTTTCTACGAATTATTAAAATATCATCTTGTACTGTATCAAGCACTACATATTTATAATTAATAGTTGATCCTGTTCATCGCTGGCTTTTCACAGTGTTCTGTTCACACTGCCGGCGCGAACTCTCTCTTTCACCACTAGTTTGTAGTAGCGCAAGAGCTATCAAAATACTCGCTCAGCGATACTCGTTCAGCAATGCTCGCTTGGCGGTCAGAACACTGCACCACCGAGAGACAAACCAGCAGTCATTTCTACCTACAGTGCGGATCTGAGGCACTTGTCTCACCGCCGACGAGGAAGCAATTAGCTATCTTATTATTTATTTCTATATTTGTTTTATACTTACACATATACATACTTTGACTCACCTTCTGTGTTTAGGTATACTTACCTACTATTTTGATATTACATATTAAATTTATTTAATTATATTTTATTTTTTTCATACGTAATTATTGTATGTTAGTACATTACATCGCTGGCTGTTCACGCTGCTGGCGAGAACTCTCTCACCACTAGTTTGTCGCTGAACTCGCTGAGACAAGAGCTATTAAAGATAATACTCGCTCAGCGATGCTCGCTTGGCGGTCAGAAGACAGAACTCACGCCGAGAGACCAACCAGCGGTCATTTCTGCCTACAGTGCGGATCTAAGTGCTAGTGCGTAGAGGTGTGCGCAGGACAGGGCAGGACTGGTCACCCAGAATGAGTGCTGCGAGTAATCACTCCGAGCTGTAACTGATTGGGCAAGTAGTTGCTTGCTAGTTTCAGCAACAGGTCTTAAAGAGTTGATTGATAGCACCATTGATTGTTTACATGTGTTAGCTAATCTTGAGCTCGATGTCAGTACTTTGGACATGTTGATTACTCACATGTGATTTCGTTAAAGTTGGATCCAGAATCCCGAAAACAGTGGGAGCTAAAGTTTACTAGCGATACTTCTACCGATAGTCGCCCAACCTTTGAACAATTTAAAGATTTTATAACTAGTCGTTACTGAGCTTTGGAATTTCTGGTTACGGGATCCAACACATGCAGAGGAAAATATGAGGAGAGGCCTAAGTTATTTCATACGGCAATTATGCAATGTAGATCCTGTAAGCAAGACCATAAAATTATACTTTGTAAACAGTTTGTTAAAACGGATGTGAATGCTAGACGGGAGTTAGTAGGACAAAACGGTATATGGTTTAATTGTTTATTGGTTAACCATTTGGTCAAGCAGTTCAGTGGTATGACGTCTTTGCAAACGTAAACATCATTCTTTGCTGTAGTCCGCTGTTCAAGAGAATAATGATACCAGTTCATGTCATACTAAAAATGGTACTGAACGTATCTCGGAGCGATAATTCGGACTCATCTGGTGAACAGAAGGCTATGTCATCTAGATCGGTTAACTCTTACACAGTAGCTACATTCTTCTCGTCAAATAAAATAAAAAGGCATAATCAGCTGTTGTTAGTTTATTAGCCACGGCACTAGTAAATGCTACAGCTAAGAATGGTATGTGTTTAACTATCAGGGCGTTGGTCGATCAAGGGTCTCAAGCTTCCTTTGTGACAGAAGCAACGGTCCAGTACTTGGGTCTTAAAAGGACACCATGTAGGTAAGGGGGCACATTTCAGGATTGAAAGGAAAGGCTAATATTTTGTCTAAGTTTATGGTAGAAGTAACGCTTACCTCTATTCATGATCCAGACGTCAAGGTTTCAGTTGCCGCTTATATACTGAAAATGATAACCACGCTTCTTCCTTCCAACAAAATAATATCTTTAGATCGGGTATTTGACTTACGATTAGAAAATTCGCAGTATCATTCACCAAACAAGATAGATATGTTGCGTGGTGGGTAAATCTATGGGCAAGTAATTCAACAAGGAGTAAAAAAGACCTCAGGGAACTGTAGTAGCGCAAGCTACTTTGTTGGGATGGATTCTGCCTGTTATGGTTGAAAAGACACAGGAGAACCAGGTAAAGTCGTCGTTCTGCATTCCTATATGGAGGAAAACAACATTTTAAAAAGGTTTTGGGAATTAGAGGCGGATCCTGTAAACAATGTAAAAAATTTAAATGAAGAAGAAAAACAATGCGAACGCTACCTTGAGGAAACAATCAGAAGAGATGGGGATGGAAGATATATAGTACGGTTACCATTTGAAACCACAGATCCAGAATCTAAAATAGGAAATTCAAGAAAGATAGCTGAAAAAAAGACTCGTCACTGGTTATGGTTACAAGACTGAACAAATGAAAAAAAAGAAACACCGGCCAAGTGCGAGTCGGACTCGCACACGAAGGGTTCCGTACCATTATCGCAAAACACTGCATAAAAATCACGTTTGTTGTATGGGAGCCCCCCTTAATTTAAAGTAAATATACAACTGAACATTCTGTGAATATTTCAAGCGTCTACCTGTTGCCGTTATTAATATCGAGCAAAAAACGGCAAAAGTATCACGTTTGTTGTATGGGAGCCCCCCTTTAATATTTACTTTATACTGTTTTTAGTATTTGTTGGTATAGCGGCAACAGAAATACATCATCTGTGAAAATTTCAACTGTCTAGCTATCACGGTTCATGAGATACAGCCTGGAGACAGACGGACAGACAGACAGACAGACAGACAGACAGACGGATCGTGAAATCTTAGTAATAGGGTCCCGTTTTTACCCTTTGGGTACGGAACCCTAATGAAAGCGAAGTATCAAGTGGTTTTAGATGAGTACTAGCTGCTGAAACATATGGAGAAGGTTCCTGAAATAAAAAAGAGAAAGGGAATTTACTTGCATCTTGCATCATTTTGCGGTTGTTAGAGACAAAGATACCATGCAAGTGAGGTTAGTATTTGATGCATCCTGTAAAGTTGAAAACGGTGTATCTTTAAATGATGATGATAGGCACTAAATTACAGCCAACGTTAAGACACATACTGTTAAAAAAAACAAAAACCCGACTGCTTAAAAAGTGAACTAAAAATACATTACCCTCCTTCGGCAATCGGGTAAAAAGACGTAAACAAGAAAAATATCATGCTGTGCAGTGCCAGCTGGCTGACCAAAACCAGATGTATCCTCCGAGTGCACAGCATGACTTTTGTCTTGTTTACGTCTTTTTAGTTCGCTTTTTAAGCAGTCGGGTGTTTTGATATTTTGTTTTTTTATTTAACCCTTTTTAGTTAACATTTTTGTCGAATTAGGTACATTTAAACATAAAATTGGGCCCCCACAATATGGCGCCCCAGAACCGCCATTTTTCTATTTTCCAATTTTATTGCAGTGACCCCAGTGACACTAGCAAGATTAAGACGAATCGATGGACGTACGAATCATCAAAATCGGCCAACGCGTTTGGCCTCTGGAACGCCACATAGGAACAAACATGCATACATACATACAAACATACATACATACATAGCCTGATAAACACATTATCCTCCTTCGGCAGTCGGGTAAAAAGACTATATTTATCTGTGGACATTGTAAAAATGTACCGTCAAATCAAGGTTGACGAAAGGGACGTAGATTTTCAAAGAATTGTTTGGAAAGAAGGTTGTGATTACCAAAACTATGAATATCGTTTGTTGAGGGTTACGTTTGGTACAGCGTGTGCCCCATATTTGGCAGTTAAGGTGCTTCAGCAAGTGGCTGTGGACGAGAATGATAAATATCCTATAGCTACTAGAAGAGTGAAAGAAGATTTTTATATGGACGATCTACTTACTGGTGTCGAAACAGTTAAAGGTGTCCAGTTGCATTATGAAATGAATCGGTTAGAGAACAGTTTGGTAACAGCAAAGGCACCCATCAAAGTAATATCAATTCCCAGATCAGAGCGCTGTGGAGCGGTTCTTCTTAGTAGATTGTTGATTGAGGTAGCTCACACATTAGATATACAGAAGGAAAATATTCATACCTGGACCGATTCACCTGTCGTGCAGGACTGGCTTAAAAGCCATCCAACTACCTTATGGGACCGGTTTTCAAACTTGACTAAATTGATGCGAGCGATTGCTTAATGTAGACGAATGTGGCTAACAGGGACCAAGGATAGAAATGAAATAACAAGGTTCATATCAGTCCAAGAATTGAGAGAAGCACTAGATGTTTGTATTAAGAAGTGTCAAGCAGATAGTTTTGGTAATGACATGGCAAAGACATGTAAAATTGAAAGGATCTTTAAAACATTTAAATCCCTTCATAGACGAAAATAAAATAAGAGTAGGAGGACGGTTACAGATATCAGAATTAAGCGAAACTAGAAAACATCTACTGTTACCCAAAAAGTCATACTTAATTAAATTGATCATAGCAGATTCGCATTACAAAACATTACACGGTGGGCCTCAACTTATGCTAGCGTACCTAAGGTCCAAGTACTGGATGTCTGGTGCTAAGGAGATAGTAAAATCACACGTAATACATGTGTAAGGCATTCTGCGTAAATATCAATACAGATTATGGGGCAGCTACCAGCTGCAAGAGCAACGCCAAGAAAAGAGAGAAAAGAGCTGGCTGACTGTTTAGCATCTCAGTGCACGCATCTCAGCACCAAGTGGCATTTTATTCCTCCATATTCGCCCAATCTCGGTGGTCTTTGGATAAAAGCCGGAATTAAGTCTATAAAGTGCCACCTTCGACGAGTAATTGGAGATTCCACACTAACGTTAGAAAAATTGTCGACCATCTTGACACAAATTGAGGCTTGCCTAAACTCACGGCCACTATCAAGGATGGATAGCGATCTGTATAGTTTAGATGCGTTGATTCCGAGTCACTTCCTTGTGAGAGAGCCTTTAGTTGCAGTTTCAGATTATAATTTTGAGTCTATAAATATCAGTAGATGGCAATTGATGCAAAGAATGATGCAAAGTTTTTGACGAGGTGGTCGCAGGAATATCGGCTTTTAAACAGGTATAAATGGAATCTACAGACTCCCGAACCAAGTATTGTCGATATGGTCTAAGTTAAAGAGCTGCTTGGTCGTGTATAAGTAATTAGTTTAAGAAGTCTAAGTTGTTTTTGTAAGTTTTGTTAACACTGTATTAACTGTTAAATGCATATTTAACAGTTAATGCAGTGTTAACAAAACTTATTAAACTTACGTGGTTGGAACAATAGATTTAATGTAATTTAAGGATAAATTTCAAAATTTGCCCTTGGTGGCCGGAATGTTTGAGCAAGTAGATAGTTGCTCGTTGTGCCGATAGATGGCGTTATTTAGTTTTGGTCGAATCCTGTATCGCGGTGTTAAGATTCTCCGATTTATCGTCGGAGCTAAGGTCATTAGAGTGTGTATTACAATACATATGAAGAAGTATTAGAAGTAAGGATTGTTTTATTTAACATCATCCCAGTCACAAGTGTGTGTGCTGCAGTGTCTGTCTGTGACATCCTAGTGTGTGGTCATGTGGTGTCAAGTGGAAGGAACTGGTTGTTCAGTAACCGTAACCAAAGAGTTCACAACAGTATCGATTTTCTAGTGTGTTGTATAATATGAGATGTCCGAATCACTGTGGCCATGACGATAACGATAAGCCGGTAGAGATGAGCGTTTTCGGTTTTTTGCGCAAACGGTTATGTAACCAACAAAAACGAAAAAATTGTTGTTGTCATTGTCGCCAACGTTGCATTTCAGGTGTAACCAATGTTTTATTAAGGATAAGACGCCATGCTTCAGGAATGAAATCAGCTGGCATCTAGAATTAATATTTGTTTTTTGTTGAGAGCTCGATATTTCGGCACCGTTACAAGCGCCATGATCACGAGAACTATACATCAAAAATACATGGAAATATACATGGTAGATATTCCGAAACAAATATTAATTCTAATGATTGTGACCACGTCAGCTTAAAAACTTATACAGCTGGCATCTGTTAGGAATTAGTGAACGCAACACATATTAGTAGTTAATTTTTAATCTGTTTACTTTATATATTTAGTAACTGGCTGTATTGAGTCTTCTCTCTACTGTTGACTAGAACATTGCGCACTGTATTTGTTTGTTCCTTCTTTGAGATATTTATATTATAATAAATAATAATTACGTGGCACAAACTCTGCCTCTAATTTCTTCAGGTAATTGGGCAACATGGACTTTTCGCAACAAATATCCACCACCGAGCACCGAATTCTTTTGGTCCATAAACATACCTCTTCCCTTATAAAATACATGGGACGAACTGCTAATGGGACTATCTACGAATGGGACCAGCCGCTAATAGGACCAACTGCGAATGGGGCTAACCGCGAATGGGACCTACTGCGAACGTGGGACCAAGAGCGAAAGGGACGAAGTGCGAATGGGACGAAGCGCGCATAACCCGAATGGGTTAACCAATGTTTACAAATGCCCAGATTTATTTAGTCCTACGATTTTTATTTTGCGCCCGCTTTCCTACTAAAGGTAAACCGTGCACCTAGACGCACGCAGGAGCCGCACGCCCCGCAGTCTAAGTGCGCGTTCACCTTAAATAAGGTGGTGATTTTGCTTTTAAAATCTGAAGTGGCTCCCCACTCCATACGGACATGTCTGTAGTCACAAAGATACTTGCCGAGATCTGGCCGATGGTCTGCGAGGACTGAAGGACCGCACTTTTAAGGGCAGTAGTTTTTAATATATTTGTTTACAAGACAACAATTAAATCTGGGAAGATTTGTTCTACAATTGTTTTAAGTCTACTAAATCTTACGAATTTATTTTGGGAAATAGGTAGGTACTATCATGTGTGTGTGAATTGCCCTCAGTTCACACGCACATGATAACGTCCGTATGGATTGAGGAGCCACTTCAAATTTTAAAAGGAAACTTACTCCCCTAATTAGAAGGAAAGCAAATAATTTTGTAGAACAAATTCTGAAATTTGCAGTATAATAATTATATCCTAAGTTATATAAATGTGAAAATGGCTCCTCAATCTAAACATCTGAATTGAGGAGCCACCTGGACCACGGAAACTAATTATGTAAATTTTTCTTAAAATTTGGATCATTTGGTAGTAATTGTGGTAGTAACTGTTGATATTCAAGATTATAAGATACTTTTAATGTGGCTCCTCAATCTATACTTAAGAGCGTGCATTTTTAAAGTTATTGGTCAATTTATATTCCACTCCCAAATACATTAAATAGTAAGTGTGTTCGAATTTATATCATATGGACAATAATAAATAATAGATGGATAATTTAGTAAATAAACGCATTTTATTTGGCTCCTCAATCCTGACGTTACGGTACCTACCTGAGATCACAATGTTACGTTAGGTATTTAGTAGTCAATTTCAGAATGAATTTATTATTATTAGTTGGTTTTACGAATTTTACAGTGAGCCTATTTTGCAGTGTGACTTATATAGTTAATGTAAGTCTGAAATAGCCAAATCAGAGGCCAGTGGGCTCCCCAGAGGCAGCATAATTAACTCTAACACAAGAGGTCGCCACATCTTCACACGTAAAGACGAAGTGGGAATCATAGTCATCGTAAGCGTAACAAAACATCTCATCCTTCCAGTAGCAAATAGTATCCCCAAAAGTCAACAATTATGACGTGATTAATATAGTTCAGTAATAGAACTGTAAGTTATATCTATTAAATATATGTTTAAGTAAGTATATGCGCAAATAAGTGAGCTTCATCCCTATTAAATGTCAATGTGTAAATAAATACTATTGAGGGTAGGTAAGTAAACGACATTAATTTGCAGTTAGGTTAGATTTTTTTTTAATAATTATAATTTATTTATGGACACCCTTCTAAAATATTTGTTCGGAAATCAAAGAATCGCTAATAACTTCGTAAATATTTACTTTTTTATGGCAGAATTATACGTACAATTAGTATAAATTGATACAAAATAATATGTTTTATTTCAAAATTTCGTCACAAGTATAAGTATATTAGAGGCAAATCTATTTACCAGTTAAAATGTGCCATGTCTCCCAATTCACTAATTTTTAGGGTTCCGTAGGTACCTCAAAAGGTAAAAAAAGGAACCCTTGTAAGATCACTTTCTTGTCCGTCTGTCTGTCTGTCCGTGTGTCACCACCGGATTTTCTCAGGAACGGGTGGACCTAGTAAGTTAAAATTTATACCAGATAGGTACTGAATGGGTACCCCATTAGGTGTATAATACGCAAACCCACAAGTGTAGGATGACATTTGCAAATGATTATGCAAAGGATTCGCTGCATTCGCCGTTTTCCAAGCTGTGTTTTTTACGGACATTAAAGGTGAACGCGCACCTAGCCACACCGCACGCGCCGCATTCATCGCATTTTCTCAAGGACCCGCGAAATCTGCATCGTACGCGCTGCACTTACAGTGTTGTCAAAATATTTATATAATAATCATCATCATCATCATATCAGCCGAAAGACGTCCACTGCTGGACATAGGCCTCCCCCAAGCGTCGCCACATTGACCGGTCCCGTGCGTCCCGCAACCAGCGGATCCCCGCAACCTTCACCAGGTCATCGGTCCACCTGGCGGGAGGCCTTCCAACGCAACGTCTTCCGGTTCGCGGTCGCCACTCCAGAACCTTTCTGCCCCATCGGCCATCCGTTCTGCGAGCAATGTGCCCTGCCCACTGCCACTTGAGTTTGGCAATTCTTCGGGCTATGTCGGTAACCCTGGTTCTCTTGCGGATCTCTACATTTCTGATTCGATCACGCAAGGAAACTCCGAGCATAGCCCTCTCCATTGCCCTTTGAGTGACTGTAAGCTTTCTGATGAGGCCCATTGTAAGCGACCACGTCTCAGAGCCATATGTCATCACTGGCAACACACACTGGTCATAGACTTTCGTCTTGAGACACTGTGGTAAGTTGGACGAGAAGATACCGCGCAACTTCCCGAACGCTGCCCAGCCGAGTCGGATTCGACGGTTGACCTCTTTCTCGAAGTTGGCCCTACCCAATTGGATCGTTTGTCCAAGGTAGACATAGTCGCCCACAACTTCGAGTGTAGAGTCTCCGACCTTGATAGGAGTGGGTGTAACATGGGCATTCAACATCACCTTGGTTTTGTCCATGTTCATCCTAAGACCCACTCTTTCGGAAGCTCTACAGAGGCCATCGAGCATTGTACTGAGGTCCTCCATGGTCTCAGCCATAACCACTATATCGTCGGCAAACCGAAGGTGAGTGATGTACTCGCCATTGACGTTGATGCCTAGCCCTCTCCAGTCCAGAACCTTGAAGACATCCTCCAGTGCAGCAGTAAACAGTTTCGGAGATATGACGTCTCCTTGTCTCACACCTCGCTGCAGAAGGACTGGTTCCGAAGTCTGATCCTGAAGTCGAACTGACATGGTGGCGTTTTTGTATAAACACTTCAACACTTCGATGTACCGGTAGTCAATTTGACACCGTTGGAGAGACTGCAATACAGCCCAAGTCTCGATCGAATCGAAGGCTTTCTCGTAGTCCACAAACGCTAAGCAGAGAGGCAGGTTGTACTCTTCGGTCTTCTGTATAACCTGGCGCAGCGTATGTATGTGGTCTACGGTGCTGAAGCCCTTACGGAATCCGGCTTGTTCGGGAGGCTGGAAATCGTCAAACCTGCGCGCGAGACGATTCGTGATGACTCTTGAAAACAGCTTGTAGACATGGCTAAGAAGTGTGATGGGCCTATAGTTCTTCAGCCGGGCATTGTCGCCCTTCTTGAAGAAGAGTACCACCACACCCCTGCACCATGCCTGTGGCGTTTTGCCCTCGAATATGACGGAATCAAATAGCTTCTGAAGGGTCTTAAGAACCGGTTTTCCACCCGCCTTCAGGAGTTCAGCCGTGATTCCGTCGTCACCCGGTGCCTTGTTGTTCTTAAGCTGTTTCAGAGCCATCCTAATCTCATACAGGCTGACGTCCGGAATGTCTTCGGTATAGTGTCGGGTCAATCTAGCTCTAGGGTCATTCGCTAGATTCGCGACGGGTTTACTGGTTGACGTGTACAGCTGCCCATAGAATCTCTCGATCTCCCTCAGAAGCTCTGGTTTGGCGGAAACGATCCTGCCATCATCGGTCTTCAGTTTCGTGAGCTGGCTCTGCCCAATAGACAGATCTCTTGAAAAGACCTTGGAGCCCTTATTCCGCTCAATCGCCTCTTTAATACGCTCAGTATTAAAGCGGCGGAGGTCGCTTTTCAAGGATTTTGAGATCCGTCTATTTAGCTGCCGGTATTTCAACGCATCGGCTGAAGACTGCAGGATCATCTCACGCCTCTCCTTCATTAGCTTGAGAGTAGGATCAGAGAGCTTTTTGTTCCTATTTGTACGGCGGGTCTTGAAAAACTTAGACCCGACCGTATGGACAGCTTCCACGAACCCGTCATTGTATTCGTCCACTGAGCTCCCTAGGCACTCGAAACGATTCTGGAGTTCGAGCTGAAAGCTCTCGGGGTTTTGGACCTGGATCTGTGCTGGACGGAGCGTGGACTTCATCAGTCGAGACCTTTCAAGCTTGACATGAATGTCCAATGTGCCTCTTACCATGCGGTGATCGCTCCCGGTTTTCACCGAATTGATCACAGAGACATCATTGAACATTTGCTTCTTGGTTGACATGATGAAGTCGATCTCGTTTTTAGTTGCACCATCGGGGCTTTGCCAGGTCCACTTCCTGTGCTCACGTTTTTTGAAGAAGGAGTTCATCATGTAGAGGCCCTCCTTCTCCATAAAACTGGCCAGTAGGTGACCCCGGTGGTTCCGACGTCCAACTCCAAATTGCCCCACTTGCAGCTCATCCTCGTCTCGTTTGCCCAGTTTCGCGTTGAAGTCCCCCATGACAACGGTGAAGTGAGATTTGAAACCATGCATGGCTGTAGAGATATCCTCATACATGGCCTCTACCTCGTCGTCGGAGTGTGCCGAGGTTGGGGCGTAGACCTGTATGACCTTCAGCGAATATCTTGCGGATATTCTGAGTATAAGATACGCCACCCTGGTCGACACACTCTCGATCTTCACCACGTTGTTCACAAGGGACTTGTGAACGATAAACCCGACACCACCTTGGGACTGCCGGTCACCCTCTCGGAAATAGAGCAGGTTACCGGATTTGAGGATTATCGAGTCCTCTCCCTCTCTTCGGACTTCAGATAACCCTATAATACTCCATCGTAACCTGCTCAATTCCGCCTCGAGTTCGGTTATCTTCTCGTCGGTCCGGAGTGTTCGCGTGTTATAAGTTGCCAGGTCCAGTCGCCGGTGTTTATTGGGATAGCCGGGTCCACTCCGGGGATTCTTCGCACCCCTTGCCACGCCATCGCCTCGACCGCTACCGTAGCCGAGGGTAGACGGGCTGCCGGGCACTCGGGGCCGTTTTTTATGTGTGCTATTCATTTGGTTTGGGGGGGTTTGCCATAATCGCCACGCTTGGCAGGCGGGTTGGCGATCGCAGTTAGTTGTTAAAGTGCACAGAGAACGCTGCTGCCCATTCTCTGGTGTGTCCCTTAGTCGCCTCTTACGACACCCACGGGAAGATATGGGATGGTGAAATTCTTTACGTCCGTCACCACACGGTACATACATTTATATAATAAGATATACAGAAATTAATATGATTATTAATTTCTGTATATCTTATATGAATATTTTCTGTATAGAACGAACGTACGTAGTGTAGTAGTGTAGTGGCACTTGATCCTGTTATAGTCAGTTGCCTAAAAAAAAACCGGCCAAGTGCGAGTCGGACTCGCACACGAAGGGTTCCGTACCATTATCGCAAAACACTGCAAAAAAATCACGATTGTTGTATGGGAGCCCCCCTTAATTAATTTTATTTTAATTTAATCATTATTATTTTTTGAAGAGAATATACAACTAAACATTCTGTGAATATTTCAAGCGTCTACCTGTTGCCGTTATTAATATCGAGCAAAAAAAACGGCAAAAATATCACGTTTTTTGTATGGGAGCCCCCTTTAAATATTTATTTTATACTGTTTTTAGTATATGTTGTTATAGCGGCAACATAAATACATCACCTGTGAAAATTACAACTGTGTAGCTATCACGGTGCATGAGATACAGCCTGGTGACAGACGGACAGACAGACAGACAGACGGATCGCGAAGTCTTAGTAATAGGGTCCCATTTTTACCCTTTGGGTACGGAACCCTAAAAATTTAAGAAACACATTATTTCCTGAGTTGAGATTATTTAAATTGAGATCCTTTGCACCACTACACTCTCGAAAGCATGCTGGGAATTATCTATACTTCTATACTCTATACTAATATTATAAAGAGGAATGATTTTTTTGTTTGTTTGTTTGTTTGTTTGTACCGAATAGGCTCCGAAACTACTGGACCGATTTAAAAAATTCTTTCACCAATAGAAAGCTACGTTATTCCTGAGTAACATAGGCTATTTTTTTATCCCGAAAACGGGTCCTGTGAGGTGGCCCACGGGAGCGAAGCCGCGGGGAACAGCTAGTAGCTAATAAAAAAAGTTATTAAAAAAAATAAAAAAACCCGACTGCTTAAAAAGCAAACTAAAAAGACGTAAACAAGAAGAAAATCATGCAGTGCAGTCGGAGGATACTTATTCGCGAGCTGGCGGACCAAAACCTCTATCCTTCGCGTAGTTTCCGGAACACATTCGTGCGACCTGTTGCGCACACGATTGCGAAGGTAACGGACGTTTGGCCATTTCCATAGATCGTGAATTCTACTGTGTAGCATAGGTACTTAAACTAACTTCATCATGGATTGGAGCAACACCAAGGTGCGATAGTTTATTGAACTCCTGCAGAATGAATCAACCATTGACGGCCCTTCACATGAGTGACCGGGGTAAAAATCAAGGTCCTGAGTCAACACGATAAAAAGATATGGGCAAATTTAGATTTTCACGAAAACTTGTAAGCACCAAAATTTACCTCAATTTTCGTGTTGTACTTCGTAACACGACCATGAACGCATTCATTATAACTTTAAATGGTACTAAAATCCTTTTAATTTGTACTATTTTATACCACTAATTAGAAATTTTATACCTCTCAATTATCGCAGATATAAAGGTCGTGCTGGCAAGGTTCTTTCCCAGCACGACCACTCTACAATTCTAGCTGGCGTGGAAGTTAAGGGCTTATTACACTACACGGTATACAGGGCCCTGAATACCGGGTCACTAAATCATTCCGAAGCAATAAGGTCGATATTATGAGAACCCTAACTTCCTAACAGTTATTACACTACGCTAAATTAGGGTTTAGGACCCTGAATACCGTGTAGTGTAATAAGCCACTTATGAAACGCGAGCATGTCTAAAAATTTCATTATGTACTCCTATTTCATTACTGGTAAATTGTCGTAAATTGTTAGAAAAGCAAAAAAAAACATTTTCTGCTACATTTAACGTCATCTAGTGTCAAGTATACAAATCACATACTTATAGGCTGAAAATGTTTTTTTGCTTTTCTAACAATGTACCAGTAATGAAATAGAAGTATATCTTTGAAAAATTACGGGTCGTATGTATGGTCTGACATACATACCTACACACCACACCACATCTACTGTATGGTACCTAACTTTTTTAATTTTAATGCAACCGAGCTCAGATTTTGTCTACTAACTACTCTCAAATGCTACGAAATCATACCAATGATAAATATTAATCCATGATGTTTCCAGTTCTGACGTAGCTCCTCAATACAAACATTTGATTGAGGAGCCACCTTAATGTTCATATAACTTTTGAAGTAGGTAATATACAAAATCGAGGATCGAACCTACAAAATTTTTAAACTTAGGGTCGGTGCACATCTGACTGAAAATGCGTCGCGTATCATCGGTCGCGTAACGCCAGAACAGACAAATATATAATAAAACATTCAACCTTTCACACTCAACCGATGATGCGTTAGTGCGTTTACTGTACCTACCAGCTGTCTACGCTCGATGCATCTTCCGTCAGATGTGCACCAACCCTAACTAGATACTAAATTATAAATATATTAATTTTATTAAGATACGAAAAGTGGCTCCTCAATCCTTAAGAGGCCTGTAAACGGGCTATAAAAATTGCATCTTGCTGGCAATATAGCTCAGTATATTTGCAACATATAACCACCCTTGCTGCAATTTCATTGAGCAATACATTGCCGGATGTTGCCCAGCAAGATAGTGCAACTGGATTGCTGAGGAATTTTGCTCGTAGGTAGGTACACAAAAAAAAAAAATATATAAGGTACACGCGGAGCAATAATTGCGGCTAGATCTCAGCAGTTAATGACGATTTTTTACGTATGGCCTCTTCAGTCGTTTTACAATTTTTATTTCATACTAGCTGACCCGGCAAACTTTGTTTTGCCATAAAAACACCAAACATTCATCTACCCAACACTACTCCACCTACCCAATACTACGCCACCTACCCTACCCTACCTACGCTACCCTACCTACCCTACCCTACCTACACTACCCTACCAACCCTACCCTACCTACCCTACCTACCCTACCTACCCTACCTACCCTACCTACCCTACCTACACTACCTACCCTACCTACCCTACCCTACCAACCCTACCCTATCTACCCTACCTACCCTACCCTACCTACCCTACCCTACCAACCCTACCCTACCTACCCTACCCAACCTACCTACCCTACCCTACCTACCCTACCCTACCTACCCTACCCTACCTACCCTACCCTACCTACCCTACCCTACCTACCCTACCCTACCTACCCTACCCTACCTACCCTACCCTACCTACCCTACCCTACCTACCCTACCCTACCTACCCTACCCTACCTACCCTACCCTACCTACCCTGCCCTACCTACCCTACCCTACCTACCCTACCCTACCTGCCCTACCCTACATACCCTACCTACCCTACCCTACCTACTCTACCCTACCCTACCCTACCTTACCTACCCTACCCTACACTACACTACCCTACCTACCCTACCCTACCTACCCTACCTACCCTACCTACCCTACCTACCCTACCTACCCTACCTACCCTACCTACCCTACCTACCCTACCTACCCTACCTACCCTACCCTACCTACCCTACCTACCCTACCTACCCTACCTACCCTACCTACCCTACCTACCCTACCCTACCTACCCTACCCTACCAACCCTACCCTATCTACCCTACCCTACCTACCCTACCCTACCTACCCTACCCTACCTACCCTACCCTACCCAACCTACCCTACCCTACCCAACCTACCCTACCCTACCCAACCTACCCTATCCTACCCTATCCTACCCTATCCTACCCTACCTACCCTACCCTACCATTGAGGGGAAGGTCGGGGCCGCATTATCCATTTGGGATAATGAAGGCGAAGTCCGGAACCTCAAACTTAGCTTAGCCGCGTACTGCACAGTCTACCAGGCGGAACTCCTGGCCATCTGCAAAGCGACGGACGTGATCCTTACGCGGCAAGAGACGAGCTATGGTTTGTACAGTGACTCAATGTCAGCATTGCAGACGCTTGCAAGCCATGGCTCTCTCCATCCCCTGGCAGTTCGCGCGCGCGCCAATTTGGCTCAAGCCCTGGGCCAGAACAAAGCTGTTTCTTTGTTCTGGATCAAGGCCCACGCGGGCCTGCCAGGGAATGAGCGAGCGGACGAGTTGGCAAAGAAGGCAGCATTGTCGTTACGGAGGAAGCCGGACTACGACCAGTGTCCGGTATCATTTATCAAGCGACAGATCCGTTTGGAATCGCTTGATGAATGGAACCGAAGATATGTGTCGGGCGAGACAGCTTCTGTGACGAAAATGTTTCTTCCGGATGCCATAGCGGCTTTCCGTATTATAAAACAGGTGCGGCCCACAGGCGTTCTCACGCAGGTTTTGACGGGGCACGGCGGGTTCTCTGAATACTTGAATCGTTTCAAGTGTAAGGATAACCCATCGTGCGTCTGCGATCCAGGCGTGGCAGAGACTGTCCAGCACATACTTGTAGATTGCCCGTTATTTATCAGGGAACGCTACCAACTCGAATGTGAGCTGGACAGGAGATTGACGAAGGAGAGCCTGCATGGGCTCATGAGTAAGCAACACAGGGAAAAGTTCCTGGTGTACTGTGTTAATGTGGCCTCCACCGTCATTGCACGAAACCGAAGTTGAAGCAGCACTATGCTTCACTAGTATTATAAGAATATTTGTAAGAAGCATAGAATAGCACGCACAAAACTGCAATGACGAACCCTGCACTGGGGTAGTACCTAAGAAAACAGATTGTCTGTATGGTGAAAAGCACTGTTGTGCTTCTCATCCCTAAATGTAAGGCATTATTTATATTGTGATATTCCCTGTGATAAACAGCACTTCTGTACCTTACCTGTGATCTGCAGCACTTTTTGCATATTTTACTGTGATCAACAGCACTTTTTTTGTATTCTTGTATATGTAGCACTTTTTCTTTTAACCTTACACCAAATAAATAAAGTTGCCTTTAAGTATTTATACAAAGTGGGAGTCCCACCCACTGTATACAAGAAGACGTATGCAAGAAGAACCATGGTATGAAGAATGAAAGTACGAGAGGCATGAAAGAGGAATGGAATGAAAGAATTTGCACAGAATAGGCGCCAACTTCGTTGAGCGGGATTAGTATTAAAAAAAAAAAAAAAAAAAAAAAAAAAAAAAAAAAAAAAAAAAAAAAAAAACCCTACCCTACCTACCCTACCTACCCTGCCCTACCTACCCTACCCTACCTACCCTACCTACCCTACCCTACCTGCCCTACCCTACATACCCTACCCTACCCTACCTACCCTACCATACCCTACATAAGAACCTTCTCCCAACAATAACGAACACAACAAAAAAAGAATAAGCGAAATCCGTCCAGCCGTTCACGCGTGATGCCGTGACAACGGAAAACGGGTTTCATTTTTATATATAATTATAGATTATTTTTGTTATGATTTTGATTTAGCATTTTATTTAGATTTAGCATATGATTTTTATTTTTGAATGATTTTATTTAATCAACTTAGTTTTTTGACTTTATGCTTTTAGTGATTTTGATTTAGTATTCTGTTTTTTGATATTTTCTTAAAATGGCTTTATTTATTTTGAACTATATTTAAGAAACTCGCATATACTTTTTACATTTTTACCTTAAAATTTTACCTAATACTTTTTTTTATAATTTATCAAATAATAATCTTATAGAATCTATCTTAAATTAATACTAGAGATTTGATAATACTGGGCGGCAATGTTATCACAAGTGCTATGTACGCCGTACTTGTCATTTGCATTAGTCCTAAAGTTGTCTATATTGTTCAGCCGATTGTTCTATCGCATTAAAAGTGTGCGTTTCGATGGGGCGGCCACGGAGATTTTTTTTTTAAATCTTTGCCAAGATTATGTAAAAATTTGTAAAAGTTGATTCCCCAAAACCATAAATTTGTCAAAGTTATGGTTAAAAAGTTTTAAGGGTTTGAACGTGGTCGAGCCATTGAAACGCGGCGAACCGCGTGGCCACGAATATCTTTAAAACTAAGCGTTGCAGTGACCTGAAATTTAGGTACATAACAGAATGAATTTGTAATTTTGTTTTTTAAATATAGAAAAAAATCCTGGGTTTATATTTTCTATTTCAAATCTAGGTATTACAAACAGCTTCAGACCTCTGCGATGCTTTTTCATCGAGATATCGGCGATAACATATTTTTTACCTTTTGATGGCGCGGCCATAGGGTTTTGAGCTTACAGCTAATAAAATATAAACCTAGTATTTTTTCGTGTATTTTTACATATTTTGACAAATTTAAATCTAGGTTTTACAAAAAACTTCAGACCACTGCGATGCTTTTTCGTCAAGATATCGGCGATAACGTGATTTTCACCGTTTAAATGGCGCGGCCATAGGGTTTTGGTCTTACAGCTCCTGAAATATAAACCTAGGATTTTTGTGTATTTTACCTATTTTGACAAATTCGAATCTAGGTTTTACAAAAAGCTTCAGACCTCTGCGATGCTTTTTCATATCGGCGACGTGTTTTTCACCGTTTCAATGGCGCGGCCATGGGGGTATTAGTCTTATAGCTCCTAAAATATAAACCCAGGTTTTTTTTCTATATTGTTACGGATGTGACGTCAGCCTACGTGCAACCGACCAATGCCCGCCGAGCCCGCCGAAGCAAAGCCGCCATATTGAAGCCTTCTCTTCAGTCGAGCCATGCCAAGCAGTGGGGATGTGTTAATATAAGCGATTGCCAGTCATTTATTTGTCTCTTTCGATGCTGAATACAAGATCTGAACAAAGCTCTGCCCGAATTTTATTTATCCGTTACACTCGGCTTCGTTTTAATAAAATATCCACGCCACAACCGCAAGATCACCCTGAATCTGAAGAAAAATCGAACAAGTTTGTCATATTGACACTACGAGCTTCACGGCGTGTGCTACACTCTGCCATTGACCCGACTGCACGCCGAGCAAGACTACATCAAACTCTTCAACGTGTGCTGCGTGTGACTGCAAGGAGAGGTCCTAACAAGGTCCGAGAGCTGCCAGGAGCCACAGCCAGTCTGCCAGTAGCCACAGCCAGTTTGCCAGGTGCGTTATCTTTCTCATTTCTATATCCGCAACATCAATAACTCTAATTCTAGCCAGGCCATAGCAACTTGTTTTACTCGTCGCCATGTTCTCGATAATAAGGATAAAACTAATTCGTATAACCAGCATCCGTGTATGATGATCATGTTTTTACGTAAACGAAATAAAGGATAGTAACAGATGGCGTCCTGTAGGTAGTTTGTTTACCCTCGTGGGGAAAAGGCGTGCCTTCATATGTGCTTATAATTAACTCTTATTCTAGCCGGGCCATAGCCATTTAGTCTAGCAGTGGGAATAAATAGAACGCCGCCACTTACATACTTTGTGCCTCTGTGTTGATTACCGCGCTTTAAATGTCACTGTAAAATAAGTTTCCCTTACCTTATATAGAAGATCAAGTTTCTCGAGTTAGCTGGCAAAGATTACTTTAACTGTTACGCATCAGTATGGTTCAAAGTTACCATCAATTAGCAATTAATCCAGATGACACTCATAAAACATATTTTAGAACTAGCAAAAGTAGTAGCATAAGTATACCGGGGTTCCATTTAGTGAGATTTATTAATATAGTAGCATAATCTGTCGGTAGATCTGTCGATACCCAAAACGAAGCAGGTATTGGCATTTTTTTTTGAAGATTTATTTCTACCCTCGACTGATTTAAATTCTGGCGTTATAATTTTATGAAATGTCTAACAAAAAAAAATACCGAAACTTAAATATGAATACTCGTAAATACACGAGTTTTGAAAAATCAAATCGCTAAATGGTCAGGTCAAATTGCCACCAGTGGCATACAGCCGTGTTGGCAGTTTCAAGCTTCATTTGTCTAGTAATGTGTCATGTGGGTACGTCCATTTATCGGATTGTGCAGTTATTTTAAGAAGTTTTATTTGAAATTTCGCGGCGATTGTGTACCTGTTGTTATGGATTAGTTTTTAACAATTGTAAAATATTTCGTGTTCTAAGCCTGTGTTCGTTTTGTATGACCCCGCGCTTCCTACATAAGTACATACGGATGCGTGTAAGTTAGGTGTCGCCGGTATATAGATGCAAAACAAACTGAAAATAAAATTCATTGCGATCAGTCGTGTTACAAGTGAGAATAGCATGGACCATTATTATGAGCTTCAAACATTATTATTTTGAGCTGTTGGACACGTTACGTAGATTTCGCGTGTATGTTATATGTCATGTAAAGGTGGTTACCAACTGTGCAGCGGTCCAAGGTACGGTCACGCATCGAAGGATAGTGGTTTTTGATAAAACATTATAACATTAGCGTTGAGTATAGGCCGGGCCATCGTATGAAACATGTAGGCGCTTGGCAGAAATCTAGTAGTTACAAAGAATAAAAAAGAAATCGTCTCCTAAGTCGCTGATTGGTTCTATACGTTACAATGCCAGGACGATAAGCTTAGTTCATTAATTAACCAGCTAAAAACCCTAGACGGGAGTAGACTTGTAGGAGCTTCGGAGCTTGGGTAGATAGATAAGATAGTGCAAATGCATCATGATTACTTTGGTCACCATGATTTTAATAAAATAGTATATTGGTTACCAAAAATGACGCAATTCATTAGAAAATACATGACCGCACGTCTTCATTGTGCACATGGCATGGGAAGTTAGTGTATGAAAGAACGAAAATTACATCTTAATTCGTAAACCATCTGAACCAATGCTTCATGTAAACCATTTAGTTCCGTATGATTCATGTAAACCATTTAGGTCCGTTTTGTTAGGCAAAAAAAAAAGAGGTATGTGTACAGTTGGCTCGTGGCTAAATAATAACAGCCGCACGGGTCGATATTCAAGGTTAAGCAACGCTTGACGAGGTCGGTCCGTGTATGGGTGACTATTTCAACATACCGAGATTCCTCCGTGCCTCGGAAAGCACATTAAGCCTTTGGTCCTAGCTGTCATTTGAAGATCTTTGACATTTGTTACGAGTAGTCGGAAGCTTGAGATCTTGAGAGCTGAAGCTTGAGGTATCGTGTTTCCCAGTTACTGGGTTAAGAAGGTCAGATACGCAGTCGCTCCATGTAAAATACTGGTACTCTGCTGAATCCGGTAAGACTGGAAGCCGACCCCAACATAATTGGGAAAAGACTAGGCAGATTGATTGTGTTCAGTTGGTAATGATTGTAGTGACGAATGAGTTTTCCAAATTTGTTATTGCCGAGTCAACACTTGCGTACTATCATTTCTATCGTGAAAATTCGGACACTGAAATGGTTTGGTAAACAGTTTAGGTACACATTACGTGATATTGCTTGTCCACATGCTAATGGTTAGTTTAAACGTAAAAATCAATCCATTCATAATGCTTTGCTGAATATAATTACTATAGTAAAGCCTTAACAAATAACTAAATAACTGGGCCAATTCCCTGTCTGAATTTCTTTGAAGCGTTAAGATTTAATATTCGCTCGTAATGGTAGGCCATGTGACTTTACGATTTTCAGTAAAGTAAAGTTAAGTAGTCAAGTCTAGTGACGCCTAGTGCCACCTAGTGACGCCTAGTAACGCCATGCAACGCCATGCAACGCCATGCAACGCCATGCAACGCCATGCAACGCCATGCAACGCCATGCAACGCCATGCAACGCCATGCAACGCCATGCAACGCCATGCAACGCCATGCAACGCCATGCAACGCCATGCAACGCCATGCAACGCCATGCAACGCCATGCAACGCCATGCAACGCCATGCAACGCCATGCAACGCCATGCAACGCCATGCAACGCCATGCAACGCCATGCAACGCCATGCAACGCCATGCAACGCCATGCAACGCCATGCAACGCCATGCCATGCAATGCCATGCAATGCCATGCAATGCCATGCAATGCCATGCAATGCCATGCAATGCCATGCATACCATGCAACGCCATGCAACGCCATGCCATGCAATGCCATGCAATGCCATGCAATGCCATGCAATGCCATGCATACCATGCAATGCCATGCAATGCCATGCATACCATGCAACGCCATGCATACCATGCAATGCCATGCAACGCCAAGTAACGCCAACTGATGCCAATTCAATTAGGCCACTAGGCGGCACTTTGAATGACAAATATTGAATGTAAGAAGAAAGCTTCAGATAACGCAAGAGTGATCATGTGTACAAAAGGGTTGTTTTTGACTACAATTAGTGCAGTTAGTCAATACAAACTGGATGACTTTTATTTTGGTCATATTCATTTATTTATTTATTATATAATTTATTGTACACCACTTTAATAATAACAGGACAATATTTTTTTAAAGATAAGTGTACAATGGGCGGTCTTATCGCACAGGGCAATCTCTTACAGACCTTCCATAATATATTAACTAAAGTCAATGTCAACGCCATAGCTATAACGTATTTATCTTAAACATAATGTAAGCATTTACATTGAATGCGGTACAATGGTTTGCAAGAATCTGTCAAGTCCATATTGAAAATGCTCTATGTAAAGTAGTGTAGTGTGTGCGCTCGGTTGGCGCAGTGGTTGAGCGATTGACTGCTGCGCTGCGTGTCACGGGTTCGATTCCTGCACGGTACAAATATTTGTATGACCTACAGATAGTTGTTTCGGCTCTGGGTGTTTGTGTATGTGAGTTTGTTTCTAAACGCACCTACGATACAGGAAGAAATTCCTAATGTGGGTAGATACTAAAAGTTTTACGTGGTTACAAAAGCTCACAGGTGCCGAGTCGGTAAATGGGCTAAGGCCATATAGAAGTATAGCACCTATATCTGACAGTAACAATAGTACCTAACTGTAATAGTAATTGTTTTTAGTAACAATAGTACTGACACTGAAGCCCTAATTGATTTATTTGAAAGCTAATGAATGTTTTTGCTCCCATTGCGGGAGCAATGATTCCAGGATGGCCGAATGTTACGGATGTGACGTCAGCCTACGTGCAACCGACCAATGCCCGCAGAGCCCGCCGAAGCAAAGCCGCCATATTGAAGCCTTCTCTTCAGTCGAGCCATGCCAAGCAGTGGGGATGTGTTAATATAAGCGATGGCCAGTCATTTATTTGTCTCTTTCGATGCTGAATACAAGATCTGAACAAAGCTCTGCCCGAATTTTATTTATCCGTTACAATATTTTTACAAATTCATTCTGTTATGTACCTAAATTTCAGGTCTCTGCAACGCTTAGTTTTAAAGATCTCCGTGGCCGCGCGGTTAGCCGCGTTTCAATGGCGCGGCCACGTTCGAACCCTTAACTTTTTAACCATAACTTTGATAAATTTATGGTTTTGGGAATCAACTTTACAAATTTTTATATAATCATGGCATAGTTTTGTAGTGGCCGCGCCATCGAAACGCAAAAAGTCGTTACATGAAACTCAATTATAGTTAATATAGTTAAGTCAATTTTAGTTCTCGCTAAACTTCTTGGCCGCCCTGAAGTTGGCTACAATGGCTGCGCTGTAGAAAATCTCATACAAAAACAGCACCGTTTCGTGCCTCGCGCATCCGGTAAACCAACTTCAGGGCGGCCAAGAAGTTTGGCAAAATTGTCGAAAAACTAGCCCGTTTGCAGGCACCTTTACGGACATGACAAAATAGGTAGGAACCACTCGTCCAGTCCATCCTGAACATTTGATTGTAGAATACTCACCACATGAAATGTCACCGAATCAGGATAAGGATTATGATTATGAGAATCGGGATTATGTGGTCTTCCTGTGCGTAGCATACTATTTACGCACAGACCGTAGGTAACGCACCGTAATCCCCATTCCCATATCTCCCCGTAAGTAGGTAGGTACCTAGAATTGTGCGTCGCATACTATGACGTACAACGGTTAGGTAGTCGGGGGCTCGGGGCGAAGATTCTCACCAACTAGATACCTAACAGATTTTAGGGCCTAAACAACCGCGTTGCGGCGCAGTAACGTCGAAATCGGCATTGGAAATTCTAGGGGTTGTTAACAACTATCCATATCGCGCGGATCTCTGCGTTGCGGCGCCGCACCGCGGTTGCGTTTAGGCCCTTCGGTACGTAGGTACCAATAACAATTACCAGGTAGGTGTACATACCTACCCTTCGTACCTAGGTAGGTACACCCTAAAAACCAAGCTTCAACAAAGCGGGACGGTCTTCGTCAGTTCGCGCGAGTTACCCCTACGTCAAACCTTACAAAGTTACATGCCGAAGACTCGTGTGCAGGTATCTACCTACCACATCAAAACCTTTTGACCAGGTTACATACCTTACCTTTACAAATTAAAAACTTTACAACTGTTTATTACCCAGGTTTATAACAGTTTCAATTTCCAGTTTATTATACCTTACCTTTTTACCTTACAATACCACCTGCGACTTTACCAATTTACCATTGAAAACCATTACCTTTTTTCATAACCTTACCAGTACAACATACCTTTTTGTACCTTACCGAGTTACCGTTACCAAAACCTTGAACCTACCTCAAAACCTTGATACCATAACCCTACACCTTGTTACCTGTAACATCTCAATTTACTAACGCTAAATCTAATCTACTTACAGCTAACTTACAAATTTCATTCTACGATTAAGGACTGTGCAACCATGGTTGAACTTCAGGGTCACACAGTCGAATTTATGAGACAGCTTGTGCAAGTGGACTTGTACAAACTGACTTTACAACAGGAATTTGCAAACCTACCTTGAGCATCGCCTACAGCTCCACCTTCACCGCCTCCAGTTATATTGCCATCGCCAGTTGTCGAGCCATCAAAGCCTGTAACCGAAACGGAAATTAGCATAACACAGGTTAAAAAGTAACTGGTAGTTCGTGAAGAGAAATATTTACCAGTCATTTCCATATTCGAATCGTCTTCGCCGAAGTTTGTCTCTTCGTTGTTAGCCCCATCATCGTCATCGTCCCACATGCTTTCGTTAACGAATTCAGGTTCCATTTTGGGTGCCACGGCGTTATTTTCGTCTTCATCGGGTATCGTTACAAATTCTTCTTTTGCTGATCCCGACGGTCCGGCTTCTAACGGATCCACGCATTTTCGTTTCGCAGGCCCACTTTGTGAAGACGACGAATTATTAGATGCTATTGATGGCCTATTTGGTCGCTTAACCGCTACTGGAGTGGTGGAGGGCTTAGAATCTAAATCAGTCTCTAACTTAGTCATAACAGATGATTGCCTTTGTTGTGACGACCTCGGGCCTGGCCGGGAGGTCGGCTTTGGTTTCGAAGGTGTGGAACTTTCTTCATTTTGATTGCCGGTTAAACCTTTCACTTGAAGCTGTTCCGCGGTACTAATAAACGATGCTAATTCTTCTTGCTTAACATTAACTTCACCTTGGTACATAAACTGTAATAAGTCTCTTAACGCTGAATGACTAACATCTTTTAAAAATACTGAAACAAAAGAAAATCATTAGTACGGCGATTAAAATTGGCAAATAAAGATAATTTAGAAATACTACATACCTATGGGATGTTGAGTTGGGTTCATTTTGAACATTTCTTGAAAATAAGGAGAACATACTGATAGGACTAATTTGTGTGCTTGTAATAATCTGCCTTCGGCAGCCAGCGTAACATCTACTAGATCTCCACGCGACAGCAGGCCATGAAAGCCTGCTGACATGTTTGCGTGGAAATTGTTCCAACATAGTGAAAATTGTTCGTCCGACGCCATGATGGCGGCGATCCCGAAAGGAACCTGAAACGAAAAAAGTAAGTAAGTATTTCGGTCAACACAAATGTCTACCAAAACGTTAAAACAGTATCCAAAGAGCCATATTTACCTATCCTAAACTTTGTACTTTTAAAATTCCAATATTAGAAACATTTGAAAAAAAATAAAACAATGTTTCTAATAAAGCACTGCACACACTTTCATCCCACGTCCTCCCCGTTTGAGCGCTGTTCACGATGTGATGACGCAAACTTGACGTATACTGTGTCGTCACAACGGGCCGGTTTGCACGAAGAATTGCACGATACATATTTTAGCTAATTATACAGAAATCATGAATAATTACTCAATTTGTTAAGCAAAAATTTATCGTGCTTGTGTTTGCACAACTTTTGAACATCAAACATTTGGTAAAATTTGGCTTATTTTAACAAAATTCAAATTTAGGTACCGGGAACAGTACGTTTTGGTGTTGTAGTATGACGATTTGATGTCCAACGTTAACCAACTGTGTAAAATAGGGGCATTCATTGTTTTCTAGAGGTTGTAAATAAAAAGAGAAAACCCATCTTTAACTGAATAGGTACTTACATACTAACAGATTACCTACCTACTTATATCTTTTTCATGGTAATTGTGTTTTTTTTTATTTGTAAAGGTAAAATAAAAAAATATCAAAACTGGTATCGGTATTTTTACCCGACTGCCGACGGAGGGTAATGTGTCTATCAGTCTATGTATGTATGTATGTTCGTTCGTTCCTTGTTGTTGGCCGATTTTGACGATTCTTATGTCAATCAATTCGTCTTAACCCTGTGAGTGTCTGTGTCACTGGCTGAGTATACGACTAAACGCCGACAGACTGAACACCGACAAGACTTTATTCCGACGGGATTCTTCGCCGACAGGGCATGGTATAATATACTTATGTAATCAGATACTTACTTTGGAAATCGATTAAGTTTTTCTTGTAATTATACAATTCATAAAAAAAATATATAATGTTTATACAAAAAAGTTAAGACGTTTTTACATCTGATAGATTCAAATATAGAGATATTTGTCAAAAAATATAGTCAAGTTGCCGCATTTTACGGTATTTTTAACAAAAATATCGTTTTATTTTAATTACTTGAGGACAAAAATAAACAATATTACGTGGTTAAATCATGTTAATAAACTTCCAAGTAGGCAATAGGTTTTTCGAAACTTCGGCTACTGAATAACGCCAAACAATAAAGTTGCTCCACAAGCCTTACCACGGCGTAGGGCGAGACAGCAGTGTTACTATCTCACAACTGAAACTAGTAAGCAAATATAGACCTTATGTGGCTCGAGAGTGGTTTATATTTGAACGCCGAACACGCTTTCTTAATTTTAGTGATACCAGCTCATAGAAGTTATGAAAAATTCGTGCAATATGTTATTTTTCACAGCATTTCCGTTGCCGTGCAGTTTATTCGGTACATGTGTGGGGTCTATACATTTTTATGATTTTCTCCGAGTCGAAAAATCGCAGTATAATTTTTTTTTAATAGGACACATAATGTTTAATATTAATTATTAATATCTTTTTCGAATATTTTTTTTTAACTTTTAACTGTATATATTTTATTTATAACACCTAATAAACTTCACGAATTCATATCCTTTATTTAAAATTCTTCTAAACATACATGATTAAAAATAAATGATAGCGATAACCATTGAAAAATTACAAGAAATAAAAGCGACCACTTTTTTGTGGCAATAAGTGTACGATGCGCGAACTTACCCCCACTACGCCAAAACCTTGCCAAGTTACGTGCCGATGACTATACATGCTAAGCCTAAGGCATAACACGCGTTGCGATATTTTGCCGCGCGGATTTTAATCGCGCGAATTTTTATCCGCGTACTGAATCTAATTACTAACACGCACTGCGGATAAAATTCCGCGCGATTTTTGTATCTTTGTTCATATAGCTCAAAATATTCGCGCGAATTTAATCCGCGTCGCGGTGCTGTAGATTCTGTGGCAATACACGGCTTTCTTACGGTATTATTTCCGCGCGATTTTTTACCGCAATGCTTGCAGCTTCATACAATTCTACAGGTCGCAGAATGGGCGGCAAAATATCGTGCGAATAAAAACCGCAGTGCGTGCTAAGCCTAATATAGGTAGGCCTAATAATAATCAGGTCAGTGATGTTATATGCAGGTAGGGTTGCCATCTCTATAATCTGCCAACCAGGACAAGGAGCGTGTAAACCCCGGATTTTGGAGTTTACAACCCGGTCTTAAATATCCGGGTTGTAAACTCCAACACAGTAGATTTTATTTTTATAACTTTTTAAATCTAATTGTAATTTTAACATATTTTTTTTTTTACAAAATTTACAACCAATTATAAACACAAAGTGAAAAATAATTTCAATTTCGGAAGTTGGTGTTTATGGTTTCGTTTCTTTGTTTTTTGACACTGACTTCCAAAATCTGAAGCAAACGATTGAAGCTTAGATAAAGTAGGTATAGATTAAGCCTTAAAATGACCTTGATTGATAGAGCGAGATGGCTAATTGGCAGCTCCATGTAAATGATAAAGACAAAAGATTATTTTTTGTCTTTGTCACCGTGGCCGGTTTCTGTCGTTTGTCAAACTCTAATACAATGTCAGGTTTGACAAACAAACTCGGTTTTGTTTGATTTTCTATGATTTCGTGGTATTATGTGTTAATTGAGACAAGGAATTTGGGTTATTTATAGATAATAAGTGTCAGTGCGATGGTGGGTTGTAGTGTTCTTGTTGTAACACCAGAACTAACTATTGCTGTCTCATGTGCGACCACGCCAGTGCTTAATCTATACCTACTTTATCTAAGGATTGAAGTAATTTTTCACTTTTTTGTTGTGGCACCTCTATAGTGGTCAATTGCTTCTATAGTAATCTTACTTTTTACTTAATCCTACTATAATATTATAAATGCGAAAGTTTGTGAGGATGGATGTATGTATGTTTGTTACTCTTTCACGCAAAAACTACTGAACGGATCTGGATGAAATTTGGCACAGAGATAGATTATAGTCAGGAATAGCACATAGGATACTTTTTATCCCGGGAATATGTTCCCTCGGGACTATTTTCGACATTCACGCGGGCGAAGCCGCTGGCAGAAGCTAGTAATATTATAAACGCGCAAGTTTGGTAGTACCTATGTTTGTTACTCATTCATGCCAGAACGGCTAAACGGATCTAAATGAAATTTGGCAGACAGATGGATTATAGTCAGGAGTAGCACAAGGGCTACTTTTTATCCCGGTATAATGTGCCCTTGGTATGATAAAACACTTTTGATGCGCCGCTGGCAGAAGCTAGTGTACAATAAACAGACATGCAATCACTGGTGATTTGCTGTAATTTTTGAAGAGTTTCGATTAATACCTCCGAATTTCTTCACCAGATCTTCACCAAATTTAAATGAGACTAATACGGGATCATAACCTTCCAAACAAATAGAATTTTCAAAATCGGTCTACAAATGACGGAGTAATCGGTGAAAAATTGCCGTTGGTGATTTGAAGAGTTTAAAACCCGGACTACCAAGGGCGGCCGGTGGCCAAGGGGGGGGCAAGTTGATGTGTAGAATGAGAAAAGTATGAATTGTAGGTAACGTCGAGAGCAGATGAAGCTTTTCACTTGTAGTACGAGCCTAACATCTACAGCGATTGTTATAATAACGGTACAGAGTTCAACGGGTAAAGCTTCATGAGTTCCTGACTGTACAATAAATTAATTTTATAAATAAGTTATTACTATTAGAAAAATAGAATAAAAATAATTTGGGTTTTTGAATTTAAATATACCTACAGTGTATTTTTTTTTGTAATTACGTACCAGATTTTAATAAGGTCTAAGGAAAAAGGAATAAGGTCGATATTATGAGAACCCTAACTCCCTAAAAGCTATTACACTACCCTAAATTAGAATTTAGGGCCCTGAATACCGTGTAGTGTAATAAGCCCTAAAGTTCCAAGTTCCCTAAAGCCCTTATTACACTACACGGTATGCAGGGCCCTAAACACTAATTTAGGGTAGTGTAATAAATGTTAGGGAGTTAGGGTTCTCATAATATCGACCTTATTGCTTCGGAATGATTTAGGAACCCGGTATTCAGGGCCCTGAATACCGTGTAGTGTAATAAGCCCTTAAGTCCTATGTGGAAAGCTAAGAAAAAATATCGCCATGTTTTATTTCTCTATAATGAGTATGACTATGACGTCTCTGTTGGTAAAATCTCATTGAATCAGGCTAACCTAATAGGTTAGGTGAACGCGTTCACCTTAAAATCGATATTTTATTTTTGTGAGAATATTCTTTACTTTTAACTTTCCATAGTATAATATAGTTAGTTGTACAGGAAAATCCCTATACAGAGATATTTGCAATAGGACAAAAACAAGCTCGGTATTTTTGTGATCAAAGCCACGTTTAGGTCCTGTTCGTCGGCCATCATCGATGTTGCGGCCACAAATGAAAAAAGGCTTGTCAAGTCGTGTCAAGCGCAAGCACATCAATCAAATACTGATCGTAGTTTACTCATTTATATCATTGATTCGCGCGAATATTTTGAGCTCTATGAACAGCGGTATTTATCCGCAGTTAGTATAGTTCTCGCCAAACTTCTGGGCCGCCCTGAAGTTGGCTTCCCGATGCGCAAGGCACGAATCGGTGCTGTTTTTGTATGAGATTTATTACTACGCAGCCATTCAGGGCCATCTTCAGGGCGGCCAAGAAGTTTGGCGAGAACTATTCGATTCATTAGGTACGCGGATAAAAATTCGTGTGAATAAAATCCACGTGGCTTAAAATCGCAATGCGTTTTAAGCCTAAGACTTTTATTCGCGCGAATTTTTTTCGCCCGTTCTGCGACCTATGGAATTGTATGAAGCTGCACGCATTGCGGTAAAAATTAAGCGCGGAAATAATACCGCAAGAAATCCGTGTTTTGCCACAGAATCTCACACTGCGGCGCGGATTAAATTCGCGCGAATATTTTGAGCTCTTTGAACATGTAGAAAGATACAAAAATCGCGCGGTATTTTAGTCGTAGTGCGTGTTAGTTACCTATATTCAGTACGCGAACAAAAATTCGCGTGAATAAAATCGCGATGCGTGTTAAGGTCTATCCACACATAACAGGGCCGTGCCCGGGACGTGCACGGGACGTGGACAGACCGTGCCCCGTAAGGGGCTTAAAAAATATCGGTGGGCACATTTTATATGAAAACGTTCACACACGTCCGTCCACGTCCGGGGCACGGCCTTGATATGTGTGGATAGATCTTTAAGCCTAAGGCTTAGAAATTCGCAACTTTGCCTTTGAGGCAATCGGATACCTGTCCGGGACGGATGGGATCGCCGGGTATGCATACTTCTTAATAAATTGCACGACACAGCGACGAAGCGGGGAGGGGAGGCAAAAACCGCAAGCTAGCAAGCTAGCAAGTAGATTCAAAAGCGCCCTGTTTATGCCTACACGAGCGCTTTATCTACGCGCTTAAAAGCGTTTAAATAGGTAGTACAGGTCCCGTCACGTAAAAAGAACGCTGAGCGACAGTGGAGGGGATGTGTCTGCGCATCGGTACTGTCGCGGTCTAAAGAACTAGGATATTGTTTTATAATATAAGAGTAATTGTTTTATTGTAGAATCATAATAGGTACTTTCTAGCTACTTAGTACTTTAGAAGAGGTTGGATTTAAATTAGATAATGTTTTCTTGAGCATTATTTTTTATTTCGATCTTATTATTATAAATATCTTATCATTATAAATTATCAACTGCTCCTTTCTCAACTTCTTTCTTCATAAAATAATAGATACTATCATCAATAATAAATAAAATCAAAAAATCAATTAATCATTTTTCATTCCTTCATTTTTAAAAACAATCGTCGAGCAAAGAAAAATGTGTGTGCGACTGTATTTTGGCAGCGAACGAAGCGTGATCTCTGCGCGGGAAGCATGGGTCAACTGACGAACCAATAGCGTGCGCGCACAGAAACACTGGCGGGGCATTCCCCCGTCGCGCCCCCTTCATACCACCAGTTTGATCGATAAATCGCTCACTGCGCAGATTCAAGGTCAGCGTTCTTTTTACGTGACGGGACCTGTACAATGCATTCTCAAGTATATGTTCGGCTGTTCGCACGTCAGCGCTTTTATAACGTGACGCTTTTTTATCGAGCTCTGTTGTATTATCAACGCTAGGCGTTGGGTGCTAAACGGAATAGACCATAGAAATTTTATTATATCTATAGAATAGACCATATGCAACTTCTTAGTCCACATTCGCACGAGAGTTAAAAAAGCGTTGCGTTGAAACCTTGCGTTAGCGCTTTTTTAACGTTCTAGATATAATTGCATACGAACGCTTTTATACCATTCTTGTCTCGTCTCTTGCTTCGGCAGACGTGGAAATGGTTACTGTTAAATTACTAGCAATAGCAATTTGTATTGCTAGTAGAAGAACGAGAAAACTAAATGCATACTGGGTACATTGAACAGAGAAACTTAAAAGGGCAGTTTGTGACACTGTACGAAGATTTGAGGCAATAACCTGAGTTTATTTTTTTGAATGTCATTAACAACATTTGACGAATTGTTGGAAATAGTGAGGCCTCAACCTCGACTATCACTTCAAGATACCATCATGCGTTTGGCGAAATTCTGAACCATTTCCCCGACATTCGTTTCGTTTCGCCGTTGAACGGTTCACCGACAGAACGATTCATTTTTCATTTTTTCACCGATAGAACGTTTCAATGACGAACGATTCGCCGACAGAACGATTCACTTTTGAAAATTTCGAGTGTATGACTAAACGCCGACAGACACTATGCCGACAGACTGAACACCGACAAGACTACTTCGACGGGACTCTTCGCCGACAGGACACTTCGCCGACAGGGCATAGTATAATATACTTACTACTAAATGGAATATATTTAAAACTATAGATGAAATTAAATTGAGAGACTATCAGCGCAACGTGCATAATAAAACCACGGTAGGAGAAAATTAATATAATGAACGAAAGGTCGATGTCACATTTTAACAACAAAAACAATTTAGATATGATCGCATTTTTAAAAGGTTTATCTTATATTAAAGTAAATATTTAATTAAAAAAGAGTTGTTATTAGAATAATTTAGGTTTGTGTGATATTATTTTTATTGTTACTAAGAGGTTTGTTTGAATACATAATTTTTGTTTGTTTTGTTTTATGCATTTTGATGGGTATCTTTACATAATGATATTATCCATACATGTACCTACGCTAAAAACCAATGCATGATCTTTATTTTTTATGAATTGTATAATTACAAGAAAAACTTAATCGATTTCCAAAGTATCTGATTACGTAAGTATATTATACTATGCCCTGTCGGCGAAGTGTCCTGTCAATGAAGTGTCGACCTGTCGGCGAAGAGTCCCGTCGGAATAAAGTCTTGTCGGTGTTCAGTCTGTCGGCGTTAAGTCGTACACGCAGCCAGTGACACAGAAAGACACTACGCCGACAGACTGAACTCGGTGTTCTAAAACCTGGTCTAAAAGGTCTTGGTCTTAAACCATTTTATCCGTTTGAATCATGTAAATCGGTCCACACGTTGCCGAGATAATATCATTATAATCAAAATGTAAACAAACCGATGTTTTTATGTTTTTGTTCTAGAAACTTTTTAATTTGATATTGTCTTGTCTTCTTTTTTTGATTTTGCTCTAAAGAAGTTTCATTGCTAGGAGAAATTTATTTATTTATCAATATTTCATGCAACATAAAGGTACATAGGCAGACTTAAAGCCTAAGGTATTCTCTACCAGTCAACCAAGGTGCTAGAAGGGTGGTAGAGATATAACATGGCAGGTGCATATAAATATATTGAAGGTCTTCAACAAATCATCATCCGAATCCGAAGTTAATATTATGTATGCCTACACGTTGCAAAGGTTCGATTCGATGAGTACTAATCAGAAATACCGCCAGAGCGCGCCACGACACGCCAGCTTTGTGTGCACACTCAGCGCCACGCCATTATGCGCCACGACACGCCACGGCACGCAAATGTGTTTCCGCCTTCAAATGTGCCTTTAACCATACTAAATATATGAAACCGATATGCTTCTGGTGCGACACGTCACTCCACGCAAATGTGATTCCGAGTGCTGAGTGTGCAGTGTGCACACTATACAGTAGTAGGTACAGTTTTGTATGGCACAAAGTCTAGGAAGTATAAGGATCATTTGATAAGTTTCCTAATTGGGATGTTGAATTAAAAAAAGTTGACGATTTTTGTTATGTATTTCGAAACTTTACATATCTTAAATTATATTGTCGTTTCAAAAAACTCTTATAATTTTTTTTAAATTTTTTATAAGCATGTACAAACCGACATTTTTATTACCCATAGCAAATAAAGTAAACAATGGCATCTCGCCATACTTAATATCAAAATTCTGAACACCAAACTTCCAGGCCTGCTGCTGAATAGCAGATCCACAATAAACATACTTCATAATACGCCCCGGCACAGACATAACACTTCTATTTCTAATTGAAAATCGATAAAATTTTGAAAAGAACCACGTGACTACGAACGGGCCACAATTAGTCGCCATGTTGGTGACGTCATAACGTTCAAGGAATTCACGATAATGCAGTGTCAACTACACGTGGATTGATTAAAAATATGTTGGAGTTTATCAATAATAAATCAATACTATTCAACACCTATATCCTTCTCTCTCTAACTATTAATTATATGGTTTATTATTTGAGCTCTTGTCAACACTTGAAACTGAAATGTTATAGCTGGCCACGGTACAGTATTTCGTCAACCATACTTGCAGCCACATGTGCTACACAGTTACACACACCTTTCGATATATTAAAACAAAGGGTAATAAAACTGTTATTTATTCAAACCCTTAAACCGTTATTTTCTTTGGTGTCCACCTTATAACCCCAACAAAATATCCGAAAATTAGTGCAAAAATATTATTAAACAACAAATTTTATTAAGTCATGTGTGATAAAGGATTCATAAAGGCTAATGTCGATAATGTACCCACCTGATGGACGATTTGGAAGTTTTGAGCATAAATAAAGTAGTCGTAATGAATATTACGTGTTAGTGGACCGGTGTTAGTTATTGTTGTTTACCAGGTACATTTAGAAACATAATTGTCATAACATAATCGTTTTTACATATGGGTAGGTGATATTGGTGTAAAATAAAAAGTAAACAAACACGATTGGCGCGAAACTTCGACTTTGGATATCAAAAAATTTCATTAGATACCACTAAATATGACATACCATTTACCATTTACCATTATTTACATATCCCTTAATAATATTAAACACTAATATCTATATTACATATTTACAAACACTAAAAAGTTTGTAGAACAGAAACGTGAAAACTATAAACTATAAACAAACGACCACGTACAACCGACGACAAACCCCGACGTATAAACTTGGTAGATTTTCCTTACACTAATTCGTCAAAAATATCTCTTAAATGCGTCGACCGATTTTCATAATTCAAACAGAAATATTAGTTTTACGCCTATAAATGTCATTTAAGAATAAAATAATGAATATATCTCCATAAACAAAAAATCATGTTTCAAGTTACCTTTGCTCGAAAATTCCCTTAAAAATTTACTTTTCTCAGTCTTTAATGATCAAAGTAAGAAATTAATACGGATCTAATACTAAATTAAAACAAGATAACAACATAAATAACACATTATAATTGGAATCTAGTTAGACATAGAACATTTCTCAAATTTAGTACAGATTGCTAAGTACTTGACTATTGCGCGAACAGGGGCGTAGCTACCGCCGTATCTGCCGTATCAATTATACGGGGCCACCAGGCCATGGGGGCCCCCGACGTGAATTATGTGAATTATTGCTGATAAAATTCAATAGTCTTGCATCCAGTTTTCTGGAGGTAATAACAGCATGCTTTTTATGCGTGACCCTTTCACAACCGCAACTGCTGAAAGAAGTGTTTAAAAATTAAAACTATTAAAAATTACCTAAGAACTTCGATGGGACATGAACGTCTGTCAGACTTGTCACTATTGCCCAAAGAGGCAGAAACTTTAAAAAAATTAAGTCGTCATCAGCCATAAGTGATTTAATAAATCAGTTTGCCGAAAAAAGGCAAGGCAAGTGTATATTTAATTTGAATTGTTTGTAAGAATTTTGGAAAAAGTGACAGATAGATAATCATGATGAATAAATATTTCTTTTAATTTTATGGAAACATTGTTTTTTCTTTTGTGAGAAATCTTTACCCTTCATAAGGGCCTCCAAACAAATTTATATACGGGGCCCCGCCAAGGCACGCTACGCCACTGTGCGCGAAACACATATAATGGGGATCTTTTTATAGTGTTCGCACATAATTATACGAAGCAAGCACGATAACTTTTAAGGTTCGATATTTATGATCAATATATTCGATATTCATCAATATATTGACGATAATAACAAGATTGAATCGGTTAAAAGTCAAAACACTGTATATGCTATGTGCCACAATGAGTAGAAACTTAGATAAAGTAGGTATAGATTAAGCACTGGCGTGGCCGCACATGAGACAGCAATAGTTAGTTCTGGTGTTACAACAAGAACAAGAACACTACATCCCACCATCGCACTGACACTTATTATTTATAAATAACCCAAATTCCTTGTCTCAATTAACACATAATACCACGAAATCATAGAAAATCAAACAAAACCGAGTTTGTTTGTCAAACCTGCCATTGTATTAGAGTTTGACAAACGACAGAAACCGGCCACGGTGACAAAGACAAAAAATAATCTTTTGTCCTTATCATTTACATGGAGCTGCCAATTAGCCATCTCGCTCTATCAATCAAGGTCATTTTAAGGCTTAATCTATACCTACTTTATCTAAGAGTAGAAATGAACGTTGTGACGTCACACGGGCTCGGGTTTGTTCGGCAAACTGTCGGGGTGTTTTTGGTACTGGATTCAAAAAAATATTTTTGATTGGATTTTACTTTGTAATTACAATGAAAAAAGAATTAGAAATAGTTTTGTACGAAAACTTATATTATGATCTAACAATTTTTACAAAAAAAAAATTGTGTAAGTTCAAAGAATAGCGCAAGGTACTCTTCCTTCCTTGCATTCATTGCATATAACCGTTTCATGGCGCCTTGCTTAAAATTCAATATCTAAGAAAATAATAAATTATTTTAAGTCCGTAGACGAAATTGGAAAGGCTATAATAATATGGTTTAAGTAATCCAGCTTACGAATACGTATCCTCCAATTGCACAGCATGATTTTCTTCTTGTTTAAGTATATCTTTTTAGTACGCTTCTTATTTGCAGTCGGATTTTTGATTTTATTAACTTATTTTTCACATTTATATTTTTGAAGAGCTTGGTGAATTGGTGCTTTTCACATTTTTATGTTTTTAGTGTGATTATTATTACATTATTGCTATGTCTTGATTGTCTTGTTACCCTCCAATCTTCGACGTATGGGGCGTGTAAGCTTGATATCATGTATGTTAAAACGAATCGATGTATTTATATTTGTAGATTTATACTACCTACCGGTTCCGTAGTTCACAAGGAACCCTTATAGTTTCGCTATGTCCGTCTGTCCGTCCGCAACTTAGCTCAGAGATTCTTAGGTAATCTTAGTAATAGAAAGCTATAATTTGACATGGATATACATCTAGACACGCGGCAGCGTGTCAAGCCAACAGGTGTGTAGCTCTGTAAAATTATTGTAATAAATATTTTGAATTATGTATGTCTTTAAATTATTTTTATATAGAAATTTCCAAACGCGTTATTTTTCAGTAGTTTATTAATAATCATAAAGTGAATTTTAAATAACTTTAATTCTATTATAATTTATTTGATAACCATTATTCTGTCCAAATACTACAAGTAACTACTGTAAGTAACAATTTGTAACATTAATATTTTTGAGAACAATCAAAAAAATGTGGGAGTTTTTTCCCAACATCTGGTATCCTTATACGCACACAGATATGTGTCACTACAATACCGCTCCTCGCTGTCACGCACACTTATATATACGAGCGTGGAACCGTTCTCTTGTTCCGTTCGTTCTATCTGGATACTTTACATAATCTAAGTTCACAGGGGACAATTTTCTATTTGCTTAGTATATGCTATTACTATCCATAAATCACAATTACTTAGCCTTGACAGCGCATTTTCGTATTTTTTTTATTTTTCACTTTTTTGTTGTACCTACCTAATAGGTAAGTTCTTTAGTAAGGTACCTATAATGCCAGAATGAATTACACGAATATCATGAAACTTGAACATAACCGGTGAAATGATGGTGTACCAAGGTGAACTGTACACATCTGCGTACCCCTTAAGAACGTACTGGCGTGATGTTGTTACGTCATGAAATGGTACAAAAAATAAACAGACAATACAGACATGCGATTGCAGCAATCCCGAGAGATTTGCCGTCATTTATTGAAGAGTTCTATTGTATATATAGTTAGTTCTTTATCAGATCATCACCAAATTAACATGGGACCAATTTGGGAACATACTCTTGCAAACAATTTTTTTTTTTTTAAATCGGTCCACAATTGACGGAGATAACGGTGAAAATAATCAATAAAAAATTAAGTCAAACAAAGAACCTCCTCTTTTTGGCAAGTCGGTTAAAAAGCGAAAGTTCACTCACTCACTCATCTCGAAATATCGAAAACCGCTTGACGTATAAAGATGAAATTTGGCAGGGAGGTACCTCAAGCGTAAGTGCGCACTAAGAAAGGATTTTTGGAAGTTCCACGGTAAAACGCGTTTTGAAAGTTTTTATGACATTCTACAGATTGTAAGTTGGACGCTGAAATTTTAGATTTATGCTGTTGGATGATAAAAAGAATTTTTGTATTTATTGATTTTTGGAAATTCCACCCCAAAAAAAAAGGGTAAAAAAAGGGTTGAAAGCTTTTATGACAGTTTTGAAGAGCAGTGGTGGCCTAGTGGTAACGGCCCCGACTTACATGTCGTAGATCGTGAGTTCGAACCCGGGCAGGCGCTTTACTTTGTGTAAATTATTTTCCTACTTCCACTTCCACCAACCCGCACTGGGCCCGCGTGGTGGATTAAGGCCCATTCCCTCTCACAGAGAGGATGCCTGTGTCCCAGCAGTGGGAACATTATAAGGCTGATGATGATGACATTTTTACAGTTAGTAAGTTGGACACGTGAAATTTTAGATTTACGCTGTTGGTTGATAAAAATAATTTAAGTATTTTTATTGGTTTTTGAAAATTCCACCCCGAAAGGGGTAAAAAAAGGGTTGAAAGTTTGTATGAAATTTTTAGTTTGTTTACAAACTCCTTTCATGTGCCCCAACGCTTCATCTCAATCATCATCATCATCATTTCATTCATCATTTCATTCTTCTTTTCATGATTGTGCGGATACGCTTTCATACAATTTTGGGCCTGGATGTAAAAAGATAAAATTGGTGTCAATTGATAGCTACTATATTATCAAACAACCACTGAAAATATTGCAGATCTTGGCAATCTGAGAGCCGAGATAAAAGAGATTAATGAAAAGTGAGGTTACGTAACGATCTATACATAACAGCCGATTTTTTAACTGCGATTATCATTTTTTTAGCCGACTGCCGAAGGAGGATTATGTATTTATCTGTCTATGTATGTATGTTTGTTCCTATGTGGCGTTCTAGAGACCAAACGCGTTTGCCGATTTTAAGGATTCTTACGTCAATACGAATATGAATATATATAAAATATATACGAATATGTATCCTCCGACTGCACAGCATGTCTTTCTTCTTGTTTGCATCTTTCTAGTTCGCTTTTTAAACAGTCGGGTTTTTTGACTTTTTTAATAAACTTTTTTTATTGTAAAAAAGTTTTTATAGATAGGATGTTAAATATATTTGTAGAGTGGTTGTCAGGATGTTTAAAAATAAAAATCATTTTTTATTATTAGGTATTTTTTATTCATCTTCAATCATAATTAGAATGTCATTTAGGAATTGTGCAGGTGGTACTATATTATCTTGGTACCAAGCCGCAGTCAAGCAGAGTCATGAAAAATTGGACCTCTCGGATTCGTGCCACCAAACGAAGCCGCGGCGGACATTTGAACGATGTCATATTCCATCCATAATGGCATAAATGGGCCTTTTAAATAAAAAATAAATTTCGTTAATATCTCACACACATCTTGTTTTATTCAATTTTAACATCGACCCGTCCTTGTTGAAAGACCCTTTATAACCCATTTTTTTAAATCATACCTCAACTAATTACATTTAGGCCCAGATGGTTGATAAAAAGAATTTATGTACTTATTGGTTTTTGGAAAATCTACCCCTAAGGGGATAAAATAGTGGTTGAAACTTTATGTGATATTTCTCCGGTTTGGAAGGTAAAACATCTGAAATTGGTGGTTTACGCTCTTGGTTAATAAACAAAAAATAGTTTTATTTTAATTTCGGAAATTCTACCCCTAAGGGAGTAAAAAGGGAGTTGAAGGTCTGTATAAAATTTCTACATTTTGTAAGTTGGGCACCTGAACTTTTAGATTTAGCTATACTCTTGGTTGATAAAAATAATTAATGTATTTATTGAGTTTTTGGAAATTCCACCCCTAAGGAGGTGAAAAGGTAAATACTAACCTAAGTAAACAGTAAAGGTTTTCACTACCTATTAGTATTTCAAAAAACTACTCCTAAAAGATTTAGAGGGTGAAAAGATTTTTGAATAATTTTACCGTACAGGGCTTCTTTTTATGATGTAGGGGAGTATTAAGAAGGTATTTTTGGAAATTCAACCTATAAGGGGGTGAAACTAAAAAGTCATCTGTAGGATAAAATCATAAAATACAGATCACTCGAACAAAGTCGCGGGCGAAGTGCTGGGTCAGAATATAATAGAAGTAGGATACCGTAGACTGACAAATACTCAACTTATTTTTTTTATTATAATAGAGGAAACCGGGAATGAATAAGTACCTACTATTAAAAGTCGAATCTCTGATAGTACCTTGACCTAGTGTGATAAGTTTCGGCTCAAAAGTTACTATTATGGGGGCCATAGTAGTAACCTTAGTTTTAAGTTACGTTTGCACCGAGACTTTCACCGGGACGAAGTCACAATTAGCGAAGGCCGGTGCAGAAGCGACTAGCTAAGTGCAGAGCTTGACCTCCGTAGAAATGGAGGTGGAGGCAAAGGTGGAAAAAATAGGAAATGAAGGTTAATTTACATCTTGCCAAGGATGCAAGCTATTGATCATCAAGAGGCAGACTTTTTGGTTTGGTCACCTTTTACGCAATTTCTTCTTCAAAATCATCATTTCTGCCGAAAGACTTCCACTGCGTGACGTAGACCTCCCCAAGCGTCGCCCTACTGCATCCGAAATCCGATTTCTTTGTGATTCATAAAATTAAGAAGCTTCACAGAACTTTAAACTTCGTGCGATACCTTAAAAGCCGTACGTGCGATACCGTAAGTTTCGTCGTAGCCGAAGCTAAAGTTAGCTAGCCCTAGCTTCTAAGTCTGCACTGGGGGGCCTAACCCTAGCGGGATTACTCCGTGACTTTAACTCTACAATGCTTCCCACGTGGTCCTTAAAGCTGCCCCTGAGGTAAAAAATAGCAGCTATGCAAATGCTTAACAAGTAGGAATGATTAAAAGTATCATTACATGTTTTTGAATTTAATGGTTAAATTAGGTAAAAGGATTCGCGAACCATTTTTATCAGTAAGTAACAGGATCTCAGCTCAGACAGGATTCAACAAAAATTATCATCGGTTGCTCGGTATTTAGCAACACGGTATGACGATTATCACAAGTCGTGGGTTGTCTAGTTCCGGCTGCGAGTGTCAGTGTCACAGGAGTTAGTGATGTGTCGGCTTTGGACGTGGTGTGTTGCGCTCGCGCTGGTGGCGCTATGGTGCGCGCCGGCGCAGGCTGTGGTCGGCGGCGCGCCTGCCTCGCCCCCCGAACCTGATGCTGCGGTGGTCTTCACCCAGCGATACGGGTTCAGCGCCCGTGTTGAAGGAATCAAAGACGATAAACTTGGATATTATAGCTTCTTTGGTATAAGGTAAAATTTCACCTTTATTTATTATATACTTTATTGTACACCACTTAAATAATAACAGGACAATATTTTAAGAAAGTAGTTAGGAACAGATTTACCTTCTTGTTTGAAAGTGATTTATGTAACTATATACCTTCAGTTCTCAGTAACAGATACATTTTATAAAGCCAGTATTGTATGTCTTAATTATGGTTTTATCTGTGATCACCAACACCAAAGTAATCACACCATTGCTAGGTACCTTCAAGGATAAAAGGCGCAATGGTTATGAAGACAAGAGCAGAGCATAAGTTATTCCTAGTTACTTGTATTTATAATACAAACCATCATTACCAATACCTACAAGTCTTGATTTTATATGACTGCGGTGTCGTACATTCCATTTTGATTCCTTCGATGGATCGGTAATATGATACGAAAGGCACCAGTGACCCAGCAAGATTTTGCAGGTGGTTATAGAGCGTAGCGTGTTGTGCCACTCCAGAATCCGTGAACGATGCCATGGATTCCAAGTTGCATTACCTACCAGTAAAGCTTTTTGTTGTTGTTCTTTTTGTAGCACCCCAAGGTGCTCTTCTGATGACTGAAAGAAGAATCACACATTTGAAAACTATGCTTTACTAGTTAGATATTGAAATTGTGACGCGACCTTCGACTTTAGGAATGTCAATGTTGTTCTAGAAGAGGCAGATAATAGCAAGAATGGGGTACCAGTATAGTTCTCGCCAAACTTCTTGGCCGCCTTGAAGTTGGCTACAATGGCTGCGCAGTGGTAAATCTCATACAAAAACAGCACCGTTTCGTGCCTCGCGCATCTAGTAAACCAACTTCAGGGCGGCAAAGAAATTTGGCTAGGACTATAACTATACGTCTTCTCCTTGGTCTCGTCTCGACGCGCGTCGTTCTCTAGAAAAGCCCCGTGTGGCTGCTGAGCTTAGAAGTCGCTTTTATCCTCTTTGCCTCGGCAAGTACGTAAAGCTTTTAGTGATCTGTCTTTGCATTGCGGTCCTATCGAACTATGAGAGCAATCGAACAGGGGGGTTACCATAAGCTCTTAGAGTAGGGTTATTTCGAGTACCTATGCGTAAGGGAAGATGTATACGACTTGTATAAATATGTCCCTTTTTCTTAGTCGTACCATGATAGTTTTGACACGTCATGGTACGTACGGGGGCTGAGCGTGAACTTGTGTTTGCGTATGCATTCGTGCAGATTGGCCGCCTAGACCGAAATTCGGTCAAGATGATTTTAATTCTATAGAAAACTGATCTAGTTTGGTCAATACCGATTTAGAATCAGATGTATTAAAAATGTCGGACCAAAAATTATTAAGTTACGCAATAAATAAAATCGAATAATTAATTTATATTAAATCTGTGAGTGAACAGTTTGGCGGATGCTGATAGCGGTTTCCGCTGTTTTTGTGGCCGACAGATTATCCGTGTAGTAGTATCCGTGTACATTTTATTGATATCAAGTTTTTAGGTACTTGGCCATAGAAAATTCTAATTCGGTATTATTACCTAGTCTCCTGATCCTCTTATTTTTTCCATTCAAGTAGCTCGCTAGTATGTGCCGTTTTTTTTTTTAAATTATCTGTGGGCTCACGCTTGACCACTATCTCACTTTTCTAATAATCTAGCTTTATGTTCCATAAACAGCATTTTCTTGGCGGGGCGCGCATATTATCCTAGTACATCCTAGTTATGTTTCATAGTTCATGCTACTAATCACTTGATCCGTGTATTTCTGCTTACTTTCCGTCGTCTTTATCAACAGATATGCAGAACCACCAGTGGGTCCGCAAAGGTTCCAACGGCCCATCCGCCGCTATCTTGCTGGCGAGATGATGGCCACCCAACAGTGTCTTCCGTGCCCCCAACCAGACCCTTACCAGCCAAGACGTATCATAGGTCATGAAGACTGCTTATGCCTTAACGTGTACGCCCCCAAAATGCCCGCCACTGAGCAAGGTGAAGATTTTAATACACAATATCATCAATAGTTTCTGCTATAAAACAAGAACGTTGTCTAACAATCTTATTAATTTAATTAATATCATTTCCAGGAAGCCCAGTTGTCTTCTTCATTCATGGTGGTAACTACAGATCAGGATCAACGGCGTCGTATGGTGTAAGTTTTTATTTTGATAATTGCTTCTTTTTGTGCGTTCAGTGTGCCTGGAGCTGGACACGTTACTAATTTATCTTCTTCATTCAAGGGACAACATTTAGTTCAGAAAGACACAATATTAGTAACCGCTCAATACCGGCTAGGTTCACTTGGATATCTCAGCACGGGACAAAGAGATGCAGGAGGCAATCTTGGCCTTTTTGACTTGCACTCCGCTATGATCTGGGTAAGCAAAAAAATTAATGCAAACTAACCACATCGTTAAATACCAAAAGCATACATTTCAAAAGCAAATCATTCGTTTGTGACTCAAGAAGAAATAATGTCTTCTTTTTTATTTGTATCCGAATCGAAGGACCAAATTATGCTGTACCGTTTTTTACAGAACATTTGCAATATGCTATAGTCTTAGAGTTTATGAAATATAATTTAACAATGACCAGTTGGTATAACTAGCTACTTGACAAAGAAATCGAATTATAATTTAGTTTTTTTTAAAGCTTAGGTACTCAACGTCATTTCAGATCCAAGACTACATTCAATTTTTTGGTGGTGATCCAAAACGAGTGGTTGTGATGGGTCAAGGTTCCGGAGGCAGTGCTGCGTCCCTCCTGGCGATGTCTCCCGAGGGCCGCACCGCTACGGGAGTGGCTGCCTTGTCCGGTGCGCCCCTGTCTCCAGGAGCCGTGCGAACAGACCCGGCCAAACACGCTGAAGCTTTGGCTGACCGCACAGGGTGTCCGAAGAAACCAGCTGAAAGTCTTCTCATATGTTTAAGGCGACTGCCTGTAGAAGAACTTGTGCAGGTACTAAGTGATGAATAATAGTTGTACCTACCTATTGTTGTAATCTTATAACAAAACTTCATTTAAAAATAATTTAATGTTTGCAGGCGGATGAGGATTTGAATATGGACACGGTGGATACACAAAGGTTTTTACAAGAGATCTCAGGACGTTCAGGTGAGCTTTGAAATACTTAGCTTGAGAATCAAAGAAAGATAACCATACCAGCAATGATATCAGGTTAAATATTATATACCTACGTCAAAATAAGGAGTATGCTGAACTCATGTCCAGGTGCTGGTGCCAGAGTGGAAGGTGCAGACGACCTCCGAGGTCTGCCACCGCTGGTCGCCGAAGCTCCGGCCGAGTCACTGAGTAAGAAGCAAAAGCGTGTACCACTCCTCACTGGTGTCACATCTGCCGAAACTTCCAGAGCTGTGTATGGTAAGATTTTAATATTTTTTGTAAACTATCTGCTCATCATACCATACCAATGCTTGACGCGGTTTGGAAGATCCAGCCATTATATGAAGAGAACAATTTAAAACCATTAATTATATATTTTTGTATTGACAGGAAAGTTCAACAAATTCCTGACGAACCAACTTCAAACCGTGAAGGATTTCTTAAAGAAAGACTTGATCGGTGGTCTTCAGAACGTAGTGCAAGGAGTCGAGGGTTTGATCCCTCTGGCTTCCAACGTGCAAGCAATATTGCCTGTATCTGACTACTACCAGGGCTTGTTCGAACAGGCCTCCAATATTGTTGACGGACTTTCCGAGGTTGCTGAGGCCACAGGTAACAAAAATAAATATAAAATCATTGTGAGTCTACATTTTCGAAAAACTTGCCAAATCTGCAATAAAAGTAAATAATTTGCAGGTTTTAGAAGTGTTAACTAAAGCATAAATTTAAAAGACATCAACAAAAGCCTCTTAATTGGAACTTAACAGCTGAACGATAAAAACTGATATTTACGGTTCCATGCAGCGAATACCTACTTACTATGGTATTTTTTTGCTATCTTGCGGCATACGGCATACATACATACATAGGTCATCGTCATCATCAGCCAGCCTATTAATTTTCCCATTGCTGGGGCACAACTGGCCTCCCCTCTGCGAGAGAGGGAATGGGCCTTATATTATACCACCACGCGGGCCCAGTATTGGTTGGTGGATGTCACATGTCTTCGAATCTTTTGTTCTAGGACATGCCGGTTTTCTCACGATGTTTACCTTCACCGTTTTTGGAGAAATTAAATAATTTTACAAAAAGTAAAGCGCCTGCCTGGGTTCGGATTCGAACCCACAATCTACGACACGTAAGTCGGGGCCGTTATCACTAGGCCACCACTGCTCACTGCCGTATTTACATAAGTATTGTAGATAATTAACAGAATCAGACCAGCTAAATATAATATTTAAATGTTGTGAATTATAAAAGCACAGCTGCAAACCAAAAACGTATCTTTCCCGGCTCCTAATACCTATCCCCTACCTAAAGGGTCGGACCCTTTTTACCCTTCGTTGGTAGGGGTTTTTTGTAAGGGTTCGTGCTTCCCATAAGATATAAGAAAGAAGTTTCTGTTTTAAATTAATATTTCTATGGGGCTTCCTAGCAACTCTTAGAACGGAATAAGATAATTTAATTAAAGTAAGTAAGTCAAAGGAAATAATGTGTTATCATACACTACTACTTAGGCCTAGCGCGCACCACGATTTTTATCATGCGATAATTTCGTCGCATCGTATGAGCACCAGTGCGCACACATTCGAGTAATAAATCGCAGCGATTTTTTTTTTTAATTCTTCCCCGCACTAGTAATTTCTTCCTGTATCGTGGGTGCGTTTACAAACATATAAACTCACATACACAACACCCAGAGCCGGAATAACTATCTGTAGGTCATAAAAATATTTATTCCGTGCGGGAATCGAACCCGCGACACGCAGTGTACAGCACAGCAATCAATCGCTCAACCACTGAGACAACCTTGTTTAAACAAACGCCAACCGTGCGCCCTAATTACCCGACTGCCGAAGGAGGGTAATGTGTTTATCAGTCTATGTATGTATGTATGTATGTATGTATGTATGTATGTTTGTTCCTATGTGGCGTTCCAGAGACCGAACGCGTTGGCCGATTTTGATGATTCATACGTCAATCGATTCGTCTTAACCTTGCGAGTGTCATAGGCTACATTAAAATTGGAAAATAGAAAAATGGCGGCTTTTGGGCGCCATATATTGTGGGGGACCAATTTTATTTTTTCTTCCAAACCCATCGTGTGGGGTATCATAATAAAGGGTTTAAGAGGTGATTTCAAAAATATATAACACTTATATATTTAAAAATACCTAATTCGAAAAAAATGTTAACTAAAAAGTTATAAATAAAAAAGTTAATTAAAAAAATCAAAATACCCGACTGCTTAAAAAGCGAACTAAAAAGACGTAAACAAGAAGAAAATCATGCTGTGCAGTCGGAGGATACATCTGGTTTTGGTCAGCCAGCTCGCGAATATGTAGCCTCCGACTGCACAGCACATGATTTTCTTCTTGTTTACGTCTTTTTAGTTCGCTTTTTAAGCAGTCGGTTATTTTGATTTTTTTAATTAACTTTTTTATTTTAGAATTGTGATTAGTCACAATTTGCTGCGTTTGCTCGCGACGCGTTTATCGCGAATGTAAACTGCAGCTTACGTACATATTTGTTTGATCCCGCCCGCGCCACGGTCGCGCGCATTGCGACTATGGCATGTCATATCGGAAGATTTTCAATTCCGATATATTAGATCTCAATATCGGAATGCCTGTATTAACACCGGAATTGCGCACATTTGGTAGATATCTATCGCACGTGTTTGTTTGTTATTTGCACAAATTCGGTTTATTATTGTGCAAATATTGGGTTGGATTTTGTACAATAAATAAACACGTTTATGCCGCGATAAAATGGGTTTTTCTATTGTGTCTCTCTCTATTCATCAGTGACGAGGTAAACAGGCCAGGAAGGTTATTTGCCCTAAAATTCACAATTGTTTTGTTCCCAAGAAAGAATACTAAAGTCGTGTCTTTCTGAAATACTAAAAAAAGAGAAAAAAATATTTATTAATCAATCTGTAATAAATACCCGATTAGTGAGTAATAATTTTTTTTTTTTTTTTATTAACTTATTTTTAATATGTACAACTGACTATTTCTAATCTTATGACTAATAACAAAACAAACTTACATACAAAAGGGAGAGGGAAAAGGACTCATAGCGCATCAAAAAATTCTTCCACATCGATGTCAATGGGAAACGTGCCCAGAACGCTGGCAGCATTGCCACGTTGAATAGCAATGCTGATTCTCTGGCTGAAGAAAAGGCCAGCCCTCTGGTCACGCGAACAGTCGACTAAACGTTTACTTATGTCTCGAAAAACTCGATGAGCACTCGGACCCCATGGACCTAATGTCTCAACCCCAAACGGCTCAAACATATAACTGCCAATAAGGTTGTTATATTTGCGCCGTTTGAGGTTTTCTGCACCAGCAGCAGCTGCCCCAGCACAGCCCGCCGTGCTAAGAAGATGGGATGGCGCAAGGGTATCGACACATGTTGCATCCCACACCAAAGGCCTACCCAACTTCCAAGGCATTATGGTCATCCCATCCGGTCTCTTCCCATCGTCGCGTGCCAAGCCATTGGGTTCTAAAACAGCTGGCACCCCGGCGGTGACAAGAGCTCGACGTATGATGTCATTAATGCTGGCGTGCCGTGCTATCCGACCAGCGCTCCTACTGCAGGATAGGCCATGGTGTCCGAGGCGGTCGACTGCTTCACCACATTGACAGCGATGTGGAGCTCCGCTGGGAGTACCTAGTCGCAGACATGTAGCGATCCGGAAGGTAGTGTCACTCAACATTGTGCCTATGTTGGGTGACGGTAAAGCCTGTAGCCAGAGGCCCGACTCCCACTCACCCACAGCCAGTAGGCGAGCACGCTCAGCAGTATTGGTGGACGTATTTATGAGTTTATTCCGTACCAATCTGCAGAGCGGCTCATCCCACTGTCTTTGGGAAGATAGGTTTTCGGGCAACGCCGTATTCGGGCAAGCCACTTTCCAGGCGCACACTGCGTCGGTCGAGCACGGCACTTCACAGTTAACCAGCGACAGGGATAAAATAATAGATAGATAGATAGATAGTAATAATTATTTATAAATTCAGTATATGTATCACTAGCCAAATCCATGGGATATAGGGGATGTCTAACAAGATGTTGAAATGTAATTTTTGCTTTTTACTATTTATTTTATTGTTTTTTAATAGACTATAATAAATTCTGAGCTTAGTCATATTCAGCCGAAAAACGTCCACTGCTGGATATAGGCATTTGATGCTTTCTAATTGTGAGCGAACATGGTTTTGTAGTAAAAGTTTTAAGAACTAATGCCAGTAACACTGATTTTATAACTTATATTATTACTCATTGATTGGCATGATCGACGATTATTGATTTTTGGGTTTTTTGTTAGTAGGTACAACTGGAGCATTATTATTTAAATTAAAAAATGCCCAGATTGCCGATTTTGATGACGAGACTAAATTATTTCGTAAAATAACTATAATAAAATATAGCAATTATAAAATATAATTATCTAATCTTTATTTTATTCAAAATCAATGGAATATCAATAAAAATTGATAATGTAGAAAAATTTTTGTCAAGTAGTGCCAGTTGATTTATCCAAAAGATAATATCCGATCAGGATAGACTAATTTGTCGTTTTTAATACAAGCAGAAGATTGAAATATATTAACCTTTAATTTATTGAATATATTGTTTCCATATAACACACAGGAAAGGACCATGGGCACTTTTGTATGAACACTGGGCCCATTTTTCAAAATTGTGCAACAGTGATGAAACCTATGACACAAATGAAAATTTCAGTGATGAAACAAATGAAAGCTCTTGGCGCGTACTTAATTTCATTCTATGGCAGCTAAGTTCAAATCCAGCGTAAAAATGGCGTTTTGGTATGTTCAAAAAAATATTGTAAATGAAAAATTCGCATCACTTATTGGTAGGTAGGGTAGATAAGGAAGGTAGGGTACCTCTGCCGCATCGTCGGGGCTTATTTGGCGGAGTGGTGTGTCACCTACGTGAGACTTGATGGCGTCGTAAACCAGTACCGCATGTCGTGCGGTGTTCCAAAGGGCTCGGTCTTGGGCTGGCCTCTGTGGAACTTCGGGTACGACTGGGTGCTGAGGGGTACACTCCAATCGGGCTTAGACCTGACGTGTTACGCGGACTATACGCTGGTCCGCTGGTACCGCCCGGGGGAGATCGTACAGGGAGGCAGCGTTGCTGGCGGCAGCTGCGGTCTCACAGGTGGCGAGCCGCATACGGCACCTGGAGATGGCCCTCAACAAGTCAGAGGCCATGGTTTTAATGGTACCCGGTGGACGCCGCCGCCCGAGGCCCACATCATCGTCAGGCGGGGCTCGAATCGCTGTTCAACCATGAAGCACCTGGGATTGATGCTCGATAGCTGGTGGGACTTCGGCCCTCACTTCCGGCGGCTGGCGCCCAAGTTGTTTGGCGCGGCTGGTGCGCTCTCAACGCTGCTTCCAAATCTGTGGGGCCCAAGCGCCACTTGTAGGCGGCTCTACGTGGGGATCCTGCGATCGATAGCCCTATATGGGGCCCCGATCTGGGCAGCTGATCTAACGGCCGGCAGCATCTCTGTTCTACGAAAGCCGCAGAGAGCGAAGGCCGTCAGAGTCATCAGGGGATATCGCACGATCTCCTATAAGGCGTCTTGTGTACTTGCATGCTTGCTTCGGGAAGTACCTGTAAAGCATAAACAGGAATCCGGACGCCCGGTGTCACCACTGCGGCGACTGCCGGGAGGACATGGCGCGGTATACGCTGGCAGAGTGTGCCGCTTGGGAGGAGCCGCGACGTGCCCTCCTCTCTGAAATAGGCAGAGACCTGTGGCTGCCGGCCGTAGTCTACTCTAAGGTCGGCAGTGAGGAGTCCTGGGACGCGGTGGTATCTTTCTGCGAAACAGTCGTCTCGCAGAAGGAGGCTGCGGAAAGGGAGAGGGAGATTTTGTCCACTCATCCGATCCGCAGCAGGCGCACCGGGCGCCAGCGGAGGGCGGAAACGCCCTCATACAGCTCCCCTAAATGGGTCCAAAGTGTGGCGTGTAGTGTTCCACGCGCGCCCCCCTTTTGCGTCGCGGGGGCGTCAAACAACTCACTCCTCCCCAACACGAGGTCAAGCTTAAGCCCCGCAGATGCGGGCTGGCACTAGCCGGGGGATGCAGAAGGATCGTACGTTCCCGCGACCCCTGGCGTAGGTGTGAGATGGATCCACGATGGATGAGAGGGTAAGCAGGGTAGGTAGAGTAGGCAGGCACGGAAGGTTAGCCAGGGAAAGTAGGGTTGGTAGGGTAGGCAAGGTATGTTGAGTAGGTAGGGTTGACGGAAGTGAAGCTGCGGGCACAAAAATTGTACATGACATGACGCTCCTGTTAACCCTACCTACCTAGATAGGGTAGATACCCTACCTACCATACCTTCCCTACCTACCTTACCTACCCAACTACCTATTAGCTACCTACCTACCCTACCAGAGCACTCTAAACCTATTATATTGATCTTTTTATTGTATTTTTAAACAAATAAGAGCTATTTATAATCCGAGCTACTGTCTGACGGCTAACTATAATGTAATATCAAAACAAAACAGATTTTCAAAAACACAAATAAAGTACAGTTCAAGAGCTTTCATATGACATATAATTCATCACTGTTGAACAATGTTGAAAAGTGGGCCCAAAATGACGCATGGTCCTTTGAGAGCAAGTTTAACAAGGATAGTTACTTTTTCCGAAACAGCCCTCTCAAAAGTATGACAAAGTATCTAAGCATTCATCATCAACATTTCAGTCGAAAGACTGATGAACATAGACCTCCGCCAAGTGTCGCCACATTGACCGATCACGTGCTTCTCGCAACCACAAGTTATTTAATGACAGTTTCAATGTTATAACGGGTTTTATGAAACTGTGTGTTTACTTCTATAGATTACATTTTTAACAATTCCAGGACTGTATATCCGGGATTCATCAAATATTTTTTTCGTGAAGTAAAATTTAAGTGAATAAGCGCCCGATTACCCGATAACTGCTAATCACCGTAGGCAATGGGTTTACTCGTACTAGCGCGCTCGGTGCTTCACAAGGAGCTAAAATATAGGTTTTTTTTCAGTTTCCGAGATGCCGATATTGGATCACTCAGTGTCGGAATTGAAACATTGGAAATTTTGTTCCGAGATTCCGATATTATGAGGTGCCGAGATTCCGATATTCATGCCCTAACTGCGAGAAAAAGACCGGGCGATCGTGCCGGCCCGTAGGCTTATTACGTATCTTTTGCAAGAGCAAAACGATAGCGATCAAACGCTTTATGTCATAAAAGTCGGAATTACCTGCAGTGTAGGTATGGTAGGTCCTACACAATCGTTTTCTAATCGTTCGCTGTTTTTCAAATGCATTTATTTAAAAGAAAAACCGCCAACAACTCTAAAACTTTTGTATGGAAGAGCAATTATTGCGCAAATATCGCTATCGTTTTGCTCTAGCAAAAGATACGTAATAAGCCTGCCGGATGGCGGCGCACGGCGGCGGCGGCGCCCATTCGTAGGCCTAGCGCGCACCACGATTTTTTATCATGCGATAAAATAACATCTTGAGTAATATAATAATGGGGATGGATACTACTTAAACAAATACATTACTACTTATACAAATAAGTACCTACTTAATTAAAGAGAATAAATAAGTAGAGTATTCAAAACAAATTAGTATTAAAAATAAGTCAAAGAAAACATTTAAATGAACATGAGCTTGAGAAATTCCGAAGTTATGACTGTACAGCAGACTACAATGTCAACACTACCATTATTTTGTAGGTGATGCTTTGTTCAACTTTCCGGCGTACGAGAGTGTGCAGCAATGGAGCAATGGTGGTCAAGCGTTCCTTTACAGCTTCGAGCACGTTGGAAACCTCTCTAAAGGATGGCATTTCTTGCCTGGAGTAGCTCTGGCTGGTCAGTATCATCTAAGACTTGATAAATCCTACTTATATTAAATATATAATTGTGAAAGTTTGTGAGTATGGAGGGATGGATTTTTTTTATATTTTTCTAGATGGCCTAGATGTACACACAAAGGGGAAATGTCTGGAGGACGTACTTTTTGCCTCCTCCTACATCCTCGAAAGTCCCAGCAATATTAATATTTTATCTAAGTATTTGATATTACCCCTCCCTAGCCTAGATTTTTTTTAAAGTATAACGAGATAATCCGTACAAGAATGTAGACTTCAAAAACACAGCTGTAAACTTGCCTGAGATTTAAACTTTTTACAGAAAAACCCAGCGAGGAGCCGATAGTAAAACCAAAGAAAGCGCAAGGTCCCTCCCATGGCGATGAACTAGCGTACCTCTTCGAACCTCTAGGCCCTGACGGTCAGCCAATGGGTGGCGAGGTCTCCAGCACTGATGCTCGAGTGCGTGATAACTTTGTGGGGCTGATCGCCAAGTTTGCTCACGGCCCGGATGAAAGCAAACAGAAGAATACTTCGAACGCTTTTGGTGGTCTTTTCCCTACGAGTGCTGATCAGTTTCTGAAGATCGGTGAATCTTTGAGTATTGACAAGGACTTCAGGTATGTTTGATAAGTACCTAAGTAGTACTTTGTAGATCTATTTTAATTTTTTTTTAATTCTTTTTCATTTGGTGCTACTTATAGTAATTGAATTAGTTCAGCAGATAATTCTTCTAAGGCCTTCCTAAGTTCCTAGGAGACAAATAGTCCTTCTAAACATCAGGGATTTTTGACATTCCGGAGATTTAAAACACCTGTTTGTTTATAACTACTTTTTATTTTATATTGTTTCAGATTCTGTCAAATCGGTTTATGGGGCAACATGGCAGATAGAGTAACAGGGGCTCTATGTAAGAACGTCCTCGGTAACTTATTGAACCTGCAGCAACTGCCCGTACAGCTGCCGAATTTACCAGGTCAAGTGCCCTTACCGTTACCTGGACAGAACAATTCGCCATTTCTGCCAGGACTGCCGGGCAAGCAGCCAACCAAAGCTCCTCAAAGACAGCCTCAGAGGCAAAGAACTACTCAAGCACCCTTTAGACTACCTTTTGATTTTTTGTTTAAATAACTCTTCAAATTATTTTTATGGTTGCACAATTTGTCATAATCTAACGAAATAATTAAGATATCATATAGAAGAAACTTCTTGACAGAAATTGTTCCAAAATAAAAATAAAATATATATACTTATATTCAACCCTTGCTTTATTTACTTAGGAAGGTTCACAGAATTTAGGTTATAGGTCGTAATATAACCAATATCAATATAGGTATTAATATAGATATTATTTGTTTAACTCAATAACATATAATATACTTACGTCATGTATTTAAACAGACTACAATTCCAAGGATCAAACTGTATTATCACAAAGTTTAAGAGTCAGCCTTTTGTTATTGTGGATGTCAAAACAGGAAAACCGGTTTATCGCTCGGCCTTACGCAGTTCTTAATTACCTATTATTAGCAGTCTAGCTGTATCTGGAATTATATCAAGAAGTTAGTATATTTTTCCTACAGTTTTAGTCCAATATTGGTCAAGATGCGTCGTGCTTGTGCTATTATTTTATTCCTTGTGTTCAGCCAATGCCTGATTGAGACTATTCAGGCCAACGAAGCTGACGGTGATACTTGTGGCACACATGGAACACCTGTAAGTACTTTATTAATTGTTTAATTCTCAAAAACCCTCTAGAAATTCCGTTAGCTCCGCAGCTGAGAGTTTAATAATAATGCTAAAGTTAAAATGATATCGAGGAATGCAAGAGTTTCAGCAAGTCTTTCACTTCTTTCTTGTCTTGGATTTCTATTATTTGACTATTTAAATAACATTGTGTGAGTTCGATTTTAAAACCTTTCCGTACGGAGATTTGCCTCACCGATTTAGCAATTCGACATATCAAAGGTTTCATTAGTTTTGGTTTATGCAAGGTTTTAAACTTGTAAGTTAAAATTCTGTTATTATTATGCCATTCAAAAACTTAGGTAGCAATAACAACTAATTTACATACTAGCAGCAAACTAATTTATTATAAATTAATTATCCAATAAGTAATTATTATTTTTATTGCAGTGCAATACCGACAGTGAATGCTGCGCCAATATGCGTTGTCACAGATACGCCAAAAGATGTCAAGTACAATTAGATGATCTTCCCAAAAAAATATAGATGGATTAAAAGCTTATCTACATCCCAATGATTGGTTTTTAAATAGTTACCTAGCAATCTATAGAAAGAATACTCAAACTTCGATTAAACTATTGTTTCGGTACCAAAGTGTTTAATTATTTAAATAATGAGTCGTTGTTTGTCCCCACTAACCCCTCCCCTCCCCCTCGGGATACACCCGGGTATTAAGTGGTGAGTTTTTAGACTACCCCTACCCAAAGTGATTTTGGTACGTATCTAAAAAATAAAAAATATCTTTAAATACAGGTTTGATCTAATTTAATACGACGAAGTCGCGGGCGAAGTACTAGTCTGCAATAATATATTATTATGATTCAGATGATATATTGACACTGATTGTCTATTCGTCATGTAGTCTGCTGATAATGCTCCAAATCAAGTGCTAGAGCAGTTCCTTGTATTTTTGTACACGCAAGCTGCTGAAGCGCTGTAGTGGTAGGATTGTTTAGTAGGAGAAGTGAGTTAAATCCAATCTTGCTCCGTAGTGGTAATACTCAATTCTTCCAGTTTCGTACAAGCTTATTCATATTGTTAAGTACCGTCCATCGGCACAGAAATCTCTGTTTACAGAAATCATGGTTATGTTTACATTGTCGTTTTTAAATAAGTAAAACATGTTACGGAACCAGTAAAAATACGGTTAACAAAACACAAAATAAACAATCATTTTTACCGTAAGCATAACGTTCACAGTGTGAATTTTATTATTCATGAATTTATGTAGGTATGTATCTACTTACACACAAAATACTAACCTAAAGGATAAGAACGTAAATAGAAAATGGTCATCAATGGATCACAAAGGTGCTAGATAAGTACCTCTTACAAAAAAACTCTTCCAGTCACCTGCGATAGGTAAGATTGATAAAAAATTACAAATTTAAAAAGACCCCGATTTCAATTTTTATTTCATGCTTTTTAAACTACATATTACGTATAATATACCTAGTAGCAGACACGCTTCAATCGATAATCTATCGAAACACGTAATCATTATTACGTGTTTCGATAGATTGTATCGATTTCTTGCGACAAAATCCAGATTCAAAGAGTAAAATGCGAATAAATTTTGAACGGCTAAACCGATTTTATTCAAACATAGCTAACAAGGCCTCCCACTAGGTGGACCGATGCCCTGGTTAAGGTTGCGGGAAGGCGCTGGATGCGAGACGCACGGGATCGGTCAATGTGGCGACGCCTGGGGGAGGCCTATGTCCAGCAGTGGACGTCTTTCGGCTGAAATGATGATGATGATGATGATAGCTAACAAAAACAAACTAAATCAAAATCAGTTCATCCGTTTAGGCGCTATGATGCCACAGACACACACAGATACACTCTTTTTCCTGCGGGGGTTAAAAAACGTAGACACAGTGGGTACTTACATAAATAACAAATATGAAAAGTTAAAAAGTCCATAATTTAATATTTTAATGTCGGGACTTCCACACGGTTTTAAGCAGTAATATTTGGCATATTTTTTAAGTCGCAAACTTGCACAAGATCGCAGTTTTAAATAAGGAGTTGAAAACCTTTACTAGGCTAGAGGAAGACCAAATAAACTGTATATAGATAGTGGGAACAATTATGTGGCTATAAAGACGAGAGACTATTAAGACGACGGCAAATACATTTAAATGGAAGAACAAGACGTGCTGCGCCTAACAAAAGCTGATCATCAAACATGTCAACAAGCTCTACTCAACACTTACTAGCGAACATCGATATTCATCAGTTCTCAATCTATGTTAGTAAATAACAACCTTGATGATGAATTGCCAATAACCATTTTTAACCGACTTCCCAAACGGGCGGTTCTCAATTCGGATGTTAATACTTTTTTTTATAAATATATGTTCGGGCATAACTCCGTCATATATAAACGGATTTTATAAATGCGCCATTTAAAATTGGTAAAGATCTAATAAAGAACTACGGATATATACAACAGAACTCTTCAATAAATGACGGAAAATCTCTCGGGATTGCTGCAATCGCATGTCTGTTTATTGCTTACACCATTTCATAACTTACCATCACGCCAGTATGCTCCAAACGCGTACGCAGAATCGCAGATGTGTACAGTTCACCCTGGTGCTCTCATTCCACTGGTTATTTTCAAGATAAAGGGTCTTTCAACAAGGACGGATCGATGTTAAAATTGAATAAAACAAGATGTGTGTGAGATATTAACGAAATTTATTTTTTATTTAAAAGGCCCATTTATGCCAATTATGGATGGAATATGACATCGTTCAAATGTCCGCCGCGGCTTCGTATGGTGGCACGAATCCGAGAGGTCCAATTTTTAATGACTTACTTACTTGTCCACTAAAAAGTGAAAAATAAAAACAACAGACTTCCAAATTTCCAATTAAAGACACCATAAAAAAAGATTTTCGAATATATAATTTGAACTGTATGCTTTTCGCCATGTGGTACGATGGTAAGGCCGAGTTTCTCACCTCTAAATTATCGCAGATTTAATGTGACCAATTGTCAGTCACGCGTTATCTGCTGTGATTGGTTGAATGAATTTTCAATAGCCAATCACAGCAGATAACGCGTGCTTGACATTTTGTTTTAGAGGTGAGAAACTCGGCCTAAGTTTCTGCGTCGTCTACCAACTTCACTCTTGCAAGCATTTACAACACTAAAGGTACAAGTTGGTAGCCGACTACACGCAGCAGTCGTCGGCGTCATGTCGCTGCAGTCATGATTCCGAACCCGACTGCAGACCGCATCAGCAGCAGACAGCTGCGCCGTATTCCTATTGGTTCTGAGTGTTCCGTGAGGCAAGATGTCTGACTACTCTCACTCACTAATGATCTGCGGTCGTGCGACACGTCGTCTGCGATCATGCGACGTGTAGTCGGGCGACGTGTCGCTAGCTGCGGAAGATATTTCATAGAAATACATAGAAACCAGTCACGGTCGCAGCGTCATGTGATCATGTCGCTACAGTCATGATTCCGAACCCGACTGCAGACGGCAGCGCCGTATTCCTATTGGTTCTGAGTGTTCCGCTATACAAGATGTCTGACTATACAACTACACTCACTGGTCACTACTGATCTGCGGTCGGGCGACACGTCGTCGTACGCGATCGTGCGACATGTCGCTAGCTGCGGAAGGTATATCATAGAAATACATAGAAACCAGTAGTGTCGAAACGACACGTGCGTTGTCTGCTGCTGCTGTCCGCAGTCGGCTACGAACTCGTATTTACAACACTAACGGTTATTATCAACACTTTATTTACCTGGGTTCTGGATATTTGGGATACCCATATACCTATGTACATGGCCTTCACCATTGTGCTAGATACTTTTTAGGGTTCCGTACTCAAATGGTAAAAACGGGACCCTATTAATAAGACTCCGCAGTCCGTCTGTCTGTCTGTCTGTCCGTCTGTCACCAGGCTGTATCTCATGAACCGTGATAGCTAGATAGTTGAAATTTTCACAGATGATGTATTTCTGTTGCCGCTTTAACAACAAATACTAAAAACAGAATAAAATAAATATTTACGTGGGGCTCCCATACAACAAACGTGATATTTTAGCTGTTTTTTGCGATAATGGTACGGAACCCTTGGTGCGCGAGTCCGACTTGCACTTGGCCGGTTTTTTTAGTATGTTTAGTCATTTATATTCGAATTCTGTGTTTCCTTGCGGTTACCGAGAAACGATTGATGGCGTCAGTAGGTACCGTACATATAATATGTCGACAGATTATATTATCATAACGAACCTAAGCTAATCTGAGGTCAAATGATTCACAGAAACAATGTATTTTCCCCCTAATGTAGGTCAATTTGTAACGCTCGACCATTTGTTTTAAAGTAACACTGGTATTTAGAAAAGATAAGGAGTCGTTAATTTCCAACGTCATTGTGCTGTCTAATGGATTAGTGGAAAAAATATGTTAAGGAGGTTAAATGAGTTTTTTTATGTTTGTATGTGTAAATGTTGGTTGTTAGAATTTATATTTTATCTAGTAGGTAGTAGTTCTTACTAATAAACCAGATAGACATGTTCTTCTAAGTTTATCTTGGACATATCAGGCAACAGTGAAGGAAAACATCGTGAGGAACCCTGAAATGATATAGTTAATTTAAATCTGAAATAGTCAAGCCAGAGGCCTGTGGGGTACCCAGGGGCGGCTTAGTTAAATCTGACACCAAAGGTGGCCACATCCTCACACGAAAAAGAAAGAAGAATAAAATCCAAAATCCACCATCGCTAAAGACCAAAACCCATGCAGATTCAAAAGTAATACCTAGAAGAAAAGAAAAATAACGGCAAAAGGAAATACACACTTAAAGAAAGAGATCTAGCTAATCACAGACAGACCAACAAGCCTACTGATTACATAAAATATTCTTCAATGTTCAAAGTGTGGATAAGACCTGGGAACATTGTACGAGTACTTAGAGAGACACGTACAAAGTTATGCAGGTACATAAACTAATAAAACGGACAGGTGCCATTACTCAAAGGCCTTGTCAGCCAAGACTTTCTATGATTCACCGATACAGTGAATCAGATACAGTCAGTACCATACATTGATGATGATTCTCGAACAAAGAATATTATTTCCTAGTGCTTATTTATCTCTCTCTATTACGATGAGTATCTGTGATACTGTGATTGTCGATCTGGCTGCGGCGACCCTAGAGCATTTTGATAAAATCAAAAAAGCTTTAATAGTGATATTCATAATATAGAAAAACAACGTCCTGTTTCATACCGTTATCGCTGGTCAATGCGGGTGCCGTTAATGTGACTTCATCAGAAAGTATATTAGACTTGCAACCACGAAACGCCGTCAGTATCAACCTAAATTTTTCCACAATGCGTCGCCTTTCTACAGTTCTACTTTTCATTGTTTTTACTCAATATGTAATGACTACTGCTAGTACTATTCCGAAGGATGTTGAAACAGTTGGAGCTATTGAGAAGATAGATGTACCTGTACCTGATCCACTTGCTGTAGCCCAACCAAATTCTGTGACAGACAATTTGAAATGCGCGCAAATTGGAGAATCTGTAAGTATATCAAACGCGTAACTTTTTCGTGTGGATAAAAAAAATCTCCTAGAAGTTATCTTGAAGATAGTCGACATTCTATTAACTGGTTGACCATTGATCTTTAAGAGAGAACTATAAACATGGATAGATTATTTTTCAACTGGTAGTTCCTGGTGGTCTCCTGTAATAACGAACCTAATTATTTTTTATGATGTCCTTCCAGTCAAAGAGTCGGTTACGGCGTACCTACTTATGTAAATTCAGTGTGTTCTAAGGAATCAAGGAAAGGATAAAAATTAAGTATGATTCATGGTTTTCTCATTTCCAGTGTATTTTTCACGGTGACTGCTGCTCGCGCGCATGCCTGGGCTACGCAAAGAGATGTGTGTCTTGATGCTGTTGATGACAATGAAGATTAATGCCTTAATGCCAAGAAAGGACCTTATAATATTATATTTTTTGAAATCGAACCACACGCGTCAGATGATGATGATGATAGATAAAGGAACAGAGATGATGAAATTACTTTCTATTGGCAAAATAAAAATAAATTATACTTAATTTTTTATATTAGTTAAGGCGTTTTTATTTAAATCCCTTAGAGTTAAGTTTTATTCCTAGCTGATCTTGTTTCACCATATAGATAAAGCAAGACAGTTGACACGAATGTTGCCAATTTACATAAAAAAGAGTTGTGCTTATAAACCCGCGGGTCAAGGGGTGCACTTTGTGAAACCAGATTTGGTCATGCCAGCAGAAGTAACGGGTCCTGCGTTACAAAAAGTGCAACAACGAGCAAGCAGCAACGATACCTTATCTCCAGGATTCAATAAGGAATTGTTGAATCCGGTTTCGGAAAAAGATCCGGTTTCCACTATACGTTTGTCCGCCTCTTATATTGCAATGGCATCGTGGTAACTTTGAGATGAATGATGATGGTTATAGAACGAATTAAAGTGATTTATCAAGTTCATGACAACATGAGTCTTCTAATCTTGCCTACATTAATCGACACATAAATTGACCCTACAAGATAAAATTGCTAGTTGTCGGTAATATAACAAACGTGGCTTATGGTAAGAAAAATGGTATTTAAGATAATTGTATTACATTCATTTTACTAAGACTAAGATAATATAGAGATTATTAAAATCAACAGTAAAACATAGAATATTATTATAAGACAATATAAAGATATTTTTATTTACTATTTTTTTTGATACAGTGACCGCTGCTAATTTCTCCTGATTCAAACTCTCTAACAGTGGCTGCGATCATAGTATTAATTCTGATGGTTTACATTTTTGTTCTTGATATAGGTCCGTCCATTATAATCTGGCGCCAAAAATCATTCATATCTCTTTTGGTCGCGACCAGAAACTGTACCATATTTGGTTTCCGTTTCAATATTTTGGCTGTCAGAATTCCATGCCACTACTAATCATTAGTGCGAAGATGTTCTTTATAGCAGTTGTATGTGTTTGCATAATCGGAATTGTCATCGAGCCACGTTTTGTTAAAATAGTCGTTCAATGTTGTTGCACCTTCAGTGTTTAAGCATTCTGCCATGATATATGTAAAACAAGGTATCTGATTGCGCGTCAATCGGTAAAAGTTGCAATGAGTACAACATCTCTTCACGTGATCTTGCCCCAATTTCGACTTTGTTAGGCGCAACGTTTCTGCTTTTCGCCACAGACGTCTCTTTAAATGTGCATAGCACCCCACAATTTTTATATTCGCAAATTCATGTTGCAAAGTGTTCGAGTTTTAACCGAACACACAGCGAAAATGCATAATTGCATCGAAAGCAAGTATGCACATTCGCTCGATTACCAAAATGTGGGCCAGTTCGCGTTTAGATCTCGTCAGAGACACCACGTACTCATAACCAAAACCATAACCATTTTACCATACTTTTTACCATTAATTTAGTTACATAGTTTACCATAATTTAGTATTTCGTGTATCTAAGTGTTATATAGTGTTTCAATATAGTTGTTTCTCTTATAATCTAAGACTTTAACTTTTACCATATCCTATCATTACAAGAAAGGTGTGTTAGGTCACCATAGCACCAAGCACTACTTTCTACACAAAGCTTATTTAAGAGGCTTTTCAAAATCACGTGTGATTATTTCTAGGTGCCACTTCGGTATAATGGCTTAAATTATAATTTAACAATATAATGGTTTTAAATTCAACTGTTCTATTGGGCAGCAGAGCATAAATAGCGGGAGAAATGTTCTTTTTAGGGTTCCGAAGTCAACAAGGAACCCTAAAAAGAACATTAGGGTAGTATAGTTTCACTCTGTCCGTCTGTCCGCAGCTTAGCTCAGAGACTCTAAGTACAAGAAAGCTATAATTTGGCAAGGATATACACATTAATAATTCCGATAAAGTGGTAAAATAAAATCAAGAAAAAAAATGTTTTTTGTTGTTCCTCCAATAGACGTAAATTGGGGATGTTTTTTTTTCGTCTATCCCATGGTATATATATATCGTTGGATAGGCCATTCAAAAATATCATGGGTTAGGTTACCAATTTTTGATTCAACTCTGTTTTGATCTTGAGTTCTGTTCTTGAGTTCTGTTTGCGTAAAATTAAGCTTTAAATTGCAAATGTTTGTTAGAGTCAAGTGTCCGCTCCTCCCTGCCAGCGAAATGGTTGCTCTCGGCTATGTGAAAAAATTCACGGCAGTAGTAAATATAACGAAATTAAAAGGAAAACTATCGCAGCAAAGTAGGCTTTACAAATTTACGAGTAATAGTCGACCAACTCATAAAATGTAATTGGAAGTTGGAACAGTAAAAATTTTGTACAAATGCCATTGAAAAATTACTTAAATAACGTTGTTAGCTGTGTAAAACAGGCAAGACAAGACAAGACAAAGATATTTTATTTCAACTAGGCCACCAAGCGGCACTTTTGAACTTTACATAAAAAATATTCTACCGTGCATTCGGAAAGTAGCTTGTTATGGAGAAGAATGCACAAGAAAATCCTGGGTAAATATATGCTTATGAACCAAGTAAAAATATACTCATTGGAGTGGTCGGAGTCGTTGGCAGTACCGGTCCGTAGCCCATACGGCGCATGCGGGGCTGTCTATTTTGTGTTAGTGCAGAATAAACAATTTTTCTTTTTTTATTTCTTTATTTTCGACGTTTTGTAATCTAAAGTCAAATTAGATTCGATTGCCAAGCAATTCCGCTACCCGACCATAGATGGCGGTGTTCTCAGTGGTCGCACTTGTAAACTTAATTGCGTTTGCCGTAAGGTTGACATTCGTGTCATAGGTCGATATTTACTACTACTCAACCATGGTCACATCAGTGCAATATAACACATTGCAATTTTAATTACATAATCTATATCGATAGATCATACCCGATTTCCTAATTCGATTTTTTTATTTTTTTATAAATAAAATCAATTTGAACTTTTTTTTTTCTTAATTTTTTATTTATTTTGTTTGTGCTCATTGGCAAAGGTCCGCCCGCCTGGCGAATCTTTTCATAATATTATCTTATAGAAATATTAAATTACTTATTTACTTTTGTCGATAATGATATCCATCTATAAAGTCAATATTCGACCTGACTACGTGTCTAATTGAGTAGCGTAGAACTTTCGAGAACGAAATAGTGAATAAGTATCTCAGATTAGAGGTGAACACATACGAAATTTTTCCAATTCCGAAAGAGAAATAAACAAGGAGCGTGCCCGCGCGGATCCAGGAACGAACCATTACCATTCCCCGTGGTTCTAACCCGAGCTCGTAACGGCTCCTTTCGCAATTGACGTCCTTGATATAGCTTATTTACGTTTGTTGTTTGTTCCTATCATTGAATAATTTGATTTTACTTTTTGGTAGTTGAGTAGGTTGTTTGAATATACTCATACTAAAATATTTGTTTTCGGTTTGTAAATATTTGAAGATTTTAACGAAGACTATCTCCGTAACGGCAATACTGCAATATTCAAATTATTAAGTGACGCTGGTTATAAATCTTTTTAAAACGCTTGCCTCTACCTGCGGTGGTACTTAAATAGATAATATTTTTTCTAACTTCACAAGTGAAGAATTCTTCAGTTACCATCTTACCATCGTCCTATGTGGGCTCGTTTTTTAGACGTTGTGAGCCGCTGAAACCGTTTTAATGTTCATGTAACAACAAAAACCCTCTTCTTAGTCCGCGTTATTATATGCAACTACGGAACCCTATTATTGCACGTGGCCCGACACGCACTTGACTGGTATTTTTTTTTTATAACTGGACATTTCCAAAACAAAACAAAATCATAATTTGGAATTCACTTATAATCGGTTGGAAGGTGACCAGTCAGGAGCCGAGCCTTACAAAGCAGTTTATCCATTAACACAAAATGTAGGACATATTAGGAAAAACTAATTTTATCAGCCTAGGATAATTTAGGAACAGTCACATTGGTAACATTGTAACCAAAGGGTTACCAGCAGCCTTATTGTGTAAGTGCGCAAAGAAGTTGAACTCTATCCAACCGACCAAATCGGCCAATCACACAAAACGGACGCGTCATTCATCTCGCATGTGATTGGCCGATTTGGTCGGTTGGATAGAGTTCAACTTCTTTGCGCACTTACGCAATACGGCTGCAGGTTGGGGTTTTTTTTTTTTAATTGCCATGTTGGGAAATCCTCATTGGATGTCCCCCACCCTGGGGAGAGCGGAGGGGTCTGTCAGATTCGTACTGACTAAAAACCATCCCGGTGTTCCATCTCACACCTACGCTGGGATCGCGAAAACAACGATACATTCGCAACGCCTGGCTAGTGCCGGCCCGACTCTGTAGGCCTCGATTTCGTGTTGGTGTGAGGTGTTAGACTCCCCCAGGGCGTGCGTGGAACACTACGCACCGCCACCTCGGGTCCTGAGGTGTGGGGGGCGACGGACGTCCCCGAGTCCGTCGCCCCTGGACCTATTTAGGGGGGCTGGAAGAGGGCGTTATTCACCGTCCTCCGACGCCAGGCGCGTCTGCCGCGGATTTATTACCTGCTCCAACCAATCAGAGCAGACGAAGTTATTGTTAGTCACCGGCCGCCGGGAATACAAAAAGTATAAAACCTGTTAAATGTTGAAGATTATAGACAAGCATAGAAAATATATTCTTTTTCACAAATGATGAATAATTTTATAAAGACTTACAACATCATCTCTTCCCAGCAGTGGGAGGTTTAATGGCCGATGATGATTGTGACACAAAACATTAATCTACGTGACTGTACTTTTTCATTTGGGTAAAACGCGAAAGTGTGTCCAGTTGGCGAAAACATAAAAGTGATTTAACCTAAGTTTTACTATATAGACACGCGTAAAAATCTTGGCTTGTCCAGATGACGAAATATTAAGTGATACTAATTTTGAGTTTCACCAATTGGACACAGTGCGTCCAGTGTTAGTTGGTGAATAACCCAAAAAATCAAGCATAGGTAGCGAATTTTGGCCCCATATTGTGGGAGTCCCAGTATTTTTTTGACAAAAATCATATATTTATCCTCCGATTGTTTACATCTTTTTAATTAGCTTCTTATCGCAGTCAGGTTTTTGATTTTTTTAAATTACTTTTTTTTATTGGCATCAATAACAACAGATATTATATTACTGGAAAAAAATAACAAAATAATCAAACCGACTTCCAAAACAAAACACTACAAAGCGAAAAATAAATAACTTTCTTTGCCGAAGTCGGTTTCAAAAAACGCAAAACAATAGGATACCTGCCAAAGACATTTGATTTGACACACAAGAAGCCGATTTGATATCTTTGTTAAAAAGTTTTTTATTTATCTCTTTTTAGTTTTGGTAGGTACCTCCAATTACCATGAAAATCTTCTTTGTTGCCAAAGTACCTACACCTCATGACGATACCAATAAGCCCAAACATGACCAGGATACATTGTTTTATTACGGAGTTAATGTGCCTACCTCCTAGATTCATCAACAGATCAGTTCCATGGTACCATTTTCATCAGTATCATTTATTTCTATGTATTTGCTTCATCATAGTCGGTTAACTATTCATATTATCTTCTACCCGTGACATACAAGACTTAGCATTAAGCAGTTCCAGTGGCTATCTGTGGTCTTCTTCATCAGTTACACTTCACCAAATGATACTTTCTGAGTGCAAATGATTGCATTATTGAAGAAAATACCAAAATCGCTATATGTATGCCTATAATATTTTAGGAGTGCTCTCGATTTTCTCCTAAGTCCCATCATCACATCCTGACCATAGGACGATGGGACCACCTGGGAAGTACAGGGTGTACTTCAAACACAAGAAGAATTTTTGAAATCGGTCCAGACGTCTATGAGTAATCGGGTAACATACATAAAAAATAAAGATTCCGACGAATTGGGAACCTCCTCCTTTTTTTGAAGTCGGTTAAAAATGGCTAATAAAACAAAAGCAACGTCCTGTAAACTAAACAATGCTAACGATACCTCCGTTATCGGGCGCCATGTGGGTGCTGTTAACGCGAATGCCAGTTGACCCTATATCAGTGTCCGAACACCGAGCTGCGTTAGTATCCAACTGCACTTGACCACAATGCGTCGCTTCACAATCATATTCTTGTTCCTTGCGCTCTCAACATACGTGACGTGTAGCATTGTCACCAGGGATGTGCCGATGAAAGATGCTGAAGAAGTTAACAGTGTCGCTATGCCAGAACCGGCACCAGTAGCACAGGTTGCTGAAGTCGCAAAACCAGAGAAAGAGTGTGCTAAAGTTGGAGAATTTGTAAGTTTTAGAATCATTTTCCTTGTTTTGTTTTTGTCGATGACGAGAAGTTCGTCTGGGGATGGGGCGCATCCCAAAAAGTAACATGTTTGGTACCTACGAGAATTAGGACCTTTGTTATTTTGGGGACCTAACAACAAAGAACTTAGGTAATAATGTTAGACAGATTTGTTGGGTCAGATGTAAATGTGTAGTAAAAGTATTTGTTACAGAAAGGTTTATTTAATATTGCTAGTTCTTTAAATTCTTTCATTATTGCATAGGTACATCGTTTTACGTTAAAATAACTTGATCGAGCTTTAGAGACATCAAATCTATTTAATTTTGTGCCTTTTATTTTTTAACTACCTGCGTGTCTTATATTATTGGAATTGGGACTTGAGATCGTTTGGGTCTGCTTGCTATGGGTTGTTGTTGTTACATATTCATCACTTTACGTTCCAGATTCCAGTTCCTTGATCAAATTCACGCAACCCGTAGCGTATAATATGATGATCTTTTTTAACCTTACCCTCTTATATTTTATGTTTCAGTGTATCAACCATAAGGACTGCTGTTCAAACGGTTGTCTGGGTTACATGCGGAGATGTGTTTCTGCAAGGGAAGTTGTTGAAGAAGATGAATGAGCCGAGCTCTATGTTTTTGTCAGCCATTTAATTATGTATCATTATGACCTGAATACATGTAATTAGTTGATTCAGGTAACAGTATTCCATTATAAGTAGGTGTATGAATACTATGAACCAAAGCATGCCTTATTGGTTTTAAAATTCTTGTAAGTATTGATATAGCGGACTTAATAATAAAGTATTTATTATCTATATATTTCCAATGTTTCCTTGTAAGATTATGGTTAATGCTTAGGTACATTAAAAAAACATCGACTAGACCTACTGATGAAGGTATATGCAATATCATGGATGGAGGTAGGGACTGAATAGACTGGATAAGAATCTTGTATAGATTACCTGCGTGATTCTTTATTACAGAAAAGAAAGAATTACATTACCTAAGAATGATGAATGAATGTGATTTTTTGAAGGCTGCTATAGATTAGGTTATTAAAGTTTATTAACTTGATCCATAGCAAAGAAGAAGAATCTTCATAACAAAGAGTTTAATTATTAAACTCTTTGCTATGAAGATTCTTCGCATTTTGAGGTAGGCAAATGGCACTCATTTACCTGTTAAGTACCTCCTATAACTGAAGCTAAATAAATATAAATATTTAAGACAGTCAGAGAAGGTCTCAGGACAGTCAGCTCATCAGCTGACCTTATATCAGCCATTCGAGTCTGTTAGAATATCACTGTGTAAACTAGATGAAGTGAGTGTAAAGTGAACTGTCATTTCAATAATTGAAGTTACTGATTTGTTTTTGTTTATTTTTAAACACGTTCCCCACGCGAGGAATTTCACCTGTATTGGAAATGCCTTTACAAAAATATAAATTCACATACACAAAAAAGACGTGTGGCACTCGGGGACTGCCGCGGTAAAGCTATTGCATAGCATTTTATATCAACTTATGCAATTATAATTTTTTTATTTATTTATTTATTTTATTCCTGCAGTATTGCTTTTTCTTTGATATTAATTCAAGTTACACTTTTTGAGCGTGGTGACCGATAAGAAAACAAATTTTTCTATTATTAAATAAATAAAAATAGTTAATATTGTTTATTAAACGAAAATATCTAGGTATAAATAATAGGTATAAATAATTAGGTATAAATAGTGTAATGACACACCAAAACAATATTCATTTATAAAAATATCTAGGTATAAATAATAGGTATAAATAATTAGGTATAAATAGTGTAATGACACACCAAAACAATATTTATTTATAAAAAAATAACAATATTAAGAAGTGATTATCGAATTTCGCGCGATGTACATTTATATAGATATAATATCATATATACTTTCTCTGCGCGGCATTCATGTGCATTATCTATACACCAAAAACAAGTTTCGTAGAGTCGTACAATACGTCTAATCGCACACAACGCCGTGTCGAAGACTGCCGAACTGAAACGACGTTAGACGATGCACGGCCTTCAAGCCACACCTCCTTGCCCGTCGGAGTGGGGAGCGTGAGGTTTTTTTCGTTACGGAATTTCTGGATTCGGTCCCCGCGCTCAAGGCCCGCGATAGAAGCTATGCAATAGCTTAATAAACACCCAGACATGAAACAAATATCTGTATAAGATATAAATATTGGTTCCGTGCAGGAATCGAACTCGCGACACGCAGCGCAGCAGCTGATAACTCGACCACTACGCCAACCGTGTCTTCATCGATTTTCAGCGCACTTCACCTGCATTTTCACTAGGTACTTTTCATTGTGACATATTTACATAAAAACCGGCCAAGTGCGAGTCGGACTCGCACACGAAGGGTTCCGTACCATTATCGCAAAACACTGCAAAAAATCACGTATGTTGTATGGGAGCCCCCCTTAATTTATTTTATTTTAATTTAATAATTATTATTTTTTGAAGTGAATATATAACTAAACATTCTGTGAATATTTCAAGCGTCTACCTGTTGCCGTTATTAATATCGAGCAAAAAACGGCAAAAATATCACGTTTGTTGTATGGGAGCCCCCCTTTAATATTTATTTTATACTGATTTTAGTATTTGTTGTTATAGCAGCAACAGAAATACATCATCTGTGAAAATTTCAACTGTCTAGCTATCACGGTTCATGAGATACAGCCTGGAGACAGACGGACAGACAGACAGACAGACAGACAGACAGACAGACAGACGGATCGCGAAGTCTTAGTAATAGGGTCCCGTTTATACCCTTTGGGTACGGAACCCTAAAAAGCACTGCAGAATCGAACACCAGCACCTGACCACAATGCGTCGCTTCACTACCATTACCTTATTCCTTGCGCTCTCAACATACTTGACGAGTAGCATATATCACCATGTGGCACCGGTGAGGACGTAGCACCAGTAGCATACCGGTTGATGAGGTCGCAAAACCAAAAAGTGTAACAGAGAACGCGGCATGTGCTAAGTATCTAGGACGTGGGACCACTCTGCTCGACAAGATTTTGACACGTGATACATACCAGCTGAGTCGACGGGAAGTTGCAAAATACGTCACGAAATTCAGGAATTTATAATATGAACTTTCAACAATAGAATTTGTTCAGATTTTTATTTTTTACAAAAAAATGCTACTAAAGAAGTCTTTGAAAGTCGGTCCAAATAAGAACTTTCTTTTTGGAAGTCGGTGTCTTTGGTAGGTACCATTTTTGCGTTATAGACACCGACTTCCAAAAATAAAGTAATTATTTACTTTGTAGTTTTTTTATTTGGAAGTCGGTAGTAATTGAAAAATTTTTTTTTTTATTTTTTACTTTTTAGTAGGCAAGTGGTTTAGTAAGGTACTTATCTTGTCAGAATATATTACCCGAAAATCATGAAACTTGAACATAACCGGTGAAATGAGAGTATACCAAGGTGAACTATACACATCCGCGAACCCCTTTAGAGCGTACTGGCGTGATGTTATGTTATGAAATGTAATGGTAACAATAAACAGACAGTCGATTGCAGCAATCCCGATGAAGAGTTCTGAATTTCTGATGTATATCTTCAAAGTTCTTCATTAGATCTTCACCAAATTAAAATGGGACCAATTTTGGAACATACTCTTTCCTCTTTCAAACAAAAAAGAATTTACAAAATCAGTAAACAATTGAGGGAGATATCGGAGAAAATAAATAAAAAAAAAACAAAGTCGAACCACCTCCTTTTTGGTAAGTCGGTTAAAAATACGAATTACTACACATTTCCAAACAGTAGACAACTTACATTCACTCAAAATATGAGCATAAACAACGCTTGCTGAAAAGGTGTAAAAGGGCAAAATTAAGACTTATTCTTCTTCTTCGCGTTCTTATCCTTTTTACCCGACTGCCGAAGGAGGGTAATGTGTTTATCAGTCTATGTATGTATGTATGTATGTAAATTTGTTCCTATGTGGCGTTCTAGAGACCAAACGCGTTGACCGATTTTGATGCTTTTTACTTCAATCGATTCGTCTTAATCCTGCGAGTGTCACTAGCTACATTAAAATTGGAATAAACAAAAATGGCGAATTTTGGGCGCCATTCTGTGGGGAAAAGAATTTTTTTTTCTTCCAAACCCATCGTGTGGGGTATCAAAATAAAGGCGATTTCAAAAATATATAATACGTATGTTTAAATGTACCTAATTCTAAAAAAAAATATCTAAAAAGTTGTAAATAAATAAAGTTAATTAAAAAAATCAAAAAACCCGACTGCTTAAAAAGCAAACTAAAAAGACGTAAACAAGAAGAAAATCATGCTGTGCAGTCAGAGGATACATCTGGTTTTGGTCCACCAGCTCGCGAATATGTATCCTCCGACAGCACAGCATGATTTTCTTCTTGTTTACGTCTTTTTAGTTTGCTTTTTAAGCAGTCGGGTTTTTTGATTTTTTTAATTAACTTTTTTCCCCATTGTGCACGGTATTTATTTTTCGGTATTTTGACATGTCAATTTATTTTATTGTTTTTTTTTTTCGCCGACTTTTTTATAATTTGTCAATTTTTGAATGTTTTGATTTAGTTATTGACAATTTAACTACTAAAGTTACATAGTTTTAATTTAATTTATTAAAATGCATTAATGTCTTTTGGTTTTATCTGAGTTTCTTGTTTCTTATGTTATATCTATAATTATTGTGTTCATGGACGATGTGATGTCCGAAAGTTAATGATTTTATTATCTATATATATAAAAATAAATCCCTATTTCACGTCATCCTAAATCACGGCATCATGCGTGAACGGCTGGACCGATTTCACTTATTCTTTTTTTGTTGTGTTTGTTATTGTTAGGAGAAGGTTATAAAGAAAAAAAATATTGTTTGGTAGGTAGGGTAGGTATGTAGGTAGGATGGTATGTAGATAGGGTGGGGTAGGTAGGATAGGGTAGATAAGGTAGGGTAGGGTATGGCAGGTAGTGTAGGATAGGTAAGGGTAGATAGGGTAGGTAGGATAGGGTAGGTATGGTAGGGTAGGGTAGCTAACGTAGGGTAGGCAGGGTAGATGAATGTTTGGTGTTTTTTATGGCAAAACAAAGTTTGCCAGGTCAGCTAGATGTAAATAATTTGCACGGTTGCTTGCAGGCAGAATACAATGACCTACTGGCTTTAAGATCTTACCTTGTAAACAATGTATTTTTCTTGATTGAATTTGAATGAAATGGTAAACAGGGGAACCGATCACTTTACCGAATCTTTTTTGTTCGAATTTCATTTTACTACAATTAATAGCATTCCTATTTAGGATTACGTTTAAAAAATAACGGTATTATATTTACGTGATTATGTGGCCTGGGGTGTCGATTTTTAACATTTTCATAGATATTCCTTTCATCACTAAATAATAGACTAGAGGCCTTAGTGCGAGTTTTTACTCACGCTCAATCGTGTTAACGTAAACGACAATTTGTATTGAAACTGGATATGCGCCGTCTGGTGACGGTAAGGAGAAACCTCTTTTTTGTATACATTTTGACATAAGAGATCGTTTACGTCATCACGAGTACTATATTGGAGCTCCATATAATGGAGCTGCATCCGGATAGACTGGAAGCCAACCCCAACAAGGATGGGAAAAGGCTAGGCAGATTGATATTTTCCTAACAAATACCAATTTATTCTACATTTGGTACGGAACCCTAAATGTGTGAAGTCCAACACGCACTTGGCCGGTTTTTGCAAAAACGTTATAAAAATAATACCGAGCGAAACTAGGTCGCCCAGGTTCTAAGTATTTATTTATGACAGACGAGATCACACCATCTAGAATTTTGGTACGGGAAACCTAGCTAATAGGCACCACTCGGTAGGAAGCGCCTGGCAGTTTCTAAGATTGCCATTTGCTGTCGTGTGGTGGCACTGTATATCTGCCTGGCCATTACCAACATTATTCCCCAACTTTGTTGGTCCGTTTTACATGGAGCGGCTTCCTATCTGACCTCCACAACCCAGTAACTGGGTAACACTATACCCCTTGGCAAGACAGGTGTCAGATTTCAGGCTTTTGACTACCTGTATCAACTGGCAAAAACTCAATTGACAGCCGGGACTAACGGCTTAACGTGCTCGCCGAGGCACGGAGTAAACTCGCTATGTAAAGATGGTCTGGTCACCCATCCACGAACAGACCTCGGCAAGCGTTGCTTGACCTTGAATATCGATCCATGAGGCTGTTATTATTTAGCCACACGCTCTTCGTCGAACTATCGTGTGACAGCACGGATCTGACCTTTTTAAGGCGACGTCCGTAAACGTCTCCTTGTCTCTCACCTTGCTACAGAAGGTATAGAGATATATATAGGTTCCGAGCCTTTTTAATTCGAGATGTCTTCGTTATAGTGCCGGATCAATCTTATACACTAAGAAAACTATTGACCGACGTCTTTTTTGCTTGATATAATTTCAGATCATCGAAGTATCAAGTACCATAGGTATTATTCTACTGAACTACATTTCGCCGATTTACAAAATAACTTTTTGCTTTTGGCCGAAGCCTCTTTTGAACTTTTTGTATTTGCCATATTTTCACCAAACCGAAACAACATTTTAGGAAATATTATTTTTTCACAAAATTAAATATATAGCCGGTATTATAACTTGGTAGCGTTTTCAATTTAAAATAGAAATAGTGACATAAAAAGTCAATAATTTTTTATTCATTCATTATGCTACAAAATTTTGTGACAGAAACGAATCGCTGCAAAATCGACTTCACGCAGTCTTGTCTGTGTTTGTTTGTTCATCTTGAGCTTCTTGGCGTTACGTTGACATCAACCCTCAATTTTGGTCCATTCATTGAGGCAAAAGCTCAACTGGCTGCTAAAAAGTTGGGGATTCTTGCGAAGGTGAGACGGTACTTCACGCCAGAACAGTTGCTCAACTTGTACCAAGCGCAAGTTCGGTCATGCATGGAGTACTGCTCTCATCTCTGGGACGGATCTGCCAAGTACCAGCTGGATGCACTAGAGTCGATCGAAAAACGGGCCAAGAGGCTCATCGGCAATGAGATACTGATCAAGTCTAAGCTCCAGAGCCTTGAACATCGGCGCCAATTTGCCAGTTTGTCGGTTTTTTTTCGGTTACATTTCGGGGAGTGTGCGATGAAATTGCATGAACGTTCCGTACCCAAAGGGTAAAAACGGGAAGAGTAAGACTCCGCGATCCGTCTGTCTGTCTGTCTGTCTGTCTGTCACCAGGCTGTATCTCATGAACCGTGCTAGCTAGACAGTTGAAATTTTCACAGATGATGTATTTCTCGCTACAACAACAAATACTCGTACAAAAAACAGAATAAAATAAATATTTAAGTGGGGCTCCCATACAACAAATGTGATTTTTGTGCCGTTTTTTACGCGATAATGGCACGGAACCCTTCCTGCGCGAGTCCGACTCGCACTTGGCCGAATTTTATTTATTTTTCTGTTAACGTGTGCAACCTTCAAAAGGCGCCTGGATGTTTGAGGAAAAGACCAGGGAGTGTGAGCTTTTTAACTCACTAAAACCACCCCGGTCATCACCATCAGTACGTAGAACCACCCGTGGCCTCTTAAAAGATCACCCCGGGACCTACTCTATGCAACTACTGTTAGAGCACATCCCTAAGGAGACTTAAAGCGCCTCTCCTGAGCCTCGCTGTTATTCAATAATACAGACATGCTTTATATACCTAGCTAATAAGCCTGATATGGGGCTAATTTAGTTCGTGATAATCTCATTTTCAGTTAATCATTTGATTTGGGTAATTCCTGATAGAAGAGCTTGTGCATGGTGTGGATCGAATCAACAATAAAAAGTTACAAAGTGTGTTGCTAGACTTAGAAATACTATATAGCGTAGAAAGAATCCTTTCTATTTTATTTGAAGTATTCCACATCCTGAGTGAATGACACCTATCGATATTTTTTGCAGGTGCCATTAGTGTAAAAATAATAAAACAAACTTTGGCACCTACGGATCAGTAGGTACTAGTGTTAGGACGTTTTTTTTTTAGGACTCAAAAAATCGAATAAAATCAGTTAATAATATAATAAAAAAATATAACTTCCTCTTTTTCTTTTTTAGTTAGATGTTGAACATTATAAACATTTATATATTACCAAAATTACCGGGAGGCCAGAATCATGTGGAGGTGGAGGTCATAACTCGAGTGCCGTTAAAACGGGTGTCCAATGTGGAATACGTGTTTTTTTGCGTGAATAACAATAATTTTTTAAAAGAGTAAGTATGGAGTTTCTTGTGCATTCTTCTCCATAACAAGCTACTTTCCGAATGCACGGTAGAATCATTTTTATGTACGTTCAAAAGTGCCGCTTGGTGGCCTAGTTGAAATAAAATAAAATATCTTTGTCTTTATAATAACGGTACCAATTGGCTAATAAAACAAAAACAACGTCGTGTAAATAAACAATGTTATCGGGCGTGCTGTCGGTGCCGTTAATGCGAATGTTAGCTGACCCTATATCAGTAGGTACCCGAACACCGAACTCCGTTACTCGTTAGTATCCACCGGCACCTGACCACAATGCGTCGCTTCACTACCATTCTCCTGTTCCTTGCGCTCTCAACATACGTGAAGTGTAGTATAATCACCAGAGATGTTCCGATTAAAGATGCTGAAGCAGAAAACAGTATCGCTGTACCCGAAGTGGCACCAGTGGCACCGGTGGATGAAGTCGCAAAACCCAATAGTGTAACAGAGAACGAGGCATGTGCTAAAGTTGGAGAATTCGTAAGTTTATAAAATAATTTTCCTCGTTTTGTTTTTGTCGATGATGACAAGCTCGTCTGGGATGGAAATAACAAGTTTGACTCGTTCCTACGAGATTTATTAAAACTAAGTTAGGATTTTTGTTATTTTGGGGATTAACGAAGGAAGAAATGAATAATGTTAGCTAAGTAGGTTTGCTACTATTAGTCGTTGCAAAGCAGATATAAATAGAGGTTAAATCCGCTGCAGTCTTGTGATCATTTGTAAATGGGTATTATGAAGTCTTTAATAAGGAAAGTTTGACTCAACATTACAAGGTACTGTCAAACGGGGTGAAAAGGAATGCAGGGGTGAATAGAAACAAAACTTTGAAGGGAATTTTCACGTTATTTAAATATTGTTTGCAGTATATCTTAATAAGTACTCCAATATATTAAAAAGTTATAAAAAAACCGATGCTTTATTTGAAACCAATAAAGTGGTATCAAATTTAAAATCCTACATCACATCACACATCACATCATTAGCCTATTAATGTTCCCACTGCTGGGACACAGGCCTCCTCTCTGTGAGAGGGAATGGGCCGTAATCCACCACGCGGGCCCAGTGCGGGTTGGTGGATGTCACATGTCTTCGAATTTTTGGTTCTAGGTCATGCCGGTTTCCTCACGATGTTTTCCTTCACCGTTTTAAAATCCTAATCAAATATTTTTCCCATTCACCCCTGCATTCCTATTCACCCCGTTTTACCCGGTAATTAAATAGTAACCAGCGTGTTATTGTCCCACTGCAGAGCAAAGACGTCTCCTCATACAAAGATGGCACGAGGTTACCTATTTACATTAATTAGTGTTGTTGGATTTTTCGTTTTTAACATTTATGTTTATGTTTCAGTGTATCAACCATAAGGACTGCTGTTCAAACGCCTGTCTAGGCTTCATGCGGAGATGTGTTTCTGCAAGGGAAGTTGTTGAAGAAGATAAGATAAGATCTGAATAGGTACCTACTTATACTTAGATGATTCAAGCACAGAATTTGTATATTTTTACTGTGATTCAAGAGACCTTATCCCATTATAAGTGGTAGGTTAGATGTAGGTAAACATGCATTTTTTTCAAATTATTTTATTTAAGTATTGTTATTTTATAGCGAATTAAACAATCAAGTAAATAGGTATTTATTATTTTATTATACCCAGTATGTTCTTCTTTACCTACCTATTTTAAGATTAATAATAGATGATGGTAGGTAGGTACAATACTTTGTATAGGTATACCTACAGTAAACAATACAAAGTTCTGACCATAGACTAATATATATAGAATACTTCTGACAATACTGATGAAGGTATTCTGTGGATGACGGTAGGAAGTGAATAGACTGGACTTGTGTAGGTCTAGTTTTGACTCTTGTCAAGACTTCACAAGACTAACAAAATGTTACGTTGTGATTTTCCATGGTTAATTCCTATGAACGATGAAGGAAGATGGTTTCGTGGAGTCTGCACGAGAGGGTGCAGCAGAGTACATTCGATACATTATGGGAATGATACGGTCCGGAAGGTATAATATGGGGTGGACCGCAAGTAATATACAGGGTGATTGGAAGTTGGGTGCAAAACTTTAAGGCAAAGATAGTTCAGACAATTTAGAACCATTTAAGCGATGGTTGTCTTAGAAGTTGAAATTTTCAATGCTGATGTATTTTTGTTGCCGCTATAACAACAAATACTAAAAACAGAATAAAATAAATATTTAAGTGGGGCTTCCATACAACAAACGTGATTTTTTTTGCCGTTTTTGTGATAATGGTACGGAACCCTTCGTGCGCGAGTCCGACTCCCACTTGGCCGGTTTTTAAATAAGGTTTACAAAAAGTATTTAAGTTATTTTTTTTTTATGCCTGTAAAAAAAATGTCAAACAACACAGAGGCCTAAAACATGTTTTGCTAGATTGCTTACACATTACTTTTATGAAATAAAATAAAAATGGATTCATTTATCATTCAATTTGACCATAAATAAGCAGTTTAGTATGAGTTTAGTTAAAAATTTGGGAATTTTCGAAAATAATCATAAAAATTTGGTAAAAAAATATGGTAAGACTTCGTCTAAGACAATGACTTAAGTGGTTCTAAATTATCTGTAATATCTTCCCCTTAAAGCTTTGCACCCAACTTCCAATCAGCCTGTATAATAAGTCAATGGGTGGACCATTTAAATAACTAATGTTTCTTTTTGTAATCCTGCCATCTTACGGCTGACGTATGAACTACGTGGTAATCTTTGGTCCCTCGGCAAATAGTAATGTTTTGTTGAATTATTTTGAAGACAATTTTCATAGAAATGGAGTGGGATGGAAGAATATGACAAAGTCACCTATTTACAAATTCGTGCATGCATGAAGGGATATTTAAGGATTTCAAAAGAAATTATAAAATGTATACCGTACTACCGCCCTCTGTTGTCATGACATGAAAACCAATATAGCAGAAAAAAAATACGTTTATTAATAAAGCCTTTAAAAAACAAATAAAGTGGGTATCTACTATTTCGTAGGTTTCTTAGTAGGATGGAGGGGGTGGTTAAGATGTGACAAGTCCGGCAGGTTGACGGAACAGATCTTCATCAGCCTAATGCCTTCTTCGGTGATACTCCACAAGTCAGGGTGGTTCTTCTTGAAGTCGTTGTACCATTTGGTTACCTGTCAAAGATTTACAAAATAATTAGGTGAAAGACATAAATAATCAGTTAATGGATTGTCTTTCTGTTTTAATTTTATTTTCAAATAATTTTATTGTTTAATCCTTGTAGCAGGGGTGAGGCCCCTACAAATTGGTGCGGGATAAACTCCGCCCATGGGCTCCCCCGCTGACGCAGAGTCTCCGGCCGCAGCTCGTAGAGGACGTGGTGAGCGCTCTGTTCCCTTCGCGAGGGGAACATATTCCCCCGCCCATGGCTCCGCCTCCTGCGGTGCCCAATGCGGACCACACCGCCGACGACGCCGAAGCTTCGGAGGTGACCGAGGTAGAGCTGAGAGTGGCGGTACGCAGGCTGAATGCCAAAAATACCGCCCCAGGACCCGACGGCTTACCTGGAAAAGCCTGGGTCCTGGCCTTGGAGGCTCTCGGGCCTCGACTAAGGGGGCTCTTTAGCGCATGTTTGGAGCGGGGCCAGTACCCACTTCGTTGGAAGACGGGGAAACTGGTCCTCATTAAGAAGCCAGGGCGCCCTGCGGACTCTCCGTCCGCTTACCGGCCCATCGTGCTGCTCGATGAGGTAGGCAAGCTCTTTGAAAGAGTCATTGCAGACCGCCTCGTCGCGCAGCTTGTGCGAGTGGGGCCGGATCTGGCAGAGAGCCAGTTTGGTTTCCGCAGGGGTCGCTCTACGGTGGACGCCATCATGCGCGTGCGAGCCCTCACGACGGGGAAAGCAGTGGCCCGGGGTGGAGTCGTCTTGGCGGTGTCTCTAGACATCGCCAATGCCTTCAACACCCTGCCATGGAGCTGCATCAGGGAGGCACTCCAGTATCACCGGATGCCGCCCTACCTCTGTCGCGTGGTCGAGGCCTATCTGACGGACAGGGCCGTCATCTACCCCGGTCACCAGGGAGAGTGGAAACGGCGAGAGATGTCGTGCGGTGTCCCACAGGGATCGGTCGTGGGGCCGCATCTGTGGGACATCGGGTACGACTGGGTGCTGCGCGCCGATCTCCCTAGTGGCGTCAGCGTGGTTTGCTACGCTGACGACACGCTGGTCCTGGCACAAGGGAGGTCGCACCAGGCGGCGGCTGAAATAGCGACACGCGGGGTTGCGACAATCGTCGAGAGGATCCGGCAATTGGGACTCGAGGTGGCCCTGCACAAGTCCGAGGCCATGTGTTTTCACGGTCCTCGGAACGCACCACCGCCGGGATCCCAAATAACGGTAGGAGGGGTTCACATCGGCGTCGGGTCGACGATGAAGTACCTGGGACTTGTCCTCGACAGCCAGTGGAATTTCGTGGAGCATTTCCGACGTTTGGCTCCCAGACTGGAGCGGGCGGGGGCTGCCCTCAAGCGGCTGCTGCCCAATCTAGGGGGTCCAAACGCCTCCTGCCGGAGGCTCTACGCGGGGGTCGTGCGGTCCATGGCCCTTTACGGGGCACCGGTATGGGCGTGTTCCCTGAGGCGGCGACCAGCCCGCCGGTTGAACACGTCCCAAAGGGTCATGGCCATCCGGCTGATCCGGGGATACCGCACGGTCTCCGGTGAGGCGGCGAGCCTCCTTGCCGGATTGCCGCCATGGGATGTGGAAGCTAAAGTCCTCGCGCAAATATGGGAGTGGCGCGGCTAAACGGCGTGGCTAAATGCCGGGGCGAAACTCCGTTGCCGCGACAAATTGCGGCTCAGCGGACAGAGCTCCGGCAGGATCTCATGGCGACATGGAGAGGGCGATTGTCGCAACCCAGTGCTGGGCACGCCACAATTGCGGCGGTAAGGCCCCTCTTTGAGGAGTGGCTTGAGAGGCGTCACGGCGTCCTCACCTTCCGCCTGACGCAGGTCCTCACCGGACACGGCTGTTTCGGGAGGTTCCTGTTCAGGATAAGGCGGGAGGAAACGCCCGGGTGTCACCATTGTGTGGACCGCCCTGAGGACACGGTGGAGCATACGGTGGAGATCTGCTCCGCTTGGGCGGAGCACCGCCGTGTCCTCATGGAGGCGATCGGCGGTGGCGACCTCTCGCGTCCCGCCCTGGTGCAGGCCATGGTACGGAGCGAGAGGGCATGGGAAGCTGTCTCCTCCTTCTGCGAAGCAGTTATGCTCGCAAAGGAGGAGGCGGAACGCGTGAGGGAGACGCAAAGGAGGCGCCCTCATGCCCCTAACCACCGCAGGAGACGACCCGGGCGTCGGGAGTCGCAAGCCGATTCCCGGCCACCGTAGGCGCGGGCTTGCGGACGGAAAGTAATGGGTAGCTCGCCGTCCGATAAGGACCAAGCCCGAGTTTACGGCGCGTAGTGTTCCACGCGCGCCTCAAAGAGATGTCAGCACAGTGACGGGGTCCGATAGGGCCGATGCCTGTCTGGGTCGCGGATAAATTTGAAAGAGAGTTACCGTGGCCCTGGCAAAAGCAACTGAAGGAACACGGGTGGGTTTTAGTCAGTAAAAGTCTGACACGCCCTCCCGCTTCACCCAGAGCGGGAGAAGTCATTGGATGATTTCCCACCCAAAAAAAAAAAAAAAAAATGGGTGAGTTAAATGCTTCGGCTTGAAACACCAATTATAACTCTCGAGATTTATGAGGGTTGTTATTTGGTGATAAATAGCTACACATACACGTCTGATATCAACGTTGAAATTAATAATAAAATTAAAATAATGGAAGCATTACAAATAAGGTACAGACAGCATCAAAATTGGATGATATTTATTTTTTTAATATAATAATCAAAATTGAACGTTTACCAACCCGTGTATACTGTGAAAAGTCAAAACCAATAACTTCCAGGGACATGGTGGAGTTAATGAGTGGGAAGTCAGCGATGGTCAGATGGTCAGCGGCGGCGTGGCTGGTACCTAGGCGCTCCAGATATGTGTCGAACAAGTCCAGCACCCGGTGGACACGCTTTAGGCCTTCAGGAGTGCGCTTGTAGTCAAAGTAGATTGGCATGATCTGGAATTAAGTATACAAAGATTTAAGGGTTACAAAGATTTTTTTTGTTCCTTCATAAAGCCACGCATAAATAGAATATGTATATATGGAACGTCAGGATTTAGGTGATCGGCAGCCTAATTGCGTAAGTGAATTCGGCAAGGCAGAGAGATGAAAGAGTATGAACAAATTGACCAATCACATGCGATATGAAATACGCAATGTGGATTTCCGCCTATGTGATTGATCGATTGTTCATACTATTTCATGGGGTCAAAATCTTGGCCTTGCCGAAGTCATTTACGCAATTAGGCTGCTGAAAGAACTAGCGAACTCAATCCGTTCACTATCCCGAAATGATTTTAAGCAAATCAATGGCCATCATAGGGGGAAAGTTAGTAAAATATATATAGGAATACGAGTCACAAAACTTACGCAGTAAGCCATTAAATCAGGGTAGTATGAGGTCAAGTTGAACATCAGCCGATGGTTGACAATAGCCCTGGAAGTGAAGAAAGTTGGAAATGGTTTAATACTTTATTGTAGTGCTAGTCCCAACTGTCCCTACACTGACTGCCTCGACAGTCTTGCAGCCGTATGCGCAACTGCTGGTTGACCATGGGGTTCTGCAGCCTAATTTGTAAGTGAATTCAGCAAAGCGAAGGATTTGATCCCATCAAATGTACCTATATTTGCACGCCACACTTGGCAGAATGTGATGATACCATTTATTAATCTAAGACCATAATGTACCATATTCAGACAAATAAATGATTGATTGATTGATCAATCGACCAATCACGTGCGAGATGAAAGCCGAGTTGTGGATTTCCGTCTATGTGATTGGTCGTTTGATGGGTTTAAATTCTTCTCCTTGCCGAATTCACTTACGCAAATTAGGCTTTTTGAATATTGTCCATTTAGAGAATTAGGCTTTTAGAGAATTGGCCATTTAGAGAATTAGGCTTTTAGAGAAAATGTAATTTTGAGAACTAGTCATTTTGCGACTCTGTTGCCATTTTGAGAATTAGGCCTTCTGCGCCCAAACCAATCATAATTATCGTATAGCCAATTTACCTTGCTTTAGGATCTTTCGGGTACAGCGGAGAGTCAGGTTTGTATTTATCGCAAATATACTGGATAATGGCTACGCTCTCGCTAAGGAAGAACCCATCGTCTTCAAGCACAGGGATCTCCTTTTGTGGATTCATCTGAAAATTAAGAAGAATAAAGAAATTACATTTCTCATAAATTATGAACTCAATTACAGACCGTTCACTATAACTTGTCCCTTGCCGTAATGTAGCAGTTGCTTCTGTCGACAGCTGCAGTTGCCTCTGTCGACAGTTGAAGTTCTCTCTTTCTCCAGCAAAGTGCTGCTCGTCTGTTTGACGCCTTAGTTTCAATTGTAAAACTAATAAATATAATATCTCGTAGTAACAGTGCTACCAATCGCGTCACGGGACAAGATATAATGAACGCACTGTATCTTAATAATCGACATCGTATTATAGTTTATGATTATAATAGTGCTTATACACGTTCGAATTTGGTCCAGTCGGACCACGGATTTATGGGCGGAGTTAGTCCGGCCCGGACCATATCCGAGCGTGTGTAGAGTGGTCCGTCGGATATTATTATTATTAATCGAGTCTGCCTCAGTCCACACAAGCGTGTGTAAGCGAGAAAGGATTTGTGGGCGGAGTTAGTCCGACCGGACCAAATCCGGACGTGTGTTAGCACTATAACAAGTTACTGTTTATCCGACTTCAATAATCTTTTGTACCAGCTGCAATGAAGTCTTTATTGTGTCCATACTCGTCGCGTCATAATCATCATTGGGTCGAATGTTGGATACAGGCCTAACCACGATAAACCACCTAGCTGTTATATCTAATTTATTTCCTTTGGCACATCAAGACCCATATATTAGATATATTTTTTGCAATGGGATATTTCTTTGTATACCTTTCCATAATCCTCTGTCATGTGTTCTCCTTTAAAAAAGCTGACATCAACCCTCTCGTAAGGCACCTGCAACGCCTCCAAGACTTGTCTGCAGGTCAGAGACGGTGGCCCATCCTCCAAGTAGTACAGCTTCAATACCATGGTTCTGAAATGTATAAATATTGGAGTATTGGCCTTAAATTCACTTCTGATAAGTTACTAGCATTCTAGGGTCTTTGTTTTTTGTTGCTCTTGTTTGTAAAACGGTGCGTAAAGATTTTTTGTCTAACAAGTAACTTTCAAGTGGTGGAATTCTTTTATGGTCTATATCATATCAATTAGATAGTTTTTATTAAATACTGTTTAAATCTAACTAGCAACCCGCCCTGGCATCGTCAGTGACAAACCACACACAAAAACCTTCCTCATCGTTTCTCAATCTTTATATTGGTGAAAACCGCATGCAAATCCGTTATAGTAGTTTTTGATTTTATCGCGTACAGACGCGGCGGGCCACTTTATTTTATTGCCTACATTCATTCATGCAGGCATTCGTTGTAACTTACCATCCGTGACGATCGGGAATAATATTATTTTTATATTCGATCGTCCGTCGTTGTCGGTTGTTTATTGGGACAATCCCACCGCACTATTCCCAAACCACTGCAACTCCTGAAAGCCAGAATCAACAGTGGCGACCACCAGAAAAGCGCCGAGGCAATGAAGCTCAACGAAGTCCCGGAGAATGAATTTAACTGTCTTGGATCCCGCAACGAAATTAATCAGAAAAGAATAACGGAGGAGTAGGAAAAACCATAAATTTTCCACTTCCCTCCACATCAAGCAGGAGACAGAACAAACAAGGCCACTAGGCACAAAGGGTCGTTTACAACTGGGATAAGCCCAGTTGCCTAGCACCACGGATAAAAATAAGAATTAATATTAATGGGTCCTAACATTGTGAGCTGTTATATGTGTATGTTTGATTCCAATAATAGGTATGGCAAAAACGCTTGAACGCACGGAAATTTGTTCTAGTTTCCACAAGGTCCGTATAGTAAACAACTCCTGAGGTAGCCTCTACATTATTCAACATAACATTACGTTCATTCTGCCAAAGAATACACTCCCATAAGATATGATGTGCAGATTGTACATATTCGCAGTCAGATGTAGAACACTGACATAAAGGCGAGGCAATGAGCTTGAAGGAAAACAATTTACTTTTAAAGTTACCATGCCCTGTGAGAAATTGGGCAACACAGTGATCCACCTCCAGCCACGTCCTGGCCAGCCGCTCGCGAACGGATGGAAAGAATTGGTGGAGATGTCGGCCCTTGATGGAATTATCCCACCTACATTGCCATTCGGATAAAAGTTCCTCCCAGACATCAATAGGTGGTTTAAATAATCTAGAGATTTTCTCACGATCACTCCGCGTTAAAAAGTTCGCGTCCGTGGTCTCTCGTGCGGAATAGTACATTGCAGCACGTCGCTGCACTTCAAGGTCGACCGGAAGTACGCCAGCAAGTACCGGTAAGGCCTCAGTACTAACCGTCCTGTACGCTTTGCATAAGAATATCAAAGCTAAACGCTGACTCTGAAGCAACTTACGTCGCACCGCCCCTATGGTGGCCCTATCAGCCCAAACTGGCGCCCCGTAGCAAATACAACCCAAGTAAGTAGCCCCATAAATAGTTTTTAAAGTTAAAAAAGACAGACCCCACGTAGATTTAGATATTCTCGTTAAGGCATAGAATTTTTTTTTTGCTTTTTACCGACTATTTTACGTGTCGTTGTCGGTTGTAAAATACTCGATCTTCGAGGTTAGCCAACACTTGCCGAAGTCTCTTCGCGGATGATTGACGATTCATTAGATACTGAGACTCCTCCGTGCCTCGGAAGGCACGTTAAGCCGTTGCTCCCGGCTGTCACTGTTGTACATGTTTGACGTACATTTTACGGGTAGTCAGAAGCCAGAAAGCTGACATCAGACTTGCCAAGGGATATAGTGTTACCCAGTTACGGTTGTTGAGGTCAGACTGTCGCTCCATCTAAAATACTGGTACTCAGCTGCATCCAGTTAGAAGCCGATCTTAACGTGACTGGGAAAAGGCTTGACAGATTGGTTGATATCCGAATCCGGTGAACCTGTCCCAACTCTTCCTGTGACTCTTGGCCAAGCAGGGCAGGACATTCATTAGTCAAGGAATTTAAATTAATAACAAAAAGACAAGACTGACAAGTTTTGCGGTGTGAATATGAAAGTGTGAATGAAAGCAGATATCACGGAAGAAACAAGAACCTGAGAGTGAGTCTAAAAAGACGGGTAGCTGAAGGAAAACCAAATCAAGCAACCTAATTTTTCACTGATAAACAAAGATTTATTTATGGAATCTAAATATAAAAAAACATACCTACCGGTTCTTTGGTAGTAGCTCCGAGGTACGTGTTGAGCGTTTGACACATAGACTAACACTGGTCGGTGGGCAGGCTGTCAGGGCTGGCCTCCACGACTCAAACCACTAATTCCTTTCACTAACTTGTTACCTATGTATGTAATGTATCTATGCGTCGCCAACTACTTGCTAGGCTGTACAATGAACTGTGAAATAAGTAATTGATACTATCCAGTTTTATATATCGTTCTTACTAAACAGGTGGTAACCACTGTATCTTAGTGTAATCAACAGAATTGCGCAATAAGAAGCAATGCTTTTGTATTTGCATGACCAACAAAACATTGTGTTTATGAGTATAAAGATAAGATTACCGATACTTGTATTTTGGGAGCATTACGACATGCTTGCACACTGGAAGATAATATCGAAAGATATCTCTTCCAGCGACCGAGTAGTCAATCCAATGCAAATTGCAATAGGTTCAACTTACTGGTTATATCAGGATAAGTCAAATTGTGAAAATTATAGAAAACAAATTAACAGACTTTAAAATAGTTGCAATTGGTTTGTTGAACCAATTTTTTTTTTGTAAAAAATTGAAAGATCATATTTAAGTTTTCGTACAAAACTATTTTTAGTTTTATTTTTTTTCATTGTAATTTTAAAGTAAAATCCAATCGAAAATATTTTTATGAATCCAGTACCGAAAACCCCCCGACAGTTTTCCGAACAAACCCGAGCCCGTGTGATGTCACAACGTTCATTTCTAGTCATTGTGGCACATAGCATATACAGTGTTTTAACTTTTAACCGATTCAATCTAGTTATTATTGTCAATATATTGATGAATATCGAATATATTGATCATAAATATAGAAGCTTAAAAGTTATCGTGCTTGCTTCGTATCATTATGTACGAACACTACAAAAAGATCCCCACTATATGTGTTTCGCGCAATAGTCAAGTACCTAGCAATCTGTACTAAATTTGAGAAATGTTCTATGTCTAACTAGATTCCAATTATAATGTGTTAATTATGTTGTTATCTTGTTTTAATTTAGTATTAGATCCGTATTCATTTCTTACTTTGATCATTAAAGACTAAGAAAAGTAAATTTTTAAGGGAACTTTCGAGCAAAGGCACCGACGTAGTTGACATTGTTGTATAATTACGTAACTTGAAAACAAGATGTTTTGTTTATGGAGAGATATTTTCATTGTTTTATTTTTAAATGTTAGATATAGGCGTAAAACTAATGTTTCTGTTTGAATTATGAAAATCGGTCGACGCATTTAAGAGATATTTATTGACTAATTAGTGTAAGGAAAATCTACCAAGTTAATATTTTCACGTTTCTGTTCTACAAACTTTTTAGTGTTTGTAAATATGTAATATAGATATTAGTGTTTAATATTATTAAGGGATATGTAAATAATGGGAATTAACGAAAATGTTATGTTTATGTGTACCTATCATATTTAGCGGTATCTAATGACATTTTTTGATATCCAAAGTCGAAGTATCGCGCCAATCGTGTTTATTTACTTTTTATTTTAGACCAATATCACCTACCCATATGTAAAACCGATTGCATTATGACAATTATGTTTCTAAATGTACCTGGTAAACAACAATAACTAACACCGGTCCACTAACACGTAATATTCATTACGACTACTATATTTATGCTCAAATCTTCCAAATCGTCCATCAGCTGGGTATATTATGGACATAAGCCTTTATGAATCCTTTATCACACATGACTAAATAAAATTTGTTGTTTAGTAATAATTTTGCACTAATTTTCGGATATTTATAATCAATCCACGTGTAGTTGACACTGCATTATCGTGATTTCCCTGAACGTTATGACGTCACCAACATGGCGACTAATTGTGGCCCGTTCGTAGTCACGTAGTTCTTTTCAAAATTTTATTGCTTTTCAAATGCTTATAAAAAATAGAAAAAACATATTTAAAGTTTTTTGGGGTTATTCCCAGAGGTCCACGATTCTATTGTTCCTCTTTTCCCACCGGGTCCATGAAAAATTATAATAATGTTTTATATGTTTCTTACATGAATTCCCAACGGGTCCATGGGATATATCCAAAGTACAGTCAGTAAAAACAATTTATTGTAAGAAAGAGCAGCTTGTTGAAAACATAAAAAAATAAAATGCGTTTTGCTTTTTTAGTTAGATGTTGAACATTATAAGCATTTATACCCAAACTACCAGGAGGCCAGAATCATGAAGAAGTCTTAATATTTGCGGGTCCAGCCCCGCACAAATTAAGACTTCTTCATGATTTTTACCGGTAAAGACTAATTTAAGTAAGTACCAGGAGATTATAATCACGAGGAAGTATTTCCGAAGCTGGAACCATGAGATATAAAAAGAGTACCGAGAGATTTTAGATTCTGACCTCCTGGTACTCCGTTAGTCTCTACCGCTTATGATTCCAGGCCCGCAAATACTTTTTCATGATTCTGTTCTCCTGGTAGTTTGTGTATAAATGTTCAACATGTAACTAAAAAAACAAAAGAGGAAGTTATATTTGTATCATTTTATTAAACTCTCAACTGATTTTAATCAAATTTTTGATTTTGACGTTCTAAAAAAATAAACGTCTCATCACTAGTACCTACTGATCCGTAGGTGCATGAAATAAAATTTTAAATAATAAATTATTCCACTTATGGCACCTGCGAAAAATATCGATAGGTGCCGTATGTGGAATACCTCAGGTGCCATTATGTACACTTTTTAATTGATATATAAGACTGATTTATTTATCATGTTTACTGTTGATTGTTGTAATGGTATATTAAGCTTTATGTTTTTTCGAAAAATTGCCTAATTGTACTTAAATAATAAAACACACGGTTTTCTTTCTAACTGTACAAAATTCGCTTATAAATTATTAATACTAATAAATAAATAATAATAAAATTTAATAATTCCTGTTTCGACCGGATCGGGCGAAACTCATCGGCCGAAACGCCTAATAAGCCTGATTTTTTAATGGTCAATGGACCATTCAAGGGACACAGAAAAAAGAAAAAATGTGAAAAATAGTAAACATTTATCCCTTAGCCAAGCTTCTATCGCTGACTGTACCAAACATTCTCATGGACCCGTTGGGAAAGACAATATTTCATATTTTAAAATGTCGTGGACCCGTTGGGAAGTAAAGTATGAATTTAAATTTTTCGAGAACAATAGAATCGTGGACCTCTGGGAATAACCCGTTTTTTGAAACGACAATATAATTTAAGTTATGTAATGTTTCGAAATAATAACAAAAATCGTCAACTTTTTTTAATTTAACATCCCAATTGTTAAAAAAGATGATTATGTTTTTAAAATGAATAGCAAAATAAAGTTTATTCTTATACAAGGCACAGATAATATAATACTAGCATATCAAGGTAACATCCTTTAAATCAATTTATGATCAGTTATTTTGATGCTGACTGTATGCGAAAGGTCGTGAGTTTGATATTACCAGAGAAGAAAATCAACTTTAATTTTCATTTCTGCAATTTAACAAAACCACATAATAGTAGGTTAGACAATATAACCCTAAGAAGATTCTACGATGCGCGAGCGCCAGATCTTTTGTTTTTACTAAAATTGGGTACAGTTATCTCTTAAAAAATACTGAACCAGTACGTACTTAAATAAACATAACAGGGTAAAATACACTTTATGATACCTACAGGCGCATAGTAGAATACATACCTACTTAAATGTGTAAGAAGGTATACTTCATTTGAAAATATCTCGACAGTAACTTGACAGTTTATGATGCGGGACGATCGGTAATGTATTGGCACTTGCCAGCCTTTGGCATGCCGACTGTAGAAAAAAAACGTACAATGACTTCTTTCTTATAAATTGTAATGTTTCGGGTTAGCTTAGCAATCATGACCTATGCCTGTGCAGTCTTCGCGCACGCATGTCCCACCCACATTCATAAACTTCAGGTTATACAAAACCGATTTCTCAGAAAGATCACGGGAGCCCCCTGGTACGTTCGTAACCAGGAACTCCATGTCGATCTTAGAATCCCCACTGTCCAACAATTCATGAAGCGCATTACCAAGCGCTTCTTCGACTCGGCTGTCAATCACAGCAACCCCCTAATTCTAGCGGCCTCCCGCTATGAAGTTTCAAAAATTTCTAAAGTTCGCCGACCAAGGCTCACTCTCTCCACCCCCGATGACGCCACTACCCTGCTCCAAGAGAGCAAAAAAGAGACCAGCACAATTCGCATACACAGACCGCCTTCGTTCCGTCCTCGCCGCCGAGGCCCGTCGCGACGTCCCAGTCAAGATCGACAAGCCAGCCCGCATAACGCGCTGTGCAATAGTTAAATTCTAGATAGTTAATTGGAGTTTCTTGTCCGTTCTTCTCCACGTAGGCTTATTCCGAACGGATGGTAGAATCACTTTATTAAGATCCAGCCTTAGTTGTCCCCCCAGCGACGCCCTGAGCCGAGGTTCGACCCCAACTGGGGTAGCCCTCAGCGTTGTCGCTTAGGTTTAGAAATGTTTGCCTAGCTGGAGGCTATTTAGCTTAGTCTCCGTAGGAAAGCCCGGTTAAGCAGTTACCGGTCACTCTGACTGAACTGCGAGACGACACACAGAAAAAAAAAAAAAAAAAAAAAAAGTTAGCTTAGTAGTTTCAGGTAAACCGCTATGAGCGAGTTAAGGGTTAACTAAAGACAGATTTTGAAATAAATCCCGAGGTCTCGTAACTTCCTCGAAATTATTATAAATACTAGTAGACAAAGCTAAAGTTGTCTTTTACAATCTTATAGTCTGTCTTCTAACACAAAATGCGGTTAAAGTTTAGATGTTTTTATTTTCTAATCCCTTCTTTGTTATTTGAATGTAGTGCGACAGTTCCTGTACTAACTGCGAGCGAGCTCGTGGAAGAAAGTCTGCGCGTCCGCGTGCGGCGACAAGACGGGTACGTGTACGACAAGCCGAATATATCATTTGACCTGCCACAGAGTAGGTCCACGCCTGCACCTGCACCCACTCAAGCACCGAATGTTGACAGGACGCTGACGCAGCAAATGTTTTACGCGTACCCCGTGCCTGCCAGCGGCGACACCGTCAACATAGGGCAGACTGCGGGTACCACTGCCGCCACCGCCACCTCCGCCGCACCCACGGGCCCCGCTGGCGGCGGATACAACTACAGGTCCTCCGGCAACGGCAACGCTAACGCCGCCGCCGGCTATAACTATGGCGCATCGTCAACTGGGGCCCAGGTCACTACTGGGTCGCAAACCACTGTAACCGCCACACAAACTACTACTAACACTGGCTCGTCTCAAGGTGGTTCAGGTTATCCATACAACGCACCGTCACCTACTCTCTCTCCGACTCTCCAGGGCTCGTCAGAAGTTTCGACAAGCGCTCCCAAATATTTACCACCAACAGATGGTGGTGCAGGTGGAAGTACTGCAACTGGTGGCAGTGTGAGCATAGGTGGTGTTTCTGTAACTTCTGGCTCTGGACAAGTCTCCACCGGTACTGACACTTCCGTGCAAACCGGATCAGTGGGAACTCCATCTGAGTCATACTTGCCACCGCTGGGGTCTTCCAATACTGAAACGTCTGGTCAGACCGTGACTTCAACATCAACAAACAGTCAAACAAGCACAGGTGGTTCAGTATCAGTACCAAGTTCTGCGTATTTACCACCGAATACTTCGTCTCCACCGTCACCAGGTCCATCTCCAGGATATGCCAGCCCTCAACCGGCACCGGCGCCGGCGCCGGCGCCCGCACCACAGCCAGGTTACATACCACCATCAGGAAGTAATCCTGGAACTATATCCACGCCGGCATCGACGTATTTACCGCCGTCGTTCTTCTAACACTTTTGTGCATATTAATAGCATTGTAATTTAATTGATTGTATATATTAAAACATTTGCAGTAATTAACACAGCAGTTTTATTTTTATCTAAATCAAGATTATAGCGCGACCCCATTGATATAAGTAGGTATAGCTACAGTGCGAGTTAGTTAAAATTGCGCAATGTTTAGGTATAATAATGTAAGGTTGCATAATGATTAAAATCTTAGCATTCATAGCATCCTTAGCCCATGTGCTTTCATATTAAAGATGAACTGAGTAGGTAGCGAGGCAATGCGCGAGGAAAATATTAAATATCCAACAATGGGATCACTTCATTTTCTAAACCAGGCTTTTTGCTGCCCTGGTGGAAAAGGGCATATAGAGCTATCTATTTATAAATACAAAAAAGCGAGTTCACACCACCGCCGCACAGTGGATCGAAAAACGGTTCTAGAAGACATAGGAACTTAAATTTAAAAGTGTCGGTTTTTTTGCTTAAAATGGGTTCTAATAGCCAATATCATGCTCATATATTTCATAGGACGCAATCTGGTAGGCAAAAGGCCAAGTTTTATTTTTTTTGCAAAAAAAATGTATGGAGCTGATATAAAAAATGCATAAATCTCCGGAACCGCAAGACTAACCGTAATATCCTTGCACCCGGTTAAAGAACTATTTATTTATGATTTTTTGACATACTTCGTATAACGAGATAGATTGCGTTTTTTTTTTTAAATCCTCTTCTTTTTTTACCTAATATATGCTATAAATAGAAATAGACGTGTTATGTGATGTGTCTATCTAAATTAAAAAAATAATTTAAAATTATTAAAGATATTTTGATGTATATTAACCGACTTCAAAAACGGAGGAGGTTCTTAATTCGTTTGAATTTTTGTGTATGATTATTCAGAGATATCTCCGCCAATTATTAACCGATCTTGATGATTTGTTTTTTGTTTGAAAGAGTATGGTCCCGGTTTGGTTCCAGTTAAATTTGGTAATGGCCTGTTGAATAACTTCGGAGATATTCAATGGAACTCTTCAATAAATGACGGTAAACCACCATAGATTGCTGCAATCGCATGTCTGTATATTGTTTCATAACATAACATCGCAACAGTAGACTCTGAAGGGGTACGCAGATGTGTACAGTTCACCCTTCTACACTCTCATTTCATCAGTTATGTTCAAATTCCCTGTTATTGGGGTTATCTATTTGGGCATATCATATTAGGTAAAAAAAGGTGAGGATTTAAAAAAAAAAAAACGCATTCTATCTCGTTATATGAAGTATGTCAAAAATCATAAATAAATAGTTCTTAACTGGGTGCAAGGATATTACGGTTAGTCTTGCGGTTCCGGAGATTTATGCATTTTTTATATCAGCTCCATACATTTTTTTTGCAAAAAAAATCAAACTTGCCCTTTTGCCTACCAGATTGCGTCCTATGAAATATATAAGTATGCTATTGGCTATTAGAACCCATTTCAAGCAAAAAAAACCGACACTTTTAAATTTAAGTTCCTATGTCTTCCAGAGCCGTTTTTCGATACACAGTGCGCCGCCTCGATACTTAGCATAGCTTTGGTAAAAAGTCACATCATTATTTTCACAGCTTCGCTAAGCATTCTTGCGGAGCCTTGCTATCTCGCACATCTTTAGTGGAAAAGCCACCTTATGCTCCTATTGCTGGGTCAGCTGAGACACCAACGGTGTTTCTGTAACTTCTGGCTCAGGACAAGTCTCCACCGGAACGCCCTCTGAGTCACACTTGCCACCGCTGGGGTCTTCTAATATTGAAACGTCTGGTCGGACCGTGACTTCAACATCCACAAACATTCAAACAAGCACAAGTGGTTCAGTATTAGTACCAAGTTCTGTGTATTTACCACCGAATAGTTACTTCCTCTCCACCGTCACCATAGTTACCATAGCCTTTTGACCATGTAGATGCAGTGTGTGCGTTTGAAAAAGAATTACTTATGTTATTTTCTACGAAAGCAAACATTACGATTTTTAACCGACTTCCCAAAAAGGAGGAGGTTATCAATTCAGATGTTTATATTTTTTTTTTATGTATGTTCGGGCATACCTCCGTCATATATAGACGGATATGCAAAATACTTTTTCTGTTTGGAAGGGTACCTACCTATACTTTCGAGGTGGTCCCATTGTCACTAAGTCAGATTCTGATGATGGGATCCCATGGAAATTGAGGAAACTCCTCAAATATTTTATGCAGACGTACCTACAGCGATTCTGGTATTTTCATGAACATGGCAAGCATTTGCACACAGAAAATGTCATTTGATGAAGTGGAACTGATGAAGAAGTCCACAGATGGTCACTGGAATTCCTTAACAAGTATGTCATGGGTATAAGATATCTCGCATAGTTAAGCGACTACGATGAATCATACACATAAATAAATGGTATTTATGGTATTGATTAAAGTTGTACCATCGAACTGATCTAAAGATGAAGCCGGAAGGTAGGCACTGGAACTCCGAAGTAAAACAATATAGGCTAGTCGTGTTTGGGATTATCGGATCGTCATGAGATGTCCCTTCTTTGGCTACCCACCAAAATTAAAAAGAGAAAAATAAAAGCTTATTATACGTCCATTTACGTTATTATTACTTACGTCCATAAAGTTATTTTTCGCTTTTGTAGTCGGTGTAATTTTTTTGTTTAAAAGTTTTTTCTTGAATTGGAAGCAAGGTAAACCTGAGCTATAGTATTATATTGTCTGTGACCTGAGGTAATTATATAGCTTTGTTAAAAAGTCACATATTTTCACAGCTTCGCTAGGCTTCCTCGCGGAGCCTCGCTATTTCTCACGTCTTTAGTGGAAAAGCCGCCTTATGCACCTATTGCTGGGGTCAGCTGAGACACCAGCGTGCACCGTGAGAGGATGTCGCCGTGTGGGCCAGTTCCTCCATTTTGAGTGCTTATGTCAGTGATTAAGTTATTATTAATTATTTTGTCGCATGTAGGGTACCTATATTGCATGAATAAAGCACGAATATTGCATATTTACAATTGGTTTGTTGAACCAACTTTTTTTTTGTAATAAATGGAAAGATCATATATAAGTTTTCATACAAAACAATTTTTAGTTTTTTTTTTTTCATTGTAATTACAAAGTAAAATCCAATCGAAAATATTTTTTTGAATGCAGTACCGAAAACACCCCGACAGTTTTCCGAACAAAGCCGAGCCCGTGTGACGTCACAACGTTCATTTCTACTCATTGTGGCACATAGCTTATACAGTGTTTTGACTTATAACCAATTCCATCTTGTTATTATCGTCAATATATTGATGAATATCGAATACATTGATCATAAATATCGAACCTTAAAAGTTATCGTGATTGCTTCACATCATTATGTACGAATATTACAAATAACACCCCATTATTATGTGATTCGCGCAATACCCAACCTAACAAACTGTACTAAAGTTTTGAGAAATGTTCTATGTCTAACTAGATTCCAATTAGAATATGTTAATTATGTTGTTATCTTGTTCAAATTTAGTATTAGATTCTGATTAAACTCTTAATTTGATCATTAAAGATTGAGAAAAGTAAATTTTTAAGGGAACTTTCGAGCAAAGTTGACATTTTAGTATAATTACGTAACTTGATAACATGATTTTTTGTTTATGGAGATACATTCATTATTTTAATTTTAAATGACGGATATAGGCGTAAAACTAATATTTCTGTTTGAATTGTGAAAATCGGTCGACGCATTTAAGAGATATTTGAAAATGTACCGAATTACTATTTTCACGTTTTTGTTCTACAAAGTTTTTTAGTGTTTGTAATTATATTATATAGATATTTGTGTTTAATATTATAAAGGGATATGCAAATAATAAAAAATACCGAAAATTTTAAGGATGTTATGCAAAAAATAAATAAAAATAAAGGCCCCACAGATTTCGGGTTGTATAATATTTAGTGGTACCTATGAAGTTTTTTGATATCTAAAGTCGAAGTTGCGCGCCAATCGTGTTTGTTAGCTTTTTATTTTACACGAATATCACCTACCCATATGTAACAACAATTACATTATGACAATTATGTTTCTAAATGTAATGTGTACAATGAACAACAATGACAAACACCGGTCGCGGTTCACTATCGCGTAATATTCATTACGACTACTTTACTTAAGCTCAATTTTTCCAAATCGTCCATCAGATGGATATCTTTTCGAAATTTGCCTTTATGAATCCTTTATCACACATGTCTAAATAAAATTTGCTGTTATAAATAATATTTTTGCACTAATTTTCGGATATTTTTAGTAAATTTACGTGACACTGTACTATGGTGAAATTCCTTGAACGTTATGACGTCACCAACATGGCGACCAATCATGGCCCGTTCGTAGACAGGTGGTTCTTTTTAAAATTTTATCGATTTTCAATTGCTTATAATAAATTGAAAAAAAATATTTAAGAGATTTTTGCAACGACATTATAATTTATGATATGTAAAGTTTCAAAATAAATTTTAAAAATCGTATTTTTTTTTAAATTCAACAACCCAATTGTCCAATATAATGAAGTTTTTCTTTTTCAAACACTTGTATCTTGAAGAAACGAAACGCAGATGATCAGCCCGTCAAAACTCAAACGTCAAAAGCACAAATATAAAACGTCATACAAAAATAGCATCAACGATGAAAGTTATTTTTAATATTTCTTTAAAAATTGATTTTTAAAGTATTGTACCACTCTTTGAAATTAACAATTTAAGCCTAAATGCAGAGGATCACTTTTTGATGAGTATTTAGCCATGCGGATGTAGTGTGTGCGTTTGAATAAAAAATTTACATAAGTTATGTTTCTACTAACGCAAACATTACAATTTTCTCGAATAGGAAGCAAGGTAAACCTGAGGTAATTATATGTATTACTTCATCAATTGTATTATCATTTTATTTGTATATCTAAACTTGATTTTTCCAATACTTATCACGGTTGTTCAAGGTTCATGACCTTACTGGGTTAATTAATATTCTTTGTCCTGTTATATATATTAAAATGCAATTTAATTGGTAATAGAGTGGCTAGAGGTCCGCCAGTGAACATGTGGTGTCTGAAGAGTAGAGTGATAACATAGTGTCAGTGTCAGTAATACACAAATCGTCGCATGTTTCCAGAAGTGCGGGGGCGCGCTCAGCCGCCGACCATGGTGCACCTCGACGTGACAGGTGCTCAACTATACCCGAACAGTCTCACTATAAACGACCTGCCTAATGAAATACTTATTTACATATTTTCAATGGTAGATTTTGAATCCCTATTGGCAGTTGCTAAAGTGTGTATGAGATGGCAACAGCTGTGCCTGACCCCTTGCGTTTGGGACAACACGCGCCTCATAGTATGTATGAAGAACTATGTGAGGATAAGTGAAAACATTGTGCCTTTTGTCGCCAAGTATGTGAAGAATGTTAAACTGCAGTATTTCAAGTTGTATTCACAAGTGAGGGCTTCCTTAATAAGCTATTGTCCTAATCTGACTCATTTAGAAATAAGTATATCTCAAGTTGATAGCTGTATCTTTGGTGATCTAATTAGCTGGCCTAACCTCAAGTTTTTGAGTTTTCGTAACTCACTCATAGTACAAAATCCAGAAAATGCAAATGGTAATTTTGTTTATCACTTGCCATTTGATAAGTTAAAATGTCTTGAGACTCTTATTCTGTCCAATTTTGCCCTAACCCATGATAGTTTATATAACATGTTGCAGTGTACCAATTTAGTCAGTATTAATATGGAGAAGATGAAGAATATTCCAGCAGATTTTCTTGAATCGCTTCTGAGGACCAAACAGTCTACACTAAGAGCATTACATATATATGGAGATACTTTAAATGATGACATAATCCAAAACATATCCAACTGTAAGGTACTACAAGTACTGCACATCATGACATGCAAGACCCTTTTCGACTCAAGTCTGTTGCACTTGTATAGATTAAAGAATTTGCATTCATTAAAATTACGTCATGGTTACTTTTCAACTAGTGCACTGCTTGCATATTTTTCTAATAATACATTTCAAAAGCTTACTTACTTGAGTCTCTCCCGCTGTCTACATGTCACCATACAGGTAGCAAAGGCCATAAAAACAAGTGCACCCAATCTCAAAGAACTTTCATTTTATCTCTGCCCATTCATCATTGCCCCAAACTTCAACAGGTCAGAACTAGAGAAAATGTTTAAAATACAGTTGTTACTAGATTGATTAGTTGTGATTTCACTGAAGGCAGCTTAGGTCCGTCCAACTTACATTTAATATTTATTTCTTTGTTAATTGCACCACAGTGGCTATGTGAAGAAAGCCTTTTCTCATTGACCTCATTGATTAGCTACTTCAATTTGAAAACAAGAACTTAGAAGTTATGAAAGAGTCCATACCACAAGATTTCACTAGTAATGTCACATCATCAAACCAAGATTGTTTGATTGGATTATAATAAATTTTAGTAATTAAGTTGTGTTGTGGTGTATGTATCAACTAATAATTTGTTTTAAACAACCTTCAGTATTTAAAAATTAAGAAGTATTACATAACTTTTAGATACATCTACATAGTAGATTATTTATTGTATTAGGGTTTCAGTACATAGCTGCTGGATGATTGTTTAAACAATGGTTTTGCCTGGCATAGAGAGTATGGTACTTAAATCGGCTATGGACTGAAAGCTACTAAATAAAAGTTACTTTAATATTGTCAATTAAATATCATGCAACAGTAGCCCTCTAGCCCTGCACATAAGTTTTTAATTGTATATAAAGACTGTATATGACGTATGTCAAGTGTTGTTTTTTCATTTACATGTAATTAGATATAAAATATGCAGGTACATCATTATTTAATTGACGGTGTGATAGTGACCTTAACAAGTTGACATTAAGTGTACATAGATGTTGATTTTCCGCCTTTCTGTTTAGGAATCATAGTCAATTACGTTATGAAGTGCCTTAACAGTTTTACTAATAATGACTGTTTTCATATTGAGATTCCTTCGACAGACAGCGAAAATATTTCAGTATAAGAAAGATTGAATGATGAAAATTGTCCCAGTAAGTGCTATACACAAGTGCTAATTCATAAGAGCAAAAATGTCGTTTAGCTTAATAAAAACGCTGATTTCATCTTCCTCAGTCCTTGAAATTTATCAACGAAATTGTTTTTATTTTCAAAGTATTGACTATGTATTGTACTGTTTTTAGTATTTTATTTGGTAAATAAATGTAAGTAAATACATTTGTGACAAAATCGAATATAATGATATGATTAATTAGAATTATCCACATACTGGTATTTATTATTTATAGTATGTATTTTAATGTTTATTTGAAAAATGTTCTAGTGTCATTTTTAGGCTATAAATTCATTGTCTATTGGTTGATAATTCTGCGAATTAACTGTATATTGTATTCTCTACTTATATGAATCGTGATTTTATTAGTTTAATTAATTTTGTTTGTGCTGTTTTATTGTACGAATAATACATTATATTTTGAACAGCTTTTACTGTTTTCTTTAATTAACATTATTATATATATTTATTTCAATAATAAAGGCAATTAATATTTATATTCAGTTAAATAAAATCCTAATTCATGGTGAGCTTAGAGCCAAATACTTATCATCTATCTAGGAAAATAAATGAAGGGTTTAAGATTTTCCAGGTGATAATTATTTTTCGTTTCAAAAGATATTTTATATGTTTCAAAAGTAACTATACTTCATAAAAGATAGCTTGATCTCTGCGACAGGTGTCAGTATCAATACAGTAACAATAGCGCTTGACAGGCTAACAATAATGTACACGTCAGTTTGACATATGTCGCAGAGATCAAGTTAAGTTTTAAGAAGTATAATGTTGTTTAAATGAAAGTCCTTCGCTTTATTGGGCAGGAATTGAATTCGCGACTAGAGACACAATGGCGCTACCTGCATCACTGCACTTTATAATAGCCAGTTATCTATTCGCTTAATTTCAAACCTTGGGTGCAATTAAGTAAATATTGGACTGGTATTGATAGGCCTCAAATCATACGGTTGCATATTCATACTATTTTGTTAGATTATTAGATAATATTGTCGATAATAAATATTATAACCCCGAGATTTATTTGTAAAAAATGTTTGCGATATTCACAAGTAAATGCTCGATTGAATTTGTAACTAGTTAATCGTTATAAAAATAATAGGTCTAGTTCTAAACCAAAATCACTTGAAGGTTGTATATTACAATTAATTACTGCGGTTGTAGACGATAAATCATATCCCTGTCGTAATGACATCAGCTTCTAGTAATTATGTTATTAATATTATTTTGTACCTAGTCATTCCGTTCTATGCTAACGATTGTAGATAAAACAATCGAGAATCAATGACGCCGGCGATAACGATGTATCTGATACATAATCTCGGTAAGCTCTTTAAATTCACGATGGCCTGTCTGATGGACGGGCAATACATTTTCATAATATACCTAAGAGTAGGTACTTAACTTACCTATATTCAGGGCCAGACCTAGGGGGCGGCAAGATGGGCAAAAGCCAATAGTGGCTAAATTGAGGAGAGAGAATTGAGTTGGTGTCGTTTTTAGGGTTCCGTACCCATAGGGTAAAAACGGGACCCTATTACTAAGACTTCGCGGTCCGTCTGTCTGTCTGTCACCAGACTGTATCTCATGAACCGTGATAGCTAGACAGTTGAAATTTTCCCAGATGATGTATTTCTGTTGCCGCTATAACAAGAAATATTAAAAACAGAATAAAATAAATATTTGAGTGGGGCTCCTATACAACAAACGTGATTTTTATGCAGTTTTTTGCGATAATGGTACGGAACCCTTCGTGCGCGAGTCCGACTCGCACTTGGCCGGTTTTTTTAATTCTGTTAATAAGTGCACCATATCTAAGAATACTAATGCTATGACTTATATATAGGGTGTCATTGTAAAAGGCAGAAAATTTTTGCCCGGTGCGACTAAATAGCTACATTTTATGGAGGAGTTTAATCAACAATTTCTCTCGTAATATAGGTAAGTACTACATATTGCAACAAAACCTATCGATGAAATGCTTTTTAACAACATTATGTGTAGAGTAGCGACAGTTTCTAGTGGTCAGACTTACGCGAAAAAAAACAATTGCCATGTTTTATAATTGTAATTTTTAATATTTTTTATATACAAATAAATATAGTCGTTTCAAACGAAGGGCTGTATATTGATCTCGAGCGCGGAGCAGGGGTTGGAGAGGTCGAAGGCGGCCAGCACGGCGGGGCTAACGACGCCCAGCTTGCCGATGATGCGCCCGCGCAGCAGCACAGCCGCGCAGCGTCCCGGGAAGTACGCGGGGTCTAGGGAGAGCACACGGGGTCATATATAATTGAATGGCAATCACGCGGATTTTATAAAATTTAATAGTACTTTGGCTACAATGGCTGCGCAGTAGTAAATCTCATACAAAAAAATGCAGCGCGCCGTGCCTTGAGCATCGGAAAGCCTATGTTCAGGCCAGCCAATATATTGGGGAGTACTATAAGTTGACTTCAATGCCCACCAGTGTCTAATGATGTGTACATATTAAATTGTAAGTGCATTAATATTTCAATAGACAATGAAAGAACTTTTAAAAGCTTCTTTTTTAAAGTTTATTTGTAGGTATTTTTATTACTGCAAATCAGCCCAATTTGCAAAAAATCGAGTTTCAAACGAAACAAGGGTTTCGTTTGAACCTCGATTTTTTGCAAATTATAAATTATTTTGTCTTATAATTTCTTCGTTCAGGGGAAGTTGCCAAAGCGTACCATTTTTTTTCAAAAATGTTTAAGATTTACTAACTTTAGGTACGTCTTGTATTAATATTAATTAAAATCAATTTATTAATTTTCAAGATTCTGGACTTGAAGGTTTGTATGAAATACCATGCCACGTAAATACTAAGGTTTTAGGTACGTCCGCTATGTAAAGGTGTCATACCTTCGCACTGCTGCAGGTAGTAGCCGGTGTCCTTGTTCCAGGGCTCCCTGAGCAGCGCCATGACCCTATCTAGAAGTCCGTGCACGAACTGGAAGCCGGCCGCGCGGCCGCAGTGCACCGCGCACAGGCGACGCTCGTTGCGGGCACCCGTTTCTGATGACAACAAATACAATAATTATTTTAAACAAATCTTATTTTTAGCAGACGGTATAATATCGCACCTGTTGTTTACCTTTCTCCTACTATCTTATTTCTTACTAATATTATAAATCTGAAAGTTTGGACGAATGGATGGAGGTTTGTTACTCAATCACGGCTGCACAGATCTGGATGAAATTTGGTACAGAGATTGATTAATTATAGTTGGAATAGCATATAGGCATATTTATCTCGGAGCAATGTTCCATCGGGTTAATAAAACAGTTCTGACGCGGGCGAATCCGCGGCCCGAAGCTGGTATGCTATAAGTAGTCTAAAGTAACTAATAAAATAAACTTAGTTTCAACAACTGACAATCAGCTACATTAATACAGCGGGTGCAATTTATGAGTAAATAGCAACTTATTTTAACAAAAGATTTGAATAGAATTGTAATTCTAGCTGCAGTAGTGATTCCTTTAATCTAGACAACACGATATGGATGTAATTAATAATAGTGTTATGATTCAATACAGTATTGTTTTCACTACTGCGTCGTAATTCCGGGCTAATGGATAAGCTACCTGGTACCTTGCAGGAGGTTACAACATACTAGATTTTGATCGTGCTGAAAACTTGCTAACTGTGAAGCTCCTTCAGGTCAGTCGGTAGTCGCTTCCTAAGTTCGCTCTTAGACACGAAAAAACTGGACGGCTATAAGTATCGAGAACGTTATAAAAACCGGCCAAGTGCGAGTCGGACTCGCGCATGAAGGTTTCCGTACCATTATCGCAAAAAACGTCAAAAAATCACATTTGTTGTATAGGAGCCCCACTCAAATATTTATTTTATTCTGTTTTTAATATTTCTTGTTATAGCGGCAGCAGAATTACATCATCTGTGAAAATTTCAACTGTCTAGCTATCACGGTTCATGAGATACAGCCTGGTGACTGACAGACGGATCGCGGAGTCTTAGTAATAGGGTCCCGTTTTTACCCTTTGGGTACGGCACCCTAAAAACGATAGATTGTGTAAAAACTGAATAGGCCATTGCGACTGATGGAGTTGTTTAGAAGAAAAATAACGTACTGCGCCGAATCCAAATAAACAACGATTAGGATCTATCTAGTTCAGGAGAATGATGATGAATAATGGCGCGGCACAGACTTGTCAACACATATCTTCTTCATTCGCTCAATTCTATATTCGCGCAGACTACCTAATTTAAATGTTATACACCGATGACACATTGAGGACAAACGAAAATAATATCGGCTTCGCATATTGGACCCAATTATTATATGTTACAATATACGACGAATCCTATAAATTAGGTCAACAGTCATACTACTGGCGCGCTAGGCGTAGTATTTTAGGAAAGGTATATAGACTGCGTATCAAGCCCACAGGCTAGGTAGACCGACAAGCCTGCAAGGTTTCTAGAGCAGCAGATAATCGAGATGAATGACGTGCGATATGTCCGGCACGATGATGGTTACATCTTTACACAGATGCAATATTTTGGCGTGATCAAATTGTCTACTTCAATAAAAACACGTTCTATCACGGAGCTGTCTAAGAACAATGAGGAAGTAGAAACAACTCAAATTATTAATGTTTACGGTTATTACTTGTTTATCTGTTTGTCGAGGTAGCCCAACTAGTAGGTTAATATATCGATGAATTAATTAATTTGTTAAAAAGTAAAATCAAAATACCCGACTGCTTAAGAAGCGAACTTAAACATAATAATTAAAAAATCAAAAGACCCGACTGCTTAAAAGGCGAACTAAAAAGACGTAATCAAGAAGAAAATCATGCTGTGCAGTCGGAGGATACATATTCGCGAGCTGGATGACCAAAACCAGATGTATCCTCCGACTGCACAGCATGATTTTCTTCTTGTTTACGTCATTTTAGTTCAGGTCTTATGTTTTTTTATTAAATTAACTTTTTTTATTTATAACTTTTTAGGTATTTTTTTCAGTATATTTTTGAAAACACCTCTTAAAACCCTTTATTTTGATACCCCACACGATGGGAGGGAAAAAAAAAATTGGGCCCTCAGAATAAGGCGCCCAAAATCCGCCATTTTCCTATTTTAGTGTAGCCAGTGAAACTCGTAAGTTTACGTAAAATCATCAAAATCGGCCAACACGTTTGGTCTCTATAACGCCACATAGGAACAAACATACATACATAGACCGATAAACACATTACCCTCCTTTGGCAGTCGGGTAAAAATAGGTCTGTTTCTTTACTTGACGCGTAATTTTATTTAAATATATATTTATTCTGAACACACTATCCTTGCACTTAGTAAAACAGTCACCTACATTCCTTAATGAGGTTAGGCTGACAGCTCTAGTTCCGTATGTCCTAAATACAGAGTAAATTGTTTTAATATGTAATTATGTTATGTGTGCCCTATGCTATTGTTGTGGACTGAATGCGGAAGTTGGAGCACGAGTGCGAAAGACGTGTAGTTTTGATTTCAGTATAAAAAAAAAGAACTTCTAAACCAGTTGATTGATTTCTATAAGACTATCATCGTCAGCTTTTTGAGACAGGTGTAAGCCAAAACATTATATACATTCTACTGTCAAGAGTCAATTGTTTAAAGATGACAACGACACACCTAGTTATATTTAACTAGCTTCTGTCAGCGGGTCCACCCGCGTGATTGTCGAAAATTTGGCCAAGAGAACACATATTTCCGGGATAAAAAGTATCCTATGTACTATTCCAGACTCTAATATCTATAATCTATAATAATCTATCTCTATGCCAAATTTCATCCAGATCCATCCAGCCGTTTGAGCTTGAAGAAGTAACAAACATACAAACACACTCAGAAACTTTCGCCTTTATAATATTAACTGCCGCACTCAGAAACATTTAACGGTTACTTAAACCTCTCCTTAGTATAGATTTTGTACTAAAAATCGATACTAAGGATCGCCTTAAGTAACCATTAACGGCTCTGAGTGCGGCAGTGAGTGTGATATTTAACGCATTCAACACCGATTTCTGGATATAGAATTTGAAGTCGAGTATAAGTTTTAAACCAAACTTAAGCATTAAAGTAAGGTTTGACACGTTCTTAATTACAAATTCTCAATTTAGAAACCAGTCCTTAATGAGTTGTGGTGGCCGCGGCCCTTAATGTGCATTATCAACGCTTCCCTATTTCTTGACAATGCAACTATGTATTATTATTAAATTATTGTTAATGTTATTTTAATTATTTCGGTTAGTTAAATAATAATCAGTAGAAATTGTAAATTAATAATATTCTGTGTTGTAATAATATAATTGTTGACTCTATGCACGTGTTGGGCTGACCTGTTACTGCAGAGAGTAATTTTTAATAATAAATGAAAAAATATACAAAAAAATAAACCGTTTTCAAAAGCAAAACACTATAAAGTGCAAAATAACTTTCGTTTCGGCGGTTTATCTGGTGTCGTAATACGATAAAAGAGGTACCAAAGACACCGGATTCTGAAACGAAAGCTATTTTGCACTTTTCTCTCTTTTTAGTTTTAGTACACTATCACTAAAAACCGGCCAAGTGCGAGTCGGACTAGCGCACGGAGGGTTCCGTACCATTATCGCCAAAAACGGCAAAAAAAATCACGTCTGTTGTATGGGAGCCCCATACAACAGACGTGATTTTTTTTAAATATGTATTATATAAAAATCCATATGTATTTTATTATATTTTTAGTATTTGTTGTTATAGCGGCAACAGTAATACATCATCTGTGAAAATTTCAACTGCCTAGCTATCACGGTTCATGAGATACAGCCTGGCGACAGACGGACAGACAGACAGACGGACCGCGGAGTCTTAGTAATAGGTTCCCGTTTTTACCCTTTGGGTACGGAACACTAAAAAGTGACCAAGTTCTATAGTAAGGTACCAAAAGGATTGACAAAATACCTATAACTCAATTTACACATTTGTGCTGTTTGTCGCTAAGGAGTTCGGTTATATGTTCCATATCTTAAAAACTGCTGAACCGATTTGGATAAAACTATTCCCTAAGTTGAGAGATACCTAATCCAATAAAAAAAGAATGGTCACGATCCGATAAGTAATTTCGGACAAATGCGTGGACAAACATACATATATACAAACAAACATACATATATACAAACAAACATACATACATACATATACTAATTAAATTTGGCACACATGTTTAGAAGCCCAATTAGAGTAATTTATGTAAATATTGGGCACATCATCATCAACACATCAACAGTCTATTAATGTTCTCACTGCTGGGACACAGGCCTCCTCTCTGTGAGAGGGAATGGGCCGTAATCCACCACGCGGGGCCAGTGCGGGTTGGTGGATGTCACATGTCTTCGAATTTCTGGTTCTAGGACATGCCGGTTTCCTCACGATGTTTTCCTTCACCGTTTTGAGAGCAGTGGTGATGAAATAATTTACACAAAGTAAAGCGCCTGCCTGGGCTCGAACCCACGACCTACAACTTGTAAGTCGCGGTCGATACCACTGGGCCACCACTGCTCCCCAATATTGGGCAATACCAACAACATTAAAATAATACATATGTGTTGAATTGATTGTCTCCTATTTTTGAAGTCGGTAAATAAACAAAACTGGTAAAATTTGAGTGTACTTAACAGGTTGATGTTATGTGTAACGTGAATAGGTTACTTAGGGACAAGTGTGCTTGCAGTGGTTGCAACACGCGCAGGGCCGAACAGTGTGGCGACGCTTGGGGAAGGCCTATGTCCAGCTGTGGGCATCTTTTGGCTGATATGATGATGATGAAGCGTCCTTCACCGTCGACCACATCATCTCTTACCATCAGGTGAGATAATGTTCAAGTGCGAGCCTATCAATAATAATAAAAAATAAAAGGTGTAAAATACTGACCCGCACTCTTATCCTGCAGCACAACATCACTGATTTCAAACAGCTTCATCGGTAATGGCATCTTCTTGTTAGCGGCTAGCGTCTTCAGCAGTCCTGGAAGCAGCAGCGTCCGGACCACTTGGAACTCCAACGTCTTGGGGTTCGAGATGTGGGCTGCCGGCACGTCTTCTATCTTTACGCCGAGTTTGGAAGCTACGTCATCGCGGGAACACTGTGCAGAAAAATGATAATGACATAATGTGTGAAGGATTTTTATTGTAGACTAGCTGTGCCCGCGGCTTCGCTCCCGTCTTCGTTACCTACCTACCTACCAACCCATGCAAACAGTTTATATTTAAAACACCCCTGGATTCAGGTGACCAAACAAGAAATAGGGCATCTCGGACTTCGCACATTTTCGTTTGTTCACGAGGCACGGTCCGACTGGTCCGTACCAAACCGCAAAAACAAGTTGTTATAAAAAGATGGCTTTTGAGTTTTATGACGGTACTCTTTGGATCAAACGATTGTGCTACGTCTCTTTTTCACAACGCATCATCAGCCAATAACAGTGCTGGACATAAGCCTCTTCAATCACATGCCACTTAGGTACTCTCATACATCTGCCATACTAACTTGCCGATTCGCGTTCGTTTCCCTTTTTGGAAGACATCTACATAACGACCATCGGTTCTATCGCTACTGCTAATATTGGTTATACAATATATAATTTAAATAGACTAATTTTAATATACAGATTTTGATTAAAATTTTCAGATTAAACGATTTTCTACGCCTCTTCATCACATCTAATCATCAGATTGTAGCAGTGCTGGGCATAGGGCTCTCCAATTAAATGCCATTTAGGCAGTCTCATACATCTGCCCACCTAGCTTGCGGTGATTGGCAAACCCTAAGCTTGCCGATTCGTATTCGTCTCTTTGGAAGACGCTTCCAACGGCTTCTACCACTACTTCTAATATAGCCACCCCTTTGCTATTTGGGTTTCCTTGAGGGCTTTGTCGACCACTGTTTGTCTTTCACTTTGTTTGGTTTCCGTTAAGTTTTATTTGGTACAGTCTGCTACAGTAATCCCCAATCTTTTTGGACGGTCTGTAGTTGGCTACAGTGGCTGGGCATTAGTAAATCTTATACAAAAACAGCAGCGCGCCGTACCCCATCGGAATGCTTATGTTCAGCCCGGCCAATAGGATTGGGGAGTACTGCACTTAGATTCAGAGACGGTACACATTAGACGTTTTGAAGAGCGCGCTTTGTTAACCCGCGTCTAAAAAGCATGTGGTCCGATACATCCGAACACATGCAAATCCAAAGCTACTAGAGAAGCGCGCGTTGTCATTTTTAACCCCCGACGGAAAAAGAGGGGTGTTATAAGTTTGACTTGTGTATCTGTGTATATGTGTGTCTGTCTGTGGCATCGTAGCGTCCAAACGGGTGAACCGATTTTGATTTACTTATTTTTTTTGTTTGAAAGGTGATTTTGTCGAGTGTTCATAGCTATGTTTAAATAAAATCGGTTCAGCCGTTCAAAAGTTATGGGCGTTTCACTGTTTGAATCGGGGTGTTTACGCAAGATATCGTGTCATAATTACGTGTTCAATAGATTGCCGATCGAAGCGTATCTACTATGTACTAGATAAATCTTGTAGCATGAAATAAAAATGAGCTGGGGGTTTTTAAAATTTTCAATTTTTACTTGTTTGTTAGAGCGCTCGTTGTGCGGGCGTCAACCGCGCTCTTCTAGATGGGCTGCCTTTTTACCCGACTGCCGAAGGAGGGTAATGTGTTTATCAGTCTATGTATGTATGTATGTATGTATGTATGTATGTATGTATGTATGTATGTATGTATGTATGTTTGTTCCTATATGGCGTTCCAGAGACCAAACGCGTTGACCGATTTTGATGATTCATACGTCAATCGATTCGTCTTAACCTTGCGAGTGTCATAGGCTACATTAAAATTGGAAAATAGAAAAATGGCGGCTTTTGGGCGCCATATTGTGGGGGGCCAATTTTATTTTTTCTTCCAAACCCATCGTGTGGGGTATCAAAATAAAGGGTTTTTAGAGGCGATTTCAAAAATATATAACACTTATATATTTAAATGTACCTAATTCGAAAAAAATGTTAACTAAAAAGTTATAAATAAAAAAGTTAATTAAAAAAATCAAAATACCCGACTGCTTAAAAAGCGAACTAAAAAGACGTAAACAAGAAGAAAATCATGCTGTGCAGTCGGAGGATACATCTGGTTTTGGTCAGCCAGCTCGCGAATATGTATCCTCCGACTGCACAGCATGATTTTCTTCTTGTTTACGTCTTTTTAGTTCATTTATTTATTTATTTATTTATTTATTGCATTCATGTCGTTTACAAGGTGTTGTTATAAAATATAAGTATCGTACATGAACCCTGCGAGGGCACCGCAACATTTTGTATACTTATCTTAATATTAATTGCATGCAATATTATTTAGAAATATATCATTGTTACATTATCAAATTATATAAAATTATTAAGAAAAATACATTGTTACATTATCAGTTTATATTATATAATGTCAAAATTTCACTATTAATTAATTAAATATTGGATGTCATTTATTTGATTTCTACATTATTACATTGCGTCTTCATCTGATAATTTATATACACAATAGGTACGTACGAGTATAGTGTTAATTTGTTAAGAATTCATTTAGGCTATAATAACATTTCTGTATTAGGTGCATTTTAAGTGCATTTACAAATTTATTATCAAATTCTATGTCTTTTATGTCATTGGGCAGTTTATTATAAATTTTTATGCACATCACTAGAGGTCCTGAGTGAAACATAGCTAGTTTGGAACTCGGCAAAGCTAATTCATTTTTGACTCTTATGGAGCGTTGCAGCGGCCTTTGATTCTTAGCTACAGGGAATAGTGACGCGTGTTTTCTAACAAACTTGCTTACTTCCAAAATGTAAATGCCTGTTACAGTTAGCATTTTATATTTAATGAAATATGGTTTACAGCTCTGCATTTGGTCAATATTTGCGAGAATTCTCACGCATCTTTTTTGTAAGATGAATAGTTTTTCTACTTCAACACAATTTCCCCACACTATAATACCATAAGTTAAACACGAGTAGGCGTAGGCATAATATGCTATCATCGCTGTTTTGAAATTAGTTGATCTTTTCAGCTCATTTAAGGCATACGCGAAACTTGCAAGTTTGTTTGACACGACATTAATATGTGCCTTCCAATTTAAATTAGTGTCAACAGTCAGACCCAAGAGTTTAAATTCATCAACACATTGGAGCGGTATGTTATTGTATGAGTAATTTATAATTAATGGACGTTTTTGATAAGGTCTGTATTGCATAAGTTTTGTCTTCGAGAAATTTATTTCCAAATTGTGATCCCTTAGCCAATTCACTATTTTTGTTAGTATATCGTCCAATATTGAATTTATTTTGCTACCGTCGTCACATGGAAACACTATCGAGATGTCGTCAGCAAAGAGGACACTCTGTACTTTTATTTCACTTGGCAAGTCATTTATATATATAAGGAATAGAATGCACCCTAAGACACTGCCTTGAGGTATAGACATTATTACGTGCTCCATTTTTGATCGCACGTGAGTCATTATGCCAGTGTCCGGGTGAAGATATTCCACTTCCACGTACTGTGTGCGTTTTTTGAGGTACGAGCAGAACCACTCATACGCGATACCTCTCACACCTATTTGGTACAACTTATTTAGTAGAACTTTATATGATACTCGATCGTAGGCTTTACTCATGTCTAACAGTTTCGCTTTTTAAGCAGTCGGGTATTTTGATTTTTTTAATTAACTTTTTTATTGTCGATGTCGTACATTTGATCTCGCGCTTTTGTATAGAGTGGACGCATGTTTTGACGAAAATGGACATCGAGCATTTTGAAAGGGATTTCTTTATCGATGAAAACTAAAAACGACCAGCTATTTGGAATATGTAAAGTCCCGATTATAAAAATAAAGTTAAAAAAAAACGTAACTGGGAGGCGATGGTTGAAATTTTCGTAAGTATACTCGCCCAGGTAACGCTCGTGGAACACGATGTCGAACGCGGTGTATGTACGCTAGCAACGCGCGTCAAAAGCATCGCTGATCGGTTAGTGTGTACTAGCTCTAACGTTCAACGTTTTTCATAGCTAATGCAAATGCCCCGTCTCTTTCCCTCCTATGTGATACTCACAAGTGTGAAGGTGAGAGCTTCAGTGTATCCTGCGTGCGCGCACTCCTGCCGCAGTTGTTCTGTCAGCTTGTTGATGGGGTCTTGTCCTCCTGTCGTCACAACCTTTGCGGGGCGACGGGCTATGCGGTTGTATCTGGTCAAAATAATACATAAATGTAACAGTCGGACGGTTAATCTTATAGTAAGTAGTCATTCCATCCATGTCTATCTGATAGGGAAGCGTTGCCATTTTAGGGCCGATTTCACCAAACGCGGTTAGTTTCATTGGTGAAATCGGCCCTTAGAGCTCACATGAGATGCATATTCGCATAAGATGTTGTTTGGCTGTAGACATAGAAATGGTAGCAGCCATCCGTTTGCCGAGTTCTTCAACTAAGAGGTTTTATACTACACATAATAAAAGTAGCAACCCTGAGTCTGGATTTGTTCCCGGTTGATGTTGTGATGACAATACGCTCGCCCCCTTTTACATTTTACTAAAGGTACAGCTCTGCCTAAAACTTCTGGGCGCATACAGGCGTCACAGATAATATAATGCTAGCATACAGATGCCTCATCCCATACAAAGAAATCGTGCCGACGTAACTAGCATTTTTCATCTGCTTAATCTTGTTATTTTTGTAAGTACATCAATCGTGTTCGATCCCGTTTCACGGCAATAGATGGTGTTAGCAGCGACTTGCAAGTAAAAGGATTTACTAGTGTTAGTGAATATTTTTTTCTTTAAATACAGTAACGGTTCGTTTTATAGTATTTTTTTGCACGTTTTTACAGATTTTTTTTGCACCAAAATGTGTTACAATGCAAATTTTAACAATCGAATGGAATGCCTCAGAAAATTTAAAAATGCGCCATCTAATGGCATCAATTTTAAATGATCCGTTCAAATAATCTTTGAAATGTGAATTAAGAGCCGAATATTCCATAATTTTGTACTTAGGAGAGTTGATTAAAAAATAACATACAATTTTTATGTTCAATTCAAGAAAATGTTAATTTTACACACAATTCTTTTTGTGTGAATTGAATTTTGTGTAAACGTCGCGCCATCTAGTGAGATTTATTTGAACCAAATTTTCTTTCTTAGCAATGAGACCCCGTGCAGGCGTGATGTAATGATATTATTAAAGTAAAGTAACAAGAGGTGGTGACACTGGGTAGAGGCTTATGTCCAGCAGTGGACGTCTTTCGGCAGGAATGATGATGATGAACAAGTAACTCACTCGTACGTTGTGGCGATGTCCTCGTAGAGGTAGCAGGCGTGGATGACGTCATGGAGCTGGGTGGCACGCGCACGTGCTTCGTAGCGACACATGCGCGACAGTAGCGCTGCTAGCGTGTCAGGGTTGCATTCTACACATAACTAGTAACAAGTAACTCACCCGTACGCTATGGCGATGTCCTCGTAGAGGTCGCAGGCGTGGATGACGTCATGGAGCTGGGTGGCACGCGCACGTGCTTCGTAGCGACACATGCGCGACAGTAGCGCTGCTAGCGTGTCAGGGTTGCATTCTACACATAACTAGTAACAAGTAACTCACCCGTACGCTATGGCGATGTCCTCGTAGAGGTCGCAGGCGTGGATGACGTCATGGCGGGTGGGCGGCACGCGCACGTGCTTCGTAGCGACACATGCGCGACAGTAGCGCTGCTAGCGTGTCAGGGTTGCATTCTACACATAACTAGTAACAAGTAACTCACCCGTACGCTATGGCGATGTCCTCGTAGAGGTAGCAGGCGTGGATGACGTCATGGAGCTGGGTGGCACGCGCACGTGCTTCGTAGCGACACATGCGCGACAGTAGCGCTGCTAGCGTGTCAGGGTTGCATTCTACACATAACTAGTAACAAGTAACTCACCCGTACGCTATGGCGATGTCCTCGTAGACGTCGCAGGCGTGGATGACGTCATGGCGGGTGGGCGGCACGCGCACGTGCAGCGTGTCGTCGCGAGAGATTCTCGTCGACAAACACATGCGCGACAGCAGCGATGCTAGCGTTTCAGCGTTTTCACTGTGGAACAATCATTTTCTAAAATAAATATTAATTTTATAACTTAAAAAATACCCAAAGCCTCTTCGTAACATACATGATCCTTAAGGGTACACTAGTCGACGGCACGAACTATTTTGTGCGCGGGGTTAAAATGCGTGCTATATCAACCGACAAAACGTGCGGTACAGATAGATGCTGTTATGAGCAGTAAGAAGCTAGTACGCGTACGAATTAGCACTTTTGCAAATTTGTAGCAAAATGGATGATTTAGAACGAAAACGAGCGCGCGAAATTTTATAAACAGACCTTTGGGAGTCTGGATATCATGAAAAAACGACTGAATGTATCTGTTCAAAATAAAATTATTTGCATTGTTGAACTACTAATCTATCCCTGTATGGAGGCCGTTTTTCAATTTTCCTTCTTCTTATGGTACTTATTTGCGCCCAAAGATGCGTTAAAATTAGTGTTAAAATATGGAACTTTCGAAGCTCATAACTTTCAAGTAAATTTTTTTTTTACTTTTTTGCTTCCATACAGGACTAGGTAATGAGACAAATTAATATAATTTTTTATTTTGAACGTACATCGTCAAACAGTGGAGTAAAAGCCTGACTACGTTTGTATGGAAGAATTTTCGACTAGTGTACCCTTAACAACGTTTGATAAACATCCTTTTATCGGACTACGAAAACATCACTTTCTTAATTCTGCATCGCTATCGCTGTTATGAGTCTTTTTTTCTAACGATTGGCTCGCTTTTGACCACTATCTGGCCTAAGGGTGTACTATGCCAAATCGAATGACAAATAATCGAATACCAATTGAGCGACCACTATAAATCGAACGCCTAAATACTCGAACGTTCATAATATCGAATGGTTAATAAATCGAACGTTCAATCTACCATACACTCAATACATCGAGTGTTCAAAATATCGAATGTTTGTTTGATCGAGCGTTCAAAATATCACATACTCATTCTATCGAAATATCAACACTCTGAATATTTTTTATAAAGAATACAAAAAAAACACAACATTTTCCAATAAATCACATTTTAATCTTGTGTGTGTGTGAATTGCAATTGCACGGAGAAACTCTATTAAATTCATGTTGTTTTTATTATTTAATAATTTTTCAATCGCATTATCATCCCTTTTGCCTCTTTTTTGTGGAGTAGATCTTTCAATCCCGCGTTTGCCTTCTCAATTGTTCTATTTGTTATAGCTTGCTCCTTAACTAAAAATTGTATGGTAGCATAAAGACCCCGTTTGTGCTTATCAAGTAACGTGTCCCATCTTTTGTGCTATCATTCAATGTTGTTTTGAGTTCTAGGAAATCCCAGTGCATTATTTTGAAACACAGACCACAGTGAAGGTGGAAACATCGGTGATAAGCTCGCTATAAGTAATTTATTATTGCCAGTCTCACGAGAATTCATATTTCCGGAAACATAATATTTTCCAAACCAGCTTGTGATATTACTTGCCTCGATGGGTAACACTTCTTCTTTCAATTTATCGAAAGCATCTGGTATTTCTTCTTGGGGTAAATAAGCAAGTGCTATAATGTGTCTTAACTTGACAGCAAACTCAGCATCTTGGCCATATTTAGTTTGCAAACCATTTTGTTGAATTTGACGCCATACATTTTGACCTAAGTGGAATAGACAGCATTTGTGTTGCGCATCAGGAAATTCTTGTTTTACACCATTAATTACCGCCATCTTGAAATCCGTCATTACTCGTGGGTTCAATTCGATATCATATTCTAGAGCATATTCCTTTAGTGCTTGAAAAAAATACAAATAACAATTTAGCGTCTTCTTCGTTAGAAATGCGTATACTAAAGGTACGAAATAACAATCTGTACCTGTGTCCACCAAACCATGTATACTATATATTTGTCTGAAAAGTATAGGACATGTTTCGAATGTACCATCCGTCACCCAAAGTTGTGATTTATTTAATAGTATTAAATTTGATTTAGTAGCAAATAACATAACATAGTTTTCTTCAAACTAAACCTGACGCCCTAAAAATCTTTCACCATCAACTTTCTGCTATATATCGGGGACTTTTGTATCATCCAAAGTAGCCGGTTCCTTTGGCATTTCTTTTCTTCTTGCCCGACGTATTATAATTTGCGATGCTGCTTTCTTGTTTGGAAGAGCACACGAACTGGATTTCGAAATTGTGGCTTCATTTCGCTGAATAATTTGACTTGGTGTATCAAGAGAGCGGGTAGCATCACTTTTTAGGGCATTTGCGATGCTGCTTTCTTGTTTGGAAGAGCACACGAACTGGATTTCGAAATTGTGGCTTCATTTCGCTGAATAATTTGACTTGGTGTATCAAGAGAGCAGGTAGCATCACTTTTTAGGGCATTTGCGATGCTGCTTTCTTGTTTGGAAGAGCACACGAACTGGATTTCGAAATTGTGGCTTCATTTCGCTGAATAATTTGACTTGGTGTATCAAGAGAGCGGGTAGCATCACTTTTTAGGGCATTTGCGATGCTGCTTTCTTGTTTGGAAGAGCACACGAACTGGATTTCGAAATTGTGGCTTCATTTCGCTGAATAATTTGACTTGGTGTATCAAGAGAGCGGGTAGCATCACTTTTTAGGGCATTTGCGATGCTGCTTTCTTGTTTGGAAGAGCACACGAACTGGATTTCGAAATTGTGGCTTCATTTCGCTGAATAATTTGACTTGGTTTATCAAGAGAGCAGGTAGCATCACTTTTTAGGGCATTTGCGATGCTGCTTTCTTGTTTGGAAGAGCACACGAACTGGATTTCGAAATTGTGGCTTCATTTCGCTGAATAATTTGACTTGGTGTATCAAGAGAGCGGGTAGCATCACTTTTTAGGGCATTTGCGATGCTGCTTTCTTGTTTGGAAGAGCACACGAACTGGATTTCGAAATTGTGGCTTCATTTCGCTGAATAATTTGACTTGGTGTATCAAGAGAGCGGGTAGCATCACTTTTTAGGGCATTTGCGATGCTGCTTTCTTGTTTGGAAGAGCACACGAACTGGATTTCGAAATTGTGGCTTCATTTCGCTGAATAATTTGACTTGGTGTATCAAGAGAGCGGGTAGCATCACTTTTTAGGGCATTTGCGATGCTGCTTTCTTGTTTGGAAGAGCACACGAACTGGATTTCGAAATTGTGGCTTCATTTCCCTGAATAATTTGACTTGGTGTATCAAGAGAGCGGTTTTAGGGCATTCATCTACCTTACCAGGATCTGGTGCGTGATTATGCTGTGTTGCATAGCTTTCCAACAAATGCTCCTCACTTCCGTGCAATTTTGATGTTGCAGTACTATTGCAATGGTTTTTATATTTGTAGGAACTATACCAGTAGAACTTGTTACTAATATTTTTGTTTATTGTATTTACATAGCTATCCAAAATTAAGACCGACTTGAGTTTTTGAGACAATTCAGGTTTATAATAAGACCCTACAGACATATTTCACAAAATTCTCTAGTAATGCACAACTTAAAGTCTGTTTTTTATCTCTAAAACAAAATTGACACGTGCAAATGTCAAATAAATTTTTTATAGCTTATTAGGCCCCCTGAGGTATGTATTCTATATAAAAAGTATTCAGTGTAGGTATTGATATTTCAATAGAATGAATATGTGATGCGTTAAACGCTCGATCAAACAAACATTCGATATTTTGAACACTCGATGTATTGAGTGTATGGTAGATTGAACGTTCGATTTATTAACCATTCGATATTATGAACGTTCGAGTATTTAGGCGTTCGATTTATAGTGGTCGATCAATTGGTATTCGATTTGGTATAGTACACTCCTGGCCTAATGGTAAGCGATGGTGATAGCGATGGATGGATGATATGGTCGACGGCGAAGCACGCTTGCCTGGAAGTAACCTATTCACTCTTTACTGCCCTTCTTGGGCACGGGCTGTACATTGGGTTGCTTCCAAGCCTTCGGCACTTTTCCAGTCTCTATCGAAACATAAACGTGTCATGATGGGAGACAATTCAGGCGCACAGGTTTTAAGTACAATTGCTGGTTTCCCGTCCGAGCCACTGGCTTTGTTCACATCAAGTCTACAAATCACCCTACCGACGTCCTTTTGATGGATGTGAATGTCCGACATATTCGTATCACATCCACATCCCCATCAGAAAGAGGACGCCGCTCGCCACCAGAATTCAGACGCGAAGATTCCGCAAAAAGGTAGGCATACAAGTTTGCCTTTTTCTCAGCGGACTGGGCCAGTGACCCGTCATGATACAGCAGTGGTGGTAGTGAGGGGCGACCGAAGTTTGATTCGACGGACTTAGCCAGGGACCAAAACGCTTTGCTACCTGCTGGGTATGAAGCAAGTTTGATAAACCCAACAACAATCTTTGAAACTTTAGGCTTATTATAGAGTAAAAGTGCTCATCGCCCAGTGACTTCTGAACGCTGATGGTTTCCTTGCGGCTCCACATCTTGGGTGGGGTACACCATCAAGATGCCGCTTGGAGCGAACACCATGGTGTTAACACATCAACAGTGCATGCACTATTCTTCCTCATATCTCCTCCATCAGCCGCTAGGGCTGTTCCTATATATATAGCGGTCCTGATAATGTCCTTACTTGATACCAATGTAGCTGTTAGCCTTCTGCACACTGATGGTCTCCTCACGGCTCCTCATCTTGGGGTACACCTCGTAGGTGCCGTCTGGCGCGAACACCTTGCACTGTTCCACCTCGTACTCGTTGCTGCAGTACTTGGAGAACATGCTGACTATCGTGTCTAGGACGACGGTCGCCTGGAAGGAAAAAGGAATAAACATTAAGGCTGTGCTTGAAGAACATACCTTTTTTTTTTGTTTACTGGGGGAAACCTTCAAAAGGCGCCTGGAATTTTGGGGAAGACCAGGGAGTGTGGGATTTTTACCACACTAAAACCACCCCGGTAACCACCATCAGCACGTAGAAGGGACCCCGTGACCCCCTCTTTGCAACGCCTGTTAGGGCACATCCCTGTACTAATCTAGTAAAGCACCTCCCATTAGCCTCGCTGTGCACGGCAGCACGTTATCACTGTGCCACCGTCCTCCCCGGAGTCACTCGATGGACGAATAGAGTCCCCAATCTGGCCGCCCATAACTCCGGAGTCCCGCCTGCCTATGATGCAGGCGTGGTTTTGGCGTTTTAGGCATCGAAGCAGTTGCCTCATCGACGCCTTCTTCTCCGAGTGGGATCGGCCCTCTCACGATCCCGCTCGGCAGCCTCCTTCTGTACCATCAGGGTCTCACAGAAGGAGGCTATTTCCCTCCAGTTTTCTTCCCGAGGTTGGGCAGCAGATCAACGCCACGACTCTTGCCACTCCGAGCTCGGCAAGCTGGATGGTCTCGTCGAAAGTGTCCCCGCTGGCCAACACCAAGGTGTCGTCTGCGTAATAAACGATGTTTACGCCGCCGGGGAGGTCAACACGCAGGACCGCATCATATGCGAGATCCCACAGGAGACGACCTAAAACCGACCCCTGCGGAACCTCACACGTAATCTCCCTCCGATTCACGCTACCATCCCGGCCCACATAGCTAATGTGCCGGTCGCGTAGGTAAGCCCCGACGATGCACTGCAGGTAAAGGGGCACTCCGTGATGCACTAGTGCCGCCCTAATCGCATGCCAGGGCAGGGAGTTAAAGGCGTTGACGATATCCAGACTTGCCGCCAACGCCACCCCACCCCGGGACCCAACCTGTTCCGACAGCGAGCGGACGCGTAGGATCGCATCCACTGTAGAACGCTGCTGTCGGAAGCCGTACTGGCAATCAGCGAGGTCGGGACCAACCCACGACAGGTGCCCAACGAGTCTTTCGGCAATTATTCTTTCGAATAGCTTAAAAAAAAGTTAATTAAAAAAATCAAAATACCCGACTGCTTAAAAAGCGAACTAAAAAGACGTAAACAAGAAGAAAATCATGCTGTGCAGTCGGAGGATACATATTAGCGAGCTGGCTGACCAAAACCAGATGTATCCTCCGACTGCACAGCATGATTTTCTTCTTGTTTACGTCTTTTTAGTTCGCTTTTTAAGCAGTCGGGTATTTTGATTTTTTTAATTAACTTTTTTATTTATAACTTTTTAGTTAACATTTTTTCGAATAAGGTACATTTAAATATATAAGTGTTATATATTTTTGAAATCACCTCTTGAAACCCTTTATTTTGATACCCCACACGATGGGTTTGGAAGAAAAAATAAAATTGGCCCCCCACAATATGGCGCCCAAAAGCCGCCATTTTTCTATTTTCCAATTTTAATGTAGCCTATGACACTCGCAAGGTTAAGACAAATTGATTGACGTATGAATCATCAAAATCGGTCAACGCGTTTGGTCTCTGGAACGCCACATAGGAACAAACATACATACATACATACATACATACATACATACATACATACATATATACATACATACATACATACATACATACATACATAGACTGATAAACACATTACCCTCCTTCGGCAGTCGGGTAAAAATAGCCTAAATCTCGTCGAGCAGGCAAATGGGACGGTATGCAGAGGGAAACTCTGAGTCCCTGCCCACTTTCCTCAACAAGACTGAAGATACACAAAAAATCAAGATATTTTCCTGATTTTTAGAGCCCTTATATTGAAAGTGAATAATATACCTAGCGTGCGTCTAAATAAAAGTAAGATAAGATCCCGTCAACTGGCTATCTACCTACCCTACTCTATCTACCTACCAACCTTCCTACCCATCCCTACATACCTACCTACCCTATCGTACCTTCCCTACCTACAATTATTTTTTAAGGTTCATAAAGTAGCCTATTTCCTTCCTCAGGATGACAAATTTCAAATTTCAGGATGCCATCTATCTCCTTGCCAAATTTCATTGAATACCGTTCAGTGGTTTCGGCGTGAAAAGGTAACAGACAGACAGAGTATACTTTCGAATTTATAATATTAGTCTGGATTTCTGGAGTGATACTGGATTCCGTTAAGCTATACAAAGTAGGTACAGTCAATAGAAACAAAACTTTGAAGGCAATTTTCACGTAATTTAAAAATTGTAGCATTTTAGTAGGTACTCCAATAAACTAAATAAATATTTAAAAAAACGATGCTTTGTTTGAAACCAATAAAGTGTTACCACAGTTAAAATTCCCTTCAAAATGTTGTTTCGATTCATCCCTGCGTTCCTATTTACCCCGTTTGACGGTAGTTCACATAATTTTGCTGGCAAAACAAGTATAAGAAAACTCAGAATATTGGAAATGATATGGGAAAAAATCGAAAATCATTTAAATCTAAACTTTCTTGGTTTCGTTTTGAACCCTTTTAGACTACGTTGGATGCGAGAAGCACAGTACCAGGCGATGCAGCGCGGCGTCGACGCTTGAAACCTCTCGTTTATTTGCCGCAGTGGACATCTTTCGGATGAAATCATGATGATTCCAAGTTCACGGCTATCAAAGCCGTGAAAGTGTAAAAATCATAGTACGATATTTTACTGTTTTATTTTGTGCCTGCATGGAAGTAATTATTTCATGTTGATGACCAGTGAGGATGGTATGTTCGTGTCATGAGATGTTGAAATGTGATCCCAAAATTGTACTATGTCTGATCAACGCCGTGTTTCAGCAGCAGTTGCTTGAGGCGTTGTCCTAATGCCGTGTTTCCACCTGCAAGCTACTTGCATGCAAGTTTAATTACATTGTGGGGCACGATCGGGTTTGCCGCACAAGTGAACGCGATGGTCGCGTATTCGTGCGATGATCGCTTATACGCTCGATGATCGCTTTTTATTAGGACGACGCCTTTGATTTTATCTATGTAAGTTAAGGCAACCACTTTACCTTGGTCAAATCCGTAGCAGTACACTCAATGAAGACGTTCTTGGTGTCGAGCGTGATTTTGGAGTGGTCTCCGTTGATGATGGGCGGCATGGATAGCACAACGCCATTCTTGTCCTTAATGATGGGGTACACCGGACTGTCGCGGATGATTCCCAGGTACTGTTTGAGTTGAGCGTGCGTCTGGAACGTAAGGATGTGATATAACACTACTTTCTTGCTGCTTGAATTTCGGATCTCGAGTCTTGTTGATTAAGAAATTTTGTTTGTGCCAATAACATATTGATTATTGGGATAACAACACTGATGGTTACATTGTAGTTTAAATTAAGACTTAAATTCTTCAGTTTAGCATTCATAAAAATGCGCCCAGCGGTTTAGGTGCGGTTCTCGTGATTTCGTCCGTTTTAGATATAACTTTACAAGTTAATTATAGTCCTCGCCAAACTTCTTGGCCGCCCTGATGTTGGTTTACCGGATGCGCGAGGCACGAAACGGTGCTGTTTTTGTATGAGATTTACTACTGCACAGCCATTGTAGCCAACTTCAGGGCGGCCAAGAAGTTTGGCGAGGACTATACACCATGTTATTCGAATACAACTCAAATTTTTTTTAGATCAAATTATTAAGAAAATGGTCTAATATAATAAATATTTTTCCGAAAAATTACGAGTAGCCGTTTAGACGTGATTCTCATTTTAAAATCAGCTACTCAGGGGTAGATTGCTCCTTAAGGTGAACGCGCACCTAGACGCACCGCAGGAGCCGCACGAGCCGCAGTCATCGCATTTTATAAAATCGTATGCAGCCTCGCGCATCTATCCGCGTCGCACGAGCCGCATTTCAGCAAAATGCTGTAGGTATACGGATTCCACCAGCGCATGCGGATGACGACATCAGATTCGACGAGTGCGGTGCGGGCGGCTCGGAGACGTCATCCGTATCCGTATAGAAAATATTGATATAATAAGATGTACAGAAGTGCGCAGGGCATTGAGAAAATGCGATGACTGTAGTGCTTGCGGCTCCTGCCGTGCGTCTAGGTGCGCGTTCACCTTTAAGCCACAGGTCAAGAAAAATGATGGCCACCGAGTCTCACCACTTTTATAGCCGACATTGGCGACATTACAGTGCTTACCTTGCCAGTTGCAGATTTGCCTTGTTTAAAACAAAAAAACTTTAATTTTATACAGGAATGGTGGATCTATAGTGACACTCGAACTTCCATGCTTCGGATGCTGGCATTCAAATTAGTCTGGACTCTGATCCCAACATAGATGTACATAGGCTAGGCAGATGATGAGGTGGATATTCTTACCGAATATAACTCCATGAGTTCTGGTGCAGTCATTTCCTTCTGTTGGTTGAGAGCCTTGAACTTGATCTCGCTGGGTGGTAACGCATCATACACAAACGGTCCTTTTATTGTGTCTAAGTCATGGGTACCAATAGCCACTAATGTGCGCTTTCTGCATATGTTTTGATGAAGTTTGTCCTGGGGAGACAATGATTATTAATTTACCTAACAGTATCCTTAACAATTTGGAGATAGAAAAATCTTGCTTATAATATTGGCTCTGTCAGGATTTCTCGTTAGAGCTATTAAGTTAGACTTAAGAGCTCTTACACACCACGTTTTTTTCAGGCGCCGTCGACGCGCGTCTCTCGCAACTATAACGCCCTGCAAACTCGAACGCGACTTTTTCGCGAGCTGTCGACGCGCTACTAGCCCGGAGTTATATAGATACAGACGCGCTGTCACAGCACGTTTCTTTAGCTGCAAACACACACGTACAGCGCCTTTTAACCGACAGTATTACGATGGCATCAATCGAGGCAACACTTCTTACACTGGCCTTAGTACTTTTGTTAAAAAGGAAACGCGAAAACGTAAACATTGGATACATCCATTTACCAGCGAAAGGAAATTACATGACGGTCACACAGCACACACACGTTCCCAGCGCGATACACGCTCGTTAGCGTGCATGCTACGCGCGTTTTACTTTGCAAGGAGAATTGCTCACGCGCGTCTGTAGCGCGTTTCTCGTGAGTTTGTAGCGATGCAATCGCAAGTAATCTGCCTATTTCAAGTTTAGCAGCGCCGACAACGCGCGATAGCAGAACGCGCGTCGACGGCGCCTGAAAAAAACGCCGTGTGTAAGAGCCCTAAGACGCCATCTTTAGGAGCAAGTGAAAGAAAATAAGTAGAAGGACGGGCACTTTTCTTAACCATTATTTCGCAGTCATTGATGTGGGTTACATATTACCTAGTCTTTAATTGTATTATGTCGCACTTATATTATAATGTGTAACTGTTTTATGTCCCAAAAAAGTTAAATAAAATAAATAAACCCTATGAACGTGTCTGCACAAGGCGATACTATGGCGGTGAAGTTACGAGTGAAATCGCAATGCATTCATTGCAAAACTTTTTCAACAGTTTTGCAATGAATTGTTGTGGTCACATGGCGGTTTCAAAATCCAAAATGCAGGTGGAACAATAATCGTCTTATGCAGATCAACCGACGATAGCCAGGTCGACTCGTGGCAATATCGTGAAGGTGGCGGCTTAGACCACTTCACGTAAGTTTGCCGTTCTGAAACCAGCAGCCGAATTGCGCAAGTGAATTCGGCAAGGCGAGTTTGACTACTATCAAATCGACCATCACATAGACGGAAATCCACATCGCGTCATTCATGTCGCATGTGATTGGTCGATTTGATAGCAGTCAAACCCTTCGCTTTGCCGAATTCACTCGCGTAATTTCGCAGGCTTTCCAATGAGTATGGCAATGGACGCTCCTTTGTTAATATAGATATTGACAAATAGTAACTTGTGCCTAGTTGTTACAATAGAAAAATATAAGCATTACCCACTTGCAGATCTATGAAGCTGTCATACGACTCCTTGGTGAATGTGACACCTTTGAGCACAGCGGCCACTGCATAGGGTCTGATCTGTCCTGTTGCCGGGGTTAAGTGCAGAGAGTGACAGTCTTCAGTCTTTTTTAGGGTATACTGAGGTGGAGCTTTCCTGAAATTAGTTTAAATCTTAATTTTAGAATTTAAAGTCAAATTCACTTTGACTTTTGACGTTAGAATTTAAAGAACTTCTGCTTTTATGTAACATCTAGAGACTTAACCCTGCTTAGCACAATTATATGATTTCAATACACATGAATCTTCGAGAATAAATTCTCTAATTGATGGTCACATAGACAGACATGAAAAGCAAATTTAACCTAAACTATTTTTAGATAACAGTTCTCTTTACAATGTACAAGTTATGCATGTGAGTGAAACCGGAATATATTTGAACATAATACTGCACAAATTAATTAAAAGAGCCAGCTTGTGCAAATATGAAGCCTGTCTATTAATACAATAAATTGGGCCATCATTGTTTATTACCAAGTACATTAAAACTTCAATACTTACTTTCCTTGGAAAACTAAGATACCATCAACCAATCCTTCTAAGCAAAGCAGGTCATATCTGTTAGCAGGGATGTCTATCCTGTACAGGATCTCCTCCGACACCCCGGCTCCAGCATGGTCACCTTGTTCCTTCATCAGCATCTGCTTCTCTGTTGTCTGAAATAATATTCAAGAATGTAAATGAACTTCAGAATAAGGCCTCATTGTTCTATAAGTTAGCAAGTCAATATAGCATGTAGTGTTGATAATTATGTATCTTAATTTAAACAAGCAATATTTGTATATAAGTATATATATTTGTGATCTCGAAAATGGCTCAAAATTTCACCAAAATTAACAATAAGTATATGAGTTTTCGGGGCGAAAAATTGATTAAGTGAATATTATTTCTCATTTCTGAAAACCCCTTCTGTCAATTTCATGTTATGTTAATGCGTCAGTTTTTGTAATGAAACATTCAGCTATTTTCTGTTTCTGCAAAAATGTCTAGGTACTTCACTTTGCTTTTTAAGTTTTTACCAATAAAAACACTTTTTCTATATTAGACAGCCTTTCTTGAGCTTGCATCATGTACACAATTACACAATTTATCAAAAGTTTCATTTAATTACTGAACCAATAAGTACAGAGTATATTAACAAGAGTGGAAAGATTTATGCAAGCTTTCTCTACTCTCCTACTACATCCAGAACTACTTTAGGTTATAATTTAAATATACAAAATTAGTCCTTACTACTTCATCAAGCTCCAAGCCGAACTCAAAACAAAGGTCTTGGAATTCATCGTCACCTGAAACATAGATTTTACAGTATTTATTTCAATAGTTTATAAACTTATTCGAAGTATTTAAGTAGAGCATAAAAAATAAATACTTACTGTAAGTCCTGCCAAGTGCGGCAAAAAGAGCATCACGTTTTACTGATATTGTCGGCATTATAAATTAATTAAATATATTTATATCTAGCCTTTAAAAACACGTTTCAAAAAGAAGTTGACATCAGCTGCTAGCTGCAACCTGCAAGTCTACGTTGTCTGTCAATAAAATAAAACATTACATGGCATCCATGTTTTGTCTCTTTTTGTCTTATTAGTCGGGAATGAATCGACTATGAATATTGTAAGTTTGTATGCTAAAAAATGTAATATGCGCTATCGAACATTCTTCTGATTCTTTCTTCACACTTTGACAGTTTCATAGGTCGTCACAAAATCATCATCCTTGTCCACTCATCAAGTCATCATGTATTAGGTACCTATCGGCTTGTAAATGGTAGTTTTATGTAGATGTAAAATGGCAAGACATTATTTGTTTTTGATTTGATTGTCGCTATTGAATGACGTCATGGATGAACTAACAAAAATATCATGACCTAGCAAAATAACATTTTAAGTATATAGATTTTTTACCGTTGTGCTCTTTGAATGCACAGGCGTCACCCAGATTAGAACACAAACCCTCGGCACACCCAGATCTTACACAGATGTTCTAAGCAAACCAAGAGCTTTAATTAACTTCTGGAGGGAGGTGGGCTCGTTGGAATAACCACTAAACGGCCGCTTAGGAATAATGGTCCATCTGAGTCCTTCAGAGGTGCAGAAACCAAATCCTTAACATATAGTTTTTTATAACCTAAGAAATTTATTTAAAGTAGACAATACGCATAGGACTATCAGGTACTGATAGTAATAATAAATGAGAACCTGAGTGAGTTGAGTGACTGTCTGACTAATCAACGCTCAACCTAAATCGAGAACCTGTTATTTAAAAAATACAAGTTCTCCTTCTAAGATTGCTCTAATTAAAGATCTTCTTTTTTCAATTTATTTTTTCTTTTGTTTTCGGTTGTTCAATTTAACTGTTAGTTTTTATCAAAATCCAATCAGAATTAAATTTCTGAAATAAATATTTTGATGTAGAAATTTCCTACTAAAATCTATACATTTAAACGATATTGGTAACATTACAGGTCACGTGATTCCAGTCTGGTTTTGCAAACGGTGAGTGGAGTGCCTTGTCATCAGTCCTTTGAGTTTTTGGATGATTTTCTTTGGAATTTTTATTCAAAGTGAGTAATTTTATGAACAAAATCACTTGTACAGCATGTATTTGTTTTATTGTGGTGTTTCTTTGTGATTGTGACCCGTGCATTTGTATGACGAAATTGTACCTTGTTCCGTGACTAGTGATATGACGCCATTTTCTTCGTGAATGCCAATTACTAAATTCTTCAATATTTTCTTTGTTTCTGCCCCATGAAGAGACTGTAGCTGCTAAAGACAGTGATCTAGGACTTTAGTTTCATGTTTTGCCTAAGACTTTTATGTACACGGGATTCTCTGAAACCAAGAGTGCACTTGTTCATTAGGTACGCATTTTTTTGCATGACACCACCTTGGGAGGCATTCTAGTGTAGTTTCTTCCGTGCTGTAAGCATAAATTGCAATACAAACTGTATCTTATTGCCAAATTATTGTTATCTATAAATTTCACAATATTTCGCTTTAGTAACTGCGTACCTACCTACTTATTTTTTTACGTATTTTAGTGTAGCTGCCCACGAGATTAACTTCCTGTACCCGTTTTTTCCTAAGTTGTATCCTTTTAAAATGTATTTTTTCCTAAGTTGTAAAAACAGAATAACCAGTAGCAGAAGTATTTGAAAGTTGAATAGTATATTGAAATAAAACAATGCACAAGGTGGTGATGACACAACAGTATATTGTTCTGGGTTAAACTTCTGCTTTGTGCATGCTGCCTGTTGCAGTGCAGTTGTATTGACTGCCATGTTATTGTCAACATGAAAATAAAATTTTTTATGTACTTATATCAATTGAAATAAGTATTTTTCTAAATTGTTTTTATAGGTACTGTATCAAAACATAATTAGTTGCCAGAATCCAACTTTTCAATATTTCTAGAACATTTCATGACTACTTTCTTTGGTAATGTTATGCTTTCATAGGTTTACTACATATGCAATTTCCATTATTTATCTCCGTTTCAGCTGATACTGAAATAGTTTGTTAATAGTAGAGCTGCCTACTGTATACTTTGCATGGATCATTATTTGTTTTTTTTTTTAACAACTCTTGCTTGCTTGTGCTTGATCACTGAAATATTGCCCTGTAAAAATTATTTATATCTTATAAAAATGAAAAAAAAATGTAAATGTGCCATCAATAGAACAAAATATTTAGGTCCTTAAAAACAACTTGATGCAATGTGCTTGACACATTGCATCAAGTTGTTTTTAAGGACCTGACTTGAACTAGTTCAGGACCTGAATTCTGTCAATTCTTTATTCCTTTGTACTGTTGTGATATAGCATAGTATGAATAGTACCATTCCTTCCACTAGTTGTAGTAGAACAGTAATGACCTTAAAGCTTCTTTGATTATGACCTGTTCTCATACTATAAAATGGTAAACATAAAAAAGATTTTTTACTATACTATGGAGTAGATGTTTTTAGCTTTCTTATCAAGTATTTTATTTTGAAGTACTTATTAAGCAGTTTTTATTTATAATTTAGCTTGAACCATGTTTTTATCCTGTGTTTACTTTAGGTTATTTTGTTTTGGTGGTAATATGGTGAGTTTTCAAGCAGATAACAACAACCTCAAAAACCACATTTGGAACAAACATGATAAAACTTATTGTACTATTACAAGTTTATTTGCATGTTTCTTACTCCCAACAAACAATGATATAAAGAGTGATTGGGCCAGAACCTCTTATTTTGATGTGAATGTTAAATATTTCATCATTGGAGTAATTTTTTCTGGTACTATTTTTAAAACATGGAGGATTTTTTGATGGGCATATGTGTAGTTTTTTATTAGATTAGGTAGATTGATTAAAAAAAAATATTGCTATTAGGTATAATGTAACAAGAAATAAAAAATCAAGTCTGGTTTTTTTGAAAAGTAAGTATTTATTAAGAGTTAATTATTTTTTTTACAACTCACATAAAAGTTGTGAAAAATATGGTATATAATTAATGTAATATGTACTACACAATAAGATAAGTCATGTTTCTACAAATTTGTAGTTTGACAATAAGGTTATGTGTTAATACTGTGTCATATTGAAAGTCACCTATCAAATGTACGTGAATTCAAGCCACATAAGTATTATGTAGCAACATGAGAGATAAGTGCAGAGTTATCAGTGTGTTAAATTGCATGATAACTTGCTTCCAACATGTGGCACTTTTTCTAAAGCTTATAGCTGCTTTTATTGTTATTAGTAACTTGCTTTGCTGATGAAAACAGTTATTTTCAATTTAGTTTTGTAACAGTAATTTCAGTTCCCTAGATAGGGAATTAGGAATTTGGTAAATTGTAACAACAAAGGTTAACTAGTTGTGTGCCCGTAATTACTGAAACAATAGAACAGTGTGTAACAGTTGTGTAGTTTGGATTACATGAATGTAGTGAGTTGATAGATCGTATACTTAGATTTAACATTTACCCACAGAGTAGTAAGCAAATGGAGTGATAATGTGCGGGCGAAGGGCGCTAAAGACAGCACAAACATCGCGACAGTCGCCAATCCGAAACACGCTGAGTGAGTCGTCTCCTGCGATCGTCCAATGAAAGACGTAACTCTCCCCCGCGGACCTCACAATTTCGGTGAGTGGGATAAGTTAGGAAATAAATTTGTTTATGAGCTCCATTTCATTACTACTCTGTGGACAGTTCCTGTGTTAGTAACTGAAATTGTTGTAACTGTGATATATAAATCGTTTAATCCAGTTAATTTCTATTTACTCAGGAATGAAGAATTATATCAAAATTCTGCTCCAATAAATAAAAATATTTATTATTTTTGAAAATTGATATTTTGCTCTGTACCAAAACTGATCTTTTTCTAAAAAAATCAAAAAGTTCTTTTTAAAAAATAGTGTGTGCAGCACTATACACGTGATAGAAATGAAATTTGTTAAAAATTAAGGAATAAGAGAGATTTGGTGAAAGAACAGGAAGGCGTTCCCCTTATCTATTTTCTGTCTCATGTAAAGAAATTTGCCTAAAATACCACTCAATTCTCGTCCTTTATTGAATCTCCGCTTATGAACCCCACTTCAAAAACATTAATTTTTACTTTGTACATGGTTAGGGTTTAATAGAGTTGTACATTACCTAGTACTGTTTCTTGATAACTAATAATGGCAGGTACAAGAAGACAGCCTAATTATGTAACAGTGTTGGCAAACACAATTGAAAGAATGATATATTGCCTATGACTCAAATGATTAATCTAAGAAGTTTATTCCCATTCATCATCATCATCATATTCCTGCCCTTATCTCATGTTACTTGGGATCGGCGCAAGACGTTTTCTTCTTCTGCCATACCGTCCTGTCCCCTTTCACGGTATCACTGATTCCCTTTTCTTTCATATATCACTCCTCACATAATCCATCAAGAAGTTTATTCCCGTTGAAGTTATATAATTAGGTTATAGATTTCTCTTTCCAGTAAAGTAGGATAAAATTGATCTTTGAGCTATGGTAAATGCCCTTATGAATGGCTAGTATCAGTTTGATAGATAAGGCAATTTATCGTCGTTGTTGCCTCGTCTTGGTCGGTATTTTCCGACAACTCTGCCACTTATGTCATTATGGTTATGGTAACTACAGTGTGAACATTTTGTAATCACTAAATATGGTCGCATTACCTAATGGCGTTTTAATTAAAATTAATAAACGTATTTCAAAAAACCATTAACTGCAAAATGGATACTGGCCTCGATCATTTGATTATATCGGTTTAGCGTGCGATATTCGCGTATCGGTACATTCGGTACGTATTTGGCGTATATGTGGCGTACGTATTGTTGTCAATAGCAAAACATTTATTTGAATTTCTATACTAATTTTGTATAGAGGTTGTCTCTGTGCCTTGAAAGTATTTAGTATGATTGTAACAGTTTGTTTAGGATACCGGTATCCGCACTAGTTGGGTAGCGGAGGCCAGCCGGTAGACGGCAGTCGCTCCAGGGAATAAGTTTATTGATATTTAGTTATTTAGCTGTATGTTGTCAGACCGGAAGCCTACCTATGTAAGAAAATACTGTGGTGATGAGCTAGTTGGAAGTCGAAATAATAATAGTAGGTCGATCTATTGTGCATTTGCGAGTTATTCAAAAACATGAGGGTCTGTACATCTAACTGGGCATAAATCACCGCATTGTGTTTCAAAGGGACTAGAAAGCATTTTTCGGGTCTCGAAGATGGACAATTCTATTATTAGCAAATTCAGAGAAGTGCTAGAGAATTTTCTCAGTAAACATACTGTACATAGAGTATTAACGATAAAAAATACAAGTATTAGTCGATGAGAGAACGTTAAGGGTGCGCTCGTTTTAATAGATAGATTGTATTACTTGTCCCAGGTGGCGTGACCATTCATTGTGATGCCGGTGGATGCTGACCTCAACCGCACAGACGTGGTGTCGCCTGGTTGTGAGCTGAAGGGCCTGCGCACTTGGAAAGACATTTGTTTGGTACGAAATTCACTTCAACATCAGGTATGCACTCCCCTTAACCACAGCTTCGCATAGTTTTTACGATCGTGAAGAGAAAGTACCACTCCCCAACAGCTCACTTTACTTTTGAATCTGAATCACTTTAATATATTGTGACCTCAAGGATATCAAGGTCCCTCTTTGTTTCTAAACATTTCTCCTTTGTTTTTCTTTATTAGCAAATGACTTGCAAAATTCACGTTGTAATCAAGACCAAATGGTGGAAACAAAGATGGTATTCGTCTACTCGTACTTGGTTCTTATTTAGACTAGGTACTAAGAAAATATTTGGCACGTATCGTGCATTCGTAGTTATCAGGATACAGTCTTGAGGGAAATTATGTCAGCAAAGTGTTATCTTTGAGCATAACTGTTCCTAATAATAGACGTTTGTAAATTGGCTGGTGGCTTTGGTTGAATGTACTAGGTATGTTTCTTCACCCACCGTTTGTGGGTGCCAAAACTCGAATGCTAATACGTTTTACGAAACACATGATGCTGCGTCGTCCTCAGTAGGAAACCGTTTTCGAGTTCCACGTGCTCTTATTTCATTGACCTTACTCCAATGTTCTTCTCGGTCTTTGTCTCTTTGTTATAAACTGACTAAATTATCATGTCGAAGTCTTAACCTGATAATTAGTCACGCTTTGTTTACATTAAATACAAAGATAGTCGGTATCAGGGGCGTTTTGTTTGGCCGAGGGATGGACGTGGTGCGTGTCCCGCGCGGCGATGATTAGTGGCAGGCGGCAGCGTGCAGCGTGCAGCGCGGTGGCTCGGCGGCGGCGTGTGGCGGAGCGGAGGTCACCGCCCCGGCCAGGACTAATTCGGGGGAGATCGACGACTTGCTCCGTCGCGGCTTTGTCTGCGTCCGTCGCCTCCGCCGCCGTACCGACCACTCCGCACGCATGGCTTTGTTTGTGTACGCGCTCGTCTCACACGACCTTTTCGCCATTATCATAAAATTTCTCGTCATTGACAACAAGTGCGCAAAACGGTATAGGTAAATAACGCCTCAACACAATCGGGGTTATTTTCATCAAGTTGCAAAATTATTGTTGCCTCGAGTTGAGAGTGGCGTTTTTATCCATCTACGCAGTCTGTTAATACCAGGTTGAACGTCCGGCGACATTCAAATATTGATCTTTATTTATTGGTGATTTCACTTTTATCTCAGGGTGCATTGTACTGTAGATTTTCAACCGACTTCGAGGAGGTGGTTCTTAATTCGACAGTATGATTTTGTAATGTTGGTTACGTGATTATTCCGCCAGTTATGAACCGATTTTGATGATTCTTTTTTTATTTGATAGCTGTGCTTCTCATTTGCTCCCATTTAAGATCTGACGACTAGTTTTTAACTTATCCCTAATAATGCGTATTTTATGGTACCAAAACTATAAAGCGAAAAATTAAAACTTGGAACTCAGTTTATATTTTTAGAGTTCCGTACCCAAAGGGTAAAAACTGGACCCTATACGGACAGATAGACAGACGGACCGTGGAGTCGTCTTAGTAGACTCCGCGGTCCGTCTGTCTTTCTGTCACCAGGCTGTATCTCATAAAACGTGATAGCTAGACAGTTTTTCACAGATGATTTATTTCTGTTGCCGTTATAACAACAAATACTAAAACAGAATAAAAATTATGTGGGGCTCCCATACAACAAACGTGATTTTTTTGCCGTTTTTTGCGATAATGGTACGGAACCCTTCGTGCGCCAGTCCGACTCGCACTTGGCCGGTTTTATGTTAAAATGTTTTTATACCTAGTACCGATTTAGAAGAGTTTTCATAAAATTATAACTAAACTTTATTACTTTTAACCTTCGGCATACAAGGTGGGATTATTTTAAACCCAATACTTTAAAAATCCATTAATTTAGTAATAAATCACAAGCAATTACCTAACTTTATTTTCTTAGTAGCTGGAGTACATTGCCGTGTCGAATCCGTACTACGCGCCCCAGAGACGTGTGAACGTACACGCGTGTAAAGTGGTTTTGCGTTGTATGGGACGTCGCAAAAAATTATGAGAAAGAAATTACATGAAAATGTTCCAGGACCACCACAAAAGGAACCAAGAAGGTCTCGGAGATTTTCCTTCTGTCCAAGAAACAAAGATAGGAAGACTTTGAACGGTTAAATTAAAAAGTTAAATAATTAAATTCTTGTCAAGATATATTTTTGTTGATTTATTATCGTGACGTTATGAAAATTTGTTGACTTCCCGGCAAGGTTACGTAATTACGAGTAGGTTTTTTTTATTAATGTTTAATTTGATACATTTTTGTGTTTTATTCGTTAGCTTAGTAATGTACTTATAAAAACGCATTCAAACTTGATTAGCTTGATGCACGCACAAAGTAGAGACAATGCCTTGTGGGCTTAATTTAACCCCACGTTGTATGGGTGAGGAGATTTTTTCACCTTGTATGCCGAGGGTTAACACTGCCAGTGCCAATTAACATCATTGTAGGTACGTCGGTCTGTGTTCACCTTCCAATAACATATTTGCGACTTTATTTTGAACCTCTTCAATAACTAGTTGATACTACATTTTTAGTTTCGAAGATTCATCAAACCGTGACTCGATTTTTTTGTGTTAGTACAGTCAGAAATGTTTTCGTTTTGAATGAGTAATGTGATTGTTTTTTTAGGTAGGTTAATACTTTAAAGAAGTCTTATTCGGTACAGTTAATCATAAATTGATTGAAGAAGCATCGTTTATATCCATTAACTTATGTGATGCGGGAATGGTTCTTGTTTACACGATCATTGTTGTTATCGCGAGACCAACAAGAACAGTTGTGAATAATCAAAATAAAACATGTAGGTCTTCTGCACATACATTAAAAAATAAATATTGTGGTTATGTTAATTTCTTCTGATTATGGTAAATCGAGTTAATGTGATTCCTGTTTGACTTCTAACAAGGCTGTTCACATTAGGACAATTGTACTTACGGACAATCTTACGTGTTGTGTTGTCAAGGTGAGTTGCGCAGATTCTGTTATAGTTAAAAATATGAACAAGAAAAGAATATTGTGGTTACTCATTATAATAATCAGAAATTGATTTGAGGAAAGTGCTGACTCATAGATGTTTCTCAACACGAAGCCGTGAGTCATGCATCAACCGGGTAAGCCCAGAGTGGCTACTGTACGATTGATCGAAATAAGTGGCCTAAGAAGTGCTCTGAGAATGTGGTCGTGGTGGCGAGCGACGGAGCGACGACGTCTAGCTTATACGATGATCATAATAAGAGTTGCGTAGCGCTCTTGCTTCGAGATACCCTGATCGCGCCGGATCGGCATCGGATCGGACATATTGTGTTTGTCGTTTAGTCTACATTTGACAGATTCTACTTTTGACATCATAGTCTACTTTTGACAGATTCTACATATGACAGATTCTACTTAAGACAGATTCTACTAAGGACAGATTCTACATATGACAGATTCTACTTATGACAGATTCTACATAAGACAGATTCTACTTAAGACAGGTTCTACTTTTGACAGATTCTACATTTGACAGATTTTGAAAAAAGTGAGACAAGTAAGGAACATTGTTGCATCAAAAATAATAGTGTTATATTGTAATCACTATATTTATTGATAGGCGTATTTTGTTTTCTTACCTAGTATTAAATGTTTATATTTATAGTAACTAATATTTTTCGTTCAAGTTCAAGGAGAAAATGAACTGTCTCCTTATTTTCTTTTCCGAAGTCGGTGTCTTTTGTACCCATTGTTTTCCGTTATTCGACACCGACTTCGTGAAAGAAAGTTATTTGTAGATTTGTAGTGTTTTGTTTTCGATGACGGTTTGATTTTTTGCTAAAAAGATTTTTATTTTTCTTTTTTTGCTTTTGGTAGGTACTCTGCAATTAACATGAAAATCATTTATAGCCAAAGTACTTCTCATGACGATTCGAATAAGCTCAAACACGACTAGGATTCATTGTTTTATTTCGGAATTCCAGTGGCCATTGTGGTCTTCTTCATCAGTTCCACTTCACCTAATGATACTTTTTGAGTGCAAAAGATTGCATTGTTGATGAAAATACCAAAATAGCTATATGTATGCCTATAATATTTGAAGAGTTCCCACGACTTAGCTAGGATCCCATCATCAGATCATCGGTTTCTTCATTGGAATATCTCCTTTCCAACAAAAAAAGAATCAACAAAATCGGTTCGTAAACGACGAAGTTATCCGCGAATAGACATAAATATATATATATAAATACGGCCGAATTGAGAAACCTCCTCCTTTTTGGAAAGTCGGTTAGTGAGGACACAGTTCATTTTCTCATACATTTTGTGCGGAACGGCTTTAATGAAACTCGAACTTGAACGAAAAATATTATTTACTATATAATATAAACATTTAATACTAGGTTTAAAAACAAAATACGCCTATCAATAAATATAGTGATTACAATATAACACTATTATTTTTGATGCAACAATGTTCCTTACTTGTCTCACTTTTTTCAAAATCTGTCAAATGTAGAATCTGTCAAAAGTAGAATCTGTCAAAAGTAGAATCTGTCTTATGTAGAATCTGTCATAAGTAGAATCTGTCATATGTAGAATCTGTCCTAAGTAGAATCTGTCTTAAGTAGAATCTGTCATATGTAGAATCTGTCAAAAGTAGACTATGATGTCAAAAGTAGAATCTGTCAAATGTAGACTAAAGGGTGTTTGTCAGCGAGCGAGCAGTGGCTTGTTTGTATTGGTGAGTGCGTGCGCGTGTAGAATGGAATGACGCGAATAGTTGCAGGCGGCGGCGGGCGGCGCGACCGCTGCCGCTCCTCGCTCAGTTCTCGCCAGCTCGCCGAGCGCGTCGGATCGGAGCTCGTCTCGCGTGGCCGATACACTCGTACGTGTTACTAGTACAGTTTTCAACATCGGGTGCTACTATTGCTCCTTATCTTTCAAGATAATTGTGCGAATTAGTGCGCCGCGTTTCTCCAATACGTTTTTATTGTGTCAGTGATATAGTTTGGTGACTTTGAAGCGCTTTCGAGCGTAGTTTCTACGTGGCCATGGGTTCGTGTTCCCACTCGAAGGTAATATAGTTAAGTGTGCGTTGTTTTTGTGTGCGTCTGTGTTTCGAGATGTGTCTGAGAGGAGCCCGTGCGCTAGCTAGACGAGGCTGTTTGAAGGCCGCCGCCCCGACCTTGGTGTCAGAAGGTCAACGTCCTCACGTGTTCCAAACTATGCAATTTGTAACGTCCAATTGTTTTAGAAATATTTTAATGTAGAGATAGCAATTAGTATAATTATCAGTTGACTTATGCTATTCATGTGTAGACAATGTAGCCTGCACATACCTAGGTGTATACTTGTATAGTGATTGTTCGTTCATCAATGTCGCGTCGGAGCGACACATAGCTCGGTGTTAACGTTGAAGGTTGTGGACCATATTATTGAGTTGCAACATAATTATTTTTTACTGATATTACCTATTAAAATATAATTTATTGGTGTAATAATCAGATATTACAAGTTGGCACTAACTTATGAAATCATAACCCTTGTTGGACAATAGTTGGTGATGTTGACAAGCACATATTTGCGTAAATAATAATATATTGACACAAAAACCTAACCTCAAGGCCTAAAAACAACAGTCGTATTGGACATATTCACTCACTGTGATATTTAGAAATAATTATGTCCGAATTTTATAATAAAATTAAATACGAATGAAACAGTTGCTTAATTATTTAAATTACTAGGTAGTGTACCTACTTAGTTTCATTGTGAATGTATTGACATAACGTTCACTTTCAAAGAAACTACAACTAACGAGTTCTTACTGGAGTGAGGATGGATTAACTTGATGCAAAGTTTAGTTGTTGTCACACTACTTGTCACTTTTCGATGACCACTAAATTCGTTGATAACTCAGTACATAATACCTACTTACCTTATTTTGACTGATCATCGTGTAGGTTCAGTCACGTTCTAAGTGTGTCGGTGTTATCATTAAATTGTTATTGCGCATATTGTTTGTTTAGCGACGTATACGTATGTCATTAATTTAATCTTATTCTGTGAATTTGAATAGTTTTAATAGGTATTGTAAATGCTATTCTTATTCTCAAGCAGAACAACGCAACCGGTCTAGTAAGAATATTTAAAATCTTTTGAAGAAGAAACGATGTTTTTTTTTTAATCGTGTCTTCCGGACAAAGAATTTTGTACCTGTTTGATAATTACTACAATTGGGTGCGCAACTATTTAAAATCATGTCGTATGTTACTAGCAACTAGTAGCAGTGTGTAGTGAGCATTGTGTTTTAAACAATGACTGAGCGCGTCCATTGTGTTGAATAGGCGCGGACGAAAGAGAGAGCGATATAGTCGCAATGATATGAGAGTGGAGCCCACGGAGTGTCACACAGCTGCGCTGCGTGTGCGCGATCAGCTGACGCTGCGGCGGCCATCTTGCCGTGCGTGTTCGTTGTCGCCGCGTCATTGTGCAGTTGATGACGCAAAATTCTTCCTCTAAATGCTAATGTCATTGTCCTTCCCGTCCTGGCTGTTTGCATTGTCACCTTATTGATTGTTGAAGGAGCCAGTTTGAATGATGAATAGCCTCTACGTTTACCGGCTTGTTCCTTTGTTGTGTAACCACGCGGAACTGCGGAAGGTATTGCAAGACCCTGGCTAGTCTATTTTTGGTCAGAAACGTTTCCGCTAAGATAGACACACGCATATTTTGCTTGATCACGGACAGATGTTACTTTATTGCCATTCTATTTTTTTTACTAAGATTTGTGCCGTGGAAAAAAATCATTGACCTCGATTAGCGCGTCGTCGTATAGGTATTTCCGTATTTTTGTGTAGGTTGTTTTTGTTTGATAATATTGTTTATCTGTATACTAGCTATCTCTAAAATAGAATCGCATTTAAGACGCGCAGTGATCCCGTTATGATGTCGTCGTACCCATTCTTCATGTCAAGGCGGATCTTAAAATTAAAATCGCCAGACGGAAGATTAAATTGACACAAGTATATTATAAACACAGGCAATGTGGGAAATGTGTTAGCAGTTGAGGTGGTTCATCTTGCTTCTAAGCTAGACAAATACTACCAACCTAAGTACCTACCAAGAAGCTGGATTTTCGTAGGATTTTTCTTGCGCTGCACGATTTTTGTGTCTTATACCGTTACTGTTACCGTTGATCGAGTGGTCAGACCTGTATCTTGTCTCAACCAGACGTAAATTCGAGCACTGTACCTATGTATAGAACTGAGTTGAGCTTTCATGCGTGTTATGGGACTCGTGTCGACCTACATACATTATTATTTGTGGGAGGTAGCCTGAATATCAGTGTTTTAATTCACTGATACCATTAATAGCTTCAGCTGTTTTTACTCGAGGGTTATTTCCTATTAATGTTCATATTGATTATTAAAAGTTACTTTAGCTTCGTAACGTAACCAATTTGAATCCTTGAGCGTTTTTAATTTTATGTGAATCTTGACCTCGCGCGCGTCTATTTTGTCCACGTATGATTTTGTATGTTGTTACGTTGCCAGATGATTGAACCAATACATGATTTGTGTTTAGTGACATCATTGCTCTGACACATCTTGAAGGTTTTTTTTTCGAATTTGCGACACCAATTACGTTGTAACGCACTATTGTTAGTTTACTACAACATGACGCATGTTATTTATTCAATTTACCTTAAACCATTTAGAGGAAATAGATAAATGGTACAACTTACGTAAAACTATAAAATCCCTGTTGTAGGAAAATTAACAAATAAATTAAAACTGACTTCAATACGTAGTTTAGTTTCCTTACATTACGTTATACTTACTTTCAGGCAGTGTTGATATGATTAAAATCACTTGATTAAAATCAGTGATTTAAATCGCGATTAAAATCAGTGATTTAAATCGCGATTAAAATCAAATGACTTTAAAAAAAAAACAATGATTTAAATCAGTACTTTTTTACTGCAACCGAATCAGCCAAAAATGATGACTTTGGTGCACAGCAAAATAAGAAATAGATTAGGCACCAAGAAAGCAGCCTAATTAGTCTTAATTTAAAAAAAACTAAATTCGAAAAAATACAAGGCCAATAAAAACATCTATGAATGTAATAAAATAAGTGACTGCGACTGCGGTAAAACCCAAATGGCTGTATGTCCTTATTAATTTAAAGTCTATTTTGTTTTCCTTGTTCATATTTGATAAATATGACAAAAAAAAATTGTTATTAAAAGAAATATTGGATTTAAGAAGAATTTTTTGATAATTTCATAATATTTTTTTAAAGCAATACTTATGTTTTTATTAATTTTATTAATAATTAAAATAAACAAATATTGTAATTTTTAAATAAATATCTGAATTCCAATCTTTTGTAATTTGGAAGTCAGATATTTAATGAATAATGTAAAAAAAACTACTAAATCCGATTTAAACCAAATAAATCCGATTTAAAACATATAAATCCGACATTTTAGATTTTTTTAAAAGTCGTGATTTTTGTCAACCCTGCTTTCAGGTTTGCGTCAGTCTTGTTGCTCTTATTTATCCATGTGCAGCAAAAAAATGTTGTCCCATCTGTTCGTGGGTGGGTTTTTTTACGCTTGACTGGTGGTATCTGTTCTCGGTAGGGGTGGTAGGCGGGCACATGTGTCACTGAAGGGTGCAGTGCCATCGATGGGCTGTCACGTCATATGGCCTGCGTTTGTGTGTATGTGTGGCGGTGCACCGCGAAGCGGGTCGCGCTCGAATTGCGTAGCGAACACTCGGCAAGTGGGTCAGCGGGGCACGGCTCAGCACGGCCCGAGCGTCGCCGGCGCGGCGTCGCGACGTATCTCACACACACACGCTCGCGCCGAGGAACACTGCCATACCTTAGGCTTATCTAGCTCTCGCCACCATTCTCAGGGAAAAACATCACATTTGCAATGACTTGTTCCGAAAACTATTATTATTAATTTGTTCGGGATTGTTCGAACAATGTCCACAAACTAAGAGTTGATTTTTATGTTCATTCTTATCTTACACATCCACCTTGTAACATAACAGTTAGAAATAACCTCACCGCTTGAACTGATAGCGTGAATTTGGCAACTTGCAACCATGGCCGTATTATACCTATTGCTATAATTGAACATCACGTTTCCGTCTACTTGAATAGGTTGATAGTCTCCTTGGCATACTTATTTCGTATCAATATTACTTAAAAGTTATTAATTGCTGCATGCAACCCGTCTCTAATTTACCTAGTTGTTCTTCGTACGAATTGTTGTTAGTTCACGATGTTTTTTCGATGCACCAACCAATAATATTGAATTACAAAACATTGAAAAGTGAAAGAAAGGAAAATAAATATTTCTAAATTCTAAGGTAAACTACCTTATTTCTAAAAATACCTAGCTGTAAGGAGCAACAGTGTTGTAATTATGTGACCAATTAAAATTAATAAGTATGCCAATGAAAAATATTATATTAGTTAACGTACCACAAGCCACAAGAACAAATGTTTATTTTATTTTACAACACGTTCGGTTCGACAAAGTGAGCGAATTCCATCGAATTAGTTTCTCAACTAATAAGATGGTAGCGTCAGCGTTTCTCTGTCACGTACGTGATACATAGCGGACTTTGGACGGAGATGAAGAGTGCAGTGAATGTGATGTGATGCGTAGTCTGTACATTGATATAATAATGGCGGCGCGGGAGCGGGCGTGCGCGGGCGCCGACGCTTTGCACCCCTGCGTGCAGCCCGGTCGATGACTCCCCAAGTCCCTGGCCCGGTGCTAATGACCTTACCGCACACTCTCCACTCTTAACAATAATCATGGCAAACTTTATAGTATTTTTAACAATTTCATTTCACATTCGGCAAGTGAATACAATAGTATGCACTTATGCAAACGTCAGAACTCTATATTGACGCATTCGATTTCTTCTAGTATGTTTAGAGCGGTACTGGTAGCGATTAGTGTATTCCTACGTCAGCAACACAAGAATATGCCATACACACATAGGACTCGGCAGATTAGGTAATTCATTTCCACGGGTTTTATCAATAGGTTTCTTCGTTTGCAATGGTGAAATCTGTATTTTACACGTCAACGCTTAGCACGGGGACTGACTAATAAACGTAGTGGTCACGGCGCGTTATGCACTTGGAAGTAAATAATTTTTAAATTATTTATTGGATTGCCGCCGAGGTTGGTGCAAAAGGTTACCGCAATATCGATTTATTTTTTATCGATACTGTTGACAAGATATGCAAGATTTGTTGGTTTAGCGACCTTGGCGAGGGGCGCGGGGCACGCGGGTGATCCGTTTCGCGGGCGCGTTCCACTTTAGCGTTAGCTCTCTCTTGTTACGCAAACCTGTCGTTATGCATATCATGTTTGCTTCTACGAAATCATATACTACGCCTAATACCACTCTCTACCGTGATTATCATGTTCTGTATATTGATACGTTACGTTGTATCGATGCTTTCCACTGCTTCTTAAGCCATGGACGTTTCCTATAAGTATTGTAGAGCTTTTGGAGACTACCTACTGTATCCTGTATGTAAAGTGTAGAAGATGTGCACGTTTAATAACAAAATGTGTTTGTTTGTTACAGGGCCCGCTACGATCCTGACATAGACGGAATAGTCACAGCTCATCGGCAAGGAAAGCCACTAACCGCGGCCACTGCAAGCCAGAGATAATCAAGTCTAAATTGAAACGTTATTAAGTGCAGCATACTTGCCGTTACTATTGTAGAACTTTGTGTGTTACGAGTTACGACAAACAAGTGCAATATACAATTAGTGCAATCGTACATTTGAGTATTGACTCGAGTGAAGTGACTTTGTTGTATTAAAAGTGAAATTATATAGTGGAACAATGGAGCGTGAATCGAATCCGATGGAGACGTTGTGCCGCTCGGGGTGTGGATTCTACGGAAACCCCTCAACAGACGGACTCTGCTCAGTATGCTTTAAGGTACCCCATTTTACACTCCCATTTTTACATTACATACATTTAAAGTTCCATATTTAGATATTTTAATCATTATCAGTAGAGTTGATCTAGAGTGCTTAAAAAACGGAATGCCGGTTGGTTAATTGGTTACATCTCGATATCGAGAATCGAGAGATTGTGTTTGTGGCTCAATTCCTTTCCTAATTAATCGTGCTGTAAATCATGTACGAAATAAGATGTCAGCTCTGTTAAACGTTAAGTGAAGCTGTTGATTATAGTATCAACCACATCAATTTATTTTAGGAGGTCACAGACTGCGACTTCAATTTATCCCTGAGGTTTCCAATAAAGCCTACCTTAAGAAGCCTAACAGAAGTCTAAGTAGATCATCGATAACCGATCCTCAATGTCTGTACAGAGATCCGAAGTATTTTGTAGCTTATCAGATGTGGATGTGGTACAGTTTTTTTATTCTAAGTAAACTTGCTTGTATGTAGATTGCTTCTGTGACCTTTGATATGATTGATGACATGTTTAAATATAAACTGCACACACATTGCCCAAACCTGTGTAGCAACTGGCAACATTGTTAGTTGATACATTTTTAATGCAACGCCTTACACGTCTACCGACGCGACTCGGGCCATTTAAGTGCGAGCGCACAGAGCCATATCGGTGGTTTACTGCGAGAGTAGGACCGCATCCAGTTGTCCCGCTCTCTTCGCCGCCGATTGGTTAAGCAATTGATTGGCTCATTTGCGCGACTGGCCTGGCCGACGTTCTGTCGATTTCGTTACAATATTGTCGTTGCATGTTTCAGGAGGCTCTAAAGAAGAAGCAACAGCCGCCGGCGTCATCACCATCGCCCGTGTCGGCGCCATTCGTGGCGGCGCCTTCGACGCCGTTAGCTGCCGCCGCCCCCACCGTGCCCAGCCTGCCCGCCCAGCCGCAGACCCACACAGATGTGAGGCCACACTTCTCTTATTTATTTGCACAAGTCGCCCTTCCCATACGCATCCATTCACGACAGCAACGCTCGCCACTTTGGCCATGCATACGCCCATTTCATTCAATCGAACGTTGACTTTCAATAGAAGAACAGATTCCGTTATATTAGGTCTAGTGTCAGAGTCGATGCGCTTCTGGGGAAAACAACTTCACGATCACGATCATTCCACTTCCAGGAACGTTTTGATGGCTTAGTAGGCGTTTCGGCCGCTGAGTTTCGTCCGATCCGGTCGAAACAGGAATTTCATTATTATTCATATTTTTGAGTGGTGTTTCGGATGAATCCTATTTTAGAGGCAAAGTAACGTCAGAATCATAAAATAGGTAGAGAGTTTAATAACATGATAAAAATATAACTTCCTCTTTTGCTTTTTTAGTTAGATTTTGAATATTATAAGCGTTTATACCCAAACTACCAGGAGGCCAGAATCATGAAGAAGTCTCAATACTAGCGTGTCCAGCCCCGCAGACTTCTCCATGATTTTTACCAGTGAAGACTAATTTAAATACCAGGAGATTATAATCATGAGGAAGTATTTCGGAGGCTGGAACCATGAGATGTAAAAAGAATACTGAGAGATTTTAGATTCTGCCCTCTACTCTGTAAGTCTCTACCGCTTATGATTCTAGGCTCGCAAATACTTCTTCATGATTCTGGCCTCCTGGTAGTTTGTGTATGTTTAACATGTAACAAAAATAGCAATAGAGAAAGTTACTTATATTTTTATCATGTTATTAATTAAACTCAACTTATTTTAATTGAATTTTTGATTTTGACGTCCAAATAAAATAAACGTCCAAACACTAGTGCCTTTATCCGTAGATGACTGAAATGAAATTTTAAATTATTCCACTTATGGCACCTGCGAAAAATATAGATAGGTGCTGTATGTGGAATACCTCAGGTGCCATTTCATAAAAATTTTTAATTGATATATAAGACTGATTTATCATATTTACTGTTGATTGTTGAAATGGTGTATTAAGCTTTATCTTTTTCCAAAAACTGCCTGATTTTTACTTAAATAAAATAACCCTACCCAATTTTTTCTTTCTGAATGTACAAAATTTCCTTAAAAAAGTATAGTCCGAAAAACCACTCAAAAATATTAATAATAATTAAATTTCTGTTTCGACCGGATTGGGCGAAACTCATCGGCCGAAACGCCTAATAAGCCGTTTTGATAAGTAACAACATGACTCATACCTTCCAATCATGTATTTTGGTCATACTCTTAAACAAATGTATAAAAATAGTGATTATAGCACAATATGCTTTATCATTTTTCATACTGACTCAAATATAAGCTAGTTTGATAATGTGGAACTAATGACGTTGTGTGGACTAATGAGGTCATTATAATCTTTGGCCAAGATTATTTACCCGGAATTTAGAATAACTCACAAGACTGTCTGACTGATAACGTAGAGGGCAGTTCCACTGCTGAGAACAGTTGCACACTAATAGCATGGCAGATAATGGTAGCATTACATAATGCAGCTGACTACACACTGTGTAACCCCTTAAGCCCTGCTGTGTAGTACACAGCAGGGCTTAAGGGGTCATATTATTATTGCTTGTGGTTCAACTTTAGTTTGTAGTATTAAATTGGTTTACTCTCTAGTTCTATCACTAAACGCCATTTCATCCTTGCTTTCTTAGTTAGAGTCATGCTTACGGCACAAAGCAACTTATTTTTCCACCACAGCCACAAAGTGCGCAAATATTTAGCCTCAGATTACGTTCCTTATCGTCAGAATAACATTATTTCTGTACCAAGTTATAATTTGAATGGTGGTGTTGGGTTTTGGTTCCAATGGCATCGCAGGTAAGATGACTACATTATTTCGAATTATTTTAGTTATTATTTCTATAGTTTATTCTTTAGGAATATTACTTAAGAATTCGAGATTGTTTGTTTATGATAGAGGTTACAGTCTGACGTGTTTGTTGATAAGTGTTTTTTGTGATATGACAGAAATAAATAAGGCAAAGCTTCCGCTGATATATTTCTATTATATGTATTGATATCGTCCAAATTACGAATATTTGTGGCGTGACTTCATTTGAAGGATTCACAAGTAAATTTCGACGTAAAAAAAAACTTCCCTGCAGTAATCAATTATTTAGTTTAGCCATTTTAAAAAGTAATAAAGCACGTATTGTTACCCAATTGCTCTAGAAGGACAGTAATGTTTTTCGAGTATAAAATCTGTATAAGTCTTACTTTGGCACGCTCTTTAGATTTAATCGCATAACGGATTTTTGTAAAAGAGAAATCATTAGATTTGTCTTGTCTCCCCTGAGTGACTCATATGTTAATGCGGGCTATGAAAATAAAGAGCGCGAGACTGATGACTTTTCAAGCCAGACTGCTTGGTGCTGTCGGTGGCTATTATTTTAGTTTAATCTCAGTATTGATGAATAGATGTGACCACCCCACAGGACCCGTTTTAGGGATTGAAAATTATTAGCTCATGTCACTCAAGAATAATGTAGCTATCTATTCATCATCATCATATCAGCCGAAAGACGTCCACTGCTGGACATGGCCTCCCCCAAGCGTCGCCACATTGACCGGTCCCGTGCGTCTCGCAACCAGCGCTATCTATTGGTGAAAGATTTTGTTAAATTGGTCCGGTAGTTTCGGAGCCTATTCGGTACAAAATAACAAACAAAAAAATCTTTCCTCTTTATAATATTAGTATAGATTATATTATATTATATCATAGTAATAGTATTAGTTATAATAAAATATGTAGGCACCATAATGTCATGGGCACATTGCACGCAGAACGGATGGCCGATGGGGCAGAAAGGTTCTGGAATGGCGACCGCGAACCGGAAGACGTTGCGTTGGAAGGCCTCCCACCAGGTGGACCGATGACCTGGTGAAGGTTGCGGGGATCCGCTGGTTGCGGGACGCACGGGACCGGTCAATGTGGCGACGCTTGGGGGAGGCCTATGTCCAGCAGTGGACGTCTTTCGGCTGATATGATGATGATGATGATAATGTCAGATTCATAATGTTATCGAGGCTGGCGTGAAACCATTTATCAGACGTGAGCTGCAATTACACGTGTACATGAAATGGCGTCGCGATGCTTCGCGGAATACTTCGCACGACGCGCAGTGTGGTACTTGGTTTCAAAACATGGCCAAAAATATTTTATGCTTTTATTGGCTACAAATATTTATTTTGAATGAATTAACGTGATAAATTTATTAAATCAATGTTTTAGTAACAAATAACCATTTATTCATAGATTTGTGTTAATCCGATTCGGCACGATGGACACTGAAGGGGTATATTGTTTGTTTGTAGGGAATCTTCGGCGCGCGAGTCCCGACTCTCATTTGGCCAGATTTTCTTATTAAAGTGACATCTCATTACAGTTAATAGAGGGTCCCAAATTAAAAGAAGTCTATTTTTTAACATCCACATTGCAGGTAACCTGAGAAATATTTCTAGTATAATTATTCAATCTGTATGATCTAGTGTATTTTCGGGCTTTCGCAGCGTTTTCGGATAGTTTGGAAGAATTCCTTCTTCAATCACTTCGGCTCTTGAAGTATTTTGAGTGAGGTTGGGGACATAGTATAAGAGTCATATAATGCCACATAAATTCAACAGATTCTTGACAATATTTTTCCAAATCTTCTGTACCTATTTATTTATAACACGCAAAACAATGTGTCTAATATAATCTTAAATCTATAAATTAAATATTTATCTAGGTACTCCTGTAATGGCTGTTGATACTTTAAAAAAAAGACTAGTTCCATAAATTTAAGATTGTCATCAATGTTTGTGTCATTTGAGCGTTGCATGATGATATACAACTCATTTCGAGTCATCCGAAAGGCCCTATATTAAACAAAATAAGTAAATAAAATCAAAATCGTAGGAAAGAAAAAAATATTTAAAAAAGTGGAGCGATTTCGAGCGGCTAGTTCTTTTTGTTCTGTCTTATATAATAAATGCTTCGTATAATACAATAATTTTTACAACTTAGATACATTTGAAAATATAACAAAATCCTTACTAGGTAAATATTTTAAACTACACATTTATCAATCTTTGCAGGACACATAAGTTGTTAACTATTTATACTAAAACCGCCTGAAATTACCTTAAAAAAAATTGTGATACACAAAGTAAATACTTGTGTTAGAACAATACATCAGAAAAATATCAAATAAATTGAAAACCACAAACTATTTGAAAACGCGAAAATCTGAGCACATCGATACATTACACGACACTGTTAACGAACAGTAACTTCCGAATAACGGTGTAGCGCGATGCTTGTTTCGCCATTTGATGCAAAAACTACCTTCGTTTTTTGAAAATCAGGTATGAAATATCGACTTTTGGCCAGCTTTTGAGGCCAAATACCACACTGAGCGACAGCACGACGCCTCCATTATTATTATATCTAAATTGTATTCTATTAGTAAATATAAATACTAAATTAAACAAAGACCGTTTTTATAATTAAATTTGCATTCAGCCCTCAACTTTAAACTTGCCATGCGCGTAACATGCTCAAAAGGGGTACAAAGTTTTCTCTTCATGTATTGAAACTTTTTGCTCAAGAACCACTGGCAGCCTTACTTATTTCTTTAAAACAAAAACTTATACGTCACCTTGACATTGCGTTTACAGCAAGGAAAACCAAAAATATTGCTTTCATTATCTTTTACACATCAAGTTCAATTTATATTTATTTTTTAATCAAGACAGCTGATTGTATTTCCATAGCTTTTAAAATGTAACATTTTTTTCTGGTTTAGTCCCCCCATGTCATTGACTTGAGATGAGGGGCACCTTTACATCATAACTGGTAAAGTGTTTACTGCTCTGAACGATCAAAATACGCAGCCATAATAATAATATAATACTCATTATAATTTTTTTAGTAGTTTGGCCAATTAAAAAGAAACAATACAAATTTGAAAAGCGCTCAACCAATCTGTCTTCTGTTATGTACAATGTTGGTTTGCAGTCAAAATGCCCAACCTTAAGTCGACAAAAAATCTGAATAATGGAAAATGACCCTAGCAAGAAAGAGTCGAAGGGGAAGAGGATATTCAAAAAAGCAATACGGCGCAATAGTAAACAGTCCAACAACAGCAGTCAGAACTCTGCCTTAGAGCAAGGCATCGGCGTGTCACGATCTAAGAGCTTCGAAAATAAACGTGTTTCCATAGAGATCAATGACAGCGCGCCGCTGCCGACGCCCGACGGCACCAAGGAACAGTTGGATGCCGCTCAGAAAGTTAAATTCGAAGCCAAGACTCAGAACCAGGAATGTGCGCTAACGAGCCAGGGACAGCTCGCTGACGCGGACCAGAAGAAGAACATACAGGATGTTCGTAATGAGAATAAAGTGACGCCCTCTGGATCTATCACGGGCGTTAAAATATCTTCTCCGAAGCTTGAGATAAAAGATGAGCGCCTTTCGGGAGCACCACTAGAAGGTGTCAAAAAGAGTCTTAAAAGGGTTGGTTGGGAATCATGTATTTAAATATAACTGGGCAAGCAACGATTTCCTCCAAGGGAGGCCTCAGCATTCATTATTTGCAGTTTTTAAGTTACATTAATTCGTGTTGTTTAGGCTTCAGTGCGTTTAATTATTGGTCACGTGTGCTCACGTAAATGGACGCGTGCATTTGTATCGGTTAATACATAGATAAATAACACTAATTGAAGTGTTTGCCTTATATTTAGTTTATTATTTGTGGTATTAGGCAACTTTTTGTCAGTCAACTTAGGGAGGGTTTGCGTTTCATACATAATTTACAGTTCTTCATGAATTGAGCATGTTACGACTGTTGCTCCATTAAAATCTAAATAACAATATTTTTTTTTGTAAATTCCAGAAATTGGAAGAGGAGAGCGGAGCAGGTACAAGCGGCGGCGCGAGCACCGGCACGTCGGACACGGACGCTGACGACAAGGATCCCAGCAAGGACAAAAAGAAAAAGAACAGATGCGCCGTTTGCCGCAAGAAGGTTGGCCTCACAGGTAAACGATGCCCCATAATAATGCTCACAAAACTCGCACACACCACCTAACTATTGAATAAAATCACTCGATTGCCGTTTAATGTTTTTTATCCGTAGCTAGGCTGATTTATCAGATTGTTGGAAAACTAAACTTGTTAAAATTTGACGTTTTTCGAGACTTTCAATATCCCCTTACTCGTGAACATTGGAGTGGTCCGGATCGTCCAATGTCCGTAGTTACTATGTTAAACAATGTCCCTTGTTACTATGTAAAACGAGTTGGCGAAGCATGGGTTATTTGAAGGTAGATGATCATGTTCTCTACCGATTTATTAAATCCGCTTCACATAACCTTCATGCTTTAGTATTTCACGACATTTGAATCGCTGATAGCAAACATATTACACTATTGTGTGCTAAATATATTCACACAAACATGAACTGAGTCACAATGTATGTGCAATCAACAAATAGCAACAGTTGAGAGCTATGTTAGCGATACAAACCCCCAAAATTATACGTACTGCTACAAAAAATGTCTTGTGAAACCAGTATCGTTGTATTATAGAAATGTTTGACATGTAATTATTTCGGTTCGCCGACTGTGTATGTGTTAATGGCATGTGAGAGTATATAGATGTGTATGGTGGTATTGGCTCAGGGTTCGAGTGCCGCTGCGGAGGGCTGTTCTGCGCCGTGCACCGGTACAGCGACAAGCACGAGTGCTCGTTCGACTACCGGGAGCTGGGCGCGCAGGAGATCCGGCGCAACAACCCCGTCGTCGTGTCGCAGAAGATCCACAAGATATGAGCCAGTCCGCCCGAGTGCCGGACCTCCCTCACCGCACCGCATTACATACGTTTTATGATTTTCTCTAAATAAATATTCGATCGAGTTTGTGTTTCTTATTTGCATTTTGTATGTATTTTTGACATGAGGCCGGCGGCGCCGCGCCATCGCTCGTTCAGTTTCCGTTTCGTTTCTTTCTACTTGCTGTCCGACGAGCTCCTCAGGCTCGCGACTGACACTATTCGGACGACGCGACCGCGTAGGAAACACAGACTCGATCTACTGTATTTAGATTTATTTGTGGCGAGAGTTTTACTTTTAAATTTTTATTAAAAGTTGTAGATAATGTTCGTTTCGGGTAGGACTTCAGGATTAATTTTTGAGATAATAAGTAGAGTTTGAATATTGTCCGTTCACCTCCATTGTAAATATTAGATATAATTAATTATAGAAACAAATCCTATATATTGTAAAAAATTAAAACTCCCAAAAAAAGCTACATTGTTATGATTCCAACGGAGAGCGTAGCGCGCTTGTCTATATCGACGTAACAATGATATGCTGGGGCCGGCCGACAGCGGCTCTCCGTCGATCGCCTAGTTGTACATTGAGAAGGAGTTCGCTGCCGCCGTCTTGACTCGTGTTTGTGACGAACATTCGATACGTGATATGAGTAGTGGAGCTCCGCGAAGCTGCATCTGTGCTAGACAACGATTAGTTCGCGACCACCGCGTGTGCACCGCGGCGACGAGCACATCTCGGACTGTGAATTAACATCATCTTCAAATTGTTAGTAATGTTATTTTGGTTTGGGAAGTCGTCGCTTTCTTATTTGTCTTAACATTCGGCATAAGTGACCTAGTGTTTAGCGAGATTGTGGTGTGTATCGGCTAAGGTGAGCGTGCGGCGATTGAGGGCGTGCGGCCGCGGTGACGTTGTGGGCCAGCTAGTGCGTTGTGCCGACGGCGACGCGCGTACGTACGGACTGTGCTACAGAGTTTTGGACATTTTAGACGCACGTAGGAAGAACTTGCGTTTAGCGGTTGCCCGTAAACTGCACAGTGGCCTCGCGACCGCACGCGCCGCTCCCACGCCGCTCTGCTCTTTGTGTGAAAATTTAAAGTAAGCATATGGATAGTTATAAATATTATAAGTAGTCGACACTTTATATTATTACACATATAAGTAGAAAAAGAATTATTTAGCTTTTTTTCTTTTAATCACAATATTATTCAAAATTGTAAGTTGTATTATGTAACTTGTTCATTTTAGTGGTGAAGTTGAACCAATAATAACTATGTATCGCTTCGGTCGCTGTCCACGGTAGACTAACTGATTGGTTGGACTTAATTATTTAATGACTTTTGTTGTATATTTTGTTAGGTCATTGATTAATTTTGGTCTTTTCGCTTGAACATAATCAGATAAAGATGATGTTAATGAATGATTTTTCCTTCTATCTTGCTGTTTTAATTTAGTTATTCTCTTATTAAAGTCATTAAATTTTCAGGAACATAAATATGTTTTTTATTTCGTTAAACCGCCTACAGCCTGGACCTACCCATTTGACATACCTGAACCTGCTATGTGAGTAAGGATTGAGTGTCCCGACCGTAAATCGAAAGTAGAAACTAACTAAGCTGCCGCCGATTAAAATATTGTAAAACAAAAACAAAAAAAGTTATAGCAAGTCAAAAGTGTCACTCATCCTTACTCAAGGGTTCCTGTACCTCGGTAAATCGATGCAAGTACATGATCATAATCTCATAACTCATAATGCTATTACTAATACCAAGATTTAGTAAAAACATAAACGCCTCCCACAGATTTCAGCTCAATCGGTTAACGTACAAAGCGTTTAGAAGAAGGGTTTAAATGTGTCACTCAATCCTTATTATAAATGACATTGCGTTCTGGCAAACTGGTTATGTTTAATTTTTTTATTTCTGAGACATTATTTTGTAAAAGTCGTCTAATAACTTGTAAAACAAACAAAAACATGAAATACTACAGTTTATCTATTTCAATGCTCAAAAAGGGGCACTCAATCATTGACTCAATCCAAAAGCAGTCAAAAAAACATTTGCTTGTTACTAACCCAGCTTTATTGCGTAATGAATTCGACAAGGCAAAGGGCAAAGAGTATGAAAAATCGACCAATCACATGCGAGATGAAAGACGCGATATGGATTTTCGACTATGTGACTGGTAGATTATTCATACTCTGCCTTGTCGAATTCATTACGCAACAAGGATGCAAGTTCTTAATTAGTTGCTCATAAATGACTAGATGTTCCCCGCGGCTTCGCTCCCGTGGACCACCTCATAGGACCCGTTTTCGGGATTAAAAATAGCCTATGTCACTCGGGAATAATGTAGCTTTCTATTGGCGATAATTTTTTAAATCGGTCCAGTAGTTTCGGAGCCTATTTATGATATTAGTATAGATAATTTCAGTAGAAACTTTTTTAAACAGGTTTGTTTTACAAATTATTAGACGACTTTTAAATGTCGCAGAATAGTAGATTCTGTCACAAGGCACCAAAAGAATGTATTGAGGGCTAGAGCGTTTGTTTGAATCAAGAGCGACGCGAAGGATTCTAGAGTATAAGCCTAAACGTAACGAGGGATTACGCTCGAGGTTAAATAATTTTAGTACCGTGTGGCACACTCTGCTTTTCATCCCTCTTTATATGAGAGGTGCTTTTAGTAGTAACGAATATTTTTATTTACTTATCCAAATTACAAATTTATATTAATATTAGATACGTATTCGCAATTTTGGAACTTTATTATAATTGTTTTGCTGGGAACAGAAAATTTTCGATTTGAGTCCTCGATTATATCCTTCCGCGACACCACTGGATTTCTATCCGCCATGGCGCTTCAGCGTGCTTCTACTAAAAGAGTCGCAGAAGTCTCGCGAATACAGTCTAAATAAGAATCTGGCAGCTTCAAATAATTTGCTATTACTTACTTATTATTATTTACTTCTGGCATCATCTTGGAAATTATATATAAACTTTTGTTTTGATATTTGTCATTATAACCATTAGAAGCTGATCTGAGTGTTTAATAGATCCCGTCCACGACATGCTTCGTGGATTCCGAAAATTAAGAATAAAAGAATATGATTAGTTATGTGGATTATATTAGTACTCAGCATTGGTAACTCGCATTTCAATAAACAGGCACACGACGTCGGTTATGTATAAGTGTACACAGAGTTTATGCAAATTAGCCAATAAATACTTTTATAGCGAGAAAATCGTTATCAGGCGCCTCATTTAAGAAAGTCTCTACATTTTGGCTAGTAACTTTTGATTTGTGTCCTTCAGAAGGTCTCTTTAGATATGATGTTCCTAGTTCTGACGTGGCTCCTCAATCCAAAGGTGCCACCTTTATGTTCATATGACTTTCTACAAAATCGAGGATCGAACCTACATTTGTAAACTTACCTACTACTAATTAATATTAATTTCATTAAGATACGGAAAGTGGCTCTTCAATCCTTAGTTTTAATTTGGAATCTGTCTCAATCTGAAGGTAATTTCTGGTATTAACCGTGGGTTTTTAACATCGAATATCCTCCATAGAGTAGAAGGTTGTTTAGTCTTCGCTAAATGTTAAAATGCCCACCCACTTGATCTTGTACTGCGACTGCAGCGGCATGTTGTGAAGCTAACGTGACATTTCCCAAAAGTGACAAAGCTACACGATCAGCTGTACGTGTACCAGCTTAGAAGTACAGGATTGAGTGTCGTATCGGTGAGGCTAGAGTACTTGGCAAGCTTATCTGCTTCCAGGAGGGCAACACTCCCTAGAGTGATGCGCTTTGTGAGGAATTTCGAACTCCTAGTCGAATTTCGTAAGCTAATTTCGAAATTTAAAATGTACGAAACTGCATGCCCTAATGTTGATCCGTATGTCTGTGCCATCGTAGCTCCCAAGCGGGTCAACGGAACGGTTAGGTTTCATCATCATCATATTAGCCGAAAGACGTCTACTGCTGGACATAGGCCTCCCCCAAGCGTCGCCACATTGACCGAACACGTGCGTCTCGCAACCAGCGGATCCCTGCAACCTTCACCAGGTCATCGGGCCACCTGGTGGGAGGCTACTCCAGAACTTTTCTGCTCCATCGGCCATCTGTTATGCGAGCAATGTGCCCTGCCCACTGCCACTTAAGTTTGGCAATTCTTCGGGCTATGTCGGTAACCCTGGTTATCTTGCGGATCTTGATATTTCTGATTCGATCACGCAAAGAAACGCCGAGCATAGCCCTGTCCATTGCCCTTTGAGTGACTGTAAGCTTTCTGATGAGGCCCATTGTAAGCGACCACGTCTCAGAGCCATATGCCATCACTGGCAACACACACTGGTCATAGACTTTGTCTTGAGACACGAATTATTAATTTCAGATAAGCAGATAATTAGTTTATGACGTCGTGTAATTGTGTATAGTAAGTACAAATTTGTGTATCCAACCATTGGGGAGCTATTCAACAAAAACTGTTTCCGCTGGAACTACGTCATCCTAGCGGCACCTTTTTTTTCCTATGCACGTAGATAAAAAAAAATACATTCAATAATTAGTTTGAAACGAGAGGTAAATGTGTATGCTTAAATGAAATTTGTGTGACATAAAACTGCGAAGATAATCAAGTTTCCGCTGCACTGACGTTTGGCTATTTGATGAAAATCATATAAAACGGCTTAGTGCAGAGTTGATTTTTTTTACGCACTTTGCTTTGAATTTGTGTGTAATGATTGTGAAAACAGAATTTGAAAAAATCTTACCGTTCAGAAGATATACACGTAAAAGTAAAATAAGGTTTTTAGGTCCAAGTACTTAAAATAGGAACACTAGAGCCTAATTTGTAACGTTTATTTGTATCTTGTAAGGGTCTACAAAGTCCTGCCAAGTTTCATGTATGTGTTCTTAGTAATTAATGAGCAGTCGCATAATTTACTACGACTGGACCACTATATTGTATGACAACCGATTTTAGGACATTTTAATGGAAATGCAACGTAAAACATATGGCGATAATTCGTGTATTAATGCAACTATTCACATGTAAAATTTCAGCTCATTACACTAAATAATTAAAGAGATATAATTAAAATACCAGAACAACCGCAATTCATGGATAAACCGACCAAGTTTGAATGGCTACAAAAAAGCGGCCGTGCAGTATATAGAGCTAACATTCTAAAATTTCCAGTATAGCATCGTTAGGATGACGTAGTTCCAGCGGAAACAGTTTTTGTTGAATAGCTCCCCAATGGTTGGATACACAAATTTGTACTTACTATTCACAATTACACGACGTCATAAACTAATTATCTGCTTATCTGAAATTAATAAATTCGACGTTTTTCCGCTGCGACTACGTACACGTGGAAAGTTGGACGAGAAGATACCGCGCAACTTCCCGAACGCTGCCCATCTTAATCGGATTCGACGGTTGACCTCTTTCTCGAAGTTGTCCCTACCCAATTGGATCGTTTGTCCTAGGTAGACATAGTCGCCCACAACTTCGAGTGTAGAGTCTCCGACCTTGATAGGAGTGGGTGTAACATAGGCATTCAACATCACCTTGGCTTTGTCCATGTTCATCCTAAGAACCACTCTTTCGGAAGCTCCACTGAGGTCTTTGAGCATTGTACTGAGGTCCTCCATGGTCTCAGCCATAACCACTATATTGTCGGCAAACCGAAGATGAGTGATGTACTCGCCATTAACATTGATGCCTAGCCCTCTCCAGTCCAGAACCTTGAAGACATCCTCCAGTGCAGCGGTAAACAGTTTCGGAGATATGACGTCTCCCTGTCTCACACCTCGCTGCAGAAGGACGGGTTCCGAGGTCTGATCCTGAAGTCGAACTGACATGGTGGCGTTTTTGTACAAACACTTCAACACCTTGATGTACCGGTAGTCGATTTGGCACCGTTGGAGAGACTGCAGTACAGCCCAAGTCTCGAACGAATCGAAGGCTTTCGCGTAGTCCACAAACGCTAAACAGAGAGGCAGGTTGTACCCTTCGGTCTTCTGAATAACTTGCCGCAGATTATGTATGTGGTCTACGGTGCTGAAGCCTTTACGGAATCCGGCTTGTTCGGGAGGCTGGAAATCGTCAAACCTGCGCGCGAGACGATTCGTGTCGACTCTTGAAAACAGCTTGTAGACATGGCTAAGAAGTGAGATGGGCCTATAGTTCTTCAGTAGGGTATTGTCACCCTTCTTGAAGAAGTGTACCACCACACCCTCGCACCATGCCTGTGGCGTTCTCTCCTCAAGTATAACGGAATTAAACAGCTTTTGAAGGGTCTTAAGTACTGGTTTTCCACCCGCCTTTAGGAGTTCGACCGTAATTCCGTCATCACCCGGTGCCTTGTTGTTTTTAAGCTCTTTTAGAGCCATCCTAATCTCGTGCAGGCTGACGTCCAGAATGTCTTCCGTATAGTGTCGGGTCTCTTTACCCAAAAGACAGATCTCTTGCAAAGACCTTGGAGCCCTTATTCCGCTCAATCGCATCTGTAATACTTACGGTATTAAAGCGGCGGAGGTCGCTTTTCAAGTACTTTGAGATCCGTCTATTTAGCTGCCGGTATTTCACCGCATCTTCTGAAGACTGCAGGATCATCTCCATCATTAGCTTAAGAGTAGGATCAGGTTAGGTTTAAATCTGAATAAATATAAAAGGTGTTTTAATTGACCCTGGGTTGTAGCCCTGATGCTGCCGCCAGGTTTATCTGTGGACTAACCGACTCCTCGACAACATAAAAGTTATAGCAGACATCGGGTATAGACCTCATTCAGTTGGTCTTGATGCGAAGTTGAATTAGAGATGTTGAACATGTGAACATGGATGGAGAAAGAAGGCAGTCACAGGAACTCGGCTTTACTATTCGTAGACCAACAGAGTTTGGATTCTGTTGCCCTAATGTCTAGACAAGTGTCCCTACCTAGTTGATAGACTTTGTTGTGATGACCTCGACCTAATGCTAGCAAAGTCTGCAGCCTTACCAACTCCTCGATAGCATACCTACAGCAGAAGTTCGATGCGCAGTTGACTTGGAGAGGGTAGAACTATTTGAACGTAGCGTGATGGTGTTGACCATAGATATAAGGATATTTCTATGGTGTCGACCCGTAATTTTTACAAGCTATCACGCTTTTCAAATGCTTATATTCAATACTTAAATCATGCAATTATAATAAAAATGGTAATGATTATTTTACATGGTAAGCAATGTTTGCTGAATTCTGAACGTTTTTTTCTTCATATTATCCATAATACTTACTTTTAATAAGTTAGAACGACGAATGAATAGGTACTTTATTTCTTTCTTTATTTCTTTTTTTTATTTCACAAAAGGAATTTGCTGGGGATATAAAATCGGCCAAAGGTTTTAAATCGATTCCTTTTGCGGCAACCCAAGAACAGCAAAATAATATATGTAAATGGTATATTTATTTAAAAAAAATATGGTCACAAAGGTCACATAACAAATTATGTTCGTTAATTCTAACATTTTGATAATCTGTTACTTATCTAACAGATAAACATTATCACAACCAGGCCGCTTAATATTAATTATAACTTTGTACTTCAAACTAATTCTAAAAATGCTAAGTACAAAATAAGGCTATACGATAGCACCTAACTTCAGTAGTTGTCATGACAAAAAAACATGTAGTTTAAGTATTGAATCTAAAGTATCACATGTTACATATTAAATTCTTTGGAAAACAACTTTACTTGACTAGTCAACATTGTGCTTCATAGTGATCAGGATGTTGTATACGTATAAGTATATAGCTGTGTGGATGTGTTATTAGACGTGGGTGACTTGTCCGATCCAGTCGCGTACGCTGGAAACCCTGGAGAACACAACGAGGGCTCCGTTGGAGCAGTCGTGGGCATCGTTCTCCACCCAGGAGGCTACGCCGATGACCCTGCCGCTCTCGTCAACTAGACCACTGCCGCTGTCACCCTGGAATCAAATAATACGGAAACTATGAACTGGAACCTGGAATCAAATATTACTAATTCTTTGAGATATGCATTTATTTGATTATTATTTTCTGAGCAATACTCAAATATAATTCAACGAACTTAAAAAAGTACACAGTGCCACCCAACAAGCGATAAATAATGTCTGTTATTCCTCCAACTGGGTATTTTAGGAAATGAGGAAATTCGCTTCGAATTGGATCCACATGTATTGGGGAATACCAGCGACCTTTTGTCACGCTATTATTGCAACAACACTTCTCAGGGCCGTACCTATGTACATATCGTCGGTTAATTGGAATATCCGACTTATACGATATTTCATAAGTGTGAGTTTTAATCTTTTTCGGCAGAGAGACTATGAGATTGATAGAACAGAATAGAATATACTATAGCACACCAAAAAAAATGAGCGTTCGGGTTTTTGTTATTTTATTATAAATTGTTTTATTTCAGACTTTTAGTTTTAGTAATGAACGAGTTCTCCAAATAAGTTATGTGGTAAAAGATTATTTATTTTGCTATCAAAGTTACGCTTATCTTGAATTTGTGCCAAAATAGGAACATAAAAGTGTTACTATGTATATATATTTGGAATGGCCTATTTAGTAACTTTTTTTTGATACCCATATTGAAAGGATAACGAAATATTTTTTTATTACCCCCTCTTTTTTAGGGGGGGGGGGGAAGGCGGGCACCATTAAAAAAAAAGCCTATGTCACTCCCACAATTGAGACAAATCCAACGACACCTCATATATCATAATCATAATCCGTCAAGCAGTTTGGGTAGTAGAGCGTGATTTAGAAATGAACATACAAACATACGCTCGAAAAACATTACCCTCCCGCAGTCGGGTAAAATCAGGGGTATTCTGCGGTGTAAGTACATTAAAATATAAATACATATATATAAAATTATATTGCTATATTAAATACTATACATAAACTTGGTAAGTAGCAAATGGCGTTGCGTTCTGTAGTTCCTGCGTCCACGGGATTTAGAGAAAAATAGCATAGATAAGCGTGCTAGTGTCCGTCTCAAGTATTTTAATGCAGACTTTGTATTTTTGTGCTAAATTTGATAATCTGCCTTGTTGGTCGCAAGTGAAAAGGGCGCGCGTTTTCTGTGTTCGATTCCCAGGTCGTAAAAAACTTTATTGGGTACTAGCTTATGCTAGCAGCTTAGCCCGCGTGAAAGTCGAAAATTACCCCGAGGAAACATATTCCCGGGATAAAAAGTATCCTATGTGTTAATCCAGCAGCCGCATTGCGTAAGTGAATACGGCAACGCAAAGAGTTTGACCGCTATCCAATCGACCAAATCGACCAATCACACAGACGGAAATCCACATCACGTCATTCATCTCGCATGTGATTGGTCTATTGGATAGCGGTCAAACTCTTTGCGTTGCCGTATTCACTTACGCAATACGGCTGCCGGATGTTAGCTACCTCCATACCAAATTTCATCAAAATTGGTACAGCCGTTTGAGCGTGAAGAAGTAACAAACATACAAACACACACACTCACAAACTTTCGCCTTTATAATATTAGTGTGATTAGTTGCAATAGGCAAAAGTATCGCCCCCTTTACATATGATTTAAAATATAACTGGAATTAGGTGTCACAATAAATACACCTTTGCTTAACCCTTTGGGGAGTAGGTACATGCGCGTTATTATTCGATGGTACTTACGTTGCAAGCAGAGTCGAAGCGCGGCGGGGTTCCCTTGACGCACAGCATGTCTTGGCTGTTGTACTGCTCCAGGGCCGAGCACACTTCATTACTCTGCACGGCCAGTTCCATCCCGTGCATGTCGCTGCGCATGGTACCCTGACGGTAGGGAGGGAAAAATATTATTATGAGCTTTCAGATTCTCATTACTGAGAGTGACCTACTTTTCTTATACATCTTATTCCTTAGTCATGCTAAGAAAAGTCATGTTTTTAGAAAGTTAACTGAATTTATATCACTTTCAAAATAATTACTATTCGTTGTAAATTGTGTTGAGACGATTGAAAGGAAAGGCATTGGCAGACACGGTTGTTACGATGTCAAAAAGAAGAAATATTCACGGTCTCTTGAATTTCTAGGATACAGCTGCAATGAAATATTTATTTATCAACTTTGGTGACTTGAGCAATCATCGAGTTGCTAGTAGTTCTAATCTACAACTATGTCGCGTCGGTACTATTCTGCACGATTACATGGTTCACTTTCCAATGCTGCTGGAATTTCCGTGTCAAGTTTACGTACCATAAACTCATACATAAACACATGCCTTTTTTCCATGGGGGTAGGCAGAAACTACAGCACGCCACCTGCTACGATCCTTACATACTTCTTTTGCTTCACTCACATTTATACATCTAGTCATACACACACGCCGCCTATGTTAAATGATTTTATTTCTGTAAGTTGGTTTGTACAAACACTTTTACATGTCGATCATATTTTTTTAAACTAGATGAGGTCGGCGTTTCCTCTACTACTCTTAGAAGAAAGGCCGAAACAAACTCAGAGTGAGTACTGAGTATGAGTACTGCGCACCTGGTCTTTCTGAAGAACATCACCTATAAGGTCTATGTATGTCTTACTAGGGTGTCCCCTCCTGGCGTTTCCATTCTCGTCTGCCTTGTACATATCTTTCGTTAGTCACCTTTCATTCATCCTCTCAACATGGCCAAACCATCTTAACATATTCTTTTAAATTTTAATCACTACATCTTCTTTTAAACCATAACGTTGTCTTATTACCTCATTCGTCAATCTATCATTTAAAGTTACACCACACATACTTCGCAAGGAATCCATTTCTACTGCATTAATCCTACTTTCATGTCTTTTTTGCCATACCCAACTTTCACTTCCATACATAAGTGTAGGCACCAGCACGCTGTTGTGAACGGCGAGTCGTTGTTGAATATTAAAAATAAGCGGGCTTAACTAGGTAGTAGTAGTTTCATCATCATTATCAGCCTTATAATGTTCCCACTGCTGGGACACAGGCATCCTCTCTGTGAGAGAGGTAGAATAAGTAGATGAGATTATTTCTTTTTAACCGACTTCTCAAAAAGGTGGTTCTACGTTCGACTGTATTTTTTTTTGTGTGTTCATCGATTTCTCCGTCAATTGTGGACCGAATTTGAAAAATATTTTTGTGTTTGAAAGGGTATACTCCCGAGGTCGTCCTCGGGAATCTGATGATGGTATACCATGGAAATCGAGGATACTCCTCAAATATTATAGGCATACATATAGCGATTTTGGTATTTTCATCAACAATGCAATCATTTGGAATTGATAAGAAGACCATTGATGGCCACTGGAACTCCGTAAATATAAGTATGTCACGGGTAGGTATAAGATTACATCGAATAGTTAACCGACTATGATGAAGCAATTACTTATAAATAAATGTTACTGATGAAAATGGTACCATCGAACTGATCTGATGATGAAGCCGGAAGGTAAGTAGGCACTGGAACTCCGAAATAAAATAATGTATCCAAGTTGGTTTTGGGCTTATTGGAATCTTCATGGACACCGACTTCGGAAAAGAATGTTATTTTTCACTTTGTAGTGTTTTTTTCGAAAATTTAATTTAATTTAATTTTTTTTGTTACAAAGTTTTTGTTTAGAATCAGAACTTTTAATAGTACATTATGGTACAAGTGTGTAATGTTGGTGATTACCGCTGAGGCGCCATTGAGACCCGAGCCGTTAGGCGAGGGTCTTTAGAGAGCCGAGGACGGTATTCATCAATACACACGTGTATCATACGACGTTTTTCAACACACTTGTGAAGAAAATTATACTAAAAAATCATTTACAATAGTGAAAACGAGTTGTGAAAAATTGTTCGCAATGGCGGGAAAAATTAATCAGTGTTCCTATTTCCTATGCGCGTGCATCTAACAATGGCGATCGGCCATAGACTAACTAGGAATGAGGTTTCTTATTTTTGGCTATTCGCGGATAGTGTTTTAGCCACATACAAAATGGAGAATTTCAAGTTTTCTTTATTACAGAGAAAACAAAAGTTATATTTGAGTGAAAGTTTTATTTATTAAACACGTACAAGTTGAAATTATCTATTTATATACGAAGGTGCATGAAATGAGAAAGCAATTGGTACAATCATTTATTTGTACTATTGAACACGATCCTTTTTGTATCGAAACATTTTTAATAACAAAGCAACTCGCAAAGCAAATAAAAAAACTATAACTCACTTGTGATGTGAATAATAGCAATAAAAAGTCACAGTTTGATTACAGGTGTCACTATGTGCCTAATTGCGGTGAAATTAGAGCCAATTTATGAGCAAGTGTGTCGAAAATAAAGTTATAGCTCTCGCCAAACTTTTTTGAATGAATTTGGCTACAATGACTACGCAGTAGTAAATCTCATACAAAAGCAGCACCGTTTCGTGCCTTGCGCATCGGAAATCCAACTTCAGAAGCCCAGAAGTTTTGCGAGCACTATTGCTATGTTTACAAATTTTGTAAACATAGGTTACACAGGTTAGGAACTTCACTTCTTTTTGCAACCATAATAACTAACTCTGAACCTGAATGCCCATGTATTCTTATAGAAATGAAATACTAACCCCGAAGTGGTCTGTTCCGTAGCCAGCGTATCCGACGTTCAGGCCAACTGGAAGGCTGGGCTGGTCGTCCAGCTTAGCGGCAGCCATGGTTTTGCCGTCCAGGGGCAAGGGCTCGGTCAGCTCGGCCAGTAGGAAGTCCCAGCGAGCTGCCACCTGCAAAGCAAAGTTGGAGGTAAAATAAATAACTGGTTTTATGGCTGACGTCTACGATGTAGGTACATCTTCAAATTATTAAGTGAAACCCAAGAGAGATGACTCAAAGGACCCAAAGGTGGTGGTAAACCGAAACCTTAACACCAACATCAACTATATCAGCACTACTGACACAACAATTACAACCACACACAATGACCTTGACACAACCACGACCACACCCAGTCCGAACGTGATACAACAACTGTCAAAAGCAGGAACTAGCATTAACATCTTGACGACACCATCGGACCTAGCATCAACAGACAAAACAACCGCCACGCAGCAAACGGATCCCGTACCCAACTCTATACCGTGCTTTTTGGCATGGGGAGCAGCAGGTGATCCCGGCATAAGACTACGAGGAATAACCCTGTTTATGAACCGTCCGCAGGAGAGTTTGGGAGTTAGCTTCTGTAGAGTAAGACCGGGTAAGTCCAAAGTAGCCATACCACCTGGCCTCGCGGCCCTGATCAATGGAAGTACCACCAAGACCACCACTAAAGCTGATTTCGGGGTCAAAAGCCGCTGGTGCTGGTAGTTTGGTCAATTGAAATTATTAGTTTTGTCGTCAGTAGATATCGATAGGCACCCATCACGTCTGCGGAGAGTCGCTGGCTGGCTATTTTCATTAGAGCTCGTCAGTCTTGGACTAGCTATGTCTAAGGCACAGTAAAAATATACAAACTACCTACAAACGCTCGAAAGGGCACACTCATACAAACATGCGCATCGACGAGAGCGGCTCGCACTACTGACAGCACTGCAGAAGTGCCTTAATGGTCTCGTCGCCGTTTGTGTGTATGTGCAGTTTCGAGTGTTTGTAGGTAGTTTTCATACTGTTTGTATATTTATTCTGTGACTAAGGTAACGTTAGTTCACCGCTGTTTGCCCGGTATAAACGAGTTATTTATTATGCGTAGGCATTTGTCGTATAACCTATTCTTTGTCTGTCAGATTTCGTAAACAATGAAAATATGCCAACATCGGTTCACAAAGAGTCTGAAAGAATTCTCTTTCTTTGAAAACATCATTTAATTCTGAATAATCGGGATAGGATGACTTGTGGAATTTATGTTATTCTGACACATCATTCTCAACTGTAATGTTGTTTATTTTTAGGTTTCAGGAACACAATGTTTGTCACCAGTTAGGTACATATTAATTTATCAACTAAATATTTAATTATTCGTTTACTGACATGTTTAAGTACAGTCATCGTAAGTAAGGTACAGTCATCATTAGTAGGTCGGTTAATTAATATTAACCTATTATTCTTTGTTTACCTACTTAGTATGATTCAGTCAGCGATGAAGAAAGCCCATTAGCATTGTCAGTTTTACATAAAATCTAAATTGACACAGAATGATTAGATAAACTGCTTTTCTTTACTTTATGTAGATATTTAATTTTCTTCCTATTTTCTATCTGCCCCACTAAAAATAATAGGTACTTTTCATGTTTAACGTTAATACGATTCAGTCAGCAATGAAGAAAGCCCATTAGCATTGTCAGTTTTACATAAAATCTAAATTGACACAGAATGATTAGATAATTTCTTCCTATTTTCTATCTGCCCCAATAAAAATAATACTTTTCTCGTTTAACGTTAATACAACTGAAGTGTTAATCGACTTTTGATGCCGACTATCTCATGTCTTAGAATTTTTGTCTAGCCCAATGGCCTATGGCATCACCCATTGATCTGGTTAGATCGTAAACAGACCTTCGCATCCGTTGGTAATATTTCAATTTTTGTAATAGGAATCTACTTATCACAATCAATCACAACTCTTAATGGGATGCACATGGGATCAATTCAAGCACAACTCGACAAAATGTAATAACATTCTACTCATTATTCATTCATATTCTTTCGCGTTTTGTTTTTACATTTGCTTCCATAGTGATAGTTGTCTATATTTTTGACCCTGTTAAATGGGTAACGGATTTAAATCCCCTGAAGGTATGCCACCAAATTGCTTAGAACCCATAATTTTCCATCGTACCAGTATTTTGTCTCACCTGTTTGAGGTTGAACTCATCAGCGTCCAGCCAGTACGGCCCCACGGTGAACAGCGGGTGGATGACTTGTCTCTTCACGCGGCGGGTGATGCCGCTGTCGTTCTCAGTGTTGTTAGTGCCGGCCAGGATGTACCGCCCGCCGGTGAACAGGGTGCTGGAAACCAAAGGGCTCTGGTAAGAATCTAAGGCATTCTAAAGTTATTCTCAACAATCTCTATTCTACCAGTGGCACATATTTAATATACAGCACGGTCAACTTAACTGAGTATCCGAAATGTCAATGTCACTCCGTCGATTGAGCTTCGCTATTGGTTCACGAGGCTCTGGCGGGGCGCGCGCCGCGTGTGTACCAGGGAGAGAGATCGTTTGATATTTCGGGTGCTCAATGACAGAGTAGTAAGTAATACTACAGTACCAGCGGTTTTGTTGTTGAAAGAAAGAAAACAGTTGTTTTTGGCAGACACAAAAAATATCTTATATCAGTCAGTTATGATTTAAGGGCACTCAAAAAAAGAGTTTTGAAAAACACTAGACCCCTAATGAAAAAGGGTAAGTTAATTATTCATTTATCGATAGGATAGTTGACAATTTTCATCTAATTTTACGTACAGCTAGCATAATCTGGTTTTATCTCAATATACCGAAAAGGGCTAGTTAAATTTAGGTAATCTAGATCCAATATGTCAGCGTACCTAAGTGCAAGTTCACGGGCATGCCACAAATTAATTTGATTGATGCAATTTGATTGCTTCCTCATTCCTCATACGATTATACCATTGGATCATTGTTAACATTTCGTGTTCCGGCTGACAACACATTTTAATTTGGAATTTGATAGTTATAGACTGGACTGGCACATTGGTTACCTACTAAAAACGTGTTTGGCGTCTGCAATTATTTCTAAGCAAATATCAACTTGTTATCCATCATCTATCGTCGATCGTTCAGTTTTTCCGTCATTTGTACCTTATTCCTTAGCCGCACCTACAACCGCATCTTCTAAAGCATTATTTTCTGAACTTTTGGTGAGAATGGCATATTTTTTTTAAGATGAGTATAGAATACAGCATTCATTTACTTGTAACATCGAGCATTCGCAGTTTTTAAAATTATTCGTACCACACTTCGAACACGACGCTCGATGTTTTGTTACAACCTGATTTTAAAAAACCAACGAGCGTTTTGGGGTAACATTTTACATAGCAAAGACACGAGCGTGGGTGTCGTGGAGTGAGGTCAATAATGAACGCAAGGTACAAAGAAATGTTATAGGAAAATGCTCACTCGCCGTGAGCACAACGTCGAACATTCGCAAGAACGTTACATAACATGGAAATGCTTTATGAAATTGTAATTATTAACATTGCCATCTCTTTATATCTTCGAAATTGCTGTCTTTGTTAAATCAAATATGTATCTTTTTATTAAAGTATCCGATAATAGAAACAGGCCAATAAGGAAACAATATAGAAACATGCTACATGTTGGTAGTTATGACACCGCCTTATTAAAGAAAAGTGTTTTATGTATGGGCCCGATCATATTTAATAAAATACCTGATAACATAAACACACAGGCTATTCCAGTCTTTAAAAAGAAATTGACAGATTTGTTGACTAAGAAATGTTATTACTCGATTTGCATATTTTTAAACGATTAATACTTAGATTAATCCTGACATCTGTTCCAATTTCAATGTATTAATTCAATAATGACAGACTAATTAACCAAACTAAGATGATGACTGACTAGAATAATAATGATATGGCTATCGACTGGAATTCATCCTAAAAAATTATCATTAATAATGTATATTTATAAATTTAATTAGTTTTATTTTGACATTGTGCTTGTACTATGCTTGTGTTATGCCTGTACTGTTTTAATTAAGTTTGATTTGTTTTATAAAACTATTTTGCATGCCTTAGTTAAGGTAGAAAGTATAAGGATCACTTAATATTATAATAACATCTGTATCTTGTACCCACTTTCTGAGCAAATAAATCATTATTCTATTCTATTCTACTAAGCATTTGTCTGTATTGTACCATTCGTAAGAACATTACATTACATTGTAATGCTCGCGAAAATGCTCTAGTGTATACACACCGTTACGTTTACCATTAGGCAAGTGCTTTATTCTTATTGCTTTATATTTGGGATCGGACACTACAAAAACCAAACTAAGTATATTGTGTTTGTCAAATGACGCCCTGACCATACCTTTTCGTTGGACCGACTTGGATACCAATCTACTTACAAACAAAATTTTCCAATATCCATTTAAAGTGAATTTTAGTCTAGTACAAAATACCAGTTGATATTATCGCACTCATAAGCACACCACTTATAAGTATGGCTATCCAATGACCCCTTGTTTACATGAATCAGTCTAGACTTTTTGCATGGAAGCTTGCAAGACCCTCAAATTAAGAAGGTGTGAACCAAAGTTGTTTGTAAGCTGTATAGAAATGACGTGACATTCCCTACCTATAGTGTGAAAACTGGCAATTATTGATAAGAACTTGTTATTGCTTAAATTTTTGTTCTGCCCGCTTGTAAAAAAAACAGATGACACAGAATTTTCTCTACCAGTGGCTCATCTGCAGAACTTGGCCCTAAGCGATGCTCCAGAGACATAAATGTAATTCATGAATTTGTTTTATGCTGACATCTTTTTTTTTGTAAAATAATTCTGGCTGTAAATATCTACCTAAGAGTACAATATCGTCGGTCAATGTCGCAGGTTCACGTGGCCGAGGAGTTGGGGTTATCTAGAGTCACGGTACAATTATAAATATTATAAATTAAGACCCAATCACGATGTTATTGGAAAACATTAACTACGAAACGAATGAATTTAAAACACGTAGCATGTATGGCCCAGTGTTAAAATAATTATTATTTTATTGGACAAAATCTTTATGCACCTATTGTCACATGTCGCAAACAAGTCGGTTTTAACGATACTAGTGAGGATTAAAGCGAATCCGCTTGATAAGATATCTTTCATTAGTATTATTTTAAAAGGTGGTTTGAAAAAGTCGAATGCATCCAATTTTTGATAGTATCTAACTGGTACTGGTTTTAGTGATTAGTATTTAGATAGTTTTAGCGTCTGCTTCCTGTTCTGCAACCTATGTCCCTAGATTATTTGACGCGAGTTGTGGTCGTTTTTCTAGTTTTAGCTCCGTGCGAATGCCTGTTATGTATTACCTTACCTCAGAAGTGGGATAAATGAAGGAGATAAGACATAATTACTCGTATATTTGTTTATTTCGTTTTGCACATCTTGATTCACTTTTGGTTACAATAAAAGATACTCAGTTCTTATAAACGGCAAAGATCAAGCCAATTAGCGATTTGCCAACCATGTTTTTGTGATGGACTTTTTTCCCCAAGAACTGGATCTCTTCCTTGAGGGATTAACTGATCATGTCACGCATCTCCTTTGTGTTGTTTATCGACAAACGTATATTATAATAACTGGTTATTCAGTTGAATATATGTATATATTATGACGAACGAGAAAAAACCCAGATGTTTTGTTATGCATGCACATGCTCCGACATTCATCTTAATACCGTGTGGCCGTATTCAACTAAATGGAACCAGTCCAAAGGTGGGATTTACGAAAGAAATATATTTAAATGAGAGTAAACAAATAAAATGAAGGTTTACATTATTTAAGCTATAGAGCAAAAGCTATGAAATATTATGTATTGTTTTGGGTAGCTATTAGTTGATATGTTAGGCTTAACACGCACAGCGATTTTTATTCGCAAGATTTTTTTTCCGCCCAGTCTGGTGTGACCTATGGAAATGTATGAAGCTGCACGCATTGCGGAAAAAATATCGCGGTCAAATAGTACTAAAAAATTCGCGCGAATTTTTATTCGCGCGAATAAAAATCGCAATGCGTGTTAAGCCTTAATGGCAGATCTATAATTAACTAGAATATCATTGTCTCTACCAAACTCTGAACCTAGAGTGACATTAGATAGTAGTTAGTAGATTTAAATTGACTTGTTTTATGAATACCTTCATCACTCTCATGAGTAGGTAATTCAAGGCCGTAGGCCTTCAAGATTGTAAGGATATCGGGTATTGCCGAGAATTTTAATATCTCGCAACAAAATGTTTAAGTTAGTAGGAATTCTGTGAATAAACAAAGCAAAACTGGCGAGAAAAATAAGATAAATCACTAGATTTACCTAAAAATACCGGCCAAGTGCGAGTCGGACTCGCGCACGAAGGGCCATTATTGCAAAACCCGGCAAAAAAATCACGTTCGTTGTATGGGAGCCCCAAGGAAATATTTATTTTAATAGTATTTGTTGTTATAGCGGCAATAGAAATACATCATCTACGAAAATTTCAACTGTTTAGCTATCACGGTTCATGAGATACAGCCTGTTGACAGACAGACAGACAGACAGACGGACCGCAGAGTCTTAGTAATAGGGTCCCGTTTTTACCCTTTGTGTACGGAACCCTAAAAAATAATAGGTACCTGTTTTGCTTCCATTTTGAGTTGCCTACTGCAATAATAAATAACTGTCGTATGATTCCTTGAATTACTCACTGATTTGTTACAAACGATAAACAAACACTGTTTATTAGGTACCAGCTTGTCTTAAATATTAATAGTCGTTTCCTCTGGCAGTGACACTTAACCTTTACACGATGAGTTTACGACTAAATATCGCTAAGAAAGATAACAGTTTGCATTGAAGAGGTCATGGTTTATTAGCAGTTGCGTAGAAGATGGTCAGGCTATGTTATAAACATATGTTTATAGCCTACCTAAGTATTTATCGCTGACGATATGACCATTTTAAACGAACGCGAATGTAAACAGGAAGACTTTGGCTTGGTTTGAGGGACATTTACGTATTTCTAAAGTATCTCGCGATGGAAATAACTTTTTAAATGTAGACAATATTGCTTTATAGAAAAACGTTTTGACAGTGAATGTAGATCACTTTAAGATTAGGGAAAGACTAAAGAAACGAAATATGGAATGTGGAAAAGATAACATTCCTTAAACGAGAGTGGCTACTGAGACGACTCCTGAAAGAGGAGTATGAAAGAAGATGGCATATAGTGCCGCCCACAAAGATAACATTCCTAAAACGAGAGTGGCTACTGAGACGACTCCTGAAAGAGGAGTATGAAAGAAGATGGCATATAGTGCCGCCCACAAAGATAACATTCCTAAAACGAGAGTGGCTACTGAGACGACTCCTGAAAGAGGAGTATGAAAGAAGATGGCATATAGTGCCGCCCACAAAGATAACATTCCTAAAACGAGAGTGGCTACTGAGACGACTCCTGAAAGAGGAGTATGAAAGAAGATGGCATATAGTGCCGCCCACAAAGATAACATTCCTTAAACGAGAGTGGCTACTGAGACGACTCCTGAAAGAGGAGTATGAAAGAAGATGGCATATAGTGCCGCCCACAAAGATAACATTCCTAAAACGAGAGTGGCTACTGAGACGACTCCTGAAAGAGGAGTATGAAAGAAGATGGCATATAGTGCCGCCCACAAAGATAACATTCCTAAAACGAGAGTGGCTACTGAGACGACTCCTGAAAGAGGAGTATGAAAGAAGATGGCATATAGTGCCGCCCACAAAGATAACATTCCTAAAACGAGAGTGGCTACTGAGACGACTCCTGAAAGAGAAGTATGAAAGAAGATGGCATATAGTGCCGCCCACAAAGATAACATTCCTAAAACGAGAGTGGCTACTGAGACGACTCCTGAAAGAGGAGTATGAAAGAAGATGGCATATAGTGCCGCCCACAAAGATAACATTCCTAAAACGAGAGTGGCTACTGAGACGACTCCTGAAAGAGAAGTATGAAAGAAGATGGCATATAGTACCGCCCACAAAGATAACATTCCTAAAACGAGAGTGGCTACTGAGACGACTCCTGAAAGAGAAGTATGAAAGAAGATGGCATATAGTGCCGCCCACAAAGATAACATTCCTAAAACGAGAGTGGCTACTGAGACGACTCCTGAAAGAGAAGTATGGAAGAATATGGCATATAGTGCCGCCCACAAATAAATTGAGATAAGGAGAATGATGATGAGATATATAGCACAATTGGACATAATGGAATACAGTCAGCTAGGCAGCTGTATCATTTCATTTGGCAATATTATTGTAGATAGGCAAGTACCTGAGATAGATTTCAACATTGTACTCTTCAGTTAACATTTTGCTAAACATCTGTTTTGTAAACATTTTCTATGTAACTGTGAAAACTGTGATAAAGAAAAACGAGCAAAAGATAACTTAAGAGCCAATTTTGACTTGTCTTATAAACAATAGTAGGTAGGTATATATTTGAACTTCATTCGTTCGCCAGCCCCACTGATTGCTATATTATCATGATTAGTGGAAATTGGCAAAAACTACAGCCACGGGTAATTTAACCATAAACTGTTTGTTAATTGGGCAAAACTAGTTTTTTTTAAGATAAGCGTTTAATGTTGCCGGAGCAATGGCGGAATGACAACAATGTCGGTTATTAAATAGGTTTTTAGGTTTTTGTCATAAACATTTTGCAGTTTTAAGAGGCGTAACTTATGGCTTGTCCAATATTTTGTTAAATATATTGATGTATTCTCAATGGTAATATTTAAGTTTTTTAGGGTTCCGTATCGGAGCCCTACTGCTGTCACTCACGTGTACGTCTGTCTGTCCGTCGTCTGTCACACAGGTTTTACAGCCAAATGGTTAGAGCTACAGTCATCAAATTTTCACCGTATAAGCATCATCACCAAAGCCACACAAATTGTCAATTTTTTTAATATATGCTTCATACAGCTATACAAAAATTGTGACCTACTCCATCGAGTAGGTTATCGTTGTTTAAAGCTCTTTGAGTAAATAAATAGGTAGATACTGTATTTTTTTTTGAAATATTTGGAAACAAAGGAATGAGATACCACACACCAAAGTCAGATTTTTTTACAAAATGTATTTTGTTCCGAAGAATTTTTTAACTTCCCATAGACCAAAATAAATAAATAACTAATAACTAATTTTTAACTTCAAATTTGGTGACAATGTTTATTATTATGTAAAGCTTATTAACAAATACTAATATATTGATAAATCAAATTTTTTCTATGAAATTTTCTAATTTTTCCTCGAACAACTTGATTTTGCAGATTGGTACGGAACCACTTGTGCGAAGTCACTCACACGACACGCACTGGGCCGGTTTTTTTTATTGTAGATAGGACCACTATCTCACCTCATCAGATGATCTCACATCATCGCTTACCATCGTAAGCGATGATGTGGTCGACGGTGAAGCACGCTTGCCTAGATGTAACACTCTTGACTTGAGGACCGCTAGGTTGTAGCTATCGGGAAACACAGACTCCAGCAGGGAATTCCACTCCTTAGCTGTAGGTACGCACAATGAAAGTATTTCTAAAATGTTTAGTGCGTGTGGGTGGGATGTCCACCATGTACCGATGACGCATCGCCGTACGTCTTGTAGTACAATGATGAAACGGGCTAAGCTGAATTAGATCATGCAATTATTAATGGTGCCTACGCTTTATAAATACGTTAAAAATTTCTTAAATGATGGAGTATCTTTTGCTACCCTTCACCAAACCTTTTTGTGTCCTGATATGTTATTACTTTGTGGAATCCTAGACAACCCTGATCATAGCCAGACTATAGACGGAATTAATTAAGTATTTACCAGTGCCCAGCGGTGAGGATCCACGTGGGGCTGATGATAGTGCCTCCGCAGGTGCCTCCGAAAAGCACAGCATGAGGGAACCGCTCATTCACGGGCTTCGGCACGGGGGCGCTGACCACGGGGGCGCTGACCACGGGGGCGCTAACCACGGGGTCAGCTGCAGGTGCCGCCTTCGCATCCGCGTCAGTCTTCGTCGGCACATTGGCTGGAAACAGAAGTGGCCAAATAAAAGTAAGTTTTTAATACTGTACAGGATTCGTTGGACCTTTAACTTAAGTTTATCTAATACATACTTAAACTAAGGAATAGTTTTTTAATAGCCGTCATCAACGTAGCTTCTGGCACCTACTCAGGTAAGAGGTTTGAATTTCGAATGCAGTTTTGACTTCCAAAGATATTTTTACTGCATATTGAGACTGCTCTTGACCACGATCTTGCCGATGCACGATGGAAGAAGCCGAAGTAATGGGTTGTATGTTTTTGGTAAATTGTTTTAAAGATTTTGTAGTGTCCGCGAACTCAATGAAAAATACCCAAGTTAATAACTTAGACATGAAAATATTACACACCAATTTATATATAGGTGCGTGGCGACCGATACCAGGAATATCATGACTACAATTATTTACCAATAACAATAGGTATTTCCAACATTTAAATGAACTCTCAAATTGTCGACGAAATTATTTCTATAAGCGATCTCCATATTTTTTAAATACTAAAGCAGGAATCAATGTGTTTGTATGACTCATGATGTCTCATAGTTATAAATAAATACCGTAATCAAACTGAATATTAAACAAGCAATAACTTGACCCACAAATCGATAAAAAATAACATGTCTACGCAGAAATCCTACCTGTAATGATAGCATTAATTAGGATAATTGTAATTACTAGCTAGATTCCAACACAACAAAACTAGGTAAGTAGTGGAATTTTATCTCAGAAATAAACCGCAGTTTTCCCTAAGATAATTAATACTGACGTGGGTAGCATGTGAGCGATACAAATTGCTCACAACACGACCAGGGCAATTTATTGTTACCATGTCCATCGCCAGAGCAATTATATAACTGCGATGGGAAACTGAATTGGATTCAGTTGATAGCCCTTGAATACAAGTAGGTTCTGTATCGTATTTTCATGGTAAAGGTCAAACATAGTAGTACTTTAAGTAGCTAGTGGGCATTTTGACCTTGTGGTGTTGTCCAGGAGAATTACTATTGATGTGTTTGCTTTTTTTGCGGGTAGATGGAAATACTTAATTATAACCTACCGTCATTTTTGTTGATAAATGGCATTAGATTATGCTTGAGATGTCCAAAACAATCGATAGCTATAGTTTTTTTGGCAATAGTTTTCAATGAAGAGCATGCAATCTACAGTCACATCTATTCAATATATATTATTATAAAGCTGAACAGTTTGTTTGTTTGAACGCGCTAATCTAAGGAACTACTGATTGAAATTGAAAAAATATTTTTGTTTTGGATAGTCCATTTATCGAGGAAGGTTATAGGCTATATAACATCACGCTACGACCAATAGGAGCGGAGCATAAATGAAAAATGAAAAAAAAAAAACCTTTTTGAGAGCTTCCGTTGCGTGCGCTGCGTAAACGGTTTAAGTTACGCCACAATCATGTATATAGGGTAGATAGGGTAGATGGGTAGGTAGGTAGCCAGTTGACGGGAGCCAAGCCACGTGGGACTGCTAGTCTACTCAATAACTTTAACTGTGTCTTCAACCAACCTGATTGCTAATTTAAATTGATAATATAACATTATAATAAGATTTGTTTTTTTAAGATTTCACTCAAAATGTAATCTCCACTTGGAGTTAAGCTCGCATTTGTACACAATTTGTGTACATGTATTGTTTTGGTGTACAATAAAGAATTAATAATAAGATTTTCTTGCGCCACTTGGGCAAGCTTAAGTCCACTTTAAGTCTTTCTGAAAGACTTCCACTACTAGACAGCTTGCCCAAGTGGCGCCAGAAAATCTTATTATTAATTCTTTATTGTACACAAAAACAATATATTTCTTTCTGCTAAAATGATAGTAACTATTACGGAAACATTTCTCCGTTGCTAGGCAACCTGAGTGTTACAAATCGTATCCGGGTTATTGATGATAACGGCACTCAAATTCGATAGTGGCTAAGCTTTGCTTTAATCGGTCAAGAGGGTATTTTTGTGTTCGAACCAGTTCGTTCATTGATACACTTCATGGACGAATGGGGACATTGCTAACGGGTTTCTAAATGTTTTTTTTTTATCGATCATAAAATGATGGGGCAGAAAGTTTCTAAAGTGGCGACGGCGAACCGGAAGACGTTGTTTTGGAAGGCCTCCTACCAGGTGGACCGATGACCTGGTGAAGGTTGCGGGGATCCGCTGGATGCGAGATACACGGTACCGATCAATGTGGCGACGCTTGGGGGAGCCCTATGTCCAGCAGCGCACGTCTTTCGGCTGATATGATGATGAAACGTCATAATGTTCATAGTACATATTTAGGTACAGTGTAGTGTTTGAAAACAAAAGAATGGGAATGGTATAGTCCTACCACACAAAATATATGCGTTTTTGAAAGGAATAATTTTCAACATTTTCATCTTAAAAAATAAATATATAAAATGAAAGTTTAATCCAAATAATGTGTTGTGTTTTTTGCGTTCAGTTCGAAAGTGATAGTTTCCAGTTTTAGTATAAATAGGTCCGACATTTTGATCAAGTCATTTCATTATTTTTATAACTTCATTGTCGTATTCAAACCAGGTTGTCGTAAAATATTCTTGGTTGTAATTATTATCGTCATAATTATAGGTAAACCCACTATTTAGTTGCTGGTTTGTCAATTGGGTGATATTTATTGAACTATTGTTATTTATTATTGTAATCAATTATGTGTTGCATTCACCCTAAAAGACATGGCAGATGGGCAGAACGATGATGATTGTAGAGTGTAGACAAAATACTTGGATATTTTTTTAATAGTCTTGGAATGGTTTAAACGTCATCTGCAAAAATGAGCCTTAATTTACGTCAAATCTACAAATTCTTATTAAAACCTTGTTTCTTCAAATAGTTTACTCACGTGGTTAATTACATTGCACAACTACTAATGATGTGTGTGTTCAGCTGACAATTATTTATAAGACTTGTTCTTTTTCATGTCCTTGATGAAATAAATATTCGAGCTTATTCGTTTTTTCTGTCCTCATTAGAAATGAAACCTCAGCAATTGATTTGTTTACATAAAGATAGGCCTATTCCCGAAAAGCCCTTAAGGTCCGATGCGACGCGACACGACCAAATATACTTTGTATGAAATTTTATGAGATAAACCGCACTACGCGGCAGCGGAACTACGCGACGCGTAGTGCGGTTTATCTCATACAATTTCACACTTTATCTCATCATACGCCTAGTGCGGTCTGACCTGTAAGGCAAAGCAAAGTCATGAATGAGGTAGACTTACAGTAGAAAAACTCAACAACACATTCTCGAGTTTACCAGGGCTCGACCAGGGATGCCCGTCAGCCTGTTTTTGCATATAATAACATTCATCAATCTATATTAATAATATGTGAATTACCTACATTTTGATGAATTATTCGTATTTATTAGGCACAGCTACAGAGTACATACAAGAGGCTCTAGACAAGTGGCATTTGATGTCAGCGATGGCGACAGTTGAAATGTCAAAATGTAAGGGATTGATCACATGATTTTTCGATATCGCTTGTCAATCACATACAATTTTGCCTTTTTATCAGACTACGGCGAAGCCAAAAGGAAGGGTTATGATTTTAGCAGTCTATGTATGTATGTATGTTTGTATTTACGTATGTGGATGCGTATCGTCTAAACTATGCATCCGATTTTGATGAATAATGTGTCAATCGATTCGTTATTATGGCCCGGGAAACAATCATTCTGCCTAGCCTTTTCCTATGTTGGCCTCGGCCGGATTCAGCTGAGTACCAGTGTTTTACATGGAGCGACTGCCTATCTAACCTCCACAACCCAGTTACTGGGTAACACTATAGCTCTTGGCAAGACTGGTGTCAGATCTCAGGCTTCTGACTATCCGTAACGACTGTCAAAGATCTTCAAATGACAGCCGGGACCAACGGCCTATCGCTTATTATGGCCCGGGAAACATAGGCCAAAAAGAAATCCGTAGTCGGGTTATAGTTTTTACTTAAACATTTTGCTTGTTGACAATCGCTATCGCCACGGTTTCGATGTTAGAATGTCACTTATCTAGGGCCTAAGGCAGGTAAATTCAGTGCGTGTATTATTTTGATATTTAAATACTTTTACATACATAAAATTTACACTTTTATTTTTTAATGTTTGTAATCGTTGATTAAAATTTTTTTTTTCATTAAAAATGTCATAAGAACCAAATTTAAACAATATTACCAAAGTTTTATTATTATATATCTTTTAAACAATGTTTTATAAAGTGTTGCCATTATATAGATAATAATAAAATAAATTTATAAACACTAACACACTTTACAACGAAGTAAAACAACAATCTGTAAGGTGTAAAAAATGTAATGCATGAAATAAAAGGCTTTTTTTACAAACCTAAAATGACGTCTGTAAATCCCCGAAGGTTTAGTCAGCAGAGGTGCCCCTTACAGTACCCCCACATTTTGCCAGTTATGTTTAAGGCGCTATATACGCCCCAATGTTCTCAGTACTGGCCGTGCGCCCGCTCGATGCCAAAATATCAATATTAAACCTCCTTTTGAACAGTTTTGTTTGTAATATATTATTTGATTTACGTATGCTATGTTAGTTATGAAGAAATTCTAGTCATAAATTTTTCTGTGTAAAAATATTTTTAAACATCCAATCCATCCGTCGTTTTGGAGGAGTTTCCAAAAGATGCGAAAAAATATCGTGTTGTTAATTACTTTTTTAAAGCAAAACTTTTTGAACACAAAATTAAAACCGGCCAAGTGCGAGTCGGACTCGCACACGAAGGGTTCCGTACCATTATCGCAAAACACTGCAAAAAAAATCACGTGTGTTGTATGGGATTTTTGAACACAAAATTAAAACCGGCCAAGTGCGAGTCGGACTCGCACACGAAGGGTTCCGTACCATTATCGCAAAACACTGCAAAAAAAATCACGTGTGTTGTATGGGAGCCCCCCTTAATTTATTTTAATTTAATAATAATTATTTTTTGAAGAGAATATACAACTAAACATTCTGTGAATATTTCAAGCGTCTACCTGTTGCCGTTATAAATATCGAGCAAAAAACGGCAAAAATATCACGTTTGATAAATATTTATTTTATACTGTTTTTAGTATTTGTTGTTATAGCGGCAACAGAAATACATCATCTGTGAAAATTACAACTGTCTAGCTATCACGGTTCATGAGATACAGCCTGGTGACAGACGGACAGACAGACAGACAGACGGATCGCGAAGTCTTAGTAATAGGGTCCCGTTTTTACCCTTTGGGTACGGAACCCTAAAAACCTTGTGTTCAAAATTATATACATGAATCAATAATAAATATATAACCATTTTTTTAAACCTTTTAACCTAGCCGTTACTTGGGAGTATGCTTTAGAAAGTTACCGTTTTACGGCACTAAAGCGCATGTAGGCCCCCTTAAGTCCCGTGATATAGATGGCGAACCTATTGCCATAAATCGACCACAAATCCAGATCCCTGGCTGCTTCTGAGAAATTCTAGATGAAAATCCCAATAACACTTTGCAGAGCCGGGAATCGTAAGGACCTCATACTCTGCAGCAGCGCTTGGGACCACTACACCAACGACGAATTGCCTGCCTTTTTCATGATTAAATTTTAAATATAAGTAGCCACAGCCACATATCAATTAATACAAGGAAGGTAAATTCAGTGCGTTTATTATTAGTTTGATATTTTTAGCTTAAATAGGTACTATGTTGTAATACATAGTTACTTGTTTACAGCGTTTGATTGGTTATATGTATTTTGGTATTAAGCTGGCTTTTGTCAGTGGATCTTTTGTTATTCTTCTACCTGCGTGAAAATTATCCCAAGAGAATACATACACGGAATAAAAAAGTACCCTAATCCAAGACATGGTCTACCCGTGCGTCTAGCTTCATCCCAATCCGTTCAGCCGGTCAGCCGTTCTGGCGTGATTGACTAACAAACATCCATCCATCAAAACTTTCGCATTATATATTATTTATTAGTATAGATCTTTGTGGGGCAAATGACAACGCTGTTGGCGTAGCTGAATTCTGGTCAAAATATATTCAATTTTGTAATCATCGATACGACGAAGAAGAAGTATTGAGTATAATATTAGTATGGATAAATTCGTAATGTTATGCTATATTGACCATATCATGCAAGTAAAACGAGCGTGCTGTGTGAAAACCTTGTCGATACCTAATGTGTTTTATATAGAACAACAATGCCAGAGCAATTTCCTGAATATTAAAAAAGTATTAATAAATTCAAGTGGTCTTTGGCTAGGTTTATACTATCTAAGATTGAATAGGTATCACTTTTTTATAGGACATCTATAATTATGAATGACATATTTTTTAACACTACTAGGTACCCCCAAAAAATCTTTTGTTTATGTACTTACAGTTTTCACTGGTAGAAGACTGATTTAAATGTAATATCAATTGAAAAAACAACATAAGATTATTATTTGTACAAAACTGCATTTTTCACTGTTTATTAAATATAAACAAAGTAACACGTTGAAAACAACACTATCACATTATTTACTAGAATTTTGTGCAAGCACCGTTTTTATTAGAAAAAAAAATATTGATATGTAATCAGGATTTGTTTTATCGCACTATCTTGCATTCACAAATTACCTTCACTAATTTTTATCGATCGGTTTTCATTTGTCGAATACTTATCATGAAAAAATACCCGGGCTTTTTTAACGGTTTCTGTATCAACAAAACAATTTTATTTATGTTTCCAAAAGATATTAAAACTCCTTACCTGCATATCCTTCAGTTTCACTTTAAAATTACCACATTATTATTTTTACCGTAATGTTTTAGGCACAAAAATATAATTAATTAAGAAATAATTAGGGAAGTCACTCACTTGCTTTTACAACTTGTTGTATATCGTTTCCCCCCGGGGCTGCGACCGCGAGGACGGCCAGCGCAGAACACACGATCAGCCGGCTTGAGAACATCGTGCAGTTTGTGCGTACGCGCAGCCGACCACTTTATATATCAGACTTTACTTACTGCGGCTGTAGCGCTCAACTTGACGGTTGATTATACAAAGTTTGTGCGATGATTGGTGATATTATTTTGAAAAATACGTTTTCGAAAAAAAATCTAAGTGTCTACTATTTTTAGTCCTCATTAAAGTTGTTTAAAAGAATAGATCAGGTTCCATTATTTTCTGATTTTAGTTTATTTTCATTTTAGTTTAGTTATATTTCTCTCTTCCTACTATTCATATAAATTGCCAAGTAACTTTTTTTTTTATTTATTTAAAAAAATAAATCTTTAATAAAGGTATACATGCTGCTAAGGTCATTTTGCACTTTACTCGATTTCAGATCTTGTGTTTTAGTGGATATTTTCAATTATTGCAACAAACAAAATACACGGTACAACGTGCGTAGCCTAGACTACGCATTTTTTTAATAATAGTTGATTTTTATTACATTGATAATGTTTTAGCGGGTAAAAGTACTCATGTATCTATTGTGCTATGTGGAAAATCGTAGCTGACTCATTCACTGTAGACAATAGTATTTAAGTTTTGTGATAGACTACCGGTATAAACGTTTTGTTTAGGTTTATTTTATTTTTCTGAATTACCAATCAATGTATTTTCCCTATGGATCATTACAGGGAAAATTACATCTGATATGATTCATAGATACACAATAACAAAATATGCATCTAGTCAATAACTAATCATCAATATAATAATAAATTGAGAACCCAATAAAACAGGCTATGACATCACCGTAGTACATCCTATACTATACATCATTATTTAAATATTGGATAGGTCATTAAGGTTTTTCTCTTGTACATGCATTGTTAGTTTTCTTATTCACAAGTCAATGCACTGTTATCATTACTGGTAATCCAGTGTGTACCAGGTAGTTAGTAATTTTTCTATTCTTGCTCAAACAGGTTGAAAGATAACTACCAGAAAACAGCTTTGACTCAGAATCTGTATAGTGCATACATTCTGATTCACGACTATTCGGGATTGCGTGTTGACATAAATGATATTAACGGTTTTAATAATTAATTTAATTGAATCATCACTTGTGTCAATAACTCCACTCAAAGTTAGTTGTTAACACGAGGTTAAATAACAAATATGTTATACACTATTGAATTAAACCCAGGTTGATTGTGTACGACTGGGTGCTGAGGGGCGAACTCCAACCGGGCGTAGACCTGACGTGCCCGGGGAAGTTCGTACAGGGAGGCAGCGTTGCTGGCGACGACTGCTGGCTTTTCTCAGGTGGTGAGCCACATACGGCGCTTAGACCTGGGGTTGGCCCTCAACAAGTCGGAGGCCATTTCCATGTGCTGATGGTGAGATTTGCCAACGAAAACAAAAAAACAATGCGGGCTATTGAAAAGAGGCGAAACATCGGGATGTTTTAGCCAGTCAGGCTCCGATATGAGCCTCTGTTCTCACTAGATGGACAGTATCTAAAACAGTGGAGACCCAGTGGTAACAGTTGTAGATACGGGTTTGAGGTCGTGGGTATATAAGTGTTAGAACCCAGCCCGGCATTTTAATTTGTTTAATTTTTTTCCTCGCCACTGCCCCGGGGGTGAACTGGCATATCCTAGAACCAGAAAATCTTAGACATGTGATATCTGCCAACAGTACCAACACTGGTTTGGCCCTCGTAGTGGAATATCGCCCACTCCCTTTCACCCAGAAGAGGCTTGTGTCCCAGCTGTGTTATCTAATACATAGGTCGCATTTACAAAATCATGTCACGCGTCAAATAGCCTACAAATTCGAGTTAATTCTAGCTTCTAAATACGAAAACTGTAATTAACGAACTCGTAGATTTAACCCGTAGGTAGGAATCTAATAAATAATTATTTTAAGTGTCTTTCTAGAAAGTCATGGTAATAAAGGTGATAATTGCTGGTAATAAGGGATCTCTAACGTCAGCAAACTGACGAAAATCTTCACCTTGCCATTGTACACTGTATGTATAGATAAAAGTTAAGCATATGCGGGTACTATCGACTTTTTTACGTACAAGAGCTATTTATATCTGTAGGTAGGTACAAAATTTTACTTCTTTGTTATTGTTTGGCGTGGAGTTTTTTTTTCTCAGAAGGAGGGTAATGTATCCGTTAATGTAGGTATGTAAATTAAATTGAACGCGCACCTATCCGCGCCGCACGAGCCGCATTTTAGCAAAATGCTGTAGGTATACGGATGCCACCAATACGGAGAGCTGTAAGGATTTTATCACGATTGTACGACGTACACTATGAGGATTTTGAAAAATAAAACATGATTGCGGCTGTTGTTTGCTGTAGTTTAGTGGGGTTTTTTGATATTAAATTTTTTTTAGTTTTTCTGTTGATAGGTAGTTTATCATGACATAGAAATAGCAATTGCCCGGTTATTTGACTTACTGATATTATAAATACTACTTCCTGGGTACAGTGCTACTAGTACTAGTGAGACACACGCAATGAGGTACCCATGTATGTACTGTAGTTGTACACAATGAAAATTAGTCATACATAATGTACAGAATCAAAAATCGGTCTTCTCATCTGATATTTCGTCAAAACACCATTGATCTAGAAGTCTTTGCTAAAACAAAACAGCAATGTAGGCCCAATGCTATTTCAGAAAATATGTGCTTACGAAACTGAACGTGGAACCTAAGACAGAAACTCGCTTGTACGATACGACTACATACAGAAAGCAAAGCTAACAGAAATCTCTATCCCTAGACAGCAAGTTTCGCCGAAAACTTTGTTGATAGAAAACATTGTTTGTAGATATCTCGGTCCATAGGAAGCACTGTTGACAGAGATCTCTGTTCATAGATAGCACTTCTTGGCGTAAACTTTGTGCTTAGAAACCACTGTTTCCAGATACCTTATAGTTCACAGAAAGCGTTAGGAGAAGAAACTATTAATATATTATTTAATTTCACTTTTCTGGCTCTGGCAGATGTCCATAACAAAAACACGAAACTGATTGGAAGCCATACCAAATCCCACCAGGTTCTCCAGTTGGGAACGGCTACTCCGTGCGACCGCAAGCGTCCTACGCTTCACATCTCTCTGTAAAAACCGGACTGAGAAAACCTTCTACAAGTGAACGAGAACGAATGCAGAAAAGGACCCAGACTGGCGAAAACAGAAGAAGGCCGTAACTTCTACACCGAAACAGACAGGTAAAGCGTCAGATACCCAGATCAAGAAACAGATAATAGAAGCAGAGTTTCTCCAGGAAGCGGAGAAAGTACTCGTGTCACGCAGCAACAATTCGCTCAAGAAATAGCGAGGATGCGTGAACAGAAAACATTAGACAAAGATAGTCAACTGCGGCTGCTACAAATGGAAGTCTACAGTTCTGGTCACCCCTTCTTTTTTTTTGGGTTGGAAATCATCCAATGACTTCTTCCGCTCTGGGTGAGGCGGGAAGGCGTGTCAGACGTTTGCTGACTAAAACCCACCCGTGTTCCTTCAGTTGCTTAAGCCAGAGCCGCGGTAACTCTTTTTCAAATTTATCCGCGACCCAGTCCCAGGTACTTCATCCCTACCGTTATTTGGGAACCTGGCGGTGGCGCGTTCTGTGGACCATGAAAACACATAGGCTCGGACTTGTGCAGGGCCACCTCGAGTCCCAATTGCCGGATCTTCTCAACGACTGTCGCAACCCCGCGTGTCGCTAATTCAGCCGCCGCCTGGTGCGACCTCCCCTGCGCCAGGACCAGCGTGTCGCCAGCGTAGCTAATTACGCTGACGCCGCTAGGGAGGTCGGCGCGCAGCATCCAGTCGTACCCGATATCCCACAAATGCGGCCCAAGACCGATCCCTGTGGGACACCGCACGACATCTCTCGCCGGTTCCACTCTCCCTAGTGACCGGGGTAGATGACGGCCCTGTCCGTCAAATAGGCCTCGATCACGCGACAGAGGTAGGGCGGCATCCGGTGATACCGGAGTTCTTCCCTGATGTAACTCCAGGGCAGGGTGTTGAAGGCATTGGCGATGTCTAGACACACCGCCAAGACGACCCCACCCAGGGCCACTGCATCACAGGCACCGTAGAGCGACACCTGCGCAAGCTAAACTGGCTCTCCGCCAGATCCGGCCCACCCGCACCAGCTGCCCAACGAGGCGCTTTGCATTAACTCTTTCAAAGAGTTTGCCCACCTCATCGAGCAGCACAATGGGCCGGTGAGCGGACGGAGAGTCCGCTGGGCGCCCCAGCTTCTTAATGAGGACCGGTTTCCCCGTCTTCCCGCTGGAATTGGCCCCTATCCAAGCATGCGCTAAGGAGCCCCCTTAGTCGAGGCCCGAGAGCCTCCAAGGCCAGGACCCAGGCTTTCCCAGGTAAGCCGTCGGATCCTGGGGCGGTATTTTTGACATTCAGCCTACGTACCGCCAATCTCAGTTCTACCTCCTCCAGTCACCTCCCTGGAGTTAAAAAAGAAAATCAGCCGACCGAACGGCTGATTTCTCTTTCTTTTTTAGGGTTCCGAAGTCAACAAGGAACCCTTATAGTTTCGCTCTGTCCGTCTGTCCGTCCGCAGCGTAGCTCAGAGAATCTAAGTACTAGAAAGCTATAATTTGGCAGGTATATACATATTAATAATTCCGACAAAGTGGTAACATAAAATTACGAAAAAAAATTTTTTTTCGGGTACCTCCCATAGACGTAAAGTGGGGATGTATTTTTTTTTTCTCATCTATCCCACGGTGTGGGGTATCGTTAGATAGGCCATTCAAAAATATTACGGGTTTGTTAAAACCATTTTTCGATTTAGAGATTCGTTTGCGTAAAATTAAGCTTTATGTTGTTTAATTTATGTTAGAGTCAAGTGTCCCCCCCCCTGCCAGCGAAATGGTTGCTCTTGGCTATGTGAAAAAAATCACGGCAGTAGTAAATATAACGAAATTAAAAGGAAAATTATCACGAATAACAAGGCTTTACAAGTTTACGAGTAATAGTCGACCAACTTATAAAATGTACTTGAAACAGTATTTTTTTTTTTACAAATTCCTTAGGAATTTTACTAAAATAAAGTTGATAGCTGTGTAAAACAGAGTAAATATAATGCTTATGAACCATGTAAAAATATACAAAAATGAAATCATAACAGGCTTTACAAGTTTACGAGTAATGGTCGACCAACTTATAAAATATATTTGGCACAGTAAAATTTTTGTACAAATGCCATTGAAAAATTACTTAAATAACATTGTTAGCTGTGTAAAACAGATAGTAAATATATGCTTATGAACCATGTAAAAATATACAAAAATTAAATCATAAAATCCTTAATAATAATGATTTCTAAATGAATAATGTTTAAGCTCGAATAAAGCATTGGAGTGGCCGGAGTCGTTGGCAGTACCAGAACGTAATTACTTATTTTCTTTTGTCGATATCCTTCTATAAAGTCAATATTCGACCCGACTTCATCACTAATTGAGTAGCGTATAACTTTCCAGAATTAAATAGTGAATACCGCAGATTAGAGGATTCACCTCTAATCTGCGGTATTAGAGGAGATTAGAGGTGAATACGTACGATTTTTTACAATTTCCGTAAGATAAATAAACAAGAAGCGTGCACGCAAGGATCCAGGAACGAACTATACTATTCCCCGTGGCTCTAACGCGCGCTCCTTTCGCAATTTGCACCCGCGGTGGTACTCAAATAGATAATATTTTTCTAACTTCAGTTGCGAAGTTGGATTTTATAACTCCTTCTTCAGTTACCAGTTAGTCCTTATTTAGTTTAAACCAAGAGTAAATAGATTACATCTAGGCAAGCGTGCTTCACCGTAGACCACATCATCGCTTACCATCAGGCGAGATAGTGGTCAAAATCGAGAATATAGATTAAAAAATCCTATGTGGGCCCGTTTTTAGACTTTGTGAGCCGATGAAACCGTTCTAATGTTCATGTAACAACAACAAAACCCTCTTTTTAGTCCGCGTTATTATGCAACTTCGGAACCCTATTACTGCGCGTGGCCCGACACGCACTTGGCCGGTTTTATTTCTTTATTTGATTGATACCTAATAACTGGAAAAATATTACCTGGTCATTGAAAATTAACCTGGTATTTTATAGGAACGCTTCGAGCTAGTACTAGTAAGCATTATGTTGCAATAGATTGTTGTTTTAGGAATCTTGAATTATTGCGACTGATTTTGCATATTATGTAGGTATAAAAAGAAAAATTTACATGATGCGACAAAATCCCATACACCATTTAACAGTTCCACGCAAAGATACCTACACCTTTTGAAAATACCATAATTTGCCGTGGAAAACCGCCTTTTAAAGGTTATCGAATCGTATTTATCACGTAGTTTCTGAGGCGTGAGAAAAGTGGATTATTCACGACAGTTATAGGAAAATGCAAATTAATTATATTCGAAAACATAATCGTTTCCTATATTTTATGTATAGGTCGAGCCATATCTATTTATTTTTTCACACGTATTTAGCTAATGCGGGTGAAGCTGAGACGTTCGTGTTTTTGCTAATTTTAATATTATCTGCACGAGACCTGTGCGTAGCATGGACTTAATATAACTACATATATCAGGACTGAGCACTCCAAAAATCGTATCATACAAAACTGAACCATATATGCTGCACCTTAGGTTTACTTTTGTTAGGTAATCTTAACCGAGGCAAAACGAGCCGAGAGAGATAGCTCGAAGAAAGGCGTTTGTCCCTTTTTCTCACTTGCCAACAGATGAAAAATGTTAAAGATGGTAGAAACATGGGTATGCCATATTTTACCAACTACAAGTACATTTAGTAACATATAAATATTTATAGCTATACGAAATTTTATTTATAGTTTTACAATCTGTACATAAAGTAAGTAATTTTATTTAAATAAAATAATCTTAATAATATGATTGTTTGGTAGGTATCATAAAATTACTCTGGTATCACTGAAATCTGACATCTGGTGGTGTCATAGCGACCTTTTTCTGTTATTATTTGAAAACGCATAATGCATTTTAAGTTTTATTGAGCTACGTTGCTTTTTTATAGTGAAAATGGTGAAAAGGTGTTGTGTCAAGACATGTAAAAGTGAATCATACGGTGGTTGTGGCATTTCATTTCACCGGTAAGGAAAAATAAAGATTTTGTTTATTAACAATAAGTAGTTTGACCATGCTCTAGACGTTTTGTGGACAGAAGACATTTAAAGTTTTAGTTTATTTCTAATTGAAACTATAAAATAAATGGAATAATTATTATAACTTTTAATATTATGAGTAAATAAATACAGATTGTACCTATGCGAGTACATCGCATGATTGAAATAGCGTATATTTGTGTTGGTTACAGCTTTCCATCAAAAGAAGAAATGAAGCAAAAATGGGCGGATGGTTAAAATTTCAATTATGGGCCGTCGATTTTTGGCACAGGGAGGGTGGTGGGGGGAGGGGGGGAGGTGTGGCTACCCCCCAGTACTATTCCCACTACTCGGAGCCCCATGGTTATGGAGATATCCATGGTTAAAGTTTCCAGGTTAGAATTAAAATTTCCATAAATATCCATCGATTTAAGGGGCGCAGAGGGAGGGAGGGTTAAGGGGGTTAAAGGGGCTACCTCACTGTACTATCCCTACCCCACGGAACCCCATGGTTATGGAGATATCCATGGTTAAAGTTTAGATTACTATTTAAGCAACAAACTCGACGGAGCCCCGCTGCGCGGGGCTCCTATTTCTGTCTGCAGGGTCTAAAGTAACCTAACATGAAGGAGATGATGGGAGCTGAGTTCGCTCGCTTTGCTCGCTCACTTCAGCTCCCGTCATCTCCTTCGAACCTAACCTATCCGTGTCGGGTTGCCCTAAGCTCCCGAGCTCGCTTTGCTCGCTCTTGGACTGATTTTAATTTTTTTCTCCCCGAAAAACATAAAAAAAAACATAAAATTTCCGAGTCTTGAAAATTTGTAAAAAGCTTTCTTTTTATGAGTACTACCTATACAAAAAATATGAACTTCCAAATCAGCGGCCCATAAAGGAAATTTTATCCGGGCGGATGTAATTCCATCAGCCTTGTCAGGGACCTCACGTCCCACGTATTATTACTTAAACACACCTTCATATCAAATAAAGTGTAAAATAACCATTTTAAAACGGTCTTTTATTGGTGTCCTCCACCTCTACCCATAAACCGCAATACAATGTTTGTCACATACACTTAGTTTTATTTCCCTTTGCTTCATTTAAATACCCATACACCAGCTCTGTAGACCACACAGAAAAAAAACCGGCCAAATGCGTGTCGGACAAGGGCGTCGCCAAGAGGGGCAGCTCCCCATCCCCCCCCCCCCTATAGAGATTCTAAAAATGTTGCCCAATGTCACAGCCAATGTAAAGCAACCAAAATCCTAAATCTTTGACTTAAGGTAGAGCGAACGTTTAGCAGCCTCAGAAGACTAAAAACCTGGCTAAGAAGCACTATGGGTGAAAATCGCCTCTATGGTCTGGGCATGATGAGTGTGCACAGAAAACTTATTTATGGTAACTTACAAGATTTTCATAATAAAGTGGTCGAAAAGTTTTCATAAAACGCCCGCAGATTATGTTTTAATTAACCTAATCAAAAAAAGAATCTTCTGCGAGCACTATAATGTTAAATTCTGGTAAAAACAAAAAAAAATACACTTTATGTTCAAATTCAAACTCCCAAATTATGTTTTTCTAATAAATGTAATAACTTATTTATTGTACAGTCAAGAACTCGTGAAGCTTCACACGTTGGACTCTGTACCGTTTATTATTACAATCGCTGGAGATGTAAGGCTCGTACCTACTACATTTCTCATTGTCCATATCAACTTGCCCCCCCCCCCCCCCCCCCTGGGCCGTCGGCTGGCGACGCCCTTGGTGTCGGACCACACAAAATGAAGGTTTCCGTACTTGTGATGAATTTATCCCAAGAACAAACCTATCATCGTAGTTGAAAAACATATCTCCCATACATTCTAACTGCAAATTTATGTTTGTACGCACAATACTGGGAGTTTTACCTGGATGGATCCTACCTATAAGGGTTCCGTTTTGTCATTCGGACATACGTAACCCTAACAATAGCAATAGCGACATGGTCCCGGAATAAAATTCATGCACCTTAGCCTACTACAAATTATTTCAAATCGAACTTTCCCTATTGTTAAAAGAATGCTTGGTCACCCTATTAGAAAGAGATGAACGCATCTGTACACATTATCTCTCTCTGCTCGCGTTTTTGGTGCGAGTGCTCAGTCCTGATATATTTGTAATAAGTCCATGGTGCGTAGTCACCAGACAGCGACGTTGATCCTCTCGAGTCAACAAAGAGAGCGGTCGTCTATATATTATTTTTCTCTGTGGCGGTCGTGGTGACAATCACTGGTGACAATGAAAGACTACAAACTTCTAGACCATAGATCACAGAAAAAAATAATATATCGGGTATAGATTTAATTTTTTTTGCTAGGTACGCCAATTCTAGACAGTGAAATACCAAGCTGTGAAGTTTAGATGATTGGGTATTGCACAAATCTTTTATCCTAAAATAAATACTGGTCTGTAAATAAATATTTGACTGTCGTAATATATCTTTTCAATCAGTTCTAAATAGTCAGGTACATCTAAAAACCTGCGAGTCAGCGGACTTTTGCCAATAGCATGATTAATAAACCAGTCACTCTTGAGAAGGAAGGAGTCAAGGGAAACAGTCTGTTGGTAATTCTTGTGATTTACATTTTCAGTATTGCTGACACATGCTACTGGGAAAGTCCTAAGGATACAGACATTCATATAAATACTGAGAGGCGAGAAGTGAGAACACCTTTAAGATTGAAAAGTAATCAAAGTAAGGTCAAGGTTGAAGAACACGTCAATAAAGTTTTTTGCTAACTGCAGTTATGCGGTGCACCGCCGCTTACGTCTCGTACCTTGTTGGTGCTGTAGTTGTGAATTGCTGCAGACAGGCGAGATACGACGATGCGACGACGACGATCCTTGCAGAGTGTCAAGGCTATGCACATATACAGACATATATGCCGCCCGGATCAAGTTCAAGTAATGAGCGGTACGAAAATAATGATTCTCAAGTTGAGAGTAGATTAAAAATATACTTTAATCTGTTTGTTTTTTATTTGTTTTGCTGTTTTGTGTGTTGTTTCTGTATAGTCTATTTATTATGTGTGTGTAAATTAATGGTTAAATAAATACTATCTAGTACACAATATATTGATAAAAAAGTCATTAAGTCAATACTTGTGTGTTATTGTATATTCAAGTTATCAGTTGAGCGAATTAGTTAATCATCTTTGTTTTTATTGTGAATTCTGCGTAAAGTTAGTTACATTTTGCTAAATAATTATCGATTTGATGGGTTTGTTTTTAATATTTTGAAGTTGTTTTGTAAAATAATTATTTATTGTGACATTGAATTTTGAACTACATTTTTGCCTTTCAGCCGAAGACATTTCAAGAAACATGTTAGAACATAAACATTTTAGTGATAACAGCTCGAGTGAACATTTTTCTATTAGATTTCATTTTTCGCCGCATACTTCCACTCCCTGAATATTTTGTTTTTATTTTCAGGGAACGGCACTAATTTAACAAATCGTTGTTGTATTCTATTCCACCTATAGTCCACAAGGTCTCAATGCATGGCAAAGATATAATTCAGAATTTTTATTGCTTAAAGCCGGGTGTACTCGGGTAGAGTTAACGCTAGAGTCAACTAGCGTAATACTCTACCAATTCCAAGTACTCTACCAGTTTCAGTAGAGTAACTATTTACACGTATTTTTAATTGTTAGCAGAGTACATAACTAGTGTTTCTTAGAACGCCAGTACGTCGCTCGAATATCGTCACTCAATGGCAAGTCTGTTCATGTTCTACTCTACTATACGTATACATGGGTCGAGTAGGCGGTAGTATGCGCTAGAGTGGAGTGGCCGCCGCCCGTGGTGGGGGAAGGCAAGTAGTAGAGTAGCTTGCCCGCGGGGCTAGTCACTCGGATCTACTCTTTCAAGTTTTAGTACTCTATACTCTCACAATACTGTCTACATTGGTATAGTTAGAACTCTACCGTATACTACCCATGTACACCAGGCTTATTGGCCAGTTAGGAGAGGATGCACAGGATTCTCGTCATAAAGACGTAAGATATTTTAGAAAACAAAAAACCCTGAAAATTTCACGGAAAGACACAAACGAAGACCTATTTAAAATGTTGCTTGTATCATCAAATTAACATAGTTATAAACACGAATTACAATTGACTTAGACCTGATATTTTCATTAATATATTAAAGTCCCCCTAAATTCTAACATTTGACCACTGTGTGCCAGCCGCACAAAAATCCATTTTTGAATGGAATGCGATGCGCTAAGGTTCGATGCGACGCGGCTGCAATGTGCGCTTATCTCCTATCACCACCAAATTAATCATCATCATTAGCTTCCTGCCCTAATCCCATGACACTTGAGGTCAGCGCAACGCGTTTTCTATTTTATTTCTCTCCACAAAATTAATAAAACTGGCAGAACGATGAGGAGCCCGTGGGTAAATTATAACAGCTGCACGGTTCGGTCTTGCTGGGGTCGGTTCGTGGATCAATTACAAACCGAGATTCCTGTATGCCTCGGCAAGCACGTAAAGCCGCTGATTCCGGTTGCCATTTGTAGATCTTTGGCAGTCGTTATAGATAGACAGAAAATTTGACATCAGTCTTGCCAAGGGGTACCGTGTACTAGACAGTAGACAGATAGCTCTTAAGTTAAGGCATCAAGTCCACCTTTGTACCTTATGTGTATGAAGTCTAAATAAATAAATACAAATACAGCTACTGGATTGTGGAGATCAGATAGACAGTCGCTCCATGTAAAATTTTGGTACTCAGTTGTATCTGATTGACCGTCTGACCCGTCCTTGTTGAAAGACCCTTTATGGGTCTTTCAACAAGGACGGGTCGATGTTAAAATTGAATAAAACAAGATGTGTGTGAGATATTAACGAAATTTATTTTTTATTTAAAAGGCCCATTTATGCCAATTATGGATGGAATATGACATCGTTCAAATGTCCGCCGCGGCTTCGTATGGTGGCACGAATCCGAGAGGTCCAATTTTTAATGACTCTGCTGCATGGTAGAATCAATTTTTTATTACATGTAAATTTTTAACGTTCAAAAGTGCCGCATAATGGCCTAGTTGAAATAAATACATTTGACTTTGACTTTGCATAGATCGAGCGAGCGCTACAGATCAATGATAAACAATTTCTTTTGGCTTGAATTGAACAATATGGACGTGAACGACATGTGGTTCCAGCAAGATGGCGCTACTTGCCACACAGCGAACTACACAATCGACATTCTGCATGAACGGTTTGAGCGTAGAGTTAGAGTTCCGCTAGACTTTTCCTTGTGGGGTTTTCTGAAGTCGCAGGTCTATGCCAATAAACCAAATTCGACCGTTGCTCTGAAAATCAACATAACGCAGGCCATCGCTCGGATTCAGCCGGATTTAGGCAGCAGAGCCATTAAAAATTGGACCTCTCGGATTCGTGCCACGGATCGGATTCGTGGCGGACATTTGAACGATGTCATATTCCATCCATAATTGGCATAAATGGGCCTTTTAAATAAAAAATAAATTTTCTTAATATCTCACACACGTCTTGTTTTATTCAATTTTAACATCGACCAGTCCTTGTTGAAAGACCCTTTACTAGAAGCTGACACCAACATAATTGTACAAAGGCTAGGCAGAATCGTTAACTTTCGTACTAATAGAGTCACGTGTTACAAGAACAACACAGCTGCTTATCCAGATAAAGTCAAGCGCAGCAAGGTCGCGGCGTCTCATTTAGTGCGAGAGCCCTTGAAGTGGCTCGCTCGCATAAATATTGCTTGACCCCTACTGTTATCTACACTGCCAAAGTTATATTTTAACCAATGTTTCATTAATTGCAAACATAATTTGTGGAGGGATAGTGAATATTAGAATTGAGGAAAATACTTTCGTTATTTTGGGGTTTAGCCGTTTAGATATTTCATGCTTCACCTAACACGTTCATATTTCCTTATCATTGACATAAATACCTTTTCTTGGTACAGGATATTAGGGTATTCGTATATTGAAACAAATAATCTGAATTCAAATAAACTTTAATAATGTCTTCAACGTCTACAGCTTGAGAATTTTGATCAATAATCGTCAATTACTATGAATAATTCCAAGATAAGTGCAAATACGCGTAACATCGGCACAAAGTAACCTCGTAAACAATCATAATATTATGTTATGTAGTATTAAATACTGTCATATTGCTCATCATTATCACCTACAGACGAGAACTCTTACAAATTAACGTGAGATTATTTTCCTCTTAAATGTCTACCAAATCAGGAATGATCAACATTTTCATCGCTATGGGTACAACTACTAAATAAATTAAATTAACTTAATTACAAGTGTGATAAATTATTGCGTTTTTAAATTACTAAATTATGAATATTAAATAATAAGTGAGGGTGGCGAGTGGACACTCGCACTACAGATGTATAGCTTCTCATCACTCACCGGTCGTCACTAACTTGAAGCTATGTGCTCACTATGGCGGCTGGCAGGCTGCCCCTCCTCGGCACAGCTGTCTTTACTCATAGTGTATACTTAACTAAATCTTACACAAGTTATTACAAGGGCGACTTACGCCTTGACTCGCCGACCTAAATAACTATGTATATATAAAACGTGATTCCAGTAATTCATATATCCGTGTAAATAATTGATATTTAGGCAAGTAAACAGTTTTACAAATAATATACGTAATATTAACATCTCAAATATTCAACAAACTAATTTGACAGCTCAAAATAACATCTGTACAATAAATTCAATTCGTTTCGAAATATTAGTGAAGTCTTTATCTATTCTTTTGATTAAGTAATTTTACAGAAAAATAATCTTTGTGATATTGTATATATGTGCCTTGGTGAAATATTGGTTTCCAAAAATATAAATTAAAATACAAAGTTGATATTGTTGGTAAGGGTGGCGGGGATCATGTTTGCCGAGAGTCGCGCGCGCAGTCAGCGATTCGGACGCGCTCGGGAGACTTCGGTAGTGCCTCGTCGACAACCACCAGTAAAAAACCTCAAGTACACTTCGTTTCGTCTAAAACACTACGTCGTTTAATAAATAATTAATTAAAACAATAGAACTTTGACAAAAGTAGAACATTAAAGCCATCAAAAAGATGCGTTAAAAATTTTCTTCAACAATAATTATTGTGTAAAATTGTATGCAAATTCAATCGTTTCATGTTCAACGTTCACTCGACTACTTTTGTCAAACTTCATAACAATTGTCTTCTATTTATTGCTCGTAAACTACCTACCTACGGTCGCTACATTACACTAGTTGTTATTAAACTATCAAACTGACTAGAGAGGTCGTGTCGAAGAGAATAGATCTCAAGTCCACGCAATGCCTTTGTATACAAGCAGCGAAGCACACAACACCGAGAATATAAAAATATACCAACGATTGGTCACTGATAGCAATAGTCCACGGATTCATTACAACTAATTAAACAACCTTAAAAAGATGGCGACGTGGAAAGAGATATAGGATAGGACAATGAGCGTAAAAAGAATTATTTGAAGATAGTTTCATACTGATATTTTTTATAACTTTAAAGCTTTCGCTTTTCATAATTGAGAAACAATATATCACGGGAATTTAACGGTATACCAAAGAACAAACCGCTAGTTACTGCTGCTGCGTATCGCGGTTTCGCGGGTATAGACATTGTAGGAAACAAGATTCGCAGCATTGCTCATGGGCCCCAGTGTTTCCTCTTGGCTGTGATCCGCAGGCCTGTATTCAACATTTGGTAAATAAATAATCGAAATCTTGGCGTTAAATTCCCGTGATATATTGTTTCTGATATTTATAGTCATCTTTGCGTCTATAGGCATATTATTAAATGTTAGTATATGAATTGCCATAGGCGCCAATTGATGTGTGTGTTTATTTGTAGAAGGGTAACTACCTACTTCTTTAAATTGACTGAAATTAAGCTGATTGAGATTCCCTATCATCAAAGGTGAGAGGTTAAACAAAAGTGATATTCTTAATTGAGATTCATTCTAAAATGATTAATTTCAAACGTGACCAGTTGTGTTTTGTAATTAACTATAACAATTCCAATAGCTATTATCAGGATGATGGAAATGATTTAAACGGTTGCTTTGTTAATTTTATAGTCGCGAAGTCAATATTTGAGTAAAATTAGCCATTTAGTCACGTTGTCACAGTAAAATTTTAATAAAATAACAGTTTACGCGTTGGTAGGTAAAATTATGTATTGCTGTAACCTAACTCGTTTTCAAATTTCCTAATCAAATTCTTTTTTGCATCCTGGATCACCTTCATATGCTTCCTGGATCATTACAGGTCACCCAAAATTTTATATTATCAATTTTGCTAATTCGTTTTAATATTTTGTCCATATTTTGCCTATTCTTAGTCTTCTTCATAACAACGATGTAAAAATTTGGATTTTCTAAATTGATATGTTTAACAAATAAATTGACAAAATCTTTGAAATATTTACCTACCTATATATAACTGGAATGCCGAGCAGCGAATGGTAACAAAATGGTAACCTCGACAAATCTTTAACATAAGTACCTATTCAAATGTATATTAACAATTTTAAATAAAAGATTTGACTATAATTTTGTCTTATTCCACTAGAATCTTGACCACACTTGGCAAAAAAAAATACGCACAACAGTATCTTGAGATTCAAATTTTGAAGGACGAAAGGAAGATATTAGAGTTCGTAATATATAAGTAGGAATTTAGTTAGAAATATATAAAACAGAAGTATAGTGTAGATTGAAGGAACGGTGTGAGGACAGCTGAGTGTGGATTGAATTTGAGATAAGCGCAGGTCTCAGCACAAATGTATCGCGAATGAAGACTGACTAGATTCAAGTTCGAGGTAAATAACTTTCTGCGGCAAGCAATTTTGATTGAATAAAGCCTGTGGGGATGAGGTGACTTCTTGCAATATCATGCATCTTGATGAACTATCATCACCATAGCAAATTGTAAGTCAATGCAAATAAATTCCAGTCGCAGCTGTCCCAATATATCTCATCTACATCTGCCTCTCGGTAGACTCCTAACCCATCGCGAATTCAAAAGCGATTATGCAAATCCAACTCCTTATTATCTAATCTATAAAAACGTGTGTAATAATCCAATATAATAATTTAACTATTCTTATAAGCTTACTAAGATTTGAAGTGTTCGTTTCGTTAAAAATAACTGCAATAACGTTCGATAACTTATCGCACTAATTATTATAACTATTAATAACTGATCTAGTGTAGTTACCTAGTTATTGTTAAATGGCTTTTCGTCCATCTTGTGGTACATTAGAAGGTTCCTCTCTATCTCCGATCCTAATGACGACTCGTATTAATTTAATACTATCATGAGTAGGCCGCGATATTTTCTACTAACGAGAATTTTTATACACAGAATTGGTTATCTTTCCGCCGTTTTGTAAAACAGCCAGCAGATTGATTATATTTAAATTATTTGTTTTATTTATCCTCGCACGAAACAGCGTGAACCAATTAACCCAGCCGAGAAACCGATTGACTTTTCATTGTAGATACATATTTATATAATAAATAATTTGGTTCATGAAATAATATATAGAAATAACGTGAACCAAATATTTACTTTTAAAATATGGAACAATATTAGTTTGCGGCCATGTCAACTCTTCGGCTTTATACTGCATGATTGTTATTATCAACGCGAATGGTGATAGCCGGACCTGTTTATGTAATAGGTTTAGTTATTTTTTATGCTGTAAAGGCACTTTGGATATTTCTTATTTTATTAATTTAAGATATTTCCTTAACGCAGATTATCTGACTGTCTTACAATATGGCGGGAATGATCGTATTGAATAGGAGTTAGTTTGAAGATCCAACACTGATAACAAGCGCTGTCAACTATAACAAATAGTTCTTATGTAGTACAAGGTCCTTCATGAATGGTCTACACCGTCGTTGTTATTGACACAAAAATGTTATTAATAACGTTCAGTTGTTAACTTTGTAGCTACTCGGAAGTGACCCACACTTTAATACTTATCGCGCCATACATCATTTGTATAGTTAACATCACTCCGAAAATTACTTTTACTGGAATTACACGTGTATCTTTCTATGTTCGTACTGTTGTTACTTGTGTGTGAGCATCATTTCAGCAGCAATCGATATGTTTGCCATAAACATGTCGAACGCTTGCCCGGCGCAACGAGGAGACGCTACATTCTACGTTATTGACTAAGCTACAGCCATTTCCATAAGACCAAATGATAACTATATTATTAGGAAGAATTCTTGCACATCTTAATTTGGCATCTAATCATTTTGTCAGATGTCCAAGTCTCTAAAACTAACGTGCTTCTGAAAACAGAATTTTCCCTTTCGGAAAATCATGAATTATTTCACGAAGACATTTCTGGAGGATTACTTACGATATCTTTATATCCGACCTTAACGCAAGAGTTCGGAAGACCATTATCCAACAAAGACCGTCGTGATTTTTTAAGACTTCCTAATGATTTGTTTCGAGCCAAATTGTGGTAAGTAGAAACAAAAGTCGATTCGCCCTAGGCGTTTTGTTTTTTAAAAGCCAGAATTGACTTAGTTTGGTATTAAATAGAAAAAGAAGATTATTATAATCTATAAGCATAGAAAGATATATACATACGTCTCTTTGTTATTTGACGAACGTTTATAACAATTTATACATAGATAAATTGCATTAATAAATCCTGTTTTCACTTTGATTAAGTTTCCAGGCATGCAGAAGCACCTTCAATTACTTAAATAAAAATAATAAAACTATACTTACATTATTATTTATTGTTTTTTATTGCAAATAATATAAGCAGATTACGAAAATAAATAAAAAATAAATTAAAGATAAATAAAATTCATTCAAAATAATAATTATTAAGGTCTACCTAATGTTGATTTATGTTGATCGATCTTGTTCTGATTGCTGTTCTGTCACACGCAATAAATATTTTCTTCTTGCAATAATAAAAGTGAAAACGGGCTTTTTAAAAATTTCTTTGACCGCAGTCATAGAATAGTCCACTCGTTTGGTCTTACGGTTCTACAATCATAGCTGTCGAGTCTAAACAGCGAGTTAGGAAGCCTTAACATAGCGTGCGTGGTAGTAGGAGTGAGTAAAGTTGAGTAGACGGAGGTGATGAGCGGTCGCGGCTAGGCGCGGCGAGAGTCGCGAAGTCGCGCGATGTGGCGGCTGAATGCGCTGTGCGTCAGAGAGTGGGCGCGCCGCACTCCACGTGAGACATCCACTCTATGTCGCGCGTCGTCACCTGGAATACACAAGTTGATTTTATGATATTTAGACAACATAAAACAGCAGAAGCCGTGTGCCCAATGGGATTTTCCATCGGCAAAGATATCGAACTGCCATTCAAATTTTCGTCCCAAATTTAACCCCTTTTGGAGATTAAATTCTAAAATCCTTTCTTAGTGCTCACTTTCGTTGTTGTATAGGGAAATCTAGTACAAAATTTCAAGTTTCTATACAGTTTAAACTGAGCATTGATACGCATTACTATCGGTCCACCACGTCTGAGCCACTTCTCGTAAAGATGATGAGGAGAGCCTCTGTGTGTTCTCATCCGGTGCATGGAGTACACGACCAGCACGTGCATGATGTTGTGCGTGTTGAGGCAGCGGTCCACCGAGCCTGAGCCACTTCTCTATGTAAAGATGATGAGGAGAGCCTCTGTGTGTTCTCACCTGTTGCATGGAGTACACGGCCAGCACTACCAGCACGTGCATGATGTTGTGCGAGTTGAGGCAGCGGTCCACCGAGCCTGAGCTACTTCTCTACGTAAAGATGAAGAGGAGAGCCTCTGTGTGTTCTCATCTGGTGCATGGAGTATACGGCTAGCACGACCAGCACCTGCATGATGTTTTGCGAGTTAAGGCAGCAGTCCACCGAGCCTGAGCCACTTCTCTATGTAAAGATGAAAGGAAAGCTTCTGTGTGTTCTCTCACCTGTTGCATGGAGTACACGGCCAGCACGACCAGCACGTGCATGATGTTGTGCGAGTTGAGGCAGCGGTCCACCGAGCCTGAGCCACTTCTCTATGTAAAGATGATGAGGAGAGCCTCTGTGTGTTCTTATCTGGTGCATGGAGTATACGGCCAGCACGACCAGCACGTGCATGATGTTGTGTGAGTTAAGGCAGCAGTCCACCGAGCCTGAGCCACTTCTCTGTGTAAAGATGAAAGGAATGCTTCTGTGTGTTCTCACCTGTTGCATGGAGTACACGGCCAGCACGACCAGCACGTGCACGATGTTGTGCGAGTTGAGGCAGCGGTTCACCGAGCTTGAGCCACTTCTCTATGTAAAGATGAAGACTAGAGCCTCTGTGTGTTCTCACCTGGTGCATGGAGTACACGGCCAGCACGACCAGCACGTGCATGATGTTGTGCGAGTTGAGGCAGCGGTCCACACTGCCCGGGAACCACTTTTCCGGTACGTGCATGGCGCCGATCACGCCGCCACCCAGGGATACTGCATCCTGGAATTTTGAGAAAGCCATCATGTAGTTGTAATATGTATATACATATAGTTACTACTCAGAGTAATCATTATCTGCTAAGCTAATCTCCTAACTAATCTGAGGGAAATATGAGGCACTCTCTGTTGCTTTACCCTTTTATAGAGAGTCCTGTAAACGGGCTACAAAAATTGCATCTTTTTGGCAGTTTTGTTGACCAATATAGCTCAGTATATTTGCAGCTTCTACCCTTGCTTACATTGCTGGATGTTGTCCAGCAATATAGTGCAACTGGGTTGCTGAGGAATTTTGTTCGTACACGCGGAACAATAATTGCGGCTAGATCTCAGCAGTTAAAACTTCGCGGCAATTACGGCCCAAGCATAAGAACTTTATATGCACTAGCTTTTACATCCCATAATTCAGGACATACATGGATTTCGTTGATAAAGTTCAAAATCTAGCGACAGGACGAGGCGGGGGGAGCCTGGTGAGGGAAAAGAGATGCACCTATACATCAGAGCAAAGACGATATACGGCGATATTGCAGTAAAGTAAAAGCGGGATAAAACATTTGCAATCTAGCCGGCTAGATATTGAATACATGCGGCTACTATGAAATATCTTGGCAATATCGCCGGGCACTGTTTTGATCGATATAATTGGCAACTTGGTGTGTGGCTATAAAATTGCAGCAAGAAATTGACAAAAAACTAGTCCATATACAGGCACCTCAGTCCGATCGGATACGACCGAAGAGTGATCAAGCGAAGGACCAACGGCTTAATGTGGTTTCCGAGGTACGGGGGTGTCATACGGACAACTGCCAAACTGCAGCCTGCTACTGAGAAATTCCTAATGGAAAACCCAATATTACTTGGCACAACGACCATTTTTTTTCTCTTGTGCATCTCATGCATACTACACTACCACGGGGAGATAGCGCAGTTATATGGGACTCTTAACTCACTAAAACTCTACGGTGTCCTCCGCGAACCGCGGCTGTCCGTCACCGGAACCTCCTTCTCCTCCATCACCGGTGCATCAGAACACGTTATGCGCCGTGGCTACCCCAGGGACCAAACCAGCACATGGGCGCTAGACGACCCCGTGTATGGCACCCTTGATCCCCCTGTGACGGGTCAGGACAGTGGCCCCGCTACCTATCACTTTTCGGCCGCAGGGGAGAGGGAGAGCGGCCAACGCTATACCGACACTCCTCTTCCCCTGTGGCCCACCGCGTCCGCCATCAGACGGTGGCGACCCTGTGCAGGCCGTGAAGGATAGGGCGAGCGGCGCACCGTAATATCGGCACTCGTCTCCCGCCGCGGCCTCCAACCCTCAGCCGCGATGCCTCCGATATACACGACACGCGGCCCGCCTGGCCAACCGATCTGGGAATCAAGTCACCCTTGCGATCACGAAACCAACGAGGCAGTTAGCCAGTCTAATAGGATGCATCTAAATACCTACAAGGATTTCCTTGATAGTAGTTTCTAGTTCTTTTCCTCGTTATGTGTCAGCACGAATGAAAAATCGTTAATGGTTAAGTAGATTCGTGTTGGCAATTAAATTAGACATAATATATGCATACTGCATATTGAATTGGCCTTGTATAGTTGGTATATCTATTCAAGGAAAACAATAAATAAGCCTAAGAAATCAAGTCTAAGCCTATTCATAACCACCTATTCATACATTTTCATTTATTTTGCATGTTGACTTAATTATTGTATGCCTACTAGGCAGGACATAATGGAACTGTAATTTACCTAACATCTGTCTGTATAACCTATGTCCACAATAAAAAGATTTGATTTGATAACATATGACTGAGGTAATCTTGATTACTATTGTAATAAATGTGTTAATAAATCACGATTATCTTTTTATTCACAATATCTATATGTTAACCGGTACCTACATAATGAAAAGTGTAAAAATGATTTGACAAGCGTTTAATAAAATCCTAGTCTGGGGAGTTCTGGGACTCACACTGCTCTGAATCTACCTAAATATTAATTTAGTTTGGACGCCTTTGTACATTAGGTAGGCACCTAACCTACCTACATTATGGGTAAATTTAACCCATAACCTGCAACTCAGATTGCTCATTTGGGCTTTATAAATACCTGCCTCTTCTTGTATCGGTGCGAACTCCAGCAGAATACATACATTTTGTTACAAGTGGGAAAAGTTTGTCATTGCAGTCGAGGTGGTATTTGATTAATGGAGCCTAGACTGCAGTCACAAATAATAACGCAAATTAAACTTCGTAAACGTTTTCCAACACATTTACGAAGATAACATTTTAACAAAAAAATCAAAGACAAGACGAAAAATTACTTTCTTATCCGAAGTCGGTGTCGAAAAACAAGGATCGAATACCAAATACACCGACTTCGGAAAAGAAAGTTATTTTTCGCTGAGTAGTGTTTTTCTTTTATTTTTTTAGTTCTTTTACCTCAAATTGCCATGAAAATCAAAAAAGTACATCTCATGACGATTTCAATAAGCCAATAAATTTTGCACTTTGTAGTGTTTTTATTTGGAAGTCGGTTGTATTTAAACGACTTCAAAAATGAGGCGTTTATCAATTCGACAGTTTTTTTTTATGTGTTAGCAAAACTGCCCAGAGTGTATCGGACGTGTGTTAATTAGGGTCCAGAAGTAATCAAAGCACAACTTTGTTGTAACACAACTCCATTAATATTAGTTAGCAGAGGGCAGGAGTAAGTTAATTGAGCATCTTCATAACTGAAGCCCTACAGACGGCCCGGGCCCGCGGCCGGCGGCGGCGGCGGTCTCATTTGAGTCTAACGAGCTATGTAATCGCTTTACGCACTCCGATCCAATTACAAGCGACCTGTCATCATAAGAAACGTTTTTGTGGATTTATTTAAGGCAAATTAGATTTATAGTTATGATAGTTTTACGTGGATACACTTTTATCCTCGTTCAGCTATATAATTTGTTTCTGCCCGCGACTCTGCCAGCTGAACATCAGAATTGGGTTCAAAGAGAAATTGAAAATGTGTGATTAGAAAAATCAGAATACAAACATCCATCGTCCCTCACTACCACCACTGCTGAAACCCGACGGGTCGCTGGCCCACTCCGCTAAGGAGAAAGCAAACTTGTTTGCCTCTCTTTTCGCGGAGTCTTCGCGTCTGAATCCTGGTGGCGCGCGCCCCCCTCCTTCTCCTGATGGATGCGAGACGAGTATGTCGGACATTCGCATCCACCAAAAGGACGTACGTAGGGTGCTGCGCAACCTCGATGTGAATAAGGCTAGCGGACCCGATGGTATACCAGCAATTGTTCTCAGAACCTGTGCGCCTGAATTGTCTCCTATCTTAACGCGCCTGTTTCGCCTTTCTTATCAGACTGGAAAAGTGCCGAATGCTTGGAAGCAAGCCAACGTACAGCCCGTGCCCAAGAAGGCCAGTCGTGCTGACCCGGCCAACTACAGACCCATCTCTGTAACGTCCATACTCTGTAAGACTGGACGTTACAGAGATGGGATCAGGGTTTCACAGTTAATTTTTTGCCTTGTTCTATATTTCACACGTCATTTTATACTGTTCTTGTAAGGCTTTGTTATGAATAAATGAAATGAAATGAAATGGAACGCGTAATTAATAGTAAGTTCCTGGCATACCTAGAAGCTAACGACATCCTTAGCGACCGCCAATACGGCTTCCGCCGAAATCGGTCCACTGGGGATCTTCTAGCGTATGCCATTCACATCTGGAGTGAGGCCATCGGGAGGTATGGGGAAGCGCTTGCCGTCTCCCTCGACATCTCGAAGGCTTTTGATAGGGTCTGGCACGAAAGCCTTATTGGTAAGCTTCCTTCATTCGGTCTGCCCGGTGGTCTGTGTGACTGGATTGCAGACTTCCTGAGGGGTCGGTCCATTCGAGTAGTAATCGATGGCTGCTCTTCGGACCTTATTAATGCCGGGGTCCCTCATGGGTCGGTACTCTCAGCGACATTGTTCTTGCTACATATAAATGTGTATCACCTTTGGGTATGCAGATGACAGTACTATTGCTGAGAAATACTTGTCCAACGCTCGTGCTGCCGGGCCTCAGATCCAGTCTCTCCGGGAGGCCATGGTGGAGCGCTTGAACCTGTCCTTGCAGGCAGACTCCGAATGGGGCGATGCCAATCTAGTCAAGTTCAATGCCGCAAAAACACAGGCGTGTCTTTTCTCCGCGAAAAAGAACCAATTTCACCCGGCTCCATCTTTCCGAGGTGTAACCGTACCGATAACGGACCATTTTGAGCTTCTTGGCGTAACGTTGACATCGACACTTAATTTTGGCCCATACATTGAGGCAAAGGCTCAACTGGCTGCCAAAAAGTTGGGGATCCTTGCGAAGGTGAGACGGTACTTCACGTCGGAACAGCAGCTTAAGTTGTATCAAGCGCAAGTTCAATCTTGCATGGAGTACTGTTCTCATCTCTGGGATGGATCTGCCAAGTACCAGCTTGATGCTCTAGAGTCGATCGAAAAACGGGCCAAGAGGCTCATCGGCAATGAGGCACTGGTCGAGTCAAAGCTCCAGAGCCTGGAACATCGTCGTCAAGTTGCCAGCTTGTCGGTTTTTTATCGGTTGCATTTCGGAGAGTGTGCGATGGAATTGCATGATCTAATTCCGCCTAGCCCGTTTCATCATCGGACTACAAGACGTACGGCGATGCGCCATCGGTACATGGTGGACATCCCACCCATACGCACTAAACGTTTTGGAAATACTTTCATTATGCGTACAGCTAAGGAGTGGAATTCCCTGCCGGAGTCTGTGTTTCCAGATAGCTACAACCTCGGGGTCTTTAAGTCAAGAGTGAATAGGTTACTTAGAAGTAAGCCTATATATATATGTGTATAGGTTGCCTAGAGGCAAGCGTGTTACACCGTCGACCACATCATCGCTTACCATCAGGTGAGATAGTGGTCAAGCGCGAGCCTATCTACAATAAAAAAAAAAACCATAAACAAACATACAAACTTCCAATGGTAAGTAGTATTGGATTATTGTGAATAGTTGCCGAGTTTTGGGGGTCAGATAGGCCTTCGCTCCATAATACTTTTGTGTAAACACACGTTGTTTAGCTTATAATTCATTAGTGTTGTGAACAGCTGCTGGGTTTTGGAGGTCAGACAGGCCTTCGCTCCATGATACTTTTGTGTAAACACGTTGTTTAGCTTATAATTCATTAATGTTGTGAACAGCTGCTGGGATGTGGGGGTCAGATAGGCTGTCGCTCCATGATACTTTTGTGTTAACACACGTTGTTTATATTATAATTCATTAATGTTGTGAACAGCTCCTGGGATGTGGGGGTCAGATAGGCTGTCACTCGATGATACTTTTGTGTTAACACACGTTGTTTAGCTTATAATTCATTAATGTTGTGAACAGCTGCGGGGTTTTGAGGGTCAGATAGGCAGTCATCATCATCATCATCATCATATCAGCCGAAAGACGTCCACTGCTGGACATAGGCCTCCCCCAAGCGTCGCCACATTGACCGGTCCCGTGCGTCCCGCAACCAGCGAATCCCCGCAACCTTCACCAGGTCATCGGTCCACCTGGTGGGAGGCCTTCCAACGCAACGTCTTCCGGTTCGCGGTCGCCACTCCAGAACCTTTCTGCCCCAACGGCCATCCGTTCTGCGTGCAATGTGCCCTGCCCACTGCCACTTAAGTTTGGCAATCCTTGCTCCATGTAAAATACTGGTATTTGACCCCGACATAGTTGAAATAAGGCTAGGCAGATTGGATCAGATTGTTCATAAAGACGGCGAGTCAATTTAAGATGAACAGCTTTTTTAATTCGTTAGATCGTTTGGCAGTACAACCCACATGTTCACTATAAAGCCCATTCGGCAACAATTCGGTTACACTATTACTACAACCCGGAATCTCCCGTGTTCTGGCGGAGCGCCAGATAGCATAATGCTTGAGCTAGCGACTGGCAGGCGGGGCGTACGAATAATCTAGAAAAATATGAAACCGAAAGTAAGACTTTCAAATCGAATTGGGGAATCAGTTTGACGCTTTAGCCCTGATTTTCAGGATACAATGGTTTTAGTAAACTTTTAAGGGTTTATAGCATTGATGTCAATAGCATACGTGGGTTGCAACTACAAGTCAGCGACAGGTGATAGGATCTATTTTTATTTTATTTATTTGTTGGCCTATTTACAATTGTTACACTAATAATAACCTTAGTACCTGGGCGACCGAGCTCTGCTCGGGGGAAAATAGAGAAAACGACGTTTTCTAAAAATTAAACCTAGCTAGATCGATTTATCGCCCCCGAAACCTCCTTGCATACTAAGTTTCATGAAAATCGTTGGAGCCGTTTCCGAGATTCAAATGATATATACATATATACAAGAATTGCTCGTTTAAAGATGATAGATAATAGAAGCAATAATATATACCAAGTTTACAATATGATGCGATAGACACAGCATGCATCTCTCAAATCTAGTGTTGCCTTTTGGTATTATGCTGAGCTGAGACCCTTTTGATAGAAGTGCCATGTTAATTAGGTATGCCCGTGTTTTGGTTGCCTATAAACGAATTTTCTTTCTTACTACAAGCTTTTCTCAATGAGGTATTATAATAATATCATCAGCATACTTAAATACAAGTATTTGAGGAGCTGGTGGCTAAGTAATATCAGCCGCACGGGACGATCTTCATGGTTAAGCAATGCTTGACGAGGTCGGTCCGTGGATGGCCATTTCAACATACCGAGTTTCCTCCGTGCCTCGGAAAGCACGTTAAGCCGTTGGTCCCGACTGTCATTTGAAGATCTTTGACAGTCGTTACGGGTAGTCAGAAGCCTGAGATCTGACAACAGTCTTGCCAAGAGGTATCGTGTTACCCAGTTACTGGGTTGTGGAGGTCTGATAGGCAGTCGCTCCATGTAAAACACTGTTACTCAGCTGAATCCGGTAAGACTGGAAGCCGACCCCAACAATAATTGGGAAAAAGGCTAGGCAGATGAGATGACTTAAATACTAGTATTTGTGTCCGCTGGGCAACTGCGACTCAATAATGTTCTTTGCGATACGGATCAATATTCTTATCGATATGCCGTCCATATTTTACTACATCATCAATATTATTGACACCCTGTTCCACCCACTGCTCAGACGAGTAACCAGCTCGTGTTGTACTCAAAATTGGTAGGTAACCATTTTTCATAATTTTACTTATATTATTAATGCGAAAATTTGGATGGTTGTGTGCATGTTTGTTACTCAATCACGCTAAAACGGCTGAACGGATCTGTCTGAGATAGATTATAGTCTGGAATAGCATATTATAGCATAGGGTAAAGAAAACACTTTTCACGAGCCGCTGGCAGAAGCTAGTATTTTTGATATATCCTACTAATATTATTGTGTGAAAGTCTGGCCTGAGTGCTAGTTAATCAATCACGCCTTTACGATTGAACTGATTTAGAAGAAACTGGAATATGGTTAGGTAGACTATGTCCTAGATAGGCCTGGATTATTTTATTCCGGGATTGAGTTTCCTTGGAATAATTCTCGATATACACGCGGGAGAAGTCGTTGGAAAAAACAAAATTTTCATAATAATTTGATATCTTGATTAGTATAAACGAAACGAATGAGTCACTTTTTACATGCGGTTCACATTTACATGCGATAAGGAAAATTTTGACAGGTAATAGCCGCAAGCAAAGGAAGTCGGTTTTATCTTATCTTTTTAAATTACTAACTGGATGATTTTTGTGACACCCGTGTAGTAATCGAAATTAGGTATAATTTTCATTACACATGTAATTTCATGCGGGAAGTTGGTAACTATATACAGTTCAAAAGGTGGTTTAATTTATTCGATATTTAAAATGATAAGGCATTATTTATTTATATATACTCACCAAGATAATACAATACATAAAAAAATCTTTAAACAAAACAAAAATATAACAGGCGGCCTTATCGCGTTCCGCGATCTCTTCCAGGCAACCAAGAATGGAAAGAGATAGCCTGGACATGACATGGGCACTATCATCCCTTCACACTTTACATTTCTTTTTCTTCTAAATCATGAAAATTATCTGAATTTTCTCTTGTTTTCAAATAGACTGCGACCTATAAGTCAAAACTTAAGTACAATACGTGACAATACGTACAATATGTATATCATATTGGATCTCATCATATCAATAGTAATATGCTAGTTTTTCAACAGAGACTATCAGTAGACTAAATGCATAAACGTTACTACCACATTCCACTTAGTGGGAAACTCTGATATCTTTCAGACGAAGTTGTCACCCCATACATCTCCACACACCGGTAACACGCGGTGTCCATTACACAAGACATAATGTGTTATTTAATACCAAAATATAATATATATTATTATTCTCGGGATTTACTTTCGTGCCTAAAGAAATAATGTGTTCAGGATTTCCATTCACCGCTTCCGGAATCGCGGCTCATTCCACTCGGCGTAAAATAATATTATGCCCTCTTTGTACATGAATAAATGTACGTACGCAGAGCGGGACCTTCGACCTTAGGGCTTTGCAAACCACTTCATTATTTAGTGCTCATTTTGTGCTTCCCAAATTATTCGGATTAAGATTTTGTGCTCCAAAGATTTCGTTCCTTTATTATCGTAAACATAGGAGGACCCCGCTGGCGGTAGCTTTGCTTCAAGCGAGCTTCACTCCTTTATCTTTGGAGTACAAAATCTAAAGCCGAATAATTTGGCAAGCGCAAAATAAGCACTAAATGACTACCTAGTGTGGTCTGCCAAGCCTTAGGGTTGAGGGTCCCGCTCTACGTATTATGCACATCATGAATAAGTTAATAGGTTTTCAGAAAATCTTGATATTTCTGAATGATTCTCTTTGAATTTGGAAGTATCTTGTCCTAATTCTCGTGGTGGCCCAGTGGCTAAGACCTCGCTCCTCATGTTTGGTTGAGGTCGTGGGTTCAAATCTGGGCTAGTATCAATGTGACTTTTTCAAATTTCTATGTACTTTCTAAGTTTATCTTGGACATCCCTGACAACGGTGAAGGCTAACATCATGAGGAAACCTGAATTTATAGTTAACTAGCTGCTGCCCGCGACTTCATCTGCGTAGCATTATTACTTCGGAGAGACTATATTTTATATCGCGCAATAATATTGTAGATGTGTGGGTTGTCTTACTTGAGAAATTATTAGTTCAACATACAAACTTCCACCCTCTTAAGGTTGATCTCCGGAAAAAAAACTATCCTATGTCCTTCCTAGGATGGGTCTCAAACTATCTCCATACCAAATTTCATCTAAATCGGTATAGCGGTTTAAGCGAGAAAGGTAACAGACAGAGTTACTTTCGAAATTTTTATATTATAGTATAGATATAGATTGAAATAGCCAACCTGTCTTGAACAAGCTTGGTGAAAGTGATCAATGCTAGTATCTTCTATGTACGAGAAGAGGCCTTTGCCCTGCAGTGGGACTGTTACAGGCTAGTATTATTATTAAAATATTATTATTTTTGTCGTCTTCAGTCGATTCATTTCTCTATTGCTTTAAATTAAAATTAAGTTGAAAAATATGGGTTACTTAAAAACAAGGGAGAAACTTCTAAATACATTTTGGAAGAGCGATTATCTTGCTTAGATCCATTTATATCGGTGGTGGTGTACGAATCCGGCGTCATTTGGCAGGGTTCCAGACCCATAGTGCCGTATGAAAGGGATGGAAGGGACGGGGTTGTTTCACGAGCCACGAGCTATACCATAACTATGTTACTGTGTAGTAATTATTTTGTTAGCCAGTAGGTTCTCAGTTTGTAGGCAAAGGTTACGGTTTGTATTGATTTAGGTGTTTCTGGCTTCTATTGACCTAATGGCAGAGCAAGGGGCCACAGTGAATGCCTTAAATGTTGAATAATAGTAGGTAAGTAAGTATGCGATCTTTGATAGAGAATCATAGACTCAAGCAAGATAAAGGATCATTTTATATTATATTAGGGTCCTCATGAATCACCATTCGAGATACAATAAGAACGCGTGTTGCACCCTGAATAGTTCTACTCTACTATTGGATGAGTTATTTATCTTGAAGTACAGTACTCTCTGAGAGCAGTGGTGGACCAGTGGTAACGGCCCTGACTTACGTTTCGTAGGTCTTGGGTTCGAACACAGGCAGGCGCTTTACTTTGTGTATTTCATCACCACTGCTCTAAAAACGGTGACGGAAAACATCGTGAGGAAACCGGCATGTCCTAGATACAAAAATTCGAAGACAGTGACATCCACCGACCCGCACTGGGCCCGCGGATTAAGGCCCATTCCCTCACTCACAGAGAGGAGGCCTGTGTCCCAGCAGTGGGAACATTAAAAGGCTGATGATAATGACGATGATGACAGTACTCTCATAACATCGTGCCTGTGTTCCCCGAAGGAATACACATTTCACCAGTTATGTTTAAGTCCTATGTTATAGGGGGCGAGCCTATGGCCATCTTTCGGCCTCAAGTCCAGACTCGGGCTGTAACTGAGAAGTTCCAGATGGAAAAACCCAATTACACTTTACCCGAGCCGGGCATTGAACTCAGAACCTCATGGTCAGCAGTAGCGCTTGCGAGCACTAGACCAACGAGACAGTCCTCTCATATCCTGCTGACATTAAGATAGATTCAGGATTTGATGGGTCCAGAATAAGGTTATTTTGAATTTGTACAGTAAACAGCACTTAGGGAATGTACCCATACTATGTGACCCATTTTTTGCAATTTGCCCTGATCGGTGACCACACGTAGTATATGCCAAGACACTCCTTCCCCCTTTAGTTTTGACATAATCTATATATATATATATAAACTTTTTTACAAAAAAATACTACCGACTTCCAAATAAGAAAACTAGAAAGTGAAAAATAACTATATTTTTGGAAGTCGGTGTCTTTGATAGGTACCAAATTTTTAAGTTATGGACACCGACTTCCAAAAATATAGTTATTTTTCACTTTCTAGTTTTATTATTTGGAAGTCGGTAGTATTTTTTTGTAAAAATGTTTTTTATTTTTCACTTTTTAGTTGTACCTACCTAATAGGGAAGTAGTTAAGTAAGTACCTATAACGACAGAATAGATTACCCGAATAACATGAAACTTGAATATAACCGGTGAAATGAGAGATCTGCATACCCCTTTCGAGCGTACTGGCGTGATGTTATGGTATGAAATGGTATAAACAATAAACAGACATGCGGTTGCAGCAATTAAAACAAAAGGAGAGATTTGCCGTTATTTATTAAAGATTTCTGTTGTATATCTCCGAAGTTCTTCATCAGATCTTCACCAAATGAAAATGGGACCAATTTCGGAATATACTAATAAACAAAAAAAGAATTTTCAAAATCGGTCCACAATTGACGGAGATATCGGTGAACATACATAAAAAAAAAAAAACATACATAATGTCGAACATAGAACCTCCTCCTTTTTTGGTAAGTCGGTTAAAAAGAGAAAGTATGTATGTATGATCCTTATAGACTCCGAAACGGCTGGCCTGATTTTAATGAAATTTTCGGACAATGTTTAGATTGACCCAGCGGATAATCTTGTAAAGTTTGGTGGCGACCGGAGCATTTTTTTTTTTTAAACTTTAAACGTGGGCGAAGCCGTGGGCAAGAAGCTAGTAATTCATAAATATGGTTTTGAATCATTTTCTGCAAAGACAAAAATTAAAAAAAGAAATGCCTCATATTTCCTTACAGGATATTGACTACGTGATGAAAACCTAAATTTCCTTACAGGATATTGACTACGAGATGAAAACCTAAGCCCGGGCTCCCCCGCCCCTCTGACCAAGCGTGGTATTTTGAAGACCCCCTCACCCCTGAACAGGAAAGGTAGTATGGGTGCGTTCCCTTAACTGCCTCAAATAAGTATAGGACCTTAACTTTATCCTACCCATTACCTAAGTAATTTGTGTTAAAGGTGCCTGAAACCAGCAATAAACACCGGTTAGGGCATCTAAAAGGTAGCTAACTGTCTTTTAGTGCCCCTAACAGTTCCATAGTAGGTACATAGCTACTCGTAAAATGTGTTAATGTAAGCAAAGACTCCGAATGAAGAGCATTACACATTTTATTGCTGCCTCAGCATTTCATTTAGTACTTTGCTTTATTTCTTGTCTGGATCAGGGTTACAAAGTATTTTACAAGGAAATATATGTCATAATTCTAGCATGTCCGTTCTTCGTTATCTACACATCAAAAGTCAAAAGTATTTAGGGATCAAGTATGTTTAAGAGTATCGCCGTAACTGAGGATTATTATTTTAACTTTTTTGGAACGTTATTGAATTTTTTTTAGTGAATTTCACTATTTGAATAAATAATTTTCTTTAAGTTTTGACTAAAAATAAACAGTCAATTAGGATGCCTATAAAAATGTGTCATAGCGTTTATACAAAACCATTACGATTTCTGCGTCGGAACTGACACGAGAAGAGTTAATGACAGCCATCGGAATGTTGCAAGCTGATGGTTCCAGGCAACGCACTGTGGGCTCTTGGCACTACACAGAGCGTCATAAGCCGCATCTAGACACGCTATCGTATCACAGGCAGCGTGGCCGAGCGACATGGAGGACGATCTTGCATCACCACGCGCAGACAGGACCGGTACATTAAAAATACTGCTCGGCGGAATCATACCATGACCGCCATTATGTTGTATACGAGGCTCCACAGCTTTTCAGGCTTGCTGATAAGCGACCAAACCATCCGAAATTGTTTACGTAAAGTGGGTCTGCGTTCCTGAAGGCCGCTAAGAGTTCCATTCCATGTCGTCGCAATCGTAGAACCCGTTTATAATGGTCACGTGAACACAGAAATTGGGAGGAAGAAGACTGGCGTTGTGTTTGCTTTTCCGATAAATCTCGTTTCGGTATGAGGCCGGATACAAGACGAACTAGAGTTTGGAGGACCTCTGGATATAGAGAACGTTTGCTATTTCGTCAGGAAGTTCATTCATATGGAGGGGGGACAATAATGGTTTGGGCCGGTATTTGGATCGGGGGAAGAATCGATCTCATTTGGTTCAGGGGCAATCTCAATGTGTGACCACCAATTTGCGACGCCGGTTAGGTGATACGTTTCGACTAATGCACGACAATTTTGCCGATGATCGCATCAACGTTCTGCTATGCCCTTTTCAATCGCCAGTCCTAAACCCAATTAAGCACGCATGGGTTATGCTCCAAAGAAGAGCTCAGCCGAGTGTGGACGCCGTGCATACCCCACAACAACTTTTTGACTTGTTGGAAAGAACGTGAGCGGCCATTCCTCAAAGTGATTTTGATAAACTGATTTTAAGCATGCCAAATTGCTATGATTGTGTGATTCGTGTCAATGGTGGAAATTAATTTAAAATCTCCAAATTTTTGCCTTATTTTACCTAATTAAAAAAATGTACTTGCTCCCTAGACACTGTTAATTAGTGTTAATGTGTGTACTCACAATAGGTACGGAGCCTTCAATTGTTTCACTCCTTAGAACAAATAGAGATTTTATCTATGAACTTTATGCCAAATAATAATAGAAACAGGTTAAATCACTTGTTTGTTTAAAATAAAAAATCGGTAGAAATTGTTTTTCTTACTATTAGAAAGCACTTCACTATTGCTGAGTATCAGCTTTTTCCTGTTATCGGGGGTAATCCACCAAAAGACGCCTGGACTTTTAAGGGGAAAGATCCCTGCTGGATTGGGGTTTTTACCTCACTAGAACCAATCCGGTGACCACCATCAGCACATAGAACATAGAACTCTGTAACCTCTTAAAAGATCACCCAGGCAGCTGGTAGTGGCATGCCTCTGTGCAACGTCTGTTAGGGCACATCCCTGGACGTCATCCCAAGGCCTAGGCTACATTTTATCCCCCCGAAAAGCGGACGGTTGCAGTGGGAAAGGAAACGATAGCAAAGCCACGGGAAAAGCTAGTTTACAATATTACAATGTTTATTAACGTTTTCCTTTTGAATTCACTGGAAATCTTAACGGTGTCATGGGTATGATAGCATCGAGTTTATTTATGCAAATGTGAGATTGGTTACAAGGTTTTAATGTAACAACTTACTGTCAAACGGTCCGGTCGTTGGATGGAAGAATCGTCCTAAATGACAAGACAGACCATTGTATAATATCATTTATCTATAGGCAACTAAAAAGATGAACCCCTATTTCTCCTGGTCACGCTATAACTTGAGAACAGCTGGACCGATTTCGCTAATTCTTTTTTTGTTGTGTTTGTTATTGTTAGGAGAATGTTTTTAGATAGAAAAAATAACAAAAAATTAGTAGTTTGGTAGGATAGGTATATAGGTAGGGTAGGTATGTAGGTTGGGTAGGTATGTAGGTAGGGTGGGTAGGTAGGGTAGGGTAGGTAGGATAGGTAGGTAGGGTAGAGTAGGGAGGAAGGTAGGGTAGGTATGTGGGTAGCGTAGATAGGTAGGATAGGGTAGGCAGTTGACGGAAGCGAAGCCGCGGGCACAGCTAGTTAAGAATAATAATTAAAAAAACTAAAAGGAGCTATGGGCTAACTTGCTTAGCTAATCACACACTAGGTCCCAAACTGCAGTAAATAGGATCGCGACTGGCCCAGAAGGAAATGGCTGGATAAGCTAGACTTATTTTAAAGGATTGGCCCCATTTGCATCAGTCAGCGAAAAGTAGGCAGTGGGAAGATAAACCTCCAGAGACTTAAAATAAAATAACAAACAATATTTAATTTATTGTTTGTTTGTTTCTGTACCTCTGCAAATATTTAGTGCAATAATTATTGTACTTAATATTTGCACCAAGTTGCACTAGTCCCCATTAAGTGTCCAGGCAATCCCTGTCCATGGTTTCCTGGAAGAGATCGCGGAAAGCAATAAAACTAAGTATAAAGTCAGTTTTATATATTTTAGTTTAAGGTTTCCTTTATAATCTTGGTGTAGAATAAAGTTTATAATATAAATATTTTTAACCGACTTCAAAAAAAGGAGGAGGTTCTCAATTCGTCGGAATCTTTTTTTTTTTTTATGTATGTTCCCCGATTACTGTAAGACGCCTGGACCGATTTGGAAAATTCTTCATTTGTTTGAAAGGGTATACTTTCCAGTTGGTCCCATAGTCATCAAGTCAGGATCTGATGATGGGATCTTGGAGAAATCGAGGGAACTCCTCAAATATTATAGGCATACATATAGCGATTTTGGTATTTTTATCAACAATGCAATCATCTGCACTCAGAAAGTAACATTTGAAGAAGTGAAACTGGTGAAGAAGACCACAGATGGCCAATAGAATTCCTTGATGCTAAGTATGTCATGGGTTATAAGTTATCTAGAATAGTTTAACGACTATGATGAAGCAAATAGTGCTGATGAAAATGGTACCATCGAACTGATCTGATGATGAAGCTGGCAGGTAGGCACTGGTACTCCGAAATAAAACAATGTATCCTAGTCGTGTATGGGCTTATTGGAATCGTCATGAGATGTACTTTGGCTATATATGATGTTTATTGCAATTGGAAGTACCTATCAAAACTAAAAAGAGATAAATAAAAAACAATAATGTACCAAAGACACCGACTTCGGAAAAGAAAGTTATTTTTTGTTTTGCAGTGTTTTTTTGGAAGTTGGTTAAATTTTTTCTTTAAAAGTTTTTTTTTCTTTAGTTTCACAGAAAACCATCGAATTGAAGCGGCTCAGTTGATTGATAGCGTGTTGCTCAGCCGCAGCGGAACAATCAATAAACAATTATAACATCGTTACGGGCGACACTTCCACTTCCACAAACAAACTCCACGGAAAATACCTTTCTTTCTGTTAAAGGTCACCTTTATTTGTGTTTGGCTATTTGTCTTTCTTGACAGTTTTTTTGTTAATTTATCATGAAGAGTCATCATCTGCCTAGCCTTTTTCCCAATTATTGTTGGGGTCGGCTTCCAGTCTTACCGGATTCAGCTGAATACCAGTGTTTTACATGGAGCGACTGCCTATCAGACCTCCACAACCCAGTAACTGGGTAACACGATACCCCTTGGCAAGACTGGTGTCAGATCTCAGGCTTCTGACTACCCGTAACGACTGTCAAAGATCTTCAAATGACAGCCGGGACCAACGGCTTAACGTGCTTTCCGAGGCACGGAGGAAACTCGGTATGTTCAAATGGTCACCCATCAACGGACCGACCTCGTCAAGCGTTGCTTAACCTTGAAGATCGACCCGTGCGGCTGTTATTATTTAGCCACGAGCTCTTCAAGTATCATGAAGAGTAATTACTCATTTATGAATTTTAACATTAGTAGGCATTTGCGGGGGATTGGCCAGAGAAGGAGAATCACCGAGCAGAGTTGAATGCCATGGGGAGATATTTTCCCAGCACTGGGACAACTTCAGTTGAGAAAAAATATTTGGATATAATGCGTTTAATACCTAAAAGTCAACCATGTTACTAGGATTCCCATTTCGAAAATTTTATAGTTAATATAAAAAGCAATACAATATTATAGTTATTAGGTTAAAATTCATTTGATTACATTTAATTATAATGATAAAACAATATTAATAAATGGTGACGACTGGCATGCAAAAAAAAATTGCGGTCTGAAAAGTATACAACTAGAAAATATATTTAAAGGATAGCCGATACGCCTATCGGCTATCCTTTAAAAATATTTTCTGTATGTGGTATGAAAATAACAAAATTTTGTCCAAGAGAAAAATCCGGACAAATAAGAAGACCGGACAAAGTCCGGAAAAAAGCCAAACGTCCGGATAAAGCCGGATGAATGGTAACCCTACTCATGTCTGAATTTAGGTTATTAATTTATATAAATATTGACAACGTACTAAATCACCAAAGCGCATGAGCATCTGAGTGAACTCCCAGAAATAAAGACTAATCGTTATAATAGGGTGTCGACCTCGTAGTCTCTGGGTGCATACCACTTTTATTGACACAACCAGCTTCATTACTCATCAACAGATGAAAATGAAACTTCACAGCAGAACAACAAACAAAAGCGAATTATTCGTATCAATCTCCGTCTGTAAATGTGAATGAAGCATCTAAGCTGGGGTTACATTTATGTCTGAATGTCTGACATTTATTGCGAGACTCCCCGCGTCTTTACATGACGAAAATTAGTGACAGGGATATTACGTAGTTTCGCAATCTGTCTTGTCTGTACACAGCTTATGTGAGGAGGAATGTCCTGTGGATGCTCGTACTTTTTGTTGCAGACATATTTTATTTGGAATTCACAGTGTTTGAATTATTGGAGGCCGTTGCAATTAAGTGGGTAATTTCATTTTATGTTGTTAGTTTGTTAATATGTGTGTATAAGATCATTTCTGGTTGTTCGGATCCGATTACAAACAATCTTTCACTGATAAATAGCTACAATATAGCTAAAAGGATACATACGGATAAAAAGGAAAAAAACGGATAAAAAAAATCTGTTGGTGTTTTTATATTGTACAACATTTAGCAATTTAACTTTAGTCTATCTACCATACCAATATCTTCGGCACCGTTTTTGGTTTGTCACATGAAATATGTGAAAACTTAACAGCCAAAAAATACATCAAATCATGTGGCTTTAACTTGACACATTTCACAAAACTCGGTCATACATACCTACCATCTGTTTGAACCATTATGAACATCAATTTATCAACCTAGTCGAATATGTCTGATATCTTTCAATCGGCACGATTATGATCACCATTTCACTTTGACAACCTTTATTTCGGAAGGAGTAAGGTCGGTTTTCGTTATTCGAGTGTAACTGATGACACCGTACCTATATACAGCCCATACAGCACAGTTTTATTGACTCTCGGTGTAAGGTACATCTGCATGACGTCACAGGCCAGCTCGAGTGGGCTATAAATCTCACGTGTCAGCGCCAGGCAGTCTGGATATGTGCCAGCTCCTGGCTATAAAGCTGCGAAGCTGTTCTCCTGGTAATTGCGGTCTACATCAGCGTCTATAGAATTTTATGGTTGATTGGAAACTTGGAGCTTATTGGCTGGAAGATCGTGGTAAAGAATTGGATACAGTTTTTCTGAGTTTTTTTTATTAATAAAACACTTTTAATTTGGATGTCGAAATCAATGCCCTTTTATTAATTTTCCCATATGGTTTACTTTTATTCCTTCTAATGTATTAAATCTTTATTACAGCAGTGAATTTTATGGATTTCAGTTAATTCTTTAGTCGATTTTTTTTTGTTAAAAAGGTTCTTTTTTCTGTTTTCAGTTTACTTAATTTCAAAAGAATCTGTTCTCAATTGAAAATTCTGTGGCAATATTATCAATAAATCCTTTCTTTCTACCTTTTATATGGGACCAACTTTGAGGTAATCTTTGATTAGAGCACTATATAAAAAGATATGCGTGGTGATACATATATAATGTCGAATTGAGAACCGCCTCATTTTTTTTATCGGTTAAAAAGAAAATACACAATGATACCTGCAAAAAGACGTGCAGAATGGCTTGCGGATCGCCGCCGCCGAGGCGGGCTGCGCGCGCGCCGGCCAGCAGCACGCGCATGCAGAACGGCGCCGCGAAGCACAGCCGCCGCTCCCACGGGGACCACGCGCGCATCGCCTGCAAAGAGGAGACAGGTCAATGCAATTGAAAGTTTCTATGGAAGTTCTTCTTCTGAAAATGGGAAATGCCATTGGGTCTACAGCTTGTCGCTTATTACAACTCATGACTAGGTCTGGTCTCGCTAAAACTAAAAAAATATTTTTATTTCTATGACTTCTCTCGTTTGGGCTTATCAAATTATTTATGTGTCACCTAGCAGATAGACCAGGAAGAGCGCAAGTAGGTATCAGTAAAATGTCAGTAGGATGTCAGACCTACTTTGAACCTTCCCGAAATTTTATTGAGCCAAGAGTACGCTGGACAAAAACATTTTTATAATCTTAAAAAAGATTTTTCTTTTAGGACATGAAGGTCTAACATGAATTGCCCGCCAATATCCTACAGACTTTTTACTAGTCTCCAGTTTTGTGCACCTTACCTTATAAAGTCCGATGAGACTGCCGAGGCTGTAGATGGCGAGCGCTAGGTAGCGCACCGGCGCCGGCGCACAGTACACCGTCGCAGTCACCATCGGTATCGCGCCTGCGGACAACGAGAGTAATAATAATATAATAAAATGTTTATTTGTCTCCATAAATTACATCTAGACGTGAGGCACAAATATTGGAATAGGTATTTTTCGATGCGAGTCCGTACCTAATCCAAAGCGTCGAGGATTAGGTATGGCACTAAATATTCGTACACAGTCTACAACTCTACACAGAAGATATTCCGTACCTTAAAATGTGGGGGTTAAGTTTCAAGTTTAATTAGCACTGCCGCCAGCGCCATCTATGTAGAATGCCACTGGAATAGTAAGTGCTCTAGCGATGTAAGTCGTAACGAATATACTCGTACGTCGTCGTTAGGTAGCGTTATTTTAAGATGACACTCTCGAAGAAAAATAACAAAACATTCACGTTTTTTATTAAAAATAAGAAGGGTAATTTTGATCACTATGACGTTAAAAACAAAAGTATTCACGTTGACTTTAAGTACCGTTTGGCCCTAAAAACGGAATATAATCCACCATTCCACAATATATTAGAAACGGGATGTCCATACTCCATGCCGAATATTTTTACCCAATCCACATACGATACAAATATCGGTAACAGGCCAGGGGCTATATTGAATAAATATTCGGATTAGGTAAATGGATTTGGTATTTTTAAATACTAGGATTAGGTGGATTAGGTAACGTTTTTACTTATAGTATCGGGGATGTTGTGGCAGGGAGGATTGCAGGAGATCTTACAACCATCAAGTAGGTTACATGTTCCGTGAAAATCAGTCGAACTCAGCCTCGGATAGGTTAGATTTCTTTTAACCATTCATACATATATTCCATTGGTAGAACTGGTTTTTTCGGACGTCCATGCTCGGGGTGTCCCAAAAGCGCGGGGCCTGTTGCATTTGCTGCCTACACCTGCTACGTGGCTATTCCGGCGGGTATTTCATAATTCTACTTACTTATAGGTTATATATTTTTTTATAGGTACGAAATTTCTTAAAAATATTTTCCATGAAAAAAGTGACTACTCGTATGAGCGCACCGATCACAAACTGATTTTAAGTTGATAAACGTCCGAAATTGGCTTAGGAATATTGTTTTACGTGAAATTTAAATAGGCTTATGTTTAACTTACCACCAGATATAGTAACATATAACAGACAAAAATAGTAAATGATCACCAAAATTAAACCCGCATCTTATTGTAAAATTATAACCAAAGTTTTAACATCTCGCTATCCTGTTTAGGCAAAATGACTCCAAATAAATCATTGTTAACCCAAAAGTAGTAAATGATCACCAAAAGTAGTAAATGATCACCAAAATTAAACCAATGACCAAAAAGATTATAAAATTTCTGGGAGCAACTTGGAAGTAGCGCTCGCCGGCCGCTGCCGCGGTACCGCTCGCTTTGCTCGCTCGGCTCGCGCGCGGTTGGTCACAGTTCTAACCTAACCTAACCTATTTTACAACATTAAATAGCGCAATAATTTGCTATTAAAATTTGGTGATCAATTTACTAAATTTGGTGATCAATTTACTAAATTTGGGTTTCATAGTACAATTTTAGGTAATAGAGGTTATGGTCACAAAGTAATTTTAGGTGGTCATTATATTTATCCCCATTTAAATATAGGGCATCGCAAATAGGGCAACAATTTTAGAATGTAACACAATCTATATTGAATTTTATTAAGTAGCAATTGTGAATATCACGCGAAACTGAAATAAAATATAAAACTCGACTATATCGCATAACATGTACCAAAAGTGGGCTCGTGGCTTTTTTGTACCATTCGATTTTATATGAAACATGGCAGCTGCAACGTAGCCCCGGGTAATATCAGGACGGAACAATTCTGACATAAATCGTAGTTGGAGATGGCATTCTTTCGATCTGAAAATATTTTAGCTAGATACAGTTAATTTTATAAACCTGACCACACTAATATTATAAAGCCGAAAGTTTGTGAGTGTGTGTGTGTGTTTGTATGTTTGTTACTTCTTCACGCTTAACGGATCGACGGATGTGGATGAAATTTGGCAAAGAGATTATAGTCAGGGAATATGTTCCCTCGGAATAATTTTCGACTTTCAAGCGGGCAAAACCGCTGGCAGAAGCTAGTTGACCTATATATACATTTGCGTTATTATTACAATTTTTACATTAACTGATTTCCGTTCATGTAAAGTAAAATGGTTTCAGATTCAATTATCCATGTTCAGAGCGGAAGAAATGATAAAGCAATGTTGCGGACAAATTAATTATTTATTTTAGCTTCCATTTGCATTTTACTTAATTGGATGACTGTGTGTTTACGGGCGGCAAAATGCAGATTAAATAAATCAGCGAAAAATCTGGGTCATAGTGACTTATTGCAGCTGAGATTGTGAGTAAAACTTTTACACTTCAGACATTCTTGGTGTTCTTTTACCCTGGCTTGGAGCAAAGGTCATGTTCGCTTATTGGGTGCTAGGAGCTACAATTAGCGCATTAGATCAACATATAGGGCGGTTTTTCTGGCTTAATCTTTCAAAAGCTTCGTTCGTTGACCTACATAACCATTAAAATCTAGAATGACCAGCACAACTTACGAGCCATTACATAACTAAAGCTTGATTACATATTGTACGGCGTCCAAAACGTTCCTCGTTACTTGTCGATCCTGTGATTGATGTATTTTTAATGACCTTCTTTTCCCAGATAAGTTTTATTGTAGGTTATAAATCCTTAAGTTTAGCAAAACATGTTATTTTTGGGTGCAGATGTTACAAGAGAAATGTAAGAGCCTACCCAGGGGCTCGTATAACAGGCTTTAGTCCGCGGCACCACCATTTTGTCATTTTCCGCCGAAAAATGTTTGTTGTTTTTAAACAAAGCTCAGCGCGAATTTGTCGTAAAACAGCTAAGTTGGATGAAGAATGAGCGTTGTTATATCAGTAAAGTGCACTTTTGCAAAAGGGTAAGTTAAAGTTAGACATATCGGGTCAGGCGTTCGATTGGGGATGAATAAATATTTTTTTGTGTAACAGTAACGTGGTTCGCTTTATTTTGCAGCAGATATGAAAGATGAAATATGTTACACCGAAAAGGAATCAAAAAAGGATATAACAGAACAATTTAGTTAGGCTCCGTTAAACTTGTACAATATTTACTGCTGGCCAAAAGTTTGGTTAGATTACCAATAGGGACGTTTCTTGGTTAAAAATGATAATTCTATTTAGTCCGCCAGTGAAAGTCTGTTACCAAATAATTTTGACCGACTGGACCCGTATTTTTAGCTGGGCAGATTTACTAGGTAATCTGCACATAAAATTGTAACAAATATTTGCCTCGATAACTATGCGATCCGCCGCAGGCTTATAACGTATCTTTAGCAAGAGCAAAACGATAGCGATTTTTGCGCAATACAAAAGTTTTAGAGTTGGTGGCGGTTTTTTTTTAAATAAGTGCATTTGACAAACAGCTATCGTTTTGCTGTTGCAAAAGATACGTAATAAGCCTACGGGATTGGTATCCAATCCTAATCTATTTATCCATGATACGTGTTATAGTCTGATTTAGGAATGCGATATGAGGAAAGCATTTCAGTAAGCAGGAACCTCCTCGAGATTTCGAGTTCCCTCTGAGGGTCATGACATTTTAAAACCATAGACTTAACTACATAACTGATTTGAGGGCGTGTATAAATAAATAATAAAGCCTTATACAAACATTAAAAAAAATTACAAGACATTTTTTTCAAAGTTTGAATAAGGCTAGGTATACATCTGGATAACTGTTCGGGGAGTACAGACATGATATTTTGTTACAAAACTTTTTTTCCATTCTTAAAGTAAAGTAAGTTCTTTAATAACATTTTGTTACGAAGCACGTGCAAAGTGACTGCATAAGAATTTGCCTTATTTTTCCCATTTTCTGGCGCCAGCGACCTTGCCAAGTAAAAGCTGCAAATTTAATTACATCGCAGCAAATTATTAGCCAGCAACGCTTTTTGCTTTTAAGTTTTTTTTCCTTGTTTACGTGTAAAATACTTGTTTACTTAACGTTAAAAATTTTGATTTAAAAGGTAGCGGGACAAACTGGATGCGGAAGACAGAGCGTTGTCCACCAGTGGACTGCGATAAGCTGACTTAGGTTAATAGATAAGCTTTGACTAAGTTGCGTATGGCGCCATCGAACAACTGAGAAAAGTCAAATCAGAATATAAGCAATACTGTTGCTGAAACTTTCAAAGAATCCCAGACGGTTTACTATTCCACTTTTAAAATGAAACCCCATTTTCTTGAATTCTGTTCATGCACTGCTTTTCGATGGCATAAAGATAAAATAACAGTCTACTTTTCACTAGCACATCTGAGCTGATTTAATTTTAAACTGAGTGTCAGGGTCAACTTTTAAATTGAATGTCCTCCATTCCCCTTCGTCGTATGTTTTCAGCTCCCTCCTCATGTAGCTCCAGAAGGGAGCACGTCACCCCGGGATTCCCCACTTAAGGTATTTAGATTAGTCATTCGATATAATGAGATCGGGGCAAATGCCTTTATTCGTTGTTGGATTTGCACCTTTTTTGTTTTATCAGATTCAATGACGAGATTGCGTAAGTGGTCGGTGAGGTGGCAAAATATTTTAATTAGATTTTCTCTTGATAAGGCTGTACGGTTTCAGCTGACAGGGCTGAACAAAGGCCTCCTAATAACCGTTACATTGAACAATCAAGGGAAGGGACATTTTGTCATACAATTATGAAAAGATAATAGCCTGATAATGCAGGCTTGACAGAAGGATCGGTGATCGTAAAGACTGTTATGCAAATCACGGAAGAAGAATAGAATAGAATATACTTTATTGTACACCATAAAAGTTATACACATTTACAAGACAGACTTCTTTCTACGGGTACAAAGGCGGTCTTATCGCTAACAGCGATATCTACCAGACAACCTTTGGATGGACTGAAATATCTTAGAATAAAAAGGAAGATTTAGCCCGTTAACCATAAAGTTAAAAGTCACAGAGATGAATGAAAATAATACAAAGGAAGTAGAAACAAAATATTTCATGTAAGCTTGCACACAACGTTTTCAATTGGCAAATGCGTTCCAGTTTGCGGGCTTTCGAGTTCCGACTTGCGAGTTTAGAGTTACGACTTTACGAGTCCCGGGAGTATGGCTAGAACAAAGACTTGTCATACTTTGATGTATCTTTTGTTCACGGAGGCTTAAGGCGATGCTTCAGTAAAAAGTCGGATCCTTTTAGCTTAAGGGGATGTCTCACGTTGAGTCGGATGTGCTTTGAGTTTGAAGTTGTTTTTTTGTTGGAGTTTCATATTTGAAACGTGTTTTATGTTTGGTTTCCAATCTATGTTAGAAAGAGGATTTCCTTTTTAAATGGCGAAGTTTCTTTTTCATAAAAATACAGTACTCTCGCACGATAAACTTATCTACTCAGATGTATGAATTAACTTCAATGAAGCTTTAGTTTATTAGACTTGTTTATTTGTACGTGACGTTTTCCTGTATGTATATTGTAAAGCGAGCAACCATGCAGAATCACAATCTAAAGATCTCATCATATTAGTTTCCCACAAATCAATATCATAGTTCACTGCTTACATCACAAGCAAATAAACTACCATACACAGTCTGTACAGTAAGTCCATGTACAAACTACAGCCATCAGAGCATTACTGTTTATAACTAGGGCACGTACAGACCGTCTGCGTCGCCTCTGCTCCTCGCGTGACATTTCCTTTGTCCACACGATCGTTCTGGGTTTATTGCCATTTGATGTGAAAACAATCTCCAGTGTATACTGTGCTCATATATTTCACTTTTATTATATCGCTAGAGTGATGTTTTTATCAGGAAGAAAGCAAAATAAGTACCATTTTAAATTACTTTTTGTACACGTCTCTAATACTGACGTACCTGGGGGAGGCCTATGTCCAGCAGTGGACGTCTTTCAGGTGAAATGATGATGATGATGATGACACGTCTCTAATATACGCAAAACATCATGGTCAAACCGAAAAAAATATATTGTCCCTTGTGATGTTTAAATGTGTTTTAGCTGTAACGAGATAAAGCATTCTACAACGTCACATTTAAGGGTTATTAAAGGTGACCTACAATCACCGGGTACAAGTTAGCTTAGGTCTAAAAGTACCATTACTAGACCCATTATTTCAGAAACAGTAAAAGTCAGCTGAATTAGGTAACAACGGGTATTTATGGAGGCCCCTGTTGCTGTTACAGGCAAGAATATTAAAACTCACAGTTTTATTATAAAGGGTCTTTCAACAAGGACGGGTCGATGTTAAAATTGAATAAAACAAGATGTGTGTGAGATATTAACGAAATTTATTTTTTATTTAAAAGGCCCATTTATGTCATTATGGATGGAATATGACAAATGTCCGCCGCGGCTTCGTATGGTGGCACGAATCCGAAAGGTCCAATTTTTAATGACTCTGCTGCATAGATCGAACGAGCGCTACAGATCAATGATAAACAATTTCTTTTGGCTTGAATTGAACAATATGGACGTGAACGACATGTGGTTCCAGCAAGATTTCCTTTTCTCCTTTTTTCTGCTGCAGTGACTATGATGTCTATGACTGATCATTTTGGCAGTCATTGGAGGGCCTACATCCATCAGTGGACTTCTAGTCACTATTCTTTGCAGCAGACAGGAAGATAAGGCTTTCTTTGTCACTAAGATAATAATTTTATCCTCTTCAATGTAGTGCCATCCAACTTGTTGACCGTGTCCACTTCCAGCCGAAGTGTGTTCACTTCAATCGATCTTGAAAATCTTCAGAGGATGATAAGTATTGGATAATTTTTAAGTACAGAAAAGCATTCGATTAAATATAGCAGATAACTTAGTTGGTTGTATTCCCGATGTCTGTAATTTATGATGAGCAAATCTAACCAAATATAATAAAAAAGTAAAACTGAGCCTTTAGGTATAATATTGAATTTTGAAAGTTTACCTATAGATACGAACACTGTGAATACAATTAATATTAATATTATTATTATCCATTTATTCTAAATTTATTAAATATTATATTTAATATTATTCTATAAATTATAATAATATGATAATAATAATATAATAATATAATTATAATTATTATAATATTATTCTATAATTATCCATTTATTCTATTATTCTATATTCATCTATTATATTATTATTATTATCTCCTTTATTCAGTACATTTCTTATTATTTACATTTTTAAATATTTTTATAACATAAATTACAAAAAAGAAAAAACATTTAAAAATATAAAAAATAGAGGCCCACCGGTATCGGGAACAGGGTCCAAACTACCGGCGGTCAGGGCTCCAGAGAGAGGAACCTCCTAACAATACGAGCCGTGTCCAGCAGTACTGCTTTCTGGATCAGGCCCTTGACCCAGCCGCCTAACGAGAGCCTCCTAAGGTGTTGGTCGAGGCTCGTGGCTATTAAGCCATTGGCCGACACGACTATCGGTACAATGATCGCTGTGTCCACATTCCACATGTCGACAACCTCGCGAGCCAAGTCAAGATACTTGATTTGCTTATCTTTCTCGGCTTTCACGAGGTTCCCGTCATGCGGGACGGTAATGTCAACAATCATTGTACGCCTCTCGATTCGGTCCACCACCACAATGCCAGGCTTATTGGCTACAATAGTCCTGTCAGTGATGATGGACCGATCCCAGTACAACGTGATATTGCCATTTTCGAGAACTGGGTCGGGCACATACCTGTAGTACGGTACCTCCGATGCCACAAGAGTGTATTTCAGAGCAAGTTGCTGATGGATAATCCTGACTACAAGGTTGTGCCTATGCAAGTACTCTTCGTTAGCTAGCCGAGAACAACCAGAGATAATGTGGCGGATCGATTCACCCGGGCGGTGACATGCCCGACAGATGTCAACCGTGCCATCCTTCACAATAAATCTCCGGTAGTTATTCGTCATGATAACTTCGTCCATAATTGCACAGACAAAACCTTCGGTTTCCCCAAAGAGGTCACCGAAACGCAGCCAGGCTACGGACGCTGACTGATCTACATCGGACCCATGTAGGGCCCGGAAAAAGCGTCCGTGGAGCTCCTTACTCTGCCATACCTACCTTATTATTATTATTATATAGAGTTCTTTACTTTTCTTCTCTTTTAAGAGAGTATACGATCTTACACACGGGCCATGACCAAGTGTGTGAGGGGAAAATTAAATTGAAAAGGTGGATGATAATGTAGAGGAAGTCAGGATTAATATTACCTCGGGAAACATGTAAAGATATTTTACAGTATGATCGACACTATCTACCAGATGAATAAACTGAATCTTACGCGAAGGTGTTGAAAAGGTAGTAAAACTTGAAAATAACTGTACATTCTAAAACCAACCGGTTGGTAAAAATACTTTACGAGTCGGTAGAACGAGCGACAGTAAAACAAGTAGGAATAGTAGCGCGGCTAAATCTCGACGATAAAGTTTATAGGGATTGTTTGTGGGCCGCTGAGCGACTGTGCGGCAACACAGCGGCGATTGAGCAGCTAACGTTACAAACAGAGCCTGGGGGGTTACTATGAGCGGTGAGGTATAAGGGAGAGATGTATATGACTTGTATACATCTGTCCCTTACGCACAATCAAAATAACCTTACTCTAAGAGCTTATGGTTACCCCCCTGCTCTTCCGTAGGTACATCGTTTAGTTAAAATTTTGGGTTTACTCGGCAAACATAAAAAATGGTATCTAAATAAATTATATAATAATGAGGACATGTAAATGGATAGAATCGGCAATATTTGCATGTTAATATCTCAATAGTTAAAAAGCAAAACAAACCCAAAGAATTCCGACCAATACCCACTTTTCTGACCACACGAGTTGAATTTTATTACAATTAGGAAGAGACGGGGTTGTTGGAATAGTATTTGCGTAAAACCATAAAACAAACATCGTAACCGTACTTAGAAGACAAAAAAAAAAGCGAAAATAAACAAATTTTTGGAGCATCAAAAGTGTAAAGTATTTTACTAATAAACACTAAAACTACATTAAAACATCCTAATTGTTACTCATTATTAAAGAAACTCATTTTTTATCCTACCCAGCTAAACGAAGTTTTAACCGTAATAGCAGTGTACTACTTGATAAGTAAATGTTGCAGACGTCGGAAACAGCCCTACTCAGTCACCTGAATATTAGATTATGTGAAGGTACGCATGTTTGCGTACTGACGCTTAAATCCTTACATACAAATAGAGATAACGCTATATGTTTGTATGTTAGGGATTTCAGACTAACCCGTTTGTTTGGCGTAGGCGTGCTACGGAGCTACGCTGCTACGAGTTTCGTAGCAAACTTATTACAGGAACTATTTTAGTTACGGTTTATTTTTGGGTCTTGCTACTGTGATATGATCGGTGTTTCGAAATTCCGTATAGAATTATTCATCATCATCATCAGCCTTTTAATCCAATGCTGGGACACAGGCCTCCTCTCTGTGAGAGAGGGTAATGAGTCTTAGTCCACCACGCGGGCCCAGTGCGGATTGGTGGATATCTCATATCCTTGAATTTTTGGTTCTATTACATGCCCGTTTCTTCACGATGTTTTCCTTCACCGTTTTTGAACAGTAGTGATGAAACAATTTACACAAAGTAAAGCGTCCGCCTAGGTTCGAACCCACGACCTTTAGACACGTAAGTCGGGGCCACTGGGCCACCATTGATATGATTATTGTGATTGAATAATCGATTTTATTACAAACCATCCTTGTCCACCCATAAAAAACAGACATTTTGTGTAGTTTGATAGTCTTGAAGAATCGAAAAAAAATACTGAAATTTAACATTTATTACTCATAAATGTACCTATCTATCGTGGTATTGTATTCTTAATACTTTATTGTACACCAAAAACAATATTTTATACAATGTGATAATAAAGTACATGTACAAAGGCGAGCTTAACTCAATGTTGAGTTCTCTTACAGCAAACCCTAGGGTGACAGAGAATGATGACAAAAGAGGGTAGGATCCAGTGTACAATTTTAAAATAACATAATTATAATCATAAAAATAAATCATAAATAAATACATACATACGTAAATACAAATATATATATCTACTAACATTACGTTAAAAGGAAATCCTCTTTAATTTTCCTCAAGAAGTACCTATCTATCGAGGTATTGTACCTATTGTGTTGTTGAAAATAAATTGATTATGACAAATATGTTAGTGACACGTAACTGACTGTCTTCTCTGCATTCGTACGATACCTTTTATCCCGCAAAGTTTAAAGCTTGCGGAAACCTCCCTAATAAACAACACATAAGTTACCCCAAAACAAGGGCCACTGTAGATTAGACAAACAGCCAGCTATAACCACAGTTAATGTTCAGTTGAGCCCAAACGTCACGGCCAGGCTCGCCCGCTTGCCCGGCCAGCATAATGTTGCGTGTTGCGCACTGCCCGCCACTGCCCGACTGTTACGTGATTAGGATAAATCGTTTCCTACTCGCTTGTTTGCTCCGAGCTGTCGCAAAAATATCAAAAATATTTGTGTTTGGGCCACTAGCTTTTTACTAGAGTTTTGTCAAATTTCATTCTATCGGTAAGTCTTGGTGCAGCGCGATTTTGTAGTGAATAGACTTCAATTTTGTTTTTAGGTCGCTGTGGCATTTGTTAGGTAATAGGTATTTATTTATTTATTTATTTTATTTATTATAAACTTTATTGTACACCACAAAATAAAAACATAAAGGACAAACATTTTCAAAAACAAAGTGTACAATGGGCGGTCTTATCGCACAGGGCAATCTCTTACAGACAACCTTTGGATGGACTGAACGATAGGAGAAGAATTTAGGGCTGTCAGTGTACAATAGATCATAAATAGTATTATTTACTTAAACATAATAACATAAAATACATACACACTATACTACATATGTAATATACTAATAAATATATATGACAGATAAAGGAAAATACTAAAAATTATAGTGAAAGGTAATGCTCCTTTACCATTTCCTTAAACGTTGGCAGTGTTTGAGCACGTCTTATTTGTAAAGGTAATGCATTCCACAACCGAACTGCTTGAATCGTAAAAGATTTGTCAAAGAAGGAAGGTACCTATTTTATGCTTTGTATATTTATAGTATATTAGATATATTTATCACTTAAATATGTTACTGTTGCTAATGGAATCACGATTAAATAAAATTATTGATTGTGTGTCGATGGGTAGCTGCTACAGTCGTGTGGTTCGAGGGAGATCTGTTGTAGAAATGCTCCTCACGTTGTTCCCACTGCTGGGATACAGACGTTTCACTGAACTCACACATTAGGTAGATATAGGAGGATTTGTAATTGGATACCTCAATTTATCATGTTGTAAAGTTTTGGAAAGGAGAAAATAAAGTAATACGTAGTTCATACGGTATTTTTTAATATGTTAATCGGATAAGCTTTAAATATATTTCTCCTATCATGTACACAAACAGATTACCAAATATCACTGCTGCAAAATTGGATCCATCGAATAATGATTCAATGAATCCTATTCTTGGTAGAATATCCTGGTCTTCCACGTATACTGTGGGCTCCACAAAGGTCCAAGTAGGTAACATTTCTCTTCTTATAGTATTCTCCAGCGTGTGGCTAAGGCGATGTAAGATTTATATATAAAATGTAAACTAAATATATAATAATTAAGTAATACAAATTAGTATTCCATGCCAGAATGTACATTTTGTATCAAAACAAATAAATGTTTCAATGTCAACTGTCGAAAGCTGTCAAGACTTCTGTGTTGCTAAGTAAAAATATAAAATGTTTTATTTCAAAGGCTACATTGTTTCGTATTACGAACTATTTATGTTATTTTAATAACGTATTTTGAATGGAACTCACGCTATATTTTTGGTTTTACTTTTAATTTGTAACATTTCGGCAATATTATGCTAGGCACGCTAACATTTTTGCCATATCAGACAGAAATAACATTATTCCTATCGTGTAATTAATTTATTCCTTTCATATTTTTTTTCTGAATCCAAAAGTGTACCTATCACAAGATCGCCAGCGATTACGTAATGTTTATTTTCCCTTAGACCTAGGAATATAGTAAAAAACCTAGCCTTTCACGTTAAATGAGGATATTTGTTCAGAAGTTTACGAATCTGACCTTTTTATAAGATTTTTATGGGCACTTTCACGGCCACCCATTTTAATCATAATAAGGCATCACACAATTTTGTACCGAAAATAGGAATAGCATTGAAATAGATTTTTCAATACACAATTTGGCAGCCCTTTGGTTTTGTCACTCTACTCGCTTATAATAAATTCTAGTTAGAAATTCGAACTGCCATTTTCGGATTATATCTACTCCTGCTTTTTACCCGTATCAGTGCTCGGATACCTTGCCCCACGAGTTGATTTATGAGTTCACATCACACATCACATCACATCATCAGCCTTTTTTAATGTTCCCACTGCTGGGACACAGGCCTCCTCTCATAGAGGGAGTGGGCTATAATCCACCACGCAGGCCCAGTGCGGATTGGTAGATGTCACATGTCTTTGAATTTTTGGTTCTAGGACATGCCGGTTTCCTCACGATGTTTTCCTTCACCGTTTCAAGAGCAGTGGTGATGAAATAAATTACACAAAGTAAAGCGCCTGCTCGGGTTCGAACCCACGACCTACAACTCGTAAGTCGGGACCGTAACCACTGGGCCACCACTGCTCTTTTTACTGATTTATGAGTTCAACAGGGTAGATTACACATATTTTATACTAAACTAATTCTGGACAGAATACAAGTTTCGATATCAAGTCACATACTAGAACCGTTTAATAATATGCAGTTCAAAGTTCCAGCTCGCGGTATTATTGTAAGCCTGCAAGTTATCTTACAACTACGTACTGCCTTCTTCCTTCCATGATTCTGCTGCTCTGATAAATTGCTCTGGATGCCATCGATATGCTTCCATTTAATTTTATAATCAAACAAAACAAGTATGAATTTCTCTGGGAATCAGATTTCCACGAACAAATTCTAATTCGGCAGTGGATTTTTTGTTTGCGGAATTCATTTGAGTACCTAAATGAATTCCGCAAACAAAAAATCCACTGCCTAAAGGTTCAAAAGGATATTTTCAGAGCATGATATTTCTGAGGGACTCCAAAAGACCGTTTCGTGCGTAACTGCTGTTTATCTTTGACATACAATATCAAATTACACATGTACACAGTACAGATAGGTAGTCAAAACGTTATTATTATAACACCTTTTATCCAAACAAGTGATTTTAAGTGGCACGGCTCCTATTAAACATAGCGATGTGCTTAGAATAATTATTCTAAGGCGATGTATGCGATTACACCAAGATATACCAGCGTTAAATTAATCAAGTGTCGCAATCAACACTAGAAAAAGTAGATATATATTTTTTTTTCTAACGTAACCAAGGTGGAAGGTCCGGGGTCCGGGTCGGTGGGAGATCTTTGACCAGCAGTGGGACAACAAAGGTTGAATAAAAAACCGTAACGTAATTACGTAACCTTTCTCAGTACAGTTCCTCAGTTTTTTGACATAGATTATTATTGATATTTTAGCATTTGATGAATATTGCATAGTTTTGACATATTTTTTTTTTAATATTTTTTATTTGACATATATTTGATATTCTACACCACAATCTGTCATACATTTCATATGACATTTGTTTGATACAATGTCAAAACATTTATTTTTTTTATTTTTGTCATTTTTGTAATTATTGTGTATACATTCATTTTTGTAATATTTCATGACATTATTAGCAGATATTTGACTCAGATAATGACATACATTTTTATTTGACATTTTACATAAATTTGTGATATATTATTATTAATTGATATTTCTATGTATATTTTGACATATATATTGTTTATTTTCAGGTCTTTATTGTTGAAATTTTTGTAATTATTTTGTTTAAATTCATTTTTGTAATTGTTCATTATAATAACTTTGAAAATATTTGCACGCCATAGAATGTGGCAAACAAGTCCGAACTTTTTGTACCTTTTTATGTTATCCTGCATGCAGGCATAAATAATGACTGCATGTATACACGTGTTTGAGCAAATAAATAATTCTTTATCTTTATCTTTAGTAATTCCTATGTCACTATCACGATTACTCGGCAGTAGCTAACCACATTGCCGAAAAATCGTAGTATCTACATACTACATACGTATAGTAAAAGAAAATTCCCTTTATTCTGGGTGCGAACAAGTTGATACTCGTAAGTGATTGTGCTGAGACCAGCACAAATACAAATATTTTTATTTGTTGAACATGAATAGTTTAGGTAATGTAATTATATTAATTACAACATCTGTATCTAACCTACAAGCTTTCGCTTTACAAGATAAACTAACACCCTTTTATCTAGGATAAATGAAATACAGTTAGGTACTACTACTCGCACATTCGGATGTATGATGCATACTTAGGTACTTACAATAATTCTATGCTTAGGTACCTACTAGCATACAGATGCCTAATCCCATACAAAGAAACCGCGCCGACGTAACTAGCTTTTTCGTCTGATTAAGATGATTATTTTCATAAATACTTCGATCGCGTTCGGTTCCGTTCCAAGGCAATGGATGGTGTTATCACTTTAGCAGCGACTTGCAAGTTGCAAGTAAAAGGGTTTTCGCGGTTCGTGACATTTTTTTATTTTATTACAGGGACGATTTGTTTTATATTATTTCTTAGCACGTTTTTACAGTTTCATTGTACCAACATGTGTTACAATACAAATTTAAGAAATCAAGTGGCACGCCTCAGAAATTTAAAAACGCGCCATCTATTGGAATTAATTTTAAATGATCCGTTCACATAATCTTTAAAATGTAAATTAAGAGCCCAATATTCCATAATTTTGTGCTTAGGAGAGTTGATTAAAAAAGAACATACAATTTTTATTATCAATTCTAGAAAATGTTAATTTTACACACAATTCCATAACAAATCGATGCATATCGTGCCATCTTGTGACATTTGTTTGTCTTTGTTAGCGCTGGGAACCCGTGCTATGGGTGTTACCGTTAAACCGAGTTTAAGGGTACACTAGTCGACGGCACGAACTATTTTGTGCGCGGGGTTAAAATGCGTGCTATATCAACCGACAACACGTGCGGAACAGATAGATGCTGTTATGAGCAGTAAGAAGCTAGTTCGCGTACGAATACATACTTTTGCAAATTTGTAGCAAAATGTATGATGATTTAGAACGAAAACGAGCGCGCGAAATTTTATAAACAGACCTTTGGGAGTCTAGATATCATGAAAAAACGACTGAATGTATCTGTTCAAAATAAAATTATTTGCATTGTTGAACTACTAATCTATCCCTATATGGAGGCCGTTTTTCAATTTTCCTTCATCTTATGGTACTTATTTGTGCCCAAAGATGCGTTAAAATTAGTGTTGAAATATGGAACTTTCGAATATCATTTTTTTTTTACTTTTTTGCTTCCATACAGGGCTAGATAATGATGAGACAAATTGATATCATTTTTTATTTTGATCGTACATCGTCAAACAGTGGAGTAAAAGCCAGACTAAGTTTGTATGGAAGAATTTCGACTAGTGTACCCTTAATATTGTTTCTTAACAATCATCATCTTCCAGGCCTGATTCTGACTATGTATGTGGATGCAGTTGAATAAGTAACAGCGAATGCCTATTTGATCTCCACAACCCAGTTACTGGGCATCACGATACCTTTTGGAAATGCTTTTATTTCAGTATGAATTTATAGGGGTAGAAAAATACCAAAGAAACGATGGATGGATTGGAAACGGCTATTTGGATGAGGGCCATAATGAGATAAGACTAGCTGTTGCCCGCAACTTCGTCTGCGTAGCATTAGTAATTCGTATAGCTTATTTTTTATATCGCGGAATAATATTCTAGGTTTTCCATACAAACTTTAACACCCCCTAAATCGAATTTTGGGAGCAGTTTCGAAAAACTTATAATGACAACCTTTATTGTTTATTTATTTTAATATTTGTGCAATGTTTCAAGTTTAGTTACCAATGAAATAAGATTCTGCCATACAAATTTCAATTAGTTTCAAAAAACTAATAATATCAATATTTCTCATTTACTCAGATTACTATTTGTGCCAAGTTTCAAAAATATTAACCGAAGGAATTCGATTTTTCACATAAACTTTGCCCCCCTTTTTAATCCCCTTAGGGGCAGAATTTCGGAAAATCCTTTCTTATCGGATGCCTACGTCAAACAAAGAGTACACCTTTCAAGTTTCAGGTCTCTACGATCAGCGGTTTGGGCTGTGCGTTGATCCGTCAGTCAGTCACTCAGGACAAAGCATTTTATATGTATAGAAGACATAATATGCTGCGACGACCCCAAATGAATTGTGATAAGGGTAGAGTAGGATTATAATGTTACTACTGTTCATGTCGCGGTGATGAAATTTTAGGAAGGTAGGATGGTAAGGAGGGCTTATGGTGCGAGGTGGGATGTAGCAGCTGTCTTTCTAGTAGATAATTTTCTACAGTTAGATAACTCTGTATAATTATGTCATTATATTTTTAAACAGAGACGTAAATGAGCCTTAACCTAATATCTCAAGCTTAAGTTTGTACAATGTATTTTAAATTTTCTTGCGTAATTTTCTTAGAAACAAGAACTGTTTTAGACTCCGGTGGAGGATAAAGTGAGTAATATAAATGTCTACTGATATAGGTAGGTACTATAAAAGCTATCTGCAAAGCAATTTCGTAGATTAGGCCTTGAAATATGAAAGGCTATATTTTACGGCTTAACTGATAAAACTAAACATATATAAGACTAATTTATCTTAGCCTTAGACCGTTTCCATAAAAAAAAGGAAAATAACATCTTGGAAGTGGTTTATAAATATATGGCTATAAATACATGTATTTGGGCGCTTGTCGTTGTATAAGTCTAGTAAGTATCTTGGGAATATCGAAGAACCCACACGGTTTGAGTAGTTGTTCGGCTTAGTGTACAGTAAGCTTACATACTGCACCTGTGACAGCTTGCATATTTTATATGTGTAGTGTACTCAAACACTCTGATGTGATATTTTAGTGTAGGTATTTCGAATACATTTTAGTCACATTTCACAAAAATAACACCACGCCTAAAGGATTAGGCAGAGGTATACCTACTATAACGTTATAAAAAGAAAAAAAAGCACTTAACGACATGTTAATACGTATAATTTTGTTTTAAGGTAAAAATATACCGAAAATATATAAAAGAGTATAAAAAGATAAAACACAATATTAAATACAGAATAACCGCAAGCATCGGTATCGAATTCTAGATGTTTTAAATATTGAGTAAGAAAAAAACTTAGTGAAATTTTGGCATGGTTTGAAAGTATTATGCTCAATACACGTGCTATCCTCAACGCAGTTGCAACCGGTTAATTTTTAGCTTAAGCATTCAGGTGGAAACGGATCCTTAACATCGTAATGCTATGTTTTCATATGTGGAAATTTAAAAGATAAATCAACTACGTAATTCTAACACAAAAATTAATTTATTTAAAAATATGATACTTCAGCCAATCGTCGGGGATCTGCGCTGGACAAAAAAACCACCATTAGTTGTATCGCAGTTCTCGTACCAAAACTAAGGCTGTTGAAAAAATATAGGGGACCCGTTGAAAAAAGTACCGAATCACGAAGACTGCTGGTACACAAGGGGTCATCGCTTTGCCCGAGGGGTGAAGCCAACGTCGGCTTCCATCAACTGATATCTATAGACAAAGAAACGACTACTTAATCAAAACCACATTACAAAAAGAGTCTAAATATCAGAGAAAGCGAAACTCTAAAGAAAAATTATGAAGGAACGACAGTACGAGTACATACTAGTTTTCATCATATAACTTTAGTTATCACCTGTTTTTTTTAAATAAGATTTTGCTCTTTGCCAGGAAAAAACTTGATATGACTAGAAACGGCTTGGCCATCTTGCACGCAAAAAAAAAAATCTATAATTTAGTTGATATTTCTGTATGAAAAAATTGTATGACATTCAGTCAGAAAAAAATGTCTTCTCTCTTCTTAGCAAATGATATTTGAAAACTTTGAAAAAAGTAACCAACCAGTGACAAATAAAAAAAGCGTTAAACCGATGAGATTTGTGGCGAAATGCCACACTACCTTGGCGAAATGTACTTCACCAGTGTAATAGGGGCGAACTTATTATCATCAACTGGGCTAGAATCTAAACCGGGCTGCTACTGAGACAATTCAATTCCCACTTGGACACTGTTCCTTCCCGGCAATCGAAATCAGGATATAACGTTCAGAAGTAGCGTTTTCAACCGCTAAACAACGAGGCAGTCCCACAAACATAAATGGAAAAATTTGATTTTTACTTTCGCCTGCTCACTGGCAAAATAGGGAAAATATCTGCATCTTATAAATAGAACCCACGACCACTCATCCAGTGTGATGGCATAATGTATTTAATATGTAAGTTAGATTAGCACAAACACTGCAGGCTTACCTAATAAATATTTACCATTTCAAAGCGCGCAAATATGCTTGTGTCAAAAGTTAGTTGACCACAGTCCGGGTTCGAATATAAAACCACAACGTTGCGCTGACTTATTTTTAGATATTAAAACGATTTTGCCCGTATTTTCAGACAAAGACGTTGACATGATAAATTTTATTTAAAAATGCATAATGTATGCGCTTTCTAAGTGCCCCTCGTCAAATAAATTATGTATTTAGAATGGGGGAACCCTTAAAGCCCCTCTAAATGCTTAATTGCTGCCTGACTGACTTTACCTTTGACTTCTGTAGTCAGCCTAAACGTACTGCAATGTTGATGATAATTACTAATGCTTGGTCGTTTCTAGTAATTAATATTAATTTGTGACCGTTAATTTATGCATTAGTGTTTAAGAAGTTACATAAAGTTGCCTTTTTCACAAGTATAGATGCATGTACACAGAAACTCGGTACAAACTCCCTTCAATGAAAGCATAGGAGTCTGCTTTGCAGCTCAACAAAGACACTAAATGAATTTAAAACCTTTCTAACTCTATCCCAAGCATTAAGCACAAAGTTACCGGGAGCGTGCGTGTTACTCTGTAAGTATATATTTACATATGATCCGATCCCCGTACATTTGCATAAGCCGGGAGGGTCCCAACAATATGAATAACTGGGCTAGAGTTATTTATGTGTGGCTGCCTATTCGAGCATTATTTCACGACTGACCTGGATTTCGGAAGGAATGTTTACTGTGGACTGTTATCTTGAGGGTATACGCGAACGCGATGTTGGAATAGATGGAGTTCTTTGGCGGTTAATAAATTAATTCTTTGGTTTTACGTGGTTCTTTGGAGAGCTGTGGTGGCCCAGTGGTAACAACTCCGACTTTTTATTTTACTAACCACAATTCTCTATGACATTTTATGATTTGATTATACCTCTCTGACATTTCTATTTTTTTTAAATATAATTTGTTTTTTATGATAGATTTTATGACTTGATAAAGATGATCTATTGTTATCTTTTTTGGTTTTTTCTGACATTAACTTTTTGTTTTGATTTGTTTAAAATTTATAATTAAAATGTTCTTTATATCAATTTAACTAATATGAACAATTTTGTAAGATTTATATTTGTACGCCTCGATAGGTAAAACATGTATGTGCTATATTATTGGGTCAACATCTTGCATGCATAAGTTATGTATACACATGTTTTGGCAAATAAATTATCTTTATCTTTAAGAACAGTAGGTCGTGGGTTCGAACCCAGCTTTACTTTGTATAAATTATTTCATCACCACTGCTCTAAAAACTGCGAAGGAAAACATCGTGAGGAAACCGGCATGTCCTGCAACGAAAAATTCGAAGACATGTGACATTCACCAACCCGCGTTAGGCCCGCGTGGTGGATTAAGGCTCATTCCCACTTCCACAGAGAGGAGGCCTGTGTCCCAGTATTGGGAACATTAAATCGCTGATGATGACGTAGCTACTACAAAATTAAGCGGGGCAGAAATGATTGATGTTTCGAAGAGCACGAAGTGAATTCCGAGATGTATTGCCAATGTTTTTATACGACCGCCCCAAAAGGAGGGTAGTTTTTCGAGTGTATATTTTATTACCAGCTGCTACTAATAAGCATGATTTATTATGGGACATTCCATTGTTTTGCCAATTATAGTCTTGATAAAGGTTGGTTGTCTTTGGAAATGCTCTTTCGTGTTCAAAAACGCCAAGGCTTATTTTGTTTTCGTAATAATTTTAGCTTTTATGATTTCTTTTATTTTAGCTTCAACGGCCTAATGGCGGTATATACAATTTTCTTTACCACGGAAACCTTGTCCAAAATTCTTAAGGGAACATAAGCCTACCATAACTTAATATCTTAGTCCACACATTCCAGTTCCGTATGTGTTGAAGCGGGTCGTCCATCGTAGCGCTATTCATTTCGTCGTAGCTCGTAGCGCGGATATACGCTACGCTAGTGCTACGAATTAGCAGGATATAAGCTGTGCCAGAGCTACGCCGACCGCTACGCTGCTACGTGATCTTGGGGTATCATTCTATCATTCAGGATTCAGGGATGTGACGTGAAATCTCTTGGCAGGGTTGGTGAAAGGCGAGTACAACAAGCATAAACTATGGTAATGAAAACATAACTTGAAACTTGTTTTCATGATCAGACTATTTACAGATTACCTATGTTTATGGTCGGTTCTAGACTATATATGATTTTCATCATAGTAATGTAACATCTGTCTAGCCTTTTTTCCAATAATTGTTGGGGTCGGCTTCCAGTCTTACCGGATTCAGCTGAGTACCAGTGTTTTACATGGAGCGACTGCTAATCAGACTTCCACAACCCAGTAACTGCGTAACACGATACCAATTGGCAATACACTGGTGTCAGATCTTAGGCTTCTGACTACCCGTAACGACTGTTAAAGATCTTCAAATGACAGCCGGGACCAACGGCTTAACGTACTTTCCGAGGCACGGAGAAAACTCGGTATGTTGAAATGGTCACCCATCCACGGACCGACCTCGTCAACCATTGCTTAACCTTGAAGATCGACCCGTGCGGCTGTTATTATTTAGCCACGAGCTCCACTTTCATCATAGTAATGTATTTATGCATAAATAGCAGGTATAAACACCCCATTACGTATTATGTGGACTATAAATAGGCTTAACAAACATTTCGTGACATCATACGATTATATTGAATATCGTGATCGATAAGATTTTGCAGCTAACATTACAAATTATTCGTGGAAGTGAGCGTCATAAAATTTACTGCTAGTCACGTCGATTATAAGTTACAGTATTGCAAACTGGCATCATTGGAATTGGCTTAAATTGTCACGCTGTCTGCATCTCTGGTGTTCAATGAATTGGAGCCTGATTGGCTGGTAACCAGTCAGTTTCCCTAGTTACAGGATTGATCGCTGATAGTTTGTTGGAATAATAAACTATCTGCACCTACACAAGTTACAGGATTGATCGCTGATAGTTTGTTGGAATAATAAACTATCTGCACCTACACAAGTTACAGGATTGATCGCTGATAGTTTGTTGGAATAATAAACTATCTGCACCTACACAAGTTACAGGATTGATCGCTGATAGTTTGTTGGAATAATAAACTATCTGCACCTACACAAGTTACAGGATTGATCGCTGATAGTTTGTTGGAATAATAAACTATCTGCACCTACACAAGTTACAGGATTGATCGCTGATAGTTTGTTGGAATAATAAACTATCTGCACCTACACAAGTTACAGGATTGATCGCTGATAGTTTGTTGGAATAATAAACTATCTGCGCCTACACAAGTTACAGGATTGATCGCTGATAGTTTGTTGGAATAATAAACTATCTGCACCTACACAAGTTGTAATAGAAACAACGCAAAACCTTATAATGGGTATTTATTTATTTATTTATTTATTTATTTATTTATTTATTTATATATGCTTTATTGTAGGTACACCAAGTTAATACATAGAGCAGGAAACTTAAAACTAAAATACATACAATGGGCGGCCTTATCGCATACCGCGATCTCTTCCAGGCAACCTGGAATGGACAGTGATAGCCTGGACATGAAATGGGGTTGACATTGGTGTAACACATAAAATTAAGAATATTTATTTTAAATCATATTATAATAGATACATACATTTGGGTATCGTATTTATGAAAAACTTTTACTATGGGACTAACGCTGAAAGCACGAAAAACAAGCAGCAACAATGGGCAATTGATTGTTCTATTACCTACAGCCTTTAGATTATGTGGTGTCTTTCCACCATGGCATGTCCACCACACAACTACATGCGACATGAAAGGCGCGATGTGGATTTCCGTCTATGTGATTGGTCGATTGACGGCGCTCAAACCCTTTACCTTGCCAAATTCAATTATGCAATAGGCTGCTGGATTGGATGATTACGTAACAAAGGACACTTTTTATCCTGGGAGTAAGTAGGAACATCCTCGGGTTTCCTTGTAATCATTTTTAATTTTCGTGCGGTCGATGCCGCTAGCAGAAACTAACCTATACAATAATCTCGACATAATTAGACCAACGAAGTAGTAATCGATCAGAATTCAGTCAGTATTAGATAAAGTTTTGTATACAAACTTCATTACTAACTTTCGCCTACTTCTGATCTAAATTCGAGCCTCAATTTAGACGGTCTGATCTGAAACGGGTCTATATTTACCCAAGTGTGTGAAGGTAATATATTATGTAATAAACTAAAGGCGAAAATGGGGCGAAAGATTACTCATCGACATATCACGAATCTAGCGTTACGTACAGTTTTAATGACTTGACGTAGTTAGGCTTCCAAGTGAAGATAAATAGAGAATTTTGAAGAATTATAGCAAGGTATTTTGGTTCTACGCTGAATTTTTACACTTGGTTTCGGTTTTTCTGAAACTGTTTGTTGTGTAAAAAAATCGGCCAAGTGCGAGACGGACTCGCGCACGAAGGGTTCCGTACCATTATCGCAAAAAACAGCAAAAAAATCACGTTTGCTGTATGGGAGCCCCACTTAAATATTTATTTTATTCTGTTTTTAGTATTTGTTGTTATAGCGGCAATAGAAATACATGATCTGTGAAAATTTCAACTGTCCAGCTATCACGGTTCATGAGATACAGCCTGGTGACAGACAGACAGACAGACAGACGGACCGCGAAGTCACAGTAATAGGGTCCCGTTTTTACCCTTTGGGTACGGAACCCTAAAAACGAAGGATAAAAAGGCCAAATTCTCAAGAGTTAAATATGAAGGTAATTGTTAGGTACTAAACCTATCACAAATCAATAATTATCTAAATGATCGTGATAGCCTCATCAAAATCCATCGAGTAGTTTTGACAGTGCATAGTAGTTACGTAAAAACGCGGGCAAACAACTTTGTGAAGTTACATAGGTAACTTAATTTGAACCGCTTTTGTTTTACATAATTTTAGAGAACTGTGTGGATACAAAGCCGCTAAAATGTTAAATTCCTTTTAACTTTGACACAAACCGACAAAAAGGGTGAAATTTTGTTTTAGGCTGTAGTTTCAAAAGCTTTTTCACAAAAAAATATGGCATTTTGACGTGCATTTGACGCGGTTTGTATGCATGCGGCGCGCGTGGTGGCGATTTGGTCGTCACTCACGCTGTTGTTTTTTATTCAACTAAATTTCTGTTAGATTTAAAAAAATCTTAGTTAAATAAAAGAGCTGCAGCGGTATTTTTTAGATTCAGCCAGTAAAGTTTCGAACGACTGAGCAATCAAAAGCGTGGTACTATACATATTCTAGTTTCAATTTCAGACTTTCGTTATACCCCATTCTGTATTAATTGTGTACTTGGCATTTTGTTTTAATTTTTTATTTCATTACTAAATATTAATAAACTACAGTTACTTAAAATTCATCTATTAGGCCCGCTTGTAGTGGCAATATACGAAAATCAAGTCCCTTTTAACGATGTTGTCAATAACTATAATATTTTAACTGCTCGTCCCTTTAAATAATTAGCATTTATGTGTCTTCTCTGATTTCTTTAAAGACATAAAAGGTCAACCCCAAGAATAGTATTTATGTATTAAATAATAATGTTCTCGAAAACCAATCCGATTAACTTTTTTAGTTCACGCTAACTTAGTCAGCAATCAACCTGTCTTCGAGATTGAAACTTTGACAGGAACGAAAAAGTTTCAATGGATAATGAATTGTGTTTTTAACTTATTGTTCCGTATGTGGTACGAACCATGGGCTAGAGCTACCTGAATGTGAGTCCCGGAAAATGTTCGGCGATATCGCGGCCGACCCATGCAGAGATGGCGGGACGAGCTCGACACCTACAGTCCGGAATGGTGCACATCGAAACCGGGAGGAATGGAAAGCGGAAAGGTTGGTTTTTGATACCAACTCTTATACCTGAAAGTCTCATCTTCATCTTCTTCGTGTCGATGAGTCTTTCACAAAATTTTCATCGACCAGTATTCAGCCACGTTGATAGCTTTAGCGCTGGCCTTTCAAAGATCTTGCATGGTGCAGGGGTTTTTACTTATGGAGCAGGACAGGAGGTGGGGCATCGTCTGTGAGGTGGTTTCGCAGTCACACTGTGGCTGATTGGAGTACCCCCATCTGACTAAGTTATGCCTACAGCGGCCCACTTGGCTTCGTAACCGCAAAGTCGCATGAAACGACTATTCTTATGACACCCAAGCTTGTTACACCCAATTCTTTATTGTACACAAGACAACAAAAGCGAGCTTAACGCAAAGTAGGGTTATCTACCAGGAAACACCCGTCTACCGTTCAATCGTAGATGCTTCATAATCTCCGACAGATAATCCCTCACAGCTCCATACGAAAATAACCTTCGAATCTATTCAAAATACACCGTCAAGGACTTGGCTTTTCATTGCTAATACCCATTAAAGTCGGCACAGTACAAATTGTTCGCGTGGATGAACCGAAATGAAAATCCAATTAGATGTTTTAAGTTGAAGATTTATTCGCAAAGAGCTCTTCGTCGCCCGACGCTTGCCAGTTTTTTTTGTTCACATTAGGTACACACCTATCATGTTGACTGGGGCATTAAAGGCGCGAAATTATTTAGCGATCGCGCCGCCATGTTTAGTTTGAAATCAACGTTAGTTGGCCAAACAGGTTGGTTGGATGTTTGTGTTGAGTTAAACTGGAATTAGGCAGGTAATTCTTTATGCTTGGTATAAAATCTGATGTGAGCTTTGTAGATTATTTTATTATTTACTAGCTGACCCGGCAAACTTTGTTTTGCCATAAAAACACCAAACATTAACCTACGCTACACTTCTCTACCTACCCAACCTACCCTACCCAACCTACCCTACCCAACCTACCCTACCCAACCTACCCTACCCAACCTACCCTACCCAACCTACCCTACCCTACCTACCCCATCCTTCCTACCCCATCCTACCTACCCTACCTACCCTACCTACCCTACACTATCTACCCTACATAAGAACCTTCTCCTAGCAATAACACACACAACAAAAAAATAATAAGCGAAATCGGTCCAGCCGTTCACGCGTGATGCCGTGACCAAGGGAAATAGGGATTCATTTTTATATATATAGATTAGATTATGATACTAGGTAGAGACAAAAAAAATTATAGCTGCGTCTGAGGATAACAAATATATGTATCAATACGTATGTATAGTTTACTGTAATAATTATGTATAGTTTAACTATGGACTAATTAATGCTGTTTGAGATAATTTTCTACACAAAAACTGTCAAACCTCCATTTATAATTAATTCATTTACCTTGCATTTTATGTCTACAGCAAAGATGACTATTATAGTTTCTATATACAGATAGGCTATAAAATACTCTTTCTAATCCCTTCTTTCTAAATTACTAGTACGTTCGTAATTTTCTGATTCCATCTTTTGAGATTAGATCGAGCTGCTATTACTGGAAAACCTTGGCCTGATTGCCTTAGCTGTTATATTTGGATTTCTACTTAAAACCCTTCCAATAATTGAATGGCAATATAATTTCATAGCCCGGGTATTACTAGGGTATTCTGGAACAAAGGGAAACTTTCCTTCACAAAAATAAAAGCACAAAATAATGGGCAGCGATTTATAGTAACACCCATGTAGTGATATAAATTTAAATAATTCTAATAAAATTATCTGCCTAAGTATTAGACCTTATATTATTTTATCACGATAATAAGATTTTCTCTCAGCTACTGAAAAGCTATTACAAAAACATTGTTTCAAAAGATAGGTCTTGTGCTAGTATTATATATTATATATGGTCGTGTAAAAGTGGATAGAAATGCTTTGGCAACTTGCCACTCTATGAGGCAATTCTATTAAATTTTATCCTTTATGGGATGAGAACTTTTAAAGTAGGTACTATTCAATGTAAGATCGAAATGGGTAGTATTGAACATAAACACATTGTTGAATTTCAACTGAGAACCACATTTCTATAATGTTTATAAGTATGAAAAGTGACTTTAGAGGAAATATGGGAAAAGAGCGCCGATTGAATTTCATTAGTAAAAAGTCATAATTCGAGGTTTGGCTCTCGTCTATTTCCTCCTCCAATATTGGACCAACTTAAAAGATATTCCATAAACTGGAAAAGTAAGATATATACTATGGCCCGATGTTTTCATTTTTTTCATTTATATTTGTCAAATTTGTACACTAAGCTTGTGGTTACAGCGCAAATTTGAGCTATTTTTGAGGGTTCTAGTACTTCTAAAGATAATGTTTCATCAAAAAGGAAAACAAACACACTCTTAAATTGGTCCAATATTGGAATAGGAAATAGGTAAGAGCCAAACCTCGAATTATAACTGCTCCTATTTCCTCTTAAGGTTACAACCGTACTGAACCTGAGTACGGTTGTTACAATTTTAAATAGTTACTAGCTTTTGCAAGTGGCTGTGCCTGGGTGGAATTCCATAGCTATCCTACAGGAACGTACTATCAGTATATAAAGTAACATCCTATGCCTCCTATGTCTTACCATGGCCTACCGTTATTTCAAAGTAGGTGTCTCGTATGTACATCTAAATCTGTGCAGCCGTTGAAGCATGAATAACAAACATAAAGACTTTTATATTTATAAAATTAGTAGGCCGTATTCATTACCTTTGTGTTTTTATCAAAATAAGGTAGGTATTTTAGTAGGTGTGCGATAAATCAGGGTAGTTCCGTTCCTAGCTCGGTGACAGCTGACCTTTGTCGTGCGGTACCGCGCCCAGGCTAATGTCATGACAGCCAGACCTATATTGATCACGGAATCGAAAAATATACCAAAAATAGAATACTCAATGTACTTTTTTCTTTAGGTCTCTTTTTCAGTTTCAGGTACTTTTAGTTTGTGATTTAAATAAATTGCTTGTCGCACGTCGTAATTTTGTATCTCATCAATCTTATAATAGACTAGCTGTGCCCGCCGGCTTCGCTCCCGTCAACTGCCTACCCTACCCTACTTACTTAGACCTACCTACCTACCCTATTTACCTACCTGCCTACCGTACCCTATTTACCTTGCTACCTACCCTACCTACCTACCGTTTCTTTTTCTAGTGTCACCGCCATCACCACCATTCAGAAAATGACGTCAAATGCACAACGCCATCTATTGAATATGGATTTCAACTGTCCGAGTATCTCAAATGCGTTGTGATATTTTACTTCTTGAACACTTTTAATTCATCTAATTAAAAACTAAGTAATACTTCAAGACACGCATAATGTTTATGTATAAAAGTTATCTACATTGGTATCGTACATTTTACGTGATGCGTGCACAACAGACAAACAGACAAGAATGCCAAAAATGCTGGAAATGGGTTCTGTTGGTTATCTTTTAAAACACTGTTTTATTTTTATTTTCGATGTTATAAAACGACTTGACAAATTGATTATAAGTATTGATTTTATGTATTGAAAATTTGTATTGGCGCCAAAAAGCAAAGAACGCATTTGAAAATTAGTATACCATTGAGAAATATACAGTTACACTAAAAATTAAAAAGAGTGCACAATATTTATTTTTAAATGCGTTTGTGATTTTGAAATCCACAGTTGCCAGCTAGATGTCCGCAGATTAACCTCCGATTTCTGAATTAAGTATTTGTCAAACTATACTTTACTTTTGCTTTTACCTGTCTTTGGTACTAAAGTAGGGTTTGACACGTTCTTAACCTCAAATACTTAATTAAGAAATCGGCATTAGACCAATACTCATCATAGAATCGGAAAATATACCAAAAATAGAAAACTAAAAACATTGTTCTTTGTTGTATTGTGAAAAAGGAGAAACTAATGGAGTCACGTTGTGGTTCGGCGTTTTATTCTTCGAATCTAGATCCACGAGTGGCACTGTAGTGTTTTTAAGTTTCGGATAATTGTTAACGACTACGTATCTGTCAACACGTGTATCTGGTCTATTTTTAGACAAGAAGTTTTTTTTTATAATGCCACTGACCCGCCTTATAATAATTGCTTGCTATTATTAAGAAACCTGTGCAATACAAAAGCGGTTGCTACTGCAACTAAACCAGCTGCAGCGGTACTTTATGATGGCGCCTGTGGTAGACTGTAATACTAATACCTATAATTTGCTATCTTCAGCCAGCGGCTTTGCCCACGTGAAAATTAAATTAGCCCTGTTAATAAGTCCGTAAGGATTGAGGAGCCACTTTTACATTGATATATGTTAATACAAATTTCAGTTTTTTGCCTACAAAATTATTTGCGTGTGTAATTATCTCTTTTAAATTCGAGATTTTTTTTTCCTTAAAATTTATTTTTAATAAACTCTGATAAAATAAAATTTAAAACTTTTTTTTTAATATCCTGTCCATACAGACTTTATTAATTTTATTTCTCCCTAATCCCAGGACAAGTTCAATCATATGTCAACTGAATCCGTTCAACCGTAAAGACGTAAATGGTAACAAACAAACTGACTTTCGCATTTGTACTTCCAACAGCATTATAGCAACACAGTAGTATCTACCTATTGCATATGTTTCCTCATATTTTTAAGTCATGCAGTCAACAAAACTTCATAAAAATGTGCAAACGCCACGCGCCATTCATTGTAGTTGCCAAGTTTCAAGTCGCTGTAACTTTACCATATTTTTTTTTTTTTAATTCGGCTCGCGCTTGACCACTATCTCACCTGATGGTAAGCGATGATGTGGTCGACGGTGTAACACGCTTGCCTAGAAGTAACCTATTCACTCTTGACTTAAAGACCCCGAGGTTGTAGCTATCTGGAAACACAGACTCCGGCAGGGAATTCCACTCCTTAACTGTACGCATAATGAAAGTATTTCCATAACGTTTAGTGCGTATGGGTGGGATGTCCACCATGTACCGATGGCGCATCGCCGTACGTCTTGTAGTCCGATGATGAAACGGGCTAGGCGGAATTAGATCATGCAATTCCATCGCACACTCTCCGAAATGCAACCGATAAAAAACCGACAAGCTGGCAACTCGACGACGATGTTCAGCTTTGACTCGACCAGTGCCCTCATTTTATTTCTTAAATAATATATCTAAATAGAACATAGCGTGACCTAGGTAAGTGAGCTGAAGGCCGAGGCTAGGTTTACGTCCAGAACAAATTAGAATAAAGGTGAAAGCTACGGCGTACCACATAAAGTGCAGAAACTTGTTGAAAATTACTGCACTAGAAAGGAAACGTAAAAAACTACCACCTGGCTACATTACTTACACCAGGCTATGGCTTTATATCTAACTACCAACCCACCCCTGCTTCGCATGATTTTATGACTTGACAAAGCACTTATTTATTTATTTAGGGACAACAAACAGCAGCAATAATAGCAGTTTAGAACTTAATAATTAAGGTAACAAATACACTACTCACAACGTTATCCACATATTGATAAACAGATCTACTAGTTGCTAAAGAGAACGATATAAAAATAAACAGAGTAAAAGTAAACATTTCTTAATTGTTAGGGTTCGGAACACTTAAAATCGTATCAATTTATATTCTAAATATAGCCTTGCTGAGAAACATAATATCAGCTGAGCCAAACTGCTCATTGTAGGTGTCAACTATAGTTCAATTAATCGATACAGCGGTGAGCGTACGCCTGAGTTGGTTCTAAGAAAATGAGTTGCAAACAAGTGTCTTGCGCGAACCTCTCGTCCATGAACGGTACGAGGGATCCGGTAGCCCAAACTGTTCACTAGATCAGTACATACAGTCGAATTTATTATGACTTACTAAATAAGGTCATATCTTTATTTTATGTAAAGCCCATGAAATTTCCGGAATAAACTCTCTCAGGGAGGAGAAAATTGCATCAAAGTCCGTTGTATAGACTTTTAAAAGAACCAAACGGCTCTACAACTATACATAAAAAGCGACTTCATTTTATAATAGGTAGGTATGTATAGATATAGATAATCGTTAGGTAATAGCTACATGCAAAAACATTTGTTTTTGAACACATCACTCTTTTCCACCAATCAATCATTCACTCATTCTTTCATAACCGCTCCCAAGCTGCGCCACGATATAATAAAGTTGAACATTTTAGCTCACGCTGCCTCTTAAAAGTTTTTACATAAAATTCACCTTGTATTCACAGAGAAACATGTTTTTAATAAACTCAGCCTTCTTGATAAAAGGCGATTGGCCTTGAATTTTCTTATTACTGTAACGTAAGGCCTTGGGCTTGCAAGGCCTTACAGATTAAGTTCTTAGTTGAGGAGCCGGTGTTAAAAGTTTAATCTGCTCTTGTTTCAATGGTTCATATTTTATGCCGCGTCTTACTCGTTGAATGATAAAGGTCTTTAAAGGACAAAGGAGGTTTGATGAGTTGCTACGGATTAATGCTACTCTACTATAGGAATAAGCTCAGAAAGAAGGAAAACAAGAAGAAATATTTATTGCCAGCACTGTGAAAGCCGCTGTAAGAGTTGTTGCCGACTCATTGAAAAAAAAATTTGACGAAGATCTATTGTACTTATTTTTTGCGTTTTAAACGAAACTTTATTCGCATTTATCGCTCTGTTAGATAGTTACATTGATAGCAAGCTAACGAAGAGTATTTTCTCATTATTTGGTATCTACGTACGACCTAGTTAGGTATTTCAATTTAATTTACCGTATTTAGTAAGCCGTATGGCACTCTATAAAAAGTGGTACGTTCTCTCTTATTTCATTTTGCAACAAGCAGTCGACAAATAAAACATTTTTCGATATTAATTTATATTCCGAGTTACAAAGTGCTTTTTGGTCTGTTTGTCATGCACTCGGTAACTTATTTCGAAACTAAGTGATTGGTTGCACTAAAGAAATAAAGAGAGAGCAAGCTGTGTTTGAGAAAATATGAGACAAAGCATTTATGGATTTACGTTGTATGCCAAGTGATTTTAATGTTAAGACTAATTGATATCTACTTGTTTCAATCTTGTTTTTGGCACGGGTTTCGTGTGTAAGTCATGTTGAAATTGTAGAGTGAAAGTTTTTTGTAAAATCGTGTGTAAATTAAGAAGTAAGATGTTTATGAAAGAACTGATACTTTGGTGCTGTATTTTTAACCCCCGATGAAAAAAGAGGGGTGTTATAAGTTTGACGTGTGTTGCTGTGTATCTGTGTATTTTTGTGTCTGTCTGTGGAACCATAGCACCGTTTAGGTTGAACCGATTTTGATTTAGTTTTTTTTGTTGGTGACTTTGTCGAGAGTGTTCTTAGCTTTGTTTGAATAAAATCGGTTTAGCCGTTCTTTAGTTCTCTTCTCTTTAGTTATTCGCATTTTACTCTTTGAATCTGGATTTTTTCGCAAGATTTTGATTTGTGTGTTTTGATAGATTGTCGATTGAAGCGTGTCTGCTACTAGGTATATATGTATTATATGTAGTTTAAAAAGCATGAAATAAAAATTAAAATCGGGGTTTATTTAAATTTGTAATTTTATCTTGTTTGTTAAATAACATAATAGCTCTTTTCTTTGACCTCCAGCTAAGAGATACTTTTAAGTCCTTAGTATTATTAAACTTTTTCTTTTCGTCACTTCTGGGAATGCACAAGTATTTAGATCTTATACAGGATGGCCAGAAAGTCGTGGATCAAACGCAACTAGGGGTTAGAGTAGCAATTTTTAAAAAAAATTTAGAACCCCTATTAAATGCGCCAAAACTTGTAATACAGGGTCACTTTTCGGTAGAGTATTTATTTTTTCACGGTGGGGTCGAAGTAAATAAAAAGTTACGATTTGAGAAAAAAATAATCGTATAATTTAATATTATCTTCAACACACACAATAAACAACCATAAATGGCATGCCTAAAGCAAGGACTCATCAGTACCAATCTAGTGAAAATTATAAAAAAGATACAGGATGTATATTTTTTCGAATTTATGTAAGAATTAGTAAAAATAGTCAATTTAATCATAAAAACACAAACTAAATTATAACTCTCCAGGGGTTGACCTTAAGGACCTCCTGTAGAACAATATTTTGCAGCTGATAGCCCCATTTAACCCCTAGTTGCATTTGATCCACGACTTTTTAGCCATCCTGTATAAGATCTAAATACTACAAGTATTTAGATCTTATACAGGATGGCTAAAGCATTCCAGAAGTGACGAAAAGAAAAAGTTTAATAATACTAAGGACTTAAAAGTATCTCTTAGCTTAAGGTCAAAGAAAAGAGCTATTATATTATTTAACAAACAAGATAAAATTACAAATTTAAAAAACCCCCGATTTTAATTTTTATTTCATGCTTTTTAAACTACATATAATATACCTAGTAGCAGACACGCTTCAATCGACAATCTATCAAAACACGTAATAATGACACGATATCTTGCGAAAAAATCCAGATTCAAAGAGTAAAATGCGAATAACTAAAGAGAAGAGAACTAAAGAACGGTTAACCCGATTTTATTCAAACATAGCTAAGAACACTCTCGACAAATACACCAACAAAAAAAAAAAACAAAATCGGTTCAACTTAAACGGTGCTATGGTTCCACAGACAGACACACATATTGTTACAGCTTCAAGAAAGTTCACAAGACACAGCCACCAAGTAAGTAAACCTATAATTATTGCTTTAATTAAACAAAATGACCTTACCTAATGTCCTGTATCATTCTCCTTAAGCTGTAAATGTAGGACTTACAAAATAATGTGAGTACTTCTTGTAAATGTCTGAAATGTGCTGAAAACTTTGCCAGAGGGCGAGCAAGGCTGATCATAAGTTTTACGCAACACTGAACTGTTTAATGTTTCGTGAGATTCCTACTAAATGTATAAGTTTGGAAAGGGATAGCCAAGTATCAGCTGTGTATCTACAATTTATTATTAGTTCTGTGGCCGCAAGAATGTATGTGAATTACGAAGGATTTTCGGTTGTATAACGTTCAATATGTGTACATTTTAATACTATTATAATCTTGAATATAAGCACCTTAGTTTGAATCAATTATATTTTCTAGTTAAGTAGACTTAATTACCTTTGAAAGGGGTCTTTTGCTCATTTTCACTAGCACTGATGGATTTTCAGTGAGAGCGGTGGTGGGCCAGTGGTAACGGCCGCGATTTAAGTATCACAGGTCGTAGGTTTGAACCCAGGCAGGCGCTTTACTTTGTTTTAATGATTTCATCACCACTACTCCCAAAACGGTGAAGAAAATCATCCTCACGATGATTTTCTTCACCGTTTTGGGAGTAGTGGGCCTAGTGCGGGTACACTGGGCCCATTCCCTCTTACAGAGAGGAGGCCTGTGTCCCAACAGTAGAAACGTTAAAAGGCTGATGGAGATGGATTTTCAACTCTTGGCAAAGCCAACGGTGTGCTTTTTTTTACGCAATCATTTAGGTTTAGCCATGTGTAAACTGAAATGTTTCATCTAAATAGAACATTGGTAGACTATACACTTGGGATTTATTTAAAGTACAACTCGTTCAAAAGTGGTTATAGACTTCTACTTACTAAAGTTAGGTAGGTATATACATTGAAGGGATTATACGAAAATGTTCACCTGCACTCCTCAAAGACAACTTGATCCCGAGTCTTACACAAAAGCTGTCTGTTCTAAAAGGCTTTCGCTTAATATCCGTCTGTGGCTTTGGTAAGTAGTTTGCAACGACGACAAACAAATACGTAGAACGCCACATCATCACTATAACTATTATACCTACAACTTAATAATAGATTGAGGAAAATTCGGCCAAGTCTTCTTTAGTCTATACTAATACTTATATAATATTATAAAGAGGAAAGATTTTTTGTTTGTTTGTACCGAAAAGGCTCCGAAACTACTGGACCGATTTAAAAAAATCCTTCACCAATAGAAAGCTACATTATTCCTGAGTGACATAGGCTATTTTTTAATCCCGGAAACTGGTCCTGTGGGGTGGCCCACGGGAGCGAAGCCGCGGGGAACGGCTAGTAGTAATAATAATCTATACTAATATTATAAAGAGGAAAGATTTTTTTGTTTGTTTGTTTGTTTGTACCGAATAGGCTCCGAAACTACTGGACCGATTTAAACAATTCTTTCAACTATAGAAAGCTACATTATGCCTGACTGACATAGGCTATTTTTTAATCCCGAAAACGGGTCCTGTGTGGTGGGCCACGGGAGCGAAGCCGCGGGGAACAGCTTGTTTATAATAAACCTTGAAATAGTTTAAAGAACAATGGCGAAATTTTAGCTGACTTAAATTTGAGCGTCTGAAAGTGAGTTATATACGAAAGACATTCTATTAATTGTCTATGTTTTTTAAAATATAATTAGGCCTGGTCCAAAATAGATAAAAAATAAACATATTAAATAAAAAGTCATTTGATTTTTTAGTTCATTTCTTTAGCATAGTGTTGCCATTATATATTTTATCTGCTAAGTGAAAAGTAGTAACTATATTAAGTAATAATATCATTATTGTATTTATTGCAGTAAATGAGTTAACAATACAGTTTATGTCTAAGTGTAGATGTTCCTTGCAGGTAGGTTAGAATATTGTAGTGTAGTAGAAATAAATGAATTACTTTCAATTAATGATTGGCAAAAAGACTAGTACCCAAGTCTAAAAAAATATAGCTTGGTTGATGACGACAACCTTTTGATACACGTCAAAGTCACTTAGTTTAAATAAATATACTCTTTCCAATGAGTATACTACACATTTCATGCTAAAATAACTAGGTAAGGGAAATACTAATGCGATATTCCCCTATTACTTCCACGAAATTGAATAATATTACCTATTAAACACATTATTAAAAGTTACCCAGACATAACCTACAATATTGTATGACAAATTGTCAATTTAACCTCGTGTTAGAACTTAACTCAGAGTTAGTTGCTAACGCGAGGATAAATTGACAAATTGTCATACAATATTGTCAATTTAACCCCGTGTTAGCAAATAACTCTGAGTTAAGTGTTTTGTGCAAGTAGGCTTTAGAAACCTAAGAATTAAATAGACATAAATAGTTAAAAAAGTTTTAAAGATCGTGAACAATAAATTACATATGGTGTGGTATTCAAGTAAAATTCATTATGACAAAAAAATCTCCAACTCAGTGACGTTTAAAAGCCGCAGTTCTTATTTAGTTCAAAAAGAACAATGGCAGGTGCCCATACATTGTTTTAGCTGAGATTAAATTCGAAAGTCTTTAAATGAAAAATATCTGGTTTAACTCAGGGTGATGTTCTGAATTAGTTTGTGCAAGAATTTTTGTTCGAGAATGAAGAGAATAATACATATTCAGTCATAAACTTTTGTAGGTTATGTCTGGGTAACTTTTAATAATGTGTTTAATAGGTAATATTATTCAATTTCGTGGAAGTAATAGGGGAATATCGCATTAGTATTTCCCTTACCTAGTTATTTTAGCATGAAATGTGTAGTATACTCATTGGAAAGAGTATATTTATTTAAACTAAGTGACTTTGACGTGTATCAAAAGGTTGTCGTCATCAACCAAGCTATATTTTTTTAGACTTGGGTACTAGTCTTTTTGCCAATCATTAATTGAAAGTAAAATTGTCAATTTATCCTCGCGTTAGCAACTAACTCTGAGTTAAGTTCTAACACGAGGATAAATTGACAAATTGTCATACAATATTGTCAATTTAACCTCGTGTTAGCAAATAACTCTGAGTTAAGTTTTCGTGCAAGTGGGCCTAAGATATATACCGACCTACGTGAACAAAACATGTATAGCTTACCTATAGTTACGATTCCAAAAACTCCAAAGAAACTTTTTAAAAGTCTGTCAAACCTGAGCATCGAACACAGATCCACAAAGTCCGTTTACAAGCACAAAGAGGGTGCTCTCGTCAAGTGCTGGGGGAAAGAAAATCAAGTCGAGGGTCTCGATGGGCCCCGATGAGGGCCGTGCCTCTGCGGGCCGCTTGCTCAGTCCCCGAGAGCTAATACCCGGCATTGAACTAATTAGACCATTTTAAAGGAATACCGGGAATGATATTGTAGGTTTTCAGTGAGTATTTGCGCGTCGTAATGGATGGAAGGTAAGTGGTGATTATTTCGAGATTTTTTCAGTAAGTTATTGGATTTGATTTCATAAAAGATCTTTTGAAATTTTCTTTTGCTCGAAATTCACGGTGGATGATTGGGGGTTTGTAATGATGCCCGGTACCTATATACAGGTATAGAATTACTGCCTCTTATAAGGTCTTCAAATAAAGCTCGAAATATTTCTTATTATCAATTCGCAACACACCTAATAGGTATAACCAAATTTATTTTTTGTTCTGAAAGGTAAAAACGTTTATTATAGAAAGTGGGTCACCTCTTAAAATAAACCTATAGTCTAGACTGCCACTCTTCCACAGAGCTTAGGCACAAAAGTTGAACAACGTGATGCCTCACAAAAAGATAGGGTTGAATACAAAAAGCTAGATTTATTCAGCTTTCTTTATTCAAACCTGAATAAACCTAGTTTTTGTATTCATTAAGTTTTCAAGTTTTTCTGTTGTTACCCGGCTCTGTAGTCTGTAGCTCATCCATTTCGTTTCTAGTTTTTGTATTAATTTGCAGTTGTATTGTTTTTTGTCACGAGTCACGGTCGCGTGCGAAACATGACAGCGGCAAATTAGAACGACGTAAATATTTGAATAAAATTAATTATGGCAAATTAATTAAAAGTGACATCCACCAATTCGAAGACATGTGACATCCACCAACCCGCACTGGGCCCGCGTGGTGGATTACGGCCCATCCCCTCTCACAGAGAGGAGGCCTGTGTCCCAGCAGTGGGAACATTAATAGGCTGATGATGTGATGTGAATTAAAAGTGATATTGATACTTCTATATTTTTGTGTGACGTTATCCATTTAGAGAACTAAGGTATACTTCCAAAATGTTTTGAAATATTTTGGTTTGTTTAATTTGCATTTGTCTGAACTTTACTTAATTGAAACTTCATGGATCTTACCCAGATGATTTTATCAGCCTTTAAAGAAAAGTATAAATAACTGCTTTTGGTCTATATTTTTGTAAGTAATTATTGAGGAGGATACTACAGACTTTAAAGTAAGACGTGCTCGAGATGCCTCTTGTCCCGCACTGGACTGCTATAAGCTGATGATGATGATGTCACCTAAAGACAAAGCCTTGAAACTTATAAAACCCCTTCGTATTGTGACTTATTAAAATAAACTTTTAATAAAGCAAAACGTTTAAACTATGACGCACTTGGAAACTTCTTGCACGTTCAGTAATTAAAACTTTTTGCTCTATTAAATGCAATTAGAAGGAAATATTCTAAGTAAACGCTACTGGGAATTTTAGTGCATTTATAATTATTGTGATTTAAAATACAAACGGTAGGTAGAGAACTCCCTATTCATTCAATTCAGTAACTTTAATACAAAATTGGATAAATGACATCAAACTTTTTATAACTGGTAATGTATTATTGTCCTGATAGGACAAATGACTTAATCAGTCCACCGCTTATCATACCGGCACAGTCAGGGAACGGCTCGTTGTTACTGTAACTGTTATTGCAATCCGTTATAGGTACAGCTTAGCGCTACAGTAGCAACAACGATAGAACGCATACGTATCTATGGCATTGAGGCTTTGAAGATATAATGGAAAGGGAATTTAATGGAACACTGACAATAGAATATGAAACGTATGTAGCATAAATGGGTTTCAATTTAAAACGCCTTTCATACAACAAAACAGACAAATCAACCATTAGTGCGGGCTCTAAGTAAATTCACGGATACAATACAAATTCAAACGGAATTCATGCAGCGCTTTGATAGGGAAATGTTTCAGAGGATTTTACCATCAATTTGCAAATGTGATTCAACTTGCAAATGTATTTAAAAATATTCAGCCATCACTGAACATAAAGCCTTTAAATAAATGAAGAGACTTCAGCATAGATAGCTGGCAATTCCAATTAAAACGAGCCACTCAGTTGCAGATCTATTCGTTACGTACCAGGGAAGCATACAGTGTAAGCGAGCTGTCTTCCTCTTGTGTGAACACTGTTTATCGATATGGAAACTACGCCAACTAGGCCAGGATGCCACTGCCGCCGACTAATGGCCATGTTTGCAGATAGTTCGCCAAGACTCGCCCTCATAATGTATTGTGACCACTACTGAAAGAGGAAGCGCCGGTGTAAACGTTGTGTCAAACGTTTGAACAAATATTTGCCTATGTATAAGAAAGAATGCACGTCTTTGAAGCAAGATTTATGTATTGGATCACGTATGTAAAATATCATTTTTTCTCAACGGAAATTGGAAGATCAAAGCTAGATGCTTTGATTTCCTCTCCTTTTAAACTGTCGAACCTAGAATTGAATATTATGCGATGCCGCTTTACGGCAGCGCGATAGGAATCTACGTATTCGGCGAGCTTGATTAAAAAGTTATCCGACCCCGCAACCCACGCATAAATTATAACAACCTTCCAATTTGTCGGAAACAAACAATTCGGAATTCATAAATCTACCATTAATTTGTCAGGAAAGTGACAAGAGCAGATACAACCGAAAGTAGCCAGATAATCCCATTGAGTTAACCATGTGATCCTGGCTTACGTGCTAATCCTATCCGCAGTGGGGGCAGCGGCCTGTAAGCATGTTCTACATTATTAACTATCTTTTGTTTACGTTCTGTATCATTATGTTGCCCTTTAGTACCGTAATTAGGAAAACTCGGGAAATTAACGTTACATAATTTATCAGGCGCTGAATCTCGCACAGTTTGGGTAACATTGAAGTTGCTGAGAGTAAAGTTCGCGCACGGGCTGTTTCATCCATTAAATGTAAAGTTCCTTAATCACTTTATTAGATTGGATTTCCAACAACCATTTTTAGCTTACTTGTATTTTATTTGTAAGTTTTCCATGATTAGGTCTGTCTGTTTATCACATCTCTCAAAATCTCTAGTTAAGGCTAGTATGAGCTCCTTTGTTTTTATCGTAGCAATCTTCAACTACGTGAGGTTTTGCTTTTTGAATTTGAAATGTAAACTTTGGTGATATACTTGATGTAATGGACAAAGTTTTGAGCTCTCTTAGAGGGTTAAGATATTGTTGTATACTGTCGTTAAACTTGTGTTCTATTTTTATTGCTAAAGTATATTTAACAGTCTTATCTAGAATTTCTTCTTAATTAGAGATTTTTTTTAAATTATTTGCTAAATAGACCAGTTTAAAAAAAGTATGTAATTAAAATTTCATATTCTACCATCATTTGAGATTGATAAAATAAGATTATAATAATATACATAGTTACTTTATATCACTCTCAGAAGGCGGGTAATATTTAAGTTTATCTTAACACCGAAAAAAAATAATTTTGTAATTGCACCGAATCATTTTATTATCATCACAACTTTAATCTCAAGCAATCAGAACAAAACCATTTCCGGGCAGATATTTACCCTAGTCTAAAAGGAGTCAAAACATTATTAAACATAAGACGTCCAGCCCATCAAGTTGATGCCGACTCAGGTGTCTCAGCGTAATGCTATGCAAATTAGCGACACTCATTAATACCAGCGAAGCGTTTCATTAGCGTTTGCGGGAGAAGGCACAGATATGACTGGAGAACCGAAGTTGCTGACAAAGAGTAGAGAAGAACAGAAGACATGGTTTTGTTGAAGGTCCCGTGGCCTTGTACCGGCAAACGGCTTGGAGATTATGATTTAAGACCCCTGTCTGTAGCCGTTGGCTATCATATAAGTTGTCATCTATCACATTCCAAGGTATATGGATCATAACAACTGGACATAAAAATTATATTGGCTGAAGTTACCGATACCATTCTTATTTTTTTTATTTACTTACTGATTAACACATACAATTATTTTTACAGATAAGACCCAAGCTAACAGTAGCCACGAATTGTCCAGTTCCAAGTAACGGGTCTGGGCAGAAGTTCAAGTCATAGTCCTCGCCAAACTTCTTGGCCGCCCTGAAGTTGGTTTACCGCATGCGCGAGGCACGAAACGGTGCTGTTTTTGTATGAGATTTACTACTGCGCAGCCATTGTAGCCAACTTCAGGGCGGCCGAGAAGTTTGGCGAGAACTATACACAGTGGACGACCTATTAAGTGTCACCCTCTGGAATTCCACCAAAGAGCAATAAAATATATCCAAACGCAGAGAGATGCTATTCAGTATTCTAACTGCATGCATGATTCACTGGTGCCCGCACAAGCAAGAAAAAAAAGTTCTGAATGCTGTCTCTAACAGCATTCAGAACTTTTCTGACTAAAGATTGACAGCCACTCGACAATATCTGGATGGCATACAGGCAACCAAGATCTGAACTCTCTGAACTCAAAAAATCCTAAACACCCTGTTCTTTTTTCCAAAAGCCCAGGCGTCTTTTTTAAGGTATTTCCCCGAAAATAAAAAAGCTACAAACTGGTACCAATCACAATTTAATCATTTGTTACTATAGATTAAAAATAATACCCAAACAACAACATTATGCTTTAACATTGTGTTAATAAGTTATCCAATTTCCCTTGCAGTTGCTGAGCCCGAGCCCCTCAAGGCAGGCCTTCTGAGACGTTGTATTTGTCATTGCATTCCCTTAATAAGGTGACCCAGTTAGTGCCTGTGTTGAGCTGGCCTACTGACATTTCGACTGTGACTGATGTAACCAGCTTTTTTATAAAAGTGAGACGGGTTCGCGAGTTAACTTGGCAGGTTTTAATCTTCTGATTGATGGCAAGGTTCAAGATAAAGGTAAAAACTTGGAGTTCACCGTTCAACTTGATCTTGTATTTTTTTTATAATCTGTAGACTCACGTTTGACCACTATCTCGCCTGATGCTAAGCGATGATGTGGTCTACGGTGAAGCATGCTTGCCTAGAAGAAACCCATTCACTCTTGACTTAAAGACCACAAGGTTGTAGCTATCAGGGAACAAAGACTCCAGAAGGGAGTTCCACTCCTTAGCTGTGCGCACAATGAAAGTATTAGCATACGTTTTGTGTGTATGGGAGGGATGTACACCATGTACCGATGGCGCATGGCCATACGTCTTGAAGTCCGATGATAGAAAGGGCTAGATGGAATCAAATTGTGCAGTTCCGTCGCACACTCCCCGAAATGTATACCTATTATTATGTACAATTTGTTTTTTTTTGTAAATCTATACTATTATACTATAATAATCTATACCAATATTATAAAGAGGAAAGATTTTTTTGTTTGTTTGTACCGAATAGGCTCCGAAACTACTGGACCGATTTAATAAAATATTTCACAAATAGAAAGCTACATTATTCCTGAGTGACATAGGCTATTTTTTATCCCGAAAACGGTCCTGTGGGGTGGTCCACGGGAGCGAAGCCGCGGGGATCAGCTAGTTTATTTATAAAGTTGTCATGGATGTAGAATACACCAAAACCGTAACTAGATTTTTCTTAATGAGTAAGTCCCAATCCGTGCTAAGATGCTGACAAACTAGGTACCTATATCTTTAAAATTTTTAGGCACAACTGCGTTCGGTTCACATTTTGATGTAGTAAATGAATGTCAAGTAAAGCGATATAAATTCATCTAAGCCTGCTTTTACGATAATGACATCGAACGGAGAGGAGGTTACACTCCTCAAAAATCACTCTGCGCGACCAAAAAATTATTCATAATTTTGCAAAGGCAAAGGGTACGTGACGTGAGTTAATTATGCGTCGTCATGTGTATATTCTGGTAAATTGAGTCTTTTAAACGATTTTACGAAAAAAAACCTGTAGTGTACGATACGTTACTAGCCTTATAGCCTTTTTTGTTTGTTATTTATATATTCTATTTTATTTATTAAGTATTTTCCGTTTCCGTAAGTGTGTCCGTGTCCGTGGCATCAACAGCAGCGTTATTTCCTTTTTGGATTATTGTTCATTTTTTGCTTATTACTCGTCTCTCTTGAGCGGGTTTCTTTCTTACCTTACCCATCCCGTTATTACCCTCCCCTTCCATTTCTCCATTCTTCTAAAACATCAAACTAGTTGACAGTAGCTGAAATATCCCATAAACCCCCCACGGCTGGCCACTAGACAGTATTCAGTGGGCCTCTCGACTCTTTTGTATACCGTCCCTGTTCACCTACCGCGCCGCGCGACTTTATTTACCTTTGGCTTCAATGACTCCTACGTTTATCTAGCCAACGACGCTGACGTTTCGGTCAACGTTGTGACGTTCTGTGACGAGTGCCTGTTACTTATGGAGCCGCGTAAAACATTTACGACCAGCATTTTCCTCAACAATGCTCTGAATTTGCATAGGCCAGAATCGTTGTATTTCATAGGCCCGAAAACATCTTCGTGGATTTTTACCGGCCTATGAAATTCAACGATAGCAGTATTATTCTATCAGTGATAGAATTATCGTAGTTCCAGAGATAACCTTTTGCAAACATAATGCAAACAAATCATTATTTGTATAAGTTTTTAGATTACTCCCAGAGACAAATAGACACGTCGTCATTAATTACCCGGCTGCCGAAGGAGGGTAATGTGTTTAACAGTCTATGTATGTATGTTTGTTCCAATGTGGCATTCTAGAGACCAAACGCGTTGGCCGATTTTGATGATTCTTACGTCAATCACTTCGGCTTAACCTTGCGTGTGTCACTGGCTATATTAAAATTGGAAAATAGAAAAATAGCGGCTTTAGGGCACCAATTTTTTTTTCTTCCGATCCCGTCGCGTGGGGTATCATAATAAAGGGTTTTAAGAGGTGATTTCAATGTATATAAATCGAAAAAAATTGTTAACTAAAAAGTTATAAATAAAAAAAGTTTATTCAAAAAATCAAACATCTGGTTTTGGTCAGATAGCTCGCGAATATGTATCCTCCGACTGCATCACAACATGTTTTTTTTCTTATTCACGCCTTTTTAGTTCGGTTTTTAAGCAGTCGGGTTTTTATATTATGATTTAATTTAACTGTACTTTGTCGTAGAGGTTCCTATCTCAAAGCATTGGGTGTTTCCTAATAGAAAATAATGTCCCTGAATAATTCGATCTGACCAGACTTTTCCCGACTATGTTGAGATCAGCATGCAGTCCTACCGAACTACCTATTTGACTTTCACAATACAAGAACTGGGTAACACTGGCTTTTCTGAGTTCAGACTACTGGTAACGACTGAACTTCCCAGAATACTTCTTGATATAACAAGTTCACTGCCAATGCCATGCTACCCACATGAGATGGTTGGAGTGGTTTATTTGTAGGTACTGCAAGGAAATGATAAATAGTAATAAATCATGTACTACTAATGTACCACTCGATGTTGTTATTGGAAAATTATCTTTATGTACGAACGCTAATATTATTTGGAAATGCGATTGCATTCATTCAATCTTAACTTACTTACCTTTTTAAATAAAATAAGAAGGAAGCCATTGCCCAACTGTGGGACATACCTTTATGCTTATGTCCGACAAAGGTCTAATGGGCAAAGGCCTACCGTATTGTATTATAAAAATGTTTGTTCGATAAGATCTTTATAAGAGGTATTGGAAGGCCTCCCACTAGGTGGACCGATGACCTGGTTAAGGTTGCGGGAAGGCGCTGGATGCGAGACGCACGGGATCGCTCAATGTGGCGACGCCTGGGGGAGGCATATGTCCAGCAGTGGACGTCTTTCGGCTGAAATGATAAGAGGTATAACCAAGAAAAAAGTTCGGTTACTATGAGATGATCCACGGGAGCGATTCCACGGGAAAAAGCTAGTATGTATTATGAATCGTATTTATTATTACTATTATGTATCGATTCATATTACTGTTCTATACCAAAGTGAAAAACCCCCTGAAAGGTGATTCATAAACCGAACAACACGAATTCTTAACCCTAGTTTCGTGTCAGTACGTAACATTTAAGGCAGCCAAACAATTTCTTCTATTTTTAACAGAACGCTTTCTCTAGCCTGCATTGCAAGCATGCAACTAGCAACCGACTGCTTCCATTGTTACGTCACCCTTGCCTGACTTTCATGAATTTCAACTTGTTCGTGTTCACGGCTTTTGCCTACGTTTTTAATAAGTTTGTTTTTAAAACTAGGTCGGTCTTACACTCTTATACCAGGTGAAAACTTTAGAATAAGACTCGTTTATTTTTAGATCCGTCCTTAGAAACCCATACCCTGCTCAGTATGTAGACGATAACCGTTCAAATCAGAAATCAAAAGGTAATAAAATTCGTAGTAAAAAAGAATGAACAGAATCCATTTCCTAAAGCCCCAATTTGCTGTTTATTCTTTATTTTTCGTATTTGAAATACGAGGAAGAAACGCTTCAAATAATGGTCTCTTGTTTTTGCCATACAAAAATAAACACATTTTCTTTATAAAAGTGGCTCGATTTATCTTGGAATTGGCGTCGGCGACTGTTTGCGAATTACATTACAAATTGCGATTTCCTAGAAATATGCTTCGTTCTGAATCGTCGTGATTTCTCAAAATTACTGCTTGCACATCAAATATTTACAATTTGTGACATTTATGTTTCATGAAAGATGAATAATTCGTGATTAATTCCTTTCATGGCATTTTAAATGAGGTTGTAAATTATAGTAAGTAACTCGTAATCAGATGGCCCTGGAATGAATTTAATGTTCGTCACAAAATTAATTAATTGAGCGCTGTGCATTTTATTCTGAGAGAAAAGTACAACCTAAAAAAAAGTACAAAGAAATGCGATTTGACGGTTTATTGTAAGTGTTGTACAGCTAGAAGTATGTAGAAGTGTGTTGTCGTACTGCTAATACCATCTTTACTTAAGCCAAAAATCTCGTCGCAGGATGTCGAATATTCCGAACTACTTTTGGCATAACAGAGAAAGATGTAGAAATAAGAAAAGAGACAATAAATTGCGCCTATTCCTCGTTTAATACCTAGTTCCGCTCGGTTCTCATCTGTTACGAGGAGATATCACGCTACCCTGTCCCCGTGACATTGCACTTGACCTCGCGGTGCCACGTGTAACTCTGAACTATGACTATTAACATGGAAATCTTGTTACGAAAGGTCACTTCTTTGCATTGCTTTAAGTGAACGACGGGGAAATAAGAATCACTGTAACAACTACAGGTTTCGAGTTCGACCGGCAGATTCTATCTTACGCGCACCCTTTATGCACCTCATCTTACGCACCTAGACTTTTTGCGGAACATCATAAATAAGATCATTCAGGCAAGATCGAAGAGAAACGACCTAGAGACCGTAGTCTAAGATGGTCAGACCAAATTTGTATATCGCTGAACACCAAACTGCAGGAGCATCCTGCAGTTTGGTGTTCAGCGATATACAAATTTCTCTTTCTTTTTCATTTCTCCACGACTCAAAATATGGGCGGTCATAGATGGAGGAAACTGGTGGAAAAAAAGTTGTTTCCACGACGTAGGACGTCCCATTTACACCAACTTTTTCGTGTTTCTATAAGTACTTTCTTGTTGAAGTTCAGTTTAGTAAAGCAGATCGAAAACATTAAATGTTTATCCTGATCTGAGGCCAAAAATGCAAAGTGTTTCTCTTAGTTTAATACGTTGGCAAACAGTTTAACTGTAGCGGCCCACCTGATACAAATTGCGTTACCGCTGACCAAAGACCTGCAACTCACGTGTGCCTTGCCAACCTTCAATACGCTGATAAGTCTCAGATGACAAAATTTATAAATTGGTGTCGGGTTGGCAGTGAAAATATCACTTTTAGGCAAGCATCACCGCTTACCATCAGTTGAGATAGTATCTAATTAAACTTAACCCCTTATCTTTTCCGTATAAGCAGCAATTACCGTAACACCCGTCAAATGAAGCAGGAACAGTATACCCCTACAAATTTCCGCTCGAGCAGTCTGCTCATCCGAGACTGGTGCTGCTCACGCAAGCCCTGACATTGCTCTTGAATTGGCCTCGCATGCGGTCTTATGTTAATCAGTGTAGTCTGAACGTGTTAGAAGTGTACGGCGTTGTGCGAGGATTTGATTACGTGGGTGAGCATGTGTCTCGTCTACGTCGCTAGCTTAGGGCTAACACGGATTAGCAATGAATGACCAGTTTCGTGTTAGTTAGTTAGTTTATTCTATTAATATCTGAACGTTGTTTGAAATTTATATTATACTAGCGACCCGCCCCGGCTTTGCAAGGGTGCATTGTAGATATACGAATATGGTGTTTGTGTGGAGTATTTAATAATATCATTATTATGATTAGACGATATACTACAGGTTATCTTTTAAACAATGTTTACAGCTATTTTTAGGGTTCCGTACCCAAAGAGTAAAAACGGGACCCTATTAGTAAGACTCCGCGGTCCGTCTGTCTGTCTGCCTGTCTCTCTGTCTGGCTCATGAACCGTGATAGCTAGACAGTTGAAATTTTCACAGATGATGTCTACATGGTCTTCACATGATCTAACCTAGATTTTGCCTGGACTTTAAAAGAGACTGTCACCTCTGAGTTTGTTTCGGCCTTTCTTCTCAGAGTAGTCAGACAGGAAACGCCGATCTCATCTAGTTTTAAAAAATATGATTGACATGTAAAAGTGTTTGTACAAACCAACTTACAGAAATAAAATCATTTATCACACGCCGGTTTTCTCACGATGTTATCCTTCACCTTATTGAGAGCAGTGGTGATGAAATAATTTACACAAAGTTAAGCGCCTGCCAGGGTTCGAAGCCATGATCTACAACTTCTAAGTCGCGAAGGTTATCACTGGGCTACAGCTGCTCATGCCTCGGAGTGATATAACTTACTTGCTTACAACCTGGCCTACCTTGGATAAAGTTAGTCCAGAAAAAACTTTCCATAAAGGTTGATATTTTTTCCAATGCATCAGCTATTTGATAAAGCCTGAACATTTCATATTTTTAAAGCTTTAGCAAAATAGCCTCCGAAAACAGTTAAAAATTTAAAAGCTATATGTGTGGTTCCACAACCTCAAAGCATGTTAGTAAAGGCTTGCTTAACTAAGCAATTAACTGGAAGTGTTTGTGGTGTTTAGTTAGTAAATTACAGCTAGGCACATTACGTAAACCAAACTACAGGTTTTGGTGACTTTGAATTATCTAGTTAGTGTGTTGAAAATATATAATAGGTGCTCATTACATAATCAGGCACGTCTTTTTGAACAATTTGTTTTTTATATCGTAATCAAATCCGGGCAGCTGTGTGACTTTCTATATTTTCTAACTTTATGATGGACTTAAAAGTCAAGTCTGAAATCGCTCATCCTCACCTTCTGCAAGTGTGGTGATGAATGGCTTCTCTGAATAAGAAGAGGTCTTTGCCCTACAGTGGGACACTTATAGGCGGTTACTATTATATCTTACTTAATATTTAAAAAGTTTGGATGGGTGTATGTTTGTTACTCAATCACGCTAGAGCGGCTGAACGGATTGGATGAAATTTAACAAAGAGATAGATTATAGTCTGGAATAGCACATATGCTACTTTTTATCCCTATTAAATGCAACATCCGATTTTCACACGGGCTAAGCCGCGCTGGCAGAAGCTAGTAATAATATAACATCACGGCTTTTTTTCTCGACTGGTTAGGCAGACATGCACTCACCCACATTTAGTTAGCTATGTTTAAGTCACACCTCTGTCTGTCTGATACCTTTTCACGCCTAAACCACTAAACGGAATTCAATGTTTGGCAAGGAGATAGATGGCATCCTGGGGAAGCAGTTTTTTGGATGAAAAAAAAATATCGTGGGATAAGGGAAGGGTAGGGTAGCTAGGTGGGTAGGGTAGGGTAGGCAGGGTAGAGTAGGTAGGTAGGTAGCCAGTTGACGGGATTGAAACCGCGGGGGACAGCTAGTTATTATATAAATTGTGGTTATACAAAATCAACAACACAAATATACCTATATCTTATCAGATAATTCTGCAAATTTTCTGAGAGCAAAATAAACACACTCATTTCCTCAAATTCAATATGTGAACGATATCTGACCCAAATCTTTACGCTCGATTTCAAGAGAATTTGGAACAAAATTTAGTACTTGGCCATGTAAGAGGCCCTTGAGAACGTTATTTATTTAAAGGCTAATCTAACATTAATCTCCTTTTTGTTTTGGGCTTGAGTGTTCACATTTTTCATTTAGAAGCTTTTCGCGTGCTCCGTGAACCGGCAAAAACTAATGATGAAGGAAAACATGGCGAAGAAATCTGCACTTAATTGTTTGGAATTATTTTAGTGAGTAGTTCAATACTTATATTATTGTATACAAAAACATAAAATATGCAGTGATTAGATGGCGATTTGTATAGACTTGTAACCAGTTGACGGCAACAGGCTTATCTCCTATAATGTAGGACTAAGGGCGAGGACAAACGAGCGTTATTTTGTGAGACGTGAGTCGCGTATTTTGAGTACAGCAATTTACGGTCAACAGAAATCCGGTTAGGCTGCCAGATAGACGGACGTAACATCAGTTGCTATGTTGCTATCCAACGTTTGTACGGGGCGCTGACGTTTGCCTCGCTCCCCTCCCTCACCCCGAGCGCAATTAGGTTAAGGCGCAGGTTCAGTAGCAGATTTTAAAATGAGAATCACGTTTAAACGACTAGTCGCCAAATAAAAAAAAATATTTGTTACATTAAACAATTTTATTAATAATAGATCTAAGAAAATTTTGAGTTTTATTCGTATAACATAGTGTAATTAATTTGTAAAGTTATGTCTAACACGGACAAAAAAACGACAATCGCACCAAAACAAACTTATTTTAATGAAATTGTGTTGTATTGTAATTAAATTACAAAAAACTACTGAAATTTGGGTCGAGCGTTGTACGTTTTGTTCCCGACAGCTCATTTTGAGTCACCGTGTGGTACAAACAGGAATTTAGTATGAAACCGAATGCAGCGAAAATTGCGAGACTCATTTTACGCGACTCTCAGCTCAAAACATTACGCTCGGTTGGCCTCACCCTTAAACATAACTAGCGATATGTAGGATAGGTGCACACTCTGCCTAGTGGCCTAACGCTTCAAGGAATACAGTCGTAATGATGTATGTGGTTATAAAATTTCATAAACCAAGACGAATTTAACTCAAAGTTAAGATTTCGCCGAGCAAATCATTGAATGATGGAGAGAGATCACAGCACAGGAACTCTTTTCTCAAAACCTTAACTCATCTTTAGTCCCGTATTAAAGCAATATGTTAGCATCCATTCTGTTCTGCCTAGAGGCTTTGCAACTAACGTCATTATGTCTAATTCCCATATTTGATACACAGCTACAGTCTACACCTAGACTTAATTAAATCTACTCGACCCGAGCCCGAGCGCTACAATAATCTCTCAGTAAACATGCTACTATATTGTTCCGAATTACTTTTGTTACTCACTCAAATAACTTCAATACCGTATACTTAGACCCAAGAAATTATTTGACAAAAAGAGCGAAGCGAAATTGTGAATTTCACCAAAGCATATTAAACGACACCAAAAATGGCGCTCGCAAACGAATCCACTGGCGAATCGTAAAAAACTCGACTTAACAAACTTCAGACCTTTAATACACAAAGACGAGAAGTTTCATTCAATCTCTTTCACATACTGTACCTACTTTTTCTTTGTTCGCAAATCCACATCAAAAGAGCAATAGTCATTAATTTTCCTTTTATATTTTTCTTTAGGTTTTAATCTGGTATCGAGTTGAAGTGGCCATGACAGTTCAGGGTGACGTCAGACTGATAGGGACGAGCTTAACAAAGGCATCATGACCGACAATTTTCTCGCTCACTGAAAGAAATTGAGCAACGAAATTATGTAAGATTGATATCAACGTGATCTTGAGCCGTCATGAATCTTGAGTTTTTGTGGAAAATAACGTAATTTTTCTTAAAGAGAGCTATTTTGGTGAGCTGACGATCTAATTTGGGATCAAGTGATTAAGGGTATTGAATTTTCATTATTCTTATGTAATTGTTTAGATACCTAGAGATAAAGTTTGAACAATTCTGCGTAAAGTAGCTCCAAAGCCAAATGATAGATATAAATAGTTCTATTATAATAATTACATAATTTACAATAACATTTCATTAAAAAAGCTTAGAACTCAAAAGATGAAGCTAAATTTAAACTCACAAACAAATCAACAAGTAATTCTCATATCAAACCCATAGCGTATAATTAGTAGTTACGAAAATAAACATAGACACCTGGGCACTCTAGTAAACTATCACTTAGTGCAGGCTATAATTAACACAATCAGACATACTGGAATAATTGCTTCATAATGTCAGCAGAATGTAATAACAGTAAAATAACGTAAACAATTTCGTATTTACCGAAGAATTGCCGGCTCCAACAGTCTGCAATATTAATGAGAAACGGTTCGAAGGAAAATGGAACGAAGCATTCTTCGTTCAAAGATACAGTTTTCATTCACAAAGTGAATTGGTTATCAGTTCTAAAATTAAAATTTTTGAATATAATTTCTACTAGGAATTTCTGAAAAGCAGAAGTATTTTTACAACGGGATCTCGGCTTTAGGCGTTACGTCTTCTAAGCTTAAAACCGATTTTGGCTTGAGCTTTGCTTTAGTTTGTCTGAAGTTGGTACCGGTGAAGCAAGCGGGAATTTATTTATTAAACTTTAGTGTCTAGAGATTTAAACTTCTGGTTACTGAGGAGAATTGTCTAACAAAATAAAAGAAATGGCTTAGTGGAGGAATTGTGTAACTGTCCCTATATTTGATGCTACATTAACTTTATAAGCACTCACCTCACTGCAATTAAAATATGCTCAAAATTGTGCTGTCAACCGAGGCCTAGTGTACAAAGTTAACCGAAGAAAAATAAATGGCCAAGTGCGAGTCGGACTCATGCACTGAGGGTTCCGTACAAACTGCTACATTCACCAAAATAATTAAATAACATTAGTGAAGTTCATAAACTAAGAGGGCACCGAACATTAACGATAAAATAACAGAATTGAGGGACAAAATTAACTTTGCCGTGACAAACTGGTCCCCATACATCGACATAAGTCACGGTCAGTTTGCCAAATGCAAAGATTTTTTTTTTTTGATGTATGTACAATTTCACGGTTATTGGATTTTTCCCTTTACTTTTGCTATAAGACGTTGCTTCTTGCCAAATTTCATGCAGGTCAACGGGAAGTAACTTGTAGATTTTGATTCCCTTGCGAGTGTAAAAGATGCGTCATTAATGGCTTTGCCTCTAGATTGCGTTAATCTAGAAGTTTGATTTATTCATAGCTGCAAAAGGTTGTAAACTTGAGTATAAGATATTAATTTCAACTCGATACCTCCACGCGTTCCCGAGATAAAGGGTCTTGAAATACAGACAAACGGACAACAAAGTGATCCTATAAGGATTCCGTATTTTCCTTTTGAGGTACGGAACCCTAAAAAAAATAGGAGTACATAGTACCTATGTATATATCCGTCTTATTCAGTTTATGAAAAATCTTGAAAATTGGTCGAATGTTAGAGGAGGGAATAGACAAGAGCCAGAACTAGAATTTTGTCTTTTGACTTAGGTTATTCAGTCGGATCTCTGCGAACGTATTTCCTCTTTATTGATTTTGATTACGTAATATTTGTTCAAATTATTCAACGCGTTAAAAGCTATTCTCAGCTATCAACACATCTCAAGCTAAATAATTTAATTCCACCACACGAGCGGTACCGCGCTGTCTGTCTGCCTGTATTCTATTCGTGTCGTATGGTATCGAACGCATTAGCGACTCCGTCACGTCAGGCTAGGGTTGCACCTGAATATTTCAGCTGCAGTTAGGGGGAGCTCGCATGGCGTGTCTCACCCCCATGATAGAGCTCATTGATTGGCAGTTTTGTTGAACGATCTGTTTTATGCATGGTTTGGATCCGTATTCTGTTTTAGATCGAAGAGTTGTGTTAAACTAGTGTGTTTTAAAAGCTTGTCAGTTTTTCCCTGATTTTATAAGCAGAAATTCATATATTCTTGTAAATTTATAGCAAATTATACCCACTGCATGAAACTGAGTACTTAAACTTCCAACCTTTGAAAAGATACAGAGTAGGAGAAGACTTTGTTCCCCTCAACTTAGACTTAGTTTCACGTTTTCCTTAATGCGCTTAGCTTTTAGCAGAAAATTGGATTATCTGTACCCAAGTGGGTACACGAGCAGGCAAAGCTCTTCGAACAGTCTAAAATATTACTCTTGATAGTAGGAAAATTTCTTTCAACACCATTTACAGCATCTGTTAACCCATCCAATTCATTAATCTCCCAAAAATGTAATAAAGCTATCATTTAATTTGAAAAATGGCGTCCGTACCCGTTTCCCGGCAACCTTGTTCGCGTCTTCACTTTATTAGATCGCGGCTATCAATAATGTAATGTATTACAGAGTAAGGATCGGTAATACTTGCGAAAATTTATGATCCAGAGCATATGCATGCATATTCAAATACTGGGCACTTCGTCTTTGCTTGAGTTCAGTTTACTGTCTTTTTACGATACCTAGAGTACCTACTTACATGAAAACTGGTTTTCTACATTGTGTAGTCAGCGATCTTTGAAAACCTATTTATTTTATATTGGCAAACAGAGCTTAAGGGTACACTAGTCGACGGCACGAACTATTTTGTGCGCGGGGTTAAAATGCATGCTATATCAACCGACAACACGTGCGGAACAGATAGATGCTGTTATGAGCAGTAAGAAGCTATTACGCGTACGAATACACACTTTTGCAAATTTGTAGCGAAATGGATGATGATTTAGAACGAAAATGAGCGCGCGAAATTTTATAAACAGACCTTTGGGAGTCTGGATATCATGAAAAAACGACTGAATGTATCGGTTCAAAATAAAATTATATGCATTGTTGAACTACTAATCTATCCCTGTATGGAGGCCGTTTTCAATTTTCCTTCTTGTTATCGTACTTATTTGCGCCCAAAGATGCGTTAAAATGAGTGTTAAAATATGGAACTTTCGAAGCTCATAACCTTCAAGTATTTTTTTTTTTACTTTTTTGCTTCCATACAGGGCTAGATAATGATGAGACAAATTGATATCATTTTTTATTTTGAACGTACATCGTCAAACAGTGGAGTAAAAGCCAGACTACGTTTGTATGGAAGAATTTTCGACTTGTACCCTTAAATCTTCGCTTCGCTAGTAATGAAAGTTATACAGTAAATATGGTTAAATATTCCAATATATTCCTAAATAATTTGGTGTATAAAAACTCTACCCACTAGGGACTGTTTTACCAGTGTTTCTATTTATATCGGCTTTCTAAAGAAACCGTTGTTGGCTTAAGAATTTTCTCACAAAAACTGAAATAGGATGCCTACATTAAATTACCGGCCCAACTTTCACATGGATAAGGTGATTTATTACTTGTCGATAGCAATACGTTTACAGTAATTTATTATGTGTAGTAATATGTATGTGAGATACATAGGTTAGGGTAGATTTCTAAATTGTATTAACCAGATTGTAAGCAGGTAAATGTAGCTAAAATAATACTTTATGTAAAGATTTTATAATAAAAAAACAATATTCCAGTACAAATACAGTGTTGAAAGTGTATAGAAATAAAAATTCTTTCTTTCTATCTCCCTATTTGATTCGTTCTTTTTATTTATTAAATCCAGGCATTTTTATAAAATTTTGATATATTAAAACAAGAGCTTCGTTTAGCTTATAGAAATATAAAATAGCGGCGTATTTGTTCATTTTGTAATTTACTTGCACAATGGCTACATTTTTTGTTGCCATTGTATGCCACAATGCTCTGTTCCTTTTATACAATTATGTTTCATGGTCATTATACAGGCTGAAATTAATTACAAGATGGGATTTTGTCCAGAACATAAATAGGTAACTACATGAGAAATAAAGGTTTGTGTACACAGCGGTCACAAGCTTTTTAATTTGTTTAATAAAATCCAACTCGCGCTTGACCGCTATCTCACCTGATGGTAAGCGATGATGTGGTCGACGGTGAAGCACGCTTGCCTAGAGGTAACCTAGGCGCTCTTGACTTAAAAGACTCCTAGGTTGTCGCTATCAGGAAATATATACTCCGGCAGGGAATTCCACTCCTTAGCTGTACGCATAATGAGATTATTTCTAACACGTTTAGTGCAAAAGCCGAGGCCTATTTATCCGGGATCAGTAGCCATGATCCCTACCAGCGATAGTGTAGCTTTCATTCACTAAAAGAAGTTTCGTAACTGGATCAGTACTTCAATAGATTACGTTTTACAAACTGATATATACCTCTATGTTATCTATTTATGTTTAGATTAGGGCATTAAGTCACACACATCCATATCAAAAATTAAATTCATGTTTAACTTTACTACTGTGAATCTTCTTATTAGTTTACTTAGCAAAGTAAACTATCAAGCAAGCGAACATTTAAGGGTACACTAGACGAAAATTCTTCCATACAAACGTAGTCTGGCTTTTACTCCACTGTTTGACGATTTACGTTCAAAATAAAAAAAATATATCAATTAGTCTCATCATTATCTAGCCCTGTATGGAAGCAAAAAAGTATAAAAAATATTTACTTGAAAGTTATGAGCTTCGAAAATTCCATATTTTAACACTAATTTTAACGCATTTTTGGGCGCAAATAAGTACCATAAGAAGAAGGAAAATTGAATAACGGCCTCCATACAGAGATAGATTAGTAGTTCAACAATGCAAATAATTTTATCAGTCGTTTTTTCATCATATCCAGACTCCCAAAGGTCTGTTTATAAAATTTCGCGCGCTCGTTTTCGTTCTAAATCATCATCCATTTCGATACAAATTTGCGAAAGTGTGTATTCGTACGCGAACTAGCTTCTTACTGCGCATAACAGCATCTATCTGTTCCGCACGTGTTGTCGTTTGATATAGCATGCATTTTAACCCCGCGCACAAAATAGTTCGTGCCGTCGACTAGTTTACCCTTAAGTGAGGTTTCATCGGTAAGAAACCACGTGCGCAACGAGTCTTGCGTCGCGGAGTGTTTCCGTCAAATCCTCATTAGTTATTCAGAAGAGCGCACTAGTGCGGGCAAGCCAGGAGTTTGTCGGGTGGTGTACACACTTTCGTATTCCAGTGAGTTCTGGATTACTGTAATATTTTGACGGTGTGTTTTAGCGACTCATGCGAGAGCCTTGTAAACTTGTTTATTTTAACTTATTTTGTTGTAGGTAGGTGATATCTTAAAAGATATGTTAGTGCGTAGGTAATGTGGTTTTTAACGTACCTACAGTGTGTCTGTGACACCGACGCGTAAAGAAATAAAAGACAGAAAAAATATTTATTTGTGACCCGCACAGGTGACACGAGAAATAAGCAAAAACAAAAAAAAACCTCGTGCGAGGCCAAAAAGGCTCCTATCTCAGCATGTGCAGCGATATCTAAAAAGGAAATAAAGGTGCGCTGATATATAGATATAAGGCCCACTGTCCAAGTCCCTACCATGGATTCAATACATGACTATGGAATTCAGCGTTGGAATTTTTCGTCGCTTTTTCCTTATTTTTGAAATTATACGTCATATACCAAATCCATGGTACTTCTTTTCACGTCGTTATCAGACACCCCGTGTATGGTGTGGTGACAAACGCACAATGTGTACATTGATCAGAGTTCCCGTTTCTGCGGATAATAATAGATAGGTGCGTCAACTGGATACCCCTCTCGCATTAAAATACATTAGAAAGATGGTACTCAGCATCAGCTGTCTATAACCAAACCTACAATAAATTACATTAACTATTGAATAGTCAAAGTCCAAGCTAAGCCTCAAACAAGCTACTGCAGAAAATGTATACCACGAATGTCAGAACTTCGAACATTTGTTGTCAATATAACAACTTCGTACCCAATCAATTTATTATTTAAAAGGAAAAATTGCAAAAAGTGTACAACAAATATTGGGCATTTCGGCTCCGTTCCTTAATATTGCCTTGGGGAGCAACAGTTACAAGTTTGTTATCATTTTCTACGGCAGGTACATTCAAACTTACATTATTTTTTGCGAACAAAAGTATTTCCACTTCGATGGACAGGATGGGAAAGTTTATCAGCAATTTATGGTTTGTTTGGAGTCAGGTCTTGTTCTGGGGTCGTTAGAGACCCTTGGAAGTAACAAAAAAGTGCTCTTTATGTACTGTTTTCAAAACTATTATTGTACCGAAAAAACGTATGTTATGGTGCTTCCTCACTTGGAGCATTCGCCTGTAATGTAACATTTCTGATTCGATTTTGAGCATTACATTACAGTATTGCCTCTCTGTCTTGACAAGTATTCGCCTGTAATGTAACATATAAGATTCGATTTCTCAAAATGTAGCTCTGCATGATAAATGTAAATGCTCGGTTCTCTTCTCTCACCAATGTAATGCTCGAATCTGTAACATTACAGGTTGCGCACTGTGATGCTAGGTTCTCCTCCTTCACTGATGTTAGCTGGACTCTGTAATGTCACATTACAGGCGAATGCTCCAGGTGTGGGAGCACTTTATAAAACGTTTGACAGTGAAGTTACGAGGTGGCATACCATTCCATCTGTTAGAATTAATATTTTCTGAAGTAAATTTATAGGGGACTGAAAATGAAATAGGTAGATAGTTAGGTAACCTACCCTGTTTAAATTCACCACATGATTGAAAAATTCGTTATTTTTTCACCGTTCATAGTTTTTGTCACATAAATCTAGTGTTTCCTTATTTATTCCAAGGTTAGCAGTATCAGACACCAGTTAAAAACCCTTCCCTCCGAAGACTCTAACTAAGCTACTTTGAAACTTGGGCGCTCCCAGTAATGGGCAACTGTGGGCAAGACGATAGCGATATGTTTTATAGCCTCAACTTCGCCACTTAATAACTTACGCAGTTTGTAAAGTAATTAACGTTACAGTATAGTGGGGGACAGATGTACTCCTCGTGCCCAAAAGTATATATTGTACAGATACCTATATTAAGAAACGTATGCGCTTCGGGAAACTTCGCCTATCTTGAGATTACGTGCTTGGTTTGTATTATCATAGTTACAAATAAATATAGATTAAAACCCTATGCTATTCCAAATTAATAAAAAAAAAATAGTGTCAAATTACGACAACTTAGGTAACCCGAGAGTCAGGGGAGACGCCTCGCAGCTCCCCAGGGTTGTGCCCTAACAGGCGTTGCACAGGGAGGGTTCCGGGGGGGGGGTCTATTAAGAGGTAACGGGGCCCCTACCATGTGCTGATGGTGATCACCGGGGTGGTTTTAGTGAAGTAAAAATCACACACTCCCTGGTCTTTTCCCCCAAAAGTCCATGCGCCTTTTTAAGGTTTCCCCTCGAAAACAAAAAAAAGGTAACCTGAGAGAGTGAAAACTGACTCGTAATAGAAGCGCACAATGATAGGTTCATTCGGAAACACGAAGATTAGAAGCGCTTACCTTTTCCGGTTTTAATCTTGTGTATGTAAGTATAATATTAAAAAAATTACGAATTACTAATGTCAGCTGAATTAATTTTCTCACAAACTAATAGTTTTAAGAATTGGGTAAACTTAATTATAAAGTAATTAAGTAGATATGGTTTTTAATAAAGACTGACTAAAGACTGTAAGAAAGAAAAGAAAACTTATAGGTACCTAAGTCTGGTGTAAACTTTAAAAGTCACGAAACAATGCTAACAACCCTATAACAATAGGAGCTAATTAAATGAAAAGTTTTCTGAATTACCCTTGAGCAGGGCAGGCTTAGTTTAGAGTGCTAAATTGGTACTCTCTATTCTAGTTTTAATTGGATTCGTAGCGTTTATAGATATTTACGATAATGTAATTCTAGAGGTCAGGTACGGAGTTAAAGGAAAGAAGAATTAAGACGACGACTAACGCCAACGACCTTGAGGGAACAAAACGTGGTCTCGTTTCACACCCGCGCGACAAAAATTTTTTTTGTACTTTCTTTATTATTCTATGACTTTAAAAAAAAACCTCAGTTCAAAATGTAGATAATTAAAGTTTTTTTGAGATGGTGTCGATTTCATTAAAATACGCCCATCAGTTTTGGTGTGATTGGCGTGTTTTTGTCCGTTTTAGACTTAACTTTACAATTAATTACACTATGTTTTACGAATGAAACTCAAAATTTGCTTAGATCAAATTATTAAGAAAATGGTTTAATATAACATACATTTTTTCCAAAAAATTGCGACTAGCTGTTACAGACGTGATTCTCATTTTAAAATCAGCTACTCAAGGGAATCGGCGCCTTAACTAAAACTGCGCAGCTGCATAGCTGTTGAGCAGAGTACTGCTGGTCAGTAGACCCCAGTGGTACAATCCAGTCTTACGAGGTCGGGGTTTCGAGCACAGTTAGTAATTTTACTATGTGTAATTTATTTCATCATCACTGCTGTCAAAACGATAAAGAAAAACATTGTGAGGAAACCGGCATGTCCTATATAGATCCAAAAATTCGAAATCATGTGACATCCGCACCGAGCCGTATGATGGATTACAGCTCACTGACTCCCACAGAGAGGAGGCCGGGGTTCCAGCATTGGAAACGTTATGCGCTGGATATTTATGCTATTCATAGCTTAGGTTTTAAAAACCATTAGGTATGGAACCTGAATATAACCTGGATATAAAAATGGCACAAAAAAAACATTTTGACATAAAAATACATTCGACTGCCAAATAAAAATACTACAGAGTGAAAAATAACTTCTGTTTCGGAAGTCGGTGTCAAAATGAAGAAAAGAAAACAGGAACACCGACTGCCGAAAAAGAAGTTATTTTTCACTTTTTGTCGTGGTACATAATAGGCAAGTTCTTTAGTAAGATACCTATAATGCCAGAATAGATTATCTGAATATTATGAAACTTGAACATAGCCGGTGAAATGACAATGTACCAATGTTTAATGTACACATCTGCGTACCCCTTTAGTCCTGGCATCCTGGCGTGATGTTATTTTATAAACAATAAACAATGTTGTACCTATATCTGTGAAGTTCTTCATCAGATCTTAACCAAATTTAAATGGAACCAATTTTGAAACATACCTATTCTTTCAAACAAACAATCAGAGTTTTCAAAATCGATTCACAATTGACGGTCAAACATAAAGACGAACATAGAACCTCCTCCTTTTTGGAAAGTCGGCTAAAAAGCGGGTAAAAGGGTTGTTCGCACTATACCATACTGGGGCTCGTATTCTACTTACATTCCGTAACTTAAAGTGCCTAACCACTTAAAAGTATTTTCTGGAATAAGATCCGGTTTGCTTTACTTTTGTAAAGTGCATTTATTTGTTTATCGGTCAATTTATCCGAATAATTTATCCGTTCATATACGTATTTATCCGCTCCGAACCGAATGCGAAGCGATGCGGACCGAGCGGTGGCAGTGTTTCTGATATTTTCAATTCGATGTTGTAAATTAAAGTCGAGGGTAACTGGTAGATATTATTTTGTTTAAATTTACGATGAATATGAAGGGTACCTACTTTACTTTGGCCCGTTTTTGTTTTGCTTAAAAAAATAAACCGGCTACGGCAAAGTCAAAAGGAAAGATTATGATTTTAGCAGTCTATGTATATGCTTGTACCCATGTATATTCCACTGTAGCGCCTAAACTACTAAGTCGATTTTGCATAAGTTTTCTCAATCCATGCTTCTTATTATAAACTGAAATTGAGTTTCTTTTTCTGTATGTAAATGTCCTTAGGTTCCCCTTATGTATTCCATGGGAACCATACGAATCAAACCTTCCGCACTGTTTACCCGATCGATTGATACTAACATACGAAAGTGTTTGTTTCAATGTTGTAAAAACAACCCCAAAACTTATAATATTGAAATAATGTACACATATTCAGTATAGGCCAACCATATGCGAAGCCTGTTATAAAGACAAATCCCTCCGGCCGCACCGAGTCCGCAATTTGTTACAACAGACTTTGTAACATGGCTACGCAACGAGACCGCCACGTAAAAATAACGTCAAAAAACTAAAATGTTGCCGATACTGATACTTTTTTAGGTTTACTGCTAACAAGCTTTTGTCGTAGTCGCGAAACCTCATCATCTTAGAATAAACAGATGTGATAGAAAGGCATATAGACGAAGTTACACCATATAGGTCCCTATTTTATTATTTTGGTTGGTACTAATCCCTAAAAATGTCAATCATCGTGTACCTACGCGGCCGTAAACAAGATTCATACAGCATTAGAAAAAGTTTGCCTTTTTATAATGGTGTCTTTGTCACTCATGTTTGTATGACAGTTTTTATATCACCTAGGTACTGTACGCCTACGTAATAAATAAAAGGCCTTAAATTGTGGGCGTTATAACTTTATTTTCGCTTTACTGCTAACAAGGTCCTGTTAAAGTTCAGAAAAATGCCAAATTGCTAACATGACAAGTTACAGACCAGTAGAACCAGTAAGAGCATGAACAAATCTATCCTTGATCAACTAGGCATAAAAGACAGACTAACCACGCTCTGCTACCGAAGGATTCTCAGCTACTTTGGTCACATTGCCCGTCGAGAACCAGACAATCTAGAGAAGTTGGTGGTAATGAGCAAGGTGGATGGGAAAATACCTAGCAGCCGGTCAACTAACCGCTCTCACTGGGCTCTCTGATACAACCGCCCTGAGAGAAGCTGAGAACCGATTGAAGTGGAAGAACATCGTGCATAAAGCCACGAGGGCCTTTCAGGGACACGACATTCAGTAATGAAGAACACGACCAAGAAGAAGAGAGAGCCAGTAATCGAAATGTCTTAGATTCTAAGACATTTAACTAAGACTTAGAACCAAAACTTCGAAGCCATGAAGCATCCACCATCCCGCACTGGACCCGGATGATTACGGCCTGGATTACGGTCCCCTTTCTCTCACAGAGAAGGGGTCTGTGTCCCAGAGTAGTAATATTATAGGTAGGCTGATTATGCTATGCTATAGCTTAATCAACCTCAATAAAAGTCACAGCATTACTTATTAATTTATGGGAAGTAATAAAAGCTCCGAAGAAAATTAAAATTTGGGCACACTCAATATATGAAATTTTCTGCTTCATATACCCATTTCCCGACAACTTACATGCGAATACAAATAAAGAAGCGATCGAATAAAATACTGAAAATTCCGACAAATCAATACAGCATTTGCTGACGCAAGATTTTTCCACCAGCTTCAATTGCGTTTTATCGAAAACTACAGTTAGTAATTTTCATCGTAACTCACCTATTATAAATTTAGAATTAACCTTACACATTTTATAAACTGTGGCGCTTGTTCAACTATTGTGACATTATAAAAATAATTTACAAGTGATTCCATAGATACTCGTAATAAATATTAAAATGTATTTGTAATTAATATCATTCATTACTTACACCTTACAATATGAGCATACTCAAAATATGTAATTTACTGAGTACGATTACTATTTCAGCAACAAAGTCGATGGAGCGCCGCTGCGTGGGGCTCCTCCCTTCGAACCTAACCTATCAGTGTCGGGTGCCCTAAGTTCCCGAACTCGCATCGCTCGCTTTTCTTTGAAAATAGCGGCACCGCTTACAAATAATATTTTATGCTAACCGATTCTACAGTTGACAGAAAATATCTTCCTATCGGCCGATCGGAAGGTATTTTCTTTAAAATTGAGAGTTCAAAAAGTTATTCTATATCCAATAGTAGAAATTAAGCTGGTTTCTATAGAGCTTAAAAAAAAAACAAAATTTAAAACACCCCCGGCATATTTTTATTTCATGCTACATAATTTATATAGTACATAGTAGATACGCTTCGATCGGCAATCTATTGAACACGTAATTATGACACGATATCTTGCGTAAACCCCGATTCAAACAGTGAAACGACAATAACTTTTGAACGTCTGAACTGATTTTATTCAAACATAGCTAAGAACACTCTCGACAAAATCACCTTTCAAACAAAAAAAACTAAATCAAAATCGGTTCGCCCGTTTGGACGCTACGATGCCACAGACAGACACACATATACACAGATACACAGCAACACACCTCAAACTTATAACACCCCTCTTGTTCCGTCGGGGGTTAAAAACGATAATATTAGCAAGACATAATTATGTTTTCGGAAACTTAATATTTTTTTTTCGGAAGTTTGGTACTTTGTGGCAATTTATATAAGTACAGATTATTTTTACGTAGAATTGTAATTTGAACAAGCTCTTGTTAAAATTTTTCGTCGGTTAATTTTGTATAAATTTTCCGGTAATTCATTTTAACACAGCTTAGTTAGTATTAAAGTCAACCACAGTTCGTTGGAAGTTAATTTGTTTTTCGGAATTATTGCCCTTAATTTATTATAATCACAAAGAAGCGGGTAACTCACACTGGCGAGCCGTTATTTGCTTAGGTATGTATGCCTTTTTTGTTTTAAGTGTTTCTCGTTTTTAATCTCATCCAAGTTTATTGTAATTAGGTAGGTACCTGTGTAATTTGGTTTATAAAACAAATTAATAACACAATTACGAAAATGAAATAGGAAAACTAAAATTTTCTTCTCAAGAGCTTTTTATTTTCATAAGTAAATACAAAATAAAATTCTTTTAGCTGTACGCGCAAATTAAACTACGTTTTGAAATAAATCTGTGTTGCTTTTTTACGCGATTTAAATTCCACAAACTAAGCACGACTAAAAATGTTATTTAGAAAACATCTCGGTGACATTTTCCTGGGAGTCTCGTGACATACTGAATTTTTACCCGACTGCCGAAGCCCTCCTTCGGCAGTCGGGTTATACAGCAGTAATAATGTGTTTATCAGTCTATGTATGTATGTATGTATGTTTGTTCCTATGTGGCGTTCAAGAGACCAAACGCGTTGGCCGTTTTTGATGATTCTTACGACAATCGATTCGTCTTAACCCTGCAAGTGTTACTGGCTACATTAAAATTGGAAAAGAAAATATAGCGGCTTTTGGGCGCCATTTTGTGGGGGGGAAATTTATCTTTTTCTTCCAAACCAACAAGTGTGGGGTATCAAAATAAAGAGTTTTAAGAGGTGATTTTAAAAATATATAACATTTATATGTTTCAATGTAATTAATTTAAAAAAAAAAACTAAAAGGTTGTAAATAAAAAAAGTTAATTAAAAAGATCAAAAAACCCAGATAAAAAAAGTTAATTAAAGAGATCAACAAGAAGAAAATCATGTTGTGCAGTCGGAGGATACATCTGGTTTTGGTCAGCCAGCCCTCGAATACGTAACCTCCGACTGCACAGCAAGATTTTTTTCTTGTTTACGTCTTTGTAGTTCGCTTTTTAAACAGTCGGGTTTTTTGATCTTTTTAATTAACTTTTTTTCTTGAAAGAAGTTTTAGTTAGGACCGTAGCAGGTGGCGTTCAGTAGTTTCTGCCCACACCCATGGGAAAAAGGCGTGGGTTCATGTATGTATGTATTCTGTATTTTCTCACCCGCAATTTTTTTTTAAACAACGGTTGAATAATGTTTGGATTTTATCTAATCTAATCTAATACCTTTAAACGAGCAATTCTTGTATATATGTATATATATAAACTGAATCTCGGAAGCGGCTCCAACGATTTTCATGAAATTTAGTATGCCGGGGGTTTCGGGGTGATAAATCGATCTATCTAGGTTTCACTTTTAGAAAACATCGTTTTCTATATTTTCACTTGAGCAGAGCCCGGTTGCCCAGGTACTAATAATTAAGATTAAAATACTTGATGGAGCAGTCTGATGGGTCTTAGCCGCGAACCATAAATTATGAAAGTATAGCACTACCAATATTATACACCAACTGACAAAAAGCCAAAATATTGGTGCCGTTTCACGTCCCCGCGGCCTAATTTTTGTCTCTCAGTCCCAAATCCTGATGAATACTTCAAATCCCCGAAATATTTACTCGATGAAGATCATATTGTTATGTATGGATGAACGCCATTTCCCATTCGTTGTTAATGGAATTTACTTGTACGTTACAATTTCAACTTTACAATCATGACCGCAAAGCTGATTTTATGTAATAAAAAAAGGACATGAAACAAAATCAGCTTCAGTGGAAATTCAACTATGTGTAATTCAATTAAGGTTTCTAATCCCAAAGAAGCATGATAAAACAGAAGCAACTGATATGAGTTTCAGTAACGATGCGTAAATATTTAGAGCTGTGTTTTGGGCTTGTAGCGTTTTAATACTCGGTTTTAATATATAATGTGGGTGGTTTCCATTTGTTTGTTAAAATTGGGGTGTTTGTTTGTTTAAATCAATTTAGAATAGTAATAGTAATGTTTATTCATTTAAGACATTGTAGTACATGCTGACAGTTTACAATAATCGTTTACTTTATAGTGTACTACAATAAAATGGAGGGTGTGGTGCTGCATTCCTAGCTAGGTTAATTGATAAGCTGTGTTAAGGAGTACAGTGCGTAGAATAATATCTATATCTCTGTAGATATTGGCACGTTTATAAGTTTGTTGTGTAATAAGTAACTCTAGTGTTTGCATTGTAAATAAGAGGTCAAAATCAAAATCTTTTTTATTTATTTTACATAGGCCTACATGGGCATTTATATAACGTCGACAAAAGGCGCACGGTTCGGGTTGGTCGTTTCCTATGGAGAAGAACCGGCAAGAAACTCCATGGTTACTCTTTTAAAAATATGGTTTGTTTTTACAATATTTCCATGTTACAGCATTACTTAGATATGGAGGGACAACGTAGGCCCGACAATAAGACGTTAGAAACAAAAAAAAAAGTAAAACGAGATAAAAAGTTAACAGATGTTATCAAGCATCTAGAAATCTAGTAGGCCTACAATGTTCACACATTCACAAAACAATCGGTAAAAGCATCTATACAAAGGTAAAAAAATAATAAAAATAAATGTATAACAAGACTAAATTTACCATGTGGGCTATAGCTGTGTAGCTGTGCTGTGTAGCTATTTTGATGTATATTTGTTGCAACAAACACAATATTTCGTAGGCGTCGTAGCATTGCGTAGCACCGCGTAGCATTGTACGTAGCTCTTTGATTTCTGTTGGTCTTTGCACGACTTGCCACAAAAAAAAAACATTAAAATATCCTTTGTTTATAATAACTGATTTTTTTTCATTATAAATCTATGACACTCAGCGATTAGCTTTCTATCAGTAATAGATTTTAATAAATCGGATCCATACTTTCAGAGATTTTCTTTTAAACGCTTATAAACAAACAAATAATTTTAGGTACCGTATTATAATACATGTTTACTTTGTAGTTTACCTTAGACAATATCTATATATATATATTAGCGAAAGGTCACTCTCTTATTCATCATGAAATATCGTAAACCGCTTGATGTATAAAGATGAAATTTGACAGGGTCCTCAATGACGTAAGCGAGCACTAAGAAAGGATTTTTGGAAATGTCACTCCTAAGGGGGTAACAGCTGCGGGGGTTGAAAGTTTGTATGAAATTTCTACAGTTTGTAAATTGGGCAGGTGAAATTTTACATTTACGCTCTTGATTGATAATAATAATTCATGTATATTTATTGTTTTTTTGCAATTCCACCCGTAAGGGGATAAAAAGGGGGGTTGAAAGTTTGTAAGAAATTTCTACAGTTTATAAGTTGGACATGTGAAATTTTTGATTTACGTTGGTAGTTGATAAATAGAATTTATGTATTTATTGGTTTTTGGAAATTCCACCCCTAAAGGGGTAAAAAAAGGGTTGAAAGTTAGTATGAATTTTTTACAGTTTGTGAATTGGACACATGAAATTTTAGATTTACGATCTTGGTTGATAAAAATAATTCATTGTATTTATTGGTTTTTGGAAATTCCACCCACAAAGGACGTGAAAAGGTGGAAATTTGTTGGGTTTATATATTTGAAAGTTGGCATAAATAATAACCTCAAAAGGTTTTCATTATTAGTTTTTCAAAAAAGGATTTAGGGGATGTTAAAGATTTTTGAAGAATTTTACTGTACAGGGCTTCTTTTTATGATCTCGGGGAATACTAAGAAGGGATTTTTGGAAATTCAACCTTTACTAGGGTGAAACTAAAAAGTCATCTGTAGGATAAAATATGGATCACGCGAACGAAGTCACGGGCGAAGTGCTAGTTAATCATATTCTTAACATAGTTCTTCAGAATCAGGCCCTTGTAATCAATAGGTAACTAAGTAACGACCTATATCGGAATTCCCTTGGAATCTATGCGGGAAGCAATTACCGGAGCCTCCATGATTCATTAGGGCTGCGTTGTGGGCCCACCTGCTCGAGTGGCGCCATCTAACGAGTAATGACGCTCTTCTTACTTGGCAAGCTGCTTCAAGTGTCTGCTAACAGTGCTGGCTGCATGATTTTGAATTTGGTAAAGTTTTGTTTCGAAATATAGAGTTACGTTAAATATGTAGGTATAATTAACTATTGTAATGACGTATATTTTTTTTTTGGCATCTTCTACAGACATCTTAACTGTCAAAGACTTCTACAAAACTCTTCTCCAGCTTAATCTCTAGGGTTGGCATGGTTCATCATAATCATCATCTTCCTATCCTTGTCCCACGTTTCTTGTTTCTTCTTCCTTTCTCAACTGTTATACTATCAGTGTTGGCTAATTTTATACCACAACTCGCTTTGTTCCCGCGGCTTCGCTCCCGTCGCCCACAGGACCCGCTAATTTATGAAGCAAATCGATGTATTTATAAGAGGCTACAGCTTTTTACCCGCAACTTCGCGGTCGTGGCCTCTCCCACAGAAACGGATAGGCTACTTTTTTGGAATGAAAATAGCCTTTGATACTTAGCTATAGGTAGTAGGTATAGCTATCCATCAGTGAAATAATTTTCGAAATCGGCAGGCTTATTACTGAAACAGCAATCATCGCCCGATCAAACGCTTTATGTCATAAAAGTCAGAATTTCCTACAAGGTATGGTAGGTCCTAAAAAATCGTTTGCTAATCGCTCGCTGTTTGTCAAATGCACTAATTTCTAAAAAAAACGCCGAAAACTCTTAAAATTTCTGTATTGAAGAGCAAATATTGCGCAAAAATCGCTATCATTTTGCTCTTGCAAGATACGTAATAAGCCTGCGGATCATCAATTGAGGAGATTACTCATTAATATAAACAAACATAAAATTTGACCTCTTTATAACAGTTAAGAATAAATAGTTGTCATGTTTCTTGATACATGAATGGAACTTGTAAGGTCATTAAAAATCTATCCTCCAACCACTTTTGCCTTAAATCAGAAAGGGAAAAACTTCTACCATCTATCTATGTATATAAAAATGAATCCCTATTTCCCTTGGTCACGGCATCAGACGTGAACGGCTGGACCGATTTCGCTTATTCTTTTTTTGTTGTGTTTGTTATTGTTAGGAGAAGGTTCTTATGAAAGAAAAAAAAAATAAAAGAAATTGGTAGGTATGTTTAGGTAGGGAAGGTATGTTGGTAGGATAGGTGTGTAGGTAGGGTAGGGAGATAGGGAAGTGGGATAGGGTAGGGTAGACAGTTGACGGGAGCGAAGCCGCGCACAGCGCGCACAGCTAGTGATTAATAAAAGTATAACTAAGCCCTTCACACATTTACAAGTTTATAATTACAGCAGTGGCGTGACTTGCGCGCTAATTGCTCTACGTGTCTAAAATAAACACAATGGACGCTAAAGAGTCTTTTTGTAAAGCACATATAATCTTAAAATAAATTAGCTGCTTGAACGGCGTTAATGTTACGTCACTATCACTTTTATAAAAGTTTCATTTGAATTGATAAATGTTTCTAAAACTTCATGTGCACCACACATTGCTGGCGTTGCTCACAAAGCCCAGTGGGACTGGGTAGGTGATGTCTGCTGAAAAGCCGTCAAACCTGTGGGATCAAATTCGCAAGAATAGAGCCCTGCAGCCTTATTGCGTAATAAATTCGCAAAAGGCAAAGAGTATGAAAAATCAACCAATCACATAGACAGAATCCACATCGCGTCATTCAGCTCGCTTGTGATTGGTCGATTTTTCATACTCTTTGCCCTTTGCCTTTTGCGAATTCATTACGCATTAAGGCTGCTGGTACAGCTAGACGGGGTCGCGGCAGACTGAAGTAAAGATGGTGACGCCTTCTTCAAGAATTAGTGAGATGAAGCACAACAACAACAAAAATAGAAGGCAATTCCTTCGGGAAGGCTTTTATCCAGGAGTAAGTCAGTTTAGGTTAACAAACACAACATTTTATGGTGTAATTTTTAAACTACACGTGCACGGTTTCGTGCCCATGGACATTTTTGAAGTAGCAACCCTAATTGCTTAGGCGCCATAACCGTTTTTTAAATAGTAAGTGTAAAAAGAAAAGACAACGATCACAAAAGTCGTTCTCACTCGACGCTCAATGACCGATCACTTTAAGCGCTTCCTCGATTTAAGGCCTGTTTTTTAGCCGCTGAAAGATTGCTCACAAAGACTAGGATATTTTATGCAAATGAAAAATGAGTTGACACAGATCCGTTGACATGATTTTCTCTAATTTCAAGTCTTACTAGCGAAAGCATGAACATTTCCCTGGAGTTCTAAGTTGAAACACGAATTTAATTAATCAAACCTAAATTTTACCATACCGTACTGTCATTTGCTTTTTAATTTTTCCCGCTGTTCTGAACTTTTACAAGAAAAACTTGTCAAACGTGTACTCTAGATTAATTACATTTATTTTTGGCTAACGAACTTATCTTCTTCTTCCAACTCGCCACTTCGCGTTACTCGGGGTCGGCTTTCCTGGTCATGAGGCGCCACTTGTTCCGCTGATAAGCATCGTCAGTAGATAGGCAGCACTTCTTCATGCCCTTCTGGACAATCGTCATCCAAGATGTCAGCGGTCTACCTCTCCCTCACACTATATCACTCTAATATTATTAAGGTGAAAGTTTGTGAGTGTGTAGGTGTGTTTGTATGTTTGTTACTCTTTCACGCAAAAAATACTGCACGGATATGGATGAAATTTGGCACAGAAATAGATAATAGTCTGGAATAGCACAAAATTATGATACTTTTTATCCCGGGAATATGTTCCCTTGGGCATTTTTGACATTAACGCGGCGAAGCCGCTGGCAGAAGATAGTTAATAATAAAAATATATAAACAGAAAAAAAACAATTCCATTTTATTTAAACTATTTTTAATATAACAACACGCAGTCTAAATAGTTATTAAAAAGCTGAACTTTAATGAAACCTTAGGTAGCTGCTGGCTTCGTTTAGGTACAAAATGTTTAATAATATTCACCTGGCTGGCTTCAGTCTAATTTCCCTGCCCTGTGTAGCAGGCAATGTCGTTAGGTATATAATTGCTCTCCGCAGTACAAGACGCTCGTTTGCTTTATTGGTAATATGTTCATACCTTTTGTGAGAACAAAATTATCATATATTTTACCTTAGTTTTACATTTTTTATATTTGTATAAAGTTAATTAAAGTTTTGTGGTAAGCTGTCTTGTCTAAAAAATCTTTAAAATATTTTTTCCATCAGTCATTTTTCTAAATTAAAATCATAAGTTTTACGAACATAGACACAGATAATATAATACTAGCATATAGATGCCTTATTCCATACAAAGAAACCGTGCCGACATAACTAGCGTTTTTCGTCTGATTAATCTGATATTTTTGTACATCGAATGCGTTCGGTTCTGTTTCACGGTGATAGATAGATGGTGTTGGCAGCGACTTGCAAGTAAAAAGGTTTATTAGGTTCGTTTTTTCTTTAAATACAGTGAAGGTTCGTGTTATAGTATTTTTTTGCACGTTTCTACAGTTTTATGCACCAAAATGTGTTAAAATACAAATTTTAACAACCGAGACTCGAGACACCGACACCGACAATCGAGTGGATAGCCCCAGAAAAAATGCGTCATCTATTGGCATCAATTTTAAATGATCCGTCCAAATAATATTTGAAATGTGAATCAAGAGCCCAATATTCCATAATTTTGTACTTAGGAGAGTTCATTAAACAAGAACATACAATGTTTATGTTCAATTCCATAAAATGTTAATTTTACACACATTCAATAACAGATCGGTGCATATCGCGCCATCTAGTGAGATTTATTTAAACCAAATTTTCTTTCTTAGCAATGAGACCCCGTGACATAGAGAAGGTAGAAAACTGAGAAATACGGAAAAAAAACATCACAGCCTATCTATATCAGTAGGTCGATCGGTATACATTTTCAGTTGAACGTGTCACTACAAGTGACAGTCACTCTAACGGAATATTATACAGGGTTGGTGCTCAAGGGAATGATTTCGAAAGCGTAGGGCCACCTGTCTTCGACAGTGAGTAGCCGGTAGGCGGATACACACGGACAAATAAACCTATCAATTACCGTCAGTCCGATGAATAAAATGGTTACAATGCGAATGTGTGGATAGAAAAATAAATGGTAAGAAAATATCAGAAGAAAATTGCCGCTTGAATGCTGCTGTTTTTTACCCGACTGCCGAAGGAGGGTAATGTGTTTTTCAGTCTATGTATGTACGTATGTATGTATGTATGTTTGTTCCTATGTGGCGTTCTAGAGACCAAACGCGTTGGCCGATTTTGATGATTCTTACGTTAATCGATTCGTCTTAATCCTGCGAGTGTCACTGGCTTTATTAAAATTGGAAAAAAACAAAAATGGCGGATTCTGGGCGCCATTTTGTAGGGTAAAAAAATTTTTTTTTCTTCCAAACCCATCGTGTGGGGTATCAAAATAAAGGATTTTAAGAGGCAATTTCAAAAATATATTACACTTATATGTTTAAATGTACCTAATTCAAAAAAAGAATAACTAAAAAGTTGTAAATAAAAAAAACCAAAAAAACGCGACTGCTTAAAAAGCAAACTAAAAAGACGTAAACAAGAAGAAAATCATGCTGTGCAGTCGGAGGATACATCTGGTTTTGGTCCGCCAGCTCGCGAATATTATGTTGTTTTGATTTTTTTTATTATTTTTTTTTTTTTTTTAGATGTACTGTCAACTAACAGAATATTATTCTGCGATCGTCATCTGTCAATAGAACAGTAGTAGGAAGGTTCAACATTTTAACTAAGCAAACTTAGGGCCGGTTTATGAATTGGATATTTGGAGTAAAACATGAGTCACACTTAGGCAGAGCCAAATTTTGTCCGGTTTTCAAGCTACTAGCCTAGTTCAATCAGAAATCAGGGGGTAAACCAAGTACATATGTTATGGACCAAGTGATTAATAAGGCATCATTCATAATGCCCGGGCAATTTGCTGAACCCTTAATGATGCTAGTACTCTAGAGGATGTCGTCAAGCGCCACCCACGACAACTATCGAAACCGCGCAATCTCAATGGACGCAAGTTTGAGGTTGAATTGTTAAAAGAACACAAGGCAGTGGACACAGGACAGAGGACTTTGTCTAACCTAAACTTTGTTTTACTCCTCCTCTCTCCCTTTTAGTCTATATTTAGTCGTGTGGTCATGTCCAAGAATAGTTCTCTACAAGTTCTTGCTCGTGCTCCGCTCGAACAACCGCATACCACAATATATGAATTTTCGTTTAATACATTGTTGGAATAACTTAAGGCCAACCAGTCATTTATGGATTAACTGTCTAATCAAGGAGATTGGAAACCAAATTACGTGAGTTGTTATGAACTGCTGATGGTAATACCATTCATTGAAATACACGATACTAAAAAAAATACGATGCAATCGTAACAGGTCTACAATTCCCGCACCTTATATCAAAAGCCCGCTGGTTGCTCACGCCTTCTCTGTATATAAAAAAGCCTTCGTCCTACTGTTGTACAACGTGATTATTTCTTTTTTTTTTTTTTTTAAAGAAAAAGAAAGAAACACTTACTTACTTACATACTTAAAGAAACCACTTACCTATACTTTGGCTGACCCAGATCCCGAGCATGTCGAGCTGCAGCAGCCGATGGTACAACTGTGCCCCGCGGGTGTGGTTCATGAACAGGTGGTAGAGGAAAGAGCCGCACCAGGGCGCCAGCGCTCCCAGCAGGTGGCACATGGACAGGAACCAGGGACCGGGCCCGTTGCGCCACGGCAGTAGCCCTGGGAGCACCACCAGGATGTATACCAGGGATACTCCTGGAACAAATGAAATAGAGGGTAAATACTTGGGGTTAACACTTGACCCTTACCGAAAGGATAAGCTTGCATAGAATTGTGTGGCAAAGGGGAAGCGAGGTTTTGTCCTGCAGTATTACTACAATATAGGCTAGTAATATGGACAACATTCTCAGTAGAAGCGCGGCTCCAGGCTTTGTATCCGGGTGATGGCAGTAGGCTTGCCTCTTATTTCATGGAACTTTAATCTAACTGGCGTTATATGAACCACCTTTAAGGAGCGGACTAAGAAGAGGATTTTTGTTGTTACAAGAACATTAAAACGGTTTCAGCGGCTCACAACGTCTAAAAACGGCATTTGTACAAAAATTTTTACTAATCCAAGTACATTTTATAAGTTGGTCGACTAGTACTCGTAAAGTTGTTAAGCCTACCTACTTAGCTGTGATAGTTTTCCTTTTGATTTCGTTATATATACTATTGCCGTGAATTTTTTCACATAGCCAAAAGCAACCATTTCGCTGGCAGGGGGGAGGACACTTGACTCTAACAAAAATTTGCAATCTAAAGCTTAATTTTACGCAAACCGATATCTGAATCGAAAAATGATTTTAACAGACACATTATTCAAATTATTCTTGCTGCAAATTAATGATCTGCTGAAACCCAGAACCTTTGGTACGCAGACGACAGTACTGTTGCTGAGAGATACGTGTCCGGCGCACGGGCTACTGGGCCTCAGATTCGGTCTCTCCGGGAGGCCATGGTTGAACGCTTGAACCTGTCCTTGAAGGCGGTCTCCGAAAGCCAATCTGGTCAGTTTCAATGCTGCTAAGACCCAGGTGTGTCTTTATTTCCGCTAAAAAGAGCCAATTCCACCCGGCTCCATCTTTCCGTGGTGTAACCGTGCCGTTAACGGACCGTCTCGAAATTCTCGGTGTTACGTTGAGACCGACCCTCAACTTCGGTCCATTCATTGAGACGAAAGATCAGTTAGCTGAAAAAAGTTGGAGATTCTTGCTAAGGTGAGACGGTACTTCACGCCTGAACAGCTGCTCAACTTGTATAAAGCGCAAGTTCGGTCTTGCGTGGAGTACTGCTCTCCTCACCTCTGGGATGGATCTGCCAAGTACCAGCTTGATGCACTTGAGTCGATTGACAGACGGGCCAAAAGGCTTATTGGCATCGATGCACTGGTCGCCTCAAAGCTCCAGAGCCTCGAACATCGACGCCGAGTTGCCAGCCTTTCGGTTTTTTATCGGTTACATTTCGGGGAGTGTGCGACGGAACTGCACAATTTGATTCCGCCTAGCCCTTTCCATCATCGGACTAAAAGACGTACGGCCATGCGCCATCGGTACATGGTGGACATCCCTCCCATACGCACAAAGCGTTTTGCTTATAAATTCATTGTGCGCACAGCTAAGGAGTGGAACTCCCTTTGGGAGTCTTTGTTCCCTGATAGCTACAACCTTGGGGTCTTTAAGTCAAGAGTGAATAGGTTTCTTCTAGGCAAGCGTGCTTCACCTTAGACCACATCATCGCTTAATATCAGGCGAGATAGTGATCAAACGCGAGCTTACAAAAAAAAATACCCCACCCCATGGGACAGACGAGAAAAAACAAGTGCGAGTCGGACTCGCACACGAAGGGTTCCGTACTATTATCGCAAAATACTGCAAAAAAATCACGTTTGTTGTATGGGAGCCCCCCTTAATTTATTTTATTTTAATTTAATAATTGTTAGTTTTTGAAGTAAATATTCAACTAAATATTCTGTGAATATTTCAAGCGTCTACCTGTTGCCGTTATTAATATCGAGCAAAAAACAGCAAAAATATCACGTTTGTTGTATGGGAGCCCCCCTTAAATATAATATTATTTTATACTGTTTTTAGTTTTTATTTGTTGTTATAGCGGCAACAGAAATACATCATCTGTGAAAATTTCAACTGTCTAGCTATCACGGTTCATGAGATACAGCCTGGTGACAGACGGACAGACAGACAGACAGACGGATCGCGAAGTCTTAGTAATAGGGTCCCGTTTTTACCCTTTGGGTACGGAACCCTAAAAAGTACATAAATACTTTACGTCTATAGGAGGTAACAGAAAAAAAAAACTTGATTTTATTTTGCCACTTTGTCGGCATTATTAATATGTATATCCATGCCAAATTATAGCTTCCTAGTATTAAGAGTTTCTGAGCTAAGCTACGGACGGACAGACGGACATAGCGAAACTATAAGGGTTTCTTGTTGACTTCGGAACCCTAAAAAGAAGGTACTTACTGAAATACATTGGTTTTAGTTCAGTTTACGTGTATCTATAAGGTCTCATAAAATTAATTGATGTCACCACCGTGTCATACATTATGTAACTCATTACACTAATAGCTGAAAGCATGACCACCTTCCCCCCCCCTCGCATTATGTGATGACGTCACTTGACATTGATTGTAAAATCAGTATTGTAAGCACATTGCGTGACGCCTAATGAACTAATCAGTCGCCCGTGGCAATGACAAAATTGATACTTTTGTAAACCTGGGCAGTAGGCACGCTTCGCTTTGTTACAGAAATAACAAACATACAACAAAATTAAAAAACTACAACCGAATTTACTACCTCGTCATTTTTAGAAGTCGGTTAAAAACGAATTCGACCCAAAAGTTAGTTAGTTCACTGATAAGACATTAAGGCAATCAGAATAGTCCAGGTCAGATAGAAAGTTAAAGCTTTTTGCACGTTTCGGAACGTAAATATCTATGGAGGCCTCCCAAATCCTTTTACTTACCTACAGGCTTATTTTACCCCACTGTCTGAGACAGATATAATTCGCGGGAAAGGAGACAACATTGAACTCAATCACTACATTTGGGTCACAAACTTAACGCACGCCAACTCCACATTAACGTAAATATATATAAGTCGTGACCTCCACATGCCTAGGAAGTAGAAACTAAGGCTTCCCGTTGATCTAATTAGCACTGATATTGACATTTCAGTTATTATACCTTGTAAGTAGATTATAATGAATAAATCGATAATGCGCGTAAGCTGACGCTCTCAAACACATGACACTTCTCACAGGCATCATTATCTTGGGTTCATCCCATTTTGTCTGGGGTCGGCAACATGATTGTCTTCTTTTTCCATACTTCTGTATCAGTGGTCATTTCAGTAGACAAGTAGACAAATAGGACCTTATGCACAAAACTCCTTGAACTATTCAGCAACTGTTTTCAGATTCTAAATTTAAATTCTCAGTAGAAAATATGAATTTTACATAGAAAAATAATAGTTAAACAAAAAAAACACACGCTTTAATAGAAAACCAAACTAAAAAGTAGAAAATAATAATTTACAATAAATTTTAATTAAGAACAGCGTGATAAACATAAAAATATTTTATTGTAAAAAGTGTGGGGTGCTTTTAAAGGATAAAAATTACTCTACTTTTAATAATATCTGTCAATAAAATATTATAACAATCGACATCAAGCACCCCATGCTTTTTTACAAACATATTTTTTTGTTTATCACACTGTTCTTAATTAAAATTTTATTTTCTACTTTTTAGTTTGGTTTTTTATTAAAGCGTGTTTATTTTGGTTTTTTAAACTATTATTTATTTTTTAGTTCAATCTCTAATCCTGAAAATCCCGATAAGGATAATGGGACAAACTATCCTAACTTTAAATTATTGCATTGTAATCAGTGTGCAAAGTTTCAAATAAATCCAACGTTTTGAAGGGGGGCAAATCACGTTCAAAGATTCCGTTACATTGAAACATAGATAATTACATACCTAGCTAATAAAAGCGTGTTAAAAAAAGGGTAATGGCACCAGTAATAGTAATCATATTACGTACAATCGATTTGTCATTTCTTTCTCTTCTTATATTCACATTCAAAACTTTTCTCACGACATTTCCCCCATTTCTCCACATAATATGCCCATATCATCAGAGATCAGATTTCTATACAACTTCTCAAACTACCGGTGCTAATTTACGACTTCCTATTATATCATCATCATTTCAGTCGAAAGAGGGTCCATTGCTGGACATAGACGTCCCCCAAATGACGCCATATCGATCGGTCCTGTGCGTCTCGCATCCAGCGAATTCCCGCAGTCTTAACCAGGTCACGGTCCACTTAGAGGGAGGTCTTCCAACGCTGCATCTTCAGGTACGTGGTCGCCACTTCAGAACTTTTCGGCACCATCGACTATAGTCATAATTCTCTTTTGTTATTCAAATTCTTAGAGTTACCGAAATCATAACTGATGGATAAAATTGCCCACTGTCAATTTGCCCCACGATATTAATAAGGAAGTAACGCTAAAAGGCACACAAACATATTGAATGAGTATCTAAAGAGACTAGAATAGGGTAGTTTACTAAAAATTTGTTTTTTTGTCCGTCAGGTAGATTAAAAAAAATATTGGACACGTATTATTTTCTTTTGGCACGTAAACATAAAGTGACGACGATATAATGCGTTGAAATATCGTGTGACGTCACGCCGCTAGTACAATTTATACTGCCTTAGTGAAATCACAAGACCCCACTCCTGAATTTTGATGCGCTTTAACTTTGTAATTTTTTATTGATTTTGTAAAGCATAAAATACGTTTCCAATAATATTTGATAATCTCACTGACGGACTAAATAGAATTATATTTTTTCTACCTAGGAAACATTTCCATTGTAGTTGTAATTATGTTGCGTATAGTAATATATAAAAGGTTGTTGTAGAATAATATTATACGCATTTGAAATAAAAAAATTCAATAAAGAATTTCTTAAAGCGTTTCTTTGTGACTGCAACTGTATTTTTTTTATTACTTTTAATTAGCACGTTAGTCTTGCCATGCTGATTTGTATCTGGCGGTAATACACCGTCCTATTTACGTGTATTTCATTGTATGAACTATTTTTACAGCTCATTTATCTTATGACGGCAGACAACAAAGCACCACGGTAAGATTTGGGTTGGTATACTATACACGAAGAAAACATATCTGAAATCCGATCGATACCAATTAAACAATTCCGAAAGGTCCTTTGTTTTAAAATACCTTGGTTACAAAATACAAAAGCTTGTTTTTGTTTATTTAACCATAACATTGAAGCGTAGTTTTCCAACTGGGATAAAATCAACACAATACAATTTTGTTTTCTGATAGAACAACTTTATTTACATATTTTCTGTAGGCTTTGGAGCGAGCTATGTTTATGAAGCAGCCTACATTTGGCACGCTTCAGGCTGCTTTCGTTTTTATATTGAAATTGTATAAGAACTAGCAAACCAGTCCTGTTTTTCTTGAGATTATTCTAAGCTGTTATATTATTTTTGCATTAAAATAGGATCATTTACATTGAATTTCCGTTTCATTTGCATCCCGTTCCGTAAATCAGTTTATTGAACTAATTCTTTGCGATCTTTTCGTACTTAGCTACATTTTTTTTGTCAGTGACATAGTTTTTACATATATTTGCCTAAAAAGTTCAAAAACATAAGATAATGCAGGGTCCATTGCGCGTTGGTGCGTTAGTATGAATATAATCAGCCATCTTAGAATACGAACAAAAAAAAAAACCTTTTGCTCTTCCAAACATGAACTGTGTATGTATATAGATCTAAGAAGGATCCTGCCAAGTTCATCCAATCATAGGCTTAGAAAGTAAATATATGTACATAAGTGTAGTGTATGTGTTTTTATATGAACCGCTTTTAATATTCCTGTGTATGAAAATATAAGTTTCAGTGGTGTGAGTGCGAGCTAAATACGTGATGTGTTTATTGAGTGAGGAAAGAAAATTCTTTGATATAAATAGGTACGTAATATGTAGATATTATTTAATAATACAGTTATTGCCAAAATCTTTGGATGATTAATATAAAAACTTATGAAACATAAAATAGTCATGAATCATCATCAATCATTATTTTCCCTCTCCCTTTTGTATTTGTATATAATCTTGTTTTTAGGGTTCCGAAGTCAACAAGGAACCCTTATAGTTTCGCTCTGTCCGTCTGTCCGTCCGCAGCTTAGCGCAGAGAATCTAAGCACTAGAAAGCTATAATTTGGCATGGATATACATATTAATAGTGCCGACAAAGTGGTAACATAAAATCAAGAAAAAAAATTTAGTGGCTCAAACGCGGTCGTATCGGCTCCTTTCGCAATTCGCACCCGCGGTAGTACTCAAAAAGATAATATTTTTCTAACTTCTACAAAACCCTCTTCTTAGTCCGCATTATTATGCAACTTGGGAATCTTATTACTGCGCGTGGCCCGACACGCATTTGGCCGGTTATTTTTAGAATATTCAATTGTATATATGTTAATATATTTATGTCTGTTGTTAAGTTGTTCCCAATAAGTAACGATGATAACGATGCATTTTGTCTTGATATTCATTACAGAAAAGAGCCTTATTCTAATAATGTTATGTCTTCTTTCTCCATACTTCTCTTTTAGTCGTCATCTCAGGATATACGAGTAGCTACACTCGTTCTAGCCATAATAATATCATCATTCACACAATATCCATCGTTTCTTTAAACTGCTCTTATTCTTATATCCATTCACATTCATACTCACAACTTTCCTCTCGACATTACGATTACATTCATTTTACGTACTAAGAGAACACAGTGCAAGAAGATTTTGATGAAATATTACTAAGAGTATAAAAAACTATCTAGCTTTTTATACTCTTAGTAATTTTTTAAGTCTAATCATCACTGTCGGTTCGTAGAACTTGCACTGTTTCCCTAGTATGGTTGGCCTGCCTACGTCATCAGTTCATCTCTTGGAGATATATATCGCGAGATGTCGAGCCGCATTTGAGTGATATACTGACACAATTTCTACTTTCCCTTAGTCTTACATCTTTGAAGACAAGCCTCTGATATTAAGTCCGTTTTTTCCTCTTAAAGTCTAATCCCGTGTTGAAATACTGTTATTTTGTTGTGTTTATGAGAGTTAAAGCCAACTTTGAAATCCTGAAATCTTGGAAATGGCTACTTAAACTGATTTCAATTAAACTTCATACGCGTACCTCGTAACCTACGCAACAAAGAATTTGTAAGAAAGCCGTAATAACAAAAAACAAACAAACATATATAGCGTTCAATTCCCACAGGTTAATTTACCTAAATACTTCAAAGATTTTTGGAAAACTTATTTTTTTCAATGGCTTCACGTTGCTCGCCGATACATTGTATGTACTCGTAGATAAGATCCAAATATGAATAGTAACTTACATATTTTTCTGAGAAACTCCTAAGTCGCAGCAAGTGATCGAATTTGTATAAATTGCAATTCCAATACTGATGGGAATTGAACTCAATCTGGTTGTACGTCCCGCAGCTGTCACTTACATTAAATTATGTATCACTATCGAGCTAGCTAGATTGGATACAAGATCAGATGTAAATTAAAGTGATGCAGGGCAATGATCAGATGTTCACGTATGTCAATAAGGTATGCGATTTAGTTTTATTTTAAATGAACAAGCAACTAAATCGAGCAGCTCGTGGCTATATTTCAGCCTCTCATCGCGATGCATCATCAAGGTAAAGCATTCTTGACGAAGTCAGTCTGACCAAAAATGTTACAGCGGTTTGAGAAACCTTCATTAAACTTTGTGCCTATTATAAGTGCCTCAAAATTTATAAATTTTGGACTATATTTGAAGGGACTAGCAATGTTGCGGATAAAAGCGGGCAATAATTCGCGTATTCAAACCGGGTGATCAGTAGTATGGGAATTAGGGAATAGTATGCATTACCTGCAGGGCGAAGCCAACTCGCGAGCTGATGATTCTTCGAACTCCAAAATGTCAGAGTGTCCAAGGGGGACCATTACGGAATTATTTCATGCCTCCTAAAGCATTTGAACTTGTAAAGCTATTGCGGCTGGCAATCGTAGATTTTGAGTCGTTACCTATGGGTAAGCCCGAAGAAAACATTGCGAGGAAGCCGGCATTTCTTTGACCACCAACCAACCCACACTGGGCCCGCATGGTGGATTAAGGCCCATTACATCTCTCACAGAGACGAGAGAGAGTGTCCCAGCTATGGGACGATTATAAAGCTGATGATGATGAGTTATCGGATTACTCACTGATTGAGTTGTGGAATTTAGACAGACAGTAGCTCAGTAAAAGTGATTCACAAATCACAATGTAAAAGGCTCTGACAGATGATGACTTGCAACTTTCAATTTGAATGAATCAAAGCAACCAAATCGATACGTAAAAAGCATAAACTTGAATCATTCAATGTCGGTCACACCCTCCATTTTTATTTTTAACCCACGACGATGCAGAGGGGTTGCGTCTCTGATCGAGCTAAATCAACATTGTAGAACCATGCAAATTGTACTTATTAGTGATTTTGAATTCACGCATAATTAAATTCAGACTATAAAAGATTTAAAAAAAATAAGCATTTATATTTCCACACAGAGATATAAAGGCTTATTTTTAATGAAAATCTTTTATTCCAATTCGCAGAATGCAATGTGTGTCTCCCGAAAGTAAAATATTCACGCCGCGGAGCGGTGGCGGCGCGGTGCTTCATAAAGCTTTAATATGCAATGGTTATGAGTTTATCGAAATAGAATATTGTTCTATTGATTGCCAGCACAATAAAGAGCGGACTTTTATTATATTTAAATCTACATATTAATGTTGAATTGTTGTTGATTAATGTTGTTAATGTTGAAGAATACCAAACCAACAAATCTACCTTTCCTTACATATGTTAACTAGTAATGTCGCAATCTATACCATGTTTTATAAACAGACACAAATGATTTAGTATTTGTAGGATCGGGATATAAAGCTCTAGAAATACTGAACCGAGTACGAAAAATTCAGTGAACTTTTATCGCCGAGTACAATACTAATTTTTTATCTTGGAAAATGCTCGTGTCTTGTGCTTATGACTATAAAAGCTAGTAAATTCAAATATCTGGATGATAAATTAATAAAAAAGAGCTAAGTTAAGTTAAGAATAAAAAGCTCTGTTTTAATTTTTTGCAGTGCAGTACAAAAGTTCTGGTTCCAGATAGTCCATTTAATGTCGAAGCATAACAGTCAAATAAAAATACAAAACTATTCATCATGCGTATCACGATTTCAGTAAATTGTGACCGCCCTTTTATATCGAACAAAATAAAATGAAATAAAGAATTATTTCAATGTCCTCACATTTATTAAACTGCCTAGTGCCCGCCGAGCGGAAAATATAAAATCATTTTCGACAAAGTGAGAACCTTTTTCATAAAAATATGGTTTGTGTGTGTAAACTTGGTTTGTGATTAATGTTTTCGATATTGTTCAGTAATTTTCTAGAAAACTCTATACTTATTGTGTTCAGTGAAGGTAATCCTTTACTACCTATAGCTTTATTTATTTTTTTAAGATTTATTTTTTTATTTGAGATGGTTTTGCTCTTGACTCTATTCTAGGTCAGAGGTGACAGAGACAAAGTCGACGATGGAGTGAGCTTACCCAGAAGAAGCCTCTACACTCTAACTTTGAAGACTTTACACAGACGCAGGTAGTGAGTTCCACTCATTCGCTGTGCGCATTATGAAGGATGTTTAGAAGCGCTTGGTGCAAGTTGGTGGAATGGCAACTAGGTAAGGCTGGTAACTTGCAGTGCGTCTAGATGTCCGATGGTAGGGGGCCGGTTGGATAAGGTCGTGGAGTTCTTGAGCACACTCACCGAAGTAAAGTCTGTAGAAGACCGACAAGCAGGCAACCTTGCGGCGATGAGCGAAGCTGTGAAGCTTGGCATCCACCAGTTCAACGTCGCCAATGAGCCTCTTAGCTCTGCGTTCCACTAAGTCAAGCGCGGCAAGTTGATATTTAGTTGAGCCAACGATGGCTACAATACTCCATGCAGGATCGCACTTGCGCTTTGTATAGAGTTTTTTTTTTTTTTTTTAGAAAACGTTGCCCCACACTAGGAATTTCTTCCTGTATCGTGGGTGCGTTTACAAACATATAAACTCACATACACAAACACCTGCAAGCACCTTAAAAGCTGTCCAGGCATATAATACCTATCACTTCACTCTATTTAGGATGCCCAGTTTTTTGGTCTGCGTTTGGGCTTTGTACTCAATGGAGGCGCGGAAGTTGAGACTGGATGTCAACTCCATGCCTAGGAGGTCAAGCCGATCAGTTACAGGAACAGACGCACCACGAAAAGTAGGAGTTTGATCGAAACGACTCCTTTTAGCGGTAAAAAGACACGCATGTGTTTTGGTGGCGTTAAAAGAGACCACTGTGAGACTTGTCTTCCAGTGAGGAGATGACAAGCTGGTCTTAAGCCAAGGCTTAAGGTCAAATCTGTTTGCTCCATCATATTCTCTCTCAAGGAACGATCTTCATCCAAGCTGGTTTTTGCGCTGGACAAGTATCTCTCTGAAACAGTACTGTCATCTGCGTACCCAACAATACCAGGCTGAAGTAGGTCAATGATGTGCAACAGGAAAAGAGTTGCAGAGAGAACAGACCCCTGAGGAACTCCGGCACCAATAGCCATAAGGTCAGAGGAGCAGCCGTCAATGACTACTCGGAACGACGGTTCACTAAAGAAGTCTGATATCCAGCTACAAAATCCAGCTGGGTTGCCATAAGCAGGAAGTTTACTGAATAGATTTACGTGCAAGACCCTGTCAAAGGCCTTTGAGATATCAAGCGATACAGCAAGTGCTTCGCCGTGCTTATAGCTTCGCGCCAGCAGTGCGTGACAAACACAAGAAGATCGCCAGTTGAATGTCCCCGGTGAAAGCTATATTGACGGTCACTGTGTAATAAAATACTCCGTTCCCTGCCGAATCAAGTCCGCAACCACGTCCGCACAGCACGATCGGTCACCCGAGGAGAAGCACACATGCCACCAAGGATAAGACGCAAAAAGGTGCCGCATCTCGACCCAGTCTGCTGACTCGTATCGCCATAATCGTCTCGTCCCTCTAGGACTTTCATCTGGAGGAGAGCAGGTCGACACGGATTTTACCAGACAGTGGTCAGACGTTCCCAGCGGGGCTGAGATCGATACTGAATGACTGGCCGGATCAGTTGTCAGCAGAAGGTTTAAGCAATTGAGTTTCATTGTCATTCACCAGCTGGGTTAGAACTAGCGTTAGACCCTCTAACCTGGCATGGCCAGTTTTCCGGTACGGGAACAACCGCTGCTTATGATGGGCGTTTAATTCTCCCAGAAAATTAAGCTAGGCTGTTGGGTACCGTTGCTGGGCTACGTCAGCCAACTCCACGAGGCAATTAAAGACCGCTGTTGTCTCCTAGACACCGGCGGCGTGCGATCGGTAGACGACGACAACAAATGTCATCGCGGACATACGCACAGACCCCAGCTTGCTTCTTGAACTTTTGTTCAAGAGCTGGGTATGTGAGGTACGCCACGTCCGACGGGATTGTTATCTTCTTCTCCGTTAGGAAAAAATTGTGTTTACGATTTATATTTTCAGTTGAACGAAAATAAATGGTGATTCATTTTGTTATATCGTGTTTTTACTCTCCGTGTCTTAACTTTCTTTCAAGAACTTACGAATTCACTTGGGTCTTTAAAAAAAAGTTCGTCCTTATTCTTTAACTTATTTTATTTGAGAAGAGACTACGTAAAATTGTGTAAAGGGAATACGATTACGAACACTATTTCATTGATCGAAAGCAACACAGAAAAATGCATGGTTTCTGGGGTTTAGGCCTGGGGAGCCAAGCCGTAGGAAAAAGGTAGTACAAAAACCGGCCAAGTGTGAGTCGGACTCGCGCACGAAGGGTTCCGTACCATTATCGGCAAAAATGTCAAAAGGCAAAAATATCACGTTTGTTGTATGGGAGCCCCAATTAAATATTTATATTATTATGTTTTAGTATTTGTTGTTATAGCGGCAAAAAAAAATACATCATCTGTGAAAATTTCAACTGTCTAGCTATAATGGTTCATGAGATACAGCCTGGTGACAGACAGACAGACAGACGGACCGCGGAGTCTTAGTTCCGGAGTCCCGTTTTTACCCTTTGTGTACGGAACCCTAATAAAAGGAAAAATCATCATACATCAAATCTCAGAAATAATAAATTGCTAACGTGATACAATGCGGGATTCGCGTTTATTGTATAAATTTTATTATCTTCAGGGTTTGGCTTACCTCGCCAGTAAACGAAAAGACGAGACGATAAAATATAAATGAAAAAATTAAGTTTAATAGGTAAATATAAAATTTAGCATATTTTTTTGCATTATTTTGATAAGTTTGGGCAAAACCCAGGCAATACCTAACCATGGAGCTACAAAAGAGCGAAGAGAGAAAAAAAATACCTACCTTAAAGCTCGATATTATGAAGTATATAATTGAATGTATAAAATACTATTTAGATAAGTGGAGAACTAGAGACTGCAAGGTGCAGAATGATTGGCTGCCGCGTTGCGTGTCGCAGGTTTGATTCCCGCACGGAACAAATATTTGTACGTCCTACAGAAAGTTGTTACGTGTTTAAATGTTTATAAACGCACCCGCGACACAGGAGAAGTTCCTTTTGTAGGGCTAGGTTAAAAAAAAACTATACGTTGAAATAAATCCTACAGGAAAAGCCTTACAGGACGTATCGTATCGTATGCCGTAAGTAACGTAACGAATTGTTTACCGAGACTCGGCTCCGTGCTTCCGATTTTTTGTCCCCGTAGGTAATGCTTGTCGCTGTTATTATACCATCGATCTAGTTCCCCCGACGCTATTGATAGATCGTGTGTAACTTGGCACGAGAGGCTTTAAATAACGTTATCTTTACTCCAAGAAGAGGTAGGTAGCGATGTTTAGTAAACCCGAACTTTTATGTAGAGAGGAAGAGTGAGGCCAAAGAAAAGGTGGATGAATTGTGTGAAATGTGGATAGTATGAAAGAAAAGGGAGTAATTGATACCGTAATGGAAGACTGGGGCGAATAGCGATACCCCTAAGTAACATGTGGCAAGGGCAGGCACATGATGTTGATTACACCAGATAAATATGTTCTAGTTCCACGTAAAATATTTTTAATTAATTTAACTGGGTTGCTCTGAGAATTGCCAAAACATGTAGTTTTAAAAGTGTCACTTCTGAACCCTAAAATAAAGGTCTCTAAAATTTTCATTGTATCTATAGGTACTCCATTTGTGATTACATTAGATATTTAAATAATCCCATTTTACAGCCCGTTTAACCGATTTTGACTTCTATTGCGTTGGTGATATGACAAATGGCAGCTGTATTAAATAGTTAGTTTTGATAACAGGTTTATGCTTTTTATGCCATCCTTATACTTACGGGATAGAACTCAAAATTGTTTGAACGGACTGTAAAAAGTGGTTGTAAAATTTTCTAGTGTTATTTCAAATGGAGTATACGTACTTACGTAAGTATGAAAAACTTGTCTACGAGATCATAGGTAACTAAGTCCAATAATAACATTTACCTACATATAAGAGAAAAATATTTACTCTGGATCACGAGAAAAAACAGTACGAGATAAGTTACCGTGTGTAACGCTCAGGGACTAGCGACAGTTACGCCATCTGTCGCAGTGAGAAAGAACTATTGTTTGCAAGTGGATGCGTAGGTAATATAAGCTACTATCATCTTGATTTACGACATATGAACTATTTCACACTACTTTGTTTACTCCTCCAGGGAAATATACGGTTTTGCATGTTATAACCAGCTGGAAATAACTGTCAAGCATATTTGCGTTTCTTTTCAGGCATCGTCAGGGTTTAAATATATCGATGCCCGCGAGAGAGCTCTTGAGTCTACCGACAGGAACCGTGCATTTTTCCGGGATATAAACTTAACAAAACAAGTAAAAATATAAAAAACCTACGACACAAATACCTATTTAAACTACATTATTCATCTAGTAATAAACACGCTTCGATCGACAATCTATCGTAACACGTAATTAAAACACGATTTCTTGCGAAAATACCACGATTCAAAGAGTAAAATGCGCATAACTTTTGAACGGCTTAACCGATTTTCATTAAACATAGCTAAGAACACTCTCGATAAAGCCACCTTTCAAACAGTTCATCCGTTTAGGAGCTATGATGCCACAGATATACACAATGACACAGATACACACGTCAAACTTTCAAAACGCCTCTTTTTCCGTGCAGGGTTAGTAATAGAAAACATTTATTCGACAAAGACACAATACAACATGTACAGCAACAGTGTAACTTTCTTTCAATGAACGGGGTTTGTGTAGGTAATCGAATCAGAACTTCGACCAACCAACCTCGTCTATTTTTAACGGAGTAATACAAAATTTAAAAGATATACTTTAATTTAGAGGCGGATAAAAAAGGTTCTAACAAGGTTTTTCCTCAAATTATTTTCATAACTTTTTATGTTTGTCATGATTCTGAAGTACCGAGAATAACAAAACCGAATATCCCTAATCTCTAATGTTCCTCTTTACGCTTCTAAGAATTTATGCCTGATGATAATATGGAAAATGCGACCAGTGGGATATAATTACGGAATTATCGTACATGTGTGGTACATAGCTTTTTTACAGTAGGCGTAGGTTTTGTGTAATTAGGATCCCTTCAGGTTTTATCCAAGATAATGTCACGTGGGTGGTTTTACTGAAAATAATTCTTTTGTGTTCGTGAACGAATGAAATATGAGAGTCGTAGGCGGGAATTGCTTATTTATGTTATTGTTATTATTCTCATTTCAATTTGAATTGCGCGGTAGGCGGCCAACATCCAATAACATCCTGTATTTGAAGCATCTGCTGATTTAAATAAATGCTAATGAAGAAGTTATTTAAATGATTTATTTCGGTTTCACGACACATAAAACGGTGGTTCTTCAGTTTAGCTGTGAAATAGTAACAAACATAGAAATACACATTCACTGAATTTAAAATAACAATATCCGTGTGATCAGTAAAACGAAACACCCCCCCCCCCCCCCCTATTTACCTCCGTATAAGGAGATGATTTTTCAAAAATCGAACTCATAAGTCTCTTTTAAAAAAATATGTTTCTAGAGTGTTTTGGCTGCGTGTCCGTCTTTTATTTGGTAAGTAAAGACGCACGGGTCGGTCTTCCAGGTTAAGCAACACTTACTGAGGTTGGATCAGGGATGGATGACCATGCCCAGATTCATCCGTGCGTCTGCAAGCACGAAACTGTTGGTCCCGGCTGTCATTTTTTGATTTTTGATAACAGTCGTTACGGATAGTCAGAAATGGGAAAATCTAACACCACTCTTGCCAAATGGTATCGTGCTACCCAGTTACTGGGTTGTAGAGGTCAGATAGGTAGTTAGTAAATCTGTGTAGAATGGAATATATAAGTAAATGTGGTACAGAACTAAAGACGATCCTCACATTATCAAACATAGTTAATTGTTCCTTCTTTTCTCATCTAAAGACGTCAGAAACAACATTCAATTCATTTCCAAAAATATCTTGACTGTAATAAAGAAAAGTTAGAAAAGTTCTTAAAATATCCGCACAGATTTGGGATTCATTTTAAAAGGTCTAAAAATAAATGGGCTTCCAATTAACCACCCTATATTGACATTGAATCGACTTTTCGAGGAAAAAAAGGAAATCGGATTATAATAGGCAGAGTTTTTGCGATTGGTGTTGATACAATTAACAAAGGAGATAAGTCCGATGAAAGTTGAGGAACATAAACCGAACGGGTCGAATTTCAAGGTTATATTTATATAACCTCTCAAGGATATAATTATATAAACTCTGCCTATTAAGGCAGAGTTTTTGCGATTGGTGTTGGTACAATTAACAAAGGAGATAAGGCGGAAGAAAGTTGAGGAACATAAACCGCACGGGTCCAATTTCAAGGTTATATTTATATAACCTCTCAAGGATATAATTATATAAACTCTGCCTATTAAGGCAGAGTTTTTGCGATTGGTGTTGATACAATTAACAAAGGAGAGAAGTCGGAAGAAAGTTGAGGAACATAAGCCGCATGGGTCGATTTTCAAGTAGTCTGCCGAGTTATGAGGAAGATTTAGGTGTACAAATTGTGTACAATTAATTTAGGGTTTGTGTAGATTGGTTGAAATATGACGATTATTGTTGAAAATGTCGGCAAAAGTCAAGCCACTTGCGAGCTATAATCGAAAATGCTGTCTAATCCGTTTGAGATATAACAAAACAATGTATTGTGGGATATTTCAAGCTGATGCAACCCTACGACAGAAAAAGCATGTTGGCATAATATGCTCTACTACCCTTGCGAAGCCGGGGCGGGTCACTAGTCCAATACATATATCGACAATCTTCCGTGCCGCAGCATACACGTTAAGGGCGGTTACGCACTGTATCCGATCCGAATCCAAGAAATTTTGATCCGAAGTAGCTGTAGTACTTCTTGTAGGGGAGGTTACGCACTGTATCCGAACTCCGTCCGTCTGAAGTCAGTACATTTCGAATTCGGATGGAACTTGGATCTCAGATTCGGATAAAGATCGGATGCAGTGCGTAAAAATACTAAGCCGTTGGTCAAAATGTCATTTGTACAATTATAACAGCCGTTACGGTAGTCAGATGCCAGAAAATCAAACAATCGTCTTGCCAAGGGTTATCCTGCTACATAGTTACTGTATTGCGGTAGTTAGACCAATCAATCAATCTTTATTCGTGAACAAAGGTATTAAAGGTCTTATGTATACATTTTGATCGAGCTCTATGTTCCATCAATGAAACTGATGTAAAAATATATTAGTTTTTTTATTAATAAGTCTGAGTCTATACAATACAAAGTCAAGTTCGAGTAGATAATGTCAATTATGCATTATTATTATTTTTATTAATAAATAATTAGAGATAAGCAGTCGCTTAGTGTAAAATTGTGACACACTGATTAAACTGGGACACGACCCCGACAAATTTGAGCAAAGCCTAGGCAGATTGTTTAGATAGCAGAACAGTTCATTGTTTGGCATAAAAATTGATAAACCCAGACAAAAGCATAAAACACTTCATTTCCAGGTATAGTTTAGATACGAACCTTATTATTGAAAGCCCTATATGATTAAGTGCTTCTCTCTGCTCCGTAACATCCTGAATCTTCGTTAGATCATAGGATAAGGGCCTCTAATAAATTGCTTTACGTGTAACTCGGTTTTCCCGGCAGGGATCATAGAGGATGTATGTACGAACTTTGTTGTTTCTAGCGAAATCAACTATGTAGGCAGACGTATAGCGGTAGCGCCATTTTTTTTATAAATAGCGTGCGATTTCTTTATACTTTTGCTTTTTTTGGTTAGATACTACCTAAACAGAACGTTTGGCCATTGTACATCACCCCCCGGTGGGTTCCCGCATTGTCGAGGTGGGGGGCTCAGTAGCCGTGGCTTTGTCACCCACGGTGAAGCGAAGAGGAATCCGAGGAGGAGCCTCTCGTCATGGCTTTTACCGATTAAGCCGATGACGTAGCGGCCAACAAGTCGGTTGCGGTGCCACTTGGTAACAGAGGCGACATCGCAACTGAGGCGGGCCGCGATGTCGTTTGGAGCGTCCCAGGTCCCATACGATATCGCGGCTGAGGGTTGGAGGCCGCGACGGGAGAGGAGTGCCGGTATTGCGGTTTGCCGCTCCCCCTACCTTTCGAGGCCTGGACTGGGTCACCACCGTCTGATGGCAGACGCGGTGGGGCAGCAGGGGAGGTCCCTCTCCTCTGCGGCCGGATAGTGGTAGGTGGCAGGATAACTGAACCGACCCGTCAGAGAGGGACCAAGGGTGCCATACACGGGGTCGTTTGGTGCCCATGTGCTTGTTTGGTCCCTGGGGTGGTCACGGCGTGCAATGTGTTCTGGTGCACCGGTGATGGAAGGAGAGTCCGGTGACGGACTGCTGCGGCGAGTTCGCGGTGAGTGCTAACGCGTGCCCGTGTTACGCCAGCGAGCAGTCAGAACCGTTTGAGGCGGTGTTGTGCGGGAGCATTGTTGAAGCGGGTCGAGTAAATGAGCTACGACCTTTACGCAGTTACCGTACTGTGGGGGTCAGATAGGCAACGGCTTCAAAAAAAATACTGGTACCGTACTCAGCTGCATCCGGTTGACTTGAAATATAGTTAGGTAAAGTCTATGCAAATGATGACGATGACATAGATAGAATACAAGTAACTTTGTAGGTACATATCCACATAACAGTTGACATAAGCGTGGGCTGTTCTAAAATCACATGAATGCGGGCGTTAAGCACACAACGATGCACAAAGGGTATTACGAGTGAAAGCCGGCCGCGTATTGAAATCTATACGTAATTGTGTGCCTGTGCCAGCCAATATCGTCACTCCCACGCAAATATGGTGCTTATAATGAAACAACGATATACTGACAACCAACCTACATGGTAGAAAATGCAAAATGTGACATTAATATCTGATACATTACCGATACAGCTTTTGTGGGCATTCACTAAAAGATCTGTATGTTTGCCTCAAGGGCTCAAAGGATTTGGATAAAATTTTGAAAACGGCTGTACGGGTAGACAATTATTTTATTTTTATTTTATTTTATTTATTAGGTCTACCAACAACTGCTTACACTTATCTACAAACAAAAATAAAACATGCGTACAAACTCTACACAGTGCAACAATTACTTATAGGTAAACACCACATGATGAAAAAAAAAGAAATCTTAGTAATTATGTTAGCTGTAAGCTACATATTCCACAAGCAAACTTAGAAATAGAACTTTATAATAATTACATATGCGAAACACTAAAATCATAATTTGCTCAAAAACATTTACAACAAGTCAGTTAAGCAGTTCAGAAATTTTATTTTATGCTTGTTGAGAGAATCAAAGTGAAAATCAACGATATCACTGCAACTATTCAGAACCCTACAAAACCTAGCACATGGAGAGTTAGATCCCAACACCGTTCTTCTCGTTGGAGGACTAAGCGGAGCAATAGGTTTACGCGGAATCCTCGATGGAGCACGAAAGTTAAAGAGTGCGAGCAGCGACGGTGAGTCGATATTTCCCTTCAAGATTTTGCTAGCAAACATTGCGTCGTTCAAACATCTTCGTTCTTCCAAGGAGTGCATGTTGAAGAATTTCAATCTCTTTTTATAAGAACGCACTTTTTTAGTTATTCCCACAGAAAAAGCCAGATGCCAAACGAAGCGTTTTTGAACTCTTTCTAAACGCAAACTATTCGTAGCGTAGTGTGGCCACCACACCACACTGCAATACTCTAATATGCTACGTACTAAACTCTGATAAAGTAAGATTTTAGTTTTAATTTGACGAAAACCCTTACATTGTCTTATGACAAAACCCATCATCCTAGATGCTTTTTTAGAAATGTGATCCAAGTGTGGTGCAAAGGTTAGTTTTTGATCAAATAGAACTCCGAGGTTACGAATAGTATCCACTTCACACTTCATTATACTACGAGTACCCTTACACCGGTTCCCGTGGGATAATTTACTTTACTTTATGCTGTATCAATACTGAGATTTTTAATCCTTATTGTTATAGGATCGACTGCCACCCAATAAAGTCCATTTTCTTTGTGTAAATTATCTATTTTCTTGCCGACTGTAATATTTTTAAAATCTATGATTGCAGTTAACAATTACTTAAGTCTCAGAAAAACGTTTTCCTGTAGCTACAACGGTCAAGGTGGGATGTTCATGGATCATTCATGTCTACTGAAGAACTACTTATTCATGGACAATAGACATAACATAAGTGCTTCATTGTAAAGAAAGCGATATCTTACAGAAAACTGAAAATAGTACTGCTAACATTTTTCCACACGACTTAATAGCTTCCAAACTAAATAACGTAGCAAAACGGTAAGGGTGCTTTTCCACCAAAGCCGTGTGAGGAGCTAGCGCGATGCGAGGATGCTCTTTTTAGAAGTGCGCGCATACATTCCTCGCTCGTGTCTCTCGCATCTCTCGCACACATCACTCATTTTTTTGTATGTACAAATACATTTACATATACTCTATTCAATGGGAGAAAAAATAAAAGGTAAAAAAACCATAAAAAAGGTTTTTACAGTGTCAGCTGTCATTAAAATCTAAAATATCATGAGATGTTTATTTCATAGAACAACTAAATACACACATGCCAAACATTCAAACTATTATTTTCTTCACTGTAGTTTACAACAATACTATTTTTAATGTTTATACAAAAAAAAGGTATTATTAAAACCAAAACTAATAGGCGACATTATAAAGCATCACTAAAACCTGGAGTTCGGAACTATTATGACAACAAATTAAAGAGTGCTACAAAAGTAACCATTTTGCGTTGTACGGTAGTGTTTATAAATTTATCGTTCCGTTCGATGATTGTTTGTTTACAAAAAGTTTTTTCCCTCAGCGAATAGGGTATAGCTACGCTAGTCCGCTATACAGAGAGCTACGCTAATCCAAGCTATGAGACTGAAGTGATTGGTGATTTATTTCCACGCGCACCGTCTAACTATTGATAGCTGGCACACCTCTGCTGGACAACCATCCTTATTCAGTACATTTAGATTCACAAGTACAGCCCTATTACTCAAAGTCACGACGCGTTTAACCAAACATTAATCTCTTATTATTTATGATACTCAAATATAAATATTTCTTCTATTCATCCCGTTTTAGATAATGGTCTTCATATTGCTTTAGATTTGTTATTGAAGCTACTAGGTTTTCTTTAAAATAATTATATGTGAGTATAGATAAATCAGTTCCCTTGATAATTTTTTGGATAAGTTCTATAATTAATGGCTGTCTTAGTTTCAATGCACATTAGGTATTGAGTTAAAAACGTTAGTGTAACAAAGACATAAAAAAAAATGCCTTTTTTCAAAAATCCTTATTTTCGTCAAATCGCTATCATCGACAGAATGCACAAAATGGCATTCTGGAGTGAATACAAAGTCGATAGCGTTTTACAAATGCGAAAATCTTTGAGACTGGCCACGTAACATTTTGGTAGCATATGTCAATCCTATACATTTACTAGCACTCCGCCCGCGACTTCGTTCGCGTGATCCGTATTTTATCCTACAGATGACTTTTTAGTTCACCCCCTTAAATGTTCTTCTTCTTCTTTTCGTGTGAGGTGTGGCCACCTCTAGCGACAGAGTAAATTAAGCCGCCTCTGGGAAACCCCACAGGAAAAAAACAAAGAAAAAAATGGAATGGAATGTTGAATTTCCAAAAATTAAAAAAGCCAAGTAAAATTCTTCAATTCTTTCTCACCCCCTACATCGTCTTTTAGGAGTAGTTTTGAAAAACTAATAATGAAAACCTTTACTATTTACTTAGGTTAGTATTTATGCCAAGTTTCAAATATATAAACCCAACAAATTTCCACCTTTTCACCTCTTTGGGGTGGGATTTCCAAAAATCCTGTCTTAGTGCGCACTTACGTCACTTGAGAAACCTCCCTGTCAAATTTCATCTTTATACGCCAAGCGGTTTTCGATATTTCGTGATATCAAAGGTCACTCACTCACCGTGAGTGACCTTTGATATATTTAGATTTAATTTTTTCAATAATATCTATGCGATAATAATCTCTCTAATCTGTCATTTTGTCTAGGCCAGTATTCCGCAAACTTTTTGTGTTCAAGGTACTCCCAGGAAATCGGCAAATATTGGAGGTACCTACTCCATACATGAAAAATATTTTTTTACAAAATATTAATCAACAAAACAATACTTATTAATCATCAACAAATTGACATTTTTAGTAATCAACATACCAATATCTATAATTAATCAACAAACCTAAACTTTAAATTGCAGAAAAGGTATTTAATGCGAAACATGAGCTTGTTTAAATAAGCATAGGCGGTCTAAATTTGGTGTAATCCTTGAAAGGGCTGCTCTCATCTCTTCGTCGATCGTTCTGAGTCGTTATCTTTTTTTAGTTTTGTTGTGGTAGGAGTTGAAACTCCTTATTCCCTTAGATAGGTCGTTGCAATAGAATGCTTAGAAAGCAGAGGGTGTTCATTTTTCACATATAGCAAAAATATTCTAAATCAGTTTCTGAAAATTTTAATGTGCGTTCCGTTTTCATTTCCAACAATTCATCTTGCTCATTAATTGGTAAATGTCCAAAAGGAATGCTCTTGGAGAATGGATTTCGAACCCAGTCCATAGGTTGTAGGATATTATAGAAATTCATTTTCTCTGCAAGAAACTTCAAGTGTTTGACAATCAAGAGATATACCACGGTACACCAGTATGTCGCGACACACACTTTGCGGAACACTGGTCTAGGCGCTCTTCTCATCCATGAATAAAAACACAACTCCACAGCGGCGCCATCAAATCGCAGGCGCCGATATGATACAATAATGACTTCGTTTTACCGCGTAATTGTCACTTAACTACTAGTTGTTCAGCAATAATGACACATTAGCCCTACGTGTGTACAATCGATATATTTGCACTGCCACGTGCCGCCGACGACTATGGGAAGTTGCAAGCCTCACAATTATTCCTACACGTCTTGCACACTACTTTCAAACGTACCTATTAATGTAAGTATTATTACTAAATAAATGAGTTAAAAGAAAATTGCTTCAGGAACAAAGCGAACACACATTGAATTGGCGTTTCCTCGTTACTTTTTACGGGTTTTGCACATTTTATAAATACAACACAATGGTTATTAAACACTTGTTTCTCATTTGTATAATTAGTTTTGCAATAACCTACATAAATTTTATCTGCAAATCGCCAAAAACAAGCGCCACATCTGAAGCGTTTTCCTCAAAATTAAAAATGTTGGCCATTTTCCTTGTTCTCAAACGAGACGGTGTTAGGGATAAGTGTTGGAGAAATAACGGCTATTTTTCATTACATCAAGTCGGTAAGTTTCTAAATTAACTCTGAAAATACTGAGTATTAGGGGAAATGTAGGCAATGGGAGTCAGTTGGCAATGGTGATCACCTCAAAATAACAAAAACCGAACGCAACCAAACGATGCTAACATAACTACACGCTAGCATTACGTCATTCCCGTGCGCGGCCGTTGATTGGCTCAGTTCGCGCGACGCGTCGGAGAGTAACAGGTGTGTGAAGGTTTCGCGCCATTTTCATCTAATTTTTCGAGTTGATAAATCCGAAGGTAAATCACAAAATACCAAATATTTATTACTGTACTTGTAATGTGTAATAGTCGTAGCATTTTAGTGTGCAATTCAACAGCTTTATTGTTATTATAACCTATAATTTCTCCTCAGGATTTTTTTTTCCGTCAGTTTGCCCATGTAGGTAATCGGAGTCAGGTGATCCCAATTACCTACATACTGATCCCCATTGCCCACACAACCTAATCTCGGTAAAACAGTATTATTTTTTGTTTGTAGATGCCGAAAGTTCGTTCTAGAAAGACTAATAAAGCTAATTGGACTATCTGCGTACAATTATGTGTGCGATATGTGTTGATCACCATTGTCCACATGCTGATCACCATTGCCAACCGATGTTGACAATCGTGATCAAACTTATTTTTTTTTTATTTTTTTATTGAACCAAAGTTTATAAACCAAAGTGATTAAAGTTGATCTCAATTGATAGTTAAGAAAGTAAAGTTTATAATAAGAACACAGCAATAAATAGTTGATACATAGATTTGCTTTTTTTTTCATTCTCGCTTAAGTGATCCCCATTACCTACATTTCCCCTACACCTGGAAAAGTTACTGCAATCAGCGACGCTAATTAATTCTCCCGCGCTGAAAAACTAATCAACTTTTCCTGACTTCAATGCGAACTCGTTTTTTCCGACCTCGAGGAAAGAAAATAAATAAATAAAATCCTGAAGGGTTCGACGGGAGAATGTTTCGTTTTTTAACTTCTGTTATTGGGTTAGTCTGTCGATGGGCCGAAACTTCGCCGTATTGGGTTTCAAACAGAACCCTTCGGATGTGGGATGTGTGCGAAGCTATGTGTTGAGAATAAAGTGTTTAGGAAAACATTTGAATCGTTGCTGAAAGGTCAAACAACCACTGTTATATCGGAATTATTGAGCGCAGTGTTCTGCATCGTTGGCTTCTCTTTTTATTCGCTCATAAAGTCCTTTTGTGAACTTGCTTGCTTTTAGATAGTTTTCTATGTACAAGTATGTGTTAGTTACAATAGGTATTGATCCGATTGCGTAAATTCTTTCACTGATAAAGTGCGACAAGTAATGCTGAGTAACAAAGGCTACTTTTTATCCCGGAAAATGCACGGAAAAACGTGGTAAAAAACAGTACTTATGGCGCCATTTTTTATTCTTATTTGTTGACTTATATGGTTACATTAACCATATAAGTCCAGGTTTCCTCACGATGTTTTCTTTCACCGTTGCCTTTAAGGCGCAGATTCCCTTGAGTAGCTGATTTTAAAATGAGAATCACGTATAAACGGCTAGTCGTAATTTTTTGTAATAAATATATGTTACATTAGACTATTTTCTTAATAATTTGATCTAAGCACATTTTGAGTTTTATTCGTATAACACAGTGTAATTAATTAGTAAAGTAATGTCTAAAACGAACAAAAACACGACAATCGCACTAAAACCGCTGGGCGTATTTTAATGAAATCGACACCATCTCAAAGACGATTTAATTATCTACATTTTGATCTGAAGCTATTTTTTTTAAAGTCGTAGAATAATAAGGAAAGTACAAAAAACTACAAAATTTTGGGTCGCCCGGGTGCGAAACGGGTGCGCGTTTTGTTCCCTCAAGGTCGTTGGCGTTAGTCGTCGTCTTAATGTCCAAGATAAACTTAGAAAGTACATTTATGAATTAGAAAAAATCACATTGGTACTTGCCCGGATTTGAACCCACGACCTCGAGCACGAGAGGCGGGGTCTTAGCTACCGGGGCACCACGACAAACATGGCGCCATGTGGTTGACAGACCGAAGGAAATGGTAACATCAATGCTGAGCTGGTAACTCTTTCGATATATTCCTACTCCTCCTTTATTCTTTTCTGATTAATTTCGTTGCGGGATCCAAGATAGTTAAATTCATTCGCCGGGACTTCGTCGAGCTTCATTGCCTCGGCGCTTTTCTGGTGGTCGCCACTGTTGATTCTGGCTTTCAGGAGTTGCTGTAGTTTGGGAATAGTGCGGTGGGATTGTCCCAATAAAAAAAACCCTTTCGATATGGGGCACGTTCAGTGCAATTTATCTTTGCATTTATTTACTGTCTTTTACTCCATGTGTGTTGTTGTTGTGTTGTGCCTGTGTCGAATATTTGTATTTCTATTATTTTTCTATTCCAATAAACTTTTAAAAAACATATTTATATTTTCATCAAACAAAAAATGCAGCCACTTTCCTTCGTATTACGCCAGTAATGCATCGTTTCCACTTAGGTCAGGTCGAAATGAATAAATAAGTAGAATACAATAGATCTGCCAGCGGTGCTGGTGCACGATAGCAAGGTAGACAAGTAAATAAACTATTTGTGGCGATTCTCTGAAAACTGGAGGCTCATTACTGATGCAGAACTCGGTATAGACTTGCGAACATGTTAACAATGCATGGATGGAAAATGTCAATCAATGTTAAGCTTGTTCTGATATGTTTGTTGGTGAAGTGATAGGTGTTTTCTTTTTGTTCTATTAGAGGCTTTGATTGGTAGATTTTCATGGAGAAAGATGCTTAGGTACCTATAGGTTTTACAGCATAGATTATTATGATATGTCATTTTCTACTCCACTCAGCTTCCCTCAATCAAATTTACAGTTATGGTTTGTTATTTATTTTCTTTTTCATGGCACATAGTCGAGTGAAGGATGTTTCTTTCAAAAGGACTTACATAGAATATAGGTTTAGCCTCAACAGTATAACACACCATATAAAGTAGTCAAAAAATAAAAGGCCCGTTTTGACAGCTATAATAGTAGTTTATGCAATCGTCATATAATAGGGGGTATTAAAACACGAGCGTAGGGTTTATTAATAAAAATTTAAAAATTGAAGGAAAATGTTGCACTGTAATGGTTCTTTTTTTAAATTTTGCTATCCATGAATATAAAGTACGTGTTTATACAATATTTATTGAATTCATATTTGGAACATTACGTTGTGAGTGTAGATAAAAATACTTACTTGATGCTTGCGAATGATACTCGTTGTCATAGTGTGTCGGTAATATAGTATTTAATTAGGATTATGAATTTGATTTTTCAATTTCTTACGTAGAAAGTTATCGCGGCATGTAAAATAAGAAACGTCAACAGACTTTTTGGATTGACAATTTTAATTCATTTAAATAGCTAAAAGTTTTACTAAAATGTTTTCTAAATAAAATATGTTATACAACCAAACAAAGATCTAGTTGATATTCTGAAACGAAATCTTTGTCCACCAACGCAATAATAAAGTTTTTCGCCCGTAATATTTATTTATTACTTTAAGCACATAAATGTACAGAGGCTGACTTAACGTCTCAGGCATTTTCTACGAGTCAACCTTTGAGTAAGAAGTAATTTAAATAGTTTTAAGAGAATTTCCCCAATATTGGCTGGACGTTTTAAAGGCCACATTCATGGTAAATTAACGTTATCCAATCTGTTCAATTTATTTGTGGAAATGTTATAAAATACAAGGAAATTTATGAAAACGGAATTACGAAAACTCGTCACATCCGTTTCATCACTAAAAGGTTATCGCCTGCAAAAGTGATTAAAATAATATATGAAACTGTGATTTAAAATTATGTAAAGTCTAAATCGGATTGAGTAGGGTTACCTACTTAGGTAGACCTACGAATGGTTGATAAAACTTTTCCAAACTAGGAATATTAGTTTCGGACGTGCAAAGAATAATTTTAAACGGAACCTTTTTTCTAGGAACGTAGATATAACATTTATCTTACTAATAGTATAAATGTGGAAATTTGGATGGACACGTGTGTGGAAGCGTGGATAAATGTTTGTTTCTCAATCACGCCAGAATGGCTGAACGGATCTGGATGAAATTTGGCACAGAGAAAGACCATAGTCTGGAATAGCACTTTTCATCCCTGTACTTATAATGTTCCCTTGGGACAAAAAAACACTTTTCACGCAGGCGGAACCGCTGGCAGAAGCCAGTCTGCTATATTTTACTAGAATTCAGTAACTCCTGTACACAACGGGTTATACATAATCTTTTCCCATTAACTTCCTGCAGATTAAGCACACAACCTACCTTAAGAAATTTGAATTAAGCCACTCCTGCTACTACCAACATGTAACACAACCATAACATAGAATAATTCAATCCTAATCTACTTAAGCAGTTGGTAACACAAACAATGTGTACCAACATTCAAATTCTACGATCCGTCGTACTCAACGGAATATGTTTAATGGATCTGGGTATTGGTGCCAAAGTTGGTGAACTTTGCCCTGTGTGAACACTGGTGAATTATTGATGGTGCATACGTGACTCTCGCGTAGAGGCACAAGCAAGATACATTTGAGAAGTTGCACTCAAAAGTACGAGAAATAATAAAATTATTATACATTGCAAAACTGATTTACAAATTACCATAATTGCTTATTTTTAAGCAAGTGAAAAGTCTCCTGTAATACCGTGAAGGAAAATTGGTGAAGGAAAACATTAAAAGTCTGAAATCTATAACCTACCTTTAGCGGGCGTGGTGATTGATGCGAGCACTAAGCCTTCTCTGTTTGAGAAGAGTGGCCGTTGCACTGTATGAGACAGTTACAAGCTGATAGATATGCCATGGAAGAAGATGGAGGGATCACAGATATATTGTTTACTTTCAGGAGGATACTGCTGAGATATGAACCCGCGAATATCCGAACAAAGCAATGCTGTTTGGTGCGATAAATATATTTAGTATTTTATTCCTTACAACCCATCCATATTTTCTTTTTCCTCTCCATCGACCCATATTTACGCGACTGCCGAAGGAGGGTAATGTGTTTATCAGTCTATAATGCATGTTTGTTCCTATGTGGCGTTCTAGAGACCAAACGCGTGGGCCGATTTTGATGATTCTTACATCAATCGATTCGTCCTAATCTTGCGAGTGTCCCTTTAGGGACGCCTTTGTCTTTAGACATGACAGTAATCAACATGACAAACAGACGCCTAAATGCCAAAATAAAAAAGGCGATCTATTCCAAGTACGTTGAATAGGTATTTAAAAATCATTATTAGGTTCCTTTCATAATTTTTCATTTTAAATAACAGTTTACGAAATATATATAACGATTTAAAGTTGTTTAATAACCATCCTCGCTAGATACATCTTGACCGCCCAAGTGTTCTTAGACAAGTGACATTACAAAACAAACATATCGAATTTTGGGCCCCATATCGTGGTGATGGCTTACCAAAACTTATCCTCCAACTGCATATCATGATTTTCTTCTTGTTTATATCTTTTTAATTCGCTTCGTAAGCAGTTGGATTTTTTATTTGTATTTTATAACTCATCTAGTCAAATGCGTTTCATCTCGCCTCATCACATGCCCATACCAAAACAAATAGTTTCCTGTCAACTTTTCCAATACAGGCCACAAAAAGTTATAATAATTGCTGTTATTATGGTAACAGTTTCCCTTACTCTATTTTCTCCTCATTCTGTGATGACTTCGCGCAAGCTCCCAGTTTCAATATTGATTGGTCGGGTAACGAATCGGAACTGAGCGGGAATGCATTTAACCAATTACGGCTTGCCTACCGTTACAGAGGACTTAGCATTATAGTCATTTTGCTTTTATTTCATAGGAATCGAAGCTTCTGATTCACGTCGACAGATTTTATTGGAAAATGCATCACTTGTAACAAGACATTTGTTACGGTAGGTAGGTAAAGGGTCTTTCAACAAGGACGGGTCGATGTTAAAATTGAATAAAACAAGATGTGTGTGAGATATTAACGAAATTTATTTTTTATTTAAAAGGCCCATTTATGCCAATTATGGATGGAATATGACATCGTTCAAATGTCCGCCGCGGCTTCGTATGGTGGCACAAATCAGTGAGGTCCAATTTTTAATGACTCTGCTGCATAGATCGAGCGAGCGCTACAGATCAATGATAAACAATTTCTTTTGGCTTGAATTGAACAATATGGACGTGAACGACATGTGGTTCCAGCAAGATGGCGCTACTTGCCACTGAACGGTTTGAGGGTAGAGTTAGAGTTCCGCTAGACTTTTTCTTGTGGGGTTTTCTGAAGTCGCAGGTCTATGCCAATAAACCACATTCGACCGTTGCCCTGAAAGCCAACATAACGCAGGCCTTCGCTCTGATTCAGCCGGATCTATGCAGCAGAGTCATTAAAAATTGGACCTCTCGGATTCGTGCCACCATACGAAACCGCGGCGGACATTTGCACGATGTCATATTCCATCCATAATTGGCATAAATGGGCCTTTTAAATAAAAAATAAATTTCGTTAATATCTCACACACATCTTGTTTTATTCAATTTTAACATCGACCCGTCCTTGTTGAAAGACCCTTTATATCTATTGCGATAACTTCATATGTCTTGATGCAAGGGTTCGTAAGTTCTTCGATCTACCCTACTCAGTTGTATTTCCTCAAAGAAAAATAATCTGTGAGTTTATTATTTTCACATTTATTTTATTTTATTTATTTTTATTTATTAGTGATCGAAGGTTTTCACAAAAGATAGATATTTCTCTAAGTCTGTGTGTTTTTTGTCGATGCATATTGGAATTTTGAAGTCATAATTTAAACAACAATTTATTACCTAGTTTCTTAAAAAAAAAACACTGACGAGCCTTTTAACTTTTTGAAAATAAATTGTCTTGTGGGTAAACGTATTTCCGATTCAAAGTCTTGTTTCAAAGATTGCCTACATAAAATCTAATGACGTACATTAAAACTGCGGTTTCATAGGAGTTAACACGCTTTTGCCGCGTGTTAACTCCTATGAAATGGTTCGGACGGTCCGTACGGCGCCGCTCCGGTTTATTTCCGGCATTACGACTCAGTTCCTGTGTCCACGTTAGCTGCATCCGATGTTCAAGTCGGCTTTTTAATGTTCCTATACACCGAAGCTGGCGAATTTCCAATTAAGGATTGTAAATGGAAATGAGCTGCTTCAATTGGCCTTTTTATTTGTAGTCAGATTGCTACACACCTGTTCCGAGGTACCCATAGATTTTAATTGGTATCTACTAATGAAAAACGTAGAACGAAGCTCGGTTTATCCGGTTATCGGTAATTGATTAAAGTTTTTGTAGCGCTACGAAATTAGAAAAAAAAGGGGAAAAAAAATTACTATTGTATCTTTTTGTCATGTGGTAACTATTTAACGCAATTGTTTAGGTTAGGAAACACGTAATAAACAAGTAAATTAAAAAAAATAGAAAACTACTCCGGTCAAATTAGACATATTAACGTGCATTAATTCGCATAGAGCTGAAAATTGGTACGAATGTTTGGAACACCATTATAAATGAAATGTTAAAAGTCCCCATCGATCCCGCACTTGCAAAATTTTATTTCCAAGATTTTTGCATTTTTTTGCCGAACGTAAGTTATATGATAAAAATAGATCAGACGAAAATTGTAGAATATGCAATTATCTATAAAAGATACAGACAATCAAACAACGTAGGGACACACGTGTATCAAACTTATAACACCCCATCTTTTTCCGTCGGCGATTAAAAAAATACTTATAACTTGAATCAATGCTATTTATAGATTCTAATCCAAATTAGATGCGAAGGCCATATAATTATTACCTACTAGTTGTTCTCCGTGGCTTCGCTCCCGTCAGCTGGCTACCTACCTACCTACTTTCCTACCAACCTTCCCTACCTCCCTACCTACCTATCTATTTATTTTTGTTTTTAAACCTTTCCTGTATTCTAGTGAACAAAACAAAAAAAGAATTATTCAAATCGGTCCAGCCGTTTTTGAGTTTTAGCGAGACTAACGAAGAGCAATTGATTTTTAAATATGAAAGAAAGAAAGATTATTATCTAGCATTGGATAAACATGAGCGTTTACTACAATCAAGACATCCTAAACACTTACTTTGATTAAAATCGTGTTAACGCAGGCAAAGATTTTATTATTGCATGCCTACCTATAACAAGAGTTCGATTAATGGCCTATTAAGGATACTAATACGTAGATATAACTATGTGGCGTTTTGGCTTTTAATTACATCGATTTTATAATTATTTTGCGAACAAATAGTGACACAGTCAAGTTCGATGCAGCTATGTATGCCTTGTAGGAACTCATTTCATGAAGTTCCGACACATAAATTTGTACTTACTGATTCACATTTTAGTTCTGAATTATCAATGGTACCTACCTCTCTACCTCTCTATAACCAAGCTGATTATGAAAGGCATTCGAAGTCCCCGATATCCCGTATACGTTTTCAGACGTGAAATCAGCTAAATTGATCATAAATACCTAATCATAATCATCATCAAGGCAGAAAATGTCCGTACAAATTCCCGCCTATTGACTAACTATCAACTAAGTTGGTATTCACCAAAATTCCTATAATTTTGTTCTAATTAAGCCTATTCAATACATATTCTGCGGTTAGATAACATCGTAAGAATTTATCCAAGTAATAAAAATGATAGAAACTTGTTCGAAGTTCGAAACACCATGTTGCGACTCTACAGTCCCAGTAATACCAACTTTCTGGCTTTATCAAAGGCAAAGGAGTAATACAATATGCATGTATTCAGCCTTATTTCATGGCAAAAAAACTCGAGACATTTTCTATCTTTTTTTTGCGACTTTATGGGGATTTGCACCTTCCAAAAGTCTTGAAGAGTTCCCGAGAGGAACTTATGTTTGAGTTTCTTATGTTAGAGAAAATCTTAACGAGTTCTATAAAACGTTGTTAGAGATACAATTTCAATTTGGCTGCATTTTAGATAAATTATGCCGCGGTTTTGCTCCTGATGCCATTCGTGTGCATTTTTTAGGATTAGCCAATAACACTCAACGATAGTGCTTACTCGTAAGCGGATCAACTTTCAATGATTACTTAGGATTACCTGTTACAAAACTAAACAAGAGCCTCCATATAATATAAGTCTAGATTTTGAACTAAAAATAAGTCTAATCATCCTTATAAGTAAGATCTATAAGCAGATAATCTCTGTCATCTTCTCTACAAATATAGAAAAAAAGACATTACAATTTCCACAGCATAATGATGATAGCCCTATGAAGTCACGAGACTCAAAAATAGCTCATACATCTAGTGAAATTTTACCAAGAGCCTTATCACGCTATCTAGCCATTAACGAGTTTACCTAATGACTTCAGTACTCCCCTCCACTGAGCTCTGAAGGCTGAACAAACCCATTGCCTTTGCCACTCTTTATTAAACGTTTAAGTTTTTTAAGTGGCATCTTACAGTCTGCAAGTCGCTTTCTAAAAGTTTTAACTAAAAGGAAATAACAGCAATGGCCTCTTTGTTATGGTCTTGCACAACTTTGAGAATATTGAACTCAATATTAACAACTATTAATGAAATTCAGGCGGAATACTTTAAAAATATTTGTTGAGTTGATCAGAAAATATTGTAGGCTCTACTGAAAATATTACAATTACTTTGGCAACACGCCTTTGTGGCTCGCTCTTTGCTTTTGCTTCATAAGAGATGATAATATTGATCCTAGCCTATTTGTTCTCATGCCTTCTGAAACGGAAAATTCTTGCCGGCATTAGCAGAATACGAAAAAAAACAAGCTTAAGGAAATTATAGCATTCATACAGGAAATTGAAATAGCCTCCGGCTCGGAGGCCGAGATCAGTCGATCAATCAATTATTATTATATTTATGAGCTCAGCCCATAATGTTAAATGATTTAACTGGACGCCAATACACTACGTGCCTGCCCGTAAAGCGTAAATTAATAAGTCTAAACTATGTATTCCTAACCTAGAAGTTTAAATTTTAAATCGTTAAACGTGCATAGAATATCGCCGGGTCAAGAATATGGGATGTCTATGACCGCTCTTAAATTATATTCAGGGAAGATACGAATGTACTCGTACATGGGTAGGTCAGAATGCTGACCCGTGGTTAATAATTTAATATCATGAAGGTTTCTTTCCTTTGTGCTGAGATAGCTTGGGGAATAGCTTTATGGCTTTGCTTCCGTAGTTCCGTAGCCATTAGCAGAATGAGGAAAAAATAAACGTGTTTATGTAAGTATGTTGGTATTACTTTGATTTTGAAAACAGAATGAAAGTAGCGCGAAAACGTGGTGATATTTTTTGTTCTATAAGGTACCTTTTCAATATTGCAATATAAAAGAAAAGGCGCTTACAGCTACAACCTATTCTTACATTAAATATTTTCTTTTATTCCTTCAAAGCGAGGAAATGACCGGCACTTCTCTTTATGTTCGCTGCCAAAAAATCTATAACACGAATGGACATTCGGTAACGTCATTGAATGAAACCGTGTCGAGTTTCCTATAGGAATTACGACTAATGTTCGTAAAAAAACACACATTTCCTTTTATTTCAGCTGGGGCGTGAACGTACAGCCTTCACCCGAAAATGGCGATTGTGTAATATTTGGGCCGATGCCAATCCGCGGCCACGGCGCTGAATTTGTCGTAGACAGTCAATGGAAATCAATGGGCCTGATGATTTTAAGTGATATTACCAGACTCTTGTCGCTTTTAAAAACTACTTGTAGGGCATTTTTTGTGCAATTTACGGTCTAAAATACGTCACTTTACTCTGCTGTACAAAGCCCAGAGATTTTTTTTATAAAATTCTCTTTTTTGGATTGTATTATTTTATTCGCTTGTAGAAGAGTTTCCTTCACAACGTCGATGTAAACAAAATACTGTTGCGCATATAATTTACTACATTCCTTGATAGAGGTATTTAGGTACATTTTACGACACCCAAGGGATAAGATAGGTCGTCCAATTAAGAGGGGCACAGCAACTTATTCAATGATTAATTGTTATTAAGTATAAACAAAGCACGCACCTAACTTATATGTAAATATACCTACCACTTACTTCAAGATTTTTGTCATCAAGATAAATATGGCGGGCAAACTTTTTGTACGCAGTGTGTTTATTATTTAATTTTAATGAGGCTGTAGCTGTGATAAGTGTAACATATGCCTATAGGTATGTTAAAGAAATCTAAAGTTACAGAACTATCTAGCTTCTTATTATTTTTTAAAAATTTTGGATTTAACAAATCACAATTAAATCCAAAATGTTTTTGTGTTTAGATTCTTCTAAGCTCCTTCGTCCTCTTCGCCAATTATCTTGAACGAAATTTGAACTTTATATAAATTTTATCGTAAAGGAATATTAATAGTTCATTTAAAGATCACGCTAGACATAAAAGTCTAGTCTAGTGTATTTCAGCTTATGCCGTAGTAGTATTTTATTACTTAATTATTCTGATGTAGCTAACTTTTTACGTTACTTCTTAACGTTTCTTAGTAGGTAGGTTGTTTTAATATTTCAAAAAACGTACTTTACAGTAGACATTTTTCGCTAAATCCTCAGAGCAGGGCATAAAATCTTATTACTCTAATTTTATAGTTCTTCTAAAATATCTGGCCGTTATCACATAAAATATTTGATTGCCAGCCATAAAATAATAAAGAAAGAATAAATGGTTTATGTTTTTCATAGTTTATGGCTTTTCACTCTCTAAGATGCTGACCAGCCTATATCACCTCTAATGATCGCACCATTAGAGGTGATATACCTAAAAACTGTTTTGGAAAATCTTTATTGTTAAAGATGGGCTGACCCTGGCCATTGTGTAAAAGGTACTTAGAGCAAGCATGGCCTTGCTCAAGAAAAAATCTGAATAAGAAAATAACAAGTAGAAAAACCTATGGTAATTCTTTTCTGAATATGTGTCATATCACTGTCCAAAGTATTCTCGCCTGTTATTTTTCCTGAATGAACGAAACAAGCGTATATATTTCTTTATGTTCCAATGTCATTTTCGTCTTCGTTAGTCACGTATGAAGTGTATTGAATAGATTCTGTGGCATCACAGACCTCATTTTCTTTTGATTATGTAAGAATGCGTAGATTACATGGTAGAACCTTCGTGACTTTGGTTTTAGACTGTAGTAGGTTCCTCTTACATAGGTAAGAATTTGTGAATGATATTTTATCTATGACTATGTTGATGCTCGAGTATTCTTTGTGATGTTAGTTGTTACTGAGGTACTTTTCCAGTAGTTCGCTACAAGCTTCAATACACTCTTAATTTGATTATTCAACTATAATGTGATTTTTAATTTCGTGGACTAAACTGACATTTGGTTGTCACTTTATCGTCCCATAAAAATAGTGTCGTACCTTAACTATCCTGAGTGATCTAAAGTTAATCGAAAATCGAAGTATATCGAAAATAAAACTACTAACTACTTCACGGCAAAAAAAAAAATTGTTTAGAAACTAGCGGCCCTTATTTAGTTTCTACTCATTTATGTCAGACTTCATTTTATCGATCGCATTTATTTTATTGTTGATTTCATATTTAACACAATAAAAGTTCATGTACTATGTGTATGAATACTGTTATATTTAAATATATTACGTTTATATTAATAAAACATTTATTTACACCAATTAGTAAAAATAAATTAAGGAGTCATGTCACATCGATTCGATGAATCACTTATGATTGAGCCTTACCTACAACACTATGCTCCGCGCTTGCAACATTTAAAAAAAATAAGGTCATTGGCAGCTGTCAGTTTGGTCCACGAAATTAAAAATCACAGTATAGATAAAATTGCTGAACATTAATTGTTGCTTAACGATGAATGATAAACTCTTCATTATTAATATATTAGTAATCTTATGTAGAAGGAGGAGGAGGAGCTCGTGGCTAAATAATAACAGCCGCACTGGTCGATCATCAAGGTTAAGCAACGCTTGACGAGGTCGGTCCGTGGATGGGTGACCATTTCAACATACCGAGTTTCCTCCGTGCCTCGGAAAGCACGTTAAGCCGTTGCTCCCGGCTGTCAGAAGCTTTATATGTGACACCAGTGTTGCCATGGGGTACCGTGTTACCCAGTAACTGGGTTGTGGAGGTCAGATAGGCAGTCGCTTCATGTAAAACACTGGTACCCAGCTGAATCCGGTAAGACTGGAAGCCGACCCCAATATAGTTGGGAAAAGGCTAGGCAGATTGATAGTAATGTTATGTGGAAGAGGGAGCGGGCATTCTTTGTCTGCAGTGGGACAAACATTGAGGCTAGAAAGATAGAATCTACCACTGCTACTTACAAAAGCTATGAAAATGACATGAAAACTAAATTAAAAATACTTACTTGAATGCATTCATGAGATATTCAGTGATCCGGTTAATATCCACTAAAACATGATAATTATGATGGTTCATTATTATATAATCATTAAACAAAGCAGGATTTATGCCCCGTCCATGTTAATTGGTTTTGACTAATATAATTTATGTGCGTGCGGTTGTCAGCACTGCTATTTTAAGTTATGATCACCGAATGCATGCTTTGAATTTTAGTTTAGATCAATTACAATGTACAAATATTAAGCCAGAATTAAGTGTCGAAGTCGAAATACGTGGTTTTATGTCTTTGGAAATGTGTTTTTTTTGCTGCTTTCCTGTTTTTTTCTGCGGCTTCACTCTAGTGGACTATCTATATAGGGTTGCCACTCGTATTATATTATACAGCACCTTAATTTTTTTTGTCAATTGTACTATAAATTATAGAAAAATAATATAGTACGAAAAATACTATTATAATATTTGTATCACTAATTAGGTTTGGTTTTAACCCAACTAACTCTTAACCAATGCCATCTTTTTATGAAAATTTGATTTTATGAGAATCTATTGGAAGCTTTGAATTTAGTTACTAAATAAAACAAAAAAGTTAATAAATAAAACAAAAAAAATTAATAACGAAGCAGAGGACAATGAAGACCGGCGCAAAAAAATGCTGACCCTTTTGAATGAAAACTCATTCGAGTGAAAATTCCCCTCTATCTGCATTGGGATACTAATTACCGATTAACAAAGAGCAGAACTATAGATAGGGGTATTAAAAGCGGGTGGCTGGGCTAAAGATTAATTGCCATTGTTTCAGTTGGAATTAATTAATTTCTGTATCACTTGACCGGTACGCAGATGCCGCAGTGTGCTTAATTATACCTGTCTAGATTTCTACGTAGCATATTTAACTACGAGTATTTGAAGGTATTTTTTGTATGATGAATCATATGAAATAATAATGAAGTTTAAATCAATAATAATAATAATCAAAAATAATTTTAATATTAATTACGTAGCCCGCTTTGATTTGTCATTATGTATAATGCCATGCCCGGGCATTATAAATAGTGCCCTGATTAATCACTATGGACCAAGTGATTAATCCGGGCACTATTATCAACATAGATACATTTTTCATGCCTGATGTGGAGAATGTAAAACGTGGATAGAAAGGATATGGAGCATGAATTATTCTGTCAAGTCATGTTGTCATTGTTATATGTCGTCGCAAGCGATTCAAGATGCGAACTCTCAAAATCTCAAATCAGAATCACAAAGTATGTAAGCTGTGGCGCACCGTCAAAATATTACAAATACAACTCGTTGATTCTATAATGTTTACCAACCTGTAACTTTATTCTGATTGGTTGTTCGGTTCGTAGATATGATTAAATCTACTCGAGGACACTTCAATTTGGCGCTAAAAATATGCGTGTCGGTCTATAGAGCTAGTATGAAGTTACGATAGCTGACGCGATATTGTTCAATTTGTTCAGATCATATACGTGACTGTGTTGTGCTTCAATCTAAGTTTTAATGGTTGCACCCCTACTTCATGTAACCTATATCAAGAAACGAAGAAGATGAAGAAGAAGATGCCCATGATATCGTTACGCCCACGCTTGCGCCGTCTTATATATTAATCAGACAACACATATTTTTTTCCCGAGATAAAAACTAGGCTGTAGCACTCCATGATAGTAAAACTTTCTGTTAGATAATGATTTTTCATAATCCGATCAGTACTTGCTGAGATTAGCCCCTACAAACAAACGAGCAATATTTTATACATGATATTTAGATTTTTGATTAGATACATGATAATTCTCGCTGAAATAGGTAATTTAAAAAAAGAAAAAGAAAATTTTTTTTTTTCCAATTCTCGCTGGGCCTAAGCATAAGCGAGAATAATAATAATAATAGTCAGTTGACTATTACTATTATTGCCATTATCCATTCGTATTCTTATTTTATACATTTTTAAATATTAAAAATGGTTCCGTGCGTCTCGCAACCAGCGGATCCCCGCAACCTTCACCAGGTCATTAGTCCACCTAGTGGGAGGCCTTCCAACGCAACGTCTTCCGGTTCGCGGTCGCCACTCCAGAACCTTTCTGCCCCATCGGCCATACGTTCTGCGGGCAATGTGCCCTGCCCACTGCCACTTAAGTTTGGCAATTCTTCGGGCTATTTCTGATTCGATCACGCAAAGGTACTACGAGCATAGCCCTCTCCATTGCCCTTTGAGTGACTGTAAGCTTTCTGATGAGGCCCATTGTAAGCGACCACGTCTCAGAGCCATATGTCATCACTGGCAACACACACTGGTCAAAGACTTTCGTCTTGAGACACTGTGGTAAAAGTTAAAAATATAAAAAAAAAGTAGAGGCCTACCGGTATCGGGAACAAGGTCCAAGCTACCGGTGGTTAGGACTCCAGAGACAGTAACCTCCTCACAATGCGAGCCGCATCGAGGAGTACTGCCTTCTGTATCAGGCCCAACAATCCAACCGCGCAATGACAGCCTCGAACGATGGTCGTCGAGGCTCTTGGCTATCAGGCCGTTGGCCGTAACGATAATCGGGACAATGATCGCCGAGTCCATAAATCCACATTCCACATGTCGACAACCTCGTGTGCTAAGTCAAGATACTTGATTTGTTTCTCTTTCTCAGCTTTCACGAGGTTCTCGTCATGCGGGATAGTGACATCGATTATCATTGTGCGGCGCGCTAATCGATCTATCACCACTATATCCGGCTTTTATTATTATACAAAGTCACGGAATTTGGAAATCTCCACGACGATATTTGGATCTATTTATTGATATAATATTTTCTCATCCCATAGAAGTTATACCTTTCATAAGTAACGTGGATGGTGCGTTCACCTGTACTGTTCAATGTGGCGTTTCTAATCGAAATTTTGTAATATTGGATCATACGTTGGTAACACCGGTATTTGTGCCATCATATCGTCTATTTATTTTTACAAGCGCCACATTTTTGATGTTTAAAAGAAGGTAGGCATAAAAAAGGTAGAGACTAGTTGGGGACTACCTGAAAACTGTATAATTCTCTATTTTTAGAGAGACAAAATGTGGGTAATTCCTGAAAAATGCAAACAAATATCTTATCATCATTGTAAAGTCCGTAGCTGATGAAAACTGATTCTGAAATATGCTCATATCTATAGATTTAAGGCTATTATATAAGGCCCAGTGTATGAAATAATAACAAACAGTAAACCTTGTATCTAGGCATTATTTCCGGCTTGCTGGCACATGTTTCAAAATAGAGTTACATGTATATCATATTATGCACCTAATGCGTTCTGTGAATTGTATTCTAATTGCTATATCTATTCGTATTATCATAAATTACCTGGGCGACCGGCGCTCTGCTGGGACAAAATAGAGAAAACAATATTTTTCGAGAAAACGATTTTTAGATCTAGCCATACCGATTTTGCGCGCCCGAAAACCCCATTATTGAAAATAAAAAATCGTTAGAGCCGTTTTCGAGAACGTTATTGCATATATATATACATATATTACTCGTTTAATAGTATAGGACTATAGGATATACTGCTGACTCAGACTACTTATATCTATTAACATAAAATATATTGCTAACACTTTATTTTTAAGTGGGATGGGCACGAATAAAAATATTGGTTATGATTATTTAGACACAACTTTTAAATTATTACATACAAACACAATCATACCTGTTTATAATAAAAGGTAAAGAAAGAAAAACAGTTTATTATTTGCACCAAGCATGTCGTACCAAAAATCAGGAAAATATAAAGTACCTTTTTTAATACCTTGTTTTTTCAGGTTATTATTTTTGGCTTTAACATAACATGACTCTGAACAATTTAGGTCCATATTTAAATAAGTCAATACCTAATTCTGTTTTTTTATCAAATTAATTGATTCTGTATTCCTTTCTTATTTTCATTAATTACCCTCTAAACATGATAATACTGTAAAAGTGCAAGTAGCGAAAATAAAGAGAAGAAAGGAAATTATTATAATAAAAATATTTAGTAAATTAGTATCTTCTGTTTTCTTCAAAACCAATTGCCATGTTGCCGCAGTATTTTTAGATTGGAAGCTGACTTTTGAAATAATATCATTATTTCCTTATTTCTGATTACATATCATTAACATTATTGTTTTATTTATTGACTAAATTCAAAGCTTCCAATAGATTCTCTAGTTGTCTAGTCTCTACCTTTTTTTTCCTACCTTTTTTAAGCATCAAAATGTGACGCTTGCAAAAACAAACAGGCGATATGATGAGATTTTGAATGTTGGCATTTTGAATCGCTTGCGACGACTTATATAACAATGAAAACATGACTTTACAGACCATGATCAGATTCATGCTCCATTTAATTTCTACCCATGTTTTACATTCTCCAGATCAGGCATGAAAAATTTACCAATGTTGATAATAGTGCCCGGATTAATCACTTGGTCCATAGTGATTAATCAGGGCACTATTTATAATGCCTGGGCAGGGCATTATACATAATGACAAGTCAAAGCGGGCTACGTAATTAATATTAAAATTATTTTTGATTATTATTATTATTGATTTAAACTTCATTATTATTTCATATGATTCATCATACAAAAAAGTACCTTCAAATACTCGTAGTTAAATATGCTACGCAGAAATCTAGACAGGAATAATTAAGCACTCTGTGGCATCTGCGTACCGGTCAAGTGATACAGAAATTAATTAATTCCAACTGAAACAATGGCAAATAATCTTTAGCCCAGCCACCCGCTTTTAATACCCCTATAGTTCTGCTCTTTATTAATCGGTAATTAGTAGCCCAATGCAGATAGAGTGGAATTTTCACTCGAATGAGTTTTCATTCAAAAAGGTAAGCATTTCTTTTTGCGCCGGTTTTCTTTGTCCTCTGCTTAGTTGATATATAGGTCACAAGCGTTACTACGAATAATGTGGTCCAGGGTTCGATGACCGGGTTGGGGAAAGTATTATTAGGGTTTTCCTTCTGAAATTTCTCAGTAGCAGTCCGGAGCTTGGAGGATTTCCCTAACCCTTCCCACACACACACACACACACACACAGGCGCACGCAACTCCACTTCCTCTCTCACACAATCAATATCAATCTGCCTAGCCTTTTCCAACTATATTGGGGTCGGCTTCCAGTCTTACCGGATTCAGCTGAGTGCCAGTGTTTTACATGGAGCGACTGCCTATCTGACCTCCACAACCCAGTAACTGGGTAACACGGTACCCCTTGGCAAGACTGGTGTCACATATAAAGCTTCTGACTACCCGCAACGTCTGTCAAAGATCTTCAAATGACAGCCGGGACCAACGGCTTAACGTGCTTGCCGAGGCACGGAGGAAACTCGGTATGCTGAAATGGTAACCCATCGACGGACCGACCTCGTCAAGCGTTGCTTAACCTTGATGATCGACCAGTGCGGCTGTTATTATTTAGCCACGAGCTCTGTCACACACTCACCCAAAATTACTGCAAACTTATACTGCTACAACTATCACTACATATTATAAAACTAATAAAGTCCTCCGCCGTGTTTGTACGCGATAAACTAAAAAACAACTGAACGGATTTTCATGCTTTTTTTACCAATAGAAGGAGTGAGAAACGAGGAAGGTTTTTGTGTATAATTTATCACGGGCAAAGCCGGGGCGGGTCGCGCTAGTTATTAATAAATGTCTAGTTATATTATGATTAAATGTTTATGTCTAGTTTCTATTTATACGTATAACCAGCTTATTGTTAGGGAACTCAGTTGTATTTCGCTCCTGGGGTGGGCGCTAATAACTGCGAGACAGTTAATACAATAAATTGTAATATGTTTTTGTTCCAATAAATATTTGCATTTGTATTTGTGTTCGATCGATGGCAATACGATCTCTGCCTTACCCTAGGAAAGAGAGAGAGAATACAGACGTAGTGTTGTGTTATGTTTTCATTACTTCTCTCACTTCCTTTTGGATCCTATACGCAACAGCTGGCATTACTGCGAAGTAAAATCCATAAAGCATCTAATCATTTGATGCATTCGCTGCGTTCCTTTCATACATAAGACCCTTGTGTGCACACGTCCTTTGACAAAATGGAGCTTTCCCTAGCAGTCCCACTGCGAAATATCACACCTCAGTCGACCGACTTAGCATGAGATGACTGGCAGACTGGCAGTATAGTTAGATACCTACAGCGTGTAAATGTCACACATTACGTAGAAGACTACAAAGCCATGTAGTTTTGTAGCAAAAAGCCAAAGCCATGTAACCTTGTAGTTTTCGGCGTAACCAGTCTATATTAATAACCCGAAAATTTGCATAATGCGCGCACAGAGAAGTAGGAGATTTTGCATACTTAGAATAGAATATGCAATATTGTAAACCAAAAAAGTTACAAATCTAGTTAGTTATCTTTAGTCATAGTTTAGGCAAGCTGTGGTTTAGGCACATAGAAACGGAGTGCAGAAAAATATTCATTTTTGTCAATACCGGTCTAATTTGGTAGGCTACCACTAGTTGCAATAAAAATCGTAGGCCGTACGAATATTTGTTGCGAGTGAAAACCTAACCCACGAACCTTAACGCGAAAGACAATCCTTCAGTCATGGCGCCAACCTAATTATAACACAACACCAACAGGAAATCGGGCAGAAACAACCCAAGAATATTTTTTTTTATAGAAAGAGAGTCATTTCGGTTTACCACCGAAAAGTGGTGAAAAGATTAGTCTGCTAGACAATGCTTTATCGAGTGCTAGCTTTACCTGGCCGGGAGAGCGTTACCAAATGCACAAGCAGTCCAGCATCCCGGCCAAAGTTAACCGAAGAACACCTTGTGGTTTTACTCAGTAAGACTTTGACAGATACGAGTACCTACCGCCCGCCACAGGGCGACGGGTATCCAAGAAGAATTCCACACGATAAAAAAGTGCTTGTTTTAGAATAAAATTCGGATAGTTGCCACACTTTTTGAAATCACTCTATATATCTCAGTAAAAAAGCAAAATACTTTATTTGTAAAACTGGCCGGTACTTTGGTTTTTATCTACAAATTTATGAAAAGTAAAAAACATTATCTTTAATATTTCCAGAGTATTAACGATTCTTTTGGATCGCTTTATTTTGGGACATCTATTCCACAAGGGATAGTTGCTAAATCCATATAACTTACGTTTAGGGTAGCTCCACCGAGGAACAGGATATCTATCCCACAAAAACTTTGATCGCATTTTGCCTGCCCATGCAATCACACAAGGACATGAGATACGGTCAACTTAGTGGTAGTTGAAGAATTATTGTATAGATTAATAAAATAGCATACGATTCATCCGTGAAACTAGTGTAATTACAATCGGGGTCAGATCCTAATTTTACCCTATACTCGCAGTACGATGGAATGAACACCAACTAACGCCGCAATTAACGTGCCCTTACTGGGGCTATCTAAAAGTTAACCATCGATAGCAAAAGAAAAAGCAGATTGAAAAAAATAGAAGTTTAAGTATAAAACTCGATCAGTAAAGTAAACGTGTTCGCCCTCGCTCTACGTCCAAGCCACTCGCTGCCAGCGCCTGTACAAATCGCGCCCCAGAGACACGGCTGGATTAACTTTCACGTCTTTTCTATTCATTTTCGAGAAGTCACTTAACTGGCACATCAACGTATAACTTTATCTTATACATATTACACGTATAGCACAGTTTCGTCCCGAACGAGTGATGTGCGCGACCCAGTTCACGAAAATGCCAATGTCACGTTGTATTGGGATCGGTCTATCATCGCTGATAGGGCTATTGTAGCCAATAAGCCTGACATAGTTGTAATAGACCGACTAGAGCGCCGCGCAATGATTGTTGATATAACGGTCCCCCATGACGAGAACCTCGTAAAGGCTGAGAGAGATAAGAAAAGTATCTAAGTAAAATAAAATAAGTATCTTGATCTGGCTCGCGAGGTTGTCGACATGTGGGATGTGAATACAGCAGTCATTGTGCCGATAGTCATGACGGCTAATGGCATAATAGGCAAGAGCCTCGACGAACATCTGAGGAGGCTCTCGTTGGGCAGCTGGATCAAGGGCTTAAACTTCTGGTTTAAGCCCTTGATCCAGCTGCCCAACGAGAAAAAAAAAGCGGTACAGCAGTGAAAGAGCAAGCCTAGAAGATGACTGTACAGTATGAAGAAGAAGACGCTTTGATTTAAAAAATACCCACTTGAAAGAGTTCAACGGGGTTCTTGAAAGGTGCGATAATATTTCTAGACATATACATGGCCTAGGAAGTTTGTCAAAAAAAAGCTTCTAGAGTACTAGAAACTGCATCATCAACGTGTGTACTAAAGACAGCAGATAGACACGGTCGTGGTCGATCGGCCGCAAGCATTCGGCTCACTCTGAGTGCCATTATTAGCAAACCGCAGTTGATTGACACGTCTAAATCAGGCTGCGTGGGACGAATAAGCTATATCATTGTGTTACATAAACATGTGTAATATACCTTTTCCATAGTGGAAGGCAGGAACTACAAAAGCTATCTGTTTTACATTACATATACCACTTTTTTAAAAGATGTTATTTTCTTTCATTCATAAAAGCATGTTTATTTTGTTTTACCTGTGCCGGTGTCTGTAATCAAAACTTGCAAGTTAATTTTACCCAAGTGTTCGATTGAGATGAATGTTTTTCACACAAGTTTGTATCTCGTGACAAAGCATTTCTTTAATTAAAAGCTTGTGTAAAAATGCTTGAACCCCCTTAGCTTTGAATGCAAATTACAATCGTGGTACAATGCAAACATTAAATAATAGAAAAGCCTCAACAATATTAGAGAACCTAGCATATACGAGGCGAGGAGCTAAAATTTTCGAACTCGTTTCGTAGCCTTTTGAATTCTTCTTTATTTCTATAACTTTTCTGCATACGTCGACAAAGTTAGTTCTATCCCTGTATAAGTGGACAAAAGAAAATCCAAACTATTCGAGACGGGGAATAGTCCAGCCAGCGTCCATGATTTCGCTTATACAAGAACAACGATAGATAGATATGTAGGTTAAAACTTTTAACATAAATAATAGTGTATCAAAGCACATGTTTTGTTCAATTAAATTTTTATATAGTGAAGCAGCTCGTTAACTGCCCTAGAGTAAGGGGTTGCCAATGTTGCAAATGTTGCACTTTTCAGGTAGGTGAAGGTTAGACTTTTCAGCTCAGCATTGGAGTTCATTAGTAAAACACACCAGTACCTTTATGAATCCTATGAAGTTATGTGCCCCTGGTACTAGGTAAGTGAAAACATTTCAATTTAACTCCCAGCAATTTAATAAGAATCTGGTTGCTACTAGTGTGGTATGACCACTACTGGCTAAAGTCTTCTCCATCGCATGAGGTCATGTGCTGGATAGATTATACATATAGATTTTCCTTTATCATCTATAGTCTATACTAATATGTTAAATGCGAAAGTAAATCAGTCTGTCTGTTCGTTATCTTATCACGAATTCTATTCGGATTCGTATAAAACTTGGCATTCGGGCTTAGGACAAAGGATAGTTTTTATCCCGGTGGTTCCATTGGACTAATAAAACACCTTTACCGCGCGAGTAGCCGGTGGCAAAAGCTAGTAATATCAAAAATATGGACGTATGGATATAGAATACATGTTGTGCCGGACACAAATTTTGAGATATTATTGAGACAAGGACAACTGCTCAAAACCGGGAGCCATGGAAGGCTGAAAGAGAAGCCTTTCCCCAGTAATGGGTTAAAATTGGCTGAAAATAAATAAGGGCAAGAGGATGAAGATGAAGATTATTTAGAAAAATAATACCGATCATTGCAGCTAATATCGATAGGCATAATAATATATTATATTCAGCAGTGCCATATCTGTGCGAACATGAATGTTCATACGTCCTGAAACGTTCAAATAAAAACGAATGACTCATAAAAGGCGTTAATAACTCACACTTTAGTTGTTACTATTAATAGGTGTTAAACACTTTATATCGTCGTTTGATACACAACATTGTGATGAAAGGCATCTGATAATGGTGAGAGATACAAGTAGAAGTCCCGTTGTACCGTTTGCACCATTGATCTGCACCATCAATGGTGCAGAAGAGACTAATTAGTTTCGTTTGCACCATTAATATTAATACAACTACTTCACTTTGCTTTTGCCGTATGCACCTTTGACCTGCACCGTCAATGGTGCAGAAGGAAGTTAGACTATGGTCGAGTTGAAGATGCCCTAACTTAGTAGTGATCGAACAGGGTTCAAAATTCGATCGGTCTGCTGAATTCGTTTAGATGAAACTTTGCACATGGGTAGATCATTTTCTGGATTGGGATACTTTTTATCCCGGGTATTTTTATTTTCGACTTTGTTTTTCGAGGCTTCGCATGCTTAAAACTAGTCTAAAGGCACTATAAGGAAATATTGCAGCGGTTTCTGGCAGATTAGTTCAATAAAAATAAATTTTCGGCAGCCCTTCTTCATATAAAGTTTAACTATAACCTCATACTCTTCCGCCCGCAATATGACTAAAGTGGCTGAAAACAGAAAAGCATTGAACAAACTTTCCGATCATTATACTCAACAAAATGCAATCATCCCAGCTATTTCTTGCTACTACATAATTGAGGAGACAACCCAGCCTACCTCAGTTATGGACAACAGATTAACTACATGATTGCCCAATACAAAGACGGCACATATCGGTAATCACAGTGTAATTTAGAAAATGACCGTTCTTTCCAATGTTTGCTGCGGTATCGAGAAATTACTGTTTATGCATCATTTCCATAATTTCCTTCATCATTTTTAGGGTTCCGTACCCAAAGGGTAAAAACGGGACCCTATTACTAAGACTCCGCGGTCCGTCTGTCACCAGGCTTTATCTCATGAACCGTGATAGCTAGGCAGTTGAAATTTGCACAGATTATGTATTTCTGTTGCCGCTATAACAACAAATAATAAAAATAGAATAAAATAAATATTTAAGTGGGGCTCCTGTACAACAAACGTGTATTTTTGCCGTTTCGCTAACGGTACGGAACCCTTCGTGCGCGATTCCGACTCGCACTTGGCCGGTTTTTTTTTCATTATGGTTGCATAGATAATGTAATATAATTTATCTGAACTAATATTATAAAAAGGTCAAACTGTTTGTTTGAATGTTTTAAAAGCACTCTGGAAGTACTGATACAATTACGATAATTCTTTCATTACCTGTTACAGTATCCCTGCGAAGCTACTTTTTATTCCAAATAATGTAAGGTTCCCGCAGTACGGGAGATACAGAAAAAGCTAGTTTCTACATAATAAAAGCCAAATCTGTCTTAGTGGTGAAATACTGGGGATACCCTCCGTCTGAGGAAGTGGAGAGTTATGTTGTAATTCTACTTCGACTAAAACCCTTCGGTGTTTGGAGTTGGTTGGGTTGGTGTTCAGAGTGACTTGTTTGTAATTCATCGGTAATATTTCAGAGGGTGAAAGTACCAACAACAACTGAGACAACTGTTACTATGGGATCAGTTGTTTCGGATCTGGGTGTTTTGGTCACCCAGTTGGTTTAAATTTTTGTAAACGCACCCACGATACTGGAACAAATCCCTTGTGTGGGCAACGTTAGTTAAAAACGAAAAAAAGAAGAGGACTGAAGTATAAAAAACCTGCCAAGTACGAGTTGGACTCGCATGCGAAGGGTTCCGTACCATTATCGCAAAAAAAACATGTTTGTTGTATGGGAGACCCACTTAAATATTTATTTTATTCTATTTTTAGTATTTGTTGTTATAACGGCAACAGAAATACATCATCTGTGAAAATTTAAACTGTCTAGATATCACGGTTCATGAGACACAGCCTGGTGACAGACAGACGGACAGCGGAGTCTTAGTAATAGGGTCCCGTTTTTACTCTTTGGGTACGGAACCTTAAAAAAGAAATCAGCTGTTCAGTACATTTATGTTCTCTACAAAATGTAGGAAACTACTGATTATTTTTCGTGATTTCAGTTTTGGTTCCATAGTGGAAGTTGTTCATATTCTTGAGTACTTTTACCCCTGTAAGATTGCCAACGAATTCAAAATCACCAGGCATTTAGATTTCATCGTTCCATCACTGTAATTAGAATAAGTTTAGTACTCAATTAGTACAGAAGGATTATAATATTATGTATATGCGCAGTGTACAGAGGTTGTTACTAATTAGAGTTCATAATTAGTTTAACTAGGGATTATGCGGAAGTGAGAACCGGCTGATGAGATGCAATATGTTCAGCAGTAAACTGCGATAAGCCAAGTTGATTAAACTGAATTAATAATACAGTTTAAGTTGCGTTTATTTTCAGTAGCGTTCAACGATTGAAAGAAGTGATGGCCGTCCGGCAGTGAAATAGGCCGATGAAATTGTTGCCATCTTGCATCGCGATTGACAGAATGAAAGGGAGGCCAGTGCCCAGCTGTGGGCGAAATCAGGTTGTGGATGACGAATAAGTTCTATATCCACTAAATTCAAAACACTACTACTGTGACCACGTCTTCATCATCCTTAGGTAGCGGTCAAATCGGAAATAGGCCAAGCAGGTTTTTGTTTTGTTTTCAACAAACGCTGTATTATTCCGCACGCATTCATTTATTAAATATTTGGTTTTAAAATGTTAGACTTAAATATTTCATTCTATAATTTGTTTTAATAATAATAAATGCTAAGTATCTACTCATTACAAAGAAAACTCAAAAAAAAGAAATCATATACGAATCACTATTAAAAAAAAAGCCATTTCATTCAAAAACAGAATTAATAATGTTCGTAAGTAATGGGCTAGCCGACAACCCGCGAGGCCGTTCCATGGGGTTCCTCGATACAATAGATGGGGTAAGATAACGCTGCATTGCCCCTTAGGGCTCACAATGCCCGGCTTTATGGGGTTGCCCCATAGGCGAGCCCATTCAATCGGTTACGGCGAGTGCTTCGAATACAAAGCGAATACCTGAGAATTTGCCAAATCGGTAAAAATCTATGGTAGGTAGGTACCTAATATAGATTTGTACCAATTTGCTTACTTACCTTTTGGTTTGCTTACTTTTTTACTTACTCACTTGTATAGAGTATTAACGGCATTTTACTTATTACTAATTGAATATGGAGTAAATGTAACCTGAATATCTACAGAAACATAAATAGTTTAAGATATATTCAAGATACAAATCTATATATATAAAAAACAAAAGTGATTGACTGATGTATCAACGCACATGCCAATCCCTTAGGGCTAGAAACTTAAAATTTCGCACACGTATTCCTCTTATGACGTTAGCATCCAATAAGGAACGATTTTTCAAAATTCAACCCCTAAGGGGGTGAAATAGGGGATAAAAGTTTGTATGAATTTTTTTATTAAAAAGTCATCTGTAGGATAAAACACGGATCACGCAAACGAAGTCACGGGCGAAGTGCTAGTTATACTATAATCCTGTACTATCCCACAGCAGGGTAAAGCCCCCTACTCTCTCCTTCCATTATTCTTGCTGAACTGAAGCTCATCCCGCCAAATCCTGTCTTCCAAACTGGGCCACGGTCCTTCCATGTTACAAATATTAGTCAAATCCATTCTTTACTTGAGAGGTGATTGATTCCCTCAAAACATTTAGACGTTAACATTTATGATAAGTTATTAATTAGTTTGTAGGAGAGCTATTGTTTTGACAAAAGGTCCAAAAAATATCGAATAAATTGATTTTAGTATCAGATTATTTTATTTAATCAACCAGTGATGTTTTTGACTCGGTAAGTTGATGGCTGGGGTAGTGCTTTGTCGAAATGAAAGTGTTTACGTGATTAGCCTTTTTTAATGTTTTTGATATACCCCAATATGTTTCTGCAATTCTACCTAGGATATAGGATGTTTAATTAAAACTAGAATTTACCTTACCAGGTAGATAAGGAATGTAAAACGATCAACAATACGTACCAAATTTAAGGAAAACTTGCGTATTACTTGTGTAACCAAGGATAAATATATATCTGCAACTATTCTAACATATTATTAACGAGGCCATAACATAACCGGTACTATTTACGTGCATTCTTCGCAAAGCCGTCTATTCTGGAATTTCTAAATGGGACATAAATAGTGCTACGCGGACCCGTAGCCCGTAGCCCGGTGCTACGGCTACGAGCGGCGTAGTCTGTAGCATGTGCTACGTACGCGTAGATGTGGAATGCTCGCTATTTATTATTATATGCAGTTTTTTTATTACTTGGTGACACTTATTTTAGTTTTCTTGCCTTCGTAAACTGAAAATATTATACACTTTTACGTTCTTCACGGAATGTCACCAGGACTGGTAATCAATACTAATTAAATGTCCTCAGTAGGTAGTTATTTAAATATTATGTAAAAATATGTAAGCAGCACACAACCGGGAAAATTTTGTAAATTGCAACTGAGACTTTATGTAACCAGCCTCACATAAGAACAAGAGCAACTCGCGCCGCTCACAAAGCTACCGGCTATAGTACATAACAACGCGCTAATAAATCAATGTACGTTACCATGAGTGAGGATGTTGATGGTCTCGTTGTGGAAGTAGAACAGACTGCCCACGCAGCCGGACCAGCTCTGCAGCGGCCGGTAGCCCGTCAGCACGTACGGGTTGAACTGCAGATGCTGCGGCATGTCGCGCCAGTGCAGCAGCTGCCGCCCCGGCGCAACGAGCCTGGCGGCCTGGGGCTCCGGCCGCGGCGCCGCGTCGCTGACGCCGGCCACTTCTCCGTCACGCTGCTCATTATCACAGATATGCTCTAACGACTTTTTCCTCTTTTTAGGTCCTTTACCGTTCACTTCTTGAATTGACATATCGAAAATTTTTGTACATGTATCAGGTACGCTCTGAACGTCCCTCATAACAGCGTGCTAGCGGGAGGCTGCGAGTGCGATCCGTGCGGCGCGCCAAGTGCCCGCATGGCCGGCCGAGAGCTGAGGCGCAGATTTTGTACAAATATCACAGTTACAGCATGAGTGTGGAGCGTGGGGTGGTCGCGGACGCTGGCGGTGCTAGGTTTCTGTTACCCTGGCGAGGGCGTGCGGTCGCGGCGCCGCTGTGCGCGGTGCCGGTGCGCGGTAGCTGGGAGGGCGGGCGCAGCGCGCGCGACTGGCCGGGCGCGCCGACTCCCCCGGTCGCTCGGCGAGCCTCGCGCCCCGCGTCCCGCACTTTTGCGCACTGCGCAAACCCGATCAGCTGATTCCCGCCAGAAGGTCGGCCTCTCGGCCTGCTTCCTTTTCTCGCACTTTCACTCACTGTCCAACTGTACCAGCATTATCAGTTGCTCATAAAAGTTTATCGGCCCTTTGTTTCTTGCTATTGTGATATATCCAACGATTTTAAAATTGTTGACAGTTATATATTACTGAGTCCAGAAATAGTTCTATTCACGCAAATAAAAATTGATTCAAAAAATGTAAAAAATGTCACTGTAGATTTTTCTTAATGTCAAATCTATATTAGAGTAAAAATGTTCTGTGGTGCTATATAACACAGACCACACCAGAGCATACAGACCTCTGTCATTTTTGCATAGATGTAGAATTTTCGTACAGACCTACACTGAGATGTTTGATGACGTAGGATATGTAAACGGAATTCCGTGTCATAACAAAATTATGAACTTAGCTTTACTATATTAACTTTTAATTAATTATTTTTAAATTAATTTAATCTTATAATTATGTAGTCATTTAGGTAGGTACAATGTGTAATTGAAAATCTGAAAACCTGAAAACGAGTCATTGTAGGCATCATTATAAACAACTTACTATGGAAGCAACTCGGATATAGCGAAACATATCACAATTGCCTTGTTCCACCCACTGATGGGCTTAGTTCCCTTACGTGCCATGGTGGCCTGGTTCTATGAAATCTTGGGAGGATAAGTTGAGAAGCAACAAGAGTTGAGTATAAACATAAAAATTTTATTCAATATCCTTGGCTCAATTTTCCTTAACGGTACGTACAAGCGTACACAGGCGTCGTTGCGATTTATCGATAATTGCGTAACTTTTATCTTAGTAATAAAAATCTCAAACCGCCATATTTATTCTTCAGGTATAAGATATTTTACTATTGAAAAGTCAGCCCTCAATAAAAATAGTTCTGGAAATTCACTAAACTGCTATTGTGAATGGACAGTTATTACAACTCTGCATCGCCTCGCAGCGACATCTGTGTATCGGACGTTGAAGCTTCAGGCATTAATGGGTCCCTGAAGCCTGTCTGTCTCACGAAAACTGAACAATGAAGATATACCGTAGTGCTATTCTGTGAAAATCTTACCATAGATGAAGTGAGCAGTCTATCCCTAAACATCGGTTAACTGTCAGTCGGAATTATAGCTCACTTCAAGCGATCTTCAAGCTCACTCCTCCTTTACAGTAAGGTGTCTCTAGAATAGACCGACACACTCTGTGAGTAGCATTACTATGGAGTATGGACCATAGCAATCACTATGGACCTTAGTGATCACTAAGGACCGGATTATATGCAACATACGGAGTTTGATATTTGCATGAAAAATGCATGTAAATTTGAAAAATATGCAACAAAAGTTTTAATTTTAGAAAACTAAAAAAAAATAAAAGTTTAAATTAAAAAGGTTTCAATTTTTTTATTTCAAAATCAGCACACAATTATTGAATTATTCAATCATAAATTATCAATAGATAGGTACCAAAATGTAACAACTTTGTAGACGATAATAATGCAATAAAACGAATAAATTTTAACATTTTTGTAAACGTAAACAATCAGTTAGGTGTGATTGAAGTCTATAGACTTCAATCAATCAAAATATTTGTATTATTGAAATTTATTATATATTATATTATTGAACTTATCAATACGGTAACCTACCGCAAAATATAATCAATTATATCGTAAATATGCAACATCAGTAGATATTAGATATAATATGCAATTTCCACTGAGAATGGGGTGAATATGCAATTTCATATGCAAATGCATATAATTCTGTCTCTATTATAAACCCTCCTCTCATAATATGTTATGGTGATATGGTGTATCTACCTACTTGAATAGGCATTTGTAAGGGGGGGGACCGAATTGGCCGGACCACCCTAGAATGGTCTGTTGACAAACCCTAGGCTTTTGTGTTGGGTTACCGTTACCGACTTGAAATTTTAGGCTGGACAGTTAAATAATCATTCAAAAACAATTTTCAATTAAATAAATAATCTACAACCGAGAAATCACTTAAATGATAAATTTAATTTAGTTACTTTTGAAACCACCAAAATAATGAAATATACAAAGTAATATGCTAGAGTACATTTGAATTTCGTAATGTGACAAGCGAGCGCTGTGAACAGTCGACACATAGTCGAAGTTCGTTAGTGTTGTCGCTTCCATATAGTATTATCCATTAACAGGGCCTGATTTACCCACAGGCTAACCAGACTTGATCAATGGGCCGCCAAGCTTGCCTATGCATACACTACTTACTCTATAGTATAAAATTTAGAAATTTAAAAATCTAGTGCGCCGCTTATTGTCCTAATTAAATTAATTTACAGTGTTCTACCTCAGTTAGCCTCAGTAACAGTCACACAGTAGCGAATTTACCCTTAGGCCAAGGAACCACGGTGGAAGACAGCGAAGTGTGGCCCAAACGAGACCTATCAGCCTAGCATATTTTATGAGACAGGCTCTACTATGCTCTTCTAGCCTGTGTCCCGTCTTCTTGTTTGTCAAAAGAAAACTTTACCTATCCGAATCCGGCTGGGTGCTAAAACATTTTCAATGATACATTCAATTCGATGAACGTATAAAAACCCGGCCAAGTGCGAGTCAGCCTCGCGCACGAAGTGTTCAAAGTCAAATGTATTTATTTCAACTAGGCCATTATGATTATGGTCATTATTACTTTTGAACGATAAAACATTTAAAATTTACATGCAATAAAAATTGATTCTACCGTGCATTCGGAAAAGTAGCTTGTTATGGAGAAGAATGCACAAGAAACTCCATACTTACTCTTTTAAAAATATAGGCTTTTTACAATATTTACATAAGTACACAAATTAATAAATTCATATCTGTGAGAACGATGCACCCAGCACTACTATACTTAGATCCCAATGGGTCGAAGTGTCCGAGTTATTTCTCGGCCCCTCCATAAGATAAGATAAATATAGATATAAAGTATTGCAAGCACTAACAGGTAAATTCCTTCACTTTATAAATAGGGACATGGTTCTCACATACTTAAAAATATTGCAAACATAGGTAAATTACCTAATTCAACAACAACGGAACAGTTTGCGAGTTCATTTTTTTAAACAAAAAGAGAAGAAAATAAATAAAAATAAAGCGTTACTATAATAATTATGAATATACCGTATACAAATTAACCAGTTTGATTTTTTCTACACTAAAGATTGCCCTATGGAGCAGGACCAGCATGTTTCCAAGCATTCTTATCTATACTCTATACTATATATCTATACTAATATTATAAAGAGGAAAGATTTTTTTGTTTGTTTGTTTGTTTGTTTGTTTGTTTGTACCGAATAGGCTCCGAAACTACTGGACCGATTTAAAAAATTCTTTCACCAGTAGAAAGCTACATTATTCCTGAGTGACATAGGCTATTTTTTTATCCCGAAAACGGGTCCTGTGGGGTGGCCCACGGGAGAGAAGCCGCGGGGAACAGCTAGTCTTGAATACAACTTGTATGTCAGCTAATTTGTAATATGCTTGTTTACAAAGTGTGCTTTAATTATTGTTCGAAATTAGTTTTAATATCTCACATTATGTTATAGAATTGAACACAGTACCCCATGAAAGATGTGTGTACTTTCGCTAATCTATAAGATGGCTGATTTAACTTATCTTTATTTCTAGTATTACAATTGTGTCTATCACTAACTTTACTAAAGATATTTAAATTTTTCCTTACATACATAATATTTTCATAAATGAATTGGCAAGAAACTGTCATAATATTAATATTTTAAATAGCTCCCTAAGAGATTATCGGTGACTAAACTTATAAATGGCTCTCACAGCTCTCTTTTGCAATATAAATATTGATTCAATGTCAGCCGCCCGAGCCCACAGTAAAATACCGTATGACATAATGCTGTGAAAGTAACTAAAATAGACCAAACGCGCGGTCTCCACATCCGTCAACTGTCTTATCTTTCTAACAGCATAAGCAGCCGAGCTCAGCCGACCCGCAAGAGATGCTATGTGAGGCCCCCATTGCAATGTATCGTCCAAAGTCAAAAACTGTTTGATTTACATAGACCAGCTTTTTCCCATTCAATATGATGTCGCATTCGCTACTATTGACATTCGGCAATGTGAATCTAATACATTTGTTTTTTTTTTTCATTTAGTACCAAATTGTTTGTCGTGAAAGAAGTTTGGACCTGATGAATAGACTTATTCACATCATTAAGATTTTGTGACCGCCGATCTACTTTAAATATCAAAGATGTGTCATCAGCAAATAACACGATCTTCGGTTGATTTTGTAATAATTGGGGCAAATCGTTTATGTAAACTAAAAAAAGGAATGGATCCAATATAGAGCCTTGAGGAACGCCCATTGTCATTTCAGACCCTAGTGAGTTTACGCCGTTTACCTGAACTTTAAATTGTCTGGCATTCAAATATGATTTAAGTAACTCAAGGGCCGTATGTCTGACCCCATAGTGCTCGAGTTTCAACAATAGTGTCTCATGGTTAACGCAATCGAACGCTTTCGAGAGGTCGCAAAAGATTCCAATGGCGTCTTGTGCTTCTTTCCAAGCGTTAAAGATGTTCTTTATTAGGGTGACACCAGCATCAGTTGTGCAAAGTTGTTGTTTTGTTTCACCCTTTAGTGAAACGTACTGTTGATCATGCAAGATGGAATGTTTGTTAAAATGACGCAACAATTGGTTGAGCATAAACTTTTCGAAGACTTTACTGAGAACCGGCAGAATTGACACTGGCCTATAATTATTGGCTTCTTTGCTATCCCCGGATTTAAACAATGGAACTACTTTACTGTGTTTCATAAGGTCCGAAAAAACTCCTTGATCTATACTAGTGTTAAATATGAAAGCTAAATAGGACGCAATAGTTTCAATGATTGATAGTCCCCAAAGATCTTCTGTTGATTTAATTTTAAGATCTTTAAAAACTTTTAAAATAGCCTGGGGGTTTGTATGTTGAAACTTAAACTCCGAAGGGCTCCGGTTCCGTACCATTATCGCAAAAAACGGCAAAAAATCACGTATGTTGTATGGGAGCCCTACTTAAATATTTATTTTATTCTGTTTTTAGAATTTGTTGTTATAGCGGCAACAAAAATACATTATCTGTGAAAATTTCGACTATCTAGCTGTCACGGTTCGTGAGATACAGCCTGGTGACAGACAGACAGACAACGGACCGTGGACTCTTAGTAATAAGGTCCCTTTGGTTTAGTATGTTTAAATATGAATGGTAAAAGAAAATCTTTAGTACTAATAAAAAACCCGAGGCAAGGTTTAAATTTTCAAGCTAGCTTCGTGCGCTTTTGCGTTTCAAATTCTCTAGAATCTTTGCATTGAAGCAAAGAAGCTGAAGCTGTTCTGCATATGTCGACAACGGCAACGTAATCAATCTGAGTTGAAATAATTTTCAAGCTCACTTCGCTCGTTCTTTCAATCAACATTTTTTTATAAATCATCGTACCAAAGTGTTTTAATTTTTCTTGGTATTGGGTTGCTATAACTTCATGAGCCGGGGCACCCAGTCTAGGCCAAATTCTTACCCGAACACCGCGAGTGTAAGAATTTCGCATAACTTCCTTACTCTTTTCGGACAGCCTCTAACATGCTTATTAAGACTGTGTTACTGGCGATCTCTTATTCATACACAATCGGGATCGGCATTAAAACACTCCAGAAAACGATAAATATAAAATATTAATTTTGTGGGCAAGCACAGGCACCGACTGGACAGGATGGGGGCGCTTATTAAAAGTTAACGTGGGGCAGTCAGAACTCTAAGTCAGGCCCTGCCTATCAGAGGTGAGGTGCTATATTTTTTTAATCTTACATCAGTGGCTCTCTCTTTTATGCGTCGACTCGGCTACATCGGCCATCGCATCTTAGGAGTTCTTGCAACTTTTTGAACTTCGTCTTCTTAATATTTGGTTCGTTTTCTTTTTTGTTCTAATACAGCTGGTACGATAGCGGTGATAAGGGCTCGACGAATAATGTCATTGATGCTGGCGTGCCGTGCTATGCGTCCTGCGCTCTTGCAACAAGACAGGCCATGATGCCCAAGACTGCCGATAGCTCACCACATTGGCACCGATGTGGAGCAACACAAGGTGCGCCTAAGCGTAGACAGGTTGGGAGCCGAAACGAAGAGTCATCCATCATAGTGCCTATGGTGGATGACGGGTGTGCTTGAAGCCACAAACTCGACTCCCATTCTAGGCTTCTAGGCCCAGCGGTTTTGGCTGCGCGTTAATCGATTAGTTAGTCAGTCAGCTTCTTCTTAGTTTAGTATAGTTTCGACGGGCTTTTTCCGCAACTCCACGACTAAGCGCGTGTTTTGCTTACGGGTGGGATTCAATTAAATCATTCGATCCACTCCACCTCCTCGAGGAAGGCCAGCAGCATCCTGATGTTGCCGACTATCTCCTTTAGGGTACCTGGGTCACCGAATTATTTAGCCATGTAACTAGCGATTACAGGGCAGCTTATAGGAGCAGGTGTGCTGCTGTCTTATCTTCCACCATGCATGCTCTGCAGAGTGGGCTGTCCGTGATTCCTATGACAAAAAGGTGCTTATAAAGGTCGCGTGTCCAGTCGTTACGACTGTGACTGCACGCAACTGTGGCTTAGTTAGTCGTAGGGCGTTTTACGTGAAACGGCCGTCAATGGAGGGCAGTGCCTCCTTGGCCTGCCTACATTCGCTATGATCAATCTATAGCTTGCTGTGTTGATCCCTGGTGCGTTTCCTTACCAGACAACAGGTACCCGAAGGGTAAAGGCACGATGGTGGTGCCACACTAGAGCCCCTTCGGGCGAGTTCATCCGGAGCATCGTTTCCTCGAGGAGTCCAAGCATAGCCTCGAGCGCTGCGGTTGGGGTAGTCCTCATGCAGCCCGATGTCGCCATGCAGGTCAGTCTCGGCATTCGCTGTAGCTTGTTCACAGCTGTAGTGAGTTTAGCGCGAGGCCATCTAACCACGGACCCATAGGTGTTCATGGGTCGAATCACCGCGCTGTACAGCCAGAGTATAATTTTGGAGGATAGGCCCCACTTCTTACATTCATTTTTTTTGGCACGGAATTCATCCAATGACTTCTTTCGCGTGTCAGACTTTTACTGACTAAAACCCTCCCGTGTTCCTTCAGTTGCTTGAGCAAGGGCCGCGATAACTCTTTTTCAAATTTATCCGCGACCTAGACTGACATCGGCCCTAGCGGTCCCCGTCAGTTTTTGCTGACATCTCTATGAGGCGCGCGTGAAACACTACGCGCCGTCAACTCGGGCCTGGTCCTTATCGGACGGTGAGCTACCCATTACTCGCTAGTTACTAGTTTAGTTGTTAATCGATTTCTCCGACGCTTTCAATACCGTCAATCACGATGTCCTTTTATCTATCCTTTCTTATCTTATGGTCTCTCACGAGGTACGGGAATGGTTTTACTCTTATCTTCGGGGGCGTCAGCAGTCAGTTTGTGCTGGAGACTCTTCTTCGGGGTGGTGCGACCTTGAAGCTGGCGTCCCACAAAGCGGTATTTTATCTCCTCTTCTGTTCTCCATTTTCATAAATCTTATAACCACCGAACTTCAGTGTGCGTATCATCTGTACGCTGACGATCTACAGCTCTACTGTCAGGCAGGTGTTGACAACTTATCGGATGCGATCGAGGGGCTTAACCGTGCATTAATTGCGATTAAAAGTTGGTCAGACCGATTCGGAGTAGCGGTTAACCCTGCTATCATAGTTGGGAGCCCGTACAGCTTGAGAAAGCTCGATGGTTTAACTGTTCCGCCCATAATATTTAACAACGTAGTAATCCCGTTTAGCTCCGAGGTTAAGGATCTTGGTCTGCTCGTCGACACTTGCCTCGACTGGCGCAAGCAAGTAACGAGTGTCAGCCAAAAGGTCATCGGAACGTTGCGTTCGCTTTATCGACTGAAGAATCTTCTCCCAGCTCACATAAAGGCCATGCTTGTACAGTCCCTTATCTTTTCCATAATTGACTATGGCGATGTGTGCTACTATGACCTGAGTGCAGATTTACTCAATAAACTTGACCGCCCTTTAAATAACTGCATTCGATTTGTCTTCAACCTCCGTAAGTATGATCATGTATCCGCACATCGAACACTTTTAAAATGGTTACCTATTCGTCAGCGTAGAGTGCTGAGGGCCTTGACTACCATGTTTTCTTTTATTGATAAACCCACTTCTCCTTCTTATCTGACTTCACATGTCCAATTCCTTTGTTCTGCCCACAGTAAAAATCTTCGCTCCACCAATAATCGTCTTCTACAATGTCCCTCTCACTGCTCTGGGTTTATCCATTCCTTCTTTGTCCAGGCGATTTCCCTTTGGAATGCGCTACCTCAGAACATCAGGATGGCAACCAGTCGGTTGTCTTACAAATCGAAGGCACGCGAGCACATTCGCAAGAAGTTTGCAGAATCATCACATAGTTAATTTGTTGGATTCGGTTTCTCAATAGTATTATTTATATGTATGTATGTATCTAAGTATATATTTGTATATAATATATATATATATTAAATTGTTTTATTTACATTTCTTTTCTCTACTTGTTTTTCCATTAAGTTGCACCTGCCATATTTTATCTCTGCACCACCCTAAGGTCGACTGGTAGAAAATGCCTAAGGCATTAAGTTCGCCTTTGTACTTGTGCATAAAGTTTTATAAATAAATAAATAAAATACTCGCCGTCCACAAGCCCGCGCGGCTTGGGGCGTGAGGGCGTCTCCGTTGCGTCTCCCTCATGCGTTCTGGCTCCTCCTTCGCGAGAATTGCTGATTCGCAGAAGGAGGTGACAGGTCCCCATACCCTCTCGCTCCGTACCATGACCTGAACCAGGGCTCGACGCGAGAGGTTGCCACCGCCGATCGCCTCCACGAGGACACGGCGTTGCTCCGCCCAAGCAGGGCAGACCTCCGCCGTACCCACTTCTTACCTATCATTTTCTTGCATTGCCAAAAGCTGATACAGGCCCTGTCTAACTTATCTAAATGACGGCTTCAGTTCAAATTACTGTCAAGGATGACGCCCAAATACTTGACCTCGTTGGAAAGCTGGAGCTCTGTATTGAACAGCTTAGGCAGGCGGAAGGGGCCCAGTCCCCTTTTCTGATGAATATAACCAATTCAGTTTTAGTGGGGTTTACTGATAGATCATTCTCCCTGCACCATCGGTCCACTATACGTAGAGCTTGCTGAGTAAGGTTGCAGATTGTTTCAGTCACCTTCCCAGGTACGAAAAACCGCGAGGTCGTCTGTATAACTTATTGTATAGTAACGGTGTTCCGTGTGTGTGTGATGAGGTCGTTAATTACCAGATTCCTTAGAAGGGGGGAAAGCACCCCTGGCTATCGTACCCTATCGTATCGTGCCAGCTGCTGCTCTCCCTCTAGAAGAACTACTCGTTTGTTTAGCGTGTTAATGATCCAGTCAAACAGCACTTGCTCTACGCCATGTTTGGAGAGGGCAGCACAGATGCTGGAGAAATTAGCCTTGTCGAAAGCACCTTCGGTGTCTATGAAAGTGCCCAGTTTCTTCTTTTATATATATAGAAGACTAGCTTTTCCGCGCGGCTTCGCTCCCGTGGACCAACCCACAGGACCTGTTTTCGAGATATAAAATAGCCTATGTCACTCAGGAATAATGTAGTTATCGATTGTTGAAATAATTTTTTAAATCGGTCCAGTAGTTTCGGAGCCTATTCGGTACAAAGAAACAAAAAAATCTATCCTCTTTATAATATTAGTATAGAAGTATAGAATCAAAGTATAGAATGAAAATTATTTTTACAAAAACACAGCTCCAAATTCCAATCGAATCCATGGATTTTATTATACTGACAAAGGTATGAAGAAACAATACCATGAACGGAACAAAATTATATCAACTTAGAAAAACAAAATGCGAAACGAACGTTACGAACGCATTATTTAATTTATTATGTTGGTACAACGTACTGCTTTCATAAATGGTTTTAGATAATAACGCTAGATGGCGGTAGTATTACGACAACTTCCTTTTAAATGAAAACTTTTTCCATCTTTTAATATAAATATTTACTAAACGCTTGTGTTTAAAACAATCATTTAGATAAATATGATATTGATTTTTTATATGTTATTTTCATAAACTCTATATATTAGATAAACTCTTTAAATATTTTTTTTGTTACGGAAGAGAAACTTGAGTTAAGATTTTTACGCCATCGCGCTGCGTTCAACCAACCAACAAGCATCTGTCTGTGTCTTGGATTCGGATCGATGTTCGGGCCTTTATTGCGAAGAAGCATACTTCAAGGTTCAGCATCACGAACTTGGAATTGTCTAACTAATTTCACTCAACTACTTTGGTGTAAATTGAAGTATTTACGTGAACTGAGGGTAAGTTAAAATATATGTGATTTATTATCAACGCGTACTTAGGGCTCCAGCGGAGTCGTAGAGAAACCAACATGGCGCCAGCATGTAAAATGTAAATAACTTGTGACATTTATTGCAATGTCTACATGGGCATTTAGTTATTTGAACTATTGTTTCGTACACACAGTTTTGTAGTGATATGTGAATGGGTTATAATTTTCATACTTTTGGGCACTGGGCACCATTTTTTGCAAAGTTATTGCAGACACGATAGATACATGCTAAAGTAGTTGCAAGCGTCGCAGCTGCGGTATGTACATTTAGTCAACTGGTATTATAGAGTCAAGGCTTAGTTAAGTTAGTTATTTTAAACCTAGAACTTATTGATATCGTTGATAATTTGGTAGACATTGATGACTTTATTTCAAGGCCACACCAATCAATACCAAAATATGTACAAAATTAATGTGATAAGTAATTACTATTATTAGGTACATAATATTCCTTATCAATTATCATTAAAGGTGTGGATATATTTTCTGCAATAGATGTTATACATCAAGAAAGCATTTATGATGGAAGTCTCTAGCACTAATAAAACTGTATCATGTTATCATTCATACCAATTTCATAAAATGTTCTATTTAAATTGACATACTGCTTTGCTCGCCCTCTAGTGACTCAATTTGGGCTGTTTTCAATCTGTTGTCTAATCAATCATAAATTTAGGTTTTAAGAAACTCAGTTCTGGCAGTATCTAAACATGTTAGCGAGCTTTGATTTTAGAATTCTATGTTATCATCTTTTCTTCAACAATTGCTTATATTCAAAGTGCATGCCAGTGTGAAGTTGTAAATTTCCACTACGCACCTTGACTTATTGTCAATGGTTAAAAAAGTTTATGTTTTTCAGCTTAAACCGCTCGGATACGAGTATTTGGTATCTGTGTTATGGTAAGTGGAAGTACAAATGTACTTTCCTAAAGTGTGACTGCCAAAAATAATACCAAACAAGTAAATTGTTATAAATTGTGTTATTTTTGACAGACACACATTGTTCAGCATGTTTTGTTATTAAATGGAATGGCTTGATGCAATAGTAAACGAGACTTATAAGGGTTCTGCTATGAAAGAATATTTTTGTGTAGTTCAATATATATAGTGCCTTATGATCCTCCCTATGCACAATTCTTTCACAGTAGATGGTTTCTTACTGATTGTTTTAAATGAATGTATACCACCAATGATAAGAACCACTGTTACCACATTAATAAGTATTCGCCGATCCTCCAGGCAATCAATTGAATGTTCCTGTCATTAAAATGATCTTAATGAAATAACTTTAGTATTGGGATATCAAAACACTTAAAAAAATTCCATTTAATCAATCATATATTAAAAATATCATGTTCACAACACCTTTTTTAACAACAGACGTCATAAATAAACATTAATATCATTATAATAGTGCAATCATATAGTAGGTCAAGCTGGAAAGAGAAAAAATTTCATAAACAAGAATCTTGTAATTCTAAAAGTGTAGCCTTTTTGCAATCTAGCCCTTTTGAAGATCTACTTAGACTGAAATAATATAATAACTTTTTAATATTTACACCTGCCTTTTACTTTGCCATGTCGGCTTACTAATAAAAACTTTACTGTAAATTCTCATAAAACTAAACATATCTACATCTAAGATTAATTATAATAATTTTCCTATTGAATATTTAAACTTGTGATTGTTATAGTAGTACTTACAAAAGTGTGCAATAACTTGTTGTTAATTACCAATTAATTAGCAACAAACAGTACCTGCTTACACAGCAAACAGCAACAGCCATGCTTATGGTACAAGCACCAACTAGTATTCCAGCTGCCAGTAATGTTAACATTTTTAGCTTGGCAGTCCACAGCTTGCTATTTCTATATAATTGCTGAACTGTCTATGAGCAAAGTTTATTTTGTAAATAAGTTGTAATATGCTGGAAATGCTAATATTTCTATTTATCTGGAATTGGTTGTACATAATGAGGAGGAAGCATGTTGTTCACCAGACAGAACTAGTATGAGCAGACTGGGCCATATGCATACACAAAATTTTCAAACCCTGTAACTTGTAACAAACACATAACTTATAAACTAACTATTTACATTATACATCTGTCATACTGGTGACGTTTCACAAGTTGGTTCACTCCTCGGCGTGGTGGTTCATATATAATGGTGGCGTGTCCCGTTTCCAGATGCCGCGCACACGTAGGAAGCACTACTCGTCGCACTCCAGGTCGCGGTCCCGGTCATACGAGGCGAAGCGCCGTCGTCTCGACGATGGATCCACAGAGGGATCCTACAGAAAGCGGAGTCGCAGCCGGGGGGGTGGAGATAGAGAAAGGTCAGTTGAATTTGTTTAACTATTAAGTAGTCATATAGTATGTAGTTAATTGATGGCACTTGAAGCTTTGGTAAGACAAAACAAAGGAGAATACTTAACCTATTTTATTGGAGCCCTCAATCAGTCATGACTTGAGTCATCTTTGAATAGTCTACCTCGAGAAATATTTACTTCAATAATTACCTGCTGTTGTTAGGATCAATATGCTATTATAATGGTGTATGTGACTGAGCCAAAAATAGGTCAATCAACAGTCTGATAATTTTCATAAAGTAAGATTTTATAAATGTTAATGAGCGCATAATAATATTATACCGTTTTACCAGCTGTGGCCTTGTTGATCATTTAGTTAGATGTAGATAGTTCTGGAGTTACTCATTCAAACACTTTATATTCACCATGTCTAAGGCCTAGTGTTTTGATCCCTAGTTAATTCAACCAATGATTTTAAATATAAAACGCGTTTATTCATAAATTTTTAGAAAAATCTGGCCAAGTGCAAGTTGACCTCGCGCACGAAGAGTTCCGTACCATTATCGCAAAAAACGGCAAAAAAAAACACGTTTGTTGTATGGGAGCCCCACTTAAATATTTATTTTATTCTGTTTTTAGTATTTGTTGTTATAGCGGCAATAGAAATACATCATTTGTAAAAATTTTAACTGTATAGTTATCACGGTTCATGAGATACAGCCTGGTGACAGACAGACGGACCGCTGACTCTTAGTAATAGGGTCCCGTTAATATCCTTTGGGTACGGAACCCTAAAAACGGTCAAATAATTAAATTTATATAAACATTTTATAGGCTAACAATTAATTTTAACGAAATTTGGCACTATTGGTTAGCTTATTTAACAATTGTTTGAGTTAACTATGGATAAAAAACTGGTCCTAAGGTCCAGTGGCACCACAAATGGTCAAATAAGTTGAAGTTAATTATTTGACCATTGGTTAGACTAAAAATCACATCACACTAATATTATCAGGGCGAAAGTCTGTGAGTGTGTATGTTTGTTACTTCTTCACGCACAAACGGCTGGACGAATCTGGATGGAATTTTGCACAGAGATAGATTATAATCAGGAATAGCACATAGGAATCTTTTTATCCCGGGAATATGTTCCTTTAGGATAATTTTCGACTTCCACGCGAGCGAAGCCGCTGGCAGAAGGTTGTTGATAAATAAATGCGTTTTACCGAAATTTTTAAAAACATTGGTTAGCATATCTAACCATTGTTTGAGTTAACTGTGGATCAAAAAACTGGGCCTAAGACTACTCAAGAGTTTAACTAAGCAAAGCAATTTGCTTTCAATTGAGGCAAAGGTCTACTCAAGAGTTTTATCTAAGCAAAGCAATTTGCTTTCAATTGAGGCAAAGGTCTACTCAAGAGTTTATCTAAGCAAAGCAATTTGCTTTCAATTGACGCAAAGGTCTACTCAAGAGTTTATCTAAGCAAAGCAATTTGCTTTCAATTGACGCAAAGGTCTACTCAAGTGTTTATCTAAGCAAAGCAATTTGCTTTCAATTGAGGCAAAGATATGTATTGTAGCTACTAATTATCTACCTTGGCTACCAAGCTGCAAATAATTCACAGTAAATACAACATGATTTGATTACATTTATTACTTTGTGCAGGAGCAAATTATCGCCCACACTGAAAGCGCCCTTATCCCAAACTTAAAAATATCATGATATGCAAATAAGTATCACTAAAATTAATATTTTCTCAGATATTTCAAGAAATGGTCTAATATAACTAGCCTGTATTATGTCCCGCTGCAGACCAATGCCTCACTCTGCTCTGTCCACACAGTATCTATTTAATGGTACTTTTAGGAAATTTCGCATCCAACGTGCGCACATCATGTCCCATCCAATAAAAAATAATACACGTGTCTATAATCCGCTATTTCAGCCAGTGGGAGACCTCCTTTTACTAGAACCTAAGAGCTCTACCTTATTAAGACGCCATGGCAACGTCGCCAGCGGCGCAGGCCTAGCTACTTCTGGCATCCGAAGGTCGCCAAGTGGAGTAGCCATGGTGCCTCGACAGTCAGTTTGTTTACGTCGTCAGGAATGGATGTTGAAGAAATCGCACTTCTTTATTATCTACGTCGCAGAAAAATGGAAAGCGAAAATAAACTATGGGTTCATCCTACTCATTATTTACAACATCAACAACTATATTCCGAGCGAGCGTCCAAAATGGCGGCTGACTGGCGACTGAGTGAGTGAGGTGCAGTTTACACGTGTACATTATAGTGGCAACGTCGCCAAGCCGCCAGAGTATCCAGAAGCCACATAGGGCGCTGTAGCTTGTGACCACGCTTCCAATTTGGCGACATTGCCAAACCGTCGCCAAGTGAGATAGGTACCATACATTTCAATATTAACTGCTTGGATACGTAGCCGGCGACGTCGCCATGGCGTCTTAATGAGGTCTAAGCTTCTCGAAAGATTTCTGGTACTAAATTTTAATATGTGCATAATTCAAAATCGTCATAGAGAACATTCGAGATTCGTTTATATAAATAACCCAACTTCCTCATGTTATTTTCATTGGTAAAATGATATTAATAATAAAAAATCATGTATAATGTTATGGGCAAGTATTTCTAGTGCTTCCTAGTACATATTTTCAACTAATGACCATTATGTTACTGATATATTATTGTTATAATAATAGGCATACATAACCAAACATTTATGTTCTGCATTCGCTTTAATAATCAGAAGATAAATCACTGATTAAAATTACTTTGTACAAAACAGGGGCTTAGATCTTTGCCGAGCGTCGTTTTACACCTAAATGAGGTCTGTACAAAGTAATTAGTTATCAAGAGTTATTCTTAAATGCATTATTTATCTAGAATTCTGATAAAGCATAGTTTATAATCTACCTGAGGCAATTTTAATCTTGGCAAGTAGCGACATCTATTGGTCGAGCTTAGTTTCAGTTAGCTATCGACTTGCCTTGGGCTCTACAGTTTATCGCTACTCATCGCTAGGTGGCGCTAGCTGACCCATAAATTGTTATTCATGAAGTAATGTAACGGCTTGAATAAAACAATGTAGGTACGAATATTGGTGTTACATTAGGAGTATTAATTTTTATTAGTAAAGTCGTTACAATCTTAGAAGTTGGCATTGACAGCTATAAAAATAGGTTATATAACTAAGTTAAACTTTATGCTCACGAATGAAATTCGACTCGTTGTTATGGTGTATGGGTAACGTGACCATACGTCCCGGTTTGGGCGGGACAGTCCCGGTTTCAGGCAGTCTGTCCCGTTGTCCTCAGCGAAGCCAACATAGTCCCGGTTTTGCAAGCAGACCCAACGATTTTTCCTAAATGAAAAAAATATGGACCAGTGATAAAACACAGTTAAGTGTCGCAGTACTGAAAGCTATTCTGATAACAAAAATAAATATAAATAAATCATGTGTAAAAAAATATTTATAAAAAAAATTGTTCAGCCGTCGAATACAAAAATACGACTTATAAGTCACGCCACTACAGGGGGCTTAGTTAGTAAGTCATGCCAACTTAACTATTTTGTGTTTAGAGCTTTGATTATTTTGTTTAATTGTATCTTCTATACTAAAATACTTGTAAAATAATATCATCATCATCTGCCTGCCCTTATCCCATGTTACTTGGGGTCGGCGCAACACGTTTGCTTCTTCCATACCGTTCTATCCCCCGTCATGTTATTACTGACTCCCTTGTAAAATAATATAAACTTTTTATTAATTATATATTTCCGCAGATGTGTCCCGGTCTGACAAAATAAATAAATGGTCACGTTATGTATGGGTAACATAGTAATTAATTAGAATTATGAATTTGAGTTTTCGTAGACGTTCATACAAAGTTATCGCGGCAGGTAAAATGATAAACTTCATCGGACTTCTTAGATTGTCACGATTTTCCGCAGAATTTAGTTGTCTTGTGAAATAGTGTAGTAACTGTAGTTTATTGCGCAAGTTCCTGTATTTTTCCAGGTATTTCTGATTTTCAGTATTGTATAAGTATTGTCTATTATTAATCGAGTTAATGGTCGCTGTACTTTAGAGAATCCGTTTTCCTTATGGTTTTAATAATGCGCAGTCCGTTTTGAATTTAGACTAAATAATATAATACCACTAATTTTGCTACAGCAATTTCCTTATGTCTTATACTATGTTATTGTAGATAGTTACAGCAGACTCTGGCAAATGATTCAGTTATAAAAAAAAACTACTTTCCTTCGGCTGTTGGATAAAATGTGCTTACCTCACTACCTGTCTTTTGGATTAGACTAACACATTTTTTGTGGCCACTGTAAATAAAATCTTAGCACCAAATTTTTCAAACGGTTTTTGTCAACTGATATCTACAGCTTAAGAACTAGAAAGATCGGAATCATAATCTAAATCAATCTATGTAGTAGGTAGTTGCCACACAATTTGTCAGAATATGAATTCGAGCAACATTCTATCAAATTATTAAATGAATCGTCTACAATAAGTTATTGGTAACATCTTTATTAAGACGCAGATTCCCTTGAGTAGCTGATTTTAAAATCAGAATCACGTCTAAATGGCTAGTCGTATTTTTTTGGAAAAAATATATGTATCATTAGACCATTTTCTTTGATCTGAGCAAATTTTGAGTTTTATTCGTATAACATAGTGTAATTAATTTGTAAAGTTATGTCTAAAACGGACAAAAACACGACAATCGCACCAAAACCGCTGGGCGTATTTTAATGAAATCAACACCATCTCAAAGACAATTTAATTATCTACATTTTGATCTGAGGCTTTTTTTTTTAAGTCATAGAATAATAAGGAAAGTACAAAATCTTCTAAATTTTGCGTCGCGCGGGTGTGAAACGTGTTCGCGTTTTGTTCCCTCAAGGTCGTTGGCGTTAGTCGTCGTCTTAACTGAACAAGCCGCCATCGTTCAAAGAAATCTTGCTTCAAAGTCAACGTACTCAACAGCTTTAGCAAGACTGAAGCTACACGTCTTGCTTATTACGGTGTGGTATGGACTCGTGTCACTTGTTCGGCCATTACGCCTAACTCTCTATCATTACCTGTTTCCAATCTGGTTCAACGCTAAAGCTGGCAATATCGTGAGATGAATAGCAGGCAGCGAAAACTGTACATACCGTTTTCCAGATTACGGGTATACACATAACCAGCTCAACTTTTTATACTTTTCATAACACGGAAGTTATTATCAAATATATATCCCTTCTCCCACTGCACTATCTGTAATCCTTGACGATGTACGATGTGCACAAACATGCAGCAATTATAATATTGTTTCGAAACCGTCACAATATCGTGCCGATAGATTGGAAGGTGTAGGTATTGTGCTTAGGTGGGCTTAGAATTCTACCTCTTCTTATGTGCAAAGGAATCACCGTAAGGATACGTATATTCGAATGTATTATAAGATGGTCTTGACTTCTTGAGCGAACCTAACGGTGTCTCAAGGTACAGGTTAGTGTACGGTATCTGCAGATTAGGGCCCGCTGTAGGGGCATAAGTCATATTGTAGGGAGTCGTGCCAGGTGAATGAATCGACCCCGCTTCCAACCACTTCTGCCCCTTACGGGACCGCGCGCTGATGTAATTCTACTTGCTATCTCCGATCTTGTACGATTTTCCTTTGTGAATATGAAATAATGCTCACACTAATCTTGATAGGATCTTGAAATAAAGATTAAATATTATAAAACGTGTCATCAAGTCTGAATAGCCAAGCAGGTCGGGGTTCTAGGTAGTCACAAGAACTGGATTATGGATACTGGTTAACCATACAATATCACGTTCATATTGTTCAGTTAAAATAATTATTCGCGTACATCCATGTCTTTGTTCTTATTGTCAGCATAAATAAGAAATTATCTCGCCATTGCAATCTTGTTTCTTTATGTGTACAGAGATCATCCGAAGCGTCTGACGCAAGACCGCTCCGAAATTTATGTAGACGTGGCTTTACAGCGATAAATAAGTAATTTTACAGAGTTCCATAAAAAATGGTCTGTGTATGGTGCAATATCGAGTTGGCGGCGTCTTTTTGTTGGCGTCCGTCAGGAGGTGCCAATCAATTACTGCTTGATTAAGTATGTGGTTGTTGTCGTACAAATTGGCAGCGCAACCTATGGTACTGCTGTCACACGTGGCTGATTAACGTAACGGCCTTCCTGCCATGTGTGGCGTTTCGTGGGAACGCACTTGACTTTTATTTTCCTCTTTTCTTCATTTGGCCGCGCTAACATTGACATTCGTTTACCCTATTGACCAAGATTTACGTGCGAATTTGTATTAATGTATTTTCCATGTTTCTTTGTTCTTTATTATATTAAATAAAGCGTTTTATAATAATATTTGAACCGTACATGCATTATAAATTTTACAAAGTTAATGTACTGGTAGTAATTCAGTTCATAAATTGTGATCGGGTTACTAGATTACAAAAGTTACGAAATGTTTGTAAGTTTTTTTTGTGAATGTATGGATAGCTTGAAAAAAATACTGTAATATGACTTCATTGGACTGATTGAATTAATATATAATTGCAAATTAAATGCAGTCGGTTCTGACCGCTGCAAGCATTGCGCCGGAATCTAGTTGTTTTTACATTCTGGTAGCGTGTAGTTTTTTCATGCATTTTGGAACCGTCCAGTGTGTTGTACATTCTCATTGCCAATTTTAATAGCTGGTTCGAGTTGTGAAGTAACTTGAATTCCAACCCTAAATACACTTGGTTCCGCTTTCTTTAAATCTGTTTGATATAAACAGCATATTTTTAACTTGATTACTGTCAAACAGCATTTGTACTCTTCAAATATTATTTTGTATAAAATAAAATCTCAGAATACATATTAGCATGTCAAGCTGGCAATCCTATCCTAAGATAATGAATCAGAAACATGATGCACTCGTCTACATTGTTAAATGTTTACTTGTTCATCACGATTGCTGTTTATAAACAGAATATTGAACTGTCCATTGTAATGAGTTCTTATAGTTACTAGGTAAAGTGACATAATGTAACAAACATTGCACTTACAAGTTACATTTGTCCAAGAGGCCAGTGAACACGGCCCAAGTGTTCCGGATTTAAGAGCTGAAACATAATAACGAATTGAACACGAAGGACTATAAATTGATATTTTGCACAAAGGGCCGGCGACAGTAATTGCTGGTTTATCGGCAAATTGCGCATGTAGGTACGTTGTGTTGTACGTGTTGTGAAAATGATTTCTTTAATCGCACGTCCGACGCCTCAAGGATACTACGGCTAATGCCAAACTGTAATTTATAACAATCAGCACCTTTATATCGAATAATCGCAACCTATTGAATAAGCGTCGCACGATATTTTTTATTCGCTGTATACGTTAATGCTGATGTACTTACATGACTGTACGTGTTGATATGTTTTCATTTGCTGTCTTTCGCAACGGTTGTATGCCAAGGACCTCTGAAAGGTCGTTTACTAAAACGGTAATCTTTATTTTTTTATCTGTAAGCAAATAATGTATGATTTTGGTTTTCACTAAATGAAACCACGTCATCTCTTTGATTTCATTTGGGAATTCCTAAAGCTATTGCGCATAAGGCATCGGAACATCAATGTATCACAAGTTTATTGTCTTATTGTAACGTAAATCAGATCTGAATTTGCTATTGTTTTTGAAACAAGATTGCCTAACGAGGAAGCTTCCAAACGGCATTGTTATTTAGTGAAAAGTGCAACATCTCGTAAGCAATGGCCGGCGATTGCGTCCACGGCGGGCTCCAATTGTCGCAACTGGTGTTTCGTGTATAATTCAGGTGACAAATGCTAGCTTGGCGCGCGGGGTGTGGGGTGGGGGCGAGAGGCGTTGTTCTTGACACAGTAAGACTAGAAGTGCAGTAGGTAGGTGCAGCTGCGGCCCACGCTGAGCTTTTTGCAAGCTGCTAATACGACTATCCACAACCGGTCTCCGAGCTTTAAATGTGCTGCATTCTTGCCGTTCGGTAGCTTGTATTTTGTAAAGACAAAGCCGAATATGCCTAATATTAATGCTACCGTATAAGTATATTAAGGTACCGAAACTAATCATTGGTACGATGTACTTACAGCTAGCTCATTATACTAATCAGTAACTGTAATGTAACTATTTACCAACCCGGTCAAGTTCCTTGAGCATGATGATAACGTAGTGCATGTATTTAGGTTGAACAATCAACTGGGTATTAAATTAGATGGAAGCGAACATAATTTCAATAAAACCGCACCTAGATAGTATTAGGAATTGGCTTCGAATATAGCAATTTATAATATTTTTGATTTCTCCGCGTTCCCGGTACGGCACGCGGTGCGCGAGATTTATCTGGCGTGATCTGCGTAGATCTCGGCCAAGAAACGCTTTCCATGTCGCGAGGCGGAACGCCGCCGCCCGCCTGCGATTTATGCCTCGTATCGCCACGTCCGATATAATCCGATTGGGGATTTATGCCACTTGCCTGTTGCCCGTTCGTTACTCTGCGGTCCCTCCGCAAGTCCGCACCTTCGATTTCCTAGCCACCCGTTTTATTACTATACATTTATGGTCGATACATTTTTTGCACGCTTCAACTCAAAGATCACGAACTCTTAATGATCGATGTCTGAATCGGTGGCGGAAAAAACTATTGCTACTTCCTTAATAGGATACTTGCACGCTGTCCCATATTTTTTTGACACAAACACAAGGTAATATTCATTAAAGAAAATTATTTCCTTGCTAACGTATTGGATTATGATAGCGAGGTCGCATCTCATCATATCCTGTTAATTTAACAATAGCTCTCCGAACCGCGCATCGGCCTTGCGTCGTCTTTGGTTTGCGAGGGCTTTATCAGGGTCTTCTCTGACACGGCGCCTATACGTCTATTCTTTTATGACGGAAATTCATATGCATGTCATTTCGTCAATAGATTTTTGGCGTTGAGACAAGACTTCTATTCTAGTAAACAAAAGCAATCGTACACATAGATTATATTGGTAGGTAATACATTTGTTTTGTTATTGTGTTGTAAAATAAAAACTGCCACAGGCTCGGCGCTATATTATGTCTCCATACAATTTTCATTAATCTTGCATCCATCTGTGCGTTTGGTATCATGTCCCTTAACATCACATAACAAGATAACCAATACCACGGGGTCTCAGCGCTAAGAAATAAAATATGGTTCAAATAAATCTCACTAGATGACGTGATATGTACCGGTTTGTGAATTGTGGGTAAAATTAACATTTACTGGAATTGAACATAAAAATTGTATGTTCTTGTTTAATCGACTCTCATATGCACAAAATTATGGGATATTGGGCTCTTAATTCACATTTCAAAGATTATTTGAACGGATCATTTAAAATTAATGTCAATAGATGGCGCGATTTTAAATTTCTGAGGCTGTCCACTCGATTGTTTAAATTTGTATTGTAACACATTTTGGTGGAATGAAACAGTAAAAACGAGAAAAAAAAATACTATAAAACAAATCATCACTGTATTTAAAGAAATAAATATTCACGAACCGCGTAAACCCTTTACTTGCAAGTCGTTGCTAACACCATATATCTAGCCGTGGAACGGAACCGAACGCATTAGATGTACAATAAATTATCAGTTTAATCAGACTAAAAACGCTAGTAACGTCGGCACGGTTTCTTTGCATGGGATGAGGCATCTGTATGCTAGTATTATATTATCTGTACCAATACATTATATTTTTTTAATTTTTTCTGTTACGGCAGTCAGACTTCCTCCTGGACCACAATCTCGTAGCAATCCTACAATGTTAAAATTTAAAGCGCATTGCAATAATAAACTAACAAAGGCGCTTTGCTAGACTGCAACACAACAGCTTGTCCCTACGTATAGATAATCATAGTTGTGGTTTGTGTAGATGTCTTCATGAAGACGGTCATTTATTCCGGCTGGCGTTGTCGTCGGTTCTATTGTACTTGTACGAGCACATGTGACGGAATCAACGACCGTTTAGTGAGAGCTCGACGATTTATCACGCCACTCAAATGTATCTTTGACTGAGTAAAATTAAACCAGGCATTCGGAACATACTTTTCTAATTTTAGAATTACACACGTTGCCAAATTGAGAGTTTGGCCGATTGATTAATAAGACAATACCTTGTGTTATATCTCCTTAGTCATAAAATAAAAACATTCGTATGAAAGGCCGTGGTCATAAATACAGATTGTTATAAACAACATTTGAGCCAGCAAAGCGATCGCGTCGTTTATTAGACGTAGAATCCTATAAATCACTCATCTTGGGCCCTACTTGGACAGTTTGTAAATCATTCCTACGATAGCTACGACTTTATATTTATCCAAGACCATGTTTGTAATAACTAACGTTATTCGATCGACATAGTATTATATGATCGTTATGATGGACTGACGGCCACCAGACCCCGTTATTTTAGCGTGAAAAAGATGTCCTTTCGTTAGAGTTCCGCAAAAACTTTAGTGATGCGTCGTCGGCGTCGCAACGGTCAATACTTACGAACAATGATGCCATTGTCACGTCCGCGGAAATCGGCCCGGATAGACTCTAGTTGTAACGCTCTTTTCAATCGGTTTGGAGAAAATTGCGCACACGACGCCGCCAACCATGTAGCCGGCTAAACGTTCATTATGGTGACATAATGATAGGCTCTCTGGTGAATAGTCATTACGTAACACCACAGGAATAACAGTCCGTGGATGCCTAGTGCTACCTATTGGTTACGTGACAAATTTGTTTATACAAGACCGAATTATATTTTACAAATTCATTACTCCTTTAGCTTCGATCAATAATACACTAGATACACAATCTCATATAAAACTTCTCTTTAAAACTATCGCCAATTGTGTTTACGTAATTCTAAGAATTCTAGTTGAAAAAAATATATATTAATGCAAATTCAACCTTAAATGCAATGCTTGAAGTTACATTCACAACGCTTGTACAAAAAAAAATGACCATTCTTCGCTGCTCAACATACGTCAAAACAAATTTAATCTTACACGCATGTTTTAAAGTCTAAATTACAAAGTTCCAGAACATTAATTAATATTTGTTACAATAGTTGGCGCGTTGTCGACGCATACGTTGGTCAAAAAATCATAATATTTGTTAATTGATTCATATTTACTTTATTTAATTCGGTTTTTACTTTCTGAAAAACACTTTCTCGGTGTTACGGTGGTTATTTGCACAATTTTTTAATGCACACTGCGGCATTTTGACGTCTTAATGTTGGCTATGATTGGATCATACTAATTTGAAATAAGACCACAACCGTATTTGTGCTCTTATTTTTCGGCCCGATTTTGAAGCGCTTACCGGTCATCTAGTGAATTATTAATCAAAGCCCCTTAGTCCAGTCTCCAGTACCTAGAACGTGATATTCTTTTATAATTTTATATTGTAGAAAATATGTAGTCGTACGGCGGATTGGTAGAGCTCGAATGGAATTATTCTATCCTAGTGCGCACGAGTTGGATCATCGAAGAAATGCACAAAGTGCACCGTGACACGATACCTGGTCGTTGCTGGTTGCGAAGGAGCCGTTAGTCGCGTTTAGGTGCGGACAGGAGCGCGGGCCAGCCGGTGCGGGATCGATTAGTGAACCGGTCCCCACAGTACGTTGACTCCCGAGGGCCACTGTCTGTGCCTGCGGATGCGAATTATGCACCTCTCGCCATTGCGGCACTCCCCCCACCTTTACCCTAAACACGTAGAGTTTTGTACGTAGCACTCTGTTACGAAGAATTCTCTAGTGATGTCTATCTCTTTCTTTAGAAGTTGTAGAAACCCTGTATTAAACTTCATGATAACCTGCATTTCACAAGTGAACATGATGATTAATTAAAGGTGTTTTTCCTTGACGAAGACTAGTTGATTGAAGGTGCAGTAAACCACAACTAGTTTCACTCCATGGATGACGGGTTGTGCCGGTATCTCGTTGTTTTTTAACTACACATGTCCGCTTTTGCGTAATTGCTGGCAGGTGCGCCGGCGCAGCTCTGTCATTTGAGACAATTATAGGAAAACCCGTACCTTTTTTGCTCATGTAAGACACCGGTTTGATGCACCCAGTCAGTTCCACGAAACAACCCCGGAGGCTGTCGAAATCGCATTCGGAAAAAGAATTGATTGCAACATATTGTTACGAGCCTGTACTAACTAACCCTCTGCAGAGCAAAGGCTTTTTTGTTTTTTTTTTACCAGACTGCCGAAGGTGGGTAATGTGTTTTATCGGTCTATGTATGTATGTTCCTATGTGGCGTTCTGGAGACCAAACGCGTTGGCCTTTTTTTGATGATTCTTACGTCAATCGATTGACGATTCGTCTTAACCTTGCGAGTGTCACGGGCTACATTAAAATTGGAAAATATAAAAATGGCGGATTTTGGGTGCCATATTCTGCGGGCCTAATTTATTTTTTCTTCCAAACCCATCGTGTGGGGTATTTATATAAAGGGTTTTAAGAGGTGATTTCAAAAATATATAACACTTGATTTTTATTATTGTTTTGGTTCCGAAATAATGAGTGATTTTATTGTTTTTTAGTAAAATAAATAATAATATGCCTTAATAACAATTTTGAGGTTTTCCTTTTAAATGTACCTAATCGAAAAAAAACTAAAAAGATATAAATAAAATAGGTAATTCAAAAAATCTAAAACCCGACTGCTCAAGAAGCGAACTAAAAAGACGTTAACAAGAAGAAAATCATCGATTATGTATCCTCCGACTGCAAAGCATTTTCCCCGCTCTGGGTGAAGCGGACCAGCTCTTCCCTTTTCCTTCTTTTCCCAGTCTTATTATATTAAAATACATTAATTACAAAACAAAAAACTGAAATTGTGACAAGCTAAGGCATATGATCATAGAACAAGAAATAATTAAAAGCGCATTTAAAATAAGTTGCCGAGGTATCAGATACACCAAGACAGAAATGTCTTTGTAAACCTTTTAACATACCTGACCTACCTACTCGTTGTTGCTAAAGCGCATAGACTATGAGTTTGTTTACTACCATTGTTATTGGAAGTCCAAGAACAGGATACACGTAACGAATGCCACATTATTGACATCAATCATATATTGTTTAGCTGGTACCAAGTAAACTGGTATAGGGTAAACAAGAAGTAGTCGGTGCTGATTAAAATGATAAAGCTGTCTGGCATCGTCCTGTCCTGGTTGTAGTGTAAGGGCCTAGCGGGGAGCCGGGGTGCGGGGAGCGTCTCCGGGCGTCGAACCCGCGTGGGTCGGGGGTCAGCGGCGCGACACGCGTTCATTAGTGCATTCGTGCGCCCGCGCAGCCCTCCCTGTACAAGTTACAATATGTGCACTTACTTGCATGCCAGTATGCATTTCTTAGAATATTGACACGCGACTCCATCCACTATCTTTGTTCATACCACCCGGACCGTGAGGTATCTCGTTGCGTGTACCTCCCTAAACATAATATTATGTCGTCTTAGAAAATGACTGACTGTTTGGTATTATTCACATAAAGGTCGTTCAGCTGATGTTGACGAAGGTCCCATCGCGGAAGCCGTAAATTTTTATTTTCCGTCCTGTACAAACTCAAGCAATATTTAAAAGCTGTAAAACGTCGAATATTTTCATAAATAGTGTCCTTTGATATGTTTACTTTTGCTTTAATGTGCAATTTACGAACCCGGCCCGGTTAATTCGTCATTTCTTTGTCGAGTACGCACCTATTGTTGAATTAAAGGTTTTTGCGAGGACATTGCGCTTCTCAGGGCCAACGCGAAGTTTATTGTGGTTTTATGTTTTCCGTAGAATTCGTACGCACTTAGGCCTTTGTCAGTAAATAAACCCGGCTGTTCACCCAGTACTTGTTTTTTTGATTAATGCCTACCCGTTCGCCTACACTAGATTCTTTAAATTTTAAACTTTCCATTTCATTTTACAATATAATATGTCTAGAAGACTTATTTTGACTGGCGAGTGGCGACCATGATAATGAAAGGCTTTTGCAAATTGATATTGAGCTCATTTATCTAATTCGTAGTGGTAGACATATGCAATGAATTGTATGAGTCAATCGAGAAAGTAAACCAGTAAGCATTGTTCCGAGTGGATGCGCGTTGTACAGAGTGCGTGGGCACAGGCAGCGGCGCGAATTAAAGCAGCTCTCTATTCATTACTCATCGTTATTGCTATCGCCATTTTGGAAGACGAAAGCGAGTGTAGGCTTTAACTCATGTTCTATGAAGCCGACTAATTAATTTTATTTTGAGATAAAAGGGTGGCTTTTTTATATATTCCCAACACGGTCACTACTCACTCCACACGAGTGACTTTTCATAAATTGATTCACGCTCGATGAACGCTTATTTGAGCGTACTGGGGCTTCTAATTTTAATAGTTGCGCATTTATAGATATGTGCGTTGTATTGAACAACAGATATGCTTCGTTTGCAGGAATAAGCTGTACTTTGAATAGAAATAATAGCTTTATTATTAGTTGGTCCATAAATGACATTATGAAAGGTGTACTGAAATAATCTAAGTGACCTTTTACGAAATCTACGGGTTGGAAAGAAAGAAATAAAATATTTTAAAGTCTGCTGGTTTATACATATTAAACATAGCATCATCTAAGCAATACACATCAGCAGCAGCATCATTTAATGTCGTGGTGGCTCAGTGGCTCAGACCCCGCCTCTCGTGATTGAGGCCGTGGGTTCAAGTCCGGGCAAGTACGAATGTGACTTTTCAAAATTCATATGTACTTTCTAAGTTTATTTTAGACATCACAGGCAACGGTGAAGGAAAACATCGTGAGGCAACCTGGACTTATATATTTAACTAGCTGCTTCGCGCGGCTTCGCTCCCGTGGGCCACCCCACAAGACCCATTTTCGGGTTTAAAAAGTAGCCTATGTTACTCAGGAATAACGTAGCTTTCTATCGGTGAAAGAATTTTTTAAATCGGTCCAGTAGTTTCGGAGCCTATTCGGTACAAACAAAAAAATCTTTCCTCTTTATAATATTATTATAGTATAGATGTAAGTCTGAAATAGCTAAGTCAGAGGCCTGTGGGGTTCCCAGAGACGGTTTTATTAACTCTGACACCAGAGATGGCTACATCCTCACGAAAAAGAAGATCTAAGCAAAAACTTTATCAAAGTGAAGGAAAAGATACATGCTTTCTGGTTTTCTTGATGCATGATTTCGGAAGGGGCAGGTGGCAAATCAAAACATTAACCCAACATATCCCAGCGGCTTATAAAATACCAAAAGCGTTGACTTTGCTAGCCCCTTTTGGAAGTTGCATCAGTGCGTGTCGATCCAGGAAAGGAGGGTTCAAATGTAAATTGATCAGTCATTCGAAATACCAACGAATGCAGCCAAAGGACTGAACATTCGCTCGGTGCTCTATATTTTGTGATATATGGAGACAACGCCGAAGAAGTAAAATTTATGTAGTTAGGTACCTAATTAGTATACTCACGTACTGCACTTGGTATTTGGTTAAGATTATGGCTTTTAAAACGTAAGCTAATTAGGATAAGATAAAGTTACGGCTATAGAGATGATGTAGAAGTGGTGAGTATGTCTTTATTTTTTTAACGTGGAGAAATGTTCATACTGCGCTATCTCTGGGAGATAGCGCAGTTATGTGGGACTCCAACCCATTAAAACTCCACGGTATCCTATGGCGGGAACACGGGCACGCGTTAGCACTCACCGCAAATCCGCTGCGGCTGACCCTCCTTTGGGGTGTCCACCTACCACTTTTTGGCCGCAGGGTATATATAATAGGGACCTCCCCTGCAACCCCACCGCGTCCGCCATCGTCTGGCGACCCGGTCCAGGCCGCGGAAGGTAGAGAGAGCGGCGCACAGCAATACGCCGGTACTCCTCTCCCGCCACGGCCTCTAACCCTCAGCCGCGATATCGTATGGGACCTGAAACGACGCTCCATACGACATCGCCGAAGTGAGTATGCCTCAATAAATAGTTTGGTCATGATAAGCGGACGAATGACAATTCAAGACTGTTGTTAGTTGCAATAAAAATTTCGAAGAAAGAAGCACACGAAGCTTTTTTCAATTTCATGATATTGTTAATAAGTCAGGTACTTGCCATAGACTTCGCTACAAGAGGATGAAGCAAAAGAAGTGTTTAAAAATCGTAACAGGAGTTCTCTAATTTCATATTGGCTATTATTGAAAATCTTTAGTGTGTATCGGAAAGTGATTAGATTCCTACGAACGTGACAGTGTGAGAAACAAAGGTGTTTACTTTTACCAATATACACAAAAAAGTATAATAATGTGATTGTTCATTGTGGCAGACGAGTCTCGTAGAAAGTATCCGGCGCGTGCAAGTGAAGAACGGTAATTGCGACCGTATTGTTATATCTCTACTGTTTATAATTAGTAGCACTGCTGCCCCTATGCGCGAAATTAGCTATCCATTGTGTTGAACGTATTTTGATCTAGTTTTCTTGAGAGATTGCAACATTTGTAATATCTTTCGAAAAATTGCTGTGATCTCACAATATTTCTGTTTTTGGTCTTTAAACAGATGAACTGCAAGCTAGCTGAAGATCTGCAGTTTTAGATGCAGCTTTTGTGTAGTTGGCATGGCTGCAACGAAACTGCCAACTTGCATAAACATCTAGGATTTTAATACCGTCAGATTTACTGTAAATATTGGGATGGAGTTAATTCATTTGAAACGCCTGTAATGACGATTTCCCCAAGCAAAACCAAGAGCTGTTCGCCTTCGATTCCAATCGTAAAATTACAGGTTTAAGTTAATTTCCTTATGTTTTGATGATTGCTGGATAGTGGAGATTCATTCCACAAGTTTTAATATTTAACGAATAAAAAATAAATGGTCATTTTTTCAAGAACAAAAAGTGGTCATGTAACCTCACTAATTATATAAAACTAAACAAACCAGAATAAATTTACGTATTCTGTCTCGTTTAGACGATAATCTAAATTCAAGCCATATTACGTACGTATACGTACAATCATTACTTTTTAGCATAGGTGGATATCCAAAAGAGCCTTTCTCTCTCAAAATAACTAACCGTGACATCTTTTCACTTTCGCCATTACTGTGTCAATCAAATTCTGAAACAATTTGCAGTTAGCAGATACTAATTAGCTTAATTTTTTAACAAATTAGGTGTTGCACCGTTGTGCCAGTCGCATTCACGTTGAACTTTTCTTTCTAACACACAAAACCTGTATTTCGTGGGGTCCAGCCCTGACGGCTGGCGGCAGACGGTGGGCGTTCAGTGAAAGCTTTCAATGTGAGCTGGTTTATATGACTTTGTTAATTAATAACATTAGTTAATAAACTCTCCATTTCGTAGAAATCGAATAAAATTTTAATAGCTTGCTGTCACAATTATATGTTCAGATCAGTTTTATTGTAATATGTATTTAATAACAGACATAATTTTATTTTAATTGATATACTATTTTATAAGACAAAACGTTTAGGCACAATGTTGGTAATCAATTACAAGTGAAAAAAGAATTAACGTTAACGGTTCGGATAATTCAATGTTGAAATCTGTTACAACGAAGAGAGTCTGATAACGAATCTCCATTGTATTCATATGAGCTCCAATCGATTTGAATGTACCAAATAAATATGCGCGTGTTTGTTAAATAGTACCAAATCCGTTATGTGTGAGCTTCATGGAGCTCTGGTACATAATGCTTTATTGTCTCGCGACGGGATGCGTGGGTGATAACTTGTTCTACAGTATATAGGTCAAATACAGTGCACACAATTACATAGATGATAATAATAATTAGCCGTAATGTAATTGTTTCGAAATGTCCCAACAGCGAATGTACACATACATGACCTAAAATACACATGTTTTTGTGCAATAGTGAAGAGAAGACTGGCATAATGAGTTCACAAGACGTTTTTGAATGTAATACAATATGAAAAGATGTGGGGTATTAGAGCAAGTGCGAACCTAGACCGACTACAGTTATTTAGTTAGCTTTGGTTCTGACTCAGCATCGGTAAATGATCACGTTAACCCGAATTGTCAAGAACACTTACGTATTGTCTTCAATAGCTTTATTTACTCTGATTGAAATATATCTGTTTTACTCGGTGTGAGTGCCCTGACTGTGGATCCTACCTATTTTTGTTTATTTCTACATGACTTGCAGTATTAAGCTCCTATTATACGATTATACAAATCATTAGGAGAATTATGCTATCGACGAACGTTTTCTTGGCATTGACCGTCGCCGCGTCGCATGAAACAAAGCATTTACACATAGGAAAATTATACACGTTCGTCGTTGTAGATATTGAGAGTACAGCGTGCGTATATTTTGCATCATAATGTAGCTTTATTGGTAATTTATTCAATACAATATATATGGTTGCGCGGTAAGTTTGCTAGCAAAGATAGACCGTGGCGATTCGTTGTCGATTATGCAAATCGAATCATTTATTTCCTTTTTCGTAGGAAATAAAAATGCTTATTGTAAACAACGCTGTCGATGCACTCATCACGGTATTTACACGGATTACAATCAGGTGCGGGTCACGATTACGGAAGTTCGATACATATTTGAATCATTTTCGTCAAGGACGGGCTGGAAGCCGGCATGTGTACGTACTTATTAAGTGCCAGATAAGATTCCTCACTGTACAACAGTGAACATAATGACAGGGGACCTTGTCGCGCATCGATATCGGCTATCCTAAAGGGAAGACAAGTAGGTAAACAAGGTGTCCGTTTAAGGATTGGCAATGCATCGGCCGCCCACGTATTGTTCAGATATCGACGGAGGCGTCGCACTAAAACATTGCAAACGTTCATTCGGTAATTCGTTCGTTCACGGAAGTATTTAACAGCCAGTCGTTCCATGTAAATCGGTTTACTTTTAAGTCATAACTTATGTGGGAATATAATATACTCGCACCGCTCGTGATGTAGGTCCAACCATGTACTCATGTATTTATGTTGGCCATTTAACTATAAAAAACGCCGGCAATCTTTTGAGGAATTAGCGTTTTATGGACATGTACCAGTTTTTTATTCCAATAAGCTTGGTCTAAGACGCACGATTTCTTATACAACATTTTAAAGTTAGTAGTTCTATTGAACCAATATATTGATCAGACGCTATGATACAACGTTGAAGTTACCGTGAATAATGAAGTAGGCGGGGATAGTTGTCAGAATCCTGACAAATCTTTTTCGGAGAAAGTTTTAGCCTAGTAAGTTAGCCTGTCATTGAATTGAATGACGAAAACTTTTCACTTTCATCAATTAGCGAACACAAAGGTGTCAGATGTCCTGAGATGAACTCTGTTAATTATTGCCATTTCTCCATTAAACAACTCGACTCGATATGGTCGTCTCTAATACATCAGAATGCGGGCGTGGGTGATATTATTCGTCTGTGGGGCGCGCTCAAGCTCGGAAAGCTTAATGTTTGGTTTACGCAATCAGATATTCGCATCTCGCGTAAACTTTGATCACTTTTGTTTTCAAACGTCTTCCGAGCTTTGCCGTGGCCCACTCTGCGCGGCCTTGATTGTTATCCACCCGCGCCGCTGCACATTGTCTGCAGTCGTTTGTCATGTGATGTGACATGATTTCCCTTTTATCAAAAGAAATATTAATAAGTGAAAGTTTCCTTTAAAGCCAGCTGCAACTATGAAGATTTATTACAAGTATTTTGAAGCAATTGACGTGTCGGAAAGTAACGTCAATCGTTTAACCTTCTTCTCGACAAAATACACTGTTCCGCGTTTCGAATACTATGGAGTTATGTTTTTTTTTTTCTCAAATGTGAGTCACGCGGTTCAGGTGCTAATGATGACGAGTTTAATTAATGCGGAGTTGTCTGCAACACCTAGGGCAACGCTACCGTTGTAGGACAATCAACGCCAGGGAATGCCATTGTATTTACTCATTATACCTACATTTCAAAGAATCTTAAGAAATGTGTGAATAACTATAGTTTGTGTTTAAAACAGAAATATTATAATAAAACAAAAATTATGGTAAAAAAAGGTAAACTAAGTAATACAGGGTGTAATGAGAAAGCCGTGTTTTTTGCGCTTGTTTCTAAGAATCCTGACTGCCTTGTTCATAACTATACCTAATAATTATATTTAATTGAAATTTCAGTGGATTGATTTACCCGGTATTTTCAGTTATGTTTAGGATAGCTAATTTTCATGTCTACCACTATTAGCAGCGCTACAACGCTGCCAATAAAAAATTGAAAAGCCTGTCAAAATACTGAACACCCACCCTGTGAAGTCGATTTCCGTCGTGTGATTGAGAGATCACGAGTTTGTTATTGGAAAGTTTTCCCCTAATCAGAATCGGGTATAACCACCCACATGTGGATAATTTCTACGACACAGTACAATTGCCGTCTCCTTTCTAATCGCACATCACAAGTGTGACGGTGGCCCCGAATACAAATTATGGGAACAAGCAATTTCTTATATGAAGGATGGCGGGCGACGGTAATGTGGCTGGCGACACCTACGCGCCTCCACTTCGAAGAATCCAACTGTACGACGAGCTGACTTTCTGCCCCAATTACACGTGTCTCCAAGCTGGTACTTACCAGCACGTGGGCATTGCAACTTTCATGACTCTTCGATCACAACCGCCGTTGTTGCTCAAACAATGAAAGAAGCACGTGTTCTGTGCACGTAGCTTCCTGATAAGTTTTTCCAACTATCAAACACTATACTATGCATGTGTCATTCAATTTTTTCGCCCTTATATTTTTTATTATCACTCTCAAATGACTTATCATCATCGTCTACATATATATCTATTGGTTAGATTTTACCTCGATCGTTGTTTGTTTTGTTTATTTTTGTCTGGGCCGAAGGTTGCACCAAATGCGTGAGTCACAAACGTGTACAGGATCTTTGTTGTGCTTCCGAGAAGCTCAACGGGTACGTCTTTGTGGGAAAGGTGTTTTAATGCAGGTCGACGGACTGATTTCTCCTGTCCTGCTTACCGGATGATATAAAACTAAAAAATAATTAAATGTCTCGCTCGATTGGAAGCTCGCCGAGTTAGAATTTGTTTTATTCATGATCCTTCATTTGAAACGACGAAAGATGCTGTTCCCACGGCTTTTTTTGTCTGTTTTTTTTTTTAAACTTACGGTGATTGAAAACAAAATACATTAAAGTCCATTTTTCGACTTTCCTATTTAAGTAGCAGCCTTTACAAAAAGATTTGCTGTAAAAAAAAGTGTTACTAAAACTGATGTAGTAGGTAGTTAGTACCTTATTAGATGTCAATAAATGCATGGAAACTTCCTTATTGATTTCGGTATTACCAGAAACTATAAACAACACATTTGCCAAAGAGCTAGTAATATTTAAATCCCTAATTGGAAATAAATGACAGATGACGCATTTAATATCATATAAAGTTTATAATTATCCTCTGTAACTAATATGCCCCCTTTGTTTTCCTTGTGCACACTGTGATTTGACATGAACAATAACATAATCGAAACAAGAACTTACCTACCGGAAAATTTTGCTACTGGAACATCAAATGGCACAAAAACCTGTGTTGACCGATATACTTAATTGAAAGATGACGAATCAGTATCGAGTAATGTTCGGTACCTCCGATACCTGGTTAGTTGTTTGACCCCAATGATTAATGAGGACCGTTACTTTTGACTCAGTTACTATTGCGTTATTTTTTGAAATACTTGCTGTCTCTAAGTAGGTCCTCATCTTACAGAACAATTTAGGATTGGATTGCCTCTTCTCAAAGGTGATGATTACAAATAATCTATTTAATCACTTGCTTAGTTACTCACAACAATACAGTGGCGTTGAATCCCATAACACCAGGAAGTCTATTTATGGTCAGTATTTTGATATGTAATTTAGATTGGTGTTTGTTGGATTCAAACTCGTGCCTGGTAGATCAGGTTTCCGCCGTAGCACCATTTATGGTGTCGGATTAATTCGCCGTGGTCATTGCTAGCATCGGAGCACTTAAAACGCTCGACTAATAATACACATGTTCACGGATTGTTTCGTGTGAGCACTAACCACAGGGATGGTAAGCTCATCGACCTTCCCTTTTAAAGTGTAAAGTGGCTTTTAGTGTCGACACCCGGTGCGTGACTTACGCGTTTTCATTACCATACAGGTTGATCATACCACCAGAAATGCGGAAATCTTAATTTTATTAACTCTAAAAGGTTCAATGTCTAGAAATCAGTTTAAATCAATTGACACTAATTGGCAATCAGCCGGGAGCTTCTTACGCAGCCGCCATACTGAGAAAAAGTGACATCGTCTTGCGCTTGGCGGCGGCCGATTTTTCTTTCGTTAGTTAGTCTAGCCGGCCTAGTAATGAACCATTTGGGTCATTGGACCTCGCCGTTTGTCGGCTACTCCGCCGCCGCCTCCGGTGCCATTATTTTTTGCCGCCATTTACGTGCCACCAATTGTATAGAGTATAGAGTGACGCGGTCGCCTACAATCGCAGGTCGAACAGTGTTTTTGCTGATGACGAGTGTATGTAAATACGAACGTATCATCAATTTCGCATGTTTTTCTTCTCATATGTAACGGCGATTGTTTGATTGAGGGCTTGTGCAAATAATCTTTGTGTAGGATCATATGCAAGGCCTAACGGTATCTCACTAAAGAGAACCTCTCTCACAATTACTGTCAAAAATATTGATTGGATAAATCAATCTGTCTCAGCTAATGCAATAATTATGATGAACTAATTGACTAAAAATGTACTATAGATATAGATAGTGTACATTTTTAGTTGTATTTATTGATTAGCGCTGATTCATTTTTGATAACATTTTTGGTGAGACGCACAATTCCGGTTAATGACAAAATTACTAAGAACCTGAAATTAATAAAAAACGAATTTTATTAAACTCCCAAAACACTTATTATTTAGTTTTATTAAATAATACATGACCTTCCAGAGGAGCTTGTGGCTAGATAATAACAGCCCCACTGTTCGATCATCAAGGTTAAGCAACGCTTGATGATGTCGGTCCGTGGATGGGTGACCATTTCAACAGACCGAGTTTCCTCCTTGCATTGGCAAGCACGTTAAAGGGCTTATTACACTACACGGTATTCAGGGCCCTAAACATTAATTTAGGATGGTGTAATAACTGTTAAAAGAGTTAGGGTGCCTAAAATAACGACCTTATTGACTCGGAATGATTAGTGACCCAGTATTCAGGGCCCTGAATACCGTGTAGTGTAATAAGCCCTCTAAGCCCTTGGTCCCTGCTGTCATTTGAAGATCTATGATAGTCATTACGGGTAGTCAGAAGCTTGAGATTTGACACGTCTTGCCAAGGGGTACCGTGTTACCCAGTTACTGGGTTGTGGAGGGCAGATAGGCAGTCGCTCCATGTAAAACACTGGTACTCAGCTGAATCCGGTAAGACTGGAAGCCGGCCCCAATATAGTTGGGAAAAGGCTAGGCAGATTGATTGATAATACATAACCTACTTACATGACTATGGACGCTATGGATATAACGTGTGGATGGACTATAATAATGACCCTATTTCAGTTCAACTATTTACAGTCTGCGATAAAGGTCAAGCAAATGCTGCAAAGCTTTAAAGCCCTAAGGGGAATGAAATCATACAAGCGCATAATCGTTGGCAGTGACACACATCACCACTGAATAAGCAATAATGTTCCAGTCTAGGCCATGTTTGTTTCACACATAAATAAATATTAAACGGACCGTGTCACAATATTGTACATGTACTACATTAAATATGTTCACTATGTATCGGTGCTTTTAGGGTAAGCAAATTATGAGATATGATCCAATCAACCAAGAAATTGTGCGCGCCGCGATGTTATTTGGCGTCTCACACGAGTAAAAGCACAAGGAAACCAGAGTCAGATCAATTTTATTTACTCTCTCGAGCATGTTGTCTGAATTTATGTTTCTTAGTAACAAAACGTAGGCAGTAATAATTTATGTGCAAGTCTCGACAGGCCATTAATTCAATTTGTTTTCAATATCGACTCTCCTCAACTTTCACCCATATTCGGCAACCTGGAAGTTTGCTTCTTGTTATTGTTTATCGCTGTAAAATTCTGTGTATTTCTTCTTTTGGTATAAAATATTAGTTTGTAAAATTGGAAACCATCCTATTTACCTCGTACCCACTCCACTCCGGGTACGAGGTAAATAGGATGGTTTCCAATTTGATTGTGAATTCCCATCCATGTGAAGTGTAATTGTTTAATAATTTTAACAAGGATAACACGTACTTAACACCTAGTATTTAATTAGGACTTCCATTTAGGCAAAAATCATGAGTAGACAAGCAGAGAGGCAAAATCTAAGGCAACTATCGACTAAGTACCTACTTCAGAAATTAAGAACAAACCACAAAATTCGAGAATATATGTTTCCTGTCATAAAATTGATTATAAAACACATAACCTAATAATAAAATAATAATTAGTTATTCAATCGGCTTGTTGTTATCTAATATTTTATACTTTCAAGATTTATTTCAAGATTTTTTTAGTTAACTGTTACATTCTGAGACTTTATATTTTAAATGGAACGAAAAATATTAATCGTAACAATATACTTAGTAATTATTTTCCTTAATTATTTTTCATTTAATTTGTCACGTCACGTACACCATTATGTATAGGTAATGTAGACTAAAAACAAATTTCCAGGCACGTAATGTCGTAGTGAATCATTTCTTGAAAAGAAAATAATCCGTAGTTGTGATCGTTTTACACTTGCCTCAAATAAAATTTTCTTTATTTCAATTAGGCCACTAAGGGGCAGTTTTGGACGTCAAAAATTTAAAAGTTATAATTATTCATTCTACCGTCCATTGGGAAAAGTAGCTTTTTAAGGTTCTTCGTTTTCGTTCTTCGGAACGGACAAGAAACTCCACACTTACCTCCACAGTGGTCAATGTTGGATATATGCGTTGAATTTTATTCACTAGTATAGCCAGGGGGGTGTCACTCCGCAGTTTAGGTACGATCGGCCGGCGGTACCTTGCAGAGGGAATAACGCATTAGGTTGCCGCTTACCGCTCGGCTCGCACGTTAGCCACGTTATTTATATTATGCAGCAAATAACGATGACTTCTAAACGTACTTCTAAGGCCTTTAAAAGATATTGTTGTGTTTACGGGTGTTTAAATAAAGCAAAGAACAATGAATCGATATTAAGTTTTTTTAAAGTACCGAAAGATTTTGAAAGGTAAGCTATTTTGTTGTACCTATTTAAATCATTACATAAATAATCTGTAACTATCGGTAGTAGGTGCATAATGTGTACGAGTTTTGTATAAAAATTTAAGCATTTTGGTGTTCCTAAAAGAATGAATAGGTGTGTGAAATACCTAAATAGGTACCCACCTACTTAGATATTTTAGATTTTCGTGTTGTTCACAAATATAATTTGATTTCTTTTTTTATTGAATGGTTACTGTTTTGTTAACATAAAAATAAACGCTTTAGATCCAGTTTAAAATAAATTATAATTGCCTAAGTAGTTACCTACTTAGCCTATGAATTTACCAATAGCCTGAGTAAGTGTACGCACTTGTTAAAGTTAACGTTTGTATATAAAACTAGTTACTTACTTATACCTAACGAACAAACAAAAAATATTTCGTAAGAGTTCTTCAAGCCAACTTTAAATAAACTAACAAAAAATATCACTAAAGAGTAAACAAAGAGGTAGGTACCTATACTCAATTTGAAATAACTTTAGACGTCTTTAAAACTCGTTTTACAGCCCGTTCAACCGATTTTGTGTTCTATCTCGTACACATAAGGATGATATAAAAAGCACAAATCTGTTACCAAAACCAACTGTTTACTACAGCTTCCATTTGTCGTATCACCAACGCAATAGAAGTCAAAATCGATTGACCGGGCTGTAAAATGGGCTTATTTAAATGTCTAATGTTATAGTAAATGAAGTTTAGGTAACCTAGTTTTCATTTGTTAAGTACCAAACAAAATGACGGTCTATAATATTCATTGTCTTTCTACCTACTTGACCGTGTAATCATAGGCATCAAACATAAGAAAGATTACGTGGTTAATTATGTAGATAGTGGATGTAAGCGAAAGCGGCAAGTCGACAACCCTTACGAGCCGAGTCAAACCGCGCCAGACAGCGACGGAGATACGCGTTAGAAGAGAACGGCAACGTTTAGGTGAATATCACGTTAGGCACTGAGCGCTTATGCGAGCTGAATTGCACTTTGTTGCTAACTAGCAGGAGTCTCTATTTCAATGAATTGTTGCACGAAGTGAGTCTTCTGTACTTGTACTATTATTTATTCTGTGGTATAGCGTAATAACGCTATACTAGTGAATAACCTACAAGAATTTATTGTCAGTGAAAGTTTATAAAACATATAAAATATAATATTTGATAAAATAAGGCTCTAGCTATGTCTTTATTATTACTGGCTACAATAATTATTACTTTATTTAATACTGGTAGTGAATAGCATATCAGGTGTGTAGTTATATGTACGATTTATAAAAAAAAACGAAGTGGCCCAAATACATAATAATGTTCTGTGTTGAATGAAGTTGTTTCGAAACCAACTTGACCTTCTGTACCCCGGTTGGCTTCATGTTCATGATTTTTTTTTCATTGAATGTGTGTTTTTATCATATTATTATCGTAACGTTTTTATGGCCAAGGTTAGTACCGCAGCGTTACTAACAAAATATTTTTTTGTTTCAGGTAATTATCAATTATAACGCTATATAGCTGCAACGAAACGTTTAAGGTGAGATCCCAATGTTCCATATCACAAGGCCAGAAATGCAATCAACTAAAATAATAACACTTTACAATAGAAATTTACTTGGTTTGCGTTAGTTTTTCCAATTAATATAAATCGCGTTTTTCTTGTCACAAGCGCTTTGCGGTCGTCAGACAAAGGCAGACAGCAAAAATATTTTTTCGAATATTACCGAGAGAAATCTTGTTATGCACCGTTGCTATTTTATTTATTTTAATTATAATTATGACTATTGTATAATTCAGCCCATTTCATTTAATTATTAATTCTTGTTGTATAATGCAGTATTTAACATTTCATTAATAGGAAATATCTAGGCTGTTAGATTATGTTTTGAAAAGACAACGCAGATTCAACATTTGCTGTGAGTCTGGTCTAATAAATAATATGTATTATACGAGATTCCGTGTAGGTAGGTACGTGCAGTGCACTTTGTTGGGTTGGCAACTGTTACAAACTTGTAGTGCTGGAATAGTGCAGTTGGTCGGTCGGATGCAAGCGTGCGCTCGAGCCCACCGGTCGCTAGTGTATCGGCATCTCGTCGTTGTTGTACCGAAGGTCAGTGCTCCTGCGATTCAGCCCGTAATGCTCTCGCTATAGAGTCACTAGTGGTGGACCGCAGGAGAGAGGCGGCGGCAGCGGTGGGGTCCTCGCATCGGGCCGCCGCGCGTTGCCTCCCTTCAGTCAGTTTAGTCGCAGCGGTGCACGCACACCGCACGCAGTTCTCGCGCTCGCAACGAGAAGGTATGCACGGACCGGCCCCGCCGCCGCCGTCGCCAACCAAACGCATTCGCTTCCGGTGGCTGCTCTCCTTCCAACTACCGATACCACTGTCCTATGCCCGCGTACGTGATGTTGTGTGACAAAGGCTTGTTTTAATTGAGTACTCGCTTTATAAAATATCCAGTGCTTTATGCCACTTAGTTGGTTGCAGCCACCGAACGCGTCTGTGCGCTGAACGGTACACATGTTTATACTCAGTGATTTCTGTTCCAAGCAGTGCTATGCGAAAATGTGTTGGACTAAATTAATAACGATTAAAAGTGTTGCTTTTACGTTTTTCCTCGATATCAAAACAATAAACCACATGAATACATTTATAAACAGTGTGTTGTTATCTCGTGCGTTGTATTCAATAATAAAGCCTTCCAAAATCAAACAAATGTAACTCAAGAAGACAGTCTTACTATTCGAAGCGAAAAGATAATTAATGTTGTTTGATCATTAGACGATCAGTGTTAAAACTATACTAAACAAATGATTAATAGTATTTCGGACGTTTGTCTCAATTATGTTTAATTGCTTATTACAGTATTTAAAACGAGCAAATTTATCTCACAATAAAGAACAGTTATAACATATTGCCCCAGAAAACTTGTTTGTACAGCGATATGTCTGTATCGTTGCAGCTGGAGTGGAGACAGGCTAGGATGTGTCGGCCGCGGGCCATATGGCAGCAACGCCACTATCCATATTAGGGACGCAAACCAAGGCGACACTTGTTGCACTTATACGGCATAAATGCTCCACAAAACAAGTTACGTCTTATCACTATCTACCATTTAATAGATTACTCTATCACTGATTAATATGAACATTAGTAAATTAATATGAACAACGATTTAGTTACGTGTAATGACGTGCGTGCGGTTGGCGTGATCGATGTATAACTGCATAAAAGATAAGGTAGGGCAGCGGTTTGCGAGCCGTGCGTTATGCAAGCAGGCTGGTGAGCTGAGCGGTCGGTGGCGCACGGGGCGGTTCGTTGACCAGTGCGTTGTCCCGCCGAGCCGCGCGCCGCCCACCGCGAAGGTCGCGGCCCACAGCCCGCCGACACGTCCGCGACCTGCACCGAATACCAACACACGTGAAAACAACACACGTCTAATAGATGCACCCCTGCAACATTATTCATGTTAGTTCAACACATTTTAATTGCTACGCTCATTACAGGTAGAGTCGATATGTGTTCAGTGTGCTCTGTGCTAAAATATATTTTATTGTGAAGAATAATAAGTTTTTATGACTGTTGCCTGGAAATTTTGATCTCAAAATGGTGACTTCGAGAATACCGGCTTATTCTCTGAGTTCGGAGTTCAACAGGGAGTTCAGAAGTTTCCGCATAACGCGAGCCACACCACGGTCGACTCTGTACGCTCCCGCTATTGTTCCTATACACGAGTACCCGAGGGTCAGCGTGCACGAGCGGCGGGAGGCGCTAAAGGCTGCGCTGGCAAAGGCGTGGTCTTCCAAGAGTAGTGAGAAGAAGAAGCACGACACGTGGACCGTTCCCACTGAACAAAGCAGAGCTGGCATAACGGCGGCCGATTTCACAGCAAAGTCCCACTATAAAAACGGCACCAACAGCGATGTATCGCGTGTTGCACTCGCCAAACACGAATTCGAGAGCAAGGATGCTGAACGGACAGAGTCTGTTGAGAACAGAACTGAGAATGTCCAGCCAGCGAGCTTTACATACAGCCGTGTTAACGGGAACGGTATCGATATACAAGAAACACTTAAAAAGGGCTGTGATAAAGGTTTACACAATAAAGATTTAAGTTGTAGCGACTACCTAAATAATGTTCCTAAATGTAAAACTAGTTTCGAAAATAACTTCCTCAAACAAAGCCACGAGGAACGCTATAGCAAACGAAATGGGTACGATGCCGCGACTAAGCGAGTCGATAGAGACATCAACCTAAACAATGTCGAATATAGCAGCCTGAACGGCGACACGTACGATTCTTTGAAGTATTCGCGAACAGCGAACGGAACTGAATCGGTACAATATAAAAATTACGGTAAGGTAGACACCGTTAAAAGCAAATTGCTCAGCACAGATAGCCCCAAAAGCGTGACGTCTTGCAACGGAGAGAAACTAAATGGATACGGTGGCTTGGAGCGGCGCAGTGCGAAAGAGCAACAGCGGCCTTTGACGAGCGGTCCCAAGGCGCTCGTGGAACAGAGGCTGGCCGAACGCCTCGAGGTTAAGGTGGCCGAGCTACCCGCTCTCTACCGAGGAGTAGACTCCTGGACACCCAAATCTGCTGCATTCCAGAAGAACATGCGCGACCACGAGTGGAGCGTTTCGTATGTACCCACATCACAAAACACGATGAACCCTTACTAACAAACTCCACTCCTTTCAATACCACAAAATATTCACAAATCATCCATTACCATGGTTTCGTGTGTGTTGAGCGTCGAGCGCAACGAAGTATACTAAATACGTTGGAAACCGAGTTTATCCCATGCGCTTATAAATAGGAAAAAAAAAAGCTAGCGCGCAGTCGGCAGCTTGAGTGCGTCGACTTGCCACTGGTCCGGTCCAAGTGCAACGTGAGCAGGCTTTTACATTTTATATTTGTCAACAGTGAAGTTAGATTGAAGCTAACTAACCTGACGAGTTTCTTTGTACGCAATATTCTGTATACAGTATGCCAACCTGCATTTTCGTAACAGTAAGCTCATTAATTAAGTGCAATAATTTAACCTTTTCCTTTAGTCGTGTCAGGTTCTTATTATGTTTATGTATTGTTTTTAAATTGACAAACAAAATCTAAAGTAGCTTGGTTTATCGGGATCATACATATCCTTAAGTCATTCTTATTTCGTAGACATAATGATAGTACCGTTACTGTACGGTTTACCGAGTATTCGCTAACTGTGTCTATGACATTGTAATTGTTTTTACTGGCCCTGACCCTCATAATAGAATATAAAAAAAATTATGTCCTTTTTAAAACGTTTGCTCTTAGTATGTATTAAAATAAGTAGTGTGACAGAAGCGGTGAGGGCCCGGGGACGACTGGTTGTGCAAAATCATTGCTCAACTCACCGTGACTCACCATCGTTGCGCTTTATTCCATCCTGCTAGCGGTTGCTTAATCTCTTTGCTCATTAACGCCATTTGGTTACTAAGTATCAATCCCACATTAAGGAAATAGAAAACGGCTCAAACATCGAATGCGGCCGTCTTCAATTTTGATATTGAAGCCACTGTCTGGCTAACTGCGACCTCCATTCGTGCACGTTTACATAGACGCGTAATTATTGTTTTCAGGTCGAATAACAGTTCTTTCACTTGCGCTATTATCTTCCAAACACGGTTTTTTTATCACTATCACTGTATGACGATGCATAGAAATATTTGTTATAAATTCATTACTCAAACACATCTAACATAACAAGTAAACATTCAGCTTCAATTCGTGGGCGCCAGGCATAACCATAGCTTAAAAGATTCGTCTCGATAGCGTTCACAGTGAATGTTTCAAGGTCCTGTCCTGGTTTATGCGCTCGCAAAGGATTTGTCAACTTGGTAGGCGTTATGACGTAACTAGAACTTATTGTTTTTGGTTCCTTCCTTCTTGTAAAGAATGATAACATAGTATTATCAGAGACAAAAGAACGCGGCACTGTGGTATTGTGCGATTAAAGAAAATTGAAAGAGAAAGTATTACAGATATTGCGGTATAGCAACTACAATTCTCATTATTTCTTGTCAGTCTATGATTTGAGTCGTTTTTTACTTAATGTGAAGACACGATATTAGATAAAATAATGTTTCTAACATAGACAATAGGGCTCAGTAGGCGACCTGATCGCTTAAAGCAATATTTTCGAGACCACCTTTAGTAGGATTAATTTGGCTTAAAATAAGATATAGAATATGTTAAAAACAAGACTAACAAAAACACTAGACATATTTTAGTCCCGAATGATCAGGAATAAGGTATACGCAATTTAGTTGCTCGCGGTCTACTAAGTTTGGTCTACCTTGTATGTTTTCAGCCAACTATAAAACTGCACGTAACGCCAATATAAAAAGACCCGTCTTCTAACACCATTTTCTTCGACGGCTGCGAAAACATGGGTAGTTAGGGACAGTAATCAAAAACACATCAGACGTGAAGAAAATGCTCTATTGCTAGTAAAAACGACACAGGGGCCTTCGTTCCGCTAACATTTTGGTCACGTGGTAAAACTTTTTAAATTTGCCGCGCGCGTCGTAAAAGTTAAGTAATGTTTTAATGTCGTAACAGTTTGTTGTTTGTGTTGTATTGATAGCATTAAAGGCTGCATTAGTGTCCTGTTCACGTACATCAACACCTGCCAAAACATAAGCTTACGGTTTTTATTCAACTTTCACCGCAGACGGCTTTACTATCTTTCTTGGCGATTACGGCTGCAGTGTAGACTCGTCCACTAAATACTAAACATACATAGAGTCCACTTTCTTGATAAAGTCTCATTTGTGTGGTGAGCAACATGTTGGAGACATGTTGCTCACCACACAAATGAGACTTAGGTCACATATATTGTATCTAAATAATAACAGTCTCACTGCAGGACAAAGGCCTCTGGTCATACAGAGAAGACCGAATATCATCCACTTTTAAATGTATCTGTTACCGTACCAGTATTCCATCTTATATTAGTCAAATATATTCTAGAATATTTCGGAATATATGTTTAAAAAAATCTTCATAGTCTGATCCTTTGTCAGTTCGATATCTGACTATTCGGCTTGGTATTTTATGAATGGAGGACCTTTTATCCGAACCGTTTTTTTTACATTCTTGATAAGTGAATCATGTATCTCTTTTTGGGAAAATACTTAGTTGTTATCTCAACTCAAGTTATGTTTCAACTGGCTTTGATTTTCAAAACAAATATTATTATCTAAAAATCATGCAAATACATACATTGGAATACTAATCATCTGGAATTATTCATTCACATGACGAGGTAACTTTCCTTTATCGTCTGTTCGGTGTTCTAATTAAGGCTAATGGTTTTTGGTTACGCGATCAGGCGAGCCCAGTATGTTTCAGTATTCTGAACATAATGTATTTATTTTCCTATGACCTAGAATAATTCAGGTCGTCTGCCTCATGGGATGTCGGATCCCCACAAAAAGTTTTTCGTTGCTAGTTTCTAGGCGTTTGTTTTTTAATACAAACGAGGCTAAAAGAATGTCAGTTTTTTGTTACTCTTGGCGTTGTTCGTACAGAGCGACGTGTTTAGTTGTGCTTGTCATTGACCTGACGAAAAGCGGTGCGGGCGGGTGATTAGTCGTGGCTGCAGCGTTGACACGGTTCACAGTAATCGCTCATCCGGCGCGGCCTTGTCAGCGTGGCGAGTGCCCGCTCTGGCCGAACACGGTTTAAGTTTAATACCAACATAAAAGTTATCACTTATTCATCAAAATCGAAACAGCTGCGATTGCAGTAGGTTTGGCGTGAGGAATAATTGTGTGCCTTTAATTTAATTAGGTAGCTGTCGGATTAATTGATATCCAACTATGTATGTACCGAAATGCCATGTCTGTCGAGCAGTGGATCCTTGACCGGGCACTGGTCGTGTCACGTTGCAGACTTCGGCTTTCGATTTCGTAACCAAGCCCGCAGTCTGCACCGGCCGACCGATCGATTATGGTCATTGTGCCAGAGGCGTTCCACTCTCGCTACGATTTTGCGTGCTCCGTTGCCTCTCTGACCTTTGAACGCCTTGTCGATTGTGCTAATTTCCTTACTTGTAAAGTCACACGCCATAAAAACAATAATTAAATCAAGCCAAAACCGATCGCATTTAACGTATCCTCGCAAATAGGCTAAAGGAAAGTAAAATTACGAAACAAGTATCAGGAAATACCAGTGAAACAGTAAACAGAGAGAGATGATTCAATACGATACACGTGTTGGGTATTTCTAAATATAAAGAACCGTTGTGTGAATACCGTTGTTACTTGAACGTTGACCGCGTTGCAAATTAATGTTTCCCTTCAACGCTTTTTCATCAAGTGTATCGAATGTATTTGTACAATTTCCGCAATGTTGTTACAACACTCATTAGACAACTAACGCAGAGCTGTACTAAACACAAAATATAACTTGACAGAGCAGGAAGTTAGGGCACATGTAATATCATGTTTGCCGGGAGTACGAGATAAACAAACTTTCTCAACATTTTCTACCAATATTGACAAGTATCGTTATCACGAGACAGCTGAGCGGTTTGCGTGGAACCGAAAGTACACGTTGTGAAGACATAAACACACAACGCGAGTCGCAAATTACCCCCAAGTTCGCTTTCACCTTCACCAGCCACCTCAGGTTGTAATTAAAGAGTCCTCGACTACCGGTCCCCACTAAGAGGAAAGGAAAGCCTAAAAAGGAATTTCACCAATTAAAAGTAAAGGTAGCAGTAGTGGTTTAATGAGAGAGACGAATATGCTATTATAAATTAATGAAATAAGTTTGGTGTCAAGTCAATGACGTGTGGTACTGGTTACACTGGTTTTAGATTTTTATGAAATAGCCGGTTCTGAGTAGCTTACACATGTGGAGCCTACATGAAGCTTCAAATCTATAATGTTATGTCGTCGTTCGTCGAAAGTGAATGTTCCGGTGTTTGTTATTCGCGACGGACTCCGTGTCGTGTGACGTGAGCCGCTTTGTTGAACATTGATACCACCATTGAGTGCCTTCTTTAAATAAAAGTGACACACGTTGTGCAATCATTTGATATTCGCGACGTTCACGAATCGGTTCGCTAGTAAGTTGCGACAGGAAACTCGATATTTTTAAGTTATACGAGATACTTTAAAAAAATGACACAATTTTAAAGAGTAACTTGATAAGGAGATGACAAGAAAAGCTAGTTCAGTTTTACTATTACGAACCAAAATAGGAAGCCGAAGTCCTTTGAAGCAAGTATCCATACAGTTGTCATATATTATGTCATGGCAAAAACGGACCGGTTATGTGTGTCGTAAAATTTTAACTCAAAAAGTCGTCACAGCTTTAAATATTCTACATACATACATAAACTCACGCCTTTCCATGGGGGTAGGCAGAAACTACAGAACTCCACTAAATATTCTATTCAACAAAAATCTGTGTATCAAAAACACTGGCTCTGCTATATTACAACAAAATATATTAAGCTCATGATTTCTTAGGCAATCTATTTTTTATTTTATATGTTTTCTATAATAAAATCCGTGTAAAGAATATCACATTTCAAAAATAAGTATCAACTTAAAGTAAAAATATGAACGGTAACGGTAAAAATGGAAACAAAATAACGAATCTGAAGCATTACATTAGTGTTCCTTATCATTGTTTCATAATGAAGAAAATTTGAATCACGGAGCGAGATCTTCACTACTCTAGAAATCTGCTTGTGTTAACTAAACTAGGTCGAACGAAAACTAAATACATATTTATGTATACAGCGGTTTGTACAGCTTACATTGAACAGAAACGAGAAAATAACACCAGTGAAGTTTCTGTCAAAATATAAATTCATAAATAATATGAGAAACCGCAGAAACGCATGAACGTTATTTTTGTCGACAATTCTCGTTATTATAAATATCGCACAAATTAGCCATAAAGGGCATTTTTTTAGGTGCCTAATAATGTGCTATTAGCAAATATAATACTAAATTAAGTAGACATCAAATTGTGACTGCATGTCGATTGCGTTCCGGACACATTCCTAATAGATGTTTTGCCTTCTTAATGAAGAAAGTGGATTCACCGAATTGTGAGATTTGTGGGAAAACTGATGACGTGCTTCATCTATTAATGGCGTATGTCCGTAATGCAAATAAAAGAGACCAATTGGTTAGGCAATTTAGCCTGAATTTTAAAAATGTTGGTGCCTTTCAAAACATTCTAGCTGAACCAAATTCGGATGCGGCTGAACTGCTATAAAATATAATAAAGTTCATTTGAAGTCCTTTCAGATAGTGTAACTTTCATTTCTGTTGGTTATGCGGTTTGCCCTAATTCATCGTAAACTGTATGGGAACGTTTACCTCTATGTTTCAAAACTGGGACCACAATTGAGCTTAGCTTCCATAACATAAAAGTTATATAATATAGATCATAAAACGCTTAAAAAGCTCATTCAGAAAATATTAATCATATTGCTGTTGGTCGCATCCTCCTTTAAACATTTGCTTTTAATAAATCTTCACTCAAATCAATCGAGCTAATAACATATCAAATACGATACGATAATGAACACAATCCAAGTCCATTCTCCTAACTACTAAACAAATAACTTGCAACCTTAGATTAGATTTCACTACCATTATCATTGGGTTCAGCACTAACCTTGCCAAAAAGCCGCCTACAAGCATTTTGCAATCGTTTTTAATGTTTTATATAAATGGTAGTGTATCTTGAACTTTAAAGTTGAGGTATTTACTATTTAGACAAAAAAGTTGACGAAAAAGCAATGTAAGCAGTAAACTAAAAATAAAATGCGTGTGCTAATAATTACTTTGAGCCATAGATAGTCCATAATACTACATTCATAACTTTAAAGAAAAACATATAAAACTAAAATAACATAGGCACGTTCAAAATTGATCAATCACAGCAGGCAGGTGTGCATTCGTATAAAACCTATATCGATTCTAAGTCCACAGTGGGATATTTAACATATGGTCTTAGCACGAGACTGCGAAGGCCCACAGCCTAGAAACAATCAAGTGTTCAAGTTCAACCTCTCGTATGGCGCTAAACAATGTGACATTAAGCTCGACATATGAGCGACGCCCGCGCACGCCACCGCGCCTGCGCCGTAATGATACAATCCGTTTATGGAATTTTTATTTTAGTTAAGTCAATTTGGTCTATAATGATACAATATTGTATTCTTATCTTTTTGCACACATAATTTCCCAGACACTATGACAATATTACAAGAATTGCAAGTCGCTTTAACTCGGAATTGGGTTTTCTAACTGCATATCAGAGTGCAATATTGTATTTATTTATTGGTCAATCAATTAGACAAATTGTGTCATACAAATAAGTGATTTTAGTTATGGGATATATATATTCAAACACTTAATTTATTTTATTTAAACACATGCATAAACTCGCGCATTTTTCCGATAGAGGTAAGCAGAACCTACAGAAGGCCACCTGCTACGATCCTTACATAGCTTTTGCTTCGCTTACGTTCATACATCTAGACATCTATCCATACGCGCGCGCCGGCTATGAGTACTGCACACCCTGGTCTTTCTGAAGAACATCACTAATAAGATCCGTGTATGTCCTTCTAGCTAGGGCGTCCCACTCGTCACGTCACGGCGTTTCCACTCAAGTCTGCCTTGTTAAATCCTACCAAATATTAAACAGTCAAAAATATGAGATAAATGTAATTACTCCGGTCATACTCACCTAATGCAAAAAGAGATTAGACAGTCATTCCGTCATTAAAACATTCTTTCTACGACGTTCTTAAGATTTTCACTACTTTCTGTTTTACCGTGTTATACATCTTAACTGGTATGTGTGAATAATAGTGATGATATTTTGTTAGGAATTATAATTGGTCATAAATTCTTGTTGTGTGCAGACGCGACATAAAAATTTCGTCTAGCTTACTTTCGCAACAGTTCCACTACTCGCCGCTAGATGTCACTAATGACTATACATCGTTAAAATCAGCTACTGTGAAAATATTCGTCTAAATATATACACTAGTAGAGTGACATCGACATTTATTTTCTGCATTTTCTTGTGCGTTACTATACATATTTAACTGCGACTAGGTAAACCAATTACGTACATTTAATTCTATTAGCGGTGCCAGCGTCCCTCGTTCTGCATTCTTATGTTATTTTCTATTGGTTCTTACCAGTGAAAAGTTTAATTTTATATTTTTGTAACGGTGTAATGTTTTCTTTTTAGTATTGATCTATAATGGTATTTTCTGTTATGGGAGAAAAGTGCGTGAGTTTAACATTTATCGACATAAGGTTAATATCTAGCCCTCAAAGTTTGCGCGTTTGCTGGTAAGCCTGAACTCATAGTAAAACAAGCAATTGTAAATAAATCTTTGAATAATATCTATTTAAAATTAATTTCTGATAAAAATTTATCACTAACAGCACTGAACTAGTAATTTACTACAATTTGTGTCAAAGCATACAATCGTCAATCGACCGGAGATTTCTCATAGACGATGACATTGTGCCAGTGACGTGGAGGTTTTGATTGTTCGCTTGTTAGGCTGTGACGGAGGCGGTGTTTTGAAATGAACACTTGGTTGTACGGCGCTTTACTTGAGCCGGTATCTTGTTCGCGGGCGAGCTGACAGCTCTGGCAGTGTGTCGGCGACCGCAGTTCGGGCCGGGTCCTCACCGATCACGAGTCACAGCTGTCATCAAACAGCTGCTCACTCATCTCGAACACCGCCTAGCTAGTACCTATTTATTGTCAACTTCCCTCTATCATCTATGTTTTTGCTGCTTGTAACGCTCTTATAAAAAGTGATTACTTTAAATGTTGTGACCTTGACAGTGAAGACTCAAGCGCTGATATTAGGATTGTGTGTTAACGTAATCGTAGGGTGCGGTAACACTATTTAAGATAAACTTTGTTTTATACTCTATCAAGTAAGGATGTGTTGTAAAGGAAAATTTCGACGAATTACTTAATATACAATTATTATGAATAACAAGCGATTGTAGACACCGTCAAAGGATTAGGCACGGGGCAGAGGTGGTGGGCGGCCGTGCGGGCGCTCCTGAGCGTGTGCTGCCTGCCGCCGCCTGACCACCTCGCGCAGCTGATAGATCCGCATTCTGCTCATGGAAAACGCTCGCCAACGTTAGTAAAATTTCGGCCAAGCTCGCTCGTCATCATGAAACACACACGGACCTCACCTAAACGTTCGTTGTATACGTTGCACTATCTTGTCCTACTCACTAACCCTACAGCCCACCGATCGATGATTTCACAGCTCGGAGCATTCGTGGAGGAGGAGAAATGAACGTTCCAAACGGTCACATCACCGGCGTTCGCCTACATCACACAGGCGGAGGAGGCATCATCGCGACGAGTCTTCGCCACGTTCACCCCCTGAACAGGTCAGTCCTACAGTTTCTTTTTTATACTTATGAGGATGTGCGAAAGGATGGTGTGACTTGTAAAATCCAAAACTCGCCATTATCACAAAGAAATGTCCACCCGTAAACCTGTCTTTCTCTCACTTCTATGATACGACGTGTAATGTACATCGTAAGCAAAGTGCGGAACCAGAATAAAGCATAAAACGTCAGCGTGCCTGTTTGGGATAACACGCGGGACGGGTTTGGCTTGCGAGTGCGCGTGCGCCTTCGCCCGTGAAGATGTGCGCGAGAGACGGCGACCTCCTCGCGCTTGCGCCCGTTCTATTTGTGTTCGCCTTCGTCACTCGGAACGCCTTCAGTCAGTCGCAAAGCTGAGCCGGCCGCCCGGCGCGTCTCTGCCGCACCGAAATACTAGTCCACCGCGTCGGGCCGCGGGCGGCCTGCCCCGGAGCCATGGCTGCCCAGCCGCCGCGTCCACCCCCCAACAACCTCCTGTTCTGCGGACCCCCGCCCGCCCTTCCGCACGTGTTACTACTACCCAGTGATGCTGCATGCGCCCACGGCGATCTCCAAGTTGCACCTAGTACTACCAGCCAAACAAACGATGCGGATGCCTTACATGAAATAAACAACGTGGGTCTACCCACTTACGAAGGATTGTACGATGACCAAGTAGAACTTATCGATAGAGATGAAAACATTGAATATCAGTTGCCACCCGAAAGCTATTTGCGAAGAACTCACAGTTTTGACGTTTCGGATATTTACGCTGCAAATATCGCACACGAAATCGACTCCCGCGCATTCCGACATAGACGATCTGAACCTGATTTATCTAAGTATGGATTGTTCGCTGAAGTGACTATGGAATGTACACCTATGCAACCTCCCCCTCTAGTGCTCAACAACCCTTTCTACGACGGTTCGTATGCCCTGGATCCAAGTCAATTAAATCCAACCATGGTGATGTTACCTGAAAACTATTTAGCCTTTGAAGATTCGTTTGTTCCTTCATGGGAGTACAAGCCAGAATATCTAATCGACAGGGATATGAACCCTGAGCTCTACTATGATGGATTACCTTTAATTCCTTCAAATGATCCTTGGTCCATATATTGCAACGAAAATGCTGCGTTTGAGTATTATTCTCCCAACTTTGAAGCTCCACTACAGGGGGACGGTGTTAATTATACGCCTTTAACAGATTTAGATTATGCCATACCACAATATATGAGCTTACCTGTAGTTGAGCAGGCGAAAATGGAAAACGACGCGAACAACATTAACAAATCGGAAGATATAAATCAGACTAGTGTTAATGAACCAGGTGACAAAAATAACAACGATGAAACAAATATACACAAAACTGATGTTCCAATGTCAGCTGTCACAGTGAGCAATGTAGTTAGTGAAGATGAAAAAATTAGTGCCGTTGAGGACTCTTTTGCTAATAGAGAGTCGTCTACGCAAAGTGAGGAATCATTGAATGCTGATATTTCCAACGATGTGACATCTAGTTTAGCTTTTGTTCCTAGTAGTAAAAGTTCACAGAGACCTGATGATACAGACGATACCAGTGACGATACATCTCCTTGTTCTACGGATTATCACGAAGCATCTGCACTTGATTTAGTACAAAGTCTCGAGGAGCTTTCTTGTTGTGATAGTACTGATTTTTCTCAAAGTAGAGATGACGTCTCGCCGTCTGTACCAGAACTACCCAAACCTAGCAATGCAGTGGCTGTAATAGAAAATCAAAATGTAATAAACGCTGCTGTTATAGCTACTACTACAGCTTCGAATCTACCTCTTAGCCAATTGCCATCCATTCCATTTCACGAACAACCACCAACGCAAATACCTCCAGTATCAAATAGGCCCGAAAAACAACTCACTAAGGCTACCGTTAATGTAGAACAAATTACGCAAAATTTAGAATCTAATAAGAAAGTAGTACCTGTCCCTGCACCAGAGGCAACGAAACCAAATGAAACGTCACAGTGTAATAATACAAATCAACAATTAACAGAACCATGTGCCCGTGACCATAGTACTAAGGTTAATGATCATGCGTTGAAAATAACACAACAGTCGCCTGTTGTGCCACCTGCGGTGCCCCCGTCTTGGCTGGCTCCAAGACCGCCAGCTAGTGGTAATCAAACAAATGTAGTGCATCCGCCGCAGATACGCGTCCAGAAAGCCGAAGGCAAAGTGACAGATTTGCAGAAGAGCCCGAAGGTCGCCTCCCAGCCGCCTGTCAAATCACAGCAGCCTGCAGTGGAGCCCCAGCCTTCCTGCTCCTTCGCGCCTCAGCCACCCCCACAAAGCTCACAGCTCAAACCAGAGAAACAGTCCAAAGAAGTAGAGGTCAGCCAACAAATCTTTACTATACTTTAACAAGTATTAAAACACTGTTACACTTGGTGTTAAATTAAATATTATGTTACATGAAAGTAACTGCGCCACGCGCTGCCAGCGCGTGTGTATTGAGAGCAATGTGCATCTATTTTAGCATATTATTATTAGGTCAAGGATTTAATTTATCACTATCCTCGGAACGATTTAGAAGCAGTTTAAAAACAAAGGCAAAGGACTTTCCACTATTGAATATTTGTTTGTGTTGTCTTTAACCTCTCTGCTTTTACTGTACCTGAGCGGTTCATAGCATTCACATTTTAACCGTTTTTGATAATGTGTTGCATGAATAACATCATTTCCGGAAAAAAAAAACAGCATTATTGACATATTAATTAGTTTATGCGCACATGCCTAAAGCTCATGCAACTTGAATCAAATGCAACAACAATGATTTCTCTGTACCAATTTGTAATAAACATCGTTATAATGTGTGTATGATGTACTAAAATAGTATCAGCAGCTGGCACGATCTATAAGATTCCAAATGCGATCGATAGATGGCGCTGCAAGGCGTATTTCTCGCGCAGAAAACATGGATGGCGCATGCGCACGGAAATAGTAACGCGATGATCACCTTCACCTAGGCGAGACAGCCGTCGTGCATTCTGTTTTGATAACACTCAATGGAAATGTTAGCAGTGACAGTACATTCTTTGCTCAAATCTTCTACCTAATGATGACTGATGAGTCAAATCTAATAAGTGTTTTTAAAACATTAAGTTCACTAAACTTACAAAGTAGCTCTAAATTGATATAACATACAAATACATTCCTTAGAGACACAATAAAATTGACCCAAACACGCATGCTGACAAAGTGAACCATTTTAATAAAGAACGATGTAAAATTTTTCATTTCATAGTAAAAGCTTGTAGTAGAAATCGTTGCGAGTCATACTTGATACGTTGACTAATGAACACTCATCAAGAGGCGTGCTTCTCAATTGTTTTGAATTGTGAAACCAAAACTAAATTGTAGCTTGTTGAATCCGGATTGAGGCAGAACGTGATGACTGTCCACGTGCTAGGAAACTTACTCGATTTTTATACCAGGAAATTTATATAAAATTTAATGTAAAGTAAACCAAACCTTAAAAAAGTAGTCGAGAAATGAGAACTAAAACTTAAAAGCAAAGGAAGATGCAAAAGCAAAGAAAATATTTTTATGATGGATGATGATGAAACATGGCTGACAAGTAATCTGTTTGGCATAATAAATCTAATTCAAAATACGTCTCGTCTATTGTACAGTCTGTCAGTATTGTGATTAACTAAAACGTATTCGTTGGAAATTCATGGTATTAAATGTGATGGAAAATAATTAATGCAACTTGTTTTGCCCTTCATCTGCTTACGCAAAACTGATAAGCAAGCAGCAACATGGCACTATCATAACAGATTACATAACAAACTTTCGTCCAGCTATTACAGGGTCTAGCGTAGTTAAATTATTCATAAATGCTAAATCCAACATAGTCATGTGTGATAAAACCAACTAAGATTTAATTAAACGTCGATAACGCCAGACAGGAACACGCCATCAGTAATCAAATTACATCATTCTCCCAACTAACATTTAAAACTTAAATAAGAGAAAGTTCCTCAATTCACCGTACAGAAATTATTAATTACTTCCCTGATTTGTCACGTACCTATACCTACTTAATAACTGCTGTAAGAACATTCGTAGCTTAGCGCTAATCGTGGTCAGGGGTCAAGTTCATAGGGAATAGGCTATCGCGTATCATAAATACAATAGGCCGTGGCGTGTTGGCCACGAGCGCCGAGATATGGTCTGATAAATGCGGTACGGCCGTTGTTTTGCCCACCTATCTATTTGGTAATGCCCGATTCCTTCCGGCCGACCTTGCCGGTATCGCTCAGGTTGCGGCACCGCTCCGCCTCAAGAACGCGGTTATGCTTCGCCAAATTACTTTTGTAACACGTGCTTTCAAAGCCCATTAGTGTCAATGTATTTTAGGAAGCCATGACTACCGCGCTTCTCTTAGGTCCGCTTGTGCCTCCCTGGGTTATCTTATTAACTAAGACTTGATAGCTAGCACGGCCAATTATGTATGACATATCTGTTATTTAACCTCGTGTTAGAACTAACTCCTAGTCAAGTTTTTGGCGCAAGTGGGCCTTGAAAGAACTATACTGTGGTTTTTAATTTCGTTAACTAAACTGATAGCTGCCAATGACCTTATTTTTAGGGTTCCGTACCCAAAGAGTAAAAACGGGATCCTATTACTGAGACTCCGCGGTCCGTCTGACTGTCTGTCACCAGGCTGTATCTCATGAACCGTGATAGCCAGACCGTTGAAATTTTCGCAGTTGATGTATTTCTGTTGCCGCTATAACAACAAATACTAAAAACAGAATAAAATAAATATTTAAGTGGAGCTCCCATACAAGTAACGTGATTTTTTTGCCGTTTTTTGCGATAATGGTACGGAACCCTTCGTGCGCGAGTCCGATTCGCACTTGGCCGGATTTTAATTAATGTTGCAAGCGCGGAGAATACTGTTGTAGGCTCAATCGTAAGTTATTCATCGAATCGATGTCACATGACTCCTCAATTTAATTTTACTAATTGGTGTAAATACATGTTTTATGAATATAAACATAATATATTTAAATATAACAGTATTCATACACATAGTATATAAACTTTAATTGTGTTAAATATGAAATCAACAATAAAATAAAAGTGATCGTTAAAATTAAGTCTGACATAAATGAGTAGAAACTAAGTAACTGCTAGGTTATTGCCGTGAAATAGTAACTTCGATTTTCGACCAACTTTCGGTCACTCAGGACAGGACAGTAAGGATACGACACTATTTTTATGTAACGATTAAGTGACAACCCCCTCAAATGTCTGTTTAGTCTACGAAATAAAAATCAGAGTTTACATACTTCTAATAGATACCTACCAACTGAATTTTGAAAATTAATGTCTACCTTGAAATGGACCAGTACAGTACGTCCTAAAAATAATCAATGAATCCCAAATATAGTAACTGCCGTCTAATTAATGTTGGCATACCAAAATTCCATGTGTTCGATAATTTTATTGAAAGTCACAGAATAACTTAGCGTTCACTATAAATACTTTAAAATATATTTGATTTGGTTGATATGTAATGAAAATTATATAAAATTAATTATATATTTTTCAAGTACATACATGATTAAAAGTACAAACAATTTGTCCAAGGCAGCGCAACATGCACCCTTATCCATTGTAAAACAAATCTAGGTGATAATGATAACTTTGATACGTCGCTCACTATCAACAAATTATACTTTTATGGTAGTAGATATCCAAATAGAGACACAACAAGGGTATTGTCCTCCAAGACTTATCAATTTATACAATTATGACTGCAATTCAACAGTTTGGCATAACAATTCGTTCAGTTTGGTTTTGGTAAATGAAACAAACAAACAAGCTCTAAGAAACAGTTTGTTTTCAAGTACCATCATACCAAAAATTCCCTTCATATGTTGCCTTTGGAACGACATCAATGTTAACGAGCGGGACGCGGATCAATCCTGTTTAAACCGATACCAAAAGCTTGAAATTGTTTGCTCCATTTGTGCATGCCATCTTTAATTAAATGCCATGGAACGGTGGACCCACGCAGTTCATTCGCGGTCGCGGAACGAAGTACACATTTTATTTATTGTGTTGGACCGTTTTTATAACATTTGAGTTTAAGTTATCTGGATTGTGTCATCTATATGGTCCGCGTTGTGAAGTAGGGTCGTGGTGTGGTATCGCGCGGCGCTATACAGTTGTGTAACAACCGGCCGGCTGGCCACCCGCCCCCGACGCTGGCGGCTCCGTCGCTCGTGCTCTATACTCACTAGACACAGTGCAGTGCAGTGAAGTGCATAATGGCAGAGTTGTCAATAAAACAAGAACGCGTACGGCTCCCCTTGCGGTTCGCCTCCTTTTATGAGCTCTATAAGAAGTTTCTCAAGGAGCATGGATGCAAGTGGCACGATGTCTCGAAATTGCTCTCCGTGGTCGCGGAGATCCTTTTCGATGTAGAAGGTGCTTGTAGCCGGCTGGCGGGCAAGGTCAGTCATATACAACGGTTTGGCATAGGAATGTGGTGCTTTAAACTGCTGTAGACGTTCAGATTTAACCTCAAAATAATTAACAAACAATACTAAAATACATGTACGGCGTTGCTCAAAAATATTATAAGCATCTACGAATAAAAGATAACTTGACCCCTATAGATACAACTTCAATACGATTGATAATAATGTTTTTAATTTTTTATTATCTTTTATCCAAATACAAAATTAACAAGAATCTATATGTTGCCCTCGCTAGTAAAATTTATTTAATCAGGTGTTATCTATCTTATTTACCGCGAAGGTGTCATATTTAGGGGTAATGAACCGATCGTAGGTGTACAATCAACTCGTATAGTATAAAATATTAATTTTAATAAATAAATTACATAATACAGTTACATTCAACTCAAAAATACATGATTCTAAACTAATGGGATTTGGCATTGTGGCGCGTACTAGTTCCCTCCAGTAACAAGACACGGCGACAGCAACCAATCCTGCTAGGGTTGTTTTACCTGCCCCTTAATAATAATAAGAAACGACCCTAAACAGCTGGTCGTCAGTTAGTTTGTCATTCAGTAACGTGCTCCCCATGCGCAATGTTAACTAATAATTCCCATGTGGTCTTCCATGTAAAGTGCTACGATTTCAGTGCTAGTGGCGAACGTCTTGCATCAGTGTTGTTGTTAGTTATCACTACCTATCTGACCGTTCACAAAATGAAAACATTCAACTTTTTAAGTACTTTGGAAAAAATCCTTTACTTTAACTATCCTGTGTTAGACGAAAAAATTTACCCGCGGGTATGTGCTTTTAAGAAATATGTCTACCCTTTAATGTACCATACAAATTGTTGGGAAATACATGCATCAGCTTAAAACATGCTGATATTGATCAGCAATTAGAAGCAATACGGTAGTTTGCAATAACGTCGACTAGTAGTGTTGAAAAATGTTTACCCGCCAAGTGAAAGTAGAAAATTACCAAGCAGCAGCTACATGAATGCTTTAGTAGTGGCTAAGTGCGCTATATTACGTAAAGAAAGCAAGATATTTTTGTGTTTCCTCCGCTGCAGAATTCTTTGAGTAAACAGTATTGTGAGGACCGTGTGGTATTATTGCGTTCGTTACATCAGTAGTAATGAAACCCGACTGTTTTATTAGTAGTATATAGTTATTTACCTATACATTCCAAACAAACAATGATTGACGGAACATTCGGAATCGATCAGTATTCTGATTTAATATGCGTTGTTTGAGATCGCGGAAGGGGACAAACCTATTTAATGTTCTACACTGTGATAAGCGTGAGACGGCACGTAGCGCGGTCGTGGCGTGTCACTTTATCATCTCATCTCGACTCGTAGCGCCCGCATCCGTCCTTATGTTCGTTCCCAGAGTAGATAACGCATGTTTAGACATGCTGATTTGATAATTGGTAGAAAAATATGAAATGAGAGAAGCTGTAGGATAAGTATTACGTGGATGCGTGTATGAGATGGTGTGGTTGCGTGCGCGTGCGCATGCGTTTGGTGTCGTCCGAGTCGGCATTGTTCTCAGCTCACACGCGCTCCACTGACCTGCTTACCTACCGCTTATTGACAGAACTGTCTTGGCTCCGCTGCTCACCGTTCAGAGAAAGGTGTTCGTCTCCAACGATGTCATTACTAAGCTCAATTACCAACATGACCGTGTGAAATTTAATAAGTTTCAATGTTTGTTTATACTGATACATATTTAGCACGCGATGACGTCCGCGAACAGACTATTGTCGGTGATATTATTCATAATTAAATATACCAACCAACAAAACTAGCCAACGGGAGTAAAAACTGAATTGCAGTTCATTTTTTTCTTCAAACATTGTAGAAGGAATGACCATTAGTCATATTTTGTTTTGCAAATAGAAAAAAGGTCAATTGTTACTTTGCCAGAAATAATGACGACGAGGAACTAAATAGAAAACCAATGTTATTTTTTAATTATAAATAGTTCTAAGGTTATCAACCTTTGCTATTACTTTGTACTAAACACCCCATAAATAGAAGTTCTTGGAATAGGCCTAAAATCTACATTTCAATTATACGAAAAAACGTAGTGAAGAGTAATGCGAAGAAATGTGTTCGCGGCGGGCACCTCGGAGTGCGCGGGAGGGCGCTCCCACGGGTTGCCGATATTTTTAGTGCACGACGATTACTTGGCACCGGCGGCCGCACTCGGTTGCGCTAGTGATCTTTCTGAAATTCGTTCGCGCTTAGGTACGCTCTCGATCTCGAGATAGAACCAGTCTTATGTCCGGTGGCGAAGAAGTAGCCGTGTAAACTAGAAAAGTCGCGAGTAGACCTCAATATTATGCTAAACTGGTTTCATTGTGTAAATAATGACGATTCTGGACTATTATGTGATATATCCCGGCTAAAGTGCTAGTAATAAAACAATTAAAAAAAACCGGCAAAACAAACAATATGGCTAGTTTGAGCACCAGTGCTAGTGGTACGACGAGTCCACGACGTCAGCGTTATAATAGATCTTCAACTACGAGCGTCACACAGCTGTTGTCAGATGGCTACTCCAGCTTTATCAATCGTTTAACTCGACGAGGTCCCTCCGAAAAGACTGAAATCATGTCAGACACAAAGCTTACCGCATCTCGGCCACGATTTGATGATAAACTCATTTCAAGCAAAAATTCAGTGTTAGCGAATGTGCGGAGGTACGAGAACAATGGCCACATCTCACCGTACACATCATCTTTGACGTCCGGTGTGCCAGCGCGCAAGTTGAACGATGACCGTACGTACTCGAGTTACCTGGGAGCGACCAAGTCGCGCATCGATACATCACCTTTACATTCTACCTCTGGGATTAGCGCGCTCGGACGCACTGACTCATTCCGCAGAGCTCACTTAAAAGATAATAAATCATCGCCGTTCACTAAACGGTACCCTTTGAAAGAGCCTAACAATAACATTGACGGCATTTTGTTAGGTAGTACGCGTAGTCGCTTGGAAGATAAGTACTCCTCAGTGTTAGACAGGATAGCAGTGCAGAAAAAAGAAAGGGCAAGGAAAGAAAAAGAAGATCGTGACAAAACATTAGAACCAGAACCTACTTTGTCTCGAGGACTAATGAGAAGTTTGACAACTGCTGTTTTTGGGGAAAATTCATTTAAACGGAACAATTTTTCTCACGAAAAGATCAGAGACAAAACCCCTTTTAGGAATACTGCCGACCGACGATTATCTTCGAGTAACAAACAAAAAGAAGATTTCAAAAATGGATTTGACATTCCATTGAAAGATCGGCCTTATTATGGCAAGGACAGAGATAGTGTGTATCGGAGACATCGAAGGAGATCTTTAAGAGCTGAAAAAAGCGAAAATGGTGACAGAAAAATGGGTAAATTATCATTGCGTCCTATAGATTTAAACATAAATCCTGCAGTCCGGGATTTAATATCACCACCGCAACTAGGTACAAAAACAAACGAAACGAATGGAAAGTTGAAAATTACTAAAACACCGGGGGCTTCACCAGTGAGAGAAGTAGGACGTCAAAAGCAAATATATTTTCCATCGAGCGATGAGGACGACGACAAGACCCCGGTCGGCGACAGAGTGCTCAGCGAGCGGGAAACGAGAAGGAAGGAGATACAAGGACTCATAATGAAGTATGCTCATTTGGACGAGATGTATGGACGCATCGGTGATAAGGAGATGAACGACACTCCGAGCACAGTGGCCGCTACTAAGAAAGTTGAACCGCTGGGTGTGGGCGACGTAGTGCTGCTGCCACCCGAGCTGCGCGCACGCCAGCGGCCGCTGCGGCCCCGGCACCTCACGCGGCACGCGGCCACGCCGCCTGTAAGCACAAGCTAACCCGCCTGCGCACTGTGTGCCGCTAACATACACCTGGTCCGTGGTTTTCCACTATTCACTATTTAGATATTGTACCAGCATTTGCTTTTTTTTGCATTGTTACATTTTCGTTAGTAGCAAGTATGATAAGCAACGAAATGCTCAGTCCGCGAAGTACAATTATCAGGTGCTATTGCAGCCTGCCTGATACACTATTGCGTTCTTTTAAAAACGATACAATATGAATGCATGTATTTCTCAGCAATTTATTACAAATCGAGGGTACCGAGACAAATCTAAAAAAAATAACGAAAGAGGGTTAAAAATGCTTAACTTAGTACAACTAACGATGTCTGACGTGACAGTTAATATTAAAGAAACTAATAAATACAATGATAGTGCATGTCTTCAATTTAATTGTTCGTTGTTTAAAAGCTAACATGTGTTTTCTGTGTTTTAAAATATTTTCAAAGTCAAGACTTAAAAGAAGTGCCGATAGTTCCCGTAAAGTTAGTAATGTGATCTAATAATTGTTTAAGAGAGGTTCGGGTGGACATTTATCCTAAATTACCTGTGTGAACGTAGATTGTGCAAGCGATCGGAATGCGAGTGGTGTGTCATCTCCCATCCCCGGTGCTCCCGTCCCGTCCCGGTGCGCGGTGCGCGCGGGCGGCCGAGGATGCTCGGCCGCCCGCCTGGCTCGCCCCGCAGCGCCACCCGCCCGCCCTCTAACAGCATGTACCTCCGACACTCCATACCAATTGTCGCTTGTCTGACGGGCAACCGTTCCATTGTCTGATTGTTGGGTACAACACAACTCGGGTCGTGCGGATCGCGTGGCGCGCTCTCCGTGCATGTGGCGTGGTGCGTGTTGCTGTGGCGTGATGTCTGCGCGGCGCGGTGCGGCTTGTGCGGCTCGTGCGGCGCGTGCGGTGGCGGACTTCGCGGCGCTGGCGCATGCAGAGCTCCCGGGCACGCTCCTCCGTCAAGGACGACAAGGACGGACATCTGGTCTACTGGCCCGGATATGTCATGGGAGCGAGATGTTCGTGTCCACACCCATAACTTAAAACAATTCTATTTACGCATACACACACAACACAAACACACTATACTACACAACACTACACATACATATACATATAGATATACATTACACAACACATTCATATCATCATAAACATTCATGAATTTCAGAATAACTGAAACCCAAACACTAGTTACATTAAATGACTCACCCAACATAACACTACACACGACAGATGGCAGAAAATTCAACAAGAAAACGAGTTTTCTCACACAATAACCACCGCCAAGTCCTCGCAGTCAGTGATTCGTGTTTTGAAGATTTCAGACTTAAATTTCTGCTTTTTAATTGTATTTTTATAATTTTTGATAAAAACAGTAACAACATCACAAGAGTCCATTTGGATGTTTAACGAAGTCGTGTTGGAGCCTCGGGATATTTGGTCGTCTATCACTACGTGTTTCATGATACTGAAATAGTTGCTATTCTCAAGAATTGACCATAATTCTCAGAGTCTTCTAACGTGTATTAGTTAACTTGTAGTGAATGGAATACCAATGCCGATTCCATCATGACTTTGTGCAGTGATCATTTGATTAATTGTGTTGCCTTGGTTTCATTGCAGACAAAATCATCGACACGCTCGGTGAAGGCACCTTCGGCAAGGTGGTCGAGGTGAAGGACTTAGAACTGTAAGTATCTTTCTTTATTCACACGAATAGCGCTTTTTGTGGCCACTGCGATACCATCGGCACTTCGTGGATCTGGCTCGCGGTGAAATGTATGCATCTGTGACTATTTGCATATCGCTTGTTCGCATCGACAAACTCGAGTATATTCAGTTGTTTGTTATGTTGGCTTTGTTAAGATAGCGTTAAGTAAATTAGATATTTAGCAATCAGTATGACCAATTCGAACCCTTAGAATGAAAGTGATTTAACTTATAAAATGCAATTTGTGGGCAATGAGAAAAAGTCTTAAAAAGGGTTAATTAACTGTGTAGCGTTGTCTGAGTACTAAAGTGACCAATGTATAGGTTAGCTCTTTCTTGCTCAGAATACTTTTCTTCCTCTCTTTTTATTCTTTCTTGTTGATTGAAGTATTGAAAGTGCCTGTATGAACTTAGGTAATGTGGTGTTGTTAACATCGGCGCCGGATGAAAACGCACATTGTTTGCAGGACACGCCTAACTAATTATTCCTATCTATTTCCATTTGTTTACAATAGCACCGACAAATTTCGATACTTATTGCCAAAATTCCGAGTTTTATGTACAGAAATAAAGCAAGATATCTAATTATAAATTTCAGGGAGCACAGAATGGCTCTGAAGATAATCAAGAATGTTGAGAAGTACAGAGAGGCTGCAAAACTGGAGATCAACGTATTAGAAAAGTTAGCTGAAGTTGACCCTGATTGTAAAAAGTGAGTGTATATTTTGATAGTGTTATTATTGTGTGCAACGTCACGTGTTGATAGTCGAGGCTGGAGCGGGCGTCGCGCGACGCCAGCGAATGTAGCAATAGTTGACCTTGCGCGGTTATATGCGACGTTACTGCTCCTGGCTGGCGGCACGCCAACGAAGAACCCGATGTCAACTCCTAACACACTAAAATACCGTCTGCCGCTCCCGCCCGCTACCGACTTCACATATTATTTGATTCCATGTAATTCACTGTATGACGTCGACTTTTCACACACACTCTTTTAAACCTATAACAAATGTATCCTTGCTTAAATTGTTGCTAAAACTGTATTTTCGTTCTATTTCAGCTTATGTGTTAAGATGTTGGACTGGTTCGAATACCACGGACACATGTGCATCGCATTTGAAATGCTCGGACAAAGTGTATTTGACTTCCTGGTGAGTGTCAAGTTATTATCGTCATTACTAGTATTGTGCATGTTAATGTTCATTCGATACTGTATGCGTCATCGTCATGATAAGTAATAAAGTGTACAATAATGGGTCTCCAACATGCAGGGTTTTCACATTGCCCCTAATCAATTATATCCTGTATTGAGGTTGAATTTATTGTTTCATGTTCAAGAGACTATTTAAATATGACATTGAAACAATAAAATAAATCCGAAAGCGATAACAGTTATATTTTTTGGGTACAATAACTTTGGATCTATTCTGAATAAATTATATTTTTAGGTCTTTTTGCATTATCAAAGACCATAAATAAAACATTGGGCAAACATTCAGGCATTATAAATATTTGTTTATGGGACAATTATCCTGTTACGATGACGCACAAGTAAAAAAAGTCACATTTTAAATTCCCCCGTTTCCGGTAAATTAATGTAATAACCCGATTGCTGTAGTAGCTAGAATTGATAATGTAGTTTGACGCCTAAACGCTTCTTGCTAAATATGAGTACCACTTTTCCCTAACTGCTTCGTCTAAAATCAACGCCCTAATATCCCGATATCTCTTAAAATAAGTCAAAAGTCAATCACAATGTCTTACCAAAAAAATTCAATAAAATTACTCAAAATGAATCCGCGCTCAGATTCATCGGCTGCTTTATTTATGCATTTCCCGCATTGCGTCATCGTTTTTGGTCCTGAGCCAGTCCCATTCACGATTTATACATCCTGTGATCATCACAATATCATTCATCATACTCTTGGATCTGTAGGCTTTCCATCTATAAATTATGTCCATATGGGCTAAGAGATCTTTGTTTTCTTAAGAAAACTTAATTATTATTATTTTAGGCGTAGACTGCTCTGGGTTACAACACGCAATGCAAAAAGTTAATAATTGATAAGATGTATATTTATAATGTTACAGAAGGACAACAATTACCAGCCGTACCCGCTAGAGCAGGTCCGGCACATCGCCTACCAGCTCATCTACAGCGTGCTGTTCCTGCACGACAACAAGCTCACCCACACAGATCTCAAGCCAGAGAACATACTGTTCGTCGACAGCGACTACGAAGTCGTCAGCGTTTACAACGCATCCAAAAAGGTCAGTTTAAACATCAAATATAAAAAAAACCGGCCACGCGCGAGTCGGACTCGCGCACGCAGGGTTCCGTACCATTACCGCAATCGCAAAAAACGGCAAAAAAACACTTTGTTGTTTGGGAGCCCCATTTAAATATTTATTTTATTCTGTTTTTAGTATTTGTTGTTATAGCGGCAACAGAAATACTTCATCTGTGAAAATTTCAACTGTCTAGCTATCACGGTTCATGAGATACAGCCTGGTGACAGACAGACAGACGGACCGCGGAGTCTCAGTAATAGGGTCCCGTTTTTACCCTTTGGGTACGGAACCCTAAAAAGGCAATAACCTACCTGAAAAGCAGGCCACGAACAAAGTTTACTAGTCTGTTGCCTATCAACAAGAATGTAAAACATTTTTGGCAGTTGGCAAAGTTCCGCCGACGCATTTACTTTTTCAAATTATATAAGAATGGAAATCAAAGCATTGACGCTCGAATTCCAAGCGATATAATAAAATAATATCAAAATAAAGTGTAATTTCTATTAGTACGGTTCAACGTTAAATTCAAATTGTAAACGTGTCAACATGGCGAGCTGTTACAGACGTATAGCTATACCATCTTGAATTGGTACAGTATGTGATGGCCAAGTAGTGACTAATCGCCACCTCAATATCGCGCACTCGCTATTTTCGTCATTCTCATAAGATTCGTTTCTCTTACAACCTTTGGCATAATAAGGATATAGTATATCTAAATTTTTACACATTGTACTTGATAAGTTAACATAAACGTAATTGATTGCGTAAAAAAATTTGGTTACGGTTTAAGCATTCCTTGCGTAGCCTAATTTGTGTTGTCTAATTTGGTTAAATATTTGTATACAGAAACATGACCTGATGCGCGTGAAGCGTAGTGACGTCAGACTCATTGACTTCGGCAGCGCAACGTTCGACCACGAGCACCACAGCACCATTGTGTCCACCAGGCATTACAGAGCGCCAGAGGTTATACTAGGTATGTATCACCCACCATACAACTCATATTATAAAGCATTATTCTAATGGTTTTCTAAGCAACATTGAGGGTGCGTACTCCTTTTGTGCGCATATGTTTTCTATACAGAGTCAATGGCTGAATAGCTTTATAACCACGTCATATTATTCTCGAACATAAAGGAAATAATGATATCAGCCTTCATGGTTACGATGATTTTTCGGATAGACCTTCACCACATTCCATGGTAATGTTTACCATTTTATTGTTACTGAATGCCTTAGAAAATAAAACTGTGTCGAGTCTTTATAATAAATATTAATCGTATGTTTCCAGAATTGGGTTGGACTCAGCCGTGCGACGTGTGGTCCATCGGCTGCATCATGTTCGAGCTGTACCTCGGCATCACACTTTTCCAAACACATGACAACAGGGAACACCTCGCCATGATGGAGAGGATCCTAGGACCCATACCATACAGGTTTGTCACAGCTATTGTAATCAGAAAATTTTATTTTGTCTAGAACAAGGGTTCCCAAACCGCGTCTCGATGTCTCGGGGCGTCGTGGTGTGGTGGCCCCCTCACGGGCGTTGTAAAAGAGAAATAACAGCTGTTGGAACTATGAAATATACCTATGTAACATGAGCCTGAAACCAAAAAATACTACTTGATAAATACTAACAGATACAATTCGATAAATACTATGTAATTAAATTTTAGTGTAATGTATCCCAATTACTTGTTATAGTTGTCGGCACGTAATTTGGCAGGAGTCGTTAGATGCGCACAAGTATTTTTAGGTCACTTTGGTTACCCGCGCGGGACGCGGGAACGATTAGCACCGTTCCAAGCGCGCAATTGGTTGGTCAGTTGACACATGGATAATCGCGACGCGTACACATCGTGTCTCACCAACTTATACGAAACAGGCTATTCTGCAGTTGCAGTAATTAACTCGTAGTACAGATTACAAGCCAGCAGTGGCAGGTTATAGGCTGATGATAATGATGACAGATTACATATCAATTGAAAAAATAAAAGAAGAGTAACATTTTTAAAACTAGACCAATTAATACTAAAAGGTACAAGGGCTTCCCAAAAAAAATTCTCTATGTAATGGGAGTCACAGTATAAAAAAGATTGAGAAGCCCTGGTCTAGAATCTAGATCTATATTCCAGACAATATACCCTGTTAAATTGCTCTTATGGGGTTTTGTGTCATGTAAATATTTCTTAACATAAAAATCTGTATTCTAAAATACTAAATGTGTTGTTGAATACATCCGCGTGATTTTTCTCTCGCCGTGAATGTTCTGATGTCTTTGTTTACTCGCATACCGCTCCACTTTACGCAACTCAACATTATCTAAGTAGTTATAGACGGTATACCGGGCTGTTCAAATAAACATAACAATTTGTTCCGTACTCATAAGTGCCGCCCGATATAAATACTCGTCTGGTTTTTGAAAACTAGGGCAATAATTATTATCGTCACATACCGGCCTCTCATTAAACTTATTTAAATTGTATTTGTGTTTTCAGAATGGCGCGCAAAACAAAAACAAAATACTTTTACCACGGGAAATTAGACTGGGACGAGAAATCGTCGGCTGGCAGATACGTTAGAGAAAACTGCAAACCTTTAATGGTAAGTTTCATTAGTGTTGTTAATATTATTATAAACCTGCTAGCATCGTTGATACAATAATCACGCCATGCTGTATTCCAGTTAAATTAAGAATTGATTGAGCACGGTATTTGTGTGTTTCCGCAGAGGTACCTACAGAGCAACAGCGAGGAGTCCCGCCAGCTGTTCGACCTGATCGCGCGCATGCTGGAGTACGAGCCTTCGCAGAGGATCACGCTGCGAGAGGCACTCAAGCATCCCTTCTTCAACAAGCTTCCACAGCACCAGAGGCTCGGTCAGTACAACACTATCTCCTATTGCACGCGTATCACTTGCTAATAAGTCGCCAGTCTACCTTGTGACTTTTTATATAAAAATACAACGGTAGAAATTTTCCATTGAAAAAAACAGACAATTTTTATAGGAATACCATTCTTAAGTATTGTATTAATATTTATGATGAGTGATCTTTTGTTATAGGACACCCGTTTACAAGGCCATCATTCCTTAGGTCAGGCCTATTTGTCGTTAGATGCTTATTTAAAAGCTTTATTTTCTTTAATTCTATATTACACTTATTGAAACACATGTTGCAACATGACCGTATTATTAATTGGTTTTATATTGTGTTGTTAGTGTGATGTTGATTTCTTTCGCTTACTATATTCACATTTTGTTCTCGTCTTTAACATCTGCTGTTCATTTTACTTTTTATGTTCTTGAAGCCAGGTGAATATGATGATACCGAGCTTCCTTCTTTATTGAATTTCAAAACTATAAATTAAACGTGATTCAGCTCTCATTATAACTCATTCATGACGTAGCCACAGTTAGCTTCTTTCTTGAGGTGTAACTGTGTAAGTCACTAAAACTATGTTTGCATATTACAGGCAATGACCGCTTGCGATGCAACGGTGAAAGCTCGGGGTCTCGCGAACGATCGCACTCGCTCAGTAGGTGAGCGCCGCTCGGCCGCCGTCAGGGCCCAGTCGCCGGCGCCGAGGCTGCGTGAGGCCGCCCGCACTGCGCCGGCGCCGGCCCGGCCCGTCCGGCTCCGGACCGGACAGCCGGCGCCGCACACGAGCGATAGTCAAATGGCACGGCCGCGTCGTGGCCCGCCGATCCTGTAAACTTGTACAGTTGTAATGAAGTGATAAGTGATAATTATTTTGTCGAACATTATAATCTAGGTAATATTTTGTTGTGAATCGGTACTTCTCAATTTGTATTTATAAAGTAACTATTATTCGAAATAAAGACTGTCAGTCTGAATTTAGTTTTTTATTAATTTAAGGTTATCACGACTCTGCTGTCCTCACTATCCCTCAACCAGCGCAGGACCTAAAAAGGTTTTTTTTTTTAATTGTGTTACTATTGTGTCTGTAATTATGCCAAAAGCCAGTAGTGCTATTTTGTCAAATTCTCACCGTGAATACTTAGATGAATGGGCTGTCAAATCATCCAGTCTGGGTGACATGCCGGCTCACTTCACATAGGCTTACACAATGAGATGTTTACAGAATAGACTGGCTATACTGGACCAAAACCCAGTGCAGTCACCTAGCTATTGACCTCTATATTTCGTTCCCTACGAAGTAATGCACACTTTCCCCTGTGTCCCTATAGTGCCCCTAGTTGGAACAACACGGCACTTAAATTTCTTAAAGCTGCACGCGATCAAGTTGTCCCAATCATAAGTTATTTGACAAACATATGCTTTAAGCAGGGACTTTTCCCGGGTGCCTTGAAAATAACCTTAATAACGTCTGTGTATAAGTTTGGAGACAGCCGAGACCTGTCAAACTATTGGCCAATTTCAGTTCTGCCTTATATCTCAAAAATCTTAGAAAGACTTAAACTCATCATATCGGCCGAAAGACGTCCACTGCTGGACATAGGCCTCCCCTAGCGTCGCCACATCCCGTGCGTCTCGCAACCAGCGGATCCCCGCAACCTTCACCAGGTCATCGGCTCTTAAACTCACGCTTAATTAAATTCCTTTCTAAATACGCCATTCTATCCCCTTCTCAGTTTGGGTTTGTCTACTGCTGGACATAGGCCTCCCCAAGCGTCGCCACATCCCGTGCGTCTCGCAACCAGCGGATCCCCGCAACCTTCACCAGGTCATCGGCTCTTAAACTCACGCTTCATTAAATTCCTTTCTAAATACGACATTCTGTCCCCTTCTCAGTTTGGGTCCAGGCAGGGAAGGTCTCTTGAGGACGCGGTCTTGTCACTAACATCTACTATAGTTAGTTGACAAAGTGGATAAGGGTAGCAAATGCCTGGCAGTTTTCCTTGACCTCCTAAAGGCCTTCGACACAGTGTCTGTCCTCATACTTCTGCACAGGCTTGAAAGCATCGGCATAAGGGGGCCCTCTCGAGCTATTCAATTCCTACCTGAATAAACGCAAACAAACAGTATAAATAGGGGAGTTCACCAGCTCAGAAGAAACAACTTCGTACGGCGTCGGGCAGGGGAATGTCCTTGGTCCGACGTTGTTCCTTATTTATATTAATAGCCTATGCAACATGAGTATTGACGGGGATCGCATCTTCTCTTACCCGGATGATACCGTCATAGTCTTTGCCGATAAAACTTGGGCAAAAGTTAGAAGGTCAGCCGAATCCGGCCTGTCAAAGATTGCAGATTAGCTCAATCGCAATCTCCTCACACTAAACGCCTCCAAGTCAAACTACATACGCTTCACCAAGTATGCACACTCAACCACCACTCGAATTCCAAATAAAGATCCACTGCTGTGCCAACCCCCCACTGCCTGACTGCTCATGTACAAATATTAACAGGTTACAGTATACTAAATACCTAGGCGTCATGATTGACCAGCGCCTGTCCTAGCACATGCATACTGAACTGATCATGAAAAGGGTAAGGAAATTATATAAGTTATATAAGTTTTTAAGCTGACATGGTCACAATCATTAGAATTAATATTTGGTTCGGGTTTTTTTTTTCTATCTAAATATACATGGTAAATATCCCGAAACTAATATTAATTCTTACAAATAAAGTTGTTCGAAAAATAGGAAGAAAACAAAATATTATTATTCATTTACTATGAAAAGAGGCATTTATTTGTCCTGCAGTGGGACATTTACAGGCTGGTATAATTTATTATTACTACCCCGCTGGCCTTTGTCCAGTGGACTGCGATAGGCTGATTTGATACAAAAAATACATTTTAGTTACTAATGGATTAGGTATATACAGGGTAGGCCTTAGATAAAGTAGGTATAGATTAAGCCTTAAAATGACCTTGATTGATAGAGCGAGATGGCTAATTGGCAGCTCCATGTAAATGATAAGGACAAAAGATTATTTTTTGTCTTTGTCACCGTGGCCGGATTCTGTCGTTTGTCAAACTCTAATACAATGGCAGGTTTGACAAACAAACTCGGTTTTGTTTGATTTTCTATGATTTCGTGGTATTATGTGTTAATTGAGACAAGAAATTTGGGTTATTTATAGATAATAAGTGTCAGTGCGATGGTGGGTTGTAGTGTTCTTGTTCTTGTTGTAACACCAGAACTAACTATTGCTGTCTCATGTGCGGCCACGCCAGTGCTTAATCTATACCTACTTTATCTAAGGGGTAGGCCGAAAATCATAGATCAAACAAAACAGGGCGATATTTGGGGCTATTTCCAGTAGGACATAAAGTAAAAAATATAAATAACCTTCCTTTAACCCCAAATATCGCCATGTTTTGTTTGATCCAAGTTTTTTGCCTAATCTGTATATTTATTGCCAGTCACCTCATACGTCTCCTGGAAAGTATCATCTAATACTCTACACCCATAGCTACTTCTGTTTCTTTGGGCCTGGTTTGATCATATTATATTGTTATTACTTTATTGTATCTTAACAGAAGGCTGTGTAAATGCGAAGCGAAACTTGATTTGTATTGAACATACCAGACAATTTATATTTTAAGGTATCCACTATCGTCTTTTCGTTTGAAGGGAAAGAGAGCCAGTGTAAGAACAAGCTATGATAAAACAGACTCACAACGGCTAAAATTCTTGTCACTTGAGCTGCATTACATTTGCGAGGCTAACTCTAAAAATGTAATCAAATTCATGAAGGTCGATGTTTATATCGATATCAGCTGCGCATGTTTCTCGCAGTTACAACTCTACGAAAGGCAGCCATTTTAAATGCCCGATTTTTGTAGGTAGTACGCTAATTTCGTAGGTATGGCAAGTCCATAGGTTTCTAAGTCAGTGATTCTTTGAAATAATGAATTAATAAAAATGTCTATTGCATGACAGCTATTAATAAAGCATTTGCATGAAAAAATTAATACGTGAACACAGATAAAACTGCGTGAAGTCGATTTTGCAGCGATTCGTTTCTGTCACAAAATTTTGTTGCACAACATAATTACTTTTTATGAAACTATTTCAATTTTAAATAGAAAATGCTACCAAGTAACCGGCTATATATTTGTGACTAAATAATCCCTATAATGATGTATCGGTTTGATGAAATATGGCAAATGCTCAGACCAACAAAAAAACTTTTTTTGTTGGTCTGAGGGCAAATGATAAAAGTTCAAAAGAGGCTTCTGTCAAAAGCAAGTTATTTTGTAAATCGGTGAAATGTACTTCGGTAAAATAAAACATATGCCACATGATACTTCGATGATTTGAAAATATGTCAAATAATGCGTATAGCAAAAAAGACGTCGGTCAATAGTTTTCGGTAAAAAGAAATTCGACCAAAAAATATTCGGAAAAGTGATCGGTTCCACTGTATGGTGGCCGTTTTGCAATTTTCCTTCTTAAGGTATTTATTTCCGCCCAAAGATGCTCTTGGACTAATTCGATAATTATATCGAATTGCTCAACCGTTACGTAGTGACCAGACAGTGTGATAAAGAAGTTTAAATCAGAGTATTCATTACATTGCCCGATATGACTTGACAAGATTTATAATGCCTGGGCATTATACATAGCACATGAGTAGATAAACGTAACGGCGGTTGTATGAAGCTTTATCTCTGTTCCGTTTACCTACTCATGTGCACATAGTGCACTTATTAATCACTTGGTCCATGGCATATACACTCATGGGCCGACCTGGGGAAGCATCTCTTGGCCACAATTATTATATCTCAAAAACAAGGGCACCTAGCGAAGATCTGTTATCCCCAAAATTTGTCGCTAATTGGATGATGGCTATGCCAGTGTCAGTCACACTACAGATGGGGCAAAAGTAAGGAATGTCGATAAGTAGTGGGACTTTTTTATCTCCCTGGTGCGCAAAAAGCTCATGAGAATATCTAATGAAACAGTGCGAAGCGAGCTTGAAAATTGTAGGTCCTCGTTTACAGTAGGTATTTGGCGATTTAGGTTTTATTTTGACTTATCTTCTTTGGACTTTTCATGACGAAAGAACAGCGAAAGCTCACGCAACTCCAGCGCTTATTGTCACGCATGCTATAAGAATCTAAAGTGCTTATGAATTTTGGCGACTAGGAATTCATTAAAAAAAACGAATTACATGTTTGTGTTTTGATATTGTAAAATGTGTGCTTTACAAGGCAAAAGTGAAGCATTGCTTTTAGCAAGAATATTCTCGCCAGATGTTTTGCACGCTGTTCAAATAGAGCTAGTAACCCTGTTTATTGCACATTGTCAGGCGTTCTACACTGGCTTATTCTAGTTTTTCGAGTACACGGTGAGTACTTACAATATTCTCTCCACAAGCAAGACAGATGATAAGGCTGAGTTTACATGGCACTGGCCAGGACATCTTTGCCGCATGCCGGTAAAACTGTGGGACAATATTGTACTTCATAAAGGTTTTGAAGCCCGAAACGCTAATGGCTAATTTAACGCTGTGGAGATAAAGGGCGATATGATAAGTTTTTGGTTTAGGATTTCTGCTTAGTCTTTGCGTCAGTGTAGGTACGTTGATCTCCTCCTCGAGAGTTTTGGTGGGCAACTACTACTGTACTTTTTTGACTTTTATAGGTTTTGATTGCATTATACAGTCGTAAAATTAGTGTGGCTGACTCTGGCTTGGCCACCATCAGGGATTTTAATTTTGATAACACAAATATTTAGTCGGTAATTGGTCGAAATTAGTCGCCAAATATTAGATTTAGTCGGTCACTGGTTCAAAAGTTAGAAGGGTTGTTAGGTGGCCGATCTGGAGAGACTCTCCCCAGCTTGGCCAAATTTATATCTCAAAAACTAGGGCACCTAGCGAAGATCTGTTTTCTCCCAGATTTAATCGGTAATTAGTCGAAATTAGTCGCCAAATATCAGAATTAGTCGATCACTGGTTTAAAAGTTAGAAGGTTTTATAGGTGGCCGATCTGGAGAGACTGACCCCAGCTTGGCCACATTTATATCTCAAAAACTAGGGCACCTAACGAAGATCTGTTTTCTCATAGATTTAGTCGCTAATTAGTCGAAATTAGTCGCCAAGTCACAGATTTAGTCGGGTCTTAGTTTCGAAGATAAAATGAGTTCAACTTTTAAGGTATAGTCCAAGAGCTAGATCATAAGTTTACGAAAGATAGCCAAGAAAAAAATATTTCTATTAATATGTGTAATAAACTTCTAGTTTTTAACCGATTTACCAAAAAGGAGGAGGTTCTATGTTCGATTTTATGTATGTTCATCCATATCTCCGTCAATTGTGGACCGATTTTGAAAATTCATTTCTTTTTCGAAGAGTATGTTTAGAAATTGGTCCATTTTTACTTTGGTGAAGATCTGATGAAGAACTTTGGAGATATACAACAGAATTCTTCAATAAATAACGGCAGATCTCTCGGGATTGCTGCAATCGCATGTCTATTTATTGTTTATATAATTTCATAACATAACATAAAATCACGCCAGTTTGCTCTAAAGGGGTACGCAGATCTCTCATTTCACTGGTTGTGTTCAAATTTCAAGTTATTCGGCGTTAATCTTTTTTGGCGTTATAAATAACTTTCTAAACAACTTGACTATTAGGTAAGTAAAACTAAAAAGGGAAAAAAACTTAAAAAAAAAATACTACCGACTTCCAAATAAAAAAATGTGAATGACCTCCTTCGGCAGTCGGGTAAAAATAAAAAGAACTTTTTTACAAAAAAATACTACCGACTTCCAAAGAAGAAACTACAAAGTGAAAAATAACTTTATTTTTGGAAGTCGGTGTCCATATCGAATAAAAATGGTACCTATGAAAGACACCGACTTCCAAAATTAAAGTCATTTTTCACTTTGCAGTTTCTTCTTTGGAAGTCGGTAGTATTTTTTTTTGTAAAAAGTTTATTTTTATTTTTATCGGTCTAAAGTCCTCAGAAATGTCAGAGAGATATAAATTCTAAATTAAATATATATTTTTATGTTTTATGTTACTATTATAGGTTATTATACTCTTATTATTATACTATTATAGGTTAGAGTAGCTTAATCTTCTTTGAAAACATTAAACCTTGCTCTTGGTCTATTTGGTGTCAAGATGTACAGTCGCATACAACTGTTTTACCAAATTATAATGTTAGGGTCTAAATTACGTTAGAATAATAAAGCTTCTGTTGCCCAATAAGAATATATGATGTATCTACTTAATACTATGCTTGCACGGGGACCCAGCGCTAAGAAAGAAAATTTGGTTCAAATAAATATTACTAGATGGCGAGATATGCACCGATTTGTTATTGAATTGTGTGTCAAATTAACATTCTCTGGAATTGTACATAAATATTTTATGTTCTTGTTCAACCAAGTCTCCTCAGCACAAAATTATGTATATTATTTTGCTCATAATCCACATTTCAAAGATTATTTGAACAGATTTTTTTTTAATTTTTAAATGGAATAGACATGGTTGTTTTTGTGCTTTTGTGGTTTGACATGTAAACGGTTTTAGATTTATACATCGTAATTTAATTTTTTTTTTGTTACTGTTTGTGATTGCTTTGTATTTGATTATTGCTTCTATTATTATTTAAAAATGTAATTATTTTGTAGAATTCGGACACAATGCAAATTGTTTGATGAATAAATAAATGAAATGATCATTTAACTGATACTCTTTCAAAAAAAAAAAAGAATTTTCCAAATCGTTCCAGGCGTCTTTGAGAAATCGGGTAACACACATAAAAAAGAAGTTTACGATGAATTGAGAACCTCCTTTTTTTGAAGTCGGTTAAAAATACATAACTAATAATCATAAATTAAATATGTATATACCTACTTAGATAGGTACCTAATATGACACCATTGGCTCTAATTATGGTAAGAATAATAAAAACTCTGTTGTCGAAATATATAATTACTAGCTGTTCCCCGCGGCTTCGCTCCCGTGGGCCACCCCACAGGACCCATTTTCGGGATAAAAAAATAGCCTATGTCACTCAGGAATAATGTAGCTTTCTATTGGCGAAAGAATTTTTCAAATCAGTCCAGTAGTTTCGGAGCCTATTCGGTACAAACAAACAAACAAACAAAAAAATCTTTCCTCTTTTTAATATTAGTATAGATTTACTACTTTATTACTACTACTAGATTTATTACTTATAAAATATTATACTTGTTAGTTCAATATTTTTTAAGTAATAAATAATACCACTGAATAAAACACTGTACCACTGTATAATAATACTGTTGTAAATAGATAAAAATACCTAAAGCTCGTCCGCAGCGTCCGCTGCCGGGAGACCTCGCAGCAGCGGACGCGGCCTGCATCTCAAGCAAAAATTTGTAAAATTCTCATACAACGCCATAGAATATTCTATGTTTGAATTTTGGTGCGAGCCGCCACGCCCGACGCGCCGCTTATCCAGAAACGAGGACTTAATCAAACATAGGTACTAGGTACCTAAAAAATCAAATTTTAATCACAGTAGACATTTTAATTACAGTATTAATTTTAATCGCTGGAGCGCAGTGATCTATTTGCCAGCGACTGCCACATTATGTTCGATAAATAATTACATTATATTTATTGTAGATCTGTTTCTAGGTAATACATACTGCTTTCCTTTTTTGGTATAAAATAACATAGAATAACTTTATATTTAGGTTTATATTTTGAAACAAACATTCCACCTTAAGACATCATGTATTGTCTAGAAACTACTTATAGTATTTTGTACTTGCTTGTACCAATGTATGGAGAAATTTATTACATTAATATCTTTTTAATTACACACCGACTATATCTGTGACTTGGCGACTAATTTAGACTAATTAGCGACTAAATCTATGTGAAAACAGATCTTCGTTAGGTGCCCTAGTTTTTTAGATATAAATGTGGCCAAGCTGGGGTCAGTCTCTCCAGATCGGCCACCTATAAAACCTTCTAACTTTTGAACCAGTGATCGACTAATTCTGATATTTGGCGACTAATTTCGACTAATTACCGATTAAATCTGGGAGAAAACAGATCTTCGCTAGGTGCCCTAGTTTTTGAGATATAAATTTGGCCAAGCTGGGGAGAGTCTCTCCAGATCGGCCACCTAACAACCCTTCTAACTTTTGAACCAGTGACCGACTAAATCTAATATTTGGCGACTAATTTCGACCAATTACCGACTAAATATTTGTGTTATCAAAATTAAAATCCCTGATGGTGGCCAAGCCAGAGTCAGCCACACGTAAAATTAAACAAATAATTATGATATAAACAATTTATTTCAAAAATTTACATATAAATACCGTACACTCATGGTTTAAGTTTTAACTTATACTATAATTTTAAAGGAACGCCATGCAATTTATTCTAATAAATTCTAATGTACACAGTCATTAGTTTGACATAATACCGCCAACTGCCCTAAATAAATAATAGAATATAATTACATGAACAAGTATGAAATCAGCTTGATACTATATGAGAGCTTAATTACCAAGCCTTAATTTTATTAATAAATAACACTTAAGTACAAAATATAACTAATTTCAAGGTTGCTTTTGGAATGGTGAATAAATAACAGTTAAGGTCTTCACACCCACGAAGCTTGTAAGTCGTGTTGTGATGCTCTTTGTTTTAAGATAATATTTTACTAAGTGTGATGTATGACCGCTGCAGTTAGCAGCGAGTGTGTTGCGACCCTTAAAAACCTTCAGGCGGCACAATAAATGCCTCGTATTTCGTAAAAATATAATTTCAGTCACTTAAACCGCCATATACGCTAAGCTCACTTAACAAATCCGTTAGAACAGCACGTTGGTCATCAGTAAGATCGACTTAAATAAATATTCGAAGCAAGATTCTAGAATACACTGCAAGCGCTTGAAAACAAGTCCAACTACAAGAATACAAATTGAAATATCACCATCAAACAGTAAGACCGATTTTATCGAGGCATGATAGTTAACGCTAATTATCTGATGGACAAATGTTAATTGACTAATCACAAATAAAGCAGTTGAATTAAGATAACTCCAACGCGACGTTTCATAGAGGCTACTTTTACTTAATAAACTTAGTTCAAATCGGGGTAGGTTAGTTTGTGATAGCATCGGTTGTCAAATAGTGTTGGGGCTATATCCAAGCGCTGCTAGTTTATGACGCGACATGGATCTAAATGAACGCAGCGAAAGAACACGAATGACAGATTTTTGACAGGTGACATGAGGGCAAGCATTCATTCATTTTTTTTTTTTTTTTTTTTGGGGTTCATTTGGATCTATGTCGGTCTGTGTGTGTGATGCCTAGACCATTTCGACGCTTAAGTCTTTGTTGGGCCATGAATACACGGGCGGCACGGCGGCCGGGTACCGCACGTCGTACATCTGCGCGCGGATGAACTCCTCGGTGTTCAGGGGCTGCGGGAACACTGAGGCCTTGCCTGTGGAACAAAATGTTAGGTTAAAGCGCTGTTAGCCAAAAAATTTATAAACTATCAATCCTAAACTCCTGAAAATATAATCATTCTGTCATATTATATTACTCTTTGCATTTTGTTCTGTGTCAGGGTTTGTCGAGCTTCAAGACGTCTGATTATTTGCTATGCCTGTATGTATGAAGCTTTGCTATGTGAAATCAGCATGGTTTATTATTTCATATTCGTATGAAATACTTATACCTACTTAGCAAACTAAAGTCAAAATGTGTTCTCCTTAATGATGGAGAACTTTGGAGCATGTATTGGAATATTCAAAATGGCTAGTTGGAGATAGTTTTACTGCGAAGTTTCAGGTCAATTCAAAGTCAAAGAACTTACCTACTACCAAAAGAACACCATGTAAAGAGCTTTGCAAAAAACAGAGTAACTCTGCCTATTTTTTTTTTAAACTCGCCCTAAATCGACACAAGGCTCCTAACGCAACTTTCCATAAAGATGGCTTCATTTTTATACTGAGCAAAAGCGGCATCGTCGTCGTAACAGCCAAAAGATGTCCACTGCTGGATAAAAGCGACTGGAGTCAAAAATACTGATATAAAACTAAAATCAAACTATCACATCGGATGCCAGGCCATCAGTAACATCATCAGTCTGTTTTTTTTTTTTAATTTACTTCTTTTTGTTTTCAAAAGTAGTTTTGACTCCACTACTCGAAATCACACAGGTATTTATGTAAAAACGACTTGTAAATTAGCTTCGCATCCATTTAATAGAGTCGCGTTCCGAAATAAAATTTGCTAACGCGTTATGACGCAAATTGAAATTTATTATCTCTCCTCCCACGCCGGAATTTTGCCCGCGTTCTTATTGAAATGTAAAGGTGGCTAAGACATTAAAAATGTAGACTGTGAAATTGTGAATTATTGCAGTAGATTTGCGGATTATGCGCTAAATAGATGGCATGCATCTGAATGCTAAATTGCAGTTTAGCTGCCATTTTAGTGCAGTTAGCGAAACTGCATAGGATCTGCATTAAAAATGTAGACTGAATTATTGCAGTAGATTTGCGGATTATGCGCTAAATAGATGGCATGCATCTGAATGCTAAATTGTAGTTTAGCTGCCATTTTAGTGCAGTTAGCGAAACTGCATAGGATCTGCCAACGCAACGCAGCGCAACTTTTTGCAGTCGGCGAAGAATTACATAATATGGTTGTCGATAGGTAGGTAGTTTCGATGCAATTGCAATGTTCCCGCTAGCTTAGGCTCAACTGCAGTCAGTCTGTGTCGTGTTTACAACACTTAAAATAAGTGAAGATGTTAGAACGCTGTTGAAACAACACAACACAACGAGCAAAGAAAGAAGATGACAAGACAAAATACTTTCCAATCAAAATCAATTCATGTTTCTAAACCTTTGATTCTTAACCAACCTCGTAAGCTCGTTATTTGAAGGTCTCCGTTTTTATACCGAGACCTCTCTGGCTATCAACCTTGGTTTTTCTATAGTGAAGGATATTGAAGCTGAAGTACTTTTTCTTGGAACGGCGGTGCCTATTGTATAGCCAAATTATATCCATAACCGGCGAAGTTAGGTACCAATCACTCGAAACTAGTACATAAATGGTTCAAGTCTTTGTGCCGTGTAGGTACTTACCAACTTTATAAGCGTGTTCGAAAACTTTCTTGGCGATCTTGACGGAACAGTTCTGGATTTCCTGGAGAGGTGGGTACAGGCTGCCCTGGTCCAAGTCTGCTTGACTCACGATCTCTGCTAGCGCCTGGACAAATGAGACAAATATTGGTTTAGAAGGCACTTGATGCTTATGGAGCTCATCATATTGAAGGCTAGACCTAGACATCTTTTGGCTAAATGAACATAAATGCTTGGTATCATAAGGAATCAGTACCTGGGCGACCGAGCTCTACTCGGGTGAAAATAGAGAAAACAAGGTACGAGGTAGATCGATTTATTGCCCCCGAAACCCCTGCATACTAAATTTCATGAAAATCGTTGGAGCCGTTTCCGAGATTCAGATTATATATACATATATACAAGAATTGCCTGTTTAAAGGTATTAGATTTAATGTTTATTTTAATAAATAAGGAATTTCTCAATAACAGCGTGGAGCACCCACTCAAATATGACTGTGTGAAATACACAACATACATTATTGAAAAGTTCTTAGCAATTGCCCGAAGCCCGATTTTATGACAAGTGGTTAGTGTCAATAGGATCGTGTCCTATCCTCTGGTAACCTACGCCTAGAAGGAAATCAGACATAATGCAAAGCTTACCTCAGCGGCTAACAACATGAAGTCCTCGCTGATGTCGATGATGCCGGCGCAGATGACGCCGAGCGCGAGCCCGGGGAAGATGTACGAGTTGTTGCCCTGTCCCGGCTTCAGCGTGCGCCCGTCCTTCGTCGTGTAGTCGGGGAACGGCGAGCCGGATGCGAAGATTGCGCGCTCCTGGACATAAATACATAAAGCTTTGATATATTGCTCAAACTGACATGGCAAGTAGGAAAAAGCTAGAAAAGAATCTCACCATCTACAATCGTAACAAAGTTTCATAAGCTCATTGCAATAAACAGACAGTTTTACCTTCAGATCTGAATATTGTGACGAAAATATGTGGCTGTAACGGTCTTTAGATATCGATCTTAAGGCCGTTACATCCACACATTTTCTGGTTAAGAATAGCTCTGGCGGCTTTAGGCTCAATGGCGATTTCTGACCTAGATGATCTCTATTTGTGTGATGGCCTAGTTTTCTATCTCGAAGTTACTTAAAGTTACGGTTAGCTGGTCTTTTACAGATTTGATGACTAGAGTTGATCGAAAAGCGAGCCAAGAGACTCATCGGCAATGAGGCACTGGTCAAGCAAGTCAAAGCTCCAGCCTTGAACATCGTTCGCAGAGTTGCCAGCTTGTCGGTTTTTTATCGGATTTATATCGGGGAGTGTGCGATGGAATTGCATGATCCCGCCCAGCCCGTTTCATCATCGGACTACCAGACTTACGGCGATGCGTCATCGATACATGGTGGACATCCCACCCATACGCACCAAACGTTTTGGAAACACTTTTATTATGCGTACAGCTAAGGAGTGGAATTCCCTGCCGGAGTCTGTATTTCCCGATAGCTTCAATCTAGGGGTCTTTGAGTCAAGAGTGAATAGGTTTTTTCTAGGAAAGCGTGCTTCATCGTCGACCACATCATCGCTTACCATCAGGTGAGATAGTGGTCAAGCGCAAGACTACAGAAGATAAAAAAAAAACCGAATATCTCTTAACCCAATAGCAACAACACTTACATCGGTGTTGGTGTATGCCTCGATGGCGGTGCACTCTGCCTTGCTGGTGGGGTTGGAGAGCGCGAAGATGACGGGCCTGTCGTTGCACTGGCCCATCTTCTGCAGGATTGAAGTTGTGAACGCGCCGCCGATGGCCGCCGCACCTATAAAATAAAATAGTAGGGATAATGAATATTTAGATTTGAATAAATCGTTAAATGCGGCAAATGTGTATAGAATCTTTTCATAATACTAAAGTTTTATATATCAATCAATTTTTTTGACAATATTTACAGTTCTAAAAGTGGTCAGTCACGTTGACGACATAAGTTGCGTTTTCAAAGGACCTCTTGCCAAAGTTGGACCAACTGATGCCATTAATTTTCCTGTACACCCTCAATAGGATTACTACACACCCAAAGTGTTGCTATTTTTATTGTCACAATAATTTCATTGCATTCACTTCACAAAACAGACTTAAATCATTTTCTTATAAGGGATAGAGAAAAAAATATCTAACTCACCGATAAGCACGGAAGGCTTGGCGATGTCCACGACCTCCTCCAGCGTGCGTACGGGCGCGTGATCCTTGGCGAACTCCTCCTTGTGCACGTTGAGGCCGCCCTCCGGCCTGTTCTTCACGATGAGCCCCTTGGAGTCCACCATCCAGATACGAGCGCGTGCCTGCTCGTCGGACGTACCTTCGGCCTTCATAGCCATCACACATAGGGTGGCGATACCTAGAGACGCCTGTGGACCAAAGGTATATTAAAGTTTAATGCTTTAAGAAAAACTGATTTCTCGTATGGGTGAATTAGTAAAAACTAGAGGTAGAATAACTCACGCTATGGTAAACTTATGGACGCCTGTGAATAAACTGGTGATTTAGAAGTTTTGAGGAATACACTTTTTTGGATTGTCGAGAAATAGGGGTAGAAATGATCACCTCGTTATAAAAATACTAGAATATATATCTGGCTGCCTGCTCAAGGCGAGCTTGACGTACATTTAAGTCATATAGAAACCAGAAACGGTGAAGGAAAACATCGTGAGGAAACCGGCATGTCCTAGAAACAAAAATTCGTATACATGTGACATCCACCAACGTGTGTTTGTCATTTTATCTTTAATGTCTAATGATATGTTTCTTTACAAGCAGGTGTCATAGTTACCTCTCCGGCTCCCTGGAAGACGATGGTGTTCTCCGAGAGCTTCTTGTTGGTGATGCGCAACGAGGCCAGCAGACCTGCTACTGCCACCGCCGCTGTGCCCTGGATGTCGTCGTTGAATGTGCAGTACCTTAGAAGGAAATAGTTTTATTTAGAATTTTTCTTTGTGTCCAAACGTTGGTAGAGCTATATTCTATTAGCAGAAGATTTAATTTGAATCTATAAGGCTAAGGTATGGCAGCTTCGTTGATTGGTGAAAAGGGCCGGGAACTGAGGGCGTGATCTGGTTTCAAATTTTCATTTGTTACTCCACAGTGGACGTGATCTTTGCCAAGCAGAAGGACACATCTACCTATTTATATAGTCTCTAACCGTTGTCCCACTGAAGGGCAAAAGCCTCCCTCACTTTTCCATCTATCCTCTGCCTTTGCGGGCTAATCCTTCCGGTGGAAATCAAGAAAACATAAGTTTACAATTTTTACATAATAACAAATCCAGTAGTAGCCCAAAGTTTGAATTGGTAAATTATGATAGGCTCTTCCCTAATTTAGACGACATGTTGTTACATCCAAATAATATAAAAGAAATACTCACTTTCCGCGGTACTTCTCCAAAAGCCTGAAGGCGTTGGCATTGCCGAAGTCCTCGAACTGAATGAGGCAGTTCTGTCCGTAGCGCTTGACGACGGCCTGCATGAACTCCTCGACAAACTCGTCGTACTCCGGGCCACGCACGCGTTTCTGACGGAGTCCGATGTACAGCGGGTCGTCCAGCATCGTCTGCGTGTTTGTGCCAACGTCTGCAATGAAGAGATACTTAAATAAATATATCAACCAATGTAACAACCTTTCTCTAACTATGCTGGGGTCGGTTTAGTCTATACAAATGCAGCTAAGTAACAGTATTTTACATGGAGCCACTATCTTATCCACCCGTCACAACCCAGTAACTGGTGTCATATCTTCTGGCATCTGACTACCCGTAACGACTGTCAAAAATGTTCAAATGATAGCCTGCGGTAGCTTAGCGTGCTTACAGAGGCACGGAGGAATCTTGGTGTGTACCTAATGGATGATTAGGTCATCCATCCACGGACCGACCTCGGCAAGGGTTGCTTAATCTCGAAGACCAATCTGTGCGGCAGTAATTATTTAGCCAAGACCTCTTCGAGATAGATAAAAAGATTTATTTTTTTAAAAGAGTGAGGAAAGGCGTTTGGGAGAAGCCCGCTACACTATCCCCAACAACTGCAACTCCTGAAAGTCAGAATCTGCTCATAAGCGATCACCAAAAAAGCACCGACCGACCGGACCAATGGAGCTCGACGAGTCTTGAAGAAAGATTCTCCATTTATGCCCGCAAACAAATTAATCAGAGAAGACATCGGGGGAGTAAAATACACATAAATTACACTTCTCTCCATAACAAGCAGGAGACAGAACTAGGACAATAGGCACAAAGGAATGTTTACAATTAGGTACAACTGGATAATCGACGAACTGCGTGCTATCATACGTTGTTGATCTCTAGGTCTCCCGGACAGATAAAATAAGACATACCAACTTGGACACTTTACAATGATCCGGTCATATCTGTAAATTCGTATCGATAGTAGGTATAATGATAATGACAAACATTCTATTTTAAATACCAATACCGCAAATGCCTTAATTATTGAAATCATCATAATATTGAATTGTGTTTTGTCTTATGATTTGATTTCCATCCAGCTTAATGAAATACAGTACTTATTTCTGATTATCGCCACTATCTATTTTTATTATACAAACGCATATATTTTTATTATATCATCGCTATTGCCTATATCCCTATTTATCCCGCATCAGGCAAAACTCATGTCGTGATTGTGAATATGATTGCCAGTCTGTCAAGTAGGAGTGTAGAGTCTGTCAAGCTGCATATTCTAAGTCATTATCTAAACTCGACTCAACCTAGAGTCAGCCTCGCTTAATCTATGTAAACGTCCTCACAGTGTTTTTCATTTTCCTCCTAAGTTGCCTTCAAAAGGACTGAGAATATAGATGAATTTATATCATCACTCGAAGAAGGCCCTTGTGGAGTCTCTTTATAAAATAGTTGCTCAACTTACCTAAGGTGATAGGCAGGCACTGGTGTGGCTTAATGCCCGCGAGTGCGGTGTACAGCGAGAGTTTGCCCACGGGGATGCCCATGCCGCATGCTCCCAAGTCGCCGAGACCCAAGATACGCTCGCCGTCTGTTACTACGATAGCGCGGACGTCGTTTTCAGGCCTGGTAGATAAAAACAACAGGTTAATTCAGATTAAAAATGTGCAGACCGCAAATCGGAAAACGTAAAGTTGAGAACGCCATCAGTCCCGAACTCTAGATGGAGTACTGATGATTGTAGAAGCAGGGAAATAGTGCTAAAGTTGAGGTTTATGTAAAATCCAAACTAGCGAAAAGCAAATCTTACATTCTGCCGTATGCAGTAGAGATTGAAATGGGACTAACCGGTCATGAAAATCTATAATTGAAATGTCAATGCTTGATCTGTGAGCATTTAAAATATTTATTTAGTTTAAAATATCGGTATATATTTTTCTGATTATTAATCTAAAGTACACAAGTGTTTCATTATAACACCTGCCGCCGTATTGCGTAAGTGCGCAAAGAAGTTGAACTCTATCCAACCGACCAAATCGGCCAATCACACAAAACGGACGCGTCATTCATCTCGCATGTGATTGGTCGATTTGGTCGGTTGGATAGAGTTTAACTTCTTTGCGCACTTACGCAATAAGGCTGCTGAAAATCCAATATCTTACTACAAAACAAACAATAAAGCAATGAAACTCACCAGTTCTTAAGAATATCGTAGACGTGTCCCTTGTCGTTGATGGTGATGAACAGACCCCTGGGCCTGCGGTAGACCAAGCCAAACTTTTGGCAGGCCAGCCCGACAGTGGGCGTATACACAATGGGCATCATCTCGGCCACGTTCTCGCCGACGAAGCGGTAGAACAAGTGCTCATTGCGGTCCTGGAAAAAATATTTATACTTCCTTAATCAGTATTACTAAGGGGTATCTTGTTACCCAGTAACGGGGTTTTGAAATTCAGATAGAATTGCTCCTGGTAATCTACTGGTATCTATATCCAGCTTCGTCTGGCTAAACTGGAGACAGGGTAGACTGATGACGACTCCATTATTCTAGACTTTAGACAATAAAAAGTTGATCTGCGTTGTTTATATAAAGAGCGACCGCAACAAAGGTTATTTTACATATTCATTAAACAACTTCCATATAGGACAGGAGATAGTAAATTTTGCAATGTGATGATATAATGTGTTCTTGTTAGTTTTACCACAGAAGCTCTTTGTCGATAGCTAAGTGAACTAATAAGTACTTTGACACTAATTCGTATCTTCACCCGCTTTTAATAAACATAGAGTAAACTCATAACCAGTGTTACTTACACATACCTACAGGTAATACATTTTTTACGAGGTTTAAGTTTGACATAACTTTACTCTACGTTCATGGGGTACGTGTTATGGACTCTCCATGCTCCATGACTTTAGGCATAGTTGAAAGCTGACCCAGAACTATGCAGATACAACTTAATCTATAAACCTCCTGAATTTCTGACGTGAGTACTACTGCTCGCCATAAGTTTACAGTAGTGAGCAACTTCTAGTCAAAGCTTATAATTACTTTAGTTGGCGAGAACATTGTTCTCGCCGCCTTGTCCGGTATTCACTGGAGAATTAATTAATATGTGTGTATTTCCGAAGTTTGAACCACTCTATTAGGATTTCGGAATTTTGAAACTCTTATGTCACAGAAGCTTATTCATTATTTCTCGCATTATTAAAAAAATATAGATAAGCTAATCTTTAGTATCATAAATTGGTTGTTTCTATTTTCTATGCTATGCAAATGAGGCTGATGAGTACTTAATTCGGCTTTATATGATTGTGTTATTTTTTTTCTATAAATTGGAAAGAAACGGATACATTAAAAAATGTGTTCTTAACTTACGTAATGAAAATGTAAACTAATAATAATGTTCGTTTCTGCATATAGCAATAATGTTTGTAACATTGTAGGTCGCAACTTCGCAAATCTGTAGCTAGTAGCATGGTCTGACCTTGCATTTGACGGGATCTACGCTTCATGAATCCCTTCACTACGCTTTGGGCAATGTTTGAAGGTGTTAATTGGTTTCTTTACGTTCCTTGTTAGCATTTCTCGATTGCCATAAGTCGACAAGATTTTTACAAAGATTTTCCTTTTATTAATTTAGACAAAATGGCCTTCATTGACTTCTTCTTTATCAAGTGTGCCATTTCAGTACCATCCGCCACAACACGGCTGTTTTACACCCACTCTTGATGCTAGGGTTTTTCTTAAGCTTTTCCCGTGGACTTCAAAACAACCTCATACAGTATACCATCAAATAAATATTTAAATAATGCGAAATATTTAACAGAGCAAGAAATAACGATTATTTTCAGTCCTTAAGTCAACGAAGCTCCATGAATATTCTGATTCAGTGGAGCGAAAGATTCCTCTTAATTTATTATGGACGGCAAGCATCTCAATAAATATGAAACGAAGTTCAAATCATATTCAATGAAGTGAATAATATTAACGTCAGAGTCCTTTAATAAAAATATTTCTTATTTAAAGTTCACTGAAGTGTGCCATACAGCCTAATTAGAACTTTTAAATTAATTATTCTGCGCTGAATGAAGAAAAGAAATAACGTTAGTCTACTTAGTGCGGTCGACGTCGTCTGATTGACTTCACATTAATAAAAACAGGATAGACATTAAAAAATCTTTCAAAGAGAGGAAATGCGGTCGCAGACCTCCGACTGAATATCCTAAGTAAAAAGTCATAATTCGATGTTTGGCTCTCGCCTATTTCCTCTTCCACCAATTTAAAAAATATTCCTTATACTGAAAAAGAAAGATATATGCTGTGCCCTTTTATTTGCCTTTTTGATTATATATTATCTTTAGAAGCACTAGAACGCTCAAAAAATACTGAAAATTGTGCTGTCAGCAGATGCCTAGTGTATAATGACAAAAAAAAGAAAAAATGATGCACAACATATATCTTTTTTATTCATTTTATGGTATTTCTTAAATTTGTCCAATACTGCAGTAGGAAATAGGCGAGAGCCAAACCTCGAATTATGACATTTTACTTGCATATTCTTTAAATTCTGAAGATGCTAAGTTTTCGTTTTGGAAGGTCGTGTCGAGTTTCAGATTAACCTGAAGGGGCATTCTGCTACTTTTAAAAGAAGCGGAAATGAAGGTCAGATTGTATCACTATTATTTAGGTCATTATTGTCAGAGTAGATCATCATTAGGAAATATAGACTAAAGACCGTCACAGTTTAGTGACGCATGACTGGATGCAGTATTGCAGTCACCAAGGATATCATCATTTATTCAATTTAGTCAATCTTGGATACTAAAACACATAACTAGTATATAAATATTCTGTTTTAGTGTCTAAAGGTGAATTAGACGCAGTTTTTAACCGAACTTCGAACACGGATTAATGGCTAATACTCGATGTTCTGTTACAAGTAAATGGTCTAGCCCAGAGCTTCCCAATCTTTTTTATACTGTGACTCCCTTTACATAGTGATTTTTTTGCGACGCCCTTGTACCTTAATATTTTTATTATCAAAATGTATATATAGTCAATGAGTTCGCTTTTCTGAGCATAACTTTTCAAATCAGAGCTAAAATTTCGAAAAAGTTTATCTCCTTTAATTTTCTCAATTGATATGTAATCTATTATCACCATCATCATCAGCCTATAACTTGCCACTGCTAGCTTGTAATCTGTACTACGACTTAATTACTGCAACTGTAGAATAGCCAGTTTCGCATAACTAGGTGCGACGCGATGTATGAAGCGGTACTAGGAATCTACAGTGCCCAGAGTTGGATAATCTTGGGAAACATTACTCTAAAATTGAATTACAATGTATTTATTGCGTAGAATCGTATTTATCGAGCAGTATTTTGTAGTTTAAGTCTCGTGTTACATATATCTCATAGGTCCAACAGCTGTTCTTTCTCGTATACGACGCCCGTGAGAGAGCACCACGACGGCCCGAGGCGTCGCGACACACAGTTTGGGATCCCCTGGTCTAGTCTAATTCTATGCTCCACCTTTAAATTATTATTACTTACCAATAGTCCCATAAGATAGATGTATTTGTTGAGAGGGTCCTCGTACCGGTCGATGGACAGCTTGCACATCTGGACCTGCTCCTCCTGTGTCTTGACCCTGGCGGGCAGCAGACCGTGAATGCCCAAGGTCTGGCGCTCCTCAATTGTGAAGGCCATGCCCTGTAGACAAAAAAAATATGACGTTAGAAATTGGTCTAAAGAAATTGAGGAATTAACTGTTTTTCTTTGTATGAATTACCGGCGAAAACAGGCATATATTAAGTTGCTTTTCTCTGTTGAATTTGAAGCTACATCATTAAAAAAATATAATAAAGGAATCCTTCGCCCCGCTGTAACGATTCTATTACAGGATGTGGGTACCTATAGCTATGTATGTATTATGATTAAAGCATCACAAAATCGTCAGATCCATTATAGTTGCGAAACCTTCACCCGAAATCTGGCAGTTTGCCAAGTGCCAGCTCAAGTAGGTATGAACGGTTATTTTCCTCATTTTCTACAATATAGTACAAACACTACAGTTGAAGTATTAGTACAATAGGAACAAGCATTCATATCGTAAACACTCATGACAAATGGGTTGTAAAGAAAAATCGATGCATAGATAATGTGCGCCATATAAAAGTGAATTATGCAGGCTTTATGTTATGTTTTGTTATGCTTTTGAATGTTATTATTGTTCATCTAGTAGCTGAAATGCCCGTTTATTTGTTTTTTTTTTGACATCCTCTTCAATCCATTTTCCGACAGTCCCTAACACTTTTCTGCGGCCGTTCCTATCTTTGAAGTTTTACTTACAACATGTATCTCTCCTGATAAGACTTTTTATTTTGGTTTTGAAATCATCCAATGGAAATCCATTGCCGGAGCGGGAGGGCGGGTCAGACTTTTACTGACTAAAACCCACCCATATTCCTTCAGTTGCTTGTGCCAGGGCCACGGTAACTCTCTTTTAAATTTATCCGCGACTAGTAAGACTTAGACTCCAAGCTAACGCAATGATCCCATTCTAACTCAGCTCAAAACAGGGGACACAAATCAACCAGTCAACCACTTTGTGTGGTTGACTGGTTGATTTGTGTCCCCTGTTGATAGGATCAAGAATGTGATCTAAATAGGTCTCAATATTTCGCAGAATTTGTAAATTTATAAATTCCTACATTGTATAAGTACATGATTGACTATTTCCTTCTCAGCTATCAAGTGTACGCTCCAACTGCGGTGTAAAATTACCGCAATGGACAATGCACTACGCCCACACATCAAACATACTTTCAATATGCTCAGAGATAATTTTAGATAGGCAACCGGTTTGAAAATAAATTGTATAATAAATAAATGGGCAAAAATAATAAACAAAATTCCGCAGCCACTGCATGCCCGGAAATGTTCGCGAACTGACTATCAGCTGTCAGTGACGTAACGAAGGTGACCGCTTGCCAACGACCTTCGATTCTGCATTGCGACTTGATTTAGCCGCCCGACTTTACCTATACTGGCATAAAGTATATATTTGCTTGTCTCGGAATGATCGAGTTAAATTATTTGCATAAAGATGTTTTGACAAACGTTATGAGAAAGTTTCCGCTAAATCATTAATTCAATACGGATGTGTGACCTACAGTGATCTTGTGTTGGCTATTTTGATCTAAAATCGCGTGGTAATGTGACAATCGCTTTTAGATTAGGCGCACTTGTGCGGTTTCTTGGCGACGCGAAGCCAAGAGATTTCGGTTTGATAGCTAACTTTTTTGCAAATGGGACAGAATGTAATTTTTCCTTTTGGGTACTTACATAGGTACTTAAAGGAATACATAAATGATGTTCAAAATGTTAAACAATATGAACAGAGAAAAAGAACCGTACTGAAAAGAATATCCCAATTACAGTAGCCAAGTGAAGGAAAACAGTTTTGCCACAAAACTACAAAAAGTTCTCGTGTTTCTAATTTGCAAGCAAATAATTTTCGCGGCGTTCTCTCAGAGCGTCTGTGATTGTGATCACAGGAAAAGTTTAAATGAAAATGCAAATGTTGAACGAACAAAACTAACTGAGATGCATAGTGAAAAGTAATTTGTCTACAATTTATTCAAGCCGAGATTCTTGTTTCATAAGTATTTCCTGATCTTTTTTGCATTCGTCAAGTCAACAACACACTCGTCAAATCATTGTTCCATTTATTTTGAATTTTCTAAATGAAACTTCAAATAATGACATGATTACCAATTTACAAGCGAACAACGTCATCGAAATATCAATTTATTGCTCGTGTGCCCGTGCCCATTAACCGATCATTGTCCTATTGTCTACGCTAAAGTAACGAGTGTAACTGAAAATCGTGTCTAATACCGTGTCTAATCAGTTTGTGATAAGGAGCGTACAAGCTGACCTATGTATGAAAACATTCGAGTTCTAGTATTTGATGTCGCACTATTTAGGATAGGATAGGATAGATGGACCCCTTTTCCGCAATTAGACTCGCATTTGGTTCTTTGCGCGTGCAGGCCTCCTCAAATGATGACAACTCAAGATATGTGACATCCACTAACATGCACTGGGCCCGTGCATGTTAGTGGATGTCACATATCTTCGAAGTTTTGATTCTAAGACATGCCGGTTTCCTCACGATGTATTCCTTCACCGTTTTGAGAGCAGTGGTGATGAAATAATTTACACAATGCACAGATAATATAATACTAGCATACAGATCCCTCATCCCATAGCCATACAAAGAAATCGTGCGACGTAACTAGCGTTTTTCATGATTCCACCGATTATTTTTTGTAAATCGATCGCGTTCGGTTCCGTTCCACGGCGATAGATAGATCACCATCTATATCCGTGGAATAAACAGTATAATCAGTACAGTACGTCGGCACGGTTTCTTTGCATGTTGCACTATTTATGATAAGTTACATTAAGTGTTATGAAAATGGAAAAACTGACTCGAGATGAAACATATATATATTTAAATTTTGCTCATGGTTTAATTAACCAATAGTTTCTTTCCCAACTAACTAACACTAACAACTAACTAATGGTTGATTGTAGAACAACATGTTAGAAATAAGTAGATCCTTCTAAGAATAACTAGACGGATTTCGCCACAATTGGAAGGAGAAAACGCGGGCTTGTGAAAAGTGGAAGGAGTTGAGGAAGGCGTTTATTCAGGATTGGGGTAGAATAGGTAGCAAAAGTTACAGCTACCCGTGTGTCCCCCTTCCCTGGGTTAATGTAACAACGGATTATTAAATAATTGTGTCATTAGCGAAGACAGATAAAGTAACCCTCTCATCTACTTCGTATAATTATGACATTGTCATTGCCTGAAGATACGACGCTATTACAAAATTAATGACGTAATAAAAGCGTGCCCTCAGCACAGTTTTGCACAAACAGAACTGAATCTAATGAATGTGACGTCAGACTTCAGAGTCGTCTCCCACTGGAAAGTTTTATTTTATGAGCTTCCGTGTACAATTTATTGCGAGAATACGCGGCACCCTTTCCGAATAATTCCATTAGGATTGTGCTAACATTTGTATAGGTCGGAAGAATCAATTTTTTTCTAGGAAGATTATTTGTATTCCATAATTTTTGCAAGACCACAGCACTAAAATGCTGAAAAAAGTGCGTGTCGTCGTAGAATATATTGGTATTTGTTAATAAAATATACGTATTAATAAATATTATCACCAACTTTCAAGTTTATAGGTTTAAAAAAAATACAATTGGAAGTTAAAAATAAATACTTTGGAATAAAATTTTGTGACAGACAAACGGACACGTGAGTGACAGCAATAGGGCTCCGTTTGGACTCTTTGGGTACGGAACCCTAAAACAACCATTCAAAAACCCTTTATAAACTCCATATGCCTACCTTACATATTTTTTCTACCCGTTATTGACTGTATTGCAACTACACAAATATGAGGTACTACATGTCCTTGTCATTTAAATGTACATAAATGAAACGTAACTGCATTAAATGTTTTATGAAGCGGGCAGGATTTTCAATATTCTCAAATAAGCATTCTCTGAACTATCACATTAATGTTGAAAATGGAAAATTTAACACTAAATTACCTTGTTACAGGCAAAGTTGAGTTCGAAAATGGCTTCCTAAAGCCACCCAGCACATTGTCGGAAACGTGACCACTTTCCGAGGAAAAGGAGTCGGAAATACGCAACGTGAACTGTACCAAGTGTCTTATGAATTTTATAAGTAGGTACGTTTGATAGATCTGTAGAGTTCGTAGTCCCCACAAAGGCTCTTAAATAGTAGTAACTTAGAGAATTACAAGCAGTCTATTGTGGAACTGCATTGTGCTTTGTACTTCTATCGATTGCAGTTATCTATACCAATATTATAAAGAGGAAAGATTTTTTTGGTTGTTTGTTTGTACCGAATAGGCTCCAAAACTACTGGACGGATTTAAAAAAAAAATCGTCAATAGAAACCTACATTATTCTTCAGTAAAATAGGCTATTTTTTTCATCACGAAAACGATTCCTGTGGGGTGGCCTACGGGAGCGAAGCCGCGGGGAACAGCTAGTCATTTATCATTTTACAGGTAAGACAGACCAGAAGAAAGATCAAAAGTGTGAATTACGAAGGTATAACTTATTTCTTAAAAATATCTATGCACTCACTCCCAACTCGAAAGAGCAGTATACAATACTGAGCACGTCTCCACACTAAAGCTAAGTGTATTTTTAAGCCTCGCATAGAAGTTAAAGGTCACAACACATAGACATATCGTAACGTACAAATAAATATAATAGAAAAGTCAACAAACCCATGAGTCTAACGAAGCAACACATTCAGGCACCCCGAACAAATTCTTGCGAGGAGTCAGGTGCCACCAGTCCCTTTCCATTTTACACTTCAGTCCATTAACAATGAGTCACTTTAACAACACCATCACTGACTACCCAAGGCCGCACTTAACGTCACTCGAGCAAAACCACTTATCAAAGCAAGGAAAAGTAATATGTCATTATTATTGTTCAGTAAATGTTATTGGAAGATATAAACTAAGCTATACTATTGAAACATTTTTTTATTATAAACTGGGTCAATAAATTGCACCTAACATGCATATATAACAGTTTTATAGAAGCGTTGTTTGCAAGCTATAAAGCTAGAACGTCCAACACTTTATCTAAATGGAAAACGCTTTTCAATTTACAGTGGTGCTGACGGCGAGTCGGTGACTGCATTTGAAGTGGAAGGAGCGAAATAGCGGGAACAGCTAGTATTATTTATTTATCAGGAATGCGCCACATCACGATCGATATTTCAACAGTAAAGACTTATTCTTTATGAAGTATTAAAGGGAAAATTGAGGTCGGACGAGTTAGCCCAAATAATTTTTTGTTGTGGTAACAGCCCATATGATCTCTGCCCAAGTCTGACCCTTGTTTATTTTTTGTTGGCATGTTTTCTGACCCGTTACGACCCTTTGGATTATCATAATTTAGTGCCGTGTTGTAAGTGCGTGTTAATATGAAAGGGTGCAGACTGCAGATTTGAGAAGAGAAGAAAGGTTTAAAACGGTGCTTTATTATGCTTATATAAATTCATGAAACAGATGGTTGTGTGTTTCATAATTAAATGCTTCATAAAGAATACTTTACGGTATGATTATGTCGTGGTGGCCCAGTGGCTATGACGTCACCTCTCTTGCTTGAGGTCGTGGGTTCAAAGCCGGGTAAGTACCAATGTGACTTTTCAAATTCATATGTACTTTCTAAGTTTATCTTGGACATCACAGGCAACGGTGAAGGAAAACATCGTGAGGAAACCTGGACTTATATAGTTAATGTAAGTCTGAAATAGCCAAGTCAGAGGTCTGTGGGGTTCCCAGAGGCGGCTTAATTAACTCTCGACACCAGAGGTGGCTACATCCTCTCACACGAAAAGAAGATGACGGTATGATAACAAAGGGCATAAGACAATATTTAGCAGAAAACTTTCGCTGGACTGAATGCTTTCACTCCTAAAGCGCTCATAGCATTAATCAGATCAGATCAACTTTAATAGGTAGATCAAACTATAGAAAAATCAATTATTCAATTAGATATGCCTAACAACATTTCAATCTCGACATACGACATTCAAGACAGCCGTTTGACATAAAATCAATCAACAACAACGTTACATGACTAGTAAATTACGATTCCTAATTACATCCGAGCATTAACATTCAACATTTCGACCGCGGATCCCTAGCGGGCATTACAACAAGGTTTCTACGGCAATATTATCGGAACTAAGATCATTACCATCGCCGAGGGACCCGATACGATCACAAATTGTCCCAATTACAACGGGTAATCGTCTAGTAACCTTCAACTTGATGTAAAGTGCCGACGGCTACCAAATCTTGAAACGTTACGTTCCGTATTTGGTGACTTGGTCCGATCGATTCAGTTTTTATGATGATTGACGCTGTTCCGGTTCGTTAGAGGTTTTGTAAAGTTTTGTTACTAGCATTGACACTAATTATAGTGTCATTGATAGATCTTAGTAATTGCTAATGGGATCAGTTTATTTTATTACACAACAAGACAAAATTACTTGCGATACCTGAATTAAGAATAAGTAGTTTAGTAACTGTAGTACCTGTCAATTTTTTTTCGTACCTACTTCTTAAGTCTAAATTCTCAATTCAGATACTGGCCCTTTAGTAAAAAAACCCTAATTAAGTTATAAAATCTATTTTGCTATCGGTTTGTGTTTGTGTATGAAACAAACAAAAACATGAAAATATACAAATTCATACGAGAAATTCTGCGAGCAATCAGGGAAGGCAAACAAAACGTGGGGCTCTGTCAACATCATACTTTTCAGAGGGAATAACTCATATTCCCCGTGCCAATTTGTGTAGGGACGTTCAATCCGAGCTAAGTACACATGTATTGTCCGTAATAATAAAATTGTCCATGAAGGTTTTATTAACTCAGGCACAATCAATAAATGTTACATCGACAAGACATTTCTTGAAGCTTTTCACTACGCTATTACAGGGATTTATAGAGAAGAATATCTCTTTATTTATGTATCATTTTCAATTTTCTACACGATTTTCCTGAAATGTTCAGATTCATAACTGTAGTTACTTTATTGAACTTGGTTTTCAGAGAAATGAATAAGGTCCGTCCCTATTTTCAGGAATATTATTTTACTTATAGGAACGCTATCCATAAATGAATTTATCTTATCAACAACTTGTATGTGGAAGTTTACTCGTATCCTGAAAATGTTATTCTGTAAAAGAGTATGTATACAAGTGTCGATCAATCTTTGCCGATCCTTTTCTATTCAGCAACAGTACCTGGCGCTGACAGACTGAAGGTATTACGTAATTAACCTTTAATAGAGTGCAAATATACCTATAAACATTTGTAAATTACATTCGAAAATGTCGATGATTGGATACCAGGGGGGAAGACTATAAGCTCTTAGAGCAAGGTTATTTTTAGTGTGCGTAAGTGACAGATGTATCTGACTTGTATACAATTGCCCCTTTTTCACTGTCGAACCATAATAGTTTTGATAAGTCATGGTACGGGGGCTGAGCTTGAGATATAAAGCCAATTACCAAATAAAATAAAGGATTTAACAAAGCCATTTCGGTTTTAATGAGGAAATCACAATCATATCTCTTTCATGGATCTCAATAAGATGATGATACAATCTAAACGACAAAACTATTGTTTATTCATTGCAACATCTGTTTATTAAGTTTAAAATATTATAGTCTTACAATTGTTTGTTAGTTTCTATGATTGTTAAAGGTAATCCTAGAAGAGCTGATCTGACGAAGAAAAATTATTTCACTAATATACAGCTACACTGAAAATACTATAAGGTCGAAGCCGAGAAAAAAAGCTAGTATATAATAATATATGCCTACTATACCTAATAAAGAGTTTCCCTTTGTAAGCTACTGCGTCAGCAACAAACTGCCTGCCTGTCTTGTAAATAAATGACTCATTTCATAGGCAATTAATCCACGAAATAGGCAATTACGGAGACCTCTTTCTGAAGTTTAGGACTTAATAAAGTAAGTGAAGCGAATTTTCTCTTCATTATTCTTTTGACCCAAAACAATATACAAGAGATGGTGTAAAGTTCATTTAGTGACGAAAATACTTTCGGAAGTTAAGGCTTTAAATACCTAGATAGAACAGAAATAGAGGACCGATAAGTAACTTCTTAGTTCCATACGTCGAGATTCGAAGACATCCGAAGATTTGGGACATCGGAAAATGAATTACTGAACTCAAGAAGAGCTGGACCGAGAGGCGTCCAAGGACTGGAAGAAGTATTAGTCGTCAACAGTGGGAGAAATTGGGCTGTGAATGATGAAGGTGATGAAAATATTAGTTGCTTCAAGTTATTGTGTATCCATAATATTGATACTGCGATTGCTAACACCTCCCCCACATAATCTAGTCTTACTACATGATCAGGCGAAAGTGTATCTAATCATAATAAATCGTTTAGAATGATTACTTTTTTGCCCGTTGACGATATCTACATGGCCAGTCACTATGACCAAGACAAACATGGTCAAATTTCTAGTAATGCTTTGACAAATATTGAATTTAGGCAATTTCAGCATCAAATAGGTACCTAATCGGCATTTAGCCATAGGGATATAATTACTACTAGATAATGACGTCTGTAGAATAACGCGACAATCATGATGAGGCATCACAATAAATTTGTTTCCCCTAATTGCTCACTAAAATATATTTGACCAAAATGCTCGTTATATTACAAAACTAATCTAGCACAAAAAATTTGACCTAATGACCAGAGTTTAGTGGTTTTTGCTCCGACCACGTCATGGTCAGTTTTTTTGCACCCAAAATGTAGGTACGTCCAAATTTATTTGTAAACTTGGCTAATATTGCGTGACGTCAAGCATCTGGCGATATTTATTATTCCGTCTAGATTACCTTACCTACACGTGTTTTTAAAAATGAGTAAATTAGTTTGACTAATAGCACATTATTCTAAATTCATTTGTTAGAAGTTAATGTTACCTAGTCCATTTATAACGTTTCAAACCAAACGTGCTGATTTGCTGGAATAAGTAGGTTAACGAATAAATGATAGATTGGCATAATTAATTCTTTTCGCTTCGAATTCGCAATAAGCTCCCGAGGGCAGGAAATCGCGTCTGTAAATTATATTCGCGTCACTCTGCTCAACGCTGCTGCGCATTTAAATATATTATAATAACCTGCTGACATGGCATTTAAAATGTATATGAGAATAGCTATAAAAGAGAGACCAAATTCGTTGGTAGAATCTATTTGACAGTTATAAAAACGAAAATTCGTGAAGTCACGCTGAGTTGCAACTTCTCTGCCTAATTAACGTTAACGTATACGTTAAAGTTAGATGACGCAACTCGCATAGAGTAGACCTACATGTAACCTCGCTCAAGAGCAAGGACACAGTATAGCCAACTGGCAGTCTGGCAGGTCTACGACTTGGCACCGAGTCAATATTCGTAGCGATACGCAGCGCTGCATCGCTGACAAAAGCGGTTTAATCTAGCTAGACGGGTACCCTATCTAAACCAATAAAATAATATATAAAATTTATTGTTTATATGTTTCAAGTAAAAGTTGATCTGGAAATATATAAAATATACTTTAATAAAATAATACAAAACTAAAATTAGCAAATACTCGTAGCAAAACTTTGTTTTTTTGCTAGAAAGAAAAAGTTTGTGAATCCCAATTATGTTTAAACACCAAAAAAAAAATGTGATTTGTAAATTTTACTTGTTTGGTAGCGAAAATGTGTGCGTACCTAAGAATAGGCAAAATTAGAAGCGTCATGGAATTTCTGTAGGCTTGAGGAAAGTATAAATGTAGTGTTATACCTACCTACTTAGTTGTGTATGTGGGTGTTCACTTCCTTAAATATTGTGAATATTGGTCACCAACAACGTCTTGTGGTTTCAATGTGGGATTTCCTCTTATGTACGATTCTAGTTGCCTATTTACATTAATTTTTTTGTAGGTAAAGTGTTAATGTAGTTATTGTACACGGTTTTAGTAGCTAAGGTAATTAATTCAATTGTACAATTTTCCATATTTGTAAAGTTATTGCTTCATAAGTTGTTTATTTTATTTATTCGTTTACTTAACTCAAATACTGTATGATTTATTTATTTAAACTTCATGCGCAAACGTACAATATTGTTTTTGTCTTATAATAGATAGTGTATTTCGGCATAGTCCAAGAGCTTAGACATCTACATTTATCACTGTCAGAATAAGATAGTAGGCAATAACTAGCAAATAACGCTAACTAGTTTATTCATCAAAGTAAGTTTGGGATTTCTACTGAAATTACCTAAGCTTCATTTGGAACAGCAAAAGCAAGAGCAAGCTGTTTATAAGCAAGCTTTGATCAAAGCTAACCTGTTTCTGAATATTTGAAACACCTATTTGCTGCAAATGGACGAGGACACACAGACTTTGTTACAATATTGTATTGTACAGCCACATTGATAGTTGTTGTATCTATGTTTTTCTTTATGTGTGGACGAAAACATGTAGGACACCATAAAGATTTTGAAGTGGAGTTAAAAATATATAAATCTTGAATGATATTGTTTACAACCTATTTATTGTGCATAGTTATAAGTAGGCACTTATTATATTTAAAAAACTAGCTTTGAACAAAGGTTTACTCACACTAAAAGTTACTAATGCTAGTATTATATTATCTGTGCTTATATTCATGAGTTTTTTCAACCTGAGATCGCCACTGAGTTTCAATTAAAAAAAAACCGGCCAAGTGCGAATCGGACTCGCGCACCGAGGTTTCCGTACAAACCTCAGCTTAAAGGTATTATAGATCTGAGTATTTGATATGAATTTCAATTTAATACCTCTACACGTTCATGAGGAAAGGGGTAGTAAGTTCAAAATTATTAAAAATATTTTAATTATATGATGTAACAAAAACATTTACGGTTTTCGAAATTGCTTCGTACCAAAGTTCAAGATTCTGAGTTCACGGGAAGTACCATGTAGGTATTGATTCCCTTGCGAGTGTCGAAAATTTGCGGAAATTTGCGGCATAAACGCCTGTATCTTTTGATTGCGTTGGCTTAGAAGTTTGATTTTTCCACAGCTTTAAGGGACTTGAGTATTTGATACAAATTTCACCTTGATACCTTCACACGTTTCTGAGAAAAACGGTCTTGACAGACAGACGGACGGACGGACGGACAACAAAGTGATCCTATAAGGATTCCGTTTTTTCCTTTTGAGGTACGGATCCCTAACAACAGCAAAATATAAGACTAATTAATTGAAGACTTCAAGCGTTTATAAAACTTTTACCTTTGAATTTAACAAGTTAGATAAAAGTTTATTTAGAAGTGGAAATTAATTTCCTTGTTGTAATTAATAATGTTAATGGAAGATCGCTTTGTTATATAAACTTCTATATAAATACTTAAACGTGCCTTTGAAGGCCAGGGACTTTCAAAAGGGAATTTCGATTGTAAAATTTGAGTTTTTGATAGGTTGGCATTTACGGTACCTACTTTGCCGTAAATTGTATTAAGGTAACCGTACATAAATTAAATTGACATTTTCAAGTATTTTAATAAATTAACGTAATTTTCCTCTCAATGCTTATCACAGGCTACGATAAAATCTACTAAGGCTGTCTAATACGTGTTGCAGGCGATATTGTTCCTGAAACCAGAATCAACAGTGACCACCAGAAAAACAACGAGACTATGAAGCTCGACGAGCCCCGAAGATACGATTCAACTGACTTAGATCCCACAACGAAAATAATCAAAACGAACAGAAGAAGATCACATTTATCACACTAATATTATAAAGGTGAAACTTTGCGAGTGTGTTTGTATGCTTGTTCCTTCTACACGCTCAAACAGCTGGATGGATCTGGATGAAATTTGGCACAGGGATAGATTGTAGCCTGGAATAGCACATAGATATGTGCTCTTGGTTTTTGACATAATGTGCAGATTGTCGTGCATCATTTATTTTCATTGCTTATATATTAAGTATGTATGTATTTATGTATCTATTATTTAAGCATATGTATGTATTTTTGTTTCTAGTGAGTATTATTGTATCTATTTTATGTTCATTTTTGGTATTGTCGTACCACTGACAACCCCATGTCATGTCCAGGTAATTTCTGTCCATTCCAGGTTGCCTGGAAGAGATCGCGGAATGCGATAGGGCGCCCATTGTATGCTTTTAGTATTAAGTTTCTTTTTCTTCTTTATTATGGTGTACAATAAAGCGTATATAAATAATAAATAATAGATACTTTTTATCCCAGGAATATTATGTTCCCTCGGGATAATTTACGACATTCACGCGGGCGAAGCCGCTGGCAGAAGCTAGTTATTTAATATATGTTTTGGCATTCCCTGGCTTCCAATCCTACCACTTCCATTCAATCATTTACTAAAATAAACTGCACGATCAAGGAAGAAACCTAGAGCTTAATTACATACCTAGTTCCTTACAATACAAGCCAATATAAGTTCCACACATCTAACCTACAATAGCCTCATCAAGTATAGAATTTATATAATGTAATCGATATCAACTTTCATGTAAGCACAATGGGCGACAAAGCAAGGATATGTGCCGGGCGTGCCGGCTAACCTAGCTCTTAGGTTAGCCTAGAAACAGAACGAGGTTACTAACAATAGACTAGAGACCTAGAATCTTCTGTACAAGCTTTGAGCAATAACAAGGACTAATACATTTTATAGCCATAAAGTAACTAGAAATGGCTTTATTTTGTATATACGGGGTTATAATTTCTCAATGTCTACAACTACTGAAAATTTTCATGTTTTTTAGCATTTTCTTATCATTTTCAATATCATTTTGTTAAGATCAAAAATGTTCAGATTACCACATTTCACCTCTGAACATGATAAAGCAGATTTAAGTTACAATATTCAATCCGCGAAAGGCCACATTCCCAACTGACTAATTATCACTAACTCCAATAACTCAACGCAAAAACCGCGCCATTTAGGCAAACGCGCGAAAATGCGACCACAGATTATAATATTTTGTCTCAAACATTAATTTGAAAGCAAGAATCACACTGTAAACACCACTTCAGACCGACTGCGTGAGGGTTCCACCGTTTACATAGCTTTTATAACACCGTAGTAGCAAGTTATCGCGTTGCCATGGCAACCATAAGCCGCCCTACAAACTAGGGCCTAAGCCGTGTTTGAGGATTACCGAGCCGATGATTCAATTAGTTGCGACATGCAACCACCCTTCATTAAATCTACGCACTCAAAAGTAAACTGTGTATTGGGCAAGAATGTGGAAATACGGGTTACTAGGTGAGAGTGAAATACTTTTCATTGTTTCACGTTTCGTTTAAAAATAAACCTTGTAAAAACATGGTAACCCTTTTTTTTTGGGCAAATCCCACCGCACTTTGCCCAAACCACTGCAACTCCTGAAAGCCAGAATCAACAGTGCCGACCACCAGAAAAGCGCCGGAAAAAGAAAAGAAAAGTCAAAAGAAAAGTCCCGGAAAATGAATTTAACTGTCTTGGATCGCGCAACGAAATTAATCAGAAAAGAATAACGGAGGAGTAGGAAAAAATACAAATTTCCACTTCCCTCCATATCGAACAGCAGACAAAACAAACAAGGCCAATAGGCACAAAAGTTCGTTTACAACTTGAATAAGCCAAGTTGCCTAGCACCACGGATAAAAATAAGGATTAATATTAATGGGTCCTAACATTGTGAGCTGAACCCTTGCCGATTGTGAACCCTTTGTTACGGCTCTGGAAAGGGATATTCTGAAATGGAGAGAAGTTTCAACCTGTGTAATGAAAACATTATACGAAAATGAAAACCTTACTGAAACACTTTCAGGTAATTGTAAAATTGGTCTTTGTTGTTGTGAAAATGCGGTTGGAAGGGCTGAAAATTATCTACACGTTTTTATTTGTTTGGGGGAAGAAAATGAAACAGTATTTTACTTGAGTTGATGTAACGTGAATTGAAATTCCTGCAACAAACTTTTCCGCAAAATCATGAATTCTATCAGCGCACTCAAATAAATCCGTTTATCTGTGGCTTATCTCAATGAGTTATTAATACTAACGATAACATAATCCACTTTCGGATATGACTCAGTAATAAAATGCAAATTTTTATCTTCACCTCGTACAGTGGGTATTGTTGTGACCTACTTTGATAGACGCCTACAAGTCTAGGTCGTTAAGTGAATACGTAAGTTTTATCTGGTACTTTGGGAGCGGTACGTGGATGTTGTTTACAGAGTAGTTTTCTTGAATGTTTGTATTTGTTTGTTGTATTTGCGTTTGTTTTGTACGCTAGAATACGTAGAAAACGTGTTTAGCTACCTCTCTACGTTATACTACTCACACCTGAAAAATAGAAATGGTGAGACCATTTTCGACAGATATTTTGTTATTTGTGTTGGAAGTACAGTGGCAATGCAGATTTTGAGGAATCCATATTCCATACTAAGATTATAATTTATAAATGCGAAAGTAACTCTGTCTGTCTGTCTGTTACCTTTTCACGCTTAAACCGCTGAACCGATTAAGACATTTTGTATAGATATAGTTTGATAGCTTAGGAAGGACATAGGATTGTTTTCATCTCGGAAACCATCCTTAAGGGAGTGGAAAAGGGGGTGGAAGTTTGTATAGTGAAATAACACAAATACACATACAATATTATTGCGTGATATAAAAAAATTAAATTTAGCTAAACGAAGTACTAATGCGACACAGTCGAAGTCGCGGGCAACTGCTAGTATAATTATAAAATAAGAGATCTATGTCTTTCTAAAAGTCACACATGCTTAGCTTGGGGGCTTTCCTGAGTGGTTGATATTTTTTCTGGAAGATCCTATCAGATCTCTTTGTTCTAAGGAAAGCTTTAAATATAGGATCACAGTTTTCAAGGCGATAATATAACACTCTTTTCCCCGCATAACATACATAAAAAGGTAGCATCATTTTCAAGTCATGAGTGCGGGGAATGTTTTTGTGCACTCCTAACTTCTGTACCCTAAACAAAAAAGTTATGTAACCTCTACCTTTTCAACCTTACAAGGCAAGAAAAACACAGCATCTTACGAAGTTACGAGTTACTTGAGGAAACTCAACTATTCCCAAGATGACGGAGGATCTCGTAAATTATCGGTTGCGATTATCTCGCGAGTCGAGACAAGCCAACTTCTTAAGGTTTTATTTTATTTTCTCGTGGCTTAATTCTTGGATAAATTGAGCTTAGTTTTACTGAACATTTTAAGTAAGGGTCATTCAATTAGGCACCGAAGCTTATTTTACTTTAGGATACAGTTTATTATTGAGTTAGCCCGTTTTCTCACCACCGTTTTCTAACAGTGAAAAAGGGTGCATATATTTGTAAATAAAATCAAAATATAAAACATCAAAGAGCAAATTCCATATCTTTAATAAAAATTGACAGTCGACTTTGCCGCTTCACTGAAAATCCCCTGAGAATTGAGCGGGGGCCGCAATATCTTTTGATGCGACGGAACCAAGCGAAGAAATAGATAAAACGAAACATTGCGCAAATTCTACGAACAATCGAGGGAAGTAAAATGAAAAACCCTTAAACCCTTTATTGATTAAACAAATGTTTCTTTCGCTTGAAGATCTCAAAGAAATCTATTCCTATGAATAAAAAAAACCCATTTTGTATGGAATGTGGGGCTGTAGTAGGTAGGCATGCGGCTACAAAGGAAGAATGCTAATCTCCGACGGCGCCAGAAAGCTATGTATAAAGGGATGGGAATGACATCACATTCCAACCTTGGAGGCTTTATTTTATATAGTTCTCGCCAAACTTCTAGGCCGCCCTGAAGTTGGCTACAATGGCTGCACAGTAGTATATCTCATACAAAAATAGCACCGATCCGTGCCTTGCGCATCGGAAAGCCAACTTCAGGGCGGCCAAGAAGTTTGGCGAGAACTTTACTTGACAAGCGTACTTTAAGGTAGACATCCGAGCAAAGTGGTTTCAGCACTAACGTTGTTACAACACTGGAAATATACCGCCCGAATTGAGTTCCAACAAAAGGTTACCATTATTGTTTTAAAAGGAAGTCTATAAATTATCCATAGTTAGCAGCTTACTCGCAAAATACTATCGCTGTCAGCGCGTCGTTGACGTTTAAACCTCTCTGCTCCAAAGTCTACCTTTAGCGTCTTCTCAATGCTAAATCTATGTAGTGATGACGCAAATAACAAATTGCTCAATCATACAATTTACACTATCGATCGAGTACGACAAACATAATATTTAGCTACGTAATGAACGCTTCATCATTGATGGCAACAGATATAAAACAAATTTGTTGATGACACATCATTTTCTTTTGGCTTATTCCATAGACTCGAATTGCAGTGTTTACAGATTCGTGAGCATTTTCCTTTGAGGAAAAAAATTGTCATAAATATATATCTAGGGAAAAATAGTTTAGAATTAACGTTAAAAGTAGTGTTACTTAACTTACTTGCTAATGTTACGAACTTTGAGAATTGAAGGGAATTTGTCGATGGATGAATTAATTAGTAGTTAACACCTAACTTTTGACAAAGGTTTTAAGTTAAGCTTGACCACTTATCAAACTATTGTTCTTAATTAATTATTCAGAAATATATTAAATAAGTAAGTACGTCTTCTTCTCCTTTTCAAGTTAATGGTTAAATAAACTCTTCGATTGGCTGCATTAGGTGGCCATGTTAATTGCAGCATCAGTGGTCATATATACTGTATATGTATGCAAAATGTCGACCAAAATTTAACTATGCAAGGAACTAATTCTGTGTGCAAAATAGACATGACGGATGACCTCAAAGATTGTGAATATTAGGTACCCCACGGCGCGTGCAATATAAGGTATCAAGTCATAAGACTTGATAAAATGATAACGTTATCAATTTATCTAATAAAAGATCTAAACGAGATATGAAATACAATCTGATAAATATGTTTAGTTCATTCTTCTTTATTAGCCTTGTAGATGCCAATTCCGGGGTATGAATTGTGATTTCAGATACTGATAAAAAGAACACAATGTTTTTGTGAATTACGGCAGGCCATTCTTCTCATGGTAATTCTTTAAGAGTAAAAATAGAAGAAAACTGAGTTCTAATGGTCATTTTTGAAACTGATTTGAACTTAGCTACAAGAAATAATTGTAGCCACGTATATACATGTTATATGAGAAAAAAAGAAAGTAAATACGTATTTTATTTAAACACTAGCTGTTCCCCGCGGCTTCACTCCCGTGGACCACCCCACAGGACCAGTTTTCGGGATAAAAAAAAAGCTTTTTTACAAAAAAATACTACCGACTTCCAAATAAGAAAACTAGAAAGTGAAAAATAACTTTATTTTTGGAAGTCGGTGTCTTTGGTAGGTACCAAATTTTTAAGTAATGGACACCGACTTCCAAAAATAAAGTTATTTTTCACTTTCTAGTTTTCTTATTTGGAAGTCGGTAGTATTTTTTTGTAAAAAAGCTTTTTATTTTACACTTTTTAGTTGTACCTACCTATTATAAAAGGGAAGTAATTAAGTAAGTACCTATAACGACAGAATAGAAGACCCGAATAACATGAAAAATTAATATAACCGGTGAAATGAGAGATCTGCATACCTCTTTCGAGCGTACTGGCGTGATGTTATGTTATGAAATAGTATAAACAATAAACAGACATGCGATTGCAGCAATCCCGAGAGATTTGCCGTTATTTATTGAAGAGTTCTGTTGTATATCTCCGAAGTTCTTTATCAGATCTTCACCAAATTAAATAATAAATGGGACCAATTTCGGAATATAATCTTTCAAACAAAAAAAGAATTTTCAAAATCGGTCCACAATTGACGGAGATATCGGTGAACAGACATAAAAAAAAAAAAAATACATACATAATGTCGAACATAGAACCTCCTCCTTTTTTGGTAGTCGGTTAAAAATAGCCTATGTCACTCAGGAATAATGTAGCTTTCTATTGGTGAAACAATTTTTTAAATCAGTCCAATAATTTCGGAGCCTATTCGGTACAAACATACAAACAAAAAAATCTTTCCTCTTTATAATATTATTAATATTAATTAATTAAGTAATAGTAATAGTAGTATAAGTATAGATATGTTTTTATTTTAGTTTCCTACTTACTACAAATTAAGAACAGGTGTACTGTTATTATATTAATGTCCTATTTGATCGTGATATTACTGACATTCGTGACACCGCAAGGTCAGGGTCAGAGGCAGACAACCACTTAAAACTAGTTGGTTCATTTGTTTTAATTTAAATTGCATTAGAATTATTTATGAAGGCATTTATTTTTTAATTATTAGAGGTGTCTCTTTGACAATCTATGGCGATTTGGAAATGTTGCCAGTAACTCGCTGAAAAGTTTATTAGTGAATAGCTTCTGCCAGCGGTTTCGCCCGCATGAATGTCGAAAATTATCCCGAGGGAACATATTCCCGGGATGAAAAGTATTATATGTGCTATTCCCGACCTCTGTACCAAATTTAATCTAGATCCGTCCAGCCGTTTGAACGTGAAGAAGTAACAAACATACAAACACACTCACAAACTTTCGCCTTTATAATATTAGTGTGATAAACCACTCTACGAAATATTTTAAAGCAATCATAGACTGACTAGTTTCTCTCCATTTTGTGCTAATATAATTATATCATCCATATTCAAAGCTTTACATAAAAGGCGAGACGACTCAGACAGAATCTTAAACTACTACAAAACTAATAAGACTCTCTTGATAGACAAAAATTTAATTACCGTTAAGAACGATACGTACCTACTTCGTAGTTAATCCAAATTAAATTCTAAAGAACTACTTTAAAGAAAGTAAGTATAAGAAGATATAGTTTGATTGCTACGTTTACCAATAGCTTTATCTAGTACCTACATAGAGCAAATTAACACCCTAAACATGTCAAGACACACAAAACGACCACAATAGATCCCATAACAAAAAAAAACGTTAAACGTGAGGCCTTAAACGTTAATAACACATAATAATAGTAAACTAGTAAATCAGGGCTCAGTGGCGGTTTAAGTACCGGCAGCGGGGAAGCGGGCAGGCACGGCCGCACGGCAAGGTTCTGATCATGACCAAGCAAATAGCGCGACCTTGTGCGCTGACGTCACGACACACCCACCGACCGAACGTGTGCAAGTGACGGAACGTGACTGGCTGTCTGAATGGCCGGTGATAGTTCCGATAGATTTGTGGAATTTTACAGAGGTAAACACTACTGGGTTTAATATGCGAATTAATTATTCGTCAAAATAATGGTCACATTTTCGCGACGTAAGGTAAGAGCCGGATAGTTGCCACAGTTTTTGAAATCACTCTATATCTCTCAGTACAAAAATAACAAATACTTTATTTGTAAAACTGGCCGGTACGTGGGTTTTTTATCTACTAATTTATGAAAAGTAAAAATCTTTAATATTTCCAGAGTATTAGTGATTTTTGCGGACCTCTCTATTTTGGGACGTCTATCCCACATTGGGTATAGTGGACAAATGAAAAACAAGACCGAGAAACAAGACGTCCATCCCGCAAAGACTTTGATCGCATTTTGCCTTCCCATGCAATCGCACAGAGACATGCAACACAGTCAATTTAGTAGTAGCTGGAGACTTTTTCGATAGATCAATAAAATAGCTTGCGATTAATCCGCGAAGCGAGAGTAATACAATCAGGGCAAATATACCTCTGGGGCAACTATCCTGGTTTTACCCTGAACTGTTTAGTATACTAGGGGAAATCCATTAGTTCGGGGAATATTTTCCTTAAGATACATTTACTTTTTACCCGACTGCCGAAGGAGGGTAATGTGTTTATCAGTCTATGTATGTATGTATGTATGTATGTATGTAAGTACGTATGTATGTATGTATGTATGTTTGTTCCTATGTGGCGTTCTAGAGACCAAACGCGTTGGCCGATTTTGATGATTCTTACGTCAATCGAATCGTCTTAATCCTGCGAGTGTCACTGGCTACATTAAAATTGGAAACAACAAAAATTTTTTTTTTCTTCCAAACCCATAGTGTGGGGTATCAAAATAAAGTATTTTAAGAGGCGATTTCAAAAATATATAACACTTATATGTTTAAATGTATTAAATAACTAAAAAGTTGTAAATAAAAAAAGTTAATTAAAACAATCAAAAAACCCGACTGCTTAAAAAGCAAACTAAAAAGACGTAAACAAGAAGAAAATCATGCTGTGCATGTCGTGTCGGATGATACATCTGGTATTGGTCCGCCAGCTCGCGAATATGTACCCTCCGACTGCACAGCATGATTTTCTTCTTGACGTAAAGTCTTTTTACCCGACTGCCGAAGGAGGGTAATGTGTTTATCAGTCTATGTATGTATTTAGTTTGCTTTTTAAGCAGTCGGGTTTTTTGATTGTTTTAATTAACTTTTTTTTTAAGGAAAATATTCCGCTAACTTATGAACCTCCATATACAGCAAAAAGTAAATTAAAGAAAATTAAAAAAAATACCGCTGTCACCTGTCGCCTGTCGGTTATTTACTGCAGCCTTATTGCGTAATTGAATTCTGCAAGGCAAAGGGCAAAGAGTCTTTGACCAATCATATGCGAAACGCCTCTGGGACAATTCAAACCAAGTATATCTATTAAATCATTTGCAGGCACTTTTGAAATATCAATGATTCGGGCAGTTAGGTCAAAGATCAAACTTGTTGCACGTGCCAAAGCATTTGTCTCTTTTAAATGAAAACATTTTTGGAAATAATTTATGAAACTAAAAGTCAGTTATAGGAAAAAAGTATCTAATATATTACTAAAAAATATCAACTTAAACATATGATTATCTGGTTTTATAGTTTAATGAGTTATCCACATTCTACGTAAAATTCTTGCAATATTACAGTATATCAATAATTCATTAACTCAATGGTCATTGAACTTGCCAGAGATTTACTCACAACTACCGCATTCGACCAAATTTTACTGTTATATGTATGTACTTCGTGAAGTATAAATTCAGTACTGAAATATACGAACACTGAGTATCGCGTGTTTTTAGGGATTTTTATCTAGTTTTATGAGCAATACGTTAGGAGCTAGGACCTTACGTTATGAAAAATTCAACAGTAGAAAATTCTTGGAAAATCCAAAGAAAAGTGCAGCGAATCTAGAGCACCTCAGATTCTTAAGATTCTCAAGATATTTTTACAGTAAGCTCTTAAGTTTAAGCAGCTTATTCGATTCTTCGTTGAAGACACTTGGCGAACAATAGAATGTATTTTCTCTGCTCTTAAGAAATAAAGAGCAGCTCAGGCTCTCGGGGTATTTGCCATATTTAATACATAAACGGGTATGTTTCTAGGGTCGACGAATATTTCTCGAGAAAATATTAAATTGCTGCTATTTTTTTTGCAAGCTTTTATTTAACTTGCAATGTATTTTTGTATGTATCTAAGTGTTTTCGGGTCAAATCTTGCAACTGAATTTTAAAGCACTTATCCTCCACCGATTAAGATTAAATTTTGCATACACGTTTGGATGACAATGATTAGCTAAGTGACGTCATTCTAAATCCAATATGGCAGACGGCCCAAGATGACGGACTAGTTATTTTTTGTGTACTGCTATGATATGGGTATCAAATGAAAGAGTTTCCTGAGAAGAATACGAAAAAACATTGTTTAATTTTTTTTTTTTAATTTATAATTTTATTACCTCAATAGTTTGAAAAATGAGAACAGAGTAAAAATGAAAAATACGATCTCCATATGACCATATTAACTAACGACCATTATGAAAAGTGTTTATAAAGGAAAGATTTTCAGTGTAATAGAATAGTCAATAATGTTATTATTAATAATGGTATTCAGAAGCCGTAAAGCCGACATTGATTCACGTCGTGGTACACAAAATCAATAATATCATTATTGACTATTCATAACTGACGAATAATTGCTGTTTGGCTTGGCACAGGTTACTTGGAAACCGAATAGTCTGGCTAACCGAAATAGACTTATATATCGATTGAATGTGCGTTGTAATTGAATGACTAACTTGAATAGTTAGAACTTGGAAGTTTTCGAATTTGAAGGTTGTAAACTATATTTACTAATAGTATCTAAGAGATTACTGAATCCTCTGTTGGTTAAAGTGTCATTAAGGTTTCTGTATTCAGGGAGGTCACAGATCAGACTAATTTATATGATGCTGGACTATTTTAAAGCCTTTAGCATCATCAAAAATATGAGAAAAGAAGTAAAAGTATGCAATTTAAGTTTAAAAATAATGCATTTCGAAATTATAAAACAGAATGAAGACGCGTTTTTACCTAAAAATCTAGACGTTAAGATTAATTTAGAAACTAAGCCGTAATTGGCAGAGAGGAGCAGTATTTAGTAGTTAATTAGTGTTTTAATTACAACGCACACAGATCGTATTTTACCACTCAGCTTTTACTTTAAAAAGTGGACTCAATGTAATTAAATTAGCATCATTTTGTATGCACTTTGGTATTTTTCCTTCGTTAAATAGAGTAGTTAAGCGAAGGTATCATTACATATTGTATCTATTATATTCTAGGGTTCTAAAAAAAAAAAAAAAAGGGTAGTAAATATGCTCAAGGTGACATATTGTCCCATTGTCATTGCAAATGTTAATGTGTAATATTACTACAGAGTTACAACGTACTGTAATCTGTAACTAAGACTGTACCTGACTATGTCTGTGCCTGAATGTGTTTTTTAAAAGTTCTTTAAAGGTGCTCTTTCACCGGAGCGTTAGCCTGTAATGTTAAATATCAGATTCGATTTTGAGCATTACACTACAATACTGCCTAGAGATTAGTAGTTTTTAGTTGCGCATTGTAATACTTGGTTCTCTTCCACCACCAATGTAATGCTCGAAACATTACAGGTTGTGCACTGTAATGCTTGGTTCTCCTCCCTCACTGATGTAAAGCTCGACTCTGTAACGTACGTTACAGGCGAATGCTTCAAGTGAGGAAAGCATCTTTATGCTAAGATCATGTGTAAAGGTGTTAGTAAAAAATTTAGTTAATGTTCGTGTTCCTAATATTACATGAGTTATATTAGGAACACTAATATTATCTTCTGTGTATGAACATAGCTGACTTTTATATCCGTATGATGTACGACTATTCTGTGTGTCATAAAGAGACACTTTACAGTGATTTTAGCCGTAAATATTGACGCTAATAAATAGCGAAGGTAATGTATCGAAAACAAGTTAATATACAGAATAAATAATGACTTTACATATAGGTAAAGTAAACATCACCATTATCGCAGAAAACTACTGGAAGATTTTAGATAAGATTTCCATCAGTAATTTTCATTTTTCTGAGTAATATATAGCGTTTCAGAATATCATCTTGATTGCATTCACGCAGCTACTACAAATAAGATTTAATTCTAGCAAAGTTTTACTAAAAGAAGTAGACAGAGTTTTAATCAATACTACGTCTAGGTAACTATAGCAACCCGTGACTCAATACTAAACTAATTTTGCTAAGTCATTCATCGAAATACAAGACATATCATAAAATATTTGCACTCGATATTCTGACCAAATCCAGTGAGCAACACAGGCATACGTTCCTGACTTATACAAGTTTGAAAGGGCACCCTGTCACCCTTCTAGACGAATTGGTGACCCCTTCTAGAACGCGTTAAATTTTGCCTAGGGACCTATTCTCTCAAAAAGTAGGGTAGCTTGAAGAATAGGTTTATAGCTTCCCTGTGCGTTCCCTAAGAGCTGGTTAATTCTGAAGAGTGAAAACAATGTACCTACGCATTCAAATAAGGATCGAATTAATTTGTGTCGTCAAGCAAACCTAATGAGCACGTTTTTTAAATTTTAATTGCTTAAGCATCTAAAACAATCCCTAATGTTTTCTACTCTGATTTCGGTTCTGAAAACACAAGTTTTTTTAGAACTCTAAATTTGTTTTGAATTGTTTTGACGTTTCTGAAAAGGTATCATATTAAGTTTATCTTTGATATCTGAAGTAAACGTAGAATATGCAAATCACAGATTTGCTGTCAAAACATGAATACATACATTCTTGTCTAAATAAATAAATCGTTCGTAAATTTCGTGATTTCAATTTTTGGTTTCCTTCCGTAAACAACTGGAAAAGGAAACGAATTTTCACAGATTTATAATTAGACTGCTAAGTTCTAATAAATGTTGTCATTTATATCAAGGTAATAAAAATACGGCACTTAATCAAATCTGTAACATTGTGGGCCGGAAGTGTGCCAATGTCAGGGCGAAAATATTTCCTCATTGCAATGCGCTCGGTATTGCCATTACAACAAGGAATTATCTAACAACTGTGATACACTTCCTTATGTAATGCATTAATTTATTTTATTGAACCTATGATTTGTATGTTAATATGTTTGTTACTTAGCAACTTAGGAATTAGATATTTATTCAACGTAATAGGTAGAAGTCATGGTGATTTGAAATCATCGTATTGTTTCAATGTTACGCCTCAATTTCATCAGTCATTAAAGATTTAAAAAATTCAAGTCATTGCTTTTATTTTGGTGGAAATTGTTTTTCAACAATTTCCACCAAAATAAAACAATGTAATGGAAACATTGTTTAGTTGCCGCAAGTTTGTTGACATAACGAGCCACGTGAACTTTGACGCCGGGTGTAAAGTTCAAAACAAACATTTACATGACAATTGCACGGCGGATGTGAGGTGACACCGCGCTGACACCGATACTGGCACCTCTGCCACTCGATTCTCTATACAAAATAGATCAATGCACACATGATAATACGATTTGCTGTAAGAACTGAACACTTCCGCCAAGTCGGAACCATGACCTAACCGAAAATACGCGGTCATCGATCTCAGTGTTATGAAAAAGAATTTTAACGTACCTTGTTGAGTCCCGGGTGGCGTAGCCGATCGAGGCCGGAGACTTGGCTGGATGCCGTGGTGTCCCCGGAGCCCCACATTCCGATGCGATCGCGTTCCATTTCGTGCGTACACTTTCCTGCGCCGGCCGCGTACGACTGCTTGCCGCTGACGACCGACACGTTGTTTTTGTCTCGCTGGGCGGGGGGCGCTGGACTCATCGCGGTCTCGCTCCTGGGAAAGCAGGAAAATGTTTCAGCGATAACGTGCTCACCGCATTGCGGTCTCTTCCGTTTGATAACAGATGGCGCTGACCCTTCAACGGTAGCGTGGGAATTGGGCGATAGGTATTGTTGGGCATTAATTTATAATACAGGTCAGTCAGTTGAAAGTATAACCTGTATTTTTCGTTATTACAGTGAGTTAAAATTTCAGATTTTCAATTAGGTATTAAACTGTTGGAAAATTAATACGATATGAGTTTAGGTACTTTGACAAGATGTATTTGGGCTACTTTAAAATGATCGATAGCAAAACCGCATTGAAATAATAAAATATGATTATTATTATTGAGGTCATTGACATTATTTTAGCTATCTGAGGAAACTGCGGTTTTTTGTGTAAAATAATAATTGTTTTTGTTAACATATAAGTTAGATATAATTATACCGTAATTAATTAATTAGTTTAACTTCAGCGGTGCGGTGAGTTACACTACGCAGATAGATTTGTCTCAAGTAATTTTTATAAACTTCTTTTTACAAACTTTAAAAATGCCACATAATAAACTCTTTTTCTTTCTTTCATAAACTATTAGAAAAAAAAATATCCAGAAACTATTTCTTCAGAAGTTCAGAATAATATCATAAATATAAAAAATCTGTTTTCTGTCTCGGGAGCTTGAGTTCTGAAAATAATAAAAAGAAATGATCGTATCCCTCTATTTTTTTTTTTAGATATGCTCGCGCTTGACTACTATCTCACCTGATGATAAGCGATGATGTACCTCTACGCTCTATGTAAATATTATGTAGGTAAATGTAGTTTTTTGTGATTCTTTGATACGTATCTACGTCATGGTAAAAATCTTAAATTCTTTCGTTCACTAACAGACAACGGACAGTCTAAACCGCTGGACCTAGAAACTTGAAAGTTCATAACGAAATTAAACGCATAGGTAGGTTTTTCAAAAACTATAAAATCTTTTCTTTAAAAAATCGCGCAACGTTCATGAACTGCGGAACAATGTTTGCATGAAGGTTCGTCATTTTATTAATAAGACAGGAACGTGAATATTGGTACTTAGATTTCTGTTTATAAGTAGAAGTAGTTTTAACATCTTGAAGCCCTGAGAAATTTCTGATAAGAATACGACTTGTCCCTAAGAAACCACATCACACTAATATTTTTAACGGCGAAAGTTTGTGAGTGTAAGTGTGTGTATATTTTTGTATGATTGTTACTTATTCACGCTCAAACGGCTGGACGGATCTGGATGAAATTTGGCACAGGGATAGATTATAGTCAGGAATAGCACATAGGATTTTTAATGAATATGTTCCCTCTGGATAATTTTCGACATTCACGCGGGCGGAGCCGCTGGCAGAAGCTAGTTAATCTATATGGATGCCTTAGTTCTAAAAGTCACTAAGTCCATTTTTATCGATATTGAGTTTACCAGTTCAAAAAATATCTTTTTTTTTTATCTATGAGATGGTTTAATCCTTTTTTCAATTGAATGTCGATAACTTGGTTTTTTAGAAATGATAAAATCACTAAATCCTCTGAACTGAATTCAAAAAGTCACTAAATCCAAATTCAAAGCAACAAATACCTAAATCCACTGAAATTTTATTTGAAAGTCACTAAATCCATGCATTTTTAAACTATATCCTGGAGCTTAATTGCGTAAGTGAATTCGGCAAGGCAAATGGTTTGAGCCCATTGAAAGAGTATGACATGTAGTTTTTAAATAATTAGGTATTGCCAAATATTATCTACTATATACTCTTTCCAAAAGAGTATCTTCACCAATGAAAGCGTCAAATAATTTTTGGCAAAGAGTATTTGTCATAACTCTTTCATATGTTCAAACCCTTTGCCTTGCCGAATTCCCTTATTTCTTTTGACTATTGACTGCTGGTCACACAAGCGGTCGTTTATTTTCACTGTATAGAATTTAGGAACAAGATTAGTTTGCGGAAACTGCTTAAATTTTAAAATTGTAGAAGGTGTTAAATTTGAGAGTGATTGAGGATAAACTGGAACAGTAAGATGCTGACTATGATTGTGATTCCTCTGGTAATTAAAGGACGCCTGAAAATAAAAAATAAAACAAGCAAAACCTATACGTGTATAACGACCTCCGTCCAGCGTTCATAATATCTGTAATAATTTACAACTACCCGCAAAAAATTACGAATCTGGACACATTCTACAAGTTTATTTTTTTTATTAGTTCATAGAATGTGGCATTTGTTGATTTTGACAAATCAAAAAAATAATGATAAAAATTCTATTAGAAAAATTGACATGTTGGCATGGGTGGCAAGATCACCGCAGATCTCAGCTACTGTTATCAAGGGTACCATTAAAACCAGAAAAACTTTAGGATATCAAGTAAATGCTTGAGTATGTTTCTGTTCAAAAGCGATTTTTTTATGATAACATACTGTTAGCAGCTACTTTTTCAGGAAGAGAGCAGGATAATGAAAATAACTACACATATGAAGATATTTATGAATAAGTTGATAATATAATAAAAGTACTGTGTTAATTATGATTAAACGTGATTTTTTACTATTTAGAAGATTTAAAGTAGTATTTAATATTGTATTAAAAGAAAAAAAGATAACAGTTTTGTTATTGTTTGATCTCTATTGAGGTGATTAGTTAAGATAATATGTCACTAGCTCCAAAGAATTTTCATAAGCAGTCCCTAACTCCACTGATTTTGCGATAAGTCCTATAAGTTAAATATTTAAAACTCACCATTATAATAATAATATATTTTTTTAAGAACGTTATATTAAAGCCTACCCAATAAAGTATTATATGTTTTTTTTTCAAATTTTTTTTGTACACCCATCTTTTTAAAACTTTTTTTTTGCACTTTGATTGATCATATCTCAAAACAAAGAAAATGGATTTAGTGACTTTTAGAACTAAGGCATCCATATATCTAAATAATAGTAGCAGGAACTTAATTGGTGTCTTATCGTCGTGAAGTCGTTATTATAACCGTGTTGTTAGCTATTTTTGGGTGCATCGTCCTCACATATATGAATTTATTAATATATGTACATAAGTAAACATTGTAAAACACCTATTTTTTAAAAAGATTAAGTATGGCGTTCTTCTCCATAACAAGCTACTTTGCCGAATGCACGGTAGAATCAATTTTTATTACTTGTACATTTTTAATTTAGATTTATTATTGTTTGACGTTCCGCTTAAAAGTGCCGCTTATTGGCCTAGTTGAAATAAATATATTTGACTTTGACTTTGTTAGTAACCCAATGAACAGGATACTTCTCAGGCAAGTGTGCTCTACCGTCAACCACACCATGGCTTACCACCAGTGAGATAGTGGGCATACGCAACCCTTTCAATAATAATAAACGTACAAATTTTTTTCTACCAACACCAATATTCTGTAATTTAACTATGATCTAACTAAACCGTCACTACATATATAAATAACTTACTAAATCTCACATTCAACTAATTTTATTTGTAATTTCATTTCTCTTTTTATATCATACCCCGCCTTGCCTTAAAAACTTAGTTCCACACTTTTGAAATTGCATTTTCTCCTAAACTATAGAAGTCAAAGTTTTAAAATAAAAATCGTTCTATAGAAAATTAAAAAAGATTTAAAAAAATATTTTTTTTTTTTTTTTTTTAAATAGATTTTTGAGAGTTTTCCACGATAAAACCGCTGAACCGATTTCAATGAAATTTGGTATGGATATAGTGCGAGAGCCTAGTGAGGACATAGGATAGTTTTTAGCCCGGAAATTATCCTTAAGCTTCGGAAAGGGGATTGGAAGTTTGTATGGTGAACTAATAATTTCTCAAGTAAGGCGTTCCACACACCTACAAAATATTGCGCGATATATAAAATAGGTCATTTGAAGTATTAACGCTACGCAAGCAAAGTCGGGCAACAGTTAGTTTTCTATAAAACGTGTTTTATTTCAAAACTAGACTTAGCTTAGGCGAAATTGCAATTATAAAAGTGTGGTGCTAAAACGGTGGTACTAAATTTTGCAGGTCAGTGTATTTGATAACTATGTATGTATGAAAACAATCATCCAAGCATTCATATAAACCTTAATGTCGTAAGGTCAATAAGACTTTCGTTAACTTATGACAAAGAAAAACTAAAATAACAACAGTCTTCACTAACAAACCATTACACTAGAAAGTCAATAATATTGCACTGTTGGATTTTCAACTCTCGACGCAGAGCCGAGCCTTGAAAATTCAACAATATCCTTTTAAAGTTCCTAATATCCTTAGGTCACAGGTCGTGGGTTACGGTGCTACACGAGTTGCTACGAGACTACGCTACAGAGCTACGAGGCTACGAAGCGCTACGGCCTACCTACGCCGTGCGGCACAGGTGCGACAGCCTTTCTCACAAGGACAGCTCATAACAAAACACTATCTGAAACAATTTAATATTTCAGATAAATTAGGATTTTATTACATAATATTAAAAGTAACTTATTATTTATCACAGAGTTTAAGTCAAAAACGCTTTTTTAAATCCCAAGCTGGAAAATACCGAAATAAGATTATGATAGTGAAAAGATAATTTTGCTCAAAGCTTATTCGTGCCTTGCATTTTATTATCTATCTATAATAACATTACTCAGCATAGCAATAATAATATAATCCAGTGGTAGCCTTATCTCATGAGTCCATAAATCGCACTCGCATCGCATAATGACTAAACTAAAACCAAATACAAAAATAGCAAATATTCGTACAACTCGATAGAAACTACTTTTGCATTAATGCCCTACAAAGTGAATAATTAAACCTTTCTGGAAACCAATTCAAGAATTTCAAGTTCTTTGTCGGGCGGAGGTAATCTGAAGTCCCCTTTAACTGGGTAACTACTAAAAAAATGGAAAATAAAATCAAAATAAATATTATAAATCGTTAGAACACTAGTGCATCTACCTCTTAGACTTATTTATATAGCAAGACGCTTGGACCATAAAATAGAAAGTATACAGAAGGACCACTCCCGCCGTCCTCGACAATTGTTACCTAAACTTTGCGGACTCACTAGGGTTACTACTATATTGTTTCTGAATTTTAAAAGGAGTAGTTAGTAAACTGAACAAACATAAATACATCGATTCGTCTAAACATAATTCATATCATTAGGATGCTTACATGGCTTAGAGCAGTGTTTTTCAACCTGTGGGTCGCGACCCCCTGGGGGGTCACATTTGTATGTTAATACAAATTAACAAAAAATAAAGAAAAACCGCTCAAGTGCGAGTTGAACTCGTGCGCCGAAGGTTCCGTAGCTACCTATTATACCGCCATAATAAAATTTGTATATTTTTTATTGGTGGCTAAGTTTTAAAGATATGGGCAAATTTAGATTTTCGCGAAAACTTGTAAGGATCAAAATTTACCTTAATTTTTAACTTTTATATTTTCGAATTTTTCCTTTATTTGTGCTGTAAGATCTTACTTTTTCCTATATTTCGTGATTCGAGGTCAACGGGAACAACCCTATAGGTTTTCGACCCAAAACCTATAGTGTAGTTCCGTATGATCTAGAATTGTCAATTTTGGTTAAAAGTAAGGTCTTACAGCACATGTAAAGGGAAAATGAAAAAGTTGCAAATTTTATGTAAATTTTGGTACTAACAAGTTTTTGCACTTCACAAAAAAATATAAAAAAAAAATAAAAAAAAAATACAAAAAATTAAAATTAAAAAATTATACATTCTTGAGTGCAAATGATTGCTTTGTTGATGAAAAATATAAAATACTAAAATCGCTATATGTATGCCTATAATATTTGAGGAGTTCCATGGGATCCCATCAGATTCTGCTTTATTGTCATTGGGACCACTTCGGGAGTATACCCTTTCAAACAAAAAAATAATTTTCAAAATCGGTCCACTATCGGCGGCGGAGTAATTGTGTAACGAATATACAAAAAGTAAACATATAGTCGAATTGAGAACAGTTTTTGAATTCGTTTGAAAAAAAGCGATGTGTCGGGGATCGCGAAATATGTTTTTATACTATTGGGGTCGCGTCATGAAAAAGGTTGAAAAACACTGGCTTAGAGGGTAGCTAGAGCATCAAATATCCATTAAAGATCACAATGACGAAGAAAGAGCAACAAGAGTTTCATAGCCTTTCATGGACTTTGAAAATAATTTATTATTTTCTTAGACATTAAATTTGTCAACTTGAAATATTTACCTTTATGCCCTTTATAAATAAAGAACTACAGTTATTAAGTTATTTCAGGCTTGAAATAAAAGAGTGGTAGAATAGAATATTATTATTTGAAAGTAAAGCACAGGTTCTCAGATAAATTTGTGCTGCAAGCACAGGTTTACGCCTACGTTCTTTCTACCAAGAGAAATCACTGTTCAGAACATAATTGCAGGTCTCATAATAATCATTATCACTACTTATTATTAAATAAATGTAGATCCTATTACCAAATGTTATTTTAAGACCATGCAAATCTATTGGACACTCATGTTTTACAAAAATAAATATCTTATCTTATCTTATCTAAAGTCCCCCGCCGTGTCTATACGCGATAAAGCAAACTCAAAAATTACTGAACGGATTTTGATGCGGTTATCACCAACGACAAAAGTTTTTCTTTTGCATATAATTTGTCACGGGCGAAGCCGGGGCGGGCTGCTAGTATTTTATAAGATTACTCCTAGATCATTAACACGTTCGCTGCCAATTACGAGTCCTTGGCAGCGAACGTGTTAACCAAAACATTAAAAGGTAAAAAACATACTAACTTGGCAATAATTCTTTCCTGGGTCTCATTTTATTATTTCAGTAAGATTCTTCAAAGTGTAACAATTAATTTTACCAATTTTTCGCTTAACTTATTAACTCAGGTGTAATTTAATCATTGAAATGCTTACCGTTTATTTTTGTCAGAGGAGCCGTTCACCTGACGTGCGTCAAGTTGACCGTGTGACTTGACTTTACGCGACAAGAATTCCATTTTTGAAAACTTTTTTTTTTAATTTAATTTTAATAATCCAGAAAAGAGGTTTGATCAATTGATAAAATAGTCTCTGACTATTATTTGTTCAAATTTAAGTTAAAGTTACAAATTTTAAATTAACACATTTTAAAATAAATTATTAATAAATAAACTGATTGTCAGGGAGCTCTTACGAACTCTAAATGACAACTAAAGGTTGGAGAATGGTGCCAGTGAACATAAATGAGTTATCATTATCAATAAGATGATACTGGACCAACTGTGAACCTGCAGCCGTCACGCGGCGCAAAAATAAATAAACTGAACGCGCGTGATCGCTGATTACTTACGGATTTGTAAAAATGAGCGTTAAACAAATACTGATAAAGGCTAGTTTTGTGTAGCCTGTCTAATTAATTATGTAATTCTGGGAGGGATCTGCCAAATACCAGCTTGGTGCACTTGGGAAATTGAGAAATGGGCCAAGAGGCTCTTCGGCAATGATGCTGGTCGAGTCAAAGCTACAGGGGGTGACCATAAGCTCTAAGAGTAAGGTTATTTTGAGTTTCATTAAGGGATATATATGACTTGTATACATCTGTCCCTTACGCACACTCAAAATAACCTTATTCTAAGAGCTTATGGTCACCCACCTGAGCCTTAAGCATCGACGCTGGGTTGCCTGCCTGTCAGCTTTTTAACCGACTTACCAAAATGTAGGAGGTTCTATGTTCGACATTATGTTTTTTTTTTGTTTTGTCACCTTTATCTCTGCCAATTGTGGACCGATTTTGAAATTCATTTTTTTTAAAGAGTATGTTCCGAAATTGGTCCCATTTTAATTTGGTGAAGATCTGATGAAGAACTTCGGAGATGTACAACATAACTCTTCAATAAATAATGGCAAATCTTTCGGGATTGCTACAAGCGCATGTATCTTTATTGTTTATACCATTTCATAACATAACATCACTCCAGTACGCTCTAAAGGGGTACGCATATGTGTACAGTTCACCTTGGTACCTTGGTACACTCTATAAATGTACATTTATTAGTACACTCACCTATTTCCACACTGAACTGCTATTTCCCTATCGGGATTATTGATATCACAGTGGGTCAGTATGCACTGGACGGAGTCACATCAGCAATAAAGTGCTAACTTAGAGATGATACTGTTTATAAGCTGACATTCTACACATACATACACACTACTCTAATCATCTCTATTCGAGCCTAGAGTGACAGTTTTGGTGGTGTGATAAACAGCTAATCCATATTTATTATCACAGATGCAACTCAGTACTGGATTGGGAGATAGAAGTGTAGTGTCTTTTTGAAATTATCGGATGAAACGATATAGCAAAAAAAAATATTAAAAAAATCTGACTGCCTAAAAAGCGAAATAAAAAGACGTAAACAAGAAAAAAACATGCTGTGCAGTCGGAGAATCATATTCGCGAGCTGGCTGACCAAAACCAGATGTATCCTCCGACTGCACAGCATGTTTTTTTTCTTGTTTACGTCTTTTTAGTTCGCTTTTTAGGCAGTCGGCTCTGTGAGAGGGGATGGGCCTTAATCCACCACGCGGGCCTAGTACGGTGGATTTCACGTGACTTCGAATTAAGCATTTTCAATGGGTAATAATAATCCATCTGATTATTCGTATGTGTTGAAGCTATGTAAGCATACTTACCTTCCTTACCTACGTATGGTAAGTAAGTATGTCTATGAAAAATGCTCAAAGCAGACACTGCAGTTATTGTGCATCAAAATAATAAATATCGTATGTAAATGTGATCAGTAACTGTTCTGTACAGCTTCGTAGGACTAATTACTGAGTTATAAATTTAAATTACCGTGTCCAAGTGAATGTCCAAACTGTGCAAAATGACGCAACACTTGAAATATTGTCATCATTTAGTGAATCGGTGAACAAAACCCCGTGATAAAATTAGTTTACTTATTATAACATAAATAAATATCTTAAGATGTACCAGTAGGTATTAGAATGGTATGTGTTATCAACAGGTTAGCGGAAACTAACCGGTAACCAATGATATGGATCATAACAGGAACTCTAAAAATATTTAAAACATATCATTGTTGTATTAAAACAACAGCCTGTAGTGGTAGTGTCATTAAACTTTGTGTTTACGTTGAGTCTTTGTTATTCAATCATTTGTTATGGATTCTTTGTAATTTTGATAAGTTACTTTTCTTAATTCTTTGCATTTTTAACACCAAGAAGGTGGATGTTTATTTTTTTGGTACTTCGGGAAATAAAAAACGATAAGACTACACAGATATTACGAGCTTTTAATTAACTTGCAATGTATGTATGTATGTATGTGTGTTCGGGTCAAATCTGATTAAGATGAAATTTTCGAAACACGTTTAGTTTGGATGACAATACATGGCTAACTAATTGACGTCATTCTAGAACCAATATAGCGGACGGCCCAAGATGGTGGCCTAGTTATTTTTTGCGCACTGCCATGATATGGGTATAAAATGAAAGTGTTTGCTGAGAAGAATACGAAAAAGCTTGTCTTAAAAAAATATTTCATAATGAACTCAACCACTCCAAATGTGAAATTTTTCTTTGTGACAGTACCGACAGACAACTGACCCTACAGAAATTTTATGCAATAGCCCCATATGTCAAAATTTTAGATAAAAGTTTACTGCAACTCCTAGGTTCCCCAATTTTGGAAGACAGTTTTTCATCATTCATCGATGGCAAAATTAACCATTTTAATGATATTTCGGATAGACTCTTCCAAATTAACCTTCATTCGGCTTTTACTCTCATTAGGTATTGCTGTTTTGGACCAAATTTTATGCATTTTCTCCGCTCTTCCCCTTCATAGAAGCAGCCACTTCTCCTGGAAAAAATTGACGAAATTATTCGACGCACTCTGACATCTATCTTAAATGTGGCCTTGGATGACCGAGCCTGGACGCAAGCCACGCTACCCATTCGCTTCGGCGGGTTCCGCAAAATTTCTAGTATAAGCCTACCGGCGTTCCTGACTTCGGTCCACAGCACTGAAACGTTAACCCCTAAAATTTTATCCCTGGCGCTGGTTAACTGTGAAGTGCCGTGCTCGACCGACGCAGTGTGCGCCTGGAAAGTGGCTTGCCCGAATACGGCGTTGCCCGAAAACCCATCTTCCCAAAGACAGTGGGATGAGCCGCTCTGCAGATTGGTACGAAATAAACTCATAAATACGTCCACCAATACTGCTGAGCGTGCTCGCCTACTGGCTGTGGGTGAGTGGGAGTCGGGTCTCTGGCTACAGACTTTACCGTCACCCAACATAGGCACAATGTTGAGTGACACTACCTTCCGGATCGCTACATGTCTGCGACTAGGTACTCCCAGCGGAGCTCCACATCGCTGTCAATGTGGTGAAGCAGTCGACCGCCTCATCCGATCCATTAATGACATCATACGTCGAGCTCTTGTTACCGCCGGGGTGCCAGCTGTTTTAGAACCCAATGGCTTGGCACGCGACGATGGGAAGAGACCGGATGGGATGACCATAATGCCTTGGAAGTTGGGTAGGCCTTAGGTGTGGGATGCAACATGTGTCGATACCCTTGCGCCATCCCATCTTCTTAGCACGGCGGGCTGTGCTGGGGCAGCTGCTGCTGGTGCAGAAAACCTCAAACGGCACAAATATAACAACCTTATTGGCAGTTATATGTTTGAGCCCTTTGCGGTTGAGACATTAGGTCCATGGGGTCCGAGTGCTCATCGAGTGTTTCGAGACATAAGTAAACGGTTAGTCGACTGTTCGCGTGACCAGAGGGCTGGCCTTTTCTTCAGCCAGAGAATCAGCATTGCCATTCAACGTGGCAATGCTGCCAGCGTTCTGGGCACGTTTCCCATTGACATCGATGTGGACTAATTTTTTGATGCGCTATGAGCCATTTTCCCTCTCCCTTTTGTATGTAAGTTTGTTTTGTTATTAGTCATAAGATTAGGAATAGTCAGTTTTACATATTATTTGAATAATAAATAAAGTACTTTTATAAAGTTTGATTAAGTCGTATGTCCTGTGTCTGAAGTGTTTTTGTGTGTGTGTATCAACTAGATGTACCAAAATTATGAACACGCGAAAATCGTTACTCTCCAGTGCAGTTGAGTAAATATCTACTGGCATTTACACATTAATATTCGTTATGTTTGAATCAGGAACCATTTTATGACAGCCCGTTACTTATGTTGCAAAAAAAAATAATCCCTTCCGGCCATTAAAAAAAGGTTAAAAGGTAAGTTACAATGTCACTGCAATTGACAACGGTGTCATAGACAAGTTTATAAAGTGCGCGCGAAATGTCATGGCGGGCATGACATGACGTGCACATGACCTGCGTATGCGCAACGACAAAGATCAGGCCAAGGGCAGGGCAACGCATGTTGAACAGCGTGATAGGGCTACACCTAGTGGCAAGTTATATAATTGATAATTACATATTTATATGACATAAATAAACTTCATCATAAACAATTTTCTTGAAATTTATCATTCATCTGAAATGCGGGGGACCTGTCTGTTGGTGTGTTTGTTATGTAAATTTTACTTGTATGAATATGTAGTATCTATCATTTTAATATAAGGGCGGGTTTAAAGATGTCTCGTTTTGGGAAAATCTGTTACGAACCAATTTCTCGAAAAATAAACACTAGCTATTCCATTTACTGGGTAAATTGCCGTGACTCTGTTCAATATCATAGTAGCTAGGTAGGTACTTTTTATTCTTTCAATTGGCGCGAAAAGATAAGCGACATAAAGATTTCTTCATATAATGTTTCGAACCGTTGCGTTGCTCTTAAGAAAGAAAAACCTATTAAGGCTAACTTGTGGACTGTTATTTTGGCCAAAGAGATTAGAGCTATTTATTAATCCAATGCAGTCATGGGGATTTCCAACAGAAGTAAAATCTTAACCCCGAGTTTCTCAGCTATAAATTATCGCAAAATTAATGTGACAAATTGTCAAGCACGCGTTATCTGCTGTGATTGGCTGTTAACGGTTGGCAGATAACGCGTGCTTGACAATTGGCACATTAATTATTCGATAATTTAGAGCTGAGAAACTTGGGGTTAAACAGACAGACTGAGCGTCGCGTCGCCCGTCTGTCGAGTCTGTCACATCACACGACACATATATCATGTCGATGACGCTGTCAAATTAGCATGTCACTGACGCGATCCCATAAGTTTTCACTTAAAAATCCAAAAAATAAGCAGTTATTAGATAGTTACCCAACCTAGTTCAGAATCGATGATTTACTCGTTAATTTTCTTACCGAATCGAATAATTTGTAAAATGAAACAGCGTTGAATACTGTAATAAAGCTGATTATGATTATCTAGATGACTAGTGCATAGACATTTAACCTATACGAGGCTTATCGCTCTATGTGGGGCCAGAGATCATCATATGGCATGGTATTGAAACTCTTGGAACATTAATTATTTAAATACTTTTAAATGTATTTCGTGAACAATAAACACTCAGTGGTAGCACAGATAAGATAATAGTTACTACATAAGTAGTAGCTTTAATAAACCATGGGCCTTGTTTGTAAAAATCTCGTTCATCATTCCAGCCGAAAGACGTCCACTGCTGGACATAGGCCTCCCCCAAGCGTCGCCACACTGATCGGTCCCGTGCGTACGCCTCCACCGGACGCCCGCAGCCTTGACCAGGTCGTCGCTCTACTTAGAGGGTGGACTTCCAACGATGCGTCTTCTGTACGCGGTCACCACTCCAGAACTACTGAAAAATCTCGTTACTGTGAGATGAGAATCTTCTCAACAATTTATTATCGGATTCTCAACTCGATTTTTTTTTTTAAGAATTTGAATTGAGAATATGCAGTTTACAGATTTTTATAATAAGAGTGTTAGAGTAGAGGCAGATAATGTGGTCCAACCCGAATTTTAATGAGAATGTAGCTAAATATTGCGAAAAAGATATGTTTGTTTACATTAACAAGATAAAATTACAAATTTAAAAAACCCCCGATTTTATTTTTTATTTTATGCTTTTTAAACAACATATAATATACCTAGTAGCAGACACGCTTCAATCGACAATCTATCGAAACACGTAATAATGCCACGATATCTTGCGAAAACAATCCAGATTCAAAGAGTAAAATGCGAATAACTTTTGAACGGCTAAACTGATTTTAATTAAAGATAGCTAAGAACACTCTCGACAAAGTCACCTTTCAAACAAAAAAAATTAAATCAAAATCAGTTCATGCGTTTGGGCGCTATGATGCCACAGACAGACACACAGATACAACAGCAACACAAGTCAAACTTATAACACCCCTCTTTTTCCGTCGGGGGTTAAAAAGAGCAAACTTATCAAAATGAAGCAATCGTATAAGTCGGTTCTTTATGAGGAATCTTATTCCTAATTTCCTAACTGGCGAAAAATCAGACTTACAATGACATTGCTACTGGAAAGTCAGAGACTTTACTTTAGAACGAGGAACAGAAAAATATAGGTATTATGATTCCTTGTGCTGACTTCACGTGCAACGAGTAGGGGTCAAACTAACGACCGACGTGACCGCTTGTTGCCCAATCCACTGAGGGCTTACTCGCAGATATAAATCTAACCTAAGTCCCTCCATCTGTATGAAAACCAAGCGTGCCACTTTTTCACACCAATTTAAAAAACAAATTTACTTACCAATGAAAGAAAACATGTCCAATGCCCCGGCCAACTTTTTCTATACAGTCTTTACAGCTCAATATAGCATAATTAGGCAATTTTCGGTGCCGATAATGCTAAATGAAAAGCTCAAAGTACGATCATTGATCGTAATTTCACTCCGGTTTTTTGAATCGCGTCATCTAGTTCGATTTATATCTGTGTGTTTACCCGTGTTAACTGTCGGAGTCTCGCAGAATCAGAATACAACTCACTTAAGCACGTTTTAAATGCAGCACACGTATCACCAATAATTTGTTGTTATCATACAAGGCAAATATAGGTAAACCTGCTTAGGTTACTGTTGCGAACGCGAAACCATACTACCTTGCACAAGTTTGCGGTAACTATCTAATTATGGGAAATTGCAATACTGGAACTTCGCGGTAGGTCTTTAGGTACACCAATGGTGAAGTACCTTTTTTATGGGGAAATCTTCATGGATCCTCTCCGTCTGGGAGGCAAGCAGGGTTATGTCGGACTCCTACTGACTAAAACCCCACAATTCCTATGCCTACCATGAGTCGAGGGCTTACAAAGTCGATCATATGATAGTTACGACAACGAAGGGAAATGACGTCAAAACAAGACCAGCAGCCGTAATGCGTAAGTGAATACGGCAACGCAAAGAGTTTGACTGCCAATCGACTAAATCAACCAATCACATAGACGGCAATCCACATTGCGTCATTCATCTCTCATGTGATTGGTCGATTTGGTCAATTGGATAGCGGCCAAACTCTTTGCGTTGCTGTATTCACTTACGCAATACGGCTGCTGGTATGGATGAGTTCTTTCTTATAAGTTTTTAATTTACCAGGACAGTATATTTTTTGTTCTATTGCTTTTTACCCGGCTGCAAGGAAAGGGATAAGATAAGGAGAAGGATAAGATATCGTTAGATAGGTCTTGACCGCCCAAGTGTTCTTAGCTAAGTGCCTTTAAAAAAAAAGGAACAGGCGGATTTTGGGCGCCATATTATGAGGGTTAAAATTTTTTTTTTCTTCCTTACCCATCGAGTGGGGTATCAAAATAAAGGGTTTTTAGAGGAGATTTCAAAAATATAACACTTATATGTATAAATGTACCTAATTCGAAAAAAAAATAATTAAAAAGTTATAAATAAAAAAAAATAATTCAAAAATCAAAAAACCCGACTGCTTAAAAAGCGAACTAAAAAGATGTAAACAAGAAGAAAATAATGCTGTGCATACATCTCGTATTAGTCAGCCAGCTCGCGAATATATATCCTCCGACTGCACAGCATTATTTTCTTCTTGTTTACATCTTTTTAGTTCGCTTTTTAAGCAGTCGGGTTTTTAGTTAGTCTATGTGGGTGTGTCATTAGAAGCTGATTCAGCAATTAAATATTGTCTAGTCACCGAAATAGAAGAATTATTATCCGGTATTGCATTAAAAATTCAACATAATACATACAATCGATATTTGAACCAAAGAGTAGCTAGGAAACACCGGACTTATCTAGTTTGAATTGATAAAAAATATTGACGTGTAAAAGCGTTATTTTAATCTATTTGCACAAAAATATAATTTATCATAAGGGCGAATGGAATAAAAATATGAACAAAGGTTAACAATCAGCGAAATGAAAACATGATAATAGACCATCGTCACACCATTGATGGGGTCAAAATTATGTTTATTTATTTTTAACACACTCCCTCGAAAACTAGCTCTTATTGCGCTACGATAAAGTTCAGAGTTTGGTGTATTTCACACACATGGTTTTTCTCATTTATCGCTACAAGTGTTTTATGTTGGCCACAGATAACTATAAACATAAGATATAAGTCCAGTTCCTATATACTCAACATTATAAATAATATAATAAACATTAAGTACATTTTATCAAATTATTTACTATTATAATAATAATAATAATAACCCCACCGCCGTATCTCTACGTTGACGACGTGGTGGGGCTTGCGTGCTCCAGTGAACCCTAGGTCTATGTCGGTAGAGGTAACTTTGCCGAGATAGGTCTAGCGTGAGGGGCCAGACTAAGAGAGATACAATCCAAGCCAAGGTCGCGCATGCCGAGGGCTGCATGGCTAGGGGAGTGCTTCAGTCGCTAGTGCGCCAACTCTGGATAATAGGGGACCTCCAGTTTTATTTACCCTTGCCACAGTGAACGCAGGGCTCTGCTGTGTGCTGACTTTTTAAGTCCCTAGCTACTCGTGGGAATATCATGATTACTAGATCTAAAACAAAAAAACAACTTCAGGCAAATATGCCTCAAACGGATGACGAAACTACACAATTTTCTACGTCATCTACCTCATCTCTTTTTCCATCAATTCCATCATCATCACAATCTTTTCGCGTCTCTCCGACGCCATCATCATCATCAATTAGTATACAGTCAGCAGATGTTGTACAGGAGACAAATGTTGTCTACGATACTGTACCCACCGCCAGAACTGCAACAACTCGTAGGAAATGGAGTATTGAAATGAATAAATTCATCCTACGCACTTATCTTCATCTCACTAATTTGGACTCAGACAAAAATTCATATCTTCCATCGCTTCACACTAAGTTTTTAGAAAAATACCCAGCTATGCAAGTCAGCCGACAAAGAGTAGGCGATCAGCGTAGAGCCATAATACAAAAGAAGCTATTACCACAAGTCACTATAGACCAAATTTACGAAGAAGTTAGGGCTGAACTACAAATGGTTCACACTCAGATACAGCAATACTCCACACAATCGAATACACAGTCCGGCCAGCGCATGAGGTGGTCTAACGAATACAATGAAACACTAATTAGGATATATTTCACTGTAACACAGTTAGAGACAAATAAAACAGCCTATAGAAAATATTTACACGAGGCATTCATAAATATATATCCAGAATTATCACATATAAGTGGGCAAAGATTATCTGACCAAGTGAGAGCGATAACAAATAACGTATTTATAGACGCAAACAGATTAGAAGAAATAAAAAACCAGGTAGCTGTAGAATTGAGGAGTAGCAACACCAACACACAAAATTTTGAAGACCTAAATAACGATCTCTTTACCACACAATCGCAGAATGACTCCGATCCAACTGATCCAAATACTTATAACATCATAGATACTGACATCGTTCCTCAGACATTCGTAAATACAGATGATAACAATTTCTTGAACCAGATAGAGATTGGTCAATTTGTACCAACGGAAACTAATGTAGATGCTATTAACCCTGAAATTGAAGCCATATTTCAACAGGCTCAACTAAATTTTACTGACACACATCCCACTAATAGACCATACATCCCCAAGCAGAAGACATCTAGAAAGTTTTCTGCTATAGTTACATATATAAATACTGTTCTTCTTCCTAAGCACGTAAATGTCGACACCGAATTCATAAAACTGCAAACAATAATTTACTGTGCAGCGTGGACGGCAGCTACATGCAATGGATCTAAAATATTAGACTTTATACAAAACGAACGCCGCACATATAAACAGAGTAAACCAAAGTGGCAAATCAGATTAGAAAATAAAATCGGAAATCTAAGAGCAAACATAGGGAGGCTAACACAATTCATTAATGGTAGGAGAAGTGTAAAATTAATAGCAGCAGTCGAACAAATAAAAATAAAATACCAACTTCACGCACAACACGAGGATTCAAATACACAATTAGAACACTTTCTGGATACTTTAAAACAAAAATTAAACGCAGCATCTAGTAGACTTAAAAGATATATCACATGCACAAATCGCAAACAGCAAAACATAAAATTTTGTAACAACGAAAGAATATTTTACCGAAATCTTACGTCTAATAACACCACTAGCATACCACTAGACACACCTCCGCCTGATGTATTACGGGAATTTTGGGCAAATATATGGGAAAACCCAGTAAACCATAAAAATGCAAACTGGATAAATGACGCAACTCCAGAAATCCCTGAAATGGAGTTTGAACTCATACCAATAAACACTTTTATAGAAGTCTTAACACGCACACACAACTGGAAATCTCCAGGAACAGACAATATTCACAACTATTGGTATAAGAAATTCACTAGTATCCACCCATACATATATAATCACCTAAATGAATTTATTAAATCGCCACAGTCGCTCCCAACATACATAACACAAGGAGTGACGTATATGATACCTAAAGACACGAATAATACCACAGATCCAGCCAAATACAGATCAATTACTTGCTTGCAAACCCTTTATAAAATCCTAACAGCCTGTATAAGTGAGCTAGTTTACGATCACTTAAATAAGCATAACATCCTAGCAGAACAACAAAAGGGATGTCGTAAAAACAGCCAAGGATGTAAGGAACAACTAACTATAGATGCAGTTGCTATGAACAGCGCGGTCAAAAGCAAACAAGATATTCATACCATGTTCATCGATTACCAAAAGGCATTTGATTCAGTCCCGCATAGCTGGTTGTTACATGTCCTCAACATCTATAATATTCACCCCACAATTAGATTATTCCTAGATTCTACCATGCAAAGTTGGCAAACTGTACTTAAAATAAATCAAACATCCACGACTTTAGCCACTGAACCAATTCAAATTAAACGTGGTATTTTTCAAGGCGATGCTCTCAGTCCTTTATGGTTTTGCATGGCACTCAATCCACTATCACACCTACTGGATAAAACTAACAAAGGGTTCCCGATAATAAAAGATAACACACAATTCACCTTAACACATCTGATGTATATGGATGACATAAAGTTGTACGCAGCAGATAAACAATCACTTTTCCATTTAGCAGATACCACACAAGAATTTTCTAATGACATCAATATGCAATTCGGTGTAGATAAATGCAAAATTCTATCAATTGTAAAAGGAAAAATTCAAAATAACAGCTACACGCTTAGAACAGGCGAAACTATAGAGCCAATGGATGAACACACTTCATACAAATACCTAGGTTTCAAACAATCGAGACAGATAGAACAAAAGATGACAAAACAAGAATTGCTTAAAAAGTTTACATATCGTCTAAATCTAATTCTTAAAACTAACCTTAACTCCAGAAACACAATTAAAGCTGTCAACACCTTCGCAATACCTATTCTCACGTACTCTTTCGGGATCATACGATGGTCAAAAACCGATATTAAAAAGCTGCAGCGAACTATCAATACTCTCTTTACTAAGCATAGGAAACACCACCCGAAATCATGCATACAGCGACTTACATTACCACGACAAGAAGGAGGGAGGGGTTTGATAGACGTACAAAATCTGCACAACAAGCAGATCCTTTCACTCAGATCTTACTTCCATAACAAATCAGAACAATCGCCACTACATAAACACGTAACAGAGACAGATAAAAAACTTACACCACTCAACTTGCAAAATAGAAACACTCAAGTCAATGAAAACATCGTAAGCACACAGCAAAAAATTGCAGCATGGGCCGGAAAAGCTCTACATGGAAGACATCGAGCCAGCCTGAGCCAGCCACACGTCGATAAAATAAAGTCGAACGAATGGCTCAAACGAGGCGAATTGTTTCCCGAAACTGAAGGCTTCATGCTTGCAATCCAGGATCAAATAATAGTAACGCGTAATTACAGAAAATATATAATGAAAGACTCCAATCAGCCGACTGACACATGCCGACATTGCAACAGCGCCTCTGAGACCATACAGCACATAACAGGGGCCTGTAAATCTCTCGCACAGACTGATTACAAACACCGACATGACCAAGTTGCCGCAATCATACACCAACACCTCGCATACAAATATAATTTCATAGGTGAGATGAATCCGTATTATAAATATAAACCAGAAATTATTCTAGAAAATAGTAATCAAAAAATCTATTGGGACCGAACAATAATTACAGACAAAACAATACATTATAATAGACCTGATATCACTGTACACGACAAAATAAATAAAACAGTGTACCTAATCGATATAGCTATACCTAATTCACACAACATCCAAACTACAATATCCGAAAAACTTAGTAAGTACCAAGAGCTCGCTATAGAAATAAAAACCCAGTGGAAAGCGCAAACCGTTCACATCGTCCCAATAGTACTTTCATCTACTGGTGTAGTGCCAAAGGCTCTCACACAAAGTCTTGATACTTTACACATGCCTTCTCACACACTGTACATGCTCCAAAAAGCCACCATACTCAATACTTGTCGCTTAACGCGAAAGTTTCTGACTTCCTCTACATTATCATCCACCTTTTCAATTTAAATTCCCGCCTACACACTTAGCTCCGGCCCGTGTGTAAGGTCGTATACTCTCTCAAAAGAGAAGCAAAACAAAGAACTCGATAATAATAATAATAATAATAAGAAGCCAGGCCCGAGCCAAAAACACACGCCCAACATCTTCGGGTTCGTCGCTCAGCTCCGCCTCGCAGCCACCGGGATCCCCTACATCCGTGAGTGAAGCGATCCTGGACGCTGCAGTAGCGTCGAGCTCGAGCGACGAATACTTCTCACCGCCGACGACACCACCACCTGCGCGTCGACGGGGAGGACGCCGGCCGCCGGACAGCTTGGGACTTCGAGGCCCATCGGCCTCTGACAGGGTCCCCGCTCCCGGTGGAAGTGTGCAGCGCATGCGATGGACGCAATCAATTAACGAAAACGTTATGCGCGCATACTTTGGGGCTACAGAGGGGGGAAGTAAACTGACTGCGTACCGTGGTCGGATGCTCTCTCTGTTTCAGGTGTTTGAGCCAGCTGTCAACGTGTCGGCCCAACGTCTATCGGATCAGGTGCGGGTCATCCAGCGTAACCGTATGCTGGATGACGCCGTACTTGATAGACTGCGTGAGGAATCACGGAGTAGCCGTGTCTCGCCTGCCTTGCCTCCGGCCGCGGTGCAACTGCAACCCAGTGTTTCACCGCGACCCGACCATGTTGGAGAGGATGACGACGACGGGGCTATATCCGTGAGTACCCAATGCAATGCACGATTGAGGAGCGCTTTAGAGTGTGCATTCCGAGAGTATCGTTCCACACAGCCTGAGCTTAGACCTCGACTACCTCGTCTGCCCATGCATAAGAAAAATAGAGCGCTGGTGTGTGCTCTAGATTCGCAGCTATCAAATGTTTTTGATAGCAGCAAAGACCTTGCCGATACCCACTCGATCTTGTACTGTGCGGCTGCAGCGGCATGTCGTGTAGCTAACGTCAAGTTTCCCAAAACTGACAGAGCTACACGACCAGCTATACCAGCTTGGCAGTACAGGATTGAGCATCGTATCGGTGAGGCTAGAGCACTCATCGGCAAGCTTATCTGCTTCAGGGAGGGCAACACGCGCCCTAGAGTGATGCGCTTTGTGAGGCGGGCGTTCTTGGGGACTGATATCAGTTCTCAAGATTATCTGTCCCGCGTCACAGAGCGTATCGACTTTCTGAAGCAGAAGATCTGTGCATGGGCAAGCCGTATTCGTCGGTACAAGCGGCGTGTGGAGCGATACACTCAGAATCGCACATTCCAGAGCAACGAAAGGTGGGTTTATAGGGCTTGGGAGCGACCCGACCAAGGTGTGACTGACATGCACCTACCGGATAATGACGCCATGTGTTCGTTCTGGCGCGATATCTGGTCGGTGCCTGTCAGTCACACCGAGGGTGACTGGACTCGGGAGGTCGAGCAAGCGTGCGATCCGATACCACAAATGGGGGCAATTACTATCAGCCCCCAAGATCTGGCTTGTGCAGTCCGTCCGTTGCCCAATTGGAAATCTCCAGGGCCAGACGGACTGCAAAACTTTTGGATTAAGTGGTTCCAAAGTTCGCACGCTCGTTTGGCATCTCAGTTCCAGTCTGCCTTAGAGTCAGGGTCATTGCCCCAGTTCCTAACGACAGGAATAACCCACCTGCTCCATAAATCGGGTAGTACTGCGGAACCTAAAAATTATAGACCGATAACATGTTTACCGACGGTCTATAAAGTTCTTACATCCATTCTGAGAGCAAAAATTAATCAACATATTGACAATAACTCCATCATGTCTGCTTCTCAGAATGGATGTAAGAACGGGTCCCGCGGTACTAAGGAGCTGCTCCTCATAGACATTGCTATTAGCCAACAGGTTCGCCGTTCCCGCAAGGATCTGGCGACATGTTGGATAGATTACAAGAAGGCCTATGACTCAGTGCCACATACATGGCTCATGAGGGTGCTGGAGTTGTATAAAATTGATGCAACACTGCGCGCCTTCCTGACGTCATGTATGGGGCAGTGGAGGACGGTCCTTCACTATCCAGGATGTCGACAGATTCAGGAAAACAGCGAACCTATAAGGATTGAGCGCGGAATATTTCAGGGCGACAGTCTGAGTCCTCTGTGGTTTTGATTAGCCCTGAACCCTCTCAGTACACTGCTGGAGGGTTCGGGCCTGGGCTATCGGTTGAAAAGAGGTGGTCAGGTCATATCACACCTCCTTTACATGGATGATCTGAAGCTCTTTGCCCCCAACAACTTTCAACTGATGAAGCTACTGAAGGTGACAGAAACCTTCAGTGACGCCATCAGGATGGAATTTGGTGTGGACAAATGTGCAGTCATGCATGTAAAGCGAGGGGAGATTATGGAATCCGTGGGAATACAACTCTCGGATTCCATACACCTTCGATCCCTTTCCTCAACTGAAACTTACAAGTATTTGGGTATGTCGGAAGCATTAGGCATCAATGCTAGTGACGTGAAACAGTCGTTGAAGGAACGCTTCTTTGGCCGCCTGAATAAAGTACTAAATAGTCTTTTATCAGGCGGAAACAAGGTGCGCGCCTTCAACGGCTGGGTCATGCCGGTCTTGATGTATTCTTTCGGCATACTCAAATGGACTCAGACAGAACTTGACGCCCTGGATAGGAGAGTCCGCACGCTGCTTACCGCAAATCGTATGCATCACCCACGGTCATCGGTCATGAGACTGTATATCCCGCGGAAGTGTGGGGGTCGAGGCTTTTTAAATGCTAAGACCCTGCACAACCGCGAGGTATGCAGTCTTAGGGAATACTTTCAGGCCGCCGACGTGGGTATGCATCGAGATGTGGTAGCGGTGGACAAGGGCCTTACCCCGCTCTCCTTGGCTAACGAGAACTGGCGCAAACCTATAGTATTAGATACTAATGACCGCAGGGAGGTATGGCAGAGCAAGGAGCTTCACGGACGTTTCTACCGGGTCCTACATGGGCCCGATGTAGATCTTTTAGCGTCCGTGGCCTGGCTGCGATTTGGTGACCTTTTCGGGGAAACCGAAGGTTTTGTCTTTGCGATTATGGACGAAGTTATGATGACGAACAACTACCGGAAATACATTGTGAAGGATGGCACAGTTGACATCTGTCGGGCATGTCACCGACCAGGTGAATCTATCCGTCACATTATCTCCGGTTGTTCTAGTCTGGCTAACGGAGACTATTTGCATAGACACAACCTTGTAGCCAGGATTATCCATCAGCAACTTGCTCTTAAATACAATCTTGTGGAATCGGAAGTGCCTTACTATAAGTATGTGCCCGACCCAGTTCTCGAAAATGGCAATGTCACGTTGTATTGGGATCGGTCTATCATCACTGACAGGACTATTGTTGCCAATAAGCCTGACATAGTGGTGATAGACCGACTAGAGCGTCGCGCAATGATTGTTGATATAGCGGTCCCCCATGACGAGAACCTCGTGAAGGCTGAGAGAGATAAGAAAACTAAGTATCTTGATCTAGCGCGCGAGGTTGTCGACATGTGGGATGTGAATACAGCAATCATTGTGCCGATAGTCGTGACGGCCAATGGCATAATAGCCAAGAGCCTCGACGAACATCTGAGGAGGCTCTCGTTAGGCAGCTGGATCAAGGGCTTGATCCAGAAAGCGGTACTACTGGACACGGCGCGTATAGTCAGGAGGTTCCTCTCTCAGGAGCCCTGACCACCGGTAGCTTGGACCCTGTTCCCGATACCGGTGGGCTACTATTTTTGTATTTTTAAATGTTTTTTTATTTTATTTTTTATAGAATAATATTTAAAAATGTAAAAATATGTATATAAAATGAATAAATGGAATAATAATAACAACAAAATAATTTGGTTTAAATAATGTCCCGCAGTTCAGCGTGCCTTTTGGCATAGGCCTCCTCTAACAACTTCCACTGGCTTCTGTCTCGCGCCACCCTTCTCCTGTGGCGACCAGCCGTCAGCTTCAGATCATCCTCCCATCTTGCATGCTGGCGTCCTCTGTTGCGGTTCCCGTCTCTGGGGTACCAGTCGGAGACAGTTTTGCTCCATTTATCTTGGGTCTCTCGGATCATGTGGCCGGCCCATCTCCACTTCTGTTGGTCTATTCGGCTAATTATGTCTGTAACCTTAGTTTTCTGTCTTATTTCGCAACTTCTTACTTTATCTTGCTTCCTTATTCCTGTCATGCTTCTCTCCATGGCTCTCTGGCATCGCTCCAACTTTTCTCTGTGGTGTTTCGTGAGGGACCAAGTTTCGCACCCATAGGTAATGACTGGAAGTACACAGGAATCAAAGACTTTCCTTTTTATTGACATGCTTAGCTCCTTGGATTTTAAGACTTCTTTCAGTGACCAGTACTGCTTCCAGCCGTTCGCTATTCTTCTACTGATTTCTTTGGTGGTTTGGTCTTTGTGAGAAATAATCTGCCCTAGATAGATATAATCTTGCACATATTCAAGCAACTGGTTGTCAATTTTTATAGCTATTGGTTCGGAGTTTGTAATTAATTTGGTTTTGTCTTTGTTCATAGTTAGACCTACTTTCTCACTTTCGAATTTAAGCGATTTTATCATTGCTATCAGTTGTTCCGGATTTTCTTCAAACAGCACTATATCATCCGCAAATCTTAGGTGATTAAATTTTATACCATCCACGTTTATGCCAAAGTCGTTCCAGTCCAGTTTGCGGAAGATGCTTTCCAGTACGGCAGAGAACAGTTTCGGTGACAGAGGGTCCCCCTGTCTTACCCCCCTCTCGATCTTTCGTCGAGATTCTGACAGCAGCTGCGCACGCGTGTAAATTTTCTCAAAGGGAATACTCTCCCGGACTAAAAGATGTCCTATGTTCTAATCCAGGACACGGTCTACCCGTGTGCCAAGTTTCATCCAAATCCGTTCAGCAGTTATAATTTGAAAATTAAACAAAGAGACACACAAAAAGAGTCAATTTAAAATAAACATAATTCGAAATCGTAATGTTATCGAACTATCGATATCTAAAGTCTCCGCCAGATAACAAAGAAAGTCAATGATCCAACTTGTACCAAAAAGTATACGTAATTACGTATATTTTGATAATTTTGGTATCAAATGAAAGTTATAGGCGTAGAACCATTCCGTTCAAATCACGTAAATCGGTCCACGCGTTTAGGAGATATTAACTCATTACTGAAAATAATTTCATGCCAAGTGAAAGCGTCAAGGACGCCCCTTACCGCGATACGTTTGTTCTGATCGTGTTAGCGACACTGCCTTTAATTTTTTCGAATCGTTTTAAAATATTGGAATACATTGGTAAACAGGTGTTAACGACTTTTATTTTTTCGTTATCGCCAGACTTTAATGAAAACAATACAAAAAAAATTGGCCAAGTGCGAGTCGGACTCGCGCATGAAGAGTTCCGTACCACTATCGCAAAAAACGGCAAAAAATCACGTTTGTTGTATGGGAGCCCCACTTAAATATTTATTTTATTCTGTTTTTAGTATTAGTATGTGTTGTTATAACAGCAACAGAAATACATCATCTGTGAAAATTTCAACTATCTAACTATCACAGTTCATGAGATATAAGCCTAGTGACAGACAGACAGACAGACGGATCGTGGAGTTTTAGTAATAGGGCCCCGTGTTACCCCTTGGGTATGGAATCCTAAAAAAAAACTTAATTTCAAGTTAGTAACAGCAGACTGATTCGGTAGATATGTCAGCCTAGCCTGTATGTGAATCTGTACAACATTGTAAAGTAAATAATTATTCGTAAAGTCATAGCTTGATGTAACCGGACATCATATATTAAGTTTTGCAAGTCAGACATTAGACAAAAAGTATTCGCCATAATGACTGCGCGGTGTCTCGCGATGAGGCAACTCTTGCGCAGCGGTGATGACACCGCTAATCATAACTTTAATTATATGCGCTTTGTGCTGACGATTTGTAGGTTTGTGTTTTGAGACAGGATTAAATGCTTAAATTCATTAAGTATTAATAACTAATTTAGGTTCTTAAGGCCGGGTTATGTGGGAATGGTTCTTGTGTTTGTTAGCTCGCTGTATTTTGTCGACATACCCTAAAGTCTGGATGCCAATTTTTCACTGGGGTTTAAGACAGTTATAAATCTGAGAATCATTTGGATGCTGAAAGTACCGATCGTAACCAGAATCTGGTACATCATCAGCCTATTAGTGTTCCCACTGCTGGGACACAGGCCTCCTCTCTGTGAGAGAGAATGGGCCATAATCCACCACTCGGGCCCAGTGCGGGTTGGTGGATGTCACATGTCTTACAATTTTTGTTTCTAGGACATTTCCTCACGATGTTTTCCTCCACAGTTTTGAGAGCAGTGGTGTTGAAATAATTTACACAAACTAAAGCGCCTGCCTGGGGTCGAACCCACGACCTACAGCTTAAGTTAGCTTCAGCCTAAGTCGCGGCTGATACCACTGGGCCACCACTGCTAACTAATCAAGAACGTAGAACTAACGTAGAATCTTGTAACAACAGGAAAATCCGACAAAATAATTATTGTAATCAGACCTAGATACCTACTTTGTTTTTTACCAATCCAAAGTCTAGCTATTTACTTTTTGTAGTCATAGGTCATGGTCAAAGTCCAGTTTTTTGATCCGCAGTTAAATAAACTAATGGTAAAATATACTAACCAACGGTTTCAAATTTCGCTAAAATGTGGTTTTTCATCAATTGTTGGCATAGCAAATGATCGAATAAGTTAAAGAGTAATTATTTGTTAGACTTAAAATAGGGATGTTTCCTGGGTAGAAACATGATAATTCTATTTAGTCCATCAGTGAGATTATCAATTAATATTGGACACGTATTTTGTGCTTTACCAAATCACAAAAAAATTAAAAAGTTATCATCGCATCAAAGTTTAGGAGGGGGGGGGTTTGTGACGTCATTAAGGCAGTATAAAGTGTACTAACGGCGTGACGTTTCACGATATTTCAACGCATTATATCGTCGTCACTTTATGTTTAAGAGTCAAAAAAAAAACCGTGTCCAATAGTTTTTACCACGTGCCCTATTGATGAATACTTTAAACGCGTTTTACCGAAATTTGAAATCATTGGTTAGCATTTTTAATCATTGTTTGAGTTAACTACGGATAAAAAAACTGCGCCTAAAGTTAAACAAGCACGAGTAGAAAAACTTCAGATAGTTTTGTTTTTATTCTAACAACGAATATGTACCTACAGGCAGTGTTGTCCCATCCCATACAAAGAAACCGCGCCGACGTTCTGTACTGATTATACTGATTATTTTTTACACATCGATCGCGTTCGGTTCCGTTCCATGGGTATAGATGGTGATCTATCTATCGCCGTGGAATGGAACCGAACGCTATCGAAATACAAAAATTATCGGTATAATCAGATGAAAAACGCTAGTTACGTCGAAACGGTTTCTTTGTATGGGGTGAGGCATCTGAATGCTATTATTATATTATCTGTGCTACAGGCAAACTGACCGATTTTGTAACTACATTAGTAGTTTGACTATAGCGATACTACTATACTATAGCGAAATCTATATACAAAGAAATGTTCAATGTTTAAAACCCTATTGCTAAATAGTTTCATGATATAAATGCAATAAAGCCATAAAATATTACAATAGAAAATATAAACACGAATGCAGTTTACACTAAAACTCCACTAAACCATAACAGTTACTCAAATGACTGTGTGGTAAGTCAGTAGTAACGGTAGTCGAGTGACTTGCAAGCAACTGCACTTGTGACGAAACTACGCAAATTCCTGCGTATACGCATAATCATAGGTAGGTAACGTAGGAGAGAGTGCTCCATGCCTGTTACTGTAGAAAGTGAAAATAAAATATACATTAGACTGACTTTTCCACACTTGTTTGGAAAATTGTGAACGCATTTGTTGGTTATTTTCTAAAGTATAGTGAAGCTAATGTGTGGTTATACTTTGGTTTAAATAATTATATGTTTATAATGACCGCATTAGTTATTGAACCACGAGAGTTCTGTGTCAGGGTTATCACGCTGTCAGATTATCTCATAAGAACAAAAAATCTTTGAGCAATCTACTTAATATCTGTTAAGGTGTCGCTATTTTGCTTTTGTTAGGGCTAGTGATTTAACAGTGCTATTTACATACTGGCAATTATTATTCTTTAGGATTAGGATTTGTAGGCTGCAGGTAGCGAATAAACACTACTTGTACTTATTTGACGATGGTTATCAATATTCAATTTGATGGCTATTTGTAATGATAATAGATCGTAACAATCCTTGTTTATTGTCAATATAAAAAACTTAATCAGCAATGTTTCTACTTCTGGGACTTGGGACATGGCCTTCTTTGTGTGAGAGTGAGAGGGTAGTTTACTGAAAATTTGTTTTTTGTCTGTCAAGTAATTTAATAAAAAATATTGGACACGTATTTTTTCTTTTGACACGTAAACATAAAGTGACGACAATATAATGCGTTGAAATATCGTGAAACGTCACGCCACTAGTACACTTTATACTGCCTTAGTGACGTCACAAGCCCCCACTCCTGAATTTTGATGCGCTATAACTTTGTAATTATTTATTGATTTGGTAAAGCAAAAAATACGTGTCCATTATTATTTGACAATCTCACTGACGGACTAAATAGAATTATCATTTTTCTACCTAGGAAACATCCCGATTTCTCACTTCATATGTACATATTATGAAACCGGTGCGGGTTGGCGAATGTCACGTCTTTGTATTTAATTTTGATTCTAGAACATTCCAGTTACCTAACGCTATTTTCTTTCACCGTAAGTATAAAACGCACCTAATGAAATCACACGAAACATGGGACTTTCAAAACAGTATACGTTACCAAATCGAGGTAAATGTGAATGAACGAATAAAACGATTTGCACAATTATTTATTTACTTTATAATGTGCATTTGGAACATAAATCTTAATATTAAAGCCAATATATCTGGCGCAATGACTGCCTATCTAGCTGACGGAGGTAATTCGAGGCCAAATTAAGACACTGTAGATTGTTTCTATAGTGCAATTACTAACTGGTATTATACCAGTCGAGTGGCTACGTAAAGTTATAAGTTCCTGGTACTCGTACCTTGACCAAAAGTTCTATGAATAGAGCAATGCATTCCATTATATCCTGTCATTATTACTAGGTCACGTAGCAGTAGTAACAATACTTATGTCTGGTTTTTTTGTTAGTGGTAGACTATTATTAATAGACATATGTCTATTAATAATAGTCTACCGGTATTTATGTAGGTTCAGGGAGGTGATAGGAGCATGTCTGGCGAAGAAATAGGAGAGTCAACCCCAGTTGCCAATCAGGACAAGACTAGACAAAGATAAGTAGAGGGTAGGTGTGTTTCCTTGTTGACACAATTTGTCGAAGAATAGGGTAGTTTACTGAAAATTTGCTTTTTGTCCGTCAGGTAGAAAAATTAAAAATATTGGACACGTATTTTTTTCTTTTGACACGGAAACATAAAGTGATATAATGCGTTGAAATATCGTGAAACGTCACGCCGCTAGTATTCTTTATACTGCCTCAGTGACGTCACAAGCCCCCACTCCTGAACTTTGATGCGCTTTAACTTTGTAATTTTTTATTGATTTGGTAAAGCAAAAAATACGTGTCCAATATTATTTGATAATCTCACTGACGGACTTAATAGAATTATCATTTTTCTACCCAGGAAACATTCCTATTCATACCCAACAGCGCTAATTACAAAACAAGTGATGCAAGTCTTTCAAAACTATGGAGTTTATTCAAAAATGATAGCGTTAAATCTAAAAACGTTGTTTTCCGTTTTTGAATACCGACTTCGTAAATGTTGTAGGGTTTTGTTTTGGAAGTTGGTTTGATTTTTTTGCTAAAACATTTTTTATTTATCTCTTTTTAGTTTTGATACCTCCGATTACCATGAAAATAATTTAAAGCCAAAGTACATCTTATGACGATTTCAATAATCCCAAACACGACTAGGATTGATTGTTTTATTTCGGATTTCCAGAGCCTAACTTCCGGCTTCATCATCAGATCAGTTCGATGGTAATATTTTCATCAGTACCATTTATTTATAAGTATTTGCTTCATCATAGTTGGTTAACTATTCGAGATATCTTATACCCGTGACATACTTAGCAGTAAGGAGTTTCAGTGGCCATCTCAGCCATCTGTGGTCTCCTTCATCAGTTCCACTTCACCAAATGATACTATCTGAGTGCAAATTATAGCATTGTTGTTGAAAATACCAAAATCGCTATGTATGAGTTCCCTGAATTTCTCCAGGATCCCATCATCAGATCCTGACCAGATGACTATGGGACCACCTAAGAAGTATACTCTTTCATACAAAAGAAGATTTTTCAAATTGTTCCAGGCGTCTTAGAGTAATCGGGGGGGGAAAAATCGGACGAATTGAGAAGCTCCTCCTATTTTTGAAGTCGGTTAAAAACAGTGACGTATGAATGCTATCACATCACATCAATACTCGATTACCGATATCCGTCCGATAACTGAAAATTCCGTAAGGTCTAGTAAAATCAATAAAACTTTAAACAAACAATGGCTTGCGATAAGCACACACTGTAGCACATAAAATTGATGACTAATCCGCATGACTAGACGTGACTAGACGGTATTAAGGCAGTTATATTTATAATGGACTAACTTTTTCTAGCGAATTCGCCCGCATGAAAGTTGGTTATTTCAAGGGAACTCCCGGGAAGAAAAGCATAAGTACTCGTATGTTCTTTTCTAAGCTCCAATGTATGTTTATACCAAAAATCTATAAAATGGGACAGACAGACGGACTTATTTTCGTATTTAAAATAGGTATTTGTATGGATATTATGGACATTAACCGGTTATAAGTCGTAATTATCGAAACAATTAATGAATCGTTATGTCTCGCGTGGATCCACGTTTTAGACACTTAAGACGACGACTAACGCCAACGACCTTGAGGGAACAAAACGCGCACTCGTTTCACACCCGGGCGACCTAAAATTTAGTAGCTTTTTTGTACTTTCATTATTATTCTATGACTTAAAAAAAAACCTTAGATCAAAATGTAGATAATTAAATTGTCTTTGAGATGGTGTCGATTTCATTAAAATACGACTAGCGGTTTTGGTGCGATTGTCGTGTTTTGTCCGTTTTAGACATAACTTTACGTTATGTCTAAAACTTTACGTTATATCTACATTTTGATCTGAGGCTTTTTTTTTAATTACACCAAATAATAATAAGGAAAGTACAAAAATCTACTAAATTTTGGGTCGCGCGGGTGCGAAACGGGTGCGCGTTTTGTTCCCTCAAGGTCGTTGGCGTTAGTCGTCGTCTTAAGGGGTTAATCAGTTTCGGGTGTGTTCTAAACATCAAGGATAAGAAGACATCCCCCTCGCAGTGGTTTTCGGCACTAATTCAAATAAATAAAAATCGTCTCAGGCATGTCACACATAAATTTAAAATTTGAAGCACTTATAATTAAAACATTAAATGGGCATAATTTTTTTTACAACAATCATAATTCAAATCAAATTTTAAATTAATCATAAATCGCAATAACACAAAATCAATATGAATAATAGAAATAATTGAAAATAAAAGTTATCTTCAAATGTTATCCCAATAAAAACATATCTAATCTATATCTGCAATAGATTAGCCTTTAAGTGGAAAAAAACATATTGAAACGGGTTAAGCAGTTTTGAGTTTGTTAAAACTTAAAATTTGACGACAAATTAACTGACGACACGGTTGGCGTAGTGGTTGAGCGATCGGCTGCTGCGCTGCGTGTCGCGGGTTCGATTCCCGCACAGATAGTTGTGCCGGATCTGGGTGTCTTTTATTTGTGAATTTAAATGTTTGTAACGCTCCCACGATACAGGAAGAAATTCCTAGTATGGAGCAACGTTCTTTTTTTTAAAGAAAAAAAGAAAAACAATTCAGCTCAATTCAACATCGAGCAGTGCACACAATTTAACTTGCAAAATTTGATTACAATCATTACAGACACCGGGAAATATGAATATTAATAAAAGCTTGTAAAATAAACAAGTCTCTTTTTATAGAGTTGAGTTCCTGACTACAAAACTGACCTTGTAAATATATTTGTTATTGAAAGCCAGTGTTTAAATATCTTAGAATTAAGACAGCAACAAAAATAGTCGTCTTCGTACGGAATTATATGGAACTATTTATGGTTGTAATGGCCCAATTGAATATTTTAGTAGCCCTATAAAATTTGTCATCGATCGGTTAATTACACACTAACTTAGGTTTGTTATTAAAGTCACCGCCAGATAACAAAAAAATAAAAGCCGTTAACACCTGTCTACCGATGTATTCCAATATTTCAAAACGATACGAAAATAATGTAAAGGCAGTGTCGCTAACACGATCAAAACAAACGTATCGCGGTAAGGGGAGTCATTGACCCTTTCACTTGGCGTTCAGTAATGAGTTAATATCTCATAAACGCGTGGACCGATTTACACAGCGATTTACATGATTTAAACTAAACCAAAATTATCAAAATATCTGCATAAACAAAATTCATGTTTTCAAGTTAAGTAATTATACTTTTTGGTACAAGTCGGATCAATTTTTTTTTAACAAGTCTTTTACTACTAGTAAAAGGTGTAAAACACGTAGGGACAAAAGCGTAACGCTAATTAACTATATATTTTGTGGTTTACTTAACATCATACGATGTGCCTTTTAGGAATATAGGACTATTTTGTATTAAATATTCTAATTGCTTGTCCAAGACATCATTAAACATTTCTTCACTTACACAAACAGACAATGGCCTCAAAATCCATAGTTTTTACGAGGCCAAGGAATTGTCTCGGTCTGATTATTTGCTTACTAAATGTGACGATGAAGATTCCTAATTCGTATACTCATTATTTCACTTAGTCCACCACGTTTACCATAAAAAAGTCATATGAAGAAAGCTGTACCTAGCCTCGTCAAGAATGTCACTTAGATTCTATCTTCATTAACTTCGTAAAATAAAGAACTCAACCAACCGAAACAAAGCTGCAAGACAAAATCATGCAGTTATACTGAAACCGACTGGTTTCATATGTATACAGATGCTCATTTAGATTTCTCAAATGGATGAAGAACAAAGCAGCTAACTTAGCTAAAGGTACGGTAATTCTGATGATCATCTTGTATCAACTATTGCTCATACAAGACGTTTTGGTAACTGGCATATACATTTATATGCAATTTTGTGCTTTAAGGAACAAAATAATACCTTCCTTCAGTGTTCCTTGATTAGTACAGGGGTTTAGAGAGGCTGTAACTACCTGAAAAATACAGAAGAATCTCTACCGTACGAGAAGAGTCTGCTACTATAGCATGCGTCAGATTATAAACAGGCAACCCAGAATGGTTACTCGGCCGCCCGTAGGAGGGCGTCCGCGGTATAATAGAGTAACGGAGATTTCGGGCAGTCTGTGAGATGTAAGCTACGAGTGAGCAAGCTAATGTTCGCGCCCTTTTAACATAAGACCTCTGTGACACTACAATGTGATTTGGAAAACGTTGTAACTCCAAGCACCTGCGTTTCACTTACACCTATTCCCCGGCTACACTAACTAATATCCTTCTGGCATATATTTCTTTAGTCAAATATGTTTTTTTTTACAGGATGATTTAACTGATACAATTCAATAACTCGCCATGGGATATTTTTATTACATACTAGCTGACCCGGCAAACTTTGTTTTGCCATAAAAACACCAAACATTCATTTTCCCTACCTACCCTACCCTAACAATCCTACACTACCTACCCTACCCTACCTACCCATACCCTACCTACCCTACCCTACCTACCCTACCCTACCTACCCTACCCTACCTACCCTACCCTACCTACCCTACCCTACCTACCCTACCCTAACTACCCTACACTACCTACACTACCTACCCTACCCTACCCTATCTACCCTACCCTACCCTAACAATCCTACACTACCTGCCCTACCCTACCTACCCTACCCTACCTACCCTACCCTACCTACCCTACCCTACCTACCCTACCTACCCTTCCCTACCCTATCTACCCTACCCTACCCTAACTACCCTACACTATCTACCCTACCCTACCTACCCTACCTTACCCTACCTACCCTACCCTACCTACATACCTACCATACTCTACCTACCCTACCCTACTTACCCTACCCTACCCTAAACTGGATAAAAGTATCCTATGTCCTTCTCCTGGTTCTTAGCTACCTCCCTACCAATTTTCAGCCAAATCGGTTCAGCCATTCTTGAGTTATAAATGGTGTAACTAACACGACTTTCTTTTATATATATAGATAGTAGTAACTGAATGATGACCATGATATATAAGTGCGACCATAATTATCAGGTGAATGTTCTAGGTTGCACGCGTCAGTCAGCTGGTTTCCATGCAACTTTTAAGATAATGTCATCACCTCATTTTAGCACTTTTACTTTTGACCACAGAGTACATTATACTATACCGTACTGAAATAGAGACCAATCTTTTTCCGTGGAACGGGTCATTTGAGTTCGTAAAGAAGCTAGCGCAAAATTTAAAAACACATTTGAAGTTATTTTGTACAGGGACTACATATGCTTCGTGATTTTGTATCATTGTACCCATTGCTGTCTCCAGTTTTTTGTATTTGTACTAAGATCTAACGCCCTGCTTTTGACATCGCACGTTGGTTACCCTAAATGCACAATTGTACATAGGTACAAACAAGACTATTTGATCGTATTTTAACGATTTTAATTAATTTGCAAAATGCTCATAATTTATTTAGTAGTTTGTTTTATTTGATTAAGTACATGAACACAAATAATTGCATTTACGTTAGTTTTATTTAATGTTTAGTTTAAGTTTAATTTGTATATGAAAATAACAGTAGGTACGAGGCTCAAAAGTTCGCCGAATATTTTCTTATAAAAGAAGATGTACTTTGATATGAACTTTTGGACCTCCCTATATACCTACCGTTGCATTCGGTTCTGTTGCATTGGTCTAAGATGAAATATTTGTTATGGAAAGTAATAACAGACTCAAAGGTACTTTGTCAAAAAGGCCAAGCCCATTGGTTTCAACCACTGACAAGTCCAGACTCTGCTCTACCTCTGTGAAAAACCTGCCCCCCTAGCGAAGTTAAAAACGTTTCGTATGGAATCTCTTTCTACAAACGTTAACGCCTTCTATTTGTTTGGTCTGACCACGTGACTCAAAGTTCTGATGTCATTCCCATACATTGATTAGATTTCAACTAGCGTTATCGATTGTAGATTATCAACTTGGCTACAGGTGCTGATGAAAAATGTAACAGTAGTAACAGTTTGCCCAACCCAGCTTAATTGCGTAATATGAATTCGGCAAGGCAATTTTTTGTTCATAATTTGATTATTTCATGGGTTTAAACCCTTTGTCTTACTGAATTCACTTACGCAATTAGGCTGGGCATCAGACCCAGGTTATAGAAAATATTTGTTACAGAAAATTTATTTTTGTATCTGCCCGGTGTTTCGCCTTCTCCGGCCATTCTCCCGTAAGCGCTTTTAACTCGTCACCCCACCAGGAAGGTTAGAAAGCTGGGGACCTTTACCCAGCAGTCGGAAAATATAGGTTAAAAAAACCTTTGTAAATATGACTTCCTTTTACAATACTCCGTATATACGGATAGTCAATACAATAGCGTTTATGTAATAGCTGACTGGCAGAGCATAATGTTATCAGTGCAGTTGTCGAGATAAAAATCTCTGACGAACAAACTGTATAACAATGTGCATATACGACCTATACCTATACCTACCTATACCTATTTATATACGAGCTGTTTCTTTCTTTCTTTCCCTGCCATTCGCCATGTTCAGATCCTGAAAGTTGCACAAAGGGCAGATAAGAAGGTGAGGCATATGGCCCACGCTGGTACTTTGTTTGAGATATGTGTATGAGACTCCATTTGGCCAGTGTTTTTCTACAGCGACCAACCTGGGTCCGCAACCGGTTGAGCGATTTCCAGATTGGCCACTGCAGTTCGTGTATGATAATATATTATGTAAATCAAACAAGTAGCCTTTGTATTGTTGACATCGGTCTGGAGTTTTAGGTACCTATTCAACTACTCATCCAATATATATACTATATTATACACACTGACCTCTAACATATAAGTGTATAATAGAGGTCAGTGATTATATAATATTATAAATGCGAAAGTAACTCTGTCTGTCTGTAACCTTTTCACGCTTAAACTGCAGAACCGATTTAGATGAAATTTGGTATGGAGATAGTTTGAGACCCTGGGAAGGACATATGATAGTTTTTATCCCGGAAATCATCCTTTAGGGGGTGGACAGTGGGGTAGAAGTTTGTATGTTGAACTAATAATTTCTCAAGTAAGGCGGTCCTATAATATTATGGCATGATATAAGAAAATGGTTTTCAAAGTACTAATGCTACGCAGACGAAGTCGCGGGCAACAGCTAATCATAAATAATATAGGTAATATAACCTAGCGATACCAATGGGTAAACAATGATATAACCATGGAAGCCGGTATTCCCTAAAGAAATTTTGCCAATTATGTGTATAAAAGCCATGTTTTAGTGGGCGAGTCTATCATCAACCGGCCGAATTTATTTTGATAATAAATAAATAAATAAAAAGTACATTTATTACGAGCAACCATAGCTCATATAATATATGTGGAGTACACACAGAAACAGAAAACACAATGAAAAAGGAAAAATAAAAATGAAAACAAACTAAAACAACGTAATCTAACCGGCCCTGCTGACGGCAACATGCCTATCACAACTGTGCCGTATGTATGGGCAGTCCATCCGGTCCGCGATCATCGCCAGGACGGTATAATTGGGATGATGTTCAGATTAAAGGTGTTACAGTTGGTGTGTCTGGACTTCCTAACGAGCTAATATATTTCGAGCTTGCAGCCTTTTATTCAAGTTCGATAAGCAGGTTTTTTTTTGTTTTTTAGGAAGCACGCTTGCCTAGGAGTTACCTATTCACTCTTGACTTAAACAGCCCGAGTTTGTAGCTATCGGAAAACACAGACTCCGGCAGCGAATGCCACTCCTTAGCTGTACGCATAATTAAAGTATTTCCAAAACGTTTAGTGCGTATGGGTGGGATGTCCACAATGTACTGATGGCGCATCGCCGTACGTCTTTTAGACCGATGATGAAACGGGATAGGCGGAATTAGATCATGCAATTCCATCGCACACTCCCCGAAATGCAACCGATAAAAAACCGACAAGCTGGCAACTCGGCGACTATGTTCAAAGCTTTGGAGCTTTGACTCGACCAGTGCCTCATTGCCGATGAGCCTTTTGGCCCGTTCTTCGATCGACTCTAGTGCACCAAGCTGATATTTGGCAGATCCGTCCAAGAGATGAGAACAGCAGCTAAGGCTATAAGTAGCGTAATGAATTCGGCAAAGCAAAGAGCAAACAGTATGAAAAAAAGACTAATCACATGCCGCCGGTCTATGTGATTGGTGTGTCTTGCCGAATTTATTACGCAATAAGGCTCAGTAAGTTCTCCATGCAAGATCGAACTTGCCCTTGATATAACTTAAGCAGCAGTTCTGGCGTGAAGTACAGTCTCACCTTCGCAAGAATCGCCGACTTTTTTGCAGCCAGTTGAGCCTTTGCTTCAATGTATGGGTCAAAATTTGAGTGTCGATGTCAACGTTACGCCAAGAAGCTCAGGGTGATCCGTTATCGGCACGGTTACACCTCGGAAAGATGGAGCCGGGTGAAATCGTCTCCTTATTGCGGAGAAAAGACACGTCTGTGTATTAGCGGCATTGACCTTGACCAGATTGGCATTGCCCCATTCGGAGACTGCCTCCAAGGACAAGCTCAAGCGCTCCACCATAGCCTCACGGCGAAACTGGACCTGAATCCCAGTTGCCTTATACCCTGCGTAGTAGATGCCTTATACCGACCGAATATTTCTAAGGATTTGAATTATCCGCTTGAATGCTAATTAACAGACACAATAGAAAAACATTTGTTTAACCTTTATTAATTCTTAATAAACAAAACAGGTGCTAATTTTATAACTGTGACGTACATAGTAGAACACTAATTTAAATTAATTATACGTAGGTTATGGGCATTAATTATTTTATTAACGCAGTACAGGTATTAATTATTATCAAGCTCAATAACCATAGAAATACAAAAAAGTAACATAAAAGGGTATTTAATTAGTCCATTACCTACTTTTTCTAACTTTAATGTACTTATACATATATCTACACTGAACCTATAGAAAAAAATAAGTGGGTAGGCACCAATACCCTGTGTTATTTACAAATAAAGGCTGAAAGACTACCAACTTTTGTTAATATCCTTATTTAATAAATAATTAAGTATTACAACCAAAATAAAACTTACTGCCACCGCCGTTTGTCGTTCAACTTGACAGATGCTGAGTTTCCCATGTTCTTTTTTCAATTTAACAATAGTTAACACTGAAGACCACCGCGCCGGTGTTTTAGTAAACAATAATCAAACGTCCACGAACGCGTCTAGCCCACGCAACAACCAGCAACACTTTGCTTTACCCAACGCCAACTTAGAGAGCGGTGGCCATGACTTTCCCTCGCTAACTAAAAACTTAGAACATAGCGTCATTTCCTCTAATTGTAATTGAGAAAATCTTACGACAGTCTTAGAAGGAAAAATCGGGATAGGGAAAAGCGTTCCCGCTCAATTTAGTTCCGTCTATTCGATAATAGATGGCGCTAACGGTTAAGGGCATAACTGAGCTCGAGATAATAATTTTACCTACAGCTTAGTTGTTAATCAGATTATCTACAGCGATTACAAATATTAATTAATAATTAAACTAACAGCAATACCGATACGACGAACTTAATGTTAATATCGTACCTACGTACCTATGTCTATGTGACAGGTACGTTCTTTTTATCCGACTGCCGAAGAGGGTAATGTGTTTATCAGTCTATGTATGTATGTTTGTTCCTATGTGGCGTTCTAGAGGCCGCGTTGGCCGATTTTAATAATTTTTACGTCAATCGATTCGTCTTAATCTTGCGAGTGTCACTAGCTACATTCAAATTGGAAAATAAAAAAGTGGCAGCTTTTGGGCGCCATATTGTGGTGCACCAAATTTTTTTTGTTCCGAGCCCATCGTGTGGGGTATCAAAATAGAGGTGATTTCAAAAATATATAACACTTATATGTTTAAATGTACCTAATTCTAAAAAAAAATAACTAAAAAGTTATAAATAAAAAAAGATAATTAAAAAAAATTAAAAAGCAAGACTGCTTAAAAACCGAACTAAAAAGACGTAAACAAGAAGAAAATCATGCTGTGCAGTCGGAGTATACATCTGGTTTTGGTCAGTTAGCTCGCGAACATGTCAGGCATGGCAGTCGGGTATTTGATTTTTTTAATTAACTTTTTTTTTCTATTCTGAATTTATGTATAACATTTTAATGCAATATTTTTATAACATTTCATTAATTTTAATAATAGCAAGATATTTATAGTGGTGGCCCAAGGCCGCGACTTACAATTTGTAAGTTGTGGGTTCGAATCCAGGCAGGCGCTTTAGTTTGTGTAAATTATTTCATCACCACTGCTCTCAAAACGGCGAAGGAAAACATCGTGAGGAAACCGGCATGTCTTAGAACCAAAAATTCGAAGACATGTGACAGCTCGTGGCTAAATAATAACAGCCGCACGGCTCGAACATCAAGGTTAAGCAACGCTTACCGAGGTCGGTCCGTGGATGATGCGATCTTTACATAGCGAGTTTATTCCGTGCCTCGGAAAGCACGTTAAGCCGTTGGTCCCGGCCGTCATTTGAAGATCTATGACAGTCGTTACGGTTAGTCAGAAGTCTGAGATCTGACACCAGTCTAGCCAAGAGGTATCGCGTTACCAGGGTTACCGTCATAGCCCGAAGAATTGCCAAACTTAAGTAGCAGGGCAGGGCACATTGCTCGCAAAACGGATGGCCGATGGGGCCGAAAAGTTCTGGAGTGGCGACCGCGAACCAGAAAACGTTGCGTTGGAAGGCCTCCCACCAGGTGGACCGATGACCTGGTGAAGATTGCGGGGATCCACTGGATGTGGGACCCACGGGTCCGGTCAATGTGGCGACGCTTGGGATGGGGAGGCCTATGTCCAGCAATGGACGTCTTTCGGCTGATATGATGATGATGACACACACATACCTTCACCAGTGGTGGCAAAAAGTTCTCGACTGCTAAGCGTGGGACGCCGGATTTGATGCCCAGTTTGGGCATAACGTAGTATTTCCAATAAATTCCACAGTATAGCAGCCAGGTGTCACCGTTTGTGCTCATATCGCACTAGACTCGCCCCTTAAACAATGGACATTACCTATATCTATAAGAGCAGAGCTGTACTCCATCTCCAACCGATACGAATCCGAGTTTGAGTTGGTGCCGAGTCCTATCCGAATTAACTAGAAATGTTCTGAATTCGGCTGGCGGAGATAAAGATACCCCTTTGCGGAGAATACAGATGTGATACTTTGTGAGTAAGGTACCTACCATATTACATACATATAACAGTTTCCTGAAATAGTAACTTTATGCCCATCGTCAACACCCTTCATGTCAACACCGTTGAAATTGATTCTCCAAAATTTGTCATCACTATCGTCATTCATATAAGTATTTATCCAGATATCAATAATATAATCATCGTGATAAAATTATTATCAATAATTATATTTCTATATCCATAGATAAATGTTTTTATGTTTAAATGAGGAAGTGTTCGAGAAACTAATACCGTGTACTGCATTTTTCTGTTGATAGTCTGCTTAAAATGTGTCTAGGATGTAGGGATGTGGCGAGGACATTTTATGTCATTGTCAATGACATAAAATGTCCTCGCCTAGACATACACAAAGAATAATATTTGAGGAAATCCACGGTCCATTTTCAAATTCGGGCTTCCGCTGTTTTAGGACGAAAACAAAAATGCTTTTAAAAAAACGTTTCAAAACGTATCAGCTTGACAAATTGACAATGACAATTAATATAACTGACAGTAACCTGACATGACAGCAGCTTACTGACATGACACTCTTGATTTAGGTTATGTTGTGTGTGATACGTAAACAAAACTAGTTTTCTTTCAATTAAATTCAACAAAGTTAATTGCTTTTAGGCAACAAAATGAAAAAAGAAGGTATGAAATACACATTATAAGCAGAACTTACCGAATCGTCTATAAACCTTTTTTTTTACATTAATTTGTCTTTTTACTTTCACAGAGGTTCAAGAAATCTTTCTCAAGATTTTGAGAGAAGAGGAAGATGTATCAGCAGGAGTGGCTGCTATTAGAACCCTTTTGTCTGTAATAGAAAACTACAAAGGTTGGTAATATTCAGTTTCTAGATAAGTCAACTCTTGCATCATGCATTCTAAAAAGCTTCTGTATCTACTGATTATTTAAACGAGCTTTTATGTTGCTATTAGTTATATTCTAATTTAAACCTAAGTCGTGTCTGTAAATGCACTTTTTAGAATTACAACATTGGGATGATAAAAAAAATACCTATAATATGCATTGGGCCAAGCTTTTATATTTATAACTGGTTTCAAGGACAAATATTGAATTATGAATTTCAATTATTATCTTTCTTTATTGTGTACCATAATGGAAATAAATAATTATGGAACCTATCAGAACAATATAGATCAAGTAGGAGAGAGAAGGAAGAACACTGAGTGTTTAATGTGATAAATTTTATTATTGGTTAATTATTAGTAAGTTATACTGTTAATTAATACAGAATTGAATTTAAAATTTTTAATTGTTGTTTGTTAATTGTTGTTGTTGCTTTTATTTATTTAGTAACATTGAAAACACCATTTATTTTTAAAATTATTAGTCTAACATTAGCACTCTCTTTATCATCATCCGCTCTTAGCATTTACATAATGTATGTTGGTGTCGGCTTGCACTCAGCTAGATGCTCTGCACTACACACATCATCCTATCATCACCAGGTCACTTAATCTTTTTCTTATTCTATGGACATTTAGCATGACTGCATGATAAATTTAAATGTCCCATAATTTAGGTATGTTTTAATATTTATCTTACCAGTGGCGACAGTGAGAGAGCTGGATCTGAACTTGCAGCTGGCTGTGGATGCCATGAAGCACAGCGACCAGCCCGTCACCGCCATCTCCTCAGGATGTGAACTGTTCATGAGGTTCATTACATTTACTAAGCTTGATGTTAAGGTAATATAGTCTCTTCTTTTCTGTTGTTTGTTAACGCCCTACAAAGACATACATAGACCTTATAGGTGATGTTCTTCAGAAAGGCCAGGTGCGCCAGTACTCATAACCGGCGTGTGTGTATGACTAGATGTATGAATGTGAGTGAAGCAAAAGAAGTATGTAAGGATCATAGCAGGTGGCGCTCTTTAGTTTCTGCCTACCCCCATGGGAAAAAGGCGTCAGTTTATGTATGTATGTATGTTTTGAAACAAAGATATAATAAAATTGATACAATTTCCAAAGCAACCCAACTTAATACTGTAAGTGACTAAGCATTCAATGTTTGTCTGCCCAATTGTCTATCCCTCGTAATGCTAAGTGTTTATAGCTAGTATTTCACCTAACACAAATTGTTTTTAGGGTTCCGTACCAAACGGAGCTCTATTGCTGTCACTCACGGTCCGTCTGTTTGTCCGTCGCCTGTCAAACAGGTTTTACAGCCAAATGGTTGGAGCTACAGTCTCCAAATTATCACAGTCTAAACATATTGTTGACCCAAAGCCATACAAACTGTCAAAAAAAAAAACCGGCCAAGTGCGAGTCGGACTCGCGCACAAAGGGTTCCGTACTTGGTAAATTGCGGTTTACGATTTATGACGTATTAAAAAAAAACTATTTACTAGATCTCGTTCAAATCAATTTTCGGTGGAAGTTTGTTGAAGTTTGAAGAATGATAAAAATATATAAACATAATATTTTTTTTCTAGTTTTATCATCGTCTTATTTTAGAAGTTACAGGGGGGTGACACATTTTACCACTTTGGAAGTGTCTCTCGCGCAAAGTATTCAGTTTAGAAAAAAATTATAATAGAAACCACAATATCATTTTTAAAGACCTATCCATAGATACCATATAAGATAAAAAAATGAGTTTCAGTTCTAAGTATGAAGGACCCCCAAAATTTCTTGTTATTTTTATATTTTTTTGTAAAAATCTTTTACCTATTTTATAATTACCTACCCCATCGAGTGGGGTATCGTTGTTTAGAGCTTGTTGTGCAGATAAACATGTATGTTTTATTTTAAAAAATATCCAGAATTTTGTTCTGAAGAAATTTAGAAATTCCCATTGAACTTCAAATTTGGTGATAATGTTTATTATTACGTATATTTTACTAACAAATACCAATATAATATATTATAATAAGATTTTTTCTTTGAAATTCCCTCATTTTTCCTGTTACAACCAACTTGATTTTGCGGTTCGGTATGGAACCATACGTGTGCGAAGTTTGTCACGCACTTGGCCGGTGTTTTTATTATTGTTGGTTGTGTCTTAATATTTAATAAACTGGTCCTGACAACATTATATTACTTATTTGTACTTAGGTATATCATCTCTTTAGAATTAACCTGTAATTTTTTTATTTCAGTCTTTTGAAGAGTGTGAACAAATCATGCTGCAAAGAGGTCATATATTCCTAAACACTTTGCTGGAAGCAAGAGGGAAGGTTGCCAAACAAGCCATGATACCTATACATGATGGATGTGTGAGTATTTATGTTTATGAAATTGTTTGTCGGGAACCAATCATATTCCCATAAAAATTTACCTCACTTTAGTTTTATCGAATGGGATAAACCCTTTAATATTTGAGGAGTTCCCTCGATTTCTCTAGGATCCTATCATAAGATTCTGTTCCTTATCATGGTACCACCCTTGGGTTATCTCCTTTCCAACAGAAAAGAATTATCAAAATCGGTTCATGAACGACGAAGTTATCCTTTCAGGGAAGTCGGTTAAAAACCCCGACTGCTTTAGAAGCGCAACTTCAGGGCGGCCAAACTTCTTGGCCGCCCTGAAGTTGGCTACAATGGCTGCGCAGTAGTAAATCTCATACAAAAAAAAAGTTAATTAAAAACATCAAAAAACCCGACTGCTTAAAAAGCAAACTAAAAAGACGTAAACAAGAAAAAAATCATGCTGTGCAGTCGGAGGATACATATTCGCGAGCTGGCGGACCAAAACCAGATGTATCCTCCGACTGCACAGCATGATTTTTTTCTTGTTTACGTCTTTTTAGTTTGCTTTTTAAGCAGTCGGGTTTTTTGATGTTTTTAATTAACTTTTTTTATTTACAACTTTTTAGTTATTTTTTTTTAGAATTAGGTACATTTAAACATATAATTGTTATATATTTTTGAAATCGCCTCTTAAAATCCTTTATTTTGATACCCCACACGATGGGTTTGGAAGAAAAAAATTTTTTTTTCCCCCACAAAATGGCGCCCAAAATCCGCCATTTTTATATTTTCCAATTTTAATGTAGCCAGTGACACTCGCAGGATTAAGACGAATCGATTGACGTAAGAATCATCAAAACCGGCCAACGCGTTTGGTCTCTAGAACGCCATATAGGAACAAACATACATACATACATACATACATACTTACATACATACATACATACATACATACATACATACATACATACATAGACTGATAAACACATAACCCTCCTTCGGCAGTCGGGTAAAAACAGCACCGTTCCGTGCCTCGCGCATGCGGTAAACCAACTTCAGGGCGGCCAAGAAGTTTGGCGAGAGCTATACATATGGTTTTGGTCAGTCAGCTCGCGAATATGTATCCTATAGCCGGAAATCCACATCGTGTAAAGACGCATCATCTCGCATGTAATTGGTCGATTGTTTATACTCTTTGCCCTTTGCCTTGCCGAATTCACTTACGAAATAAGGCTACTGATCTCTCTGTGTCGGATTGTCGTCCCATCGAACTGTGAGAGAGAGTGAGGAAACAGCTGCACCTGTGTTTGGGCACACACTGATGCACTATAATATCTCCTGCGCGGATCTCAGCAGAGACTAGACGTCTCTGCTGAGATTGGCCGCTGTGGCCGAAATCGGTCTAGGCGACTATTATTATTACTTCGGGTGGATGCAAGACGTTTTCTTCTCCATTCTTTTCTATCAACTGTCACTTACATCATTCACTCCCTCTTTCCTGACAGTACAAAGAGCAAATCCTGTCAAGTGTCAATTAGCAGACACAATAGAAATTACCATACTACACATTGACATAATTATATTTTTCTATTTTCAGAAAATATTGACCCACTCCAGGTCAAGAGTCGTTCTTCAAGCCATGTTAGAAGCAGCTAAATCCAACAAAAGATTTACTGTCTATGTCACCATGTCTAGTCCAGACAATAGCGGGTAAGATTTTTAATTCATTACCACAGATTAGAGAAGTTAGTACATTACTAACGACATTTGTGTATTTTTATTAAGAACTCTTTCCTACTACTGACCTACTTCTTACAGATAATCTTGTAGAATATTATAATAAAAATCTTTATTGTAGACTTAGTAGATCATAGATCTTGATTTTTTTAATAATTAATCAATCTGAATAATGTGATTTAAGACAAACCGATAGCAGTCCGAATTCCTCATCCCGAAACATAGACTTTTTCAATGCTTAAAATAATTGTTAAGATCTAAAACCAGTTACTAAATTCTAAAGTATCCGCCGGATAACAAAAAAATAAACGTCATTGGTCCAATTTGTACCAAAAACTATTTTTTTTTTTTTTTTTTTTAAATCGTTGCCCCACACTAGGAATTTCTTCCTGTATCGTGGGTGCGTTTACAAACTATAATGACATAACTTGGAAATTGAATTGAATTTAATTGAAAAAATTTTGGGTTGAATAAGGTATAGGCGTAGAACCATTTTATCCGTTTAATCGGCCCACGGGTTTATGAGATATTAATTCATTACTGAAAATAATTATATACTTATAATAAACTGCCGAGCAATGAAAAAGTTCCACCCACAAAATGCCGACAAACACCTTAATTTAATTTTTTCACATTTATTTTAAAATTTGAACACAATATTTACGTTTTTAGTTGGTAATATTCTGATGCGCTGTTAAATGTACTTCAATATTGCAGACGGCGACATTAAGCTAGCCTTTCTCGTTTATGAGTAATTTGGTGCTATGTCACTGGAACTTTTTCATTGCTCGTTAGTGTATTATAAAGAGGAAAGATTTGTATTTTTGTATGTAACGAATAAACTTAAAAACTACTGGACCGATTTCAAAAATTCTTTCACCGTTGGGAAGCTGCACTATCCCCGGGTGACATAGGCTACTTTTTATCCCTGTATTCCCACGGGAACGGAAAGTACGCCGGTGAAACCGCGAGGCGTCCCCTAGTTAGTTATAATTTGGTATATGAGTTTCATTGTAAGTGACTACCTAAATAAATACAACTGAACATGGTTTTGATCAAAAGGTTTGTAACTCATGCCAAGTGAAAGAGTCAAGGATGCCCCTTACCGCGATACGTTAGTTTTGATTGTGTTAGTGACACTGCCTTTACATTTTTTTCTTATCGTTTTAAAATATTGGAACACATTGGTGGACAGGTGTTAACGACTTTTATTTTTTTGTTATCTAGCGGCGACTTTACCTTTACAATTTTTAACGGTGATAAATAATATGATTCAGGTTTGAAGTCAAAATATATTTTACTGCAAGGTAATAAGTCTTTATTTGCAGTGTACTGATGCATAAGCAGCTGGTTGAGGCCGGTATCGACGCGACACTCATCCTGGACGCAGCTATCGGCTACATCATGGAACAGGTCGACCTCGTCATGATCGGCGCTGAAGGGGTCACCGAAAGTGGTGGGATTATTAATAAAGTAAGTCTCTTATTCATTTGGGAGAAGCCCAATGAGTGATCTTTTCAGTAACTTAGTGAGGATTTTACCGCTTTATTGGTTCTTTTTTGGATGACGGTGTTCTTTCTCGCTGTTAAACCTATCACTTTACCAAACAATATAATTAAAACAAACCAGTTTTTTGCCATAAACAACATTTCAAGCATAGAAAAAATTCTGTAAAATAATCCAAAAAAATACCTTTAATCTATATATAATCTGAATTTCGGAAACGGTTCCAACGATTTTCATGAAATTTAGTATGCAGGGCCTTTCGGGGGCGAAAAATCGATCTAGCTAGGTTTTATTTTTAGAGAACGTCGTTTTCTCTATTTTCACCCGAGCAGAGCTCGGTCGCCCAGGTACTAACATTTAAAGCATAGAAAAAAAGTCTGTAAAATAATCCAGAATTACAATAACAATTTCAAGCCCCTCACATTTCAAAATCTATATATATAAAAATGAAACCCGTTTTCCGTTGTCACGGCATCACGCGTGAACGGCTGGACCGATTTCGCTTATTCTTTTTTTGTTGTGTTCGTTATTGTTGGGAGAAGGTTCTTATGTAGGGTAGGGTAGGGTATGTAGGGTAGGGCAGGTAGGGTAGGGCAGGTAGGGTAGGGTAGGTAGGGTAGGGTAGGTAGGGCAGGGTAGGGTAGGTAGGGTAGGGTAGGGTAGGTTGGGTAGGGTAGGGTAGGGTTGGTAGGGTAGGTAGGGTAGGGTAGTTAGGGTAGGGTAGGTAGGGTAGGGTAGGTAGGGTAGGGTAGGGTAGGTAGGGTAGGGTAGGTAGGGTAGGGTGGGTAGGGTTGGTAGGGTAGGTAGTGTAGGTAGGGTGGGTAGTGTAGGTAGGGTAGGGTAGCGTAGGTAGGGTAGGGTAGGTGGCGTAGTGTTGGGTAGGTGGAGTAGTGTTGGGTAGGTGGAGTAGTGTTGGGTAGATGAATGTTTGGTGTTTTTATGGCAAAACAAAGTTTGCCGGGTCATCTATATATATAAAAATGAAACCCGTTTTCCGTTGTCACGGCATCACGCGTGAACGGCTGGACCGATTTCGCTTATTCTTTTTTTGTTGTGTTCGTTATTGTTGGGAGAAGGTTCTTATGTAGGGTAGGGTAGGGTAGGTAGGGTAGGGTAGGGTAGGGCAGGTAGGGTAGGGTAGGTAGGGTAGGATAGGTAGGGCAGGGTAGGTAGGGCAGGGTAGGCAGGGTAGGGTAGATGAATGTTTGGTGTTTTAATGGCAAAACAAAGTTTGCCGGGTCAGCTAGTACACTATAATTTCCATGCTACACTAATTTATTCTAAAATATATAGCTATAGATTGTTGCATATAACATTAGAGTCACCTTAGTGACTTATCACTACATAGTATAAAACAAAGTCGCTCCTCGCTGTCTGTCTGTCCCTATGTATGCTTAGATCTTTAAAACTACGCAACGGATTTTGATGCGGTTTTTTTTAATAGATATAGTGATTCAGGTATACCTGTATAATACACGCGGGCGAAGCCGCAGGCAGATGCTAGTTTAAAGTAAACGTATACACAAATTTAATATTAGGCAATATCACAACTAAACCGCCTATCCGAGAGCGGGCAAATAAGTACAGTCACATAAACATCACTTAAATAACCCCACAGTGATGTAACAGCATCAGTAAATAAAAAAAATGCAAAATACGACAGTCATACTGCACTATGATTTCAATGTGAGTACACGGTTTTGGATAAAATAACTGCTACGGCCCAAACTAAATATTGATACATTTATGAGCTCTAACTTAGTTGGCGATAGTTAGTTTTAAGGGTTCCGTACCCAAAGGGTAAAAACGGGACCCTATTCCTAAGATTCCACTGTCCGTTTGTCTGTCTGTCACCAGGCTGTATCTCATGAACCATGATAGCTAGACTGTTGAAATTTTTACAGATGATGTATTTCTGTTGCCGCTATAACAATAAATACTAAAAATAGAATAAAATAAATATTTATGTGGGGCTCCCTCCTTTTTATGCCGTTATTTGCGATAATGGTAGATAGATAGATAGATAAATCATTTTAGGTACGGAACGCTTCGTGCGCGAGTCCGAATCGCACTTGGCATTTTTTTAATATTCTTCGTATTGTATGAGTCTACGATTTTTGTTACAGATTGGAACTTACACATTATGTGTAGCGGCTCTAGAACTTAAAAAACCGGTTATGGTACTGACAGAGAGCTTCAAATTCTCCCGGATATACCCCTTGAACCAGAGCGATTTGCCAAACGAGTTCAAATATTTGTCCAGTGTTCTCAAATCTAGCAAGGATCTGTCGAAAGATCATCCTCTAGTAGACTACACGCCGCCCGCATACATTACTTCTTTATATACTGATATAGGAATATTGCCACCATCAGCTGTCAGCGACGAGCTTATAAAACTGTATTTGTAAATGCAAAGAACTCACACCCTGGATATGTCTAACATATCCCTATAGTTTTTTTTTTGTAAAAGAGTTGTGTTACTAAGTTGGTTGTATTTATTTTATTGTAATAAAGTTTATTAAATTCTATTTTTTATTTATTTAAATGAATGTACTGTGAGGACTCCTCACCTATTTAGAGGCGTTCTTGCCTATTATAGGAGTGGCAACAGATAACTATTTAGTTTTGGAAGGTGATTGAAATCGGAATGCTTGTAAAATAATTGAAGATGGTTTTGTTTGGTTTTGGTTGTCACTTCTGTTCAAGCTGCCTTAAGGCAGACACGTTGTTGTTTCAATATAGCATTTCAATGTAATTTCTGCATATTATTTAGAGCTCTCTGAGCTACCTTGCCAGAGAAGCAAAATTTGTATCACATCTGATTTTTTTAATTAAACCCCATCTGGATCGATGTGAGTTGATGCATCATTCTTGTTAGTGTCTCTCGACCTTGTTTCTTTTTCGGAGGTTTTGACCAAGGAAGTTCAAGCATGACGGTGTTGACTTGTTAGTGCATAAGCGCACGTCAGCTGAAGTTAAAGTACTTATCGGAATATCCGGTAACTCGTTTGTTACCGGAGACTCAGTTTTTGGGTCGTAACTCAATTTTAAATGTGACTCCTCCGTTAGTAATATGTTCGGGTTAGGATTAGGAAGGCTTGATGTAACCTTTCAAAAGTAGAAAAGAAACAATTCTCATGATTGTGCGCTTCTATTCGTAGGGGCGTAGCTCATGTGAGGACTCCTCACCTATTTAAAAGCCTTCTTGCCTATTATAAGACTGACAACAGATACATATTTAGTTTTGGAAGGTGATTGAAATCGGAATGCTTGTAAATTGAAAATGATTAGTTTTGGTTTGCACTGCGGTTCAAGCTGCCTTAAGGCAGGCACGTTGTTGTTTCAATATAACATTTGAATGTAATTTCTGCATATTATTTAGAGCTCTCTGAGCTACCCCCTCACAGTACCTAGTTTATTTTTTTGGACTCGTTAGGCAATTATTATAAATTAACTGCCGCTCGCGGCTCCGCCCGCGTGGTATTATTACTTCGCCCAATATCTTTATAAATTATAGCCTATTTGTTATTCTGACGTATAATCTATATTCTTGTAGAGTTTCATCAAAATCCGTTCAGTAGTTTTTGCGAGGAAGAGTAAAAAAACTTCCATCCATTCTCCAAACTTTCGCGTTTGTAATAGTGTAGCAGGACTAGCATTTTCTCACGACTACGTTCCAGTGGCTTAACCCTCAGGAACAGTACTCAGCGGTATTAAAACAATTTCAGGATGGGATAAGTACTTGCTAAAGTTCTAGAGTATTAATATTACCTCTATAAAGTACTTATTTATTTAATACTTTACGCTCACAAATGTACAGTAGCGGACTTAATGCCTTAGGCATTTTTGCGTCAGTCAGTACTAGGTTAGATTGGCATTCCATGTGTTTAAAACTCCATGGCGATACCGATGTTGCCAGCAGTTGATCCGAATAGAGATACTGGATTGACTGTACATAGCTATCAGCCCATAGACCACATGCCCCACAAACTTCTCAGACACACTGCCTATACATTACAAAACACCGAAGCACACGATATATCTATCAAACGCTTTCTTTGGACAAGTTTTAACACTTATGTCACAGAATAAATAATAGTACAAGTACAGAAGAGTCACTTCGCGCAACAATTTATAGAAATAGAGACTCTTGCTAGTAAGCGACAAAGTGCAATTCAGCTCGCATAAGCGCTCAGTGCCTAACGCGATATTCACCTAAACCATGCCGCTCTCTTCTAACGTGTAACTCTGTTGCGTTCTGGCGCGGAGTGACGCGCTAGGGTTGGCGGCTTACCGCTGCTACTATAATATTCATCATCTATCTACCTTGTTGTTGTACCTACTTAGTAGGTGCCTAATTATTAGTATTTCGCACATCTAAGACACCCCAAGAACACATTTATTTTTTTAAAAAAGCTCCTCATTTTGCACCTACTACCGACAGTTACAGAGTATTTATATAATGATTTAAATACAACAAAATAGCTTATATTTCAAAATCTTTCGGAACTGTAAAAAAAGATAATATCGATTCCTTGTTTTTTCCTTTATTTAGACACCCGTAAACACAACTGTATCTTTTATAGGACTCATTATAAGATCGTTTAGCAGTCATCGTTCTTTGCAAAATCACAGTACAAATAATAACTCGACTTATCGTGCGAGCGAGCCGAGCGGTAAGCGGCAACCTACTGCGATATTCCTTTTCACACGGAGCGCCGGTCGATCGTACCTAAACTGCGGAGTGAGACTTTCCTGACTGTGCAAATTCGTGTGGCTTCAATTAATCCTAAAACCTAGGCTAATCACCAACTCGTTTGGAAGCTTTACGAATTGCATTACATATTTCATAATCTTCGTGTTTTATCAGTATACCCTTTTGTTTCAGATTGGCACTTACTCCTTAGGAGTGGCAGCTCTAGAACTTAAGAAGCCAGTGTTTGTGCTGACAGAAAGCTTCAAATTCTCCCGGATATACCCCTTGAACCAGCGAGACCTACCGAACGAGTTCAAGTACTTATCAAGCGTTATTAAGAATAGCAAAGATCTGTCGAAGGAACATCCTCTAGTGGATTACACGCCGCCCGCATACATAACTTTGTTGTTTACGGATCTAGGTATATTGACACCGTCGGCAGTTAGTGACGAACTTATCAAGCTATATTTGTAATTGTCCTAAAATAAAAATTATTTATAAGAAGTCGGTTGTATTTTTACCCGACTGCCGAAGGAGGGTAATGTGTTTATCAGTCTATGTATGTATGTATGTTTGTTCCTATGTGGCGTTCTAGAAACCAAACGCGTTGGCTGATTTTGATGATTCTTACGTCAATCGATACGTCTTAATCCTGCGAGTGTCACTGGCTACATTAAAATTGGAAAAACAAAAAATGGCGGCTTTTGGGCGCCATATTGTGGGGATTCTTTTTTTTCTTCCAAACCCATCGTGTGGGGTATCAAAATAAAGGGTTTTAAAAGGCGATTTCAAAAATATATAACACTTATATGTTTAAATGTACCTAATTCTAAAAAAAAAATAACTATACTCCATTTATTATAGCATTAGACAAAAGAGGCTCGCAGAAGCAGGAGTACGAAACCTTTTATTTTCAAGTCAAGTTCAAACAATTTTAATAAATAATGTAAGTATGTGATTTTTTGTAAGTAACAATGTATGGCATACAATAAAGCGATCACTTAACAGAAGAAGTATTGAAAAAATTTATATAAGTGTAGATGATGATTCAGATACAGATGAATACTTAGAGGTTGAATTTTTGGACTATGATTTTGAGTATGATGATTAAGTAATTAATAAATTAAATGTTAAGTGGGTTAATATTATGTAATTACTAATAAATAAATCGACACACTCTTTTTTAACTCACATCCATGACAGTCACGGCTCCATCACACTTCACCAAACGGAGCCAATAAATCAAAAAATAAATTATAATAAATACAAATAATACAAGTATCAAAACTTTTAACTAGAGGTATAGTTGGTGATACCACATTAGGATTTTTTGAATTTGCCGCGTTTTTCAGATCACACTTTCGTTGGCCAGACTCTACTTTCAAATACATTTATTTATAATAATAATTTTATGATCCTTACCTGCAATTTCTGCAGTTTTGTTAATTAACTGCGTCATATAAGCAGGAGTACCTTCGGGCCTGGACCCCTTAACATCTTTATAAATATTTATGACTGGTTTTTTTTCTGCAGCACGAAGCGGTATTTGCTTTGTTCTCTTTTTCTTGGGAGACAATATTTTAACGTCTGACCGGCGAGCACGGCCTACTGTGACAGGCCCGAGTCACACATTTTTATCACAGGTTGGGAACAAAAACCGTGATAAAATGCGTGACACAACCCTATCACAGAGGCCATGCTCGCCGGTCTGGATCAACGTTGAGGCCACGTATTTTTCGCTGTTGACACTGATCAGCGTTACTAACAGTTACAGAGCGTACATGTTGCGCTTGCAAGCCCCACGGGCCTGCACCGGGATCGTCCCTGTCAATATTTCAACAAAACGTACCGCTTTGTACGAATAACACAAAACTAACACTAATAACGATAAGAAAACAATAACAACAGAAAAACAGTAACAAATAACAACTAAACCACGAAAATTCAGCAATAACAACGAGAAAAGGCGTAGCATTCACAAGTATCCACAAGCGAATGTGAGCGAATGACAGTATGACAATTTACAACTGCAGATTATTTACGCAATTTGACGGATAGATGACATCATAAACCGACAAAATAAAAAATCATGTGCAGCCACAACTTATGAACGGAACAGGTAACATTTTAGATTTAGTTGAGTTATAGTGACATGAAAAACGTTTCCGGTACTGTCCGCCCCTGCTTCTTTTAGACTTTAAACATTGACACGACATTATTTTATGTAAAAACTAAATAATATTAAATAAAGGCCTTGTAATTTCAGAAGGTAGATAGGTTAAATAGATGCAATTAAGTGTGACAGCTGTTATTTAAATTGATTATATTTAACTCCACATCAATCTTGACTGTAATAGTGTTTGTTGTATTTTTATTACAAAGTGTGCCCCTAAAAGAGCCTTTTTTAACTTCTGTCTAATGCTATAGTAAATGGAGTATAAAATGTTGTAAATAAAAAAAGATAATTAAAAAATCATAAAACCCGACTGCTTAAAAAGCAAACTAAAAATACATCTGGTTTTGGTCTGCCAGCTCGCGAATAAGTATCCTCCGACTGCACAGCATGATTTTCGAAGAAAATTCTTGTTTACGTCTTTTTAGTTTGCTTTTTAAGCACTTAAGCAGTCGAGTTTTTTATTTTTTTAATTAACTTGTTTTTTTATTGGTGGTTCCTCTTCTTTGCGTAGTTGTTGATTGAATGTTGCTAGAATTCATATCAGTTGGCACTTCATTCGTTGTCTACTCCATGCCGATATCCAATCAGTTTGTACCAAAAATAAAAACCTTTGCAATTTATGAATAAGGTCACAGGAAATAAAAAAAAAATATTCAAAAATGTCTGGCACTTTAATATTGTACGTAATATATTTACATAATTTTAATAAAAATGTTCAATTAAAATACTAGACTGCCTATACATTTATATCTCACTTTGTGTTAAAATATCAATTAATTATATCATGCACTTACACTAGGCAAGAAATAAACATATTACTTAAAATATCTAATTATTACACTATTCTGTGGAAGCATTAAACATATCACAAACATGTCCTTTATTGCCAGAATTAACTAAATTAACGTAATTAAAAACTACGTAAGTATTACAAACGGCATTATGGAAGCACAGTTCAAACTAAGGAAAAATATTTCCTTATATTAATTTCTTTGAAAACAATATTAAATTCTCAACAATAATATATAATTTCGATTTTAACATTATATTTCTAAAATAAACAACACGTTTTCCTATTTTACATTCGCTAAATATGTATTATAGAAATCCTAGAATCTAATAAATATAAAATTTATTCGTCACCACTCGGGTTAAAAAGTGGTCAAACATACAAGTTATACAACAAAGGTCTCAATCTTAAAAAGTTGCCTAGTTCGGTATGTAAGTCCTAAAGAGAACCCTAATACGTACCACAATCCTTTATCATTACAAAACCTAAATTAAATCTAACATTTGATGCTATACAATGTCAATTAAAGACAGTAAACGAACTAAATTATTCTTAAATTGTACTTGAAATAAAACATACGTAGATATTCAGTCAGGACTGATATTATATTGTACTTAGATACTATTATTTCCGTCTATCGCTAGAGTACCATTCGTAAGAGATCAACGCTTCAACTCTACTTATAAAGTCACTTACTAGTGATTTTATAAGTATACCAGAAGAAGCAACAAGGGATTAAAAATTCGCTGTGTACCCTACTAATTTGAATCAGATATTTATTTGGGCAATCAAGCCCCACCACTGGTCACCACCAGTGGAGTTTGATCTTTAAGTACAGGCTGTAACGGAAATCGATAGTCATATTTTAAAAACTGCCCGTGAAAATTTATATTTTCTTCATGGAAGCCAAAGAGTTCTCAAAAAAAATGTACCTCCCATACTAATTTTGATCACCTGATGGTACTTTGTATAGAAAAGCAATTTTGTTTTGGGTTTTGACTGTGACTTCCCTGATGAAAATTGTTCATTTCCATGGGTCACGGGCACCCAACGCGAAGAAAGAAAATTTGGGCAAATAAATTGCACTAGATGGCGTGATAAGCTTCGATTTGTTATTGAGTTTTGTGAAATATTAAGATTTTCTAGAGACGATCATAAAAAATGCATGTTCTTGTTTAATTAACTCTCCTAAGCACAAAATTAAGAAATATTGGGCTCTTAATTCAAATTTCAAAGATTATTTGAATGGATCATTTAAAATTGATTCCAATAGATGGCGCGGTTTTAAATTTCTATGGCAACACTCGATTTTCATCCTCATTGCTTTAAGTTGCCATTTTAAGAGCGACAGCCAGCCTTATGTATCGTTTATTTTAATCCCCCATTGCCACTTCTGGATATCTCAACACTTCCACAATCATAACATAACATAAAATACAAATAATTATAATGTTTAACTAACACAGATATTCATATTTCTACAAATACTTAATTATTACAGTATTCAGTTGCCTATTGCATAATGGAAAATGAGTAGTTACGCACTTAACATTAAATTTTTACATTATTGAATGTGTATAAAATTATTATTAGAGAAACCCTGGTTGAAATGTTGGATACATAAAATGTGGGTAGATGCAAAGTTTTAGATTCAAATGCGTAGTTTGTCATTCTGTAATATAAAATATCCCTTTTGGAAGTTACAAGAAGTAATTAGAAAATAGCTTCGTTAATTTGATTTTGATGTTCTCAAAAATACCATATCAGCAGCCTTATTGCGTAATGAATTCGGTAAGGCAAAGAGTATGAACAATCGACCAATCACGTAGACGGAAATTCACATCGCGTCTTTCATCTCGCCATGTGATTGGCCGATTGTATGACAATCGGCCAATCACATGGCGAGATACGGCAAGGCAATGAGTATCAACTCTTTGCCCTTTGCCTTGCCGAATTAATTACGCAATAAGGCTGCAGGTTAACCGATATAATACATCTCTGGAGTACACAAAGGTACACCCTAAATACAATAATATCAATGAGGAAAAACCTTAAAAGATGTGATATTTCTACACGCATTTTTTACTCCACATTTGTACCTATAATGAAGAAACCTAGGGCCTACAAAACAATATAATGATGACGTCATACCTAGTCCACGTAGCATACGTATCGTAGTGTTACCTATTGTAAATATTGTCGATGATGGTGTATATCTGGTGGAAGTGCGGTCTCTTCTCCGCTTCGTACTCCCAGCAGCGCAGCATCAGGGCGTATACGTCTTCTGCGCAGCCTTCGGGAGCTGGCATCCTGTAACCTAAAGAACGATAGGATTAACTTGGATACTTTTTAATATTTCCTACACTCCTTAAACTCGTCGTACAGGAATGGAATCTAATGCAAGACTGGTGTGCGACATTGCTTAAGTAAATTCGGCAAGGCAAAGCGCAAAGAGTATGAAAAAACGATCAATGCTGCCGAAAGGCTGCTGAACTACACCGTAAAGATAAATAAGAATTGGTGGTGTTGTCTTGATCCTAAACACACCATAACAAACGCTTAGCCATTTTTGTGTTATACCTAGTATCCAAAGGCACCGAACAATAGTCAGTAATCGGCAGCCTTATTGGGCAAAGGGCAAAGTGTATGAAAAATTGACCAATCACAGGCGAGATAAAAGACGCGATGTGGATTTCCGTCTATGTGATTGGTCTATTGTTCATACTCTTTGCCCTCTGCCTTGCCGAATTCATTACGCAATAAGGCTGCGGAATGACCGGTGATTTACTGATGTCCTACATACCTAGATGCTAAAAGGGAACAAGACACAGCCATTGTCTGGAAGCAGATGGGTACATACCTGTATCAATTTTCTCCCTTGCGCGTGAGTTGCTCATGCCTGCGTAGGGGGTATCGCCTTTAGAGAATATCTCCCACATCAGCACGCCGTAGCTCCACACATCACATAAGGAAGTGTATTTACCTAAAATTTTGAAAGAATCAATAATATTTATTATCAAAGACTATGTTAACAATGGCTCATCATCTGTTGAAGACTGCGAGGTAACTGCACAAACGAACAGCGTTGCCCGGATTACTCGAACGCTGGAGAAACCAGGACCTTATCAAGAATAAATGCTAGCGTTGGGAAAAAGGATTGGTGTCGTTGGTCTAGTATACTTTCGTCTGTCTCGCAGTGAATCATGGTGCATTAATACTTTACTATACGGCATCCCATACCCAAAGGCACCTGCAAACTGCGGGTATCTGATATCTCTGGATAGACTAGAGACGAAAGAGTCAACTATTACCAGTCCAAACTACTGTATTGACTGCTTTTTATTTTATTTATTTATTTATTTTTATTCACATAATGGTAAGTAACTTATAAACTAAGCCCCACAAAACCGTAGTATTGGTTTGACTATGGGGAGTTCTTATTAAAGTTCCCTCAAAAAACTCACCAAAATTAAGTGCTTCTGGCGCCGTCCATTTAATAGGGATCTGCTTCATGCCTCCCGACACGATATATTCCTCCTCTTCCCTCGACATTCCAAAGTCAGATATCTTGACGATGTTGTCGTCTCCCACGAGGCAGTTCCTGGCTGCTAGGTCGCGGTGAATGCAGTTCTTGGACTCCAGGTAGCGCATGCCGCCGGCTGCGTCGCGGCACATAGCGAGGAGGGAACGGGCACTTAAGGTCGCTGCTCGCGTTCGGAGGAATGTTAGGAGGGAACCACCTGGGAAAATGGTAAGATTAAATTGTGAGTTTAGGTAGATTTTAGACACAAACAAACATATTGATGAGTTATTGAGTGGACCTATCTAAGAGCAAGTTAAGGTAAATCGTGCTATATACAAACACCCATTGAAGAATGTCAGATATACTTTCGAATCATCTATGGGATAATAAGGAGCTTTTGGAGGTTTGTTATGGGCCTTTGAACTAATGGCGAATACCTTCAGTTATTGATTAAAGTCCTAATATCCCTGAAGTGCAAGCTCATCGACATGTGTACCCATCCTGCCCATCCTAACCTACTGAGCTCACACTTAGTCTTTGACCGAGTCTCAAAAATCCAAACTCAAGGTATCCCAAAGGGCGATGGAGCGTAGCGTTTTGTGTATTAAGCTCGGCGACCGAATACGTAATAATACGATACGCTCCAAAACAGGCATCGCCGATGTGGGCAGCAATACTGTTGGGCTGAAGTGAGATTTGGCGGGTCATATATGCAGAATGTATAATGATAGATGGGCGTCGTCGTCGTGGGAGGCCTAGGAAACGCTGGCGTGGCGACTTAGGGGCGGAACAAACAGAAAAGGCGTAGGACGAGGAAGCGTCGCAGACGAAAGCCCCTTCAATAAGTTTTCATACTAAATGTATAGAAGCGTCGCGACGCAAAATAAACAGAAAAGACAGGGCGCGGGCGAGACGCGGACACGACGCGTCGTTAACTGCGCCCTATTAGAAAACATGTAGGAAGAAGCGAGGCGCAGACAAGACGCGGCAGAAAAGGGTTGCCGTGGGGTTACTATGAACCCTTTGTATGTTATCAAGTTGAACCAAAGCCAGCCATCCTCGTCTTCTGAATAAAAAATGTTTCGTCTCAAAAGCCGACGCTTAAATGCAAAGCTAAATGTGAGAAATGCAGTGTCGTCTCACTTGTCTTTGTGTCCCGTCCTCACCCCGTCTCTTTACGAAAAGAAACGGCACAGACGTCTGCGACGCGACCTCATCTTACGTCTTTTCTGTGTGTCCCGCCCCTGAGAGGCGTTTACGGGAGATTTGCAGGCGATGGGAGTAAATCGGGCAGAGTGAAAGCTATGGGGGAGACATTTGCCCAGCAGTGGGACAATATAGGTTGAAAAAAATTATAGTCGTCAGTATCCTCTCCAGCTTCTGAAGTTTATTTTCTCTCCATTTTAAAACTACTTGGTAATGTGTACCTGCCTACGTTAAATATTTAAAAATCATACCACCACGCCATTTAAAAAAAAAAATTGTGCAGTTATTTACAGTGAAAGCTACTGTAGCTTAATTTTAAACGCGTGTTTCATCCACCCAGCCTGGAATCGGTCTAGACTCCCACACACCGGGGCTTATAAACAGGGTAATGACACATCACATGGTAAGGTATGTTTACGTACGTAAGTGCAATTTCGTAAATACATTCTGGATTAACAATGCATTAGTAGATACCTGTTTCTACAACTTTGTGCCAAAAATATTCTGGAAATCAGCAGCATTCATAAGTAGTTAGTAGGTATATACCTACATTCTCGTCTAGATCTAGTAGCCTTCTTGTAGTTGTTAATATGTTCTTTTGTTTAGATTCACTCATCATTAGTGGATTTAGCGATAAAAAATATAAACCAGACTGTGCCGGGTCTGTTCTAATGGCAAACTGAAACAAGACCGGCGAGATATGCGAGATGAAAGACGCGATGTGGATTTCCGTCTATGTGATTGTCGATTTTTCATACTTTTGAACTTTATTTATTTATTTCAGACATCATTCCAGGCCATAGTAATTATAAACAGATAAAAACCCAAAATAAAATTAATAAGTAATTAAATTTAAATAGTCAAAAACTCATTAAAAGTAGTAATTAAAACGGGCCAAAAATTATAAAAATGTCAGAAATGTATAAAATAATGTATTATTGCCAATTGTAGAATGTTGTTGTGATTGTCTTTACCTTGCCGAATTCATTACGCTATATGGCTACTGAATTTCGTTGCTTTTCAAATTGAGGGTTTTCAGGCAGATTTTATACAGGTTCCTATATCCAGGCAGCATTATATACAGCTAGATTAGCACAAGCCACATAGAGAGAAAAATAGGTCCCCGTAGTAACTACACCTACAAAGAAAATGATAGCTAAGGAATTGGGTCAAGTGGAAATGAATCCGTCAACAGAATGTATTGCGTCATGATTTTTTTTCCCACCATAATGACGCAAGACTTTGTAAAAATAAATGAATATTTTTATAACTAAGAGTAAGAAGCCGTTAGTATTTTTGTCTTGAGTTTCAACTGAAAGGGCAATGCTATGTTTAGATTTGTTTGAACGCAGCGCGCCTACGCTGAATCTAATCTAGATACATTCCTTAATGAATTAAACGAGCGCCTAGAGGAAAATTTCCAGATGCTAAGGAAATCTGTTTATCTGTAGCCACTGACATGATTATTAAATAGATGAAGCATAAACACGAACAATGAACCTAAATGTTTGTCTTGATCTTTTTTTCAGGTTCAACATCCTCTAAGAATTTTCTTTGCTAATGGAACTATACCTACCTACTGCAAATATCATCAAAATAAGCCAGATCTCTCTCTTAATCGTTGTCATCATTACTGAAGGTCGTGCTCGTTTTGGAAAGCTTTGATGGAGTTATTGACCAGCTGCTTCCAACTTCCACTCTGTCTTCGACTCTTCACAGGGCAGTGGTCACCGTGAGTCCTGTAATAGTCCTGATCTGGGTCTGACCATCGAGTGAGTGAGCGTCCGCGTGGCCTTTTCCCATCCACTTCGCCGACAACAACCAATATAGGTAAGCCAGATATTTATGTCGACATAAAGATTTTAAGACCTTACTGGTCAGTGCAGCCCTGCCACATTAACAGAGCAGGATCAAAATAAACATTGCAATTATTACAAAAATAATTTTGTAACTTGGGACAACAACAGGGCACACGAATTACTAAAACGGTCATGCAAACCAATTTTTTTTGCTATATCACCCGGAAAGGGCATCTAATGGTAGACGTTTTTCGGATGCTTGATAAATTACATACCTAGGCAGAATAGTAGAACAGCTAAGCTACAGTTCTCGCCAAACTTCTTGACCACCCTGAAGTTGGCTTTCCGATACGCAAGCCACGGGGTGGTGCTGTTTATGTACGAGATTTACTACTGCGCAGCCATTGTAGCCAAGTTCAGGGCGGCCAAGAAGTTTGGTGAGTACTGTAACTGCGAGTATTAGGTAGGTTTTAAGATAACAATCTTACCTGGTACAAGTTCCATGACAATCATAATAGGCTGCTTCTGCACCGCTATGCCGATAAGCCTCACAATGTTGGGATGTTGGTACTGCTTGAGTATCCGGCCCTCCTGCAGGAAGGTACGTTTCTGTTCGTCTGGTAACGCCACTCGGCAGGTCTTTACTGCGACTTCCTGGCTGGTACTCTTCAGGCGAGCCTTGTAGACGTCGCCGAAGTTACCCTGGGGAATGAGGATGGACAATTAATTTTAGGGATGTACAGTAACCTTTTGAGTGCCTAAAATGTGGATCCACGCGAGACACAATGGATTTTTAATTGTTTCGGTAGTAACGTTTTTCTTAAATAGTTTTTCTTTCTTTCACTACGTCACTCTACCGGTTAATGAGCCTGCAACGTGTCGTGAGATACTTCAGCCACATTGCCCGCAGGCAGTGGTAGGTACCAACAACTTTGAAAGTCTAATGGTTACAGGAAAAATAGAGGATAAAAGACCTGCAGGTCGAAGCACCAAACGATAGTCGGATCAAATATTTGATCATCTGGAGATATCAACGGCAAACTCCACCATGCTGCTGATCGTAACAAATTAAGAAAACCGTTGACTAGTTTTAACGTTGTCACGATTCTCAATAGTAAGAGAACGATCAATAATATAATCTACAATCTAGGGGTCTTTAAATCAAGAGTGAATAGGTTACTTCTAGGCAAGCGTGCTCCATCGTGGACCACATCATCGCTTACCATCAGGTGAGATAGGGGTCAAGCGCAAGCCTATAACAGATAAAAAAAAAAAAAAAAAAAAAAAAAAAACGGTCTGGGATAAGTAGAGGTAAGGGGGCAAATTGGGATAAACTTATTTTAAAAGCACCATCAACTAACAAAACCGGCCTAGTGCGAGTCGGACTCGCGCACGAAGGGTTCCGTACCATTATCGCAAAAAAGGACAAAAACATCTCGTTTGTTTTATGGAAGCCCCACTGATATACAGCCTGGTGACACACAGACGGACAGTGCAATCTGTTTTTCCCTTTGGGTACGGAAGCCTAAAAAGAAGAAAAAGAAAGTGCCGGGAGTACTAAAAGGCAAATCAGTAGGTTCAGGAAGAAACTTGAAGTAGTCATCCCTACGGAAGAAAAACGCCATTTCTGGTTCTGTCTTCACCACTTTTGAAATTAAACTGTAAAAGCCACAATGAAATACTATGCTTACTACAGAAATTACTTTATCGTCAGTAAAAACGCACATTATACAATTCTAATCTTAACGTAAACTACCAGCAACCCATATGATTCAACTACCTAATTTAGTGTGACGCATAACTGCAACATTGCTGCAATAAGCTTCGGATTCAAACATTGCTATTGTGTCAGTATTAAACTCAGTGATTGTGTCACAATGTCAGGTTGAACAATAGGCTCTATTCCGGGAAGTTCACGGTAGCTGTATGACCTTCAATAACTAAGGAACCCTTGACAATATATAGACAGGCTTATTTGTAAAACACTAACAACCTTTCAGGGGGTGAAAGCATTCACAATTATAAACAACTTTTATAAAGAAACCAACCCTGAAGTTCCAAAAAAAAACAGCTACTTCAATGAGACCACTCCTTTTTATACACTTTCGTATTTTTTTATTTAAGTGTAGGTTATTAGTGTTGATTAAGTATTTTATACTAGATACGAGTATGTATACGATAAATTCGCTATTTCATACACAATACAATATTTACTAATCATGAGTTCTTTCACCCCCTGAAAGGTTATTAATGTTTTATAAAATAAGCCTGTACAATTCACTGTATCGATATATTCTGCCTTTCAAACATCGTTTAGGTAGAAATAGATAGTCGGAGTACTACTGAAATCGCTGACACGAATACCCTGGCGGCCTTGCCAATTGACCCCAAAAAGTTCCCCAAGGTGCTTTGATTTGTTTCGTGTTGTAATCGGCATATAGTTCTTGGTCTTGTTTAATTTCAGTCTGACAGATACAAACGTTTTCAGTAAGCAAAACTAGTCGTCCCACAACCATAGGATCCCATATTGTGTAAATTATATTTTCTCTCTGACTCAGCTTCGTCTCTGAGAAGACACACCTACAGTGCATCTATAATAGCAGAAAAGCCTAGAACCCTCGGTACGCATTGAAAATTAGCGAAACTGCAGCCTTGTTTGCCACCTGAGTAAATAGGACCTGGCTTTAATTCCTAGGTCGGGTAAGGATACGGTGGCAGGCTTACTACGTAAGAAACAGCAATTAGCAATCATCGCGCGATCAAACGCTTTCTGTCATAAAAGTCGGAATTACCTACACTTTACGTATGGTAGGTAGGTCCTATACAATCGTTTGCTAATCTCTCGCTATTTGTCAAATGCACTTATTTCTAAAAAATATCCAAAACCTCTAAAACTTCTGTATTTAAGGGCAATTATTGCGCAAAAATCCGCCATTAGCCTACGCGGGACAGATACGGGTTTAGAATTAGAATGCTGGAAGAACTTTTAGTACCTATCTATTATAGAGTTCTCCGGCGTCGATGGCTGGTGTTTGCTGAGATGCCGCCATGACCGAAATCGGTCAGGAATACCAATAAAAAGAATCTTGTTGCCTATAATAATAACTTACCCTGCCAATCTTGTCCAACAGCTGCACATCATCATTGTTGAGCTCCCAGTTCTCCCTGGGCACTGCTCGACGTAGCAGAGCCCCTGATCTTGCTGTGACTGGGACTCCACTCGTTCTCTGCCATGCTATCAGTTCTGCTACTGAGGGAAACGCGGCACCTTCGAAACGGTAGTGACCCTGGAAGAAGAAGGGATTCTTTAGTATTTGAAGCTGTTTGAGTGTTTGTCTCTGCATTTGAGAATAAAGAGAAGTTAGTTAATTATTTTTGCAACGACATCAAACTATTCCGGAGTGGCGGATGTCCATCAATGGACAGTAATCAATTCAATCAGCCTGAGCTTGAATCAAGTGAAAACAGCACGAAATGTACCTAATTCAACGTCTTTAAACATTAAAACGTATTTAAGCATGGAAGTCGTTGTTTCAGATTTGGTAGAGATTAAGTTTTCCCAGTAGTGCGACTGATAAAAATACTTGTCGTTTGATACAATCATGTAGATGCAGTTAAAACAACCGAATTAGGTTCAATGGCCTGTAAAGAACATAATCCCACTTCCTCAACAACTTGAGGAAGTGGGTCTTCAATCAGAATCAACATTCTCTCAATTCAGTCAGACAACCAACTACCAAACAAAATATGCAAAGCAGAACCACTTTTCACCGTCGTTCCCATAAAATAAATTCGCGTATCGTGACATAAGAAACTCTTCTAACTTCGGAGAAACCGTAAGTTTCATTAATTGAGACGATGCTGCAAACTCATTTATGTTATGAATCATATATTTAAGCTTTAACGAATCGGAAACTATTATACTTTATTACTGCAGAATATAAAAGAATCTGTGTTTAGAGTTCGAAGCATCCAAATGCCAAATGTTAGCCGGAGATTTGCATTCAAACCGGTTTTGTACGATTCTTGATCCATATACTTAACACACAAAAAAAAGCATTCCAAATAACAGGTGTAACTAGTAATCTTTTTTGTAACACTACTTTTGGAGCCTGGATTGCTCTACGAGTTTAGAAAGGTCAGGGGCCTTAGGTATTCCGATCATCTGAGAATATTATAGTAGTTCATGTTACTAAGCAGCACCCGGACTACGGATGCTATGGGTGCTTATCTGCCTTTAAATCTACAGTCTGTACGCGTTGTGTCCACGTCCGCTTGGTTTGCGCGCCATGAATTTAATAGACATGATCTTTTTTCTCCTGGGCCCTAAGAGGCATTTCATAAGGAACTGCTCAAATGCTCTCTGCTAAAATGGGCAGCGCAATACACGTAAGTTAACATTAAAATTAGGTACCTACTGAAAAAATTCCTTGGTGAAACATCTTAGGTATACGAACCTCAGGAGTCGTCTGTACAATGAAGTGTTTGTGCTGGCCCCAACACACGGATAACACCAATTGCCTGGCGTGGTTCCTAGTAGTCTCCCGCACCAGGTAGTCACCATCAGCTCTCAGCAGCCTGACCACCTCCTCGCGAGGCAGAACTCCATGGAACCATTCCTGTTCCACCAGAGTTCGTTCTGTTTCGCTAACACTCACCTGAAAATATTGGAGTATTAATAAAATTGGTATGGTGCCCCACGTGTACCTACCTCATGTGGTGACGATATTAATGATGGGTCAAAAATAAGGAGGAAATTGGGGCAGTCAGAAATAGTTTGACGATTACTTTGACCCAGAAATTAGCAAATATAAAATATCCACGTATTTATTTATTTCAGAAAGCTTTAATTCAATAATATCAATGTTTAATTATTTGTCTGACTGGTAAAAATATAACTGGTACCGTATCATTACTTCATTAGTAACACGAACGAACACACACACAAAAGAAAAACATTACTCCACGCGATGCACATGCACTTACCGATTTAATTACATAATGCGACAAAAAAACACGACAAAACGCAACAATGAAAGAGTAACATACGTTCTCCAACTCTTGCTCAAGTTCAAGTTGTAGCTGCTTCAGTCGCTTCTTCCTGCGAGGCACGACCACCGGCGGGGGCAACTCGCTGTGCGTGATGTACATCGAAAACGGATCAAACGGATCCATTAATCAATCTCACCAGCTCACAACACCGCAAAACAAACCAGCACTACTTTATTATCTCTTTTATTTCACCACAAGAAGCGAACGTTCCCAACAACAGGATGAACTTGACGTAAACCCCACGACTGAAACGTACACAGTCTACGCGTAAACACCGATACATTTCTGGAACGTCGCAAGCGGCTTCACCTTGATTTTGAAACTGAGTTTTAAGGAGAGCCTGTGCTATTTTCATTTTATTTGAAATCTCATTCCCGACAGAAGTTCGTGCGGTGCACGGTGACGTGAAGTGTTTGTGCTAATATTAGCACTGACACGTTGAGTAACGCTCGTTCAGAGCGAATAAATCGTGCCGCTCCAGTGGCGTCGTGGAAGACGAAAGCTTCATGCATCGAACTAATTCCATGCCATGCGTGGATGAGGGATGTCTCGGTTAGTGGCACTCACCACACTGTTAGAACAACTATCGAGTACAACGCGGCTTTGTCTTCTCTTTTTGAAGAGCGTTTTGTTGTGAACTCGGCAATGCACATAGATATCCACACGTTTGCGCAAGCGTCGCCTCAGGACTCTGATCCGTCTGCGATGTGGTACGATTACCGAGTCGGTGGGGCCTTCGCTGCTGCTTCTGTACGTCTTGGGGGGTAGCGCCGGGCTCGACGGCGCAGACTTGCGTCGGAAGGGCCGTGTGAACAGTTTGAAGAATGGTCTCGGCGGTATTATCGAGTGGAGATGCAATCGCAAAACATCCGTCGATGCGGACGCTTTAGATCCGAGTGAGGAGCGATCCTGATAATCGAATGTCATCTTTAGCAAGGCCGCTAGATCCATGGAAGAATCTACACCAGAAATACCTAGTTATGTTAGTTAACTTCCTGCACCATTATTATTTAGTTTTAAACATAGTTTCCCCTTAACTGTTTAACCAGCCCTAAGTTAAAATTACTATTAAGCATGCAACCAATCCTACCTGATGATCAGGAGAGCTGCCATCCAGGCTATCCACGCCAACTGTCTCAGCAGACAGATCAGGGCATCCACTGGGCGCTTCCTCACAACCCAGTTCAGCCAGGGCGGACCTGATCATCTCTGCTTGTTTGGCACATTTGCGTTCAGCTACGCGAAGCTCCAAGAGTTTGATGGGCTCTGACGTCGTCACTGGTAATGGTGGCGGTGAATGCCTAGATAATTGGAAAAGAAATACATTAAACATGATTTAGATATTAGAAAAATAAACGAAGCGCCACGTCCACGCAAAAAATTGTTGAGCGATGTAAAGCAACTTCGTAAACTATGTAGGCGCCATATTGCCGTACAATAGAGCCGTCTTCACGTCGTTACTCGTAGGGATTGAGTAAACAAACTTTGAGTTGTCGACACGAGAAATATATTCATGACCATTTTAAGCTATAAAATTAGTCGCTTGCTCCATGATGGCCTCCACCAGTCCAGCATAGGTTTCAATTCAGATTGCTAATGATAGGATTCGTCCAGACCAATATAAGAAACCAAAGGACTGTTGAAAATTACTATACTAAGTAAACTTCTCTAAGGTTTCGTCGTTTTCACAATAATTATCTGTAGCCTTAAAAATGTGCTGGCCGATGACGAATGACAATACTAAGCTCATGATTTGCAAATAGACTCACCTGTCAATCCCATTGACGCCGTTACTCAAGCCTGTATTATTGTTCTTGCAGACCCCGTTACCAATGATCTCCGGCCCCTGCAGTGCCGACTGCTTCTCCCGGTTATCTTGAAGGGTGCTCTCGAGCTCCGTCAGTTTCTCCTTCAACCATTCTACGGTGAGATTATCCACCGTTAGCTGGTTTGGTTGCAGCTTCCCGCTTGTGTCCTCGACTAGACTTTCGTCGAAGTTAAATGTGACGGGGGTTGAGGGTGGCGATCTACAACAAAATATAATATTAACAAGCTAAAAAAATGGTACGTTTTCTTTGAAAAGTTCGGGCGAGGTATATGAGACCCGGATGTTCAAATCCATCTGTGTGATAGCATATGTAAGAGAATAGGAGGCGAGAATATTGCCGTTAACCAGAGCCAAATTGTAGCTGCTTCTGATTAATTTCTGCTAAAAAAATCAGAAAATATCCAACACTTATCAGTAGCTCGACCTTAGGATACAATAGTACCTAAAGTTATAATGTTATGCTGAGCGACGCCCGCGGCTTTTACGCAGATACATTTTCCCTATTTGTATATATTTTTAACCGACTACCAAAAAAGGAGGAGGTTCTATGTTCGACATTATGTATGTTTTTTTTTATGTATGTTCACCGATATCTCAGTCAATTGTGGACCGATTTTGAAAATTCTTTTTTTGTTTGAAAGATTATATTCCGAAATTGGTCCCATTTTAATTTGGTGAAGATCTGATAAATAATTTCGGAGATATACAACAGAACTCTTCAACAAATAACGGAAAATCTCTCGGGATTGCTGCAATCGCATGTCTGTTTATTGTTTATACTATTTCATAACATAACATCACGCCAGTACGCTCGAAAGGGGTATGCAGATCTCTCATTTCACCGGTTATATTAATTTTTCATGTTATTCGGGTAATCTATTCTGTCGTTATAGGTACTTACTTAACTACTTCCTTATTAGGTAGGTACAACTAAAAAGTGAAAAATAAAAAGCTTTTTTACAAAAAAATACAACCGACTTCCAAATAAGAAAACTAGAAAGTGAAAAATAATTTTATTTTTGGAAGTCGGTGTCCATAACTTAAAAATTTGGTACCTACCAAAGACACCGACTTCCAAAAATAAAGTTATTTTTCACTTTCTAGTTTTCTTATTTGGAAGTCCGTAGTATTTTTTTGTAAAAAAGCTTTTTATCGTTTTACTCTTTTCATTTTTCTTTTCGTATGCGTCATACATAGTACCTGGCGTATTTTTGTTTTGTTATTTTTTCTTTCTATTAGAATAAGGTCACCTACTGCACGAACCTAAGTACGAGTTCATAGTACATTTAAGTGTAAAACTGCCTCTGTAGGTAGTCCAATCATGAACATGTTTTTCAAATTATCTACATGTTTATTTAGCTATTCCAAACCTACGGGATGTAATCTGGCTCACACAAGAAGCAATAAAGATTTGCCAACCTTGTACCGTTTTATCGTTTTGTGGTTTGGAAACCCTTATTCTTACAAAAGACATTAAAAGAGAATTATGAAACAGGTATAACAATTACAATGTGTACAATCGTATCATCTTTAAATTCCGAAAGCTTATCTAGTTGTGCGGTTTATGACTCAGTGGTAAACAATTTGTAAATTGTTGGGCCCTCAAAAATTTATTGAATAGAGGTTAGTTATCTACATTTTAAAATGCGCTTTACATAACAGTGGGGAATGGTATGCTCATGGTGGTAGGCATGTGATGCAGATAAATGAAAAAAAACAGCAAAATGCGTGTCGGACTTCGCACATGTAGGGTTCCGTCATCATCATCATCATATCAGCCGAAAGACGTCCACTGCTGGACATAGGCCTCCCCCATGCGTCGCCACACTGATCGGTCACGTGCGTCTTGCATCCAGCGGATCCCCGCAACCTTCACCAGGTCATCGGTGAGGACCAGCTCCTTCACCAGGTGCTTACGGTCTTCCGGTTCGCGCCCTCCAGAACCTTTCTGCCTCATCGGTCATCCGTTCTGCGAGCAATGCGCCCTGCCCACTGCCACTTAAGTTTGGCAATTCTGCGTGCTATGTCAGTAACCCTGGTGCTCTTGCGGATCTCTACATTTCTTATTCTATCACGCAAGGAGTCGAGCATAGCCGTCTCGATTGCCCTTTGGGTGGCTGTAAGCTTTCTGATGAGTCCCATTGCGAGCGACCACGTCTCAGAGCCATATGTCATAACTGGCAACACACACTGGTCATAGACTTTCGTCTTGAGAGATTGTGGTAAGTTGGACGAGGAGATTAAACGTTGACCTCTTTCTTGAAATTGGCCCTACCCAACTGGATCGTTTGTCCCAGGTAGACATAGTCACCCACAACTTCAAGTATAGAGTGTCCAACCTTGATAGGAGTGAGTATAACATGGGCATTCAACATCACCTTGTTTTTGTCCATGTTCATCCTAAGACCCATTCTTTCGGAAGCTCTATTGAGGTCATCGAGCATTGTACTGAGGCTCTTCATGGTCTCAGCCATGACCACTATATCGTCGACAAACCGAAGGAGTTTGATGTATTCACCATTGACATTAATGCCTAGCCCTCTCCAGTCCAGAACCTTGAAGAAATCCTCCAGGACAGGACAGCGGTGAAAAGTTTCGGAGATATGACGGCTCCCTGTCTCACACTTCGCTACAGAAGGACGGATTCCGAGATCTGATCCTGAAGTCGAACTGACATGGTGGCGTTTTTGTATCAACACTTCAACACTTCGATGTACAGGTAGTCAATTTGGCACCGTTGCCGTTGGAGAGACTGCAGTACAGCCCAAGTCTCGATCGAATCGAAGGATTTTTCGTAGTCCACAAACGCTAAACAGAGAGGCAAGTTGTACTCTTCGGTCTTCTGTATAACCTGCCGCAGCGTATTTATGTGGTCTACGGTGCTGAAGCCTTAACGAAATCCGGCTTATTCGGGAGGCTGGAAATCGTCAAACATGCGCGCGAGACGATTCGTGATGACTCTTTAAAACAGCTTGTAGATATGGCTAAGAAGTGAGATGGGCCTATAGTTCTTTAGTAGGGCATTGTCACCCTTCTTGAAGAAGAGTACCACCACACCCCTGCACCATCAAACTGCTTCTGAAGGGCCTTAAGTACTGGTTTTCTACCAGCCGTCAGGAGCCGTGACCCCGTCATCACCCGGTGCCTTGTTGTTCATAAGTTGTTTCAGAGCCATCCTAATCTCATACAAGCTGACGTCCGGAATGTCTTCGGCATAGTGTCGCGTCAATCTAGCTCTAGGGTCATTTGCTAGATTTGCGACGGATTTACTGGTTGACGTGTACAACTGCCCATAGAATCTCTCGATCTCTCTCAGAAGCTCCGGTTTTGCGGATACGATCCTGCCATCATCGGTCTTCAGTTTTGTGAGCTGGCTCTTCCCAATAGACAGAGCTCTTGCAAAGACCTTGGAACCCTTATTTCGTTCAATCGTGTCTTTAATACTTTCGGTATTAAAGCGGTGGAGGTCACTTTTCAAGGACTTTGAGATGCGTCTATTAAGCTGCCAGTATTTCAACGTATCGTCTGAAGACTGCAGGATCATCTCACGCCTCTCATCCTCATCTCGTTTGCCCAGTTTAGGTGAAGTGTGTTTTGAAACCATGCATGGCTCTATAGATATCCTCAAACATGGTCTATACCTCGTCGTCGGGGTGTGCCAAGGTCGGGGCATAGACCTGTATGATCTTAAGCGATTATCATGCGGATATTCTGAGTATAAGGTACGCCACCCTGATCGACGCACTCTCGATCTTCACCACGTTATTCACAAGGGACGTGTGGACGCTAAACCCGGCACCACCCTGTGACTGCCCGGTACCTTCTCAGAAATAGAGCAGGTTACCGGATTTGAGGATTATCGAGTCCTCCTCTTCTCTTCAGACTTCAGATAGCCCTATAATACTGGTTAATTATTTCTCGAGTTCGGCTTTCTTCTCGTCCGTCCGGTTAGTTCGCGTGTTATATGTTGCCAGGTCCAGTCGTCGGTGTTTATTGGGGTAGCCGGGTCCACTCCGGGGATTCTTCGCAGCCCTTGCCACGCCATCGCCTCGACCGCTACCGTAGTCGAGGGCAGACGGGCTGCCGGGCGGACACTCGGGGCCGTTTTTTCTTTGTGCTATTAATTTTGGTTTGAGGGAGTTTGCCGTAATCGCCACGCTTGGCAGGCGGGTTGACGATCGCAGTTTGTTTTTAAAGTGCACAGAGAACGCTGCTGTCCATTATCTGGTGTGTCCCTTAGTCGCCTCTTATGACACCCACGAGAAGATGGTGAAATTCTTTACGTCCGTCACCATACGGTACACGGTTCCGTACCAAACCGCAAAATGAATTTGATTGTAATAGGAAAAATGATTTATCAATATATTGGTATTTGTTAGTAAAATATACGTAATATATTTTATTATAAAGATTATCACGAAATTTCACGTTCATAGATAATAAATACTCCGGTACAAAATTTTGTAAAAATAAAGTTGACATTGGTGGATTCTCATTCATTTGTTTTCCAATATTTTTAATTATCTACTCAAAGATGCCCTACTTGATGGGGAAGGGCAAAATATTTTTTTCGTGCCCCCTTTAGCTGTTTGGGAGAGCTCCCCTCAAAAATAATTAAATATTTTTTGACAATTTGTATGGCTTTGGGTCAATAAGATGCCTATACTGTGAAAATTTTAAAACTGTAGCTACCATTTGGCTGTAAAACCTGTGTGACAGACTACGAACAAACGGACACATGAGTGACAGCAATACGGAAGTAGTACGGGAGTACGGAGCTCTAAAATCCGGCCAAGTGCGAGTCGGACTCGCGCACGAAGGGTTCCGTACCATTATCGCAAAAAACGGCGAAAATATCATGTTTGTTGTATGGGAGCCCCACTTAAATATTTATTTTATTCTGTTCTTAGTATTTGTTGTTATAGCGGCAACAGAAATAAATCATCTGTGAAAATTTCAACTGTCTAGCTATCGCGGTTCATGAGATACAGCCTGGTGACAGACAGACAGACAGACGGACCGCGGCGTCTTAGTAATAGGGTCCCGTTTTTATCCTTTGGGTACGGAACCCTAAAAACGAGGGAATGATTGTATGAAGGATGATGACTGTTTAGAAAAGGGATGACTGGTAACAAAGGTATATGAAGGAAGAAGATTTGTTTGCTGGGATTACAAATAAATGACATTTCCCTACCGCCGTGACTGATGCTAAGTAATAATAAATTAATGAAATCTGTTTAAAAACATAAAGCAGTATACTTAACACGAAACGTGTTCTAAGTATAATAGTACTTAAACAAATACCTACTAAATAAATACCTACACGATGCGACACAATCACCAAAATGACATCACGTGTGGTTAGTACATTGTTCCAATAACCGCATTATGCGGTTTCCGATTTAAATATTTTCAATTATTATTTTAATTCATAGAGTAACATTCAGTACATCTATTGATTTATAATAAGGTAGTTAGTTTATTTACACAACAAGCTTCTTACAGAGGCTTCGCCCGCAGTTAAGTCGTGAATTATTAATAAAAAATGGCCTATGCGCTATTTCAGAATATAACCTATTTCCCAAACTTCATCCAAATCTGTCCAGTCGTTGTGGCGTGATTAAATGGATGGTTTGATTGGTTCATCCATCTATCCAAACTTTCGCATTTATAATATTAGTAAGAAAGGTACCTAGATATATGATTACTAAATCCTGTAACCAATCCAATCCCAATCAACCAATAACCAAATCCAATTCCAATCTTAATTACGTAACCTATCTAATAGAATTATTATGAGAGAATCTTGTTATTTTTTTTAGCCATATTTTTGTGTTCCTATTGCCATCAACAGAGCTTGAATCTAGACTCCAGGTTGCTAAAAAAAAAACCTTTAGCGCTTTGGCCGACCCCGGCATCAAACCAAGGTCCTTGCAAGATCAAACTTACTAACACTGGCACGCATTGCAAACTACGTACCTAACGTTTTGGAATAACTCTCTTATCGCGAATCCTAAAAGTGACCCTAAAAATCCTCATTCTAACCGTCGATGTATGGGGCATAGAGTTTTAGAAAGAAACTATAAAATAGATGTAACAATTGACCAATGACAGACTCGCCACAACAAAACCTGACAAAATGGTAATTTCGAGAACAGAAAAAGACATTTTAGGACTTTGTTTTACTTTATCCGTGGTTTCAAATAATATTAACTGCCGGGCACTTACTGTACCACAAAGTAAGTATCTTATTATCAAGCAAAAATGCTAGTGAAAAAAAGGCTCAAGACAAACAATCGTAATTTACGTCAATGGCCTCAAACATAGCCTTTGAAAGTAACCGCCAGTTCCTGAATGCCTCTGATTCATATCTTACCTTCGAGGCTTCGACTACTCATCGCTCATTGTCGCAACGATCACTTTTTAAAACAAACCGAAATCCAGTTATTATTTATTATTTATTTATTATATACTTTATTGTACACCACTTAAATAATTACAGAAACAAAACATTATAAAGATAAGTGTACAACGGGCGGTCTTATCGCACAGGGCAATATTAATTTATTAGTCATTAATATTATTTGAGGTCGACATCTTTTGGTTTTAATTGCAATTAATTCTAGGGTTCAAATAGTCGAACGTTCAATCGCGTTATTTTTAGGTACTGAATCAAAAAATAATAATTATTCAAACTTGAAGATTTATGAGAAAAGACGTCCTGTCTGTACCGGTTTTAGTAGCATAAAACACAACATGCTACACATTTGAGAAGTTGCTTTCATTGGAGAGCTCACTCATACTGCAAAGTGTCTCAAAACACTGATTGGAATTGCAGATATAACGGAAGAAGAAAAATCATGGTAAAGCTAGCCAAGTGTTGTTGATCTTATAAAGATCGTCATACATCAAGCTCTGATAAAAACACCTATTGGGAAGCTATGCCTTTTCCTTAGCAAGGAACCTTCTCTACAGTCTACAGTTAGTGAACTCCTTTTTGAACCATATCAGAAATATAATCTGCGTCATCTACTTTTGATTTTACCTTTTCGATTATTCCATCGTCTTTCATTGTTGTTTTATTTCCAGAATTAACTCTCTTTTAACCAGATTTACCTATAGTTCCACCAATAGCAATAGCAAATATAGGTATTGCCAAGTGGAAAGTTTCCGGTATCATATTACTTTCTATTGCATTCTTGGCAAAAGGCTTCGATAATAACTCATGATGTTGCACATTTACAGTTGTCTGATGATTGAAATTCGAGAACGATTCGTCATAAAAGAAACCTATTATGAATATGTAATTGCGAAATGTTAATAACTTGTACTCGAAATTATTTAAATACCTTTTCGTCTTTGCTTTATTGATATATCGTGACCATTTTTTTATAGGTCCGTCGTGTTTTTAGGTTTCCTCAATTTGACAGGTTGTAGATAATTTTGTTATAAACAATTGATTCATATCAGCCTATCTTTTTTTTATGCAAGGTTTGTTTCTAGCCGAAACTGTGTGTCGGGACCATAACGGTGCTTTTCCAACACAGATGTGTAACCAGGAGGTGCGAGGAACATCCTTGCACATCTATGATGGAAAAGCCCCGTTACCCTGTTTGCTCATTTTGATTCATTTTGATTTTATGCCATCATGCCATTTGATAGGTCCCCTATGATCATGTGGATGTTTTTGACTTAATTTATGAAGAAGAAGCCAATTGCGACCTAACCGTGTGGTGGATTATAAAGAGGAAGCCTATCTCCCACTTAAGTGGTTTCTCTGTAATCCTTCACGCGGGCCCAGTACGGTTTGGTGGACTAATAAAGCTTTATAGCCATTCTCAAATTAACTCACTTGTACTTTTCAATAAACTCCTTGTATTCATCCTGCGGTCTCAGGTTCTGTATAGTGGTCTCTATTTTGGTCTGGATCTCCCTGAATTTGTCCGTGCTGAAGTCTGACCTCTGCACCACTTCTAGGAGTACGCCTTTCCTGTTGAAGAAATAGTATTATTGCTAAAGAAGATTCTAGAATATTACACGTGTATGAAGTGGTGATTCATCCTCTCATTAACTTCTCTAGAAGCAATATTTGGTTTACGCTCACCATCAACTGTGGTCTTCTACTATTTTATTTTTGTCTTTTTAAATCATAATTAAAAGCATAACTCCAGTTTAATTTTGATTCGATTGTTTTGCTACATACTAAATGCTTCTTCACTCTTTTGTTTTTTGTATCAGAGTTAGAGCAGACCTTTAATCCTCTGCACATTTCTATAGACGCATCACAATTTTAGCTGCCGTTCTATATTCTCTTGCCTTTAGTAAATGCAAGCAAAACGCGGTAGTATCTATATTGAAAGGTTAGCGCCATAATCTGACTGATTAAGATAAATTATAACGATAAAGGTATAAAATTACCTGGCATTACATCATTCATGACACTTACTAATTAGTTATCTTAATCGATGTGCATCTACGTTATCGATTAATTAGGTAAGTACTGTAATTCCAATAACATAAGTAGTGCTTATCAACGTTAAATGCACGTGAATAGTCCTTATCAGCTACGGCAGGTAGTATATTTAATTACTTTTCATTTTTATCACAAAAGACCTAATTCCGTGCTGTTTATTAATAAAGTGATTATCTGTAATGGTGTATTAAGATATCAAAATTATATATTTTGCACTATCGATTTGGTCTTAGTTATATGCCAAATCTGAAGAAGAAGTGCTTATTGGTGCTTTACATGTTTTTTTTTTTTTATAGAATATCTAAAAGTCAACCTTACTCGGTCAAATATATCGCTTATCAGCAGGGTGTGGGTGTGTGTGTGTTGCTGGGAGGAAAACTATGCTCCACCTCCGTCCTGACCTCTATGCCCCAAATCGTGCAGCCAGGGTGATCTATGCCCTGCCACCAACGACGCCGCGGAAGCGGCTAAGTTTTGGGCCAATCAAATATAAACGATGTCGTGCCACCGACACGAAGAACAAGACAATGAATAAGACTTTGTTTCTAATCCAAATGCGACAAGTTGCTGATGGAGAGTACACCAACAAAATTTTGAAGGATAATATTCATGGAGAAGGATGGGATAAATGGATCCCCTTTTCCGCACTTGGACTCCCATTTGGACAATTGTGCGTGCAGGTCTCCTATCGGTGAGAGGGAATGGGCCGTAATCCACCACGCGGGCCCAGTTGGTGGATGTCACATACCTTCGAATTTTTGGTTCTAAGACATGCTGGTTTCCTCACAATGTTTTCCTTTACCGTTTTGAGAGCAGTGGTGATGGTGATGAAATAATTTACACAAAGTAAAGCGCCTGCCTGTAAGAACTCACGACCTGCAACTTGTAAGTCGCAGTCGTTATTTCTGCTCTTTTCATGGAAAAGGATTCAAGGTTAAGGCTTTTTATTCAATTAGTGAGCTAATGCGTGCGGATGCCGGAACCTCTTAAGGAACGTGCGCCGTAGATGTGATAGATGTGAGAGGAACTGTAGAACATCCATATCTTACCACCTCATTAAATAAGAAGAGTTTAATCGAAGAATGAATGCATTCCTATGCAATAGAAGGGTCTTCTAACTCACCAAGACGTAGCAGTAGCCTCCCCTTGCCTTCTCTGCTGGTCCATGAGCGTCGGTAGCGCTGCAGTCCTCAACGCCCGCTCACACTCCGTAGCCTCAGCCAACAGTAGCACATACTCATTATGAGCTCTATGTAGTCTTCTGCAGGCCTTGCCGTATTTGTCTCTGGTCTCGTCCAGCTTGCGACCGCCTCGACCTGTTGGACCTGGAAAGTATAAGAAAGAACATTGTTAGGAACGAAATAGAATAGACAAGCAAAGATAATAAACCATCGAAGAAGTAGATGCCAACAGCATGTAACAGTAAGACAGGAGCCGTTTAATAGATACAACATCACAATAATGGGTCATCGTCACCACACTCAACAAAGAGGAATAAATGATTTTTTTCAACACACTTGCTCATAAAGTGGCTCTAATTTCACCTGTAATCAAGCTGTGACTTTTTCATTGCTATTAGTCACAAGTGAGTTATAGAGTTTTTTTTTATTGGTTGAGTTGCTTTGTTCTTAAAAAAGTTTCGATACAAAAAAGATCGTGCTCAATAGTACAAATTAATTAATGGACCTATTGCTTGCTCATTTCATAACTTTTATTTTCTCTGTAATAAAGAAAACTTGAGATTCCCCATTTGTACTTGGCTAAAACGCTATCCACGAAAAGCCAAAAAAAAACAAACCTCATTCTTTTAGTCTATGGCCGATCGCCATTGTTAGATGAGCGCGCATAGGAAAACTGATGAATTTTTCCCGCCATTGCACGTTGAAATTACAGTTATTTTAGTATTATTTGCTTCACAAGTGTGTTGAAAAACGTCGTATGATACACGTGTGTATTGATGATTACCGTCCTCGGCTCTCTTAAGACCTTCACCTAACGGCTCGGGTCTCAATGGCGCCTCAGCGGTAATCACCAACATAACACACTTGTACCATAATGTAATATTATTCCCGTCTGAAGCAAGTCATAATGGACTTATCAAGGCAAGTTTATTTTGCAGGCGTTATTCCAGCATCATCATGGAAGACTGGCTCATCTCTTTAGCCTAGTGTTCACAAACGCTACTGCTGAGTATGAGACCTTTTTTTTGGTGGGAAATCATCCAATGACTTCTCCCGCTCTGGGTGAAGCGGGAGGGCGTGTCAGACTTTTACTGACTAAAACCCACCCGTGTTCCTTTAGTTGCTTGAGCCAGGGCCGCGGTAACTCTTTTTCAAATTTATCCGCGACCCAGATAGGCATCGGCCTTAGCGGACCCCGTCAGTTTTGCTGGCATCTCTTTGAGGCGCGCGTGGAACACAACGCGCCGTCGACTCAGGCCTGGTCCTTAACGGACGGCGAGCTATCCGGTACTCGCCGTCCGCAAGCCCGCGCCTATGGTGGCCGGGAATCGTTTTGCGACTCTTGACGCCCGGGACGTCTCCTGCGGTGGCTAGGGGCGTGAGGGCGTCTCCCTCACGCGTTCCGCCTCCTCCTTTGAGTAGGAGATCCTGGGTCATATGCCCGGGTCGGGCAATGTGTCGGTTATTTCCATCTGAAGTTTCTCAATAGCAGCCCGTGCGGTGTCTGCATTTGTACCCAGTTGATGGCAATAGGCATAGCCGCTGCCAAACGTACACCCGCGCCTTACTAAAAAACTCCTCAGCCTGAGTAGAAATAACCTCAAAATAATTATAGAGAAAATAACGAGCCACACTCTTCTTAACAAACATCTATTCAACATAGGCGCCCGAGCCCACTTTGCAGGGGCTGTTTTAACGCCGAAGAATCAGCCGCCCACGTAATCCTGGAATGCTAGGCCGTGGCTTCTCAACGCGAAAAAAGCCTCAGAACAGTGAGGTCGCTCCGTGAAGCCTGTGAAGCTCCGAGGAAGCTTCTGTGCTTTTGGACGGAGCTAGGCTGGCTAGCCAGCACCCACAACGGACAAAATGGGAGTCTAAGTGCGGAAAAGGGAGTCCCTACAACTACCCTCTGATTACATGGGACTTGGACATAACTGTTGAAATGTGAGTGTACTCTGCACAACCATTCGGTGAATACAGGCGTGATGTTTTGTTATGTGATAACCTTCATAAGCACACTATATTAGCAAGAAGAATAAATTTTGCTAGTGTTCTAAATTAAGATCCGTCTGAGACCACCCACTGAGAGTTTGATGCTTCATTTGTAGAAGCTCCACAATGTTTGTTTTACGAAACCATGAAGATTTTTAATCTACTCTAAGACATTATTAAATTAACTCTTACATTTGAGGTAGTTCTCCTCGAACTTGGCCCTCATCTGCTTGTAGGACTCGAGGCACTTTTGGTACTCGCTCTGTTTCCTCTGCACCTCCTCGGACAGCTGTGAACAATAACATAACATCATTAAAGCAATGTAATCTTTACGAAAACAATTTCAACCTTTCAGTATCACGGGAAAAAACAAAAGGCCACAACCATACTATTACACAAAGAGCATAAAACTATATCATCTAGAAATACTGCCAATTTGATAATCGAACCAAAAATAAATATATTCCGGGGTTTCACAATCAAGCTCCAGGTGTTTAAACTGAGCGTTGATAAACCAGTCAGTCTGGATATCTCTAAAAGGACATGCGTATACGCAGACAAAAGCCTAACCTGTCGAGCAGGAAAATTACGTAGGAAACCATTTGTGTTTTCCAAATGCGAACCAGTTTAGCAATTCAAGTTCTTAAGTTTGATAAAAGACGTCAATAAATTCCCACGTGGGATTATTTATCCGTACATCTATATCGAACTATTAAATAAAGCGATAAATTGCCAATGAAAACAGATGCGCTTGAATAATAAATGAGTGAAGCGGGAGCGGCGCGCGCAGGTGTGGGACGAACAAATCATGCTAACCACGAGATTTATTCTCACATCGCGCCCTCACGTTAACGCCTGGCTGTTTAGTTGGTAACAACATTCATCACCAAGCTATTTGTTAGAATTTTATTACAGCACTCTAAATATAATGCTGCTGAAGCCATTATTGCCCTCTCCAAACTCCCTATACGCCAATAACAGTTGCATTTTTTTTAATATATGCATCAGTATGGTATACAATCAAACAAACCAATCATCAATATTAATCAGTAAAAGTCCTACCCGCCAGTAATTTCCCGTGAAAAGCATACGCGTATTTACATGGTCTTATTAACAATCGTTATCGAACTAAAGTTTCCATAAATGTATTTAATTAAGAAGAAAAGAAAACACTAATAATGGTTGCAATAAGAAAGTTTTCTCACGACACATATTCTATCGAGTATGCCGCTACATATATGCTTTAGTTAAATAATAGAGTTACTGACACTGAAATTATTTTCCTCGACTATTAAATCGTACTGTGTAAGCATCGACACGTATTTTTTATAACAGCTATTATCAATTAAATGCAAATCTCAAATTGCTTCTTTATTATGAAGTGGGTAAAAAATGTCTTCCTACTACTACATGATTTGTATGTACATATTCATTTATGTAAATGTGTTGTGCATTATGACGCTATGTATTATGCAATGCGTTGCTTACTGAAGCTGAAATAATAATTTTGTTGTCTGGTTGTAGATTTGTTTGCATCTAGTTTTGGAGCTTAGGAGATTTTGAGAGAGAAATGAATCAATACAAACTTCTACAGTCAAAAAGTAGTCTTCAATAAAACAGGTTTACGATATTCCATCAATGTGCAGAATTGGCAATAATTTAGGTAACGAAAAATAACCGTTTCCTGGAAGGATGTAAAAAAGACAAACCAGAAACCCCGAAGATACAAAATAATAATGAAAGATCACATAAATCTCACGTGACTAAACTATCAGGCATAAACAGCAGACAAAACACATGTTTTCTATCAAATCAAATAATAAAGGAAGTTCAAATTAATAGCGCTATAAAAATGCCAACAATATCAGTTGCCAAGTCATATTAGATATAAAAAGAAAATAAAATGCTTTCAAACAATCGGTCTATCTATGAATGCTTCGATAAATCATAGACACATGGATTACAGGCAAATTACGATAATGTTTCCTTTAATCATATCGCATTATATGCGTATGATACAACAGTGACGTAGACGAATGGGTTACGGTAATAGCTAATGGACACCTAAAATATTATTAACCAAAACAAAGAAGTGCATTTGTAACAAAGAAGAGCAAACTTAAATAAAAACTGGATCTTTAGAATTCAATATTTTAGGATATCTTAACAATTTGGTTTGTAAGCAACGTCTAATAACTTGTTAAAACATCCTACTTTATAAACAATTGTTTGCCAGGAAGGAAATTTTATGTCCGCAACTGACATCATTGTCATGTCTGTCATGTAAAAACATCTATTTATTTTACACAAGATGAGACCAACGACTGACCCTTGAGGACACCCGAGTTAAGTCAAGACGCTACCACTTAAAACTTGTTTTTTTATGTGGGATAATTATGCTGCTGCAATTCATCATACACAAACATTAAGTATAGAAAAAGAAGGAAGACTTTAATATCTTTGCTAGGCAAGGAGTGATCCTTTAATGTACTACCTAATCAGTTTTAAATACAAAACATTGTCGTTTGCTTCCAACAATTCGATAATAAACATCATATTGATATTATATATTATTTAGGTGCCGTTTATCGGCTGCCTCCGTCATCGTCTCGTCCGGAAATATTTGGCATACCATCACCGGGTTGTTTTTACCTATATGTATTTACATACACTTTTTTTGTTGTAAGATCCTTAAAGACATTTTGATGTCTTGTTCCGTTGTTGTTTGTAATGAAATGTGATTTAAGTATATACAGTGTATAAAATACTTAAACAACTAAAAAGTAAGTAACACAGTATAAGTTAAGTATATTTTTAGTTTTAGTTAGTGAGTAGTTTTAGTTGTTTAAGTATTTTATACACTGTATATACTTTTATCTATGTAAATAAACATACCTAATTAAATCTTAATGTGATTTTGATAATTATACTTAGACTAGCTGCTGCCAGCGCAGCGGCTTCGCCCGCGTGGCTGTCGAAAATTTGCCAGTGGGAACATATGCCCAGGATAAAAAGTATCTTAAGTGCTATTCCTATAATCTATATCTGTGCCAAATATAATTAAGATCCGTCCAGTCGTTTGAGCGTGAAGAAGTAACAAACATACAAACACTCACAAACTTTCACCTTTATAATATTAGTGTGATACCCACTTAGTAGTCTTACCACATTGAATGATTAATAAATCTTATGATAAGCTAAATAAAATCATGAAATTTTTAAAAACAGCAATTTAACACATAATTATGTAGGAAATTAACTTTATTGTTACTTAACAAAAACCTATAGGTATAAGAAATCGTAACACATCAAATCATCATTAGATGAATCACATGAGCCATTATCGCCCCGAGGAAAAACGCTTCAAAATGAATTTAGGATTTAATTAAAATCATATTAAATCTAAAAGAACAGACATTGTGGCTACAAACGTGCGAAATCTTTGAATGATGCTATTAATCTTATTCAAGCTGAGGCCTGAGCTGAACATAATTTTGGAGCCCTTAGTCATTTCATCCATCCAAAACTTAAGTGCGGAACACTTGTCGTTGTAGCAATACTCAAATCTCTATACTTGATTTTCCGTCACCGTCAGTAGGTTCATGCACTTCTGGATCTGACTACTTTTCTTCATGGCTCTCCTTATAAAATACAAATTCTACATATATCTACATTGCAAGTTAACCTTCATGTTATAACTCAATATTCAAAGGTTATTGAACATGACATTGATATTCAAGGAGCATATGCTAGCTAGTAAAACTCCAGTTTGGCGTAAGATAAATAAATCAAAATAACAGTATCCGGTCGTCAGCGCATATTTCGAGAGCTAACGGCAACATTTCGTGGCTGGCCTCATAACAACCAAAAAATTATATTAAACAGACAGGTTCGGTCCAGAAAAAGCTGGAAATTTTGATCATAATCATGCTGTTCCTGTACCAATAAAATTTTCTTTTTATTATCAAAAGCTGAAAGTAATACTTTGATATTCTAGACTTCAAGATTAAATTATTGTCTTGAACTGTTGCCTGCTGGGTATGTTACATTTATTTAAAAATTATATTATCTACAAACAATCCAATAATTCATTACGATGTGCTTGATCGCGTATAAGACATGATAATAATTATAATAAGAAATATATATAATTGTTATCGCCAAACGCATACTTGCGATCAGATAAGAATAAACACATTGCAAGCGTATATGCTATACATAATGAGACTGACCTGATTAGCAAGTAATATTGTTTTATTAAATTATTTCTTAATGTTCATGGACCAATTTATAACTCTAGGATCAGCAAATACCACTTAGCTATCGAGCGTCAAAATAATCTAGATTTAGAAATGTTCATCGTCTACGAATAAAGAACATGATACGATACCAATATAATTCTCAAATCATATCCTCAATTCTTACTTCAAGAGATGATTGAGTGAATATGGCATACGCTATGATGTTTTCCTTTCCTCGTAACATAACAAATCTTGTAAAAGGAAAGTGAAATCGAACGAATATTACAAACACTTAATATTAGAACATCTTCGGAAAGCCGTAAATAATTATAAGAATTCAAAGTATGTGACTTGCATTACCGTTAAAAGTGGACAATGAATACGGTAATTCGCACAACATGATTGTCATGCTAATGCTCTCTTCAGTCAAATAAATCTTGGAGGCTGTCATAATGAGACAGGTACCGTTTGATATAATATACGTTAATGTAAATCACATTGGCAATATTCTTGGAAGTTGTATTGTCTGGCCTGGAGTAGTAGTAGATGAAGACAATGGTTCTTATTTTATATACCACATTTAAATATTCGTGGATTTTGAAAAATTCGTGACCTCAAATCAATAGGTTTGAAAGAGGATCATACTATTTTTATATATGATCTGACATATCCGATTTATTTGAACATATATCCTATTACAGGTCTCTTTGTTATAAACACTTAAGTCTAGACAGGACTATGAATAATATTGGTATGTGAATGTGAACACAAAGAAAATAAACAAAAATTACGCATGTTGGAGGTCCTAGTACAGCGCCCTGCGGTAAACCACTAACAACGTACGCAGCAGTTCATTGACTCAAACACTCTCGCTCTTAGGAAATTAGCGAGGATTTACTATCATCAACGGAAATGAGCACCCATAAGGGAGAAAAAGATGATCGAACTCATATTTAGAATATTTCTAAATGTTTCATCCGTATCAAAAGCCTTAATTGTGTATCCACATTCTAAATACACAACAAAAGCGGTTGAAATCCCTGAATATAATGTTCTGTTCTGCATATTTATGAACACAGTAAGAAATAATCACTGCGTAAAGACTAATGCTAAAGCACGAAGTGTATCGAATAGCATTATCTTGAGTCATAGAGCATAATAAAACAGCAAAATGTTACTTAACAGACGTAATGTTTTATGTACATACGATTGTATGTAAGATTAAAAGTGAAATCGACAAAATATACGCAGCGATGTTAACAACTGCCAATAGAATTGATGAACCTATCTATAGAGAAAGTAGCAGTGCAATAAATTGCAATAGTATTGTGCAAACAAAAACCTGTCAGGGGCTTGAGAACTATTATAAGTAACACAAGTGGTACGGATAGTAGGTGTCGTGAACAAAAACAGAAAGTAACAATGTCGCATGCACGGAAGGAGACAAAGTAACGGTTTCTAAGAACGGTGTCTGACAACATAAAACCCTCATTTTATGTGAACGTTAGTTAGACAAGCAACCTATATTTTTAACCGACTTACCAAAAAAGGAGGAGGTTCTATGTTCGACATTATGTATGTTTTTTTTTTTTTTTTTTTTTTTTTTATGTATGTTCACCGATATCTCCGTCAATTGTGGACCGATTTTGAAAATTCTTTTTTTGTTTGAAAGAGTATATTCCGAAATTGGTCCCATTTTAATTTGGTGAAGATCTGATGAAGAACTTCGGAGATATACAGAACTCTTCAATAAATAAAGGCAAATCTCTCGGGATTGCTGCAATCGCATGTCTGTTTATTGTTTATACCATTTCGTAACATAACATCACGCCAGTACGCTCGAAAGGGGTATGCAGGTCTCTCATTTAACCGGTTATATTCAAGTTTCATGTTATTCGGGTAATCTATTCTGTCGTTATAGGTACTTACTTAACTACTTCCCTATTAGGTAGGTACAACTAAAAACCGGCCAAGTGCGAGTCGGACTCGCGCACGAAGGGTTCCGTACCATTACCGCAAGTAATCATGTGTGACGTACGTTTGTTGTATGGGAGCCCCACATAAAAAAATATTTTATTCTGTTTTTAGTATTTGTCATAGCGGCAATTGAAATATACCATCTGTGAAAATTTCAACTGTCTAACTATCACGGTTCATGAGATACAGCCTGGTGACAGACAGACAGACAGACAGACGGACCGCGGAGTTAAAGTAATAGGGTCCCGTTTTTACCCTTTGGGTACGGAACCCTAAAAAGTGAAAAATAAAAAACATTTTTGAAAAAAATACTACCGACTTCCAAGTAAGAAAACTAGAAAGTGAAAAATAACTTTATTTTTGGAAGTCGGTGTCCATAACTTAAAAATTTGGTACCTACCACAGACACCGACTTCCAAAAATAAAGTTATTTTTCACTTTCTAGTTTTCTTACTTGGAAGTCGGTAGTATTTTTTTCAAAAATGTTTTTTTTACTTTTACGATAGAAATAAATCTACAAGTGTACATTTGTAAATAGGCTATCTAACTGTTATTGTAAGGTTACACTCAATTGTTCTAAGTGTACAGTAAGTACCCTATAAACGTGTTTACTTGATAAGAAAGCTAATAGTTACCGCTTAAGGCAACAAGGTTCTTGCAGCTAGAGAGATCTGTCGCGTTCTAAGACTAGCTCGCATTTCCTATATTGCGACGATATTACAAATTTACAAATGAGGCGGAAGCATCAAGTAGAGCGGGATAGAATTAGCTTCTTGTGAATCGCTAATACCGTGTCTTACTCCTGTTACTAAGAGACATGTGACAAGAATGCGTGCTAGATATTTATAAACATAAACATGCAACTCTATTGTCTGTGACCTACATACATCAGATGCCGCAACTCACACGCATGCCATTGCCTTTGACTCCACTTGAGGATATCTTGATTTGTATTGTTGCCCATCGACAAACGTCATCGACAGTAATCGACAGAATGGCAAATTGACGTCATACATTAATGGAATTCGAGGCTAACAAAAAATCTTGTTATTTTATACAATATTATCCAAACATACCTGATTCTGTTATGTTAAGTAGGCAATCAAATTATCGGGATCATTATACATTTTTGTGCTCGGAGGCGGTTTTATGTCTTTTAAGACAGCTCTTTTTAGTCTATCACTAAAAAGATTGTGTTCCAACAAATGAAATGCTTTATGTCTACACGTGGTTCTGCTTATCGGTAAGAAAATGTAACATTAACCCCGACTAAAAATAAATATTGAAGAATTGTGGTATTAACGATGGAGGTAACGGCGGCGCATTAGACCAAAGAATGCCTTTATGTATTTGACTTCCGAGAAGCGTCAGCAAAGGCTGGAGAGCTGTCGCGTGAGAAAATATGTACATATAGTGAGGCGTGCCGAATAACTGCCAGTGTTAATGATTTTTTATTAACAAATAAGGTATCAGTTGCCATATATGACGCCATACTCACCTCGGCTAATGTCTCGGAAAAGCTTTTTCTTGTTAAATTGAAGAAAGACGTTGTCGATACTAAAATACTAGAAAGCAAACAGGTAAGTACGCGTTGCTATCAGTTTCTTAACATAACAATAATATTAGATACCTATTGGAATTGATTGCTTAGCATATCTTAAGCGTTCACCTATTAAAGAACATAAAGATTAAATGCATAAAGTAAAAGTAACTTAAACAAAAGAAATAACTTGACATTAACAAACGTATAACGTCATAAATGGTAAGAGCATAAACATCACCAAGAATATCTAAATAGGGCAAATGGTAATAAACGACTAACAACTCCTAGCTTATTGATAAGTAAACTTACTACGGAGTTAAAGCCAGGCTATTTCGTAAACCTCCGAAGATTGCTCAGAATCCGTGGAAGAGAAGAGTTAAAAATTAAACGGTGTGACAAAACCCACTGTACCAATACCAAGCTGTAATGACATTAACCAAGATTCTTTGAGCAATACCGCCTGACGGTAGAGAAAGCGTTTTTCGTAGAAACGATAAAACATGATGTACTTTTTACGTCGATTCTTTAGGAACCGCAGTTAAATACATCACAAACAACGATAAAGTTATTAAATAAAAGATTAAAATGTACAAACATTATATGCATAGAACAATCTTCTTCTTCAATCATTACCTTTGGTCATTTCTAATACAGTTTTGGTCCAAATCGAAATTATTTTCCTTGTATATTTTTTTTCAATATGTGCCAAGAACTCATTTTCCCTGTGCATGGCAAAGTTTAGTTAGAAATCTTATTCAGATCAACTCGAAATCTTATACGTCGACTAGATATCTTTAGTATAATGTAGCCCATCTACTTGATATAATCTTCAACGACACTCCTGGGAAAAAAGGTGTGGCTATTACCGGCGCCAGTTTCAAGATATATTTACATAATATATATTTTATAATATAATCATACTTTGTCTAAACAAATAAACTAAATAACACCATTTATATTCAAAAGCTTGGATTTTATAAACGTTTTGACCAATATCACTTCGTTTTTCAAACAAATGTGAGGTCGGTGGTAGGTCGCATAAAATTGTCATTAGTTATAAACAATACTGTGAAGTGTAAAAATATTGTTAGGAAGATATATTATGTTAATCCTACACATCCAGTTATACCGACATAGAAACTAATATGTATATAACTATAGATTTATACGCTACAGATTGTGAGACGCAACCTTTTACTGAAGAATTTTTTTTTTATATCGATAGCTTTTTTTTTTAAATTTTTAGGAATAAATAAATAAGTTATAAAAAGATCTAAAGCAGGTTTTGCATTATACAGTTCCGACACAAAAATTGCCTAGAGGTAGCAAGTTTACGCTAGCCAAATTCAGGTATGTAGAAGTCAAATTGTATGACTCAATATTAAAACACTACTTGATATTTACCGGATACCATTTTATTATCAACCTTGAAATAAAAGTGAAAAATGCCGATCACAGTAAACAAAAAACCGGCCAAGTGCGAGTCGGACTCACACACCGACGGTTCCGTGAGCCGTACCAACAGCTACATTCACCAACATAATTATGTAAAAATCAAAGTTCATAAACAATGAAAGCACCGAACATTGGTCTTAAGAAGAGAAAAAAAATACTTTTCCAAGTATACATTTTATAAGTTGGTCGATTACTTATTACTCGTAAACTTGTAAAGCCTTCTTAGCTTTGATCGTTTTCCTTGTAATTAAGTAAATATATAATAATGCCGTGAATTTTTTCGTATAACCAAAAGCTACCATTTAGCTGGTAGGAAGCGGTAACTTGACTCTTACAAAAATTAGCAATTTTAAGCTTAATTGTACGCAAATCAATCCCTGATCGAAAAATGGTTTCCCTTTCCAACGATACCCCATACCATGGGTAAGACGAGAAAAAAATACATCCCCACTTTACTTGTAAAGGATATGTTTTCTTTATTTTATTTTACCGCTTTGTCGGCGTGATTAATATGTATATCCATGACAAATTATAGCGTTTTACTACTAAGAGTCACTGAGCTAACCTGCGGACGGACAGACGGACATGGCGAAACGGGTTCCTTGTTGAATACTGAACCCTAAAAAAGGGGAAAAATCCAAAAGGACAACTTTGACAATAAAACTGGCATTGACCACTGAACGATAAATGTGGTCACCGTATGAGAGGAAAACAATTCATTTTACATTATATTGTCTACTGCACACCGTGTGATGGGTATTCTGTACATAGCTCCCTTCGACCATGTTATTCCATTGTTCACTTCAATCATATCCGACACAGCTTTTTATTTAATTGTGACACATGCAAAGGGCTTACTGCATTCTATTTTATTACCCATAAACTTTGATTTCGATATTTGATAACAAACTTGTTGAGTGCTGAGTCATTGTGCGATGATCCTATCTATTGACGACCGATTCCTTGAAGTTGGATTGAGTCAGCCGAAGTTAGCTAGCTTTTACTTGGACTTTGGCGCTTATAATATTTGTGTGCATCAAAAATTTACTTGTCGATGACGAGTGACGACCGACCTAGCAAGATGCAATTGATGAATTATCTTACAGATATATAATTATTACGTTCAATGTTTCCAGTTTTTACTTTAACCTCAATATCTACATATTTTACCTTGCACATTATACAACATTTCAATATTAAGATAGAGAAGGGAATGACACCGCAAACAAGAATGTCGATCATATGTTCTGAAACACGTCTTTCTACAATTTTTTTAATTGGTCATTCAATATGAGTCATCGCTGGTCTCCGGGTAATTTCGAATGCAATCATTGGACATGTTGCTCTTACACATAGTATGCGAAGGGATACGCCCGGGAATGACCTCAGGGCTGGTGACGACACCGCATTTAAAATTCCATGCTCGTTCTATATGCGAACAGGACTTGGGTGTTTACTAGTCTATAAAACAAATGAACAGGTATTATAATCTATTACATAAATACAAATGTACATAGTATTAAATAATTAATTAACAATAACTCTTTTCATACTACTATTAATACTTAAATCAAAAACAATGAACGCGTATAAAAAGAGCAGGGGGGGTCAAAAAAATATCCACATCGCTGTCAACGTGAAAAGTACCCTTGCCAAGAACTTATGGTCACCTTCACTAAATATAAATCAATGATTGATTCGTAGACATTTCTGTTATTGCAATTCGACTCTCAGGACCAAAGAACGCAAACGAATGGCCGTTTCACAATGCACAAAAACTTACTATCTATAAAACAGCCGGAAAACCTGCAGCAAGGTGTGGCAAGCGAAGCTGCTTTCTCTAGTCAGCTGGACGCGCGCGCCTTGCACGACGCACGTGCTGTGTTCACAAACATTGACGTTGACAAGTGGGTGATATGCTCTACATTAGCCCAAACCTTGTCGATACCAAGGTTACCCGCCAACCACATGTTGATTTATGATGACAGACTCTATTTCGTAATTCGGGGCGGTATATACGTTTTGAACAGCTGGGTTTGATTTGGCGATAAACGAGAATATCTTGTACATATTCTGTTTCTCTGAGCTATGGTAATCACTTTCATAATCTTTATCCTTTATAATCTTCATGTGGTCTCCGACTTATATAACAATACTGAAGTATCTTTGCTCTTTCACGCTACATGAATGCCAACTTGGGGATTATCTGATCCTGTGCAACAAGCAAAACACAATCCCAGTTTTCTGCGAAACCTTGGCATGGGAAATATAGATTGGAAACTCGGTAGTAACTTCTTCAAGTAAGATAGAAATCATGATATCATTGAATAACTATGTAGATCTATAGTAGTCTGATCTACAATCTACTTGATAAGATATATTCTATTTATTTGCCTTCCAATCATTAGATACGTGATATCGGTAAACTGATAGAAAAGCTACATTCAACCACTGATTGTATCATGATTACTTTCCTAGGAAAACCCGCTTTCATCTTATTTATATTTGAACAAGATATTTACCGTTACTACTACTTTAATCTAAGTCGTATCATCAGCTGGTAGAGAGATCTCAACTAGTGCTCAAGTAAAATGTAGAGTGCTCTAATGCTTTCCTATATTATTAGAAATTGCAGTTGTTACTTCAAATATTTCCCTGTAGTCATCAAAATTGTAGAAATAATCGTTTTCCGTCTTTACTTTGGTGTCATTTATTGCGATTTACTAATCTACTGTATTAGGACCAAAATCTACTACTAATTTGCTGTTTTTCTGTCATTCCTAGAATCTTATTATCAGTGGTGAAAACAACACGCTATTTTGAGGCAAATCGATTGCAACCTCTTGAAATGGGCACAATCGCAAGATTCTAACCCTAATCACGTTTCGAAGGTAGGTATATACAACGCTACGTGAGGTCTTTAGAAAAATAGAGGAAAACAAGCCGATTACAAATGGTTTAGTTTTCCTTAAACTATAATAGGTGCATTGACAACTGATTCTATATCAACTGATTCTATATTTATAGCCAAAACAGCATCATTTTCCTATCTCTCTTTTACCTCCATTTTATCATCATCAAAATATAGTAACAAAAATAAAATATTAGGTGCTACATTAGATAAAAATATATTTTAAGCAACCACGATTTCTGTTTCATAAACTCATTCAACGTCCAATGAGTTCAAACTTCAAACTCTTTCTTAATGAACATCGAGTTCTCAAATTGGCCGTTAATAAGGTAAATTGCATGGCAACAATAGCTTTATTCACGGCCATGCTCAGGTTCATTGAAGCACCCTGGTAGCCGCGGGCGGGTTCCCACGATTCCACTCCTTCGTACCAATTAGATACACCAGGCCTACGCTAAGCTATACTTAGGTGCCAATTTATTGATGCAAAAAAACATTTTATGCGTTTGTTTGCAAGAAATGTTTAGCTTTATTTAAAAAAAAGAAATGTTTTTAATTTGTGCTTTGGTTTTCCAGCCAGCATCGTGGTGATCAATGACTGCTTCTTCAATGTGCTTTATTAATATTAAGAGAATTAAATCGACAAACTTTGTATTAATATTAAGAGTCTCTTCTACAAGTGCAATAAAAACACTTGTAGTTTTTACTATATTTTTCATACTGTTACTGAAAAATAAATACTTAATTTATTTTTCAGTAACAGTATGAAAAATATTGTCAGAATACCCTGTAGTGGCAGTAGTGGTAGGGGAACCAAAGACCTTTGTCCATTATTTAATTCAATTCATCTGCCGATGATTTGAATAAATAATGCGGATTATATTGAAAACTCCTTGTTTGCTTTTCTTTATTAAGGTTACACTAGCCGATGTTTCGTTTCGTTCCGTCGACTAGGGGAACCTTAAACAATAATATTACGTCATTTCTGGTCTTTGTTAACAAATTTCCTATTGATTTTCATAAATGTTTTGTTTTTTATTTAAAACTTAAACTTTATTTCATGTAGGTAGGAATGTCTTTAGTACATTATGTATGTATTAAAATTCGTTGTATATCATCATCATAAAATATAACATAACACTTACAGGTATTTATTTACCAACATATGAATATTTTAAGTTCTATAATTAAAATGCTTGTTATTACTTAGTAGGTAAACATGTCATGGTGTTGTTGTATGATTTACGTCAATTGTCGTGGTATTAATAAAAGCAATTAAAAAATATTACGCAGATAAGATATTAGAAGAACGAAGAACGAATCACGCAGGAAATCGCACATAAAATATTTCAAAAAGTGTTTTCTAATCATATCATTGCATGTTAAATATATTGACCCTTTATAATAGTTGCAATATATTATGTTATGGATGGCAGAAATGAGTCCAACATTACAGCATACATTTTATTTGTAAAGCTTTAAAAACTGCTAATAGTTGTACGGATAAGAGGAAAAAGAGTTAAATACTACAAATATAACATAGTAAACATACCTATGTTCAAGTACACAAGCAACTATAGCATGTATGTTATGATGAGCTTTATCAGAGGAAATGAAGAAGTAGCGAAAAACACGTTCGACCACCATATCAAACTTCATAGTAAACACCCCAATAAAGATACCTGACTTGAATATTTCTCTCCGTAGTAGCGATTTATCTTTGTCATATACTGTAAACAATATAGTGAGGACGTTGACTGTATATATACTACGTGCCTGCACGTTCATGATAACTAATACTGCTATGCCACTGAACCCTTTGTTTTTGACATGGGTGGGCTGACATTACTACGCAGCATTTTAGCATGTTTTACCCAAATATATATCGCCCACTTGACCCTCACTTTTTGGTATGCAAGACATTTCACGAATCGCGAAGGTTTTGGATCTAGCACAAATTCAAATGGTAATTTCTGAAAATTAATCACCTCAGTAACATTATCGTGTTTGACAATCAATATACAAACGGAAAATATTACTTCAACGAAAAGTTGTAAGCAAACAACATTATCAGAGTTCACATCCGTAGGTGACTTAATAGAAATAACAAAGATAAATATAATTTAAGTACAACGGTAAGTAAACGAGAAAGTTCTCGGTATCGCGCGTGTTGCTACCAAACCGACTCTATTTGCACAGCTATACAAACTGCGTGTTGTTATCGGTATCCAAAGCAAGCAGACCCTCCCCACTTCCCTCTCGAGGGCAATAATGAAGCAATAAATGGTAATTTAGAATTTTACAACAGCTCTCTGTAAGATGGTGGAACTGTATTAAAGTATGATGACGATATTGCGCCAGCTACACTACCTAGTTCTTGTAGAAAACGTCGCGTCGAACAGGAACATTGTTTGTTGTGTTTTGGTACACTTGTGCTAACATCATTGCATCTGTTTGATCAAACTAAGGAACAACATGTTCCGAAACTATTGTATCTATATATCTATCTTTGTCTTCGCCATCATGCAATTTCATTTTCATTTTCTGAATTCTTTGTTCTTCAGTCATTTCAAATTCGGAACTAGGAAATATCGCTACCAACAAAATATTTTCTAGTTTTCAACATCATTTTCCTCCTCAAATAAAAAAACTTCACCGACACTTGTTATATCGACGGTGGGCCAACAACTTTCCACTATTTATACATTAGTGCAATACATGGCTAATGTCGCAGAGAAAGAAGGTGCGTACTTAAAAGTGCCCAAGGTGTCGACAATTCCATAGACTATAGTGATTTCTGACATTTGCGAACATTGTACGTTCAAATAAAACTTCTTGTATGAAATAATTCGTACATTTAATTATGTAGGAAAGACTGAGTTTTTAGCATTATAACTGTGTTTGATAAAACTATAGATACAAGTACAAGATTTACATATTTTTCATGGTCATACAAAAAATTCTGTTTCTACCTAATTTGCTCACTAAAAATAAAACTTGAGATCGGATCAGCAATCCAATTTTGAGCGATGGATGCACAAAAAGGCCAGGCTCTTACTGTCTCAAAATTTATGCGGACGCAATATATTCCGTTCTACATCAAAAGTGTTACAATTGCCGAATTCTTGATAGATTATCATAATTTCAATTCCGGAAGTGTAGTTTACGCATAAAATTAACGCTTTTTCCGGAAATGAAACCAGTTCATTACACAATCATTCTTCGATCCTTAATCAGGGCATCTCTATGTTTATAATCTTCGTCTTATAACTCTCATCAAACTTGTCTGCGTTTTCTAAAACTTTTTGTTGGTCTGAGGCATTACCATTTAGTGTAAATTAAAAGCAGCATAGCATGTTGCAAAATAATTTTATGTCAAGTCTCGTTTTTGGCCTGTAAGGAATTCTCGCAATTTTTCGCCAGTTTTTCCTCCTAACGCAACTTTCAATTCCGCAGCGCTGCATTCACGCATGTCCCTATACACATTGCTGGTCTTTGTGCATTATATATTGACCAATAGGACATGGTTTAATAGATCTATTTTATATTCTTTTCACCATCAGAAATGGTGTAATTATACTTTGGATTCAGTTCACACCTTGTAACGTTCATACGTAATTCACATAATATATTATTACGCAAATTAAACTCCTTAAATACAACATAGAAGGCACTTTTACTTTTAATCGATCAGTATTCAGAAAGTTTAACTTTCCCTCGCTCGTGCTGCCGATGGCGGACTCAACACGGAAATCTATGTTTATTAAACAAGCTTTCATTTAGATTTATTCAATCATTGATAATGAGGTAGTAAACTTCGCTTGATTGATAACAGAAGAATTTTTTGAAAATGCCCAAACACTCGAACATGTAAATATAGAGATGGTTATAAACAAGTCATCTAAAAATTCATTTTAAAGCCAGTAATATTATAAAAGACCGACCCATAATTCCCAGAGAAACGAACAACAACAATAAATATACAATAACAACTGTTAAAGCTAACGAAACACGTTAGAGAGCGGCGCGGGCGCCGCCGGCGAGCTTCTAAACTTACGAGTGCTCACAACAAATAAGTGGCTGACACAGACGCACACACGAGCACGGGCAGGTCGTGCACGCCCGCGGCCAGCGCCTGCGCAGCCTGGGACACAGGTTTACTCAATGAACTGTACGCCTCAGGGATGGGAGAACACGATCCACGATTATCGATTGCGATATTATTAACTTGCATCATTTCGGCAACTTCATCTAAGGGATCTCAAATCTATTCCAGTTGACCCTGACTACCTTTAAACAAGGCTACTTCATTAGTAACAATATTATTATCATTATCTTATTCTATCTATATATACGAGTAGTAGACGTCAATGTTATTTATTGTAACGTTGTCTGCCAATATAAGTATTTCGGTAGATGCGTCATCTATTTATAATGTGGCCACGACAAGGCAACAGACAACTTATTCGTTTACGATCGCTCTAATGTCACTCACTTTTTTAATTTATCGGTCCAATGCGTCACTGCCTGAAATGTGCTAAAAGAATCATTTGAGATGTTTGTCAGCGACGACTTTACTAACGAGAAAATGATTCGTATAAGAAGAAGACAATAAATCAATCTTATTTTCATTTTAATGTAAACCACATGGCAAATAAGGGTCACCTGGTCCAAAATTGGCCATCTTATCTATATAGTGTTGAAACTTTCGTCCACTCTGATTGGTATTCTTCAGAGTCGTTGAGATTATAATAGTCAATTACAATTATATTACGCATTATCTCATCCGTCGATGCATCGATGATTTTGAGAATGACAGTAACGACATCACTATCGTTGAGTAGAGTAGACGTTAAGTAGGCGAGATCGTTGCACTGACTAGCGGTGCAGTCTTCTGTCTCAGTCGCACCCAGCATCAAAATCTAGCGGTGCAGTTTTACCTCTCCTTCGCACACTAAAGCAAGGCTTTAGGGTTGCTTATTGAAAGTGATTCAAAAAAATTGTAAATCGAAGTGTTAACAGGCTGCTAAAGAATGAGACGGGTGTCCTTCAATCACGGAATTTATGACTACAGTGCGGCTGTTACCAAGCATAAGTCAAATGGCAAGAGCGGGCAGAAACCACAGAGCGATTTATTTCACTCGCTACAGAAACTACAACGGGTGGTCTCGAGTTGCGATTTCTTCGCCTGGGGACTGTATCTGTAATGGTGTTTCTAGTCATAAATACAGGCGCGATAAGTATCACCCAGGACGGAGCGGGGCGATGGGTGGTCGACGCGAAATTCGGCAGAGCGCTGCCCTCGGGACCGGTTCCGAGAAGGCTCGGCGCACCGGCGGCGGCGGCGGCGGCTATTGTGTCTGCCCTCTGCCACACGCGCCGCTTCATTACCGGCCCTCCAGACCTCCCCTCCCGCCCTCCGCACATGTGTTAGTGGTCAACTAACCCAGGCGCCAACGCTTCGTGATATATATGCGCTGATTTGGATCACTTGCTACTATGTATTCAATTAATGATAAGCGTGATTTCATGTTGTGTTGTCATAGGTCCATGAAAAGAATTACGTCTATTAACAATTTTATTATTAGCATTATCAGCGAGTCCCAATTGTCTAGAGCTCTTTAGAAGACTTCAATTAGGATGAAAAGCTTCCATTTGTAGATAATGAAATGATACAGACACGCATGATATTTAATATATGAAAATAATAAGTTACAAAACACCTAATTTAGGCTTATAAATCAAATCATTATTTGTTATGTTAATGATAAATGATGGATATCATGATATCCTAAGAAAACATCTAACCTTCGTCACAACTTAACAGATGATTAAAAAAAATACCACGGTAAAATGCATTTGAAACGGCAAACAGTGCCGCTCCGCACCGATAGACCACAATGGACGAGAAATAATATCGTCCACCTAATCTCTTTTTCGTTAGAGGCGCGCCATATTTCATTCTGGCAGCCATTGTCAATAAGAGCCGAGGTCAGAGGCAAATAGGAGAAAAGAACGTCCACACTTTTGTTTTCTTTTTCGAACACTCAAACAAAATAAACTCTAGCACAGTTGCTTGAACGCGCCGCCTTTTAAAATTCGAATTCTAATATCTTTTTTCTATCCCATCTTTTCATTAATATATTACGTTGGACGCTGGCTGTCAATTTTGTTTTTTAGTTAAATTCGAGTTAGGTACCTGAACGGAGTGATGTCTACCATTTTACGGTGGGAGTTTATTGTGGTGTCGCTGGTCGGTGCCGTCGTGTGAAATCCCATAAAAATAAATAAATTGTTAAACGCCCAGGACTAATACTTAACTAATTTTAGGTTAACAACAGAAAATGGTTCAATGTCAAACCTTTCACTCCAGGAAGGTTATTCAATTTGTAAATAATGATTTAGAATATAAAGACAATTCAAATGTTAGTACTGAAATGGATTACAATCAAAGCTGACTTAATTAAAAAACAAATTCGTTATGCCATGATTTATTATGCGAAAGGTTGGCAAAACTCGAAACATTCAAAACCCATAGCAGAACTTAAAATGCTACAGACAACACAACTATAATTTAATAATAAGTGTTTGATCTAAGAAGAAACGCTACACGTGCACAAAGATTTATAAAAACCGCCGGTTCTACGAAGCAAATTAACTTTTGCTGAATCTAAAAATAAACCACGAAGCACAACGGACGGTTTTAGGGTAATATATTTACACGATTCAGAACGTACTGGAGATCCAGATACAAAACTAGATACGAATATATCTTCTATGCCAATTCTGGAGCAGAGCATAGATCTCCTCAATAAGCAATTAGCCACTGACAATCTCAAAGGAAATTGGCAATTGACCTTTTACTTGAACTTTAAAGTGACGCCAGACTGGTATTTATTAAAAGCAGTAATCACTGGAATATAGCACATTTTCATAGAGGATTTGTTAGAGTTGTTACTATCTAAGATCGTAAAATGTTACATTTATATTAAGAATAAACCTATCTCCTTTAGACAAATTACAGAAATCAAAAGATTATGAAAAAGGAAATATACCATATTGAAAACTGAAAACCTAGATAAAGTAACTATTTCCTCCATCAACAGAAACGAGGTGGTGTTCATTATAAAATTGTATAATAATACGTTGCTAACTAAAATACTTCTGAAAATGCGTAAACTAATTGAAATTCGTATTCACACGGCACTTTAGCGCAACCTACTTATAATAACTTTTATTATATCACACAAGCCTTAACGAAAGCAAAAATTCACAACAGCTTTGTTATGTTACGTCAACCTCAACGGTTACAGTTGTACCCACTTACCTAATTATGCGTTATCAAACTAGGTAATGTTGGTTCTAATTGTTTTAGTTGAGTTGATTTTTTTGTGAGATGTAAAAGGTGTTTTTTATTTACTTGGAAAATGAGAAGGAAATGAAATAGAACATAATCCATGAGGCGGAAAGAATCTAGATAAAGGCTAGCAAACAGACAATAACGATAGTAACCGATTTGTAATAGATGATATTGAAACAGATATAAAAACATAAGATATAAAAAACCAATTAAATCCATACATTTATAAATGGGTTCATATCAGTCCTACAACGGATACCGAAACAACATTTCCCCACGTGCGGCAGTCAATTCTGAGTTGCAACACAGGATAGTTAATCACAATGACATACATTCCTCGATCCTTACTCTTTGGGCTACTTTTACTACTTGTCACAAGTGACACTAATCATTAGATATTGAATTCAAACGAGTCATCAGTTGTCACTGACATGATCACGACTTCTCTGTGTCTGTGTCAGCATCGCCACTGACACGCACCCAGGTCAGGTTGCACAATGTCTATTAAGTAATTACCAAGTAACAAAGGTGAACGTGGTATTTATCTTTATAATTACAATTTACAGTAAAGCTCAACTGTGTATCATACTTGAGAATGCACATTGCTGCAACGTTGGAAAAGATTTTTCTTGTATTGCAGATTCTACTGTAATTCCAACGATTTGCACAAAGAATAATGATATAATATACGATATTTGCTTATCGTTCTAAAGAAATACACTTACGATAGTTTTTAATTTCATCGCTCACGTGAGTTTTTCTCGGTAAATCAATCAACCGAGCTACTTTTTAGCTCTTCGATTGCAATTAAGATGCTATCAAGACACGCTATTTAAAGCAATCTCAACGTCATATTGTGTTACAGAAAGCATTATTTCAACTTTAAGAAATAAACTTACAAAGAATAAGTTTAGACCACAACGCCTAGTTTCATTCGAGCGAGAAAAATTTAATTACTTGCATCAATAACTGCACGCTATAAATATAGACTTCCAACAAGTTGCACTGACAGCAAATTTTAATTGATATAATTATAAATAAAGCAATCAACTATTACAATTTGCAGCGAATATATATGAAATGAATATCTGAAATAGCTTACTTGAGTACTGACTCAAGTACTCATAAAATAGACACGGAAATGAGGGTGAAGTAGAACGGGGATATAACAGATAAGTGTACTATGTATTACAATTACGATGATATAAACGAGCCACGTGGTCATATCTCGACTTCTCGAGTGAGGTCAGTATGGCTGGGAGCGAGGACAGTGCAACGAACTATTTGGAGCGGTGCGACATTTAATTCCAAGAAGTGCGAGTCGGCGCGGCGACTCGGCCGAGAGCCAGCCGAATGTCGATTGAAAGCACGGACTTTGTTACCCACATGCTAAAGCGCCATTTTATTGCATTCGCAGTTATTTGCAGAACTGTTGTTTTGAACACCTCATTTGATGTGCGTTGCACGAATAGTAGTGACAACAGCCAACAATTTGTTAGGCAAATGTTTATTGCATTCGTAGTTCTCTCTACAAACATGTTGGCTTGGCTTCGAACACTAACTCCATGCAAAAGAATCAAGGTTTTACAATATTTCGACTATTGATTTCGCTACGCATGATCAAAGCGACCGGTCATGTTTTAGCACAGGTGACGCAATACCTACGTAACGACTTTATATGGAATAACGTAACGTATTATAGCCTTTATTATTCTGTAAGTAGATTTATGTGCAACGTATGTAGATCGAGCCAAAATATTCCCAGTATCATAATTCTAATGATCTATTGTCATTTGTACCCGTCGCCGTCAGCATTCTTATGTCACAAAATTTTGTCCGAAACAAGAGCCTCTTGGGTCACTGTCTATAAAAATATAACATATTAGCTTCTGCCAGCGCAGCGGCTTCGCCCGCATTCAATACGAAAATTATCCCTAGGAAACGTTACACCGGGATAAAGATTAGCTTAAGTGCTATTCCAGACTGTAATCTATCTCTGTGCCTAATTTCATCCAGATCTGTTCAGCGGTGCTGTCGTGATTGAGTAACAAACATACAATTATCCATCCAAACTTTCGCATTTATAATATTAGTAATATTTCAGATATAATATTTAGAAGGTTTTTGCCTTTTTGTTATCATTAGCACCTACCTATATATTCTGAACTAAACATATTAAAACATTAGTAAACGAATTTCTACCACAATATTAGGAGGAGTTCTGTTTAAAATCGCATGGCCAGCAAACGCATTGATAAAGTTATAGGTACGAGACTCACATTTTCACCTTGCTTTGGCAAGATGTCTGTCCTAAACAAAACATGGATTAAAACTGCCAAAACAAAATCAAAATGCAATTAAAGGGCTTCAACAGATGCGGCCATGATAGCACGCATCAGATGCGCATGAGTTTGATCTATTTCTGCTCTGCGTCTCGAATTAATATCCGTAATTGATGTGTTCTGCAGCCAGATAATAAATGGTGGGGCAGACGTGCAGCCAACAACAGAGCGCTATTAACTTGAGTCTAATAAGCTCGAATATAATCAATAACAGCCCAAGGACTGCCTACTATATACAATTAGCATAAGTCATGCCCTCAAGGCATATCTCAGAATCTAGACCTTATTGACTTCTCTGGGAGTATCGACTTCTTCAGAATGATAGGTATTGTTATTTCAAATGATTAAATAAATTCTTATCCTGATCAAATCTACATCGATCTTTCGTCTAAACCTATCAACTTTTTGTCCAAATAATATATTCATCCGGACACAAAACAAGTTAAAAGCAACGATCAAAAGGTAATTTCACGCAAGATGAAAGAGGCGTTCTAGAGTTACCAATAGTCGGATGCGATTGTCGGCGAGGCAAATAACAGGTCCCGGTGATCGTCTAACGAGCAGCCGCCTCCTCGCGAAACTAAAACCGAACCGAGACGGTTATTCTCGACCAAATTAAAATGGCGGCGTCGTCAACAAAGGCGAGTATACTGAGTAATTTGCGCATATCGCTGCACCAGACGATACAGAATACATTAACTCGATAACGATTGCAAATTGCTACCACGCTGCTGTTATGATTTCACACAAAACTCCTCTTTTTTAATCATACGTAATTATAAACAACACGTTGACAGCGTACAATGCGTTACATGCGGACGCTGATCTTATCTTTTGTAATCGAAAACATTACATTATGTTTGGGTGTGGAACTGTCGACGTCAAACCAGGTTAATGGCTGTTTTATTGGTCTGCTAAATCTGTGCCGATGCAATCAATACGTCTCGTAGGCCACAATAGACCAAAATGATCTCAAGATGGGTATTATAGCGCGGCACCTGAGGTCATCCGGCCTCCGTCGCTCACGCATGTTGACAATCCATTGAAACGATTAACGACACGTAGAACCCAAGTTATATAGCATTGACAAGATTTAAACGCTTATATTATAATGGTTTAATATAAACACCATGCAAATTTTTTCAAAAATATTGCCTATGTGTAATATGAACTGCAGGGGTGCCATGCACCAGCAACAATAGGATCGTGGGATACAATAGGTACAAATTGGCAGTAGTAAAAGCCGCATATTCTACGAATATGATTGAGTAATATAGAGATTTACCTAAGAGCGTAAATTAATGATATTATTAAAACACACCGCGATGATTTCATACTGGCCAACCGCGGCGCCTCATCGGGGATTCACCACCGTTATGCCCCGAACGCCCGACCTGATCGACCGCTCAAACGCCGATATAAAAGGAACACAACTCAATTGTTAGTTAATTTGTTAGTTTCTGTGGTCACGGACACATGTAACAATTAGAAATATGAAGAAATATTTACTCATCGGAAACAATTTGAAGATGGAAATAGAGGAGAACAATAATCGATTGAAGATCGTCGGCAACCACAACTACATTAAGATATGCAGGAACGTGGGAAGTGTTACGATAGTTGGTGTCGAGTGCAGTATAGACGTTTTTGACAACTATGGAAGTGTGGAGATGATCAGTCCCAGCAGTACAGTGAAAATAAATGTGTGCAAAAGTGACAGTGATACAAAAATCGAAGAGCGTAGAGACGTGCCCGAAAGAACTATTGATTCAAAGAAAAAATCTAAGCAGAAGAAGTCTATCAAAGTTATTTTCGAAAAGTTAAGTTTCTCCATAAAAAAAATATTCGGCCCAAAGAATTAGAAATAATTCCGATAGCTGAATAAGCTATTTGTTTAATTGGATACTGAAAGCTGTGTCTAAGGATAAAAAACATTTTGAAAAATGGTTTTGGATCTGACTTAACTCAAGTCGCACGTATAAACAAAAAACTTAGTGAAAACCGATCACGCTGGTACGGGCGTGTGATGTGGCGAGAAGATGACCATATGACTAAAGGAGGCATGAACATTGAAGACGGAGAAATACGGCCTTAGACGACCACCAATGAGCTGGTTACGAACAATAAAAATATACTTAATAGCGAGCAACATAACAGAAGAGACAACCCACTACCATACAGCGTGGCGCAGAAGTGCTAGGTGACCTGACCCAAATAAATTGGGATAACTGTCAGAAGAAGAAAGAGGTTTTGGATCTGCATTTCAAGTTAATTTGGACAAGGAAAACAAAACGGAAACTCGTTATAATATATATAATGTTGTATGTTGCATACGTGTGCGGGGAACCACTTGCTTCAAATAAAACCGTGACGTGTAAACGTGTGTCCTTCTCCAGTAGGCCAGTTTCCTATGAACTTTATCATTAGTTATTTATATTAGTTAGTCATTCACGGGTACTTTATTCACTACTGCATTTACTGTATCGTTTAGTGTTACATTTTATTAATATTTTGTTTAGGGACTTCTCACTATCTACAGGATCTTCAACAAGTTTGTAAACTGTGTCTGTGATATTAAAATAATTTATTCATCAAAAAATGTTTTTTTTTTTAAAACAAGCTTTTTTCGTATTCTTCTCAGCAAACCCTTTCATTTGATACCCATATCATGGCAGTGCACAAAAATAACTAGTCCACCATCTTGGGCCGTCCGCCATATTGGATTTAGAATGACATCACTTATATAACCATGCATTGTCATCCAAACTAAACGTGTATGCAATATTTCATCTTAATCGGTGGAGGATAACTGCTTTAAAATTCAGTTGCAAGATTTAACCCGAACACACTTAAATACATACATACATACATACATTGCAATTTAATTAAAAGCTTGTAAAAAACACAATTGGATAAATGGCGTCGTTATTAAACACTTTATATACTTACACTTTTTATCTTGCTGTAACACGTGGTTTTAAATTTCTACTTTATAGTCTGGAACATCAGATCTATATGTTTTTAATACGTTTTACAAGTGAGATCTAATTGTTATCAGTCAAATATGCTGCTATTAAGAAAATCTGTTCACCTATTCTTTGTGCCTAATGTACGAAATCTGGAAACGAACTTCGTCCGAATCTGAAGCTTAAAATAACACCTACTTAAATGGCATAATTTGACTTTGACCATGGTCGAAGAATTGACCTTTGGCCGCATAAAATGTTTTAAATCAGGTTTATTGGGATTTGACTTCCTACCAAATCGTTGAATCAAGCTGACCAAATCGCTGTCACTTAAAATATATACAGTCTACTAAGTCTGAACATTGACAAACATCTTGATGTTAAAGCCAGATGGACCGAAACCGAATGTAAGAACATTTGGGTAGAAGATGCTTACATCCAATTTACGCTAGCGAAACTTAGATTTCATTCTTGTTAGTCTAAATAATTATTAAGACAAACACATTATCCGTAACACATTAAGAGTTCGGTATGAACAAGAACAAACGATTTCAGAGAAAACTTCTAAGCGATCTAATGCGGTGTTGTTAGTACGAAATTTCTGGCAGTCGGCCATGCTGCTTTAATTTATTGCCTGCGACTTCATTACAATGACTAAATACTTTCAGGTATGCGGTTAAAATTAGTGCTTATGTAAATGTGTTTAGGAATGGACATACGTCAGATATTCTACTCGTATAATGTAAAGAGCATAGTGGAATTCATCTGGCTTTAAAAAAGTATAAAAATTTGAAGTTGACCCATTTCACAAAGAACGTAAGCGGTGGCGATGGCGCGCCGCAGACAGAGAAGCCACTACGAACAAAGCGCCATTTTCGCACACATTGACATTAAGATTTTACAGGGATTCTTGGGCAATATTGGGCAGAGCTCAGTCGCGGCTGTCACAAGTGTTCTATGCGGGCGTTTGTCACGTCATTCATAAAGTACTATAATGAGGTTGCATTGGCTGCGTTACCCTCAGATAAAGAATACTTCTTTATCTGAGTCGTTACCTTTATTAATTGTAACAGACCGAATATTTAAATTCATTCTTTAAATTCGTTCTTGGATTATTTTTAAAGTTATGAAGGTCATTAAATTTTTCAAGATGACTATGAACTTAAGTTACACGAAAATACCTTAGTTCAAAATTATGTACATGAATCAATAATAAATATATATTTTTTTCAAACTTTTAAACCTAGCCGTTACTAAAGAGTATGCTTTAGAAAGTAACCTTTTTACGGCACTAAATCGTATGTAGGCCCTTAAGAAAAGGCTATAAAACTTGTCACCCTTCTAGATCTCAACTCTTCTTCATCGAACTTGACGCCTTTTTACCCGACTGCAAGGAAAGGGTTATGTTTTTCGCGCGTAGGTATCTTGTATGTATGTAATATTCTTTATTACCTCATACCTTTCAAACCCCTAGACGGATTTATATAATTAAGACATCGTTAGATAATTCTTGACTGCCCAAGTGTTCTTATAAGTGACGTTAAAAAACAAACATGGCGGATTTTGGGTGCCTTATTGTGGAGGCCCCATAAGTTCGCTTCATAAACAGTCGGGCTTTTTCATTATTTTAACTTTTTTTTCACATTTATATTTTTGTCGAGCTTGAGTGAGAGTGCTTTTCACATTTTAATTTTTATAGTGGGATCATTATTACACTATTGTTACGTCTTATTACCCTCCAATCTTCGTCGTATGCGGCGTCGTGACCTGTCTACCCTCTAAGGCTTTGATAATTATGATGTATGTTTAGACGAATCGATGTATTTAAGTACCTATTTATTTTTGTAAATTTATACTACCTATTCCTTTTTTTAGTTCAGAATATAATAGTAGCAACCCGAGTCCGGCAAGTTTACCTGTCCATTTTCGAGGATGGCGGGATTGGAAATTTTATATAATTTCTATTTATGCCCATTTCAAAGTTCAGGGTACTTGCCAAATTTTATGCCCAATAAATAATGGGAAATAATAAGTCTAGCCACAAAATTATTTATTGGACACGTGATTAAACTTCTAATTTTATAACTAAGCAACGGGAAAATGACATAGCCTCTAATAAACTAATTCGTCTTTTTTGCAACGCCAACTAAATATTCTACAGAAAGCGTCAAGTAAAGATCATCAATTATTGTGACTTGTCCTTCTTATTTATACATTGCCACGTAATTTACTAACTCGGCCACGGATTTTATATCTTGTCACCATTTTACGTTTTACAGCTTCAACGCAATATCCTCAAAAAAATATAATTCAAGCTTCTATCGAAGAAAGAAAGAAAGCATAATTTATTATAACTTAGCATGTAAAACAATACATCATATTCTTTTATCGTGAAAATAGCCACTGCATGATTTGGCGCGAGTACGCGAGACGACAGCGACCGGCCATTTGCACCAATCAGAGAGCGCCATTCGATTCATGTGACGACGAGTTGAGTTGATCACATCTCGATTCGACGAGTTGATTATATTTAAAATAATAAATGACGGTCAATGAATAAGTCCAAGAGCGAGCGTAGCGAGCTCGGGAGCTTAGGGCACCCCGACACGGACAGGTTAGGTTCGAAGGAGATGACGGGAGCTGAAGTGAGCGAGCAAAGCGAGCGAACTCAGCTCCCGTCATCTCCTTCGTGTTAGGTTACTTTAAACCCTGCATACAGAAATAGGAGCCCCGCGCAGCGGGGCTCCGTCGACTCTGTCGCATAAATACTAATCCAACTTGCACCTATTCTATATTAAAACCAAAAAATATAGTCTTTTATTTTGTCTCTCCTCAATAGCTTCTGGTAATATTAGTGGCCAATATACTATTTGATGAAATGTTTTTGCAATTTTTTTACGATCAATTAATATGGGATGAGTTACATTTTAAACGTACTGAGTTAAAAAATTAGAAGCTAAATAAATATATTTTTTGATGTCATTTAATAGTATTTTAGAAATTTACTGTTAGAATGCATGTTAAAAATTTTACACGTAAGTTACATTTTAAACGTACTGAGTTAAAAAATTAGAAGCTAAATAAATATATTTTTTGATGTCATTTAATAGTATTTTAGAAATTTACTGTTAGAATGCATGTTAAAAATTTTGATGCTAAAAAATAACCATCATGCTGAGTTGTATTTAGAGTGGTTTACATAGAAGATAACTAGTGGCTAACATAGTATTATTTAGATGCTCGTTAATTGTGGCTGACTTAGTAATTTAGAAGGCAACATACATTTTTGGGGGCGAATAATGATATTAAAAAGAAGCCTGTTTAATTAGCACCCATAAATAATGATATTGCAAAGTCAACAAAAAGTGTCTTAAAATAGAGCTAACGATGATGCTTCAAGGATGTTAAGTTTCCCAAATCCCACACCTGGTTTTACTTGCAGGCCAATATCGAAGAACTTGAACTTGATTTATCGTACATGAACGTTTCCAATTCATCAGATAAGTGATGACAATCAATCATCATAGCTATAGCTTTTTCAGTAGCAAAAATAAATTGTATGAAAGCTATTAACACGAAGTCCCAGTTTGTTGACACACAAACAAGTAGGTTATTGTTTATAGGTTAACTAGTAGTCTCTTTAAACGTTTCTGCCCTCGCCCTGACTTCATGCAATGGATATTGGACATATGCCACGTTTTGTCTCGACATATTACATTTCGCGTTAACTGCTAATTTTGACACTACATGAGCTCATACATATACCACCTAGACTAGAGGCATGAGCTCATACACTTCAACCCTGACTTTAAACCTTTGCCACGTTGAGTAACATCTTTGAAGTTTTCACCTTCTATGCTGAGTCATATTCTTTAGAAGATTGCTTAACCGCCTTGGAAATGGTTAAGTTAGGGTAATCCCATACAGTTTTTGTCAAATCCGTATAGTTGAAACTCAAAATGAAGTTGTGGCCTTGTAGCCTTAAGGTTACACTAGTCGATCATTCTTCCATACAATCGTAGTCTGGCAATTACTCCACTTTTTGACGATGTACGTTCAAAATAAAAAATGATATCAATTTGTCTCATCATTATCTAGCCCTTTAAGGAAACAAAAAAGTAAAAAACATATATATTTGAAAGTTATCAGCGTCGAAAGTTCCACATTTCGACACAAATTTTAACGCATTTTTGGGCGCAAATAAATACCATAAGAAGACGGAACATTTCAAAACAGTCACCATACAGGGATAGATTAGTAGTTCAACAATGCAAAAATTTATTTTGTACAGTTACGTTTAGTCGTTTTTTCTTGATATCCAGACTCCCAAAGATCTGTTTATAAAATTTCGCGCGCTCGGTTTCGTCCTAAATCATCATCATTATATGGTGTACATAATAAAGAGTATTCTATTCTATTCTATTCATCCATTTCGCTACAAATTTGCAATAGTGTGTATTCGTACACGAACTAGCTTCTTACTGCTCATCACAGCATCTATCTCTTCCGCACGTGTTGTCGGTTGATATAGCATGCATTTTAACCTCGCGCACAAAATAGTTCGTGCCGTCGACTAGTGTAACCTTAAGAACTATCATAACAGAAAGATGTGTTGCTGGGGCGATTGTTGTGCCACTTCTTCCCTGTTCAAACATTATGTAAACGATAAAGAGCGTTTTTGAAGACGGTCTAACGCAATTTTTGACGTTCAAAAATTCATGAAACCCAACCTTGTTTGAGATGACTTTTCATTTTATTGTCATTGTCTTACTACTCATAGTTGAAATTTGTCTTGTCTTTGTCGTCATTTGAATTAAAATTTTATTCTTGTCTAGACCATATATCAATTGGCAACAAGACAAGTTTATTTTTAATACTTAATAATAATGTAAAAAAATATAATAATATCAAATATAATCATCACGAATACTCGGAGGTAGTAACCTTGATATTTGCACAGCAATGTCAGAAGATAATGTTATCTGTGGTAAAAGGAAATTCTACTCAATAACGATACAGTTGTTCGGTATCTGTAGGAACTTGTTAAGGATAACAAAGACTGCCCATTGACTCAGCGTTGGAATGCAATTTCTTAGATAAAACCTCATTGTCGAGTGTTAATGCTGTACCGTCCATCACTCTATTCATGTCTTTTTGAGGTTGAATGTTGAAAGAAGAAGTTACTGTTTCGTCTTGTTTTGTCATCAACTAGAAATTCGCCGGTTTCTAATGCCATACCTTCTAAGTTTAATTCCTTCCTTGGACTGTAACTCGAGTAATTCATCAACTCGTCCTACATGCCTACGGCCCATTTAGGAGGACATGCAGAAAATCAAAATAAATAATATAAAAAAAATGTTATAAAATTATTAACCATCACTACTTCGTCACATATAAACAGAAAATATTAAATCATCACAAATTTGACCCCGATTAAACACACGAGGTAATAGTGAAAATTCATACATCTAATACCTTTAATCGAGCAATTCTTGTATAAATGTAGGTATATATAAAATATATAATCTGAATCTCGGAAACGGTTCCAACGATTTTCATGAAATTTTGTATGCAGGGGGTTTCGGGGGCGATAAATCGCCCAGGTACTGTGTTTAATAATAATAAACCTAAAATTATAAGTATACTAGCTGACCCGGCAAACTTTGTTTTGCCATAAAAACACCTAATATGCATCTACCCTACCTACCCTACCCTACCTACCCTACCCTACCCTACCTACCCTACTTACCCTACCTACCCTACCCTACCTACCCTACCCTACCTACCCTACCTACCCTACCTACCCTACCTACCCTACCCTACCTACCCTACCCTACCTACCCTACCCTACCTACCCTACCCTACCTACCCTACCCTACCTACCCTACCCTACCCTAATTTTCAATTTTTTTTTTTTTTTGTAAATCTAAACCATTCTCGAATCTCCACGAACACACACAAAAAATTTCATCAAAATCGGTCCAGTCGTTTAGGAGGAGTTCAGTCACATACACACGCACACAAGAAATATATATATTAAGATTATTTAGTAGGTACTGATTTTTTTAATATTAAATAATGAACTAAAAATTCTTAAAAACATATTTTTTTATCTTCTCTTATGTAACTGTACCAAACGTTGATAAAGTTAAAGTAAAAGTTGCAGAATGAAAATATTATTTATTTTGATTCTCTGCAAGTCGTCATAAATGGGCCGTAGGCATGTAGGACGAGTTGGTGAATTACTCGTTAAGTCACATATTTAATTATTAACCTGACAATAACATGTTTAATAACAATGATGACTGACGTCAAACTACGGTATGGACAGCTGGTTTTAGATTTCTGTTTATCCCACAGCCTTTAGCAGGACGACCAGAACTAATACTTCAGAAAAGGAACAAAGTTTCTATAAGCATTAAACCTTGATCTACTTTAGTCTCATTGAGAGAATGTTGTGCCAGAAAGCGTTTTATGCCAGAAAAGCTTACTTTGAGGACAAAAAGGCTTGGGATTGAGCTGCTCCAATTAATTCGGATTTTTTATTTTTTGCACCGTGAATTTCGTTTTTTTTTTGGTTTTATTTTATTTTAATTATTGTGAATGTGAAGACTATGTGGATATTTTTCTTTTTGTTATTAAATTTAATTTATCTTATTTTTTAATCACGGTCTGGCAGTTTGCGTAGTTTATGCGGTCTACCCGAATGTCCTTTCTTTGGTATTGTTCGTCGAATCGTTGAGCTCCTTAAATTCTGAGTTGAGCTGCTCGGTTATTGACAAATGCGTGCACTGACTGAACAGGTCCACTCAATCTGGCTGGTTCTTTCCTCAAAAGACCATTTCAGACATCAGTCTACATGGGTCTTCACATGATATAACCAACATTTTGTCTGGACTTTAAAGAGACTGTGACCTCTGAGTTTGTTTAAGAGTAGTCAGACAGGAAACGCCGCCCTCATCTAGTTTTAAAAAATATGATCGACATGTAAAAGTGTTTGTACAAACCAACTTACAGAAATAAAATCATTTATCATTAAAAAAAGTAAATCAGTGCGGTAGAAGTTACTCACAATCGGAAGTGACAAACTAATTGGAAATCGACTCCAACTGGCGCAGTGGCGTAGGTGCTATCGTAGCTTGTTCCTAATTGATCTTCCCTAAACAGGTCCGAGATCACCGACGGCTAGACGCATCATAATCACCAACCTGCTATCAAAATTAGATAACTGTCATTTTGACTTTCACTGATCGTCGGTTGATTTCACTTTCCCCGCTCGGCCCACTAATGAGATGATTCGATTCTTGCGCAACAATGGGCGTCGCAGGCGCAGGCTCCCATCGGGTCGAAGTCGAACCGGTCATGTCATCGACTGTCTGAGAATTCGATTAACATTACCACCACCTGGAATTATCTCGTCTGAATCTATTCTATTTTGCATAGGGCAAAGTTGAATACCAGCAAAACTTATATCATAAGTAGGGTTTTTCATGTTGATTTGTATCCATACCGAGCTAGTCGATTTACAAAGTTCATTAGACTGTAGTGGACTGTCTTGTGTTTGTTGGGGTCTTGTTGAGGAATGAAAATACTGTCTTGATTCGTATCTTCAAATGTTTTCCTTGTTTGTTACTTCTTGTAGAGCTGAAAACCGACTGTATTGGTTGCCGCGGGTTCTTAGTTCTTGTATCCGGCTCGACAAACCAATGCTTATTATTTTTGTCAGGTTCCACATATTGTGTACTGTACCAATTTAAACTACCAGACAGATTTCTAAGAAAAGCCGAAATTTTCTCTAAAACACATGTCATACTTATATCATAGTGTGAAAAAATTAAATAAATCTTTTACTGTACTGGGACGACGTTTATCATTGACAAGACACTCAACTTCCTTGTTCCATCAATGTCTTTATCTAAAGCTTGTAACACCATACGGTTAGCAATTGCCCATTCAATTTATATCACAATTTACTCAAATGGTTTCATGGCCGTTTATACAAACTGTTATAAATTGCTTTGGGCTAACAAACGGCTATTCTGTATTTGAGAAAAAATATTTGCTCGTTTAATTTTTTACCCAGTTCAATTAATTTTATTATAGCCACATCTAAATATATCTATGACATAATTTTACTTTGCTTTATTGCTGAATTGAATCCGATATTATACAAAGGGAACGGCCAAACCGTCTGTTTTACATCAAAATATTTGTAACAACGTAAAATATTGGCACTTATTCAAACATCTACGACAAAAAATTAACGCCAAAGATAAATATTACAAAATGAGTTATTTCCGTAGGTTTACTGGTTGAACGGATATTTTGCAATACGAACCAGATAGCTATTTGCAGACGTATAAGAAATAAAATATCGTCGACTGATGTTCACACGGCTAATTGTAGGTTACACATAGTCTAGAAATACTTCGTAATTATTCCGCGTGTTCTGTGCATGACACAGTTAGCAGAAAATACGCACTTTAGATGGTACTACTGTATCATATTTGTAACTAGCTTCTGCCAGCGGCTTCGCCCGCGTGATAGTCAAAAATTGTCCCGAGGGAACATATTCCTGGGATAAAAAGTATTCTATGTGCTATTCCTGTCTATCTCTGTGTTAAATCTATCTCTGTGTTAAATTTCATCCAAATCCGTCCAGCCGTTTAAGCGTGAAGAAGTAACAAACACACTAACAGACTTTCGCCTATATAATATTAGTGTGATAGATTATAGTGTGATATCAATTAAATCAAATCAAATAATCTTTATTGACATAATATTTGGTTACAATAATTTTGTAGCCTCTGACTCCCGAATTAGGCGGATCTGTATGACAGGAATCAGCGCCCTCCCCATTTTATTTCATCTTAATATCTAATGTCAAATCAAATTTAAATTAATATTACATTTTAAGGAAAATGAATTAGGTACATATTAATAATACTAATTGTTATTATAATATCGAATGCCAAATCAAATTAAAATAGATATAACATTTTGAAAGAAAATGAATAAGTAATAATAATAATATATCAATGTTAATTAAATATGTATTCTGTGACCTCACTACCAAGTCAGCATTGTGAACTATACAAAACCTACATCAACCTATCTATATTTTTTTATTACAATCTCTACATCCTGACTTACAACTCAACAATCTCACGAAGTTGACATATAGTCATATACATACCTACAGTAATAAAATGATAATTTGATATAGTTGAAGGCAAACCATGCAATTATAGCATATCTGCAAAATGACCTAATGGAGTAGTGGACGGTGGACCGACAGAAATGCAATGATGAGTTAATCTGCAGTATCATGTATGAAATTCACCTCCCGGCTGCCAGGATGTTCTTATTGCTTCGACGTGAGAAACATTTCTTTATAATAACAAAAATGGCTGGGACACTTATTAAGTCATCAAGGTATTTACATAATCACATCCGACTGGACTGTACGAGTATACTGAGATACCTAATGACATTTACGCATCCGTTGCTGCGATCAATATCCGAAGTCAGTCAAGCTAACAACGAAACAATGTAATAAATACACGACATTTAAGGTTAGTATTACTGGCATGTGGAATTGATATTCCAAGTCTGGACTCTTTTTCTTTCTTTTTTTAGGGTTACGTACCCAAAGGGTGAAAACGGAACCCTATTATTAAGGCTCCGCGGTCCGTCTGTCTGTCTGTCTGCCGGTCTATCACCATGCTGTATCTCATGAACCGTGATAGCTAGGCAGTTGAAATTTTCACAAATGATGTATTTCTGTTGCCGCTATAACAACAAATATTAAAAACAGAATAAAATAAATATTTAAGTGGGGCTCCCATACAACAAATTTGTTTTTTTTTTGTCGTTTTTTGCAATAATGGTACGGAACCCTTCGTGCGCGAGTCCGACTTGCACTTGGCTGGTTTTTATTCTTTAGTAATGGCAAAGAGCACCAATTTTATGAAAACCTCTTTTTGTCTATCATCAACAATGTCATCAAAACTGGGTGAAATTGAGAATTATTAGCGGTCACTTGGGAAACCGGCAACGACAAGCACGTCGCGGTTCTTTTGCCCCAGTTTACCACGATTTGTTTGTTTTGTAACGCAGACACGACAAGACCCTAGATTTCGAAAGCGATTTAAGACCTAGTAAAACTACATCCGGCACAACATGTAGAATTTGAAGAGTTCGTAATTACTATATCATTGACAATGCCGGATCTCGACATCCATTGCACTGTATGACTAACGTCCGGCCTATAACCGCAAATTTAATTAATATTCATACCTACTGGGAGTGGGAATAAGGTAAAACTTTAATATTAGGTATTGAACAAGGGGACTTCCTACCTATTTCCCCTTATCTACTTTTGTAATTATAAATACATATTAAAAAGTCCCTTATGATATGGGACTTCTTAATAGGTATTTTTTTGGTTCAAAGTTCAAAATGGCCACCAACTCCAATTTATCTACCTAATGCAAAAATAATGGCCAAAAAGATGAAACTAAAAAAAACAGTCGTGCACGCGCCGCAACTCAGGCACAGGGCCAATGAACGTTGACAGGTGCCGCGCGACCAATCCCGATACAGAATCTCACTTTACGCGACTTGTTTGAAATCACGAAATTATGTCTACATCCTTCTCTGGTGCATTCAAATAATACCGTGTGAAAGGGAGACGCGGTGGGCGAAGGACCTCTCACCATACCTGCATTGCTTTTGCACAGGCTTTGTTTACCGATCAATCTTGAGATTGCGTAACTTATACAGACTTTAAAACATCAATTTTCATTCTTTTTCGTTTTATAACATCTACCAAAGTTATTAGTTCCCCCAAAAGTTCTAAATCGTCTTTGTGAGCTTTGATCCAATAGCTTACATAATCCTTTGTTAGCTAAAAAAGTTCAAGTAGACAGTGATCTGTGAACGGAATTGTAATTCTTCGGGTATCGTCCCACGCATTCCAGGAGGTCGTTACTGTCATTCATTAAAGCGAGTGCATTCCCTGGCATACAAATGTCCTTCCTGCCGCTTGTAGCTTCGAGCCATGACACTACTCGAGCAACTAACTTTCTAACATTTAGTTACACCGCCTCGCTCAAGTCGCCAGACTGCCCAGAAAGAAATCTAAAGATTCCGCGAAAACATAAATCATTTACTACCAGTAAGCAATAGCAATGGTAAATAGAGCGCAACCTAATTTTAAGTTCCAGATAAAATGTTAAAAGATGCGTGTAAAATGGTGGTGGTAGGCACTAGGCACCGGTCGACTGGGTGCGAGTGCGACGCACGGCACAACGGCGCCAATATTGCTTGTTTTATTTACATCTCAGGCAAAAAATTGGCATTAGTCCAAATCCTAAACGAGATGGCGTCCATAATGATATCTGAGTATTTCGAAATCCTAATCTCGATAAACAGGTTTATGGTTTAACAAGAAGTTTAAGCTGCAAAAATACACTTCACGAAACTGGTCCCGCCTCGAGATTCGATCCGGTAAAACGCTAGTTTGTATCGAATAAGAAATCGATTTATGTTATTGCATCTGGAAATAAGTCGATATAGTCGTATGTTACTTCGCGCAATTTGTTATAGACGATGATGATGGCGTTTCATTCATCCAGCAACCAGTGGTACAAGTCATTGTTTGTCGGATAAGATCGATTAGCCCACATCGAAGCACAGTCGTATTGGTAACGTTAGCATCTGGTTGTAAAGTGGCCTCGACACGGTTCTTTCGTTCGCACCGTTCGCTAAGACCTAATTACGAGGATCAGGTACTGGTAGTAGATCGGCGATAGGAAGCGGACGAGGAACTAAGAGGCTAGCCGAACCGGTCAGTAACGGGCCGCGTGTGCCGACTGTTCGGCTCAAGACATGGCCATTTAGAAAATAAATAAACATAAACACGATATGTGCATACGGTATCTACTATCCGATTACTGAGAACATTGTGCACTGCATTCACACGGAATTGGAATAGTTTTAACTACTATCAAAATATGTACAGAAGCTAGAACGATAAGTTCCTACAAAGTTATCAACGCAAACAAAAGAGTACGTGATTGAGTTAAAACTTCAGAAATAGTCAAATAGTGCGTGAGTCAGAACGCTATCGACGTCAGACGTGATCCGATACGGTGATACCATTCCTGATAAGAAAGCTAAGACGACTTATGGCTCAGGTAAAGAGCCTGTTTTAAATGAACATCAAGTTTTCGAACGACTCAAAGCAAATAATAGTTTTGTCCATCAAGTAAAATGGTTCTTACTGCAACAAAACGAGGACTAACAAGAAATTGAATTTAAAGCAAACAATAATTATTCCAAAGAGTTTAAATAAATAAATTTGGCAGAAATGGCCAATTAGCAAAGACAACAATTTTGACACCATAGACCTTATTAAATAGCTAGAATTATGCTGTACAATACGGAACATTAAAAAATAACACTCATAGATAATAATAAACAAGGTAACACTTAAATTCTGAAACATACCTGTGTGAACTGTGAATTGATTTTCGTGTGATCCTCCTGGTACACTTTCCGTGACTTCCGTCTTTCAGTCATGAGGGCTGTAAGTCTGTCCAGGGCTTTAGACTCCAGAGCCTCGGCATTGGCCCTGATAAGCCGGCTGATGTTCTCCCACTCTTCGGTCATAGCTCGCCAGGCTGATGCTATCACAGATCCTGGAACAAAAGAACCATAAAAATATTTGCTAGTTCTTCTCCATAGGAAACGACCAAATCGAACAGTGACGACGACCTTTTGACGTTTCAAAAATGCATGGACACTAATGAATCGTAGGTTTATATGCAATAAAACATTTTTAATTTGAATGTTTTAATCAATAGGTTTCAAATATATCTATAATAAAAGATAGTAAAGACTGCTTCGTTTTTCCTCGGTGATAAATTGAATAGTCAATTCAATTGGTTGGAACACTCATGGCAAAATTTTGATTGTAAATAAGATATTCAGGTTAAAAAACACAAATTATGAGACCCAAAAGTCTAACCCATAACCATAGCCAGTGAAGAATGATTTGCAAGGAGAAAATGAGGTCACTAGATTTCATACAAAGGCCAATGCTCCATATATTTCTACTCGACTACTATGGATGTTCGTATAATATTTAAGACATTGGTTATTGACGACAACAACGTTACGTTTAGACTGATGCATATCGAAGCCGCTGAATGATTTCTGGCACAAAATCTGACTGAAAGTCACTTTGCAAAACACATATTTCTATTTTAAATGGTTTATAGTATTTCGAAATATGCCAATGCGAACTAATCATCTGAATTATTTATTTTCAAAGAATGAAGGTGACAAATAGAAGTGTTATTGGTATATAGCTTCTGGTTGACAAGGTTTACGAATGCCAGCCGAAATCTAATCCACATAAGAATTTATTTTGAACGCCCACAAAATCCCTAAATACATCTGCAGTATGAAATATTCTACATCGACTAAACTAATATTGATATATATTCGTGATATCTTCAATTATTTCAATAACAACAAAACTTATCAATTGTTGAAAGAAGCCTGCTTTATCGAAGTTCGAAGCGACTTGCGATAAAAGCCTTGCTGATGACATGACCAGTTGTAATGTTATCAACAATATCTAGGATCAGACATCAAAGCGTAGTTGTTTGACTTCGAACTTATCATTTATTTACAATGCCATATACATATACAGAAGCTCAATAGATAATAGTTGAAATTACAGATATAGCTTCGTCAATACTTGATTTGGGTGTCGACGATTTTGTTTATAAGACCTTGATTATTTTAATGACATCATCAAGTGAATTAAAAACAATTTAATCAGAGCTAACCTAGAAACTTTTAATAGTCAAAAAATTGATCACCATTTCACAATATATCGAGTTGTAGGAGCTTTTGAACGACAAAAGGAAGCAGTTTATCCGAGAACTAGACTTAACGGTGTAAAGGTAGAGCTACCTGTAAGGACTCTTCAAACAAAGCATTTTTTATTCGTGGTCTCCAAAAACAATAGTGTTACCATATGGTAGGGCCAGCCCACCGTGGAACAGTTTTGGTGAGAACAATGACAGCACCCACAGTCCCACCTACTATTTGGAATATTGATGAAAATTGACATAATTATTAGTTAAGGTTACTTATGCAATTATAATAAATATAGGGAGGATAGCATGTTTAATTGTTTATCTTTCATCACTGTCATTCTCCTGTCCTTTGGATGGTAAATGATGACACAAAAATAATATCAGGCCGATTGTGTTCTAATGTTTTGATTCATGATAATTGTCTTCCGCAACATCCTTATTTACTTGTTTTGATCTCATCTCTCTGCCTTTGTTGCCTTGTCCGCTAACCTAATAACATCGATCTTTGACTTATCCTTTATATTTGACAAGAACTCTTCGAAGTTTTGCAGCAATCGAAATCAGAATAAAACTGTTTTTTTAGTTCCAAAGCCGTCGTGAGATTAGTGTTTGTTACTTGCTTATTAGCATTGTCTGATTAATATTGTGAGGGTCAACATAAAATCACTAGTGCCAAGTTTGAATTAATTATGTTAGACACCTCTTTATTAACGCTTCCTTCTTCTTATTTGTCAGTCCAAAACGTTGCAATCAGGAAATATCTAGGTCTGTCTGTATTATTTTGACGTAAATCAATAGCACTTGGTTTACTACTTAAAATTGTACTTATCGGTAGGTATATTGTTATTTTTATTGATATCTTATTATGAAGTTAGAACATTACCTAAGGTAGCTCACTCTAATCACATTATTGGTTAAATGGTGTTTGAGAACAATATAAGTAATATCGGGTTATTGGACGACTCGCCCGAATTTAACTCGCCCGAATCGGGCGAATTGTCCACTATTAAAAATATTCATTTTTCTGTGTCGATTCGCCCGAAGTTATTTTATCGGTGGGCGAATTGACCACTCCAATATTATTTAGTGGACGACTCGCCCGAATTTTATTTTAGAGAACAAACAATATAAAAGTACAGTCGTGCTCCCCCGTATCCGTAATAATATGAAGAATTAATCGAAGTTAATAGATATTGTACTAGAAACTAGGAAAGCAATTCAAACTACCAGGAGGCCAGAATCATGAAGAAGTATTTGCAGAGCTAGAATCATTAGCGGTAGAGACTAACGGAATACTAGGGCTTCAGAATCGAAAATCGCCCGGTACTCTTTTTATCGCTCATGATTATAATCTCCTGGTACTTAAGTTAGTCTTTACCGGTACCGAAATGACCTGATAGCGTATAGAATTTTCTCTTTATTTTTTTTAGTAGCGAATATTGCTGTCTCCCTCTTAGTGTTTTGTCGCCAATGAATCAAAAGAATCATGAGCGGTAAAAAGAGTACGAGAGTACGTTGAGATTTGGACGTTAGATATGATAAACAGGCACCGATACGGGTGAGCACGACTGTACTTTTATATTGTTTGTTCTCTAAAATAAAATTCGGGCGAGTCGTCCACTAAATAATATTGGAGTGGTCGATTCGCCCACCGATAAAATAACTTCGGGCGAATCGACACAGAAAAATGAATATTTTTAATAGTGGACAATTCGCCCGATTCGGGCGAGTTAAATTCGGGCGAGTCGTCCAATAACCCGTAATATCTACTAATAAATTTTATTTGCATTTGAATAGAATAGAATAGAAAATCATGTATTCGACACAGACACAACTGCATCTCTTTTAATCTCATATAATCGTTGTTCAGTTCCAGTTATACGAAATTGAGTTTTAAAATATTAGAAGATCCCAAGCTACAGGTTCTTGACAAGTTCGACAAATTCGCTACATATCTACCCACATGACAACAAAGTTTTTTGAACTCGCAACCTCAGAAAAACACAAAAATTCCCTTGACCGAAACTGCAGTCATTTCAATTAAGATAATTAATTGAAATAATCTAATGATTGCTAATACAAACTGGTTCCTAGTTAAGCCTAAGCGAATTCATGTTTAAGACATCACATTTAAATGCAACGGTTTCTTAATGAAGGATGTGCCTGTACTCCTTGACTACCTTCATCCAAGCACGATTCATTCTGTGCCAGTACCTACCGCAGAATAACAGTAAAAATAAGCTTTGATGCAAGTAGATAGTTCAGCAGTGCTAACAGGGTTAATTCTCGTTAAGTGGCGCTGATTTTTTACCGTTAAGTTCTTCACACTTGTCCATCTTCTGTCCTGTGGCGGCGGCGGCGGACAGCGCGAGGGCGTACTCCCGGTCGCTCTTCATCTTGGCCTGCAGGCTCCGCTTCATGGTCTCCATGAGCCGCAGCTCGGCATCCTGGCGCGCCAGCAGCGCGTCGTGCGCCGCGCGCCCCGCACCGCTCGATGCGTACCCCATTGTAAACAACCACGTCTACACTAAACAACACATCACAAACATCAACACAACACTATTCACATCATTTTCCGTTATCACCGGCACAGTGTTTATACGTCTAACGTCACCTCGTAACAAAAATGTATTGGCAAGCACAACAGAGAAAGGAGACCACGATAGAGCTTATAAAAGTTGAATTTTTATTTTTTTTCTTAGTACTAGCACCCGCATGGAAGGCTAACAGTAAATACTAAATAAAAACTTTACAACAAAAAGCTTTCGATAGAAATGTTTAACGATCGAGGTGGGCGCGCTCGAAATATGAGTACACGCGTCCGCACGGTATCGTCGCCCGACCTGAATGCCATCTATCGCGAGCACATTACGTCTGGTGAGGCCGTGTGCCGCTGCTGGTGGCTGGCCCAGTCACCGGCTCAGCGCGCCGCAGCCGTTGTCCGTCGGCGAGGAATTGCTTGAGAACAAGATGATATAAGATCCAGACGGTATATTACGAATACGAATATTTATGACACGTCCATCGTTGCCGCAAAGCGCGACCCTCTTTTCCTGCCCGATAGAAGAGATATTTGGTCATTTTTCATTGTCTACAAATCTTAATGCGCGGATTTATATCTTATTTCCATCAATACCTATTGGACCTCTCGATGATCTAATTATGTACGACTGAACAACATATTTGTTATTGAGGCATTTCGGTTGTGAGTGAATTCATTAACATTTAAACAGATATTAGGCAAAGATGTTCCCAGAAACGAAGAGCGCATTGCAACAAAGGACGAACAATGCAGGCCAGTTGCCGATAAAGATTAGATACCTCAGATACCGTGACTTATTAGAATTAAAATCATGGTTATCTCGACCAAAGAAATTAAGAGACAATGCTCAAGTATGACGCGATTTGAACATAAAAAGTCATCTAGCCAAGGCTGTGCAAAGAAATGATCAGGCATCGCGGCATGAAACAAGGCCCATCAACCTTGCTTTGTCTACAAATGAAGGGGCAGAAAGCATTTTACGTCAACTGAAACAATAGAATTAGTATCGCACTAAGTAGTATAGCTATCAGACAATGCTGCACACTATTTTATAACATGAACAGCTTCTGCCCGCGGCTTCGCCTGCGTAAAAAGTGTTTTATTATCCCAAGGGAATACAAAGTATCCTATGTCCTTCCAAGGGTCTCAAACTATCTTCATGCCAAATTTCATCTAAATCGGTTCAGTAGATCCAGAGATTACCCTACAACCTCACGGTTTAGTCCCAGTGTACCCCGATTCCAGATGACTCCGTCCCGTTATACCCCAAATACGACAAATATGATTATATTTCTTTTTTCTATAATTTTCAACTTATACGGTCGACATAAAAAGTACTTAAATGTATGTGAAACCCATCCATCACCAAAAAGAAACGAAAAAGCTATCGCAAATCCGACAAAGGACTATGTAGAAAGACATATTGCATTAACTAAGTTTTTAGAAGACCTAAGTAAAATCGTGCTCATAATGCCTAAAAAAACTGATTAAAATTGTTAAAGTTTTCTTTTTTAAAAATTTTTTTTACTTAAAGTAAATTATTTATAATTATCAAATTACTGTGATATGAATGATTTTGTATGTTTTAAAAAGACTGATTGAACATTTTAATATTTTTTGATTATTAAAACATTTATTACTAAAGTTGATTATTTATAATTGATGTGACTGATATTTTCATATTTGAGACTATTTTTAACCGACTTCAAAAAAAGGAGGAGGTTCTCAATTCGTCGGAATATTTTTTTTTTTTATGTATGTTCCCCGATTACTGTAAGACGCCGGTACCGATTTGGAAAATTCTTCTTTTGTTTGAAAGGGTATACTTCCCAGTTGGTCCCATAGTCATCAGGTCAGGATCTGATGATGGGATCTTGGAGAAATCGAGGGAACTCCTCAAATATTATTGGCATATATATAGCGATTTTGGTATTTTTATAAACAATGCTTTCATCTGCACTTAGAAAGTAACATTTGGTGAAGTGGAACTGGTGAAGAAGACCACTGATGGCCAATAGAATTCCCTAATGCTAAGTGTGTCATGGGTTATAAGATATCTCGAATAGTTTAACGACTATGATGAAGCAAATACTTATAAATACATAGTGCTGATGAAAATGGTACCATCGAACTGATCTGATGATGAAGCCGGCAGGTAGGCACTGGTACTCCGAAATAAAACAATGTATCCTAGTCGTGTATGGGCTTATTGGAATAGTCATGAGATGTAATTTGGCTATATATGAATTTTATAGCACTTGAAAGTACCTATCAAAACTAAAAAGAGATAAATAAAAACTTTTTAACAAAAAAATCAAACCGACTTCCAAAAAAAACACTGCAAAACGAAAAATAACTTTCTTTTCCGAAGTCGATGCCGAAACACGGAAACCAATAGGTACCAAAGACGCCGACTTCGGAAAAGAAAGTTATTTTTCGTTTTGCAGTGTTTTTTTGGAAGTCGGTTTGATATTTTTGTTAAAAAGTTTTGTTTTGAAGTCAATTATTATCTAATTTTTAAAATGATTTTTAAAATATTGTTCATATTGTAATGTTTTAGAAATGACTGATTTAAATGTAAAGATTTAGTTTTTTTTTAACTTTTGTTATTAATGTTTATTATTTTTATAGTTGATTTTTGCATGTTTATCTGTATTGTAAAAAAATTGTGAAAGTGAAACTGATTTTGCATGTTAAAATATTATTTTAGAGTTAACTTTTTGCTATGCTACATTATAAAAAATAATTCCTGTAATTGAGACAGTTCTTGCGTATTTTTTAAATTATGCTTATGTTCCATGTAGAGTAGCTATTTTCATTTTCTGTATTGAAAAAGGAACTATTGTGATAATAATTAAAACCTGTGGTTGCTCTATAAAGACTGTATATTGTATTCTCTAACTATAATATTTAACTTAACCAAGCAAGACTTTATATTTTTTCCCGATCCTTAAAGTTAGTATTATAATTTGAGTAAATAATAAAAAAATATTTAACGTTAATATGTATGAGTTTCTATCGAAAAATAAATCGGGATCTGCCGAGACGGGGTCATCTGGTATCGGGGTAATCTGGGGCTAACCCAACCTCACAAACTTTACCTCTTTATAATATTATATATAGGTAGTAATAGTATAGATACGCAGCCTAATTGCGTAATATATAAATTCATGAAATCGATCGCAAATCCCAATTTTTTTTTTTTTAATAATCTGTGGGCTAGTTAATATATATGATCTATAGGCGCGTTTGACCACTATCTCACCTGATGTTAAGCGATGATGCGGTCTACGGTGAAGCACGCTTACCTAGAAGAAACCTATTCACTCTTGACTTAAAGACCCCAAGGTTGTAGCTATCAGGGAACAAAGACTCCGGAAGGGAGTTCCACTCCTTAGCTGTGCTGTAATTAGTATTATCGATGTTTCTGCTTCTTTCCTACTTTCGAAAAGGTACCACTATAAAGGGTAGCACTATTGTAAAAACCTACATGAATGTTTCAATGGCTGGTGCGGAAGTGACTTTTCTTTCGAAAATTTTAGCACTTTGTATAGGGTTTCTTTTCATAATTCTGAACGAAATAGGAGTTACGACAACCAAGAGCTACTAAAATGTAAGGAGGGGAGCAAAGTGAGGTTGAAAAATTTTCGAACCCAGCCTCAAATAGACTGGCCCGACTTGAAGAATTAAGGTTACACTAGTCGATCATTGTTCCATACAAACGTAGTCTAGCGATTACTCCACTGTTTGACGATGTACATTCAAAATAAAAAATGATATCAATTTGTCTTTGTCGTTTGTATCTAGCCCTGTGTGGAAACAAAATATAAAATTTTTGTAAGTTGTAATTTTTTAAGCGTCGAAAGTTTCATATTTCAACACTAATTTTAACGCAACTTTGGGCGGAAATAAATACCATAAGAAGAAGGAAAATTGAAAAACTGCCTACATACAGGGATAGATTAGTAGTTCAACAATGCAAATAATTATATTTTAAAAATATACATTTAGTAGTTTTCTCATGACATCTAGACTCCCAAAGGTCTGTTTATAAAATTTCGTGCGCTCGTTTTCGTCCTGAATCATCATCCATTTCGCTAAAAACTTGCAAAAGTGCTAATTCGTACGCGAACTAGCTTCTTACTGCTCATCACAGCATATATCTCATTCGCACGTGTTATCGGATGAGATAGAATGCATTTTAACCCCGTGCGCAAAATAGTTCGTGCCGTCGACTAGGGGAACCTTAAGAGAAACTGGGTATTAGAGCGAGTAAAACCAGCTTTAAAAAAATGTTAAGACCATTTATTTATACATATATATACTAGCTGACCCGGCAAACTTTGTTTTGCCATAAAAACACCAAACATTCATCTACCCTACCTACCCTACCCTAACAACCCTACACTACCTACCCTACCTACCTACCTACCCTACCTACCCTACCCTAACTACCTACCCTACCCTACCTACCCTACCTACCCTACCCTACCCTACCCTACCCTACCCTACCTACCCTACCTACCCTACCTACCCTACCTACCCTACCTACCCTACCTACCCTACCTACCCTACCCTACCCTACCTACCCTACCTACCCTACCCTACCCTACCCTACCCTACCTACCCTACCTACCCTACCTACCCTACCTACCCTACCTACCCTACCCTACCTACTCTACCCTACCCTACCTACTCTACCCTACCCTACCTACCCTACCCTACCTACCCTACCTACCCTACCTACCCTACCCTACCCACTTAGGGGTATGAAAAATAGATGTTAGCCGATTCTCAGACCTACTCAATATGCTCACAAAATTTCATGAGAATCGGTCAAGCCGTTTCGGAGGAGTATGGCAACGAAAACTGTGACACGAGAATTTTATATATTAGATAAGTATTTCCATCGAACTTGTAAAAGTATAATTCTCGCCAAATTTCTGGGCCGCCCTGAAGTTGGCTGTCCGATGCGCAAGGCACGAAACGGCGTGGTTTTTGTATGATATATTTTCTACTGTGCAGCCATATTAGCCAACTTCAGGGCGGCCAAGAAGTTTGGCGATAACTATATATAAAAATTAAACCTACGTCTAATAAGTATACCATAGCCTGTTATTTTTTTGCGCCTGCTACGTGGCAAATTCGGCCCTGACCCATGTCATACATACAATAGATAATTACAAAATAAAATAATAATAAAAAAATATTCTCCTACTTATTTACGCAAAAAGAAAACAACTTTATTAAAGCGATATTGTAGGTCTCTCAGGCCCGTACCATGACATGTTAAAACTATCATGCTTCGATTGTGAAAATAAATTAACTACACAAATCAAAAAAAGCGAACTAAAAGACGTAAACAAGAAGAAATTCATGATGTGCGGTCGGAGGATAAATTGTTTACGTATTTTTAGTGCGCTTTTTAAGCAGTCGGGTTTTTTTTTGTAGTTTTTTTTATTTACAACTTTTTTGTTAATTCTTTTTTAGAATTATTTAAGTGTTATATATTTTTGAAGTCACCTCTTAAAACCCTTTATTTTTATACCCCACATGATGGGGTTGGAAGGAAAAAAAAATTCCCTCACAAAATGGCGCCCAAAATCCGCCATTATTTTTTCTTTTCCACTTTTAATGTAGCCAGTGACACTCGCAGGGTTAAGATGAATCGATTGACCTAAGAATCATCAAAATCGGCTTACACGTTTGGTCTCTAGAACGCCACATAGGAACATACATACACATTACCCTCCTTCGGCAGTCGGGTAAAAAGGGACAGATGTATACAAATCATATTCATCTGTCCCTTACGCACACTCAAAGTAACCTTGCTCTAAGAGCTTATGGTCAACAGAGTGTCAAATCCTTGTGTTATTTGAGCCGTCTGGAGGTGAACGAGTCCCCGTGCCCTCTCCGGATCCGCGTGTCTATCGGACTTAGGCTTCGGCATAATAGAAGAAGAGTCTGGCTCTTTTTAGACTGCAGACAAACAGGGGCTTATGATAGAACCTAGCCGAAGCATCTATGAAATGATTTGAATCTATCTTGAGCGCTAATTCGACGACGATATTTGTATATGTTATAGGAAATCTGTGAAAACCAGGAATTGTATACAATTCCTAGGAAATCTATAGAATACCGGACTTATTTAGGAAATCTGTAAAATGATAATTCTAACATTGTTCTTTTTGTGTGAGAATGTGGCCACCTCTGGTGTCAGAGTTAATTGAGCTGCCTCTGGGAACCCCACAGGCCTTTGACTTGGCTATTTCAGACTTACATTAGCTATATAAGTACATGTTGCCTCACGATGTTTTCCTTCACCGTTGCCTGTGATGTCCAAGATAAACTTAGAAAGTACTTTCTAAGTTTATCTTGGACATCATATGTCGTACATATGAATTTGTAAAAGTCACATTGGTACTTGCCCAGATTCGAACCCACGACCTCAAGCACAAGAGGCGAGGTCTAAGCCACTGGGCCACCACGACATTAATAAAAACAACATACAACATTAATCAATACCACAGATAATATAATACTAGCATACAGATACCTCATCCCATAAAAAGAAACCGTGCCGACGTAACTAGCGTTTTTCGACTGCTTATTCTGGAAAATTTTTGTACATCGAACGCATTCGGTTCTGTTTCACGGTGATAGATAGATGGTGTTAGCAGCGACTTGCAAGTATAAGGGTTTACTAGGTTCTCGAATGTTTTTTTCTTTAAATACAGTGAAGGTTTGTTTTCTAGTATTTATTTGCACGTTTTTACAGTTTTTTTTTGCACCAAAATGTGTTAAAATGCAAACTTTAACAATCGAGTCGAATGCCTCAGAAATTTAAAAATGCGCCATCTATTGGCATCAATTTTAAATGATCCGTCTAATAATCTTTGAAATGTGAATTAAGAGCCCAATATTCCATAATTTTGTACTTAGGAGAGTTGATTAAACAAGAACATACAATTTTTGTGTTCAATTCCAGAAAATGCTAATTTTACGCACATTGAATAACAGATGGAGGAGCATATCGCGCCATCTAGTGAGATTTATTTGAACCAAATTTTCTTTCTTAGCAATGAGACCCCGTGTCAATACACACTTAAACACATTTTCTAGGAAATGTATACCTACATTTCCTAGGATTTGTATACAATTCTTAAATGGTTCAAGGAAAAGTGATTAATAAAAGAACTAATTAATAAACAAATCAATACATATAATAAATCTGTAGAATTAGGTACATTTAAACATATAAGTGTTATATATTTTTGAAATCGCCTTTTAAAATCCTTTATTTTGATACCCCACACGATGGGTTTGGAACAAAAAAAAATTTTTTCCCCCACAAAATCCGCCATTTTTGTTTTTTCCAATTTTAATGTACCTAGCTGACACTCGCAGGATTAAGACAAATCGATTGACGTAAGAATCATTAAAATCGGCCAACGCGTTTGGTCTCTAGAACGCCACATAGGAACAAACATACATACATACCTACATAGACTGATAAACACATTACCCTCCTTCGGCAGTCGGGTAAAAATACGATCTGCGACTGGACTATTGTTTTTATTTATTATTAATAATTTAGATTTATTAATCATAGAAGTGATATCTACACACACTGGCAAAATATGCGGAGCAAAATAAAAATGACGATTTCCTTTTTTTATTAAGATTTAATTTTTTTAAATTGTATTATGTTATTTTTTCTTACTTAAAAATACACCTTTTAAAATTAAAATAAGATCGCATTTAGTACAATATTGCTTTTTACGCGGCATTATTAAGATAGACTGGAGTTGAAAAAGTGGTATCCAGCCGAGCATTATCCTGGGTCAAAACGAAGTGACTCCAGGAGGGTGACCATAAGCTCTTAGAGCAAGGTTGATTTGAGTGTGCGTAAGGAACAGATCCACCCGCACTGGGCCCGCGTGGTTGATTACGGCCAATTCCCTCTCACAGAGAGGAGGCATGTGTCCCAGCAGTGGAAACATTAATAGGCTGGTGATGTGATGTGTGTGATGTGAAGGGACAGACGTATATGACTTGTATACATTTGAGCCTTTTTCACAGTCAAACTATGATAGTTTTGACACGTCATGTTACGGGGGCTGATAAAGGGGCAACCTCATTTTATTCTTAAATAACACTTTTATAGCGATCTGTTATAAGATCTCCTCCATCACCACCAAGTCCTTACGAGCTCGCAAACATGGATATGATGCTAGAGGGACAATACCACAGTACCACACCACCACAGTACCATACCATATACCACAGTCGTTTAAAAAAATTATAGATTACGTTGTTCTTGTTTATGATAATACATTTATGCTGTCCGTCAATTCGATTTATATGACCTCCACACTCATCATTAAACAATATTTTATTCCGTGAACCAAAATCAATGTTCTCTAGCAAAAGTTATTCTGTTTCTAAGAAGGTGTAGGTACCTCAAGTTTTAGACCATCGGCGAGCATCAACGAACCAAAACCAGCTTCCTTCAATCTCTTTCGTACCATAAGCTCACTTACTGTTGCACATCGAACTTCCTCCAGCAAATTTCTGGCTGGATCGCCTTTAAACGCCGGGCTCTTGCGAACGCGAAACGTAATGAAGCTATTATTCCTGCTAGAAATACGGGATTCCTGCCTTGTCCTGATCTTCTCAAAAAAGGACGGAATGGATGGGAAGGAGGAGAGAGACTATCTCTGAATCATTAAAAACTGCAATAAATGGTTGAAACAGGTATCATTTCTCCTCATCTATAGTGCCCTGGCCCTCCAATTTGGATTAAGTTGGACATTAATGTCCTTAACTTCGAAAAAGATCTAAACGTTATAAACAAAATAAATACCTCAGTATATTAAAGTTTTTTTTTCGAAATTTTATAACTAAACCATATAGTAAGCGAAATTTTCTCAGAATGGTGTAAGTTCAAATAAAGTTAAAACACTCGCTTGAAAGGTGACTTTCAATTGTTTTATCAATTAGGAATTATTGGTTTTATTATAAAACAAAAGAAAAACCAACCGACAACGGTAAAAATAAAGTTTTGCGAGAATTTTTCTAGTGCCACTTATTTTGCCGGTGTGTGTTTACAACCAAAATTAAACAAACAGTCAAGTGCGTGTCGGGCCACGCGCAGTAATAGGGTTCCGTAGTTGCATAATAATGCGGACTAAGAAGAGGGTTTTTTTTGTTATATGAATATTAAAACGGTTTCAGCGGCTCACAACGCCTAAAAACGGGCCCACATAGGACGATGATAACTGAAGAAGAAGTTATAAAAAAACTTCACAAGTGAAGTTTAAAAAAAAATATTATCTATTTGAGTACCACCAGCCGCCTACCGGCAGCCGGTAGAGGCAAGCGTTTGTAATAAAGATTTATAACCAGCGTCACTTACGAGTATTAATTTGAATAATGCAGTATTGCCGTTACGGAGATAGTCTTCGTTAAAATCTCCAACTATTTACAAACCGAAAACAAATATTTTAGTATGAGCATTTTCAAATAACCTACTCAACTACCAAAATAGTCCGGTCAAATTAGACCAAAAAATAGGGGTAGGTTTACAGTAATTCGCATAGAGCTGAAAATTGGTACGAATGTTCGGAACACCATTATAAATGAAATGTAAAAAGTCCCCATCGATCCCACACTTGCAAATTTTTTTATTAAATTTTCGCAAATATGGGTATTTTGCGTATTTTAGCCGAACGGTAAGTTTTATGATAAAATATGTTAAGGTTTAGGACAAAAATTGTAGATTATGCAATTATATATAAAAATCGTCTCTACAATTTTTCTCCTTAATGTCACCGTTTCTGAGATATAATGATTTACAGATAATTTTGAATTTTTATAGATTATTGCATAATCTACAATTTTTGTCTGATCTATTTTGTCATAAAACTTTCCTTTCGGCTAAAAATCTCAAAAAACCCATATTTGCGAACTTTGACCTTGAATAAATCTTTTTGCAAGTGTGGAATCGATGGGGACTTTTTACATTTCATTTATAATGGTGTTCTAAATATTCATACCAATTTTCAGCTCTATGCGAATTAATGCAATGTGATATGTCTAATTTGACCGGACTAAAAAGTAAAATCAAATTATTCAATGATAGGAACAAACAACCAACGTAAATAAGCTGCAATAAATGATCATGAAATCATGAAGGGAGGCGATACGAGCGCGCGTTAGAGCCACGGGGAATGGTAGGTATGGTTCGTTCCTGGATCCTCGCGCGCACGCTCCTTGTTTATTTCTCTTTCAGAATTTGAAACCTCTAATCTAAGGTATTCACTATTTCGTTCTCGAAAGTTCTACGCTACTCAATTAGTGATGTAGTCGGGTTGAATATTGACTTTATAGATGGATATCGACAAAAGAAAATAAGTAATATTAAGAAGAGGCCCGCCCGCCTCAATAAGCATAATTAAATTAGTACTCAATTTCAAATTGATTTTATTTATAAAAATATATACAAGCATCAAATAAAAACCAGGTCTTATTTTTTCTTATTACGAAATCGGGTATCTATCGATATCGATAATGTAATTAAAATTGCAATGTGTTATATTGCACTGATGTGACCATGGTTGAGTAATAGTAAATATTGACCTATGAAACGAATGTCAACCTTACCGCAAACGCAATTAAGTTTATAATAGCGACCACTGTGAATACCGCCACCATAATATCTATGGTCGGGTAGCGGAATTTGTTTGGTAATCGAATCTAATTTGACTTTAGATTACAAAACGTCGAAAATACTTCTGCTCTAACACAAAATAGACACCCCCGCGTGCATGCGCCGTATGCACTACGGACCGGTACTACCAACGACTCCGCCCACTCCAGTGCGTTATTCGAGTTTAAACATTATTAATTTAGAAATCATTATTATTAAGGATGCTACGATTTTATTTTTGTATATTTTTACATGGTTCATATGCCTATATTTACTCTGTTTTACACAACTAACAACGTTATTTAAGTAGTTTTTCAATAGCATTTAACATATTTACTGTTCCAAGTACATTGGTCAACTATTACACGTAAATTTGTAAAGCCTATTTTGCTGCTATAGTTTTCCTTTTATTTTCGTTATATTTACTACTGCTGTGATTTTTTTCACATAGCCAAGAGCAACCATTTCGCTGGCAGGGGGGGGGGACACTTGACTCTAACAAAAATAACAATGGCGAAATCTTAGCTGACTTAAATTTGAGCGTCTGAAAGTGAGTTATATACGAAAAAAAAAACTATTAATTGTCTACGTTTTTTAAAGTATAATTGAGTTGGTACAAAACGTATAAAAAAATCATAATAAATAATAAGTTATTTGATTTTTTAGCTAATATCTTTAGCTTAGTGTTGCCATAATATATTTTATCTGCCAAGTGACATGTAGTAACGATAATATCATTTTTGTATATATTTTTGTATATAGAAAATCAAACAAAACCGAGTTTGTTTGTCAAACCTGCCATTGTATTAGAGTTTGACAAACAACAGAAACCGGCCACGGTGACAAAGACAAAAAATAATCTTTTGTCCTTATTATTTACATGGAGCTGCCAATTAGCCATCTCGCTCTATCAATCAAGGTCATTTTAAGGCTTAATCTATAGGTACTTTATCTAAGCCTGCAACATTCTTTACCCGGCCTCAAAGGTATGGGTATGGCCATATACCCAGTACTAAAACCCAGTATCAAAATACCTATGGGTATGTTCAGACCTGGCCTTAGCGGTCGCCTTTTGGAGACTCGATCGAACGATCATTGAAAAATTTAGATCATTTATTTTCAAGGCCGCCAAGTTTCAATCCGCCATCACGAGTGAAAGTGAACTCACATAAAATTAAAAAGAATTGAAAATAATAATATTATTATTTTCGACTCAAATACCTAAAAATATCTTAAAATATTTACATACATTCTAAAATCACCTCTATATTTATTAGCGTAAAGAACCCTTTTTCTGGAAAAAAGTAATTCGAAATAATTAATACTCTTTAACATTAATACGCAATTAACTTCCTAATTCAAATACAAATAAAGAACAAATTTGCATCAACGAATTATTTGGTATGCCTAAAATTTTTCGTTTCAATACGGGCTCGATCGGGAGTATTCGGGAAGCGCCGTAACCTTCGGGTAACTTCGTATTCTCTATGGCGGGTGGGCGAGCGGGGGCGTTAGAGTCCGTCCAAAAAAAGAAGTTCAGTAGAAGCGGCGCTAGTTTCTATGCGACTGTACGCTATCCTCTAACAAATCTTGTTAGTGCCGTGTATTTCCGCGGGACTTTTTTCGTTGGACGGACTCTATGAAATACTGCGCCGCCGCACCCGCTGCACTGGGTATGACGTCATACCCGATGCGGCAAGTATTCTGTGGCGGGTAAGTGGTGTAATCGGTGCGTAGCTTCACATTTTACCTATCGGGTACGGACCGGGTCTCAGCTGTACATACTCGGTCTGCGTACTGATAAAGTGGTACTGGGTTTTTATACCTGTACCAGTAAATACGCACCATCCCTACCAAAATCACTTAGTTTAAATAAATATACTCTTTCCAAGGAGTATATTATACATTTCATGCTCAAAAATAACTGGGTAAGGGAAATACTAATGCGATATTGCCCTTTTACTTCCACGAAATTGAATAATAATACCTAATAAACACATTATTTAAAGTTACCCAGACATAACCTACAAAAGTTTATGACTAAATATCTATTATTCTCGACATTCTCGAAAAAAAAATCTTGCACAAACTAATTAAGAACATCACCCTGAGTTAAACCAGATATTTTTCATTTAATGACGTAGGAATTTAATCTCAGCTAAAACAATGTATGGGCACCTGCCATTGTTCTTTGCAATTTAATGCTTAATTTTACGCAAACGGAACTCTGAATCGAAAAATGGTTTTAACAATCCCATAATATTTTTGAATAGTCTATCCAACGATACCGTACACCATGGGATAGACGGGAAAAACAAAAACATCTCCACTTTACGTCTACAGGAGGAACACCAAAAAAAAATTTTCTTTTATTGTACCGCTTTGTCGGAATTATTAATATGTATATCCATGCCAAATTATAGCTTTCTAGTACTTAAAGTCTCTGAGCTAAGCTGCGGACGGACAGACGGACAAACAAAGCGAAACTATTGACTTGTTGACTTCGGAACCCTAAAAAACATAAAATCGAGAAATGCGTAAGTTTGAATTTCGCGGGCTTCATTAGCACAGCAACAAATTTTTTGTAAAATTTTTTTTTTCGTATCAATTTTATTTTTTCTGTTACAACTTTTTTAATTAACTACCTAAAAGTAATACACTACACAGAACAGCGGGGGTTTGTATTTTACAAGCAAAAAATATTGTAAAAGTTTTTACAAAAATTGCCAGCAAAAAAGCTCTCAGTCTCAAAGGTAGTTTTTTTTAAGTTGGTAACAAAGTAAATCAACCATCAACCATCGATGAACAGTAAATTTTTTAGAACAAATAGGGCCACGGACAACGAAGTTTTGCTAGCAACCCTTCTAAGTTTTATCATTTTTCGCCTGCTATAGATTTAAATATTAAATTTGTTATCTTGAAACATTTTAAAAACAAATACGTCAAATAACAAATAACTCTGATTAACTTTCATTTTGAATCTCTGATTTTGTTAGTAGATCAAAAAGTATAGCCCTCCAGGCTGTTTTATTTAGATATACGAATTTTCAGTGTAGAAATATTAATTGTGTCTGAATAAGTTCGGTTCATAACGTGTGCTCATTATTTTTCAAATCTTTAGTTTTTTAGAAAGTGATTTTCGCCTTTGTAATGAAATGTCAAACTTACAACGAATTTTTTTTTGATGTAAACGATAGTAAATGTTAGTTGTCTTTACATCATTGGCAACACTGACCCCAGCCTTATAATATGGCCGCGTCAGGTTAGTTCTAGTAATTTTGTCACGTGAAAAAACCCTAGATTTTGCTATATTTTATTGTTTATTGCTTTATTTTTATACTTAAATGTGTTTGCATGTGAATCAGTTATCCAATGCATCCCTTCTGGAGGCTATAAAATGTTATCTAATAATGCTAACGTGTCATCATTTCACCTCTGCGGACGTTTGGATTTACCGCGTGGCCACATTTTTCAATACTCCCAATCAATTTATTACTCGTATAACCCTATTTGTTGTTTAATTTATTGTCTTTATTTTGTACTGAGAAGGTGAGAAAACCGAGTAACGGATGTATATAAAAATGCTCAATAATTGTCGTTTCATATGTCCGCGAATAACCACTTTCCAAAATCGGACTAGGTCGTTCACTTACTATGCGTCATCATTATTCAGTCGTCCTATTTTTCTAAGGACTCCACCAGCTGTCATAAACGTTTCACTTATCATCACTTGACTTTCTTGTCTCATTTTTACAGGCAAAAAATCAAAGAAGGCAAAATGGCTACCAGCCAGCATCACAGACATAATCGCAGAACCAACGACTATACCGGCAACACACAACTGGGCGGACTCGGTAGATGAAGAACGTAAGTGATAAATGATATTCTCTTTATTATACATCCCTGTACTTATCAAAATGCCATCGTTTTAAAAACTGACCCAATGATGATGTAAAGGGTAATGGCTAGCCAATGTTAATCTCGTACTTGGGGCGCACTTACAGAGTGCTTGTCACTCTTTTCGCCCCGGGAAGGTCTGAGTAAAGGTCTTTGTGTTTTAATCATTCTAGCCGGATGCTTCTCTCAAAGGGAAGGCGGGGGAACCAGAAATTACGGTGTGATATTTAGCTTATGAGGCCTGGCCTGTGGGGCTAGGTGGAGGTGTGAATATCATTCACTGTTGGAAACCCCTGTGACCAGCAATTTTAGCCTAATCTACGAGATGACTCTGGTCATAACTCAATTCAGACTAGTCTTCCATTGGCTGGCTCCCTGTTTTTTCTGAGGGTCCTAGTATGTTTATATAATAATTTGAAGAAAACAATAATAAAAGTATTAGATTCCAGATATTTTTGTGTCCATGTGTGGTTTAACATTAATTAAATGATTCATTAAGTATCATCAGCTATTAATATATTTCCAAACTGATCTTTTGTTCTCTCTATAATTACCATGATTTGTATTTTAACTCAAACAACATTGTAGAAGCATCATTAGTGTCTTGTAAATATTTCCAGTTTAGATAACATCTTGTGCAGGCATCATTAATAATTGATTACTATTTGTTTGATAACAATAATAGCTATCATGAATAAATGCATTTAATGTTCTTTGTTGCAAATTCGTAAAAGGTCCTGTTATTCGTGTTAGTCTGGAAAATATTAAGTAGCTGTACTTATATCTTACTGTACTGTACTTATATACTTATAAAATCAATTATACATAAACTCTCCAATGCTATCTTAATGAAACAATGCATTGAGTAGGTGATGTAACACTTACAATATATTTCTATTATATTTGCTTGAACAACATTTATCTACCTAAGATATAATATGGTAGCAAATAATATTCTCTTAAAAAAAATCATAATTGTAATACTAAAATATCCCACGCACAACAGACAAAATAAGAGTCTATTGCAAATAAAGCAGTCCCTACTACAACTAATAATGAAATCTTTAGTCAATTTGACAAGCATGATAACTATTTTTATAAATCTTTACTCATTGTAACAGTTATTTATTTAACAATCCTAAGTTAGTAACACAATACTCCTGCTCACATTGCATCCAATTAACTATCTCACTATGTGAACCATGATATGGAAACTTAAACCTGAATCTTCAAAAAATTATTTACCAAAAAAGACTGTAGAAGTTCTACCGTCAAGCAAAATTTCATCATATATTGAACATTATTGTGAATGTTCATAGCGGAAAATTCATATGGAGGAAGCTCGTACTCCACGCGCCAGCGGGCGCCGGTGGTGCTCCCGTCAGCGTCGCGGGCGGCGCGCGGCGGTCTGGCGGTGGATGACGAGTCCATCCCTCGTCACCCTCCCTTCACCGCGCACATCTCCAACCTGCCCTATGATGTGGACGAAAGTGCCATTACAGAACTTTTCGAAGGACTTAAGGTAAATCATGTTTTCAATATCACCGGTTGTACAGAATAAGATTTTGCCTCAATATTAAGTTGTTTGCAGCATGTGTTGATTATTCAAGTCAATAAAATGTTTAGATACTATTATCAGTATAACAGAATGGATCAGTTTTACTAATCAGAGGCTTTGGTAACCAGGGGTAACAAATAAAATTGCTGCTTTGTTCAAATTATTGATCATCTGACATCACAGCTAGACATGTGGTTTCCAGTTTAGGCTATCGCGTTTTCTTAACGTAAAACTTCGAGAACGGCTACAAGATTACTTTAATCAGTCAAGCTCTGTAATTTAATTTTATCTGATTATCTTCACTACTCTGTACAATGTACAATTATTTTAATGATGACTACCTAATTTTTGCTTAGAAAGTCTGTTGTATCTTATTGTTAATCTATGCTAGCATTGTTGCTAAAGTACTGACAAAATTGGAAGGCCTGTGTCCAGATTCCATGTGCCTTAGTTCAAGGTATGCGGAAAAACTAGAATTAAGATCACTGTTTAATTTATAGAAAGTAATTCTCAAGAGGCCTTGAAGACTGACTAAAACCAGTTGCCTTACAATACAAGTTTGTCACAAACATGCTATTTGAATATAGATCTTGTATCCGATACTGTTACATAATATCAGGATGCCAGAACATGTTAAGATACTAGATCAGTTAAAATAGTTACGACTTTTTATCTTATTTTAAAGAATCTGATCTACTTTTAATACAAAGCTGCATGCAATGATGCACTGCATACACAGTTTGTCTGTCTCCGGTCTTTGACCATTATAACATGATTGTTTTTGCTTGCAACAGATTATCAACTTGAGAGTCCCACGTGAGGGTGACCGCCTCAAAGGCTATGGATGCATCGACTTTGAAGACAGGGAGAGTCTTATAAATGCTATGAACATAGCTGACCTGGTAAGAATATTGATCCTTAACATTTTCATACAATGTTTTAATATATAAATTTTAGTTTTCAATTGCAAAGGAAATAGTCCTTATTGTCTGTAAAATCATTTATTACAAAATAATTACATATTCTCCTAGACACTAAACTGACACCTAATGTTCTTTTCTTTACAAAAATTAAAATAAAAACTAAGAAATTACAATCTGCACAAAGTTATCTAAAGAAAGCGCATCTGCTCTGTCCAGTAAAGAGACCCCCATATTTTTTCCTTTCTATTTTTTGGACCCTTTTTTTTTTCTCAAAAGCAACTTAGTGAGCCTTTGAAAAGGGTTCCTTTTGTGTCTACTACGAATTGTAAGCTAGTTTCGTTTGTTCATAGACAATAGGCGGACGACGCATAAGAATAGAGGTGTCTACCCAGGACAACGACCGCCGAATGGGCAGGGGAGGCCGATCCGACCGGGACAGGTAAACACTCATTGTTACTTGTTAAATGTATTGAAAACTATTATTATTGAACACAAGAAGCCAGACATTAAAATTGGCACTTAGGAAATTACTTTGTATGCTATATTAAAAATGCTATGGAATATTATAACCCTCTAAATCTTAAAAACTATTTGATCATGATAGAATAAAGGAAAGTTATAATATTCCTCACACTTCATGCAGCTTTTCTAGGAAAAGAAAAGCTACAAGAAAATTAGAAATTGGCGCAATATTATTAATAAGTAAAGAATATAATTAAAGCAACTTTACTTTTTTCAATGATAAAGAATGGTTTGCTGTTTTTATGGAGAGCAATCAAAGCACTCAAAACAACAGCAAAGCGAACTATGAAATCATAAGCTCTATATATATATAGAGTCTATAAAAACCGCGAAGTATTTATTCCCATAATATCTTCTGGCGACTAACGATGTACTTACGTTTTGTGTAGGGAATATGATCCAGAACGGACCATGGGCGACTGGCGTTCCGGCCCGCGTGCTATGCCGGATTCATCCCGCGGCGAGAGGCACGATGACAGACCGCGCCCGGAACGCGGCCCCATGGACCGCAGCAACATGGGCGGCAGCGGCGCCATGGAACGCGGCAATATGGACCGTGGTCGTGAACGCGAACGCGAACGTGATTGTGAGTACAACATCATCATCATCATTTTAGCCGAAAAGTCCACTTCTGAATATAGGCCTCCCACAAATTTCGCCACACCAACCGTTCCTGTGCTTCTCGCATCCACCAACAGACAGTCCTCTGGAGTATAACATTAAAATAATACCTACTCTTTTAATCTTTATCATGTATCAGCGTAAATTCCGTGGTAAAAATATTAACCTACTAGGGGTGGTAGCATGGAATTGGGTCACTGTATGACTAAGACCTCTTTTACAACCAAGAGAAGGCATGGACATTGATCGCCGCCTCTAGAGCATACATGTCAATAGAATATATTATACCAAATTAAAATTATGCTACACAAGCCTTTGATAGTGGCTAACTGTGTTCCAGATCTCATCCAAATTCGTTCAGCTGATGAAGCGTGATTGATGAATGAACATACATACTTTCATAATTATGTATAATATTAGTGGGATAATAGCTGGCGACACGAGTGACAGTGATGTCATAAAAAAACACGCACCCTTGCGTAACATGGCTTTTAGTCAGGGTGGCGGAAAACATAATTGTGTGCCTACTAAGAAAAGTTAATTCCCCATAAACAGTCCCTTCGAAATCTTTAGTTGGTTTGCAGCTTAATTGCCTGACAACGTCTTTCAAATTGGTTGACTGTTTCCAGTACGAGCGAGGAATTTTAGTGCGAATTATGTTGTTTTATTCTGGTGAGAAACTTCATAAATTGCTTGTGACTAAACGAATTTAAAACGGTATAATGATCTTTCATATATACCTATAAGGAAAAATATCAGAAATAAGTTGATTTTATTTTCTACTTTCCTTAGTACTAATGCACAATGATGATAAGTATCCTGATGGCTGGAGCTAACTGTAATGTCACACTTGGGGCGCACACACAGAGTACAAGATCACCGATTTATTACCTCTTGTCGAGTCATCATTATTTGTGCGGCCATGCGTTTAAAGCTTTGTCATCGTTTATATTACGATGCGTTCGTGTGCACTGATGCTAACAATACTATCTTATGACAATAAAATCGGCGATCTGGGTTACTCAACCCGCCTCGGGAAGGTCTGAGTAAAGGTCACGCGTGCGTGTTGGCACTAACCCTTCAGCAAGGGGTACTGCTTATAGCGGTAGGAGGTAACCAGAAACCGCGGGCTTGAGGGCTCCGTTGAGGACTCCGCACGGAAGAGACTTGGCCCTCTTAGCCCTTGGAATATCCTCTGACCAGCTGTTTTAGTTTAATCTGTGACGTAGCGTAGCTATAACTCAATTCAGACTAGTCTTTGGTTTGCTCCTTCTATCAGGTACTAAAATCTGAGTGAAATATTTACAGAGTTGTTTTATTTTCTTTCATTATGAAAACCTATAATGATTTGTTTGTGTATGTAGCGAGTGCCGACAACCGGCCAGGTGGCTGGCGCGATGGTGATCGGCCGGCGCCCGCCGAGCCAGCTCGCACACCATACGGCGGGCGGGACTCGTTTGGACGTGATCGCTTTGAGTAAGTTCTATAGAGTATGCCATCATTTTGTACAACATTCGTTATTCATAATTTTAGCCTTGACTTGTTCAAAACGTGAAATTTTCCACATTAATTTTCACAACACATGCGAAGCAATAAGTTAATAGCTATAGTTTTATTCACACCCAGATGGCTGTGAAATAATAAACTAGTCCAGCACATTTCAAAAATAGCGAGACATTCATGCCTCGATATTTATGTGGTTATATAATTCGTTATATAACATAGTGCTAGATTGAATTGGTTAACTAGACACCGGGTCATTCTCTGTGCTAGACTCGGTCGCTTTATACCTACATTTATATATCATAGATTATAGAACATGGATGTTCAGAATTCTGCTTTGTCGACCGTCATCTCTGTTAATCAAACCTATGTGAAGCTAACTGTTCCTTTCTAACCCTGGTTGCAGAACAAGATCTAAGCTAAGTTAATTTAGCTTAGTTTGCATAGCCGAGGCTTTTATAATTGTTTCATTGTTTACGGTATAAATTAACTAACTAAATTTAACTCTTGGTCTGCAACTGACTTAAATATCGGTGTGGTATATAAACTTTCTTTTATGGTTATCAACTTCTATCAGCCGAAATATTTATTTCAAGAGCAATTTTCTAATATTGTCGTATTTTTGCAGAGGTAGAGATCGCGGCGGTGGCGGCGGGTTCGGAGGCCGCGACCGCGACCGCGAGGACCGGCCCGAGCGCAGCGGCTACGGCGGCCGGGACGGCTTCCGTACTGCTGAGCGGGACGGAGGTGGAGGAGGATTTGGGTAAGTGACACCTCTCGTCATGATCTCTTCCCAAGAATCGCCAAATCGACCGATCCTTCTAGATTCCTGCGACATTTACCAGTACATCAGTACATTCTGTGTAACTATCTAATCAGAAATATTTTGCTACAACTGATGAAAAATTATACTTACTAAAAAGTGTAGCATATTTAGAGGGTCCTCAATTGCTAATAAAAATAACTTATTTACTGCATATTTAAAGATTTTAATTGTTTGTTTAGAAGCCGTGAAGGTAGAGGTTTCGGTGGCCGAAACTTTGGTGGCGACCGCGATCGTGAACGCGATCCACCCAGAGAAGGTAATTATGAGTTTCAGTATATATGTACACACAGAGAAACAATGGGAAACACCATTATTACTTAACTGATTCGGAACCATTTCTGATAATGAAGCAACATTTTAGTGTAACAGTAATTTACTTAATTCCAATAAATGCATCTTTAGAGAACCTAACAAACGCCCCTGCCGCTGCTATTAACGTGGCCACACACTGGGTCTAAAACATTTAGAAGATACAATGCACATACTATAAATGTCGAAACATTTTTGTTTCGATTTTTATTAAGTTGTTATCACAACATGTGCTATATTAAATATTGGTTAACTAGACACCGGCTCATGCTATGTGCTAGACTCGGTCGCTTTATACCTACATATTAACTTTAAAATAAAATGTTGAAACATTACCGTCATTGTTTATGAAAATGGCCTCCCCGAGCGGCGTTAGCCTAAATCGTAATCGCTGACTAACCCTTTCATCAAACGGTAAAAATGAAACGAAAAGAAGAATTCCATAAAGTGATTCATAACGAAATTGCACCAGCCTTTTGATTTAAAACTTATCAGTAGTGCCCGCATCAAGTTGTTTTCAATTTGTGATGACTAATAAGTAGTAATCCACTTTGCGCTTATTACCGATGCACGACAACAAGACTGGCGATATGTATGATGATTTTATTTGTAATGTAGGGTCAAATTACCTGAATATACGATTTTATTTATATTATATTTATAATAAAAATATCTCTCCATTGCCATAGACGCCCGGCCCCGTGAGCGTCCGAAGCTGAACCTGCTGCCGCGCACAGTCCCGCGTGACGCCGAGGCGCCCACCAAGCCCGCGGACGGCGCCGCCCTCGACGACAAACAATCTGAGAAGGCCGCGCCTAAACCTGTATCCGCCGAGTCAGTCTTCGGTGCCGCCAAACCTGTGGACACTGCTGCCAAGTAAGATACATGCTCAATTTATTCTTTACAGGGAGTAAACGAATAGATAGTCAGCTCTTGACATCCAAATATGTAGAATGCTACAAAATAAAAAATGTTGAAGTGGTCTTTTAATCGTAATAAGTATTTCGCAATATTATTATTTATCGTGAGGAAACCGGCATATCCTGTGACATCCACACTGGGCTCGCGTGGTGGATTAAGGCCCATGCCCTCTCACAAAGAGGAAGCCTTTGTCCCAGCAGTGGGAACATTAAAAAGGCTGATAATGATGATGATGATGAGTATTTCGCAATATAGGTGAAGAATTACAAAAAAAATACAGAATTTTTACAAAACCACAACCATTCGTTTCGCGATGGAATCGAATGGTTGTAAATAGCCATTTAGCTCTTACTAAAGACACTCCAATTATGGTTTAACCCAGCAATTTGTGGAGGTGAGATAGACAGTTGCTTCATATAAAATACTGTATTCAGCTGATACAGCAGAATCCAGAATCAGAAAGATTGGAAGCAGAATCCAACATTGGGAAAAGGCTTGGCAAATGATGATAAGGGTACAACAAGCTTTAGGCCTGTTTCACTACTAGAAATTATGTTACAAAAGTTCAATTCAGATTCCGAAAAGTTGGAACTTTCGATTGTTTTTGAACCTCCTATTCCGGTTCCGGTACCGAAACTTTTTAAGAGGACGATGCGCAGCGGCGGCACGTGGCCGCAGTCAACGCCTGCAATGTTTTTATAATACTGATTGCAAAGCCTAGTTAGGTGTATTGTGTTTGAGCTAAAATTAAAAAGGCTGATTAACAACGTATGTATTATTTTATTAAACCTACTTTCTCTTAACACATCTTTCTTCAGCCGGTTCCTATAAACCAAACTTGAAACCTCCTACTCTGGTTCCGATATCATCACTTCCTTAGCATCCCTACTAGAAAGACACACCTTAGCTTAGTAGAGCTACTGTTTAAATTAGTAAATAGTAACATTAAATTACTTATCCCATTGTATTTACAAAGCACATACTATAAATATCGAGATATTTATGCCTCGATTTTTATTAGGTTGTTATCACAACATGTGCTAGATTGAATCGGTTAACTAGACACCGGCTCACGCTCCTTGCTAGACTCGGTCGCTTTATACCTACATTTGTTTCTAAAACATTGTTTGTTATTCATAATATTGTAAATAATGTTCCAAATAAGCTAATGAGTCGTTTTATACTTTCATAGAGAACGCGAAATAGAAGAACGTCTTCGTAAAAAAGAAGAGGAAGCCAGACGTGGTGGAGGTGAAGAGAAGGAGCGCTGGGGACGGAGGGTAAGCTAAGACATTATCTTATGGGCTATGTTGAGCTTCTTACAATTATGAAGCACATGATAACTGACAAATGCTTGCAATGATTGGAGAGTTCCACTCAAATCTATGTGGTGCTTTCCTTCTAAGACCACCACATATATTAACCTACATGGTTCTCACATGATTTGACATTACATTAATTGTATGGGTTTTAAAATAATAGTTTTATTTGGTGTTTCTTCTAAAAAGTTTGACTTGTAGATTATTATTTAATTTACAAAATATTTATCATTTATCTATCATATTTAAACGATTTTTTACAGAAAAGGAATATTAATTTAATAATCATTTTATCTTTACAGAATGATCATTCCGGCGAACGTCGTGGTGCTCCAAAACGTGGTAAGTAACACTTGAAGTTCTAATCGTGACAGAAAAACCTTTTAAAATGAAATATGTTGTCTTATTCAATTTAATGTATTCACAGATGAACGCCCCAGAGATTCTCGCGATTCTCGCAGCTATAATAGAGAAAGACGCGACTATTCCAAGGACGACAAAGACAGACGCGACTACCGCGACGATAGGGACCGCCGCGACAGGGACGACCGCGACAAGCGCGAACCCGAGCGACGCGACTACCCGCCCGAGCGCGACCGCCGCGACCAGCCGCGGGACTCCTCCGCCGAGCGGCGCCGGGACTACTCGGGAGACAGGCGCCCGCGCCGCGACTACTCCGGCGATAGGCGTCGCGACTACTCGGGCGACAGGCGTCGCGATTACTCTGGTGAAAGACGCAGCTCGCGTGATGACAGGGACCAAAGGGACGGCTCGCGCGAGCGTCGCCCTGTATCCCGCGAGCGTCGCCCTGACTCCCGTGAGCGTCGCCCTGACTCCCGCGAGCGTCGCCCTGACTCTCGCCAGAGAGAAAATGATAGAGACATACCCAAGGACAGAGATACACATAAGGATCGAGAAATACACTCAGAGGCCGATGCCCCGCGCGACGAGCGCAACGGACGTGTGCGACCCAGTCGCTCGCGCGACCGGCACGACGAGGTCGATGATAAAACCCTGCCCAAATTAAAGGACACAGAAAAACCGGTACGTACACAACCCTATATTCTATCCATATAGAATTCACGCCAAAAAAGTGCAATCTTTTTTTTATTATACTTATTTCAATTTATGTAATGTTGTTTCTCTTTTTGTTTCAGAATTTCGTTGCATCGAATAAATTCAGCTTCCTAGAGGACGCCGACGACGGCGCATCCGATTAGCACGAAAGTTTGTGTGCGCGCTATTTATTAGTGTCCATTTTACAGTTGACTCGAGTGTAAAGTGTAAATTTACGAGTATCAAAGTGTCTAACGTGTAGAACGGACTCGATGAGCACTAAGACAATCTAAAATTGTGCTAATGTAATAGAACTCGATTTATAGTCACTAGTGCGGTGTGGATATACGTGTATATTAATAGGGTTGCTATATGCTCACACTGCTTCGATGATGGCCCCAGTCTTTATTGTGGCTTCTAATATAATGCTCTAAATTTCCTTCACTTACCTGGGTTTGATATACACCCACATATGCTTATGCTAAGTAAGGCGCCATAGTAAAGACTGGGGCTCGTATTAGTGACCATATTGTACTGATTTTCGTGTAAATTTTTCTATGGGTTTGTTACAATTATAATGTTAATGTGAATGGTTACAAACAGGCCAGGTTTTGAGAACTGAAAATATTCCATTAAATTCTGATATGAACTGGTTTAGATCAGGTGCTGCACTTTCATGTCTTTGTTTTTGTGAATAAATAATATTTCATAATTTTATATTATTGCAATATTGACCTTTTTAAAGGAAGTTTACTGCAGCAATGCCACCATAGGGAATCTTATTTCTATATTTTAGAATATGTCTTTATGTTAAATATTTAGTCGATTTAGGTAATTAGAACGTTAATTGTATTATTTATCTTTACACTCAAAATTCTTTAATCAAGTAATAAGAGGATAATCCTAAATATTCCTATATACTTTGCAAGTATGCATACAGATGTGCCTGCCTTGGTCGTGATGAATATAGTTGTTAACTAAAGGTACCTAATAAATCTGATTAGGGTTTGGTCACAATTATTAATTGGACAAAACGTAACAGACGTTTTATTTGTAATATTGAAGAATTTTTGTTTGGTACACTATGTAATTTGTGAATTATTATAAATAAATAATTACCCTTTTTACAGTAAAAGCCTTTTTATTCTTGATAGTTGCCAGAGAGAGACAAAGGGGGAAGATCAGCGTTGAATCAATCGACTCCGTATCAAAATGTCCTTCGTAAAACGACATAGAGCAGATCGTCCTATTCTCTGACCCAGTATCAAAACGTCTTACAAACAAGAATGGGAATGGTACAGTAATACCAAATAATGAGATTATTAAAAGAATAATTTTGTTCAACATTTTCTTGAGACTTAAATTTGTGTGGCTGACTCTGGCTTGGCCACTATCAGGGATTTTAATATAGATTTTTACACACAACATATTTAGTCGCCAAATATCAGAATTAGTCGGTCACTGGTTCAAAAGTTAGAAGGGTTTATACCTATAAAGCCGGGATCTCTCCAGGTCGGACAGGTGTCCGAGACCAGACCAGACTCCGGTTTGGCCACATTTATATCTCAAGAACTAGGGCACCTAGCGAAGATCTGTTTTCTCCCAGATGTAGTCGAAATTTGTCGTTTTGTGAATAGGACGTTTTTATATGGAGTCAACCAATCAACTAACTTTTTACAAGCTTTTATTTTACTTGTGTATGTGTTCGGGTAAAATCTTGCACCTCAATTTTATAGCAGTTAACCTACACCGCTTAAAATGAAATTTTGCAAAGGTACACGTTTAGCTTGGGTGACAATGCTTGGTAAGCTAAGTGACGTCATTCTAAATTAAATATGGCGGACGGCCCAAAATGGCGGACTTGTTATTTTTATGCAGTGCCACAGAGAAAAATAATATGCCATATTATAGTAGGTATAATATCATATGAAAGGGTTTGCTGAGAATTCGAAAAAGCTTGTTTTAAAAATATATTTTAGAATGAATAATTTATTCCACTAATCAGTTTATAACTAGTTTAGCAATGATCTACCTAATCATGAATGCTGGGCAGACGACATTGGTTACCATCACGGGTAGAACCTGGATAAGAGTGGCACAAGAAAAGAGAGATCTATACCCAGCATTGGGCGAAGTCAGGCTGCGGATGATGAATCTAATCATGATTGAATGTAAATCATAACTTAACGCCTGTACTCGCGGCGTAGTTCCTTTTGAAAAGGAGCGAGCCTCTTGGTGGATTTCAGTTTATGTGATTAGTCGAAGGTTCATACTTTTCCATGGGGTCAAACCCTTTGCCTTGTCGAATTCACTTACGCAATTGGGCTTCTGGTAATGTGACTGGGAATATAACCCCCAAGACCTCATAAATGGCCTTTCAATCCTAACGCACATGAATCTATCATAACCACATGCTCAACAATGAGCGAAACAGGATATATTTTTTGGGGGAAAAGTGAAACAAGGAGCTTATTCATTCTTTATGAATATCAGTTCTGGACCCAGATTTGCCAGTGTGAAGAGCCTGTAGCAAATTCTTCTATGGGTTAACTTAGTTCCTTGGTAGAACTTGTTTTGTTTTAGGTTCAAAACAGACACTTGATAACACACAACACAAAAAAAAGTATCGATAGTATTATATTATCTGTGGTATGGTATCGATGTAAAAGCCAAAGCAATATTTCCTGCTCCTTGCCACTATAGTTACTTGCAGTTTAGAAATCTAGCTAATTTGATTTTAATGGCTGGTGCCGGAAGTGATTTAGTGATTTGTCTAAAGCTGGGTATCACTTAGCAGTGTTGCATGTAACGTATCAGATACTTTATCAACCTGCAAGTGGGTACGGCTCGTGCATGGTAAACCGCGTATCTAGCTACGAGCTGCCGGATCCGCAGTGCTCGTGACGACAACATGTCCACTCCATAATGAATACGTAAGTTCGTTTAAAGCTCGCGCCTACGTACTCACTAAACAAGCGGTCGTGTCGCCGTCCACTCCACGAGCACACTGCGAGCCGCCTTTGTGTTCGCAGTGATACCGTCACTCGGCGGGTCACTGCGAGCTTTCAGCGCTACACGCGCGAGCGGCTCGTGCCTACGTACTCACTTGATACCGTATCTGATACGTTAAATGCTACACTGCTAAGTGAGTACCCAGCTTGGGGGAGGCAAATGTCCACTATTGGACATTGGCCTCCCCCAAGAGTCACCACATTAACCGGTCCTGTGCGTTTCGAAATCCACCGGACTCCCGCAGTTTTAACAAAGTCATCCATTAGTCAAACTAGTGGGATGCCTTCTTCCTTCTTCAACAGTTATTCTTCCGCAGCCTTATTGCATAATGAATTCGCAAAAGACAAAGGGCAAAGAGTATGAAAAATGGACCAATCACAAGCGAGCTGAATAACGCGACGTGGATTTCTGTCTATGTGATTGGTAAATTTTTTCATACTCTGCCTTTTGCGAATTCATTACGCAATAAGGCTGGGTAGGCGGTCGCCACTTCGGCTCCATCGACCATCTTTGCCGCGAGCAATGTGCCCTGGCAGGCTGGCAGCACACACACCGAACGAAACATTGATTTTTGAACGCAGTTTAAAGTTAAACTGTATGTAGTGAGTGTGTCTGCCAGGGGAATTACCGACTCGTCTAGAATGTCATACCTAGTCCTCTCCGGTCGCCGGACCATGTAGGGACTTACCCGGACAGAGCTTTTTGCAACCAGATCCGGATTGGTGTGTCATCCCAATAGTCCCAAAATAATGTCGGTAGACATTTCTCCAACGTAGAGCTTTTGGAGAAATGTCACGAGAGCCCGCGCGATGTACCGCTAGATCAAGCGTCGGAACCAAACAAACTATGGACTGGAATCCCCAAGGGAATAGAAAGCGTAGCCGACCCCGTCAAACCTGGCGTCGCACCTTGTTGGCAGAAGCGGCGAGTATCGAAATGACGTGGAGGGAGGTACATCTGTGGATGCCCTCTGCCCCATTATTTTTATTGTTAACCTGAACTTTTGGGGAAAAGGCCAGGGATTGTGGGATTTTTACATCACTAAAACCACGCCGGTGATCACCATCAGCACGTAGAAGGGGCTGTGCCCTCTTAAAAGACCAAAAGACCACCCCGGGACCTCCTCTGTGCAACGCCTGTTAGGGCACATGCCTGGGGAAACTTAAAGAGCGTCTCCTCTGAGCCTTGCTGAGCACGTGATCACAGTGCCACCGTCTTTCCTGGATTCAATTGGTGGGCGGACAGTATGCCCAGTCTGAGCACTCGCAACCCCGGAGTCATGTTTCGGCGTTTTAGGCATTGGGGCGGTTGCCGCCCCGACGACTTCTTCTCCGAGTGGGATCGTCCCTCTCACGATCCCACTCGGCGGCCTCCTTCTGGACCATCGCGGTCCAACAGGAGACAATTTCGCTGCAGTTTTCTGTCTCTGCCGCATGAACCTAACAACTACTGGCAAAGACAGGTCTCGCCCGATCCTGGCGACCAAGACCTGTCACTATTCGAGCTTGTCTGTGCAGAGTCATGGTCACCTCCGCAATGGTGGCAATTTGCCGTGATCTCTCGCCCAATCCTATTTAGGTACTCAACTACTCACCGAAGCAACCGTGCCCGGCCAGTACCTGAGTGAGCCAGGCTTTGAAGTGCGGCAGGACGGCGACTACGCACTTGCGCGAAAATTGCGATTGCTGTAGCCGCTCGCAACGTCACTAAAGCGCGTGTCGCCGTTTCAACCGCGTCAGCCTTATTACAGCGATTCCATGACACCTACGTAAAGGTAGCGAACTTCCTCCCGTGGTCCCCCGAGGATGGGCAGCAGTCTATGCAGAGCACCCACTGCCTTTACAACGCGCCGACCAGGCGCTCGAAATGCTTTTCGAAGCCCCACCGATCACCCACCGATTTCGACCCACAAGAAATTTAATGTATCGATCGACCCACCTGGACTTGCGCATCTCCTACTGTCACTGACGAGCTGGGTGGCACTCTGCTCCTCGGCAGTTTATGGAAGCATGCTTTAAACATAAAACTGAAGCGCTATCTCCAAACCCAGCTCGCGGATTGACGACACGGCTCTTGCCACCTGAGCTCGGAAAGATGGATGGTCTCGTGCCAGTAGTTTTTTGGCACCCAGTCCGACGCTGATTGAGACCACGCAGCATATAAGCAGACTATCATAATTTTAATCTCTTTTTGTTTAGGAAATACCATGCATAAACATGAGAATTCTTTATCTGAGACCCTTTTGTTAAACAGGCCCGTTAAATTATTGTGTGATCTCGGCCATTTTGAAATATTCTTAATACGGCCATTTTGTAATAAGTAACAATTTTAGCAGAAAGAAAACGCACACAGTGCTACTTGATTCATAAAGGTAGAGAACAATTTTAGCGACAAAACTCCCTTAATTGTGTGTGCCTAAAACAGTTTTATTCAATAAATTATGTTTTCTATCGTTTCTTGCATTTAGTGTGTGGCAAGATTGTGTGTATGGGACAGAATTTTCAAGGTTGCCAGGAATAAAAAATGGAGCATTTTAATACAACAATTTATTTCAATTACAATTTATAACATACAAGACAATTTTAATGAAAAAATAAACTTTAATTCATGCATTTAACTAATTGATTGTAAATTAATTACAATTATATTACTTTTAAGTTTAAATGATTTTTTTTTGTTTTTTTTTTACATTCATATGTTTTATAGACCATAGATTAACTAATTCAACTGAAGAATTTAAAACTACACGCTTTTACTTAAATCTGTAATACAGCATCTAGTATGCATGGCAAGATCATTATATCTAAAATCATAGAAACGAAAGTAACCTTGTACTTATTAAAGTTACGATTTGTACACATCTATGAGAATAGATTTGACGAACAATGAGACATGAAACTCAAGTTGCTCAAGACTTAGGTCACCGAAAATTCCATGATGTTTTCACTTGCTCTTCAGAATAGCAGACATCAATTCATTCTTCAGCCTCTTCGTCATTTCTTCTAGAATGTCAGCTCTGACTCTCAACTTTTTATTCTTTTCTTCTAATTCATCTGCCAATTGTTCCATTTGTAGCTCCTTGAGTTTCCTGTTCATTCGAGATCTTTTAGATGCTTCATTATTCTTATCTCTTAATTCCCTATATTTAAATTCTTGTGTAGAAATATTTGACGAGTTGTCATCTACACTACACACCGAGGACACTGTGCTCTCCCTTCTCTTGGGAGGCCGTCCTCTTCGCGCCTTGGGTTGACCTTCGAGTGCCAGAATCATATCCTTGATGGGAACACTTGGTTTCCTTTTCCTATATTTTCTTGATGGTTGTTCGGTGTAGGGTGTGTATGTCTCATCAGATTCATCAGTGTCCGGACGACGCCTCTTGCTTGCTGTTGATTTGACGTCATCGTTGTCCGATTCCAAGTGAGATTCGCTTTTAGGGGTAATGGGCTCGTAATCGACCGGCGCTGGTGGTGGTGTGTCCACTTCTGTAAATGTTTCTTTTGAAGTGGAGAAGGAGAGGTCTGTGAACGTCTCGTTTGAGTTGGATAGTGAGACGTCCTGGGCTGGCCAGTACTCCGGAGGTTTCTGAAAAAATGACAAACAAAAAATATAACATCTGACAAAAGAAAATTTTAATCTCAAATCGAGATCGAATTCAGAAGAGCAACACTACTTGAATTAATTTGCTTACACTTACCAATAACTGTGAGCTTTTCTCTTTCTCCAACTGCTCGACATAGCTGAGCACCTCGGGAGTGCTGATGGTGTCGTAGGGCCAGCCGGGCGCCCGCGCCGACACGTCCACGGACAGCCTCTCCCTCCTCGGCATCGCCGGCGCTTCCATCATCCCCATTTGATGTTGATCTTCATTGATGATGAACTCCGAAATAACTACGTTGTTGCTTTCCACCTCCCTTGGGATGACTGATCCAAATTTAAGATCAAGGGAATCTTCTGTATCGATGAAGGGCGCTGTGTCTTGTGGTGGATTAGTGTACATGTGATAGTATTGGTTTTCATGTGTGTTGGTCAGCTCCACTGGATCCTGGACTTGCCACGGATTAGTTTCTGCGACCATCCCTGACGCTAAGTCTCCAATAACCACCGGCAGTTTGCTAATGTCTAAAAATGTTTCCTTAAATTGCATGTTGTTATCTTTGTCCCACTCTGGGAAGGTGGGCATGCTGGTGTCGTACTGAGGAAACTTGTCGTTCGGTGACAGCGGTTCTAGCGGCGAGATGTTGTTGTATAAGCCGCCTGCCGCCTGTGGAAACTGGGAGTTAACGTCGAGGTTTTCCCAACCTTGCGTTGAGAATGGTGTGTATGGTGTGTCGTTCTTAAGTGCCCTTTCTTCAGTTTTCTTAGATGAATCTGTTTAGGGAGAAAATAAATTAAAATTAATAAAGTAACTGGAGCTTATTTTATCTGTACTTGGGGTTTTTTCATAAATTGATGCTCAAAAATTAACTTTGGCTCTACATCAGAGATCCCCAAACTTTTTTCAGTTTTGGCTAGACCCCCCAGTTTACCTACTATTGCTTTTTATGAAAATTCATCAACTTCAAATTTGTTTTTAACAGCTACTATAATGTTACTCACTTTGAAAGACTTAAATTTATTTCTGTGGTGAAGCGATTTGTGAAAAACATAAAAAAGTTAAATAACTCTTTCCTTTTCAAGACTCCACAGACAAATGAATGTTTTTATCTCTCACATTTGTATTTATTGACAAGTCAGAGGCAAGAATGAACAAGTATTTTTACTGCGCGTAGGATGTTACTAGTCATTATGTACAAGTTATAACAAGTTCAAACGATTATTCTTATTATGAACGGTCATGGAAGCCATTCGCGACCTGCTTAAATGAATACCACTATCGTTGACCCTCTTTTACATCTCCCGGACCCCATTAAATTTTTTTTCGCTCACTTGGTCCCCTTGTAGATCGCTGTCGACCCTTTTTTGGGTATCAATTTATTGAAGATATATATGGGTGTAAAATAAATTTTCTTACCAATGGTCTGTACTACTTCTTCCTTCGCGGGATCGGAGGACAACGGAACCAGATCTTGAAAGAACTCGTAGTCCAACATTGCGCTCTCGAACAGGGGCTCCGATTTCAAGTAAACCTGAAATCAGAGTTATCTTATGTTAGCATGTATTTCAGATTGTGAGCAGAAACTAACAATAATCTTATTAATAATAGTAATGCATTATATCTATTAGTACTCACGGTTGTGTGTTCCATTCTTACCTCGGCAAAGCTGCTGGTTGTAGCCACTGGCGAAGACGGTGCTGCGTTGCTTGAATATCCGTCGGTAATCACTCCGGTTAGACCGTTTACGTAATTCTTCTTCTCGGTCTTTAAACGATCTAGCTCTACCACTTTCAAAACAGTTCGAGTATTGAGACTCGTTTGCGAAAAAACCATGTCTTTTGGTGTTCGTATCGTACTGATTTCCGATATCGTCGCTCCGACTCGGACAGGTGATCTTTTGAGCAACCATTTTGAATAGAACTACAAACAGAAATGATACGACGTAACATAATGTGTGCATACTCATATAAGCAGGATGGGATGTGGTAGGACAACATACAAGGGTTGTGAGGGGACTTGCAAATGATAAATAAAAATGATATCGCTGTTTTATCTTTTGCCAATGTTTGAAACATCACACGAATGTTATGCTCCATCATCAGTAAGCCAATTAGAGTTGTTTTAATTTGCATAATGAGACAAAAAGAATTTAGAAGCGATCAAGGACACCTTCCTACACGTATGACGTGTTCAACGACTACTATGACGTCCGTGACTGTAAGGTCGAGACCTTGAAATAGAAATACCAATGAAATGGGTTGGAGAATATGTAAGTACATAGCATACGTGTGTTATATAATGGAATTGGACAACAGCATTGAAGGAATGATGATTGCATAAATATTTTAAATACAATAAATACGATTATAAAGTGGAAAATCAATAAAGAACAAAGTTTTTTTTCAGTTGCCGTCGTTATGCAATCAACATAATGTCACCTGCCCTTAAAATTTTGTCGCTTTTCTGAATATATAAGTAGCGTTCTATGAAGTGTTAAGAACAGACTCATTTTTACTTCGGTTGCTATCTTTTAGCGTCTAACCGAACTATAGTGCCTGTAAGATTCCTGTTAGTAAAAACTATAATTATGTACAACTTATCTACATTAAAAGTAAATTGAAGCGTTATCCTAATGATAAAATAATGACTGGAAACTGCGGTTAAACGCTTCACTGTAATGACGAAGCCATAACTTATGTACCTATTGTATACTAAGTAAATTAAGAACTATCTAGAACTATTTTATAGTAAATAAGTAAATATTTCTTAAATCTATTGTAATTAACTAAATATGACTAAAAATATTAAGAAAAATGACTATAAATAGGTACTTAGCATACGTTCCAAGTCGAATTATATATCGATTAGAACATTGTAATCTTAATGTCCTTGGAACTCTGCGGGCTATCTCAATTATCTGCTACTCATGAACGTACCTACTTGTTTACTTATATATTTGTGGGTAGGTACGTTAATATTCGGTGTTTGTGAATCTGTGCTTTGTGTTTCAATTGTTGCTGAACTAATATTTAAGAGCAGGCGTATGTGCAAGTTGTTCGAAAAAAGGCCAACAAAAGAAATGAAAGGATGGTCAGTAGTATGAAGGTTGGAACATTATAGTGAAAATAAGGTTTTTAACCGACATTATTATGCACATTATTGATCAAGAATTTGAGATCAGTATTTTTGATATTAAGATTTGATAAAAGTTAGGCAATTAAAACTTCTTATTTTTTTGAATACAGAAGTTACTCAAAGTCTGAACTTTATCTTTTCAATGCGTCTATTGTAGACGAATAATTCGAGAAAATTTAATTTTGCAATGTGAAATTAATTTTCAATTTCTTCAGGTTCTGAAATTTTCCAATGGTTCCTGTGAACAAAAACGTTAATTCGGAAAATAGGGTGAACGCAATTACTTACTTGTTTGAACTCTTCTTGAGCTCCTATAGAAATTTTAACTCTCTAGGCTCCCAACCAACTAACGGTGCCGACTGTAGGCCTGGAACAAACAGAAATAAAAAAATTAATAAGTGTATTCTCTTTTATAGCTTCCTACAGACAAGTTATCTCGTCCTAAAGCGACACTATCTCTTTTTATCATGACTATCAATAGGAAAAACATGTTTTGTCGTAAGTCATCATGTCTGATAACAAAATTGGTACAAAATATATTTTATGTTTGTCACGTTGCTTCAAAAATTGATTGACGTAGGTAGTTATCGAAGTGGTAGGTATAATAGTTATCGTAGGTGGACGCCTACAGAAAATATTGATCGATTCTTAGCCGGAACTTGGTTAAAAATATGTTAAAAATACGTTGTTTGACTAAAAACATCAAATACATAATTACCCTACATCATTTGTCACCTTGTATTTAGACATTGTTATAAATATATACGATAAAAAACTTGTTTGTCTCTACTAAATACGTCCAAATGTCGTGGTTTGGCATATTTCCAACTTATTTCAGAATAAAACTAACCAAAGGAAATATTTGAAGTAGGTCGATGAAGAACGAGTACCTGCTTACTAACTATAAAGTAATTCGGAAAGTGCTTCTACTAATATAAAAAGTAACTAGAACTAGGTTTGAAGTACAAGCCTATAATGAAATTAAGCAGGCATGTATTGTAATAAATGAAGAAGTTCCAACCTAAGCGTCATAGAAATACAAAAACTTGTGAATAAGGAAAACGGACCAAAGGCAACAGCAATGTTAGGTAAGTATTGAATCGGACGAATAACAATGTACATTATGGTCTTTGCTCCCTAAATGCGTCATTCCCTCAACTTAGGATTTCCAAGACCACAAAAGTACATAAGTAAGTACCTACAAACTAGAATCCAAGTAGGTACTTTACCAGCAAACAACATGGAACAAAGCTTATCAACGCGTCACGAAATAAACTACCACACAGCAATCAAAGGTTAACTTTTTGGGTGGGTAATGATCTTAAAGTGAGACTATTAAATTATTGTATAATGAGTTAAATTCAGGGTTACAAAACAAGTTCCAAAGTTGTTCTAAATACACCAAGGCTATGAATGGAATTTTGTAACGTCATTAATAATACATTAGAAGACACTATCATATCAAAAATTTGAATTGTCGCGCATTTTCTAGAATGTTGGTGTGGCGTGCGAGCCAATCGAAACAGCAACGTGACCGCGGTCCGCGGGGCTTTCCGACAGGTTAGAACTTGTCTCTACACTTAGGGCGGAAATAATCATGGTGCAATAATTTTCAAACAACGTGGAATTGTCTACAGAGTCTACAGATACAGTTCTAAGACTAGATACACTGCTTTAAAGCTTCTTAGTGCAATCTTTAACACTTTAAAAGCACTCAACAATAAAAAAGTCCTACGCACCAAATTATTGCACCATATTTAATTATATTACAATATACGTAATTTTTATAAAATTTTAACAGCGGTTATTCGATTTGAACCCCACAAACAATAAAAATATTTCCTGCACCCTGATTCTATAAATTTGCGCACGTATAAAAAAAAACTAAGTGTCTAATTAAAAGTAAATAATAAGTTTCTAAAACTCACCTTGTTACGAACAAATACTGTAACGCCTCCAGTTATTTACTGATAGTATTCGCTACCCTCACAACAAATGAAGAGGATAATAGGCGAAAGATTTTTAATGCGTCAACTTCTACAGTGTTGTTGATGAACTTCAGTGAACTAAATAAAACGATAACCGCAAGCAGCGATACGTGCACTGCGTGCGAACACAGAAAATGTTGTGCAATGTTCACGGCAGTGGCGGCCCACAGTTTTTCTAAATCCCCACCACTCAACATTTGCGTTCTAAAAATATCTTTCCTTCCACGCTATTGGTTGCCTCAAATGACGTCAACTCAGTGAGCCAATAGAATCGCTCGATTACCACGGTCACGAGAGCATAGCGCTTCACGTTATTGTACTGTAGAAATGATAGACTTATACATCGTTATATGTATGTAGAGTTGGGGAATCACACCGAACAAAACAAGAGGGATACTGTTTTTTCAACATGAGTCATAAGCATAACGCGACTGCAAAACAAGTACTATTTGAAATTATTATTGGCATAAAATAACATGAATAATAGTTATCGAAGTAATCTAGCATTGAATATTGGTAAAAAGGGTGATCACTGACTATGACCTGCTGTGATAAGAAATTATGTTATAATATGAATGTAACTCAAATAACACTTAAAAAATCAAGTGTGTAACCAGATTGCATCAACAATATTGGTTTATGTCATCATTCAATTTTGTTTTCGCTTCTTATCAACATACCGTATTATAATTTTGTGTGCAGTGATTCACATTTAATGGCCATAGTAACTAATGCATCCATTATTTTGAGTTCGACGGCAAATAAAGTATATCTTTTTTAAAGTATTTTCATATTATTAAGGAAATATCAGCTTAAATTTCAATTATATGTTGGTTTAAGCCAGGATAGAAACGGAAATCGTAGTCAAGATCTAGTCTAGGTCAAGGCTTCTAGGTCAAAAACTTAATTGTGTGTGGATAAAGAAATAAACCAGCTGGTTTTACGAACTCCATTAGATAAATATGAAGAAGGACCAATCGACCAAGACAAGAGAAAGAAGCTTTATAAGAGCGCAAAAGGACCTTCAATATTATAAGCCACTGGATGTTGCATTCCAATAAAATCAGAACTTTCAATATTTAGACAGAACCTGTGTGGTGCCCGAATATTAAGAAAGTTTTTAAAGGAAGCGTTTTCAATAAACAGAGATATTAAATGGCTCTTTTGCTAGACCCCTATTGTACAGTGCAAAATAAACTACACCTGCTCCAAATACAAATGGGATTCCAACAAAAAGTTGCAGATGGGGTCTCGAGAAAGATGGGACTCCTATCAAAATCTCCATTAATTCGTGCATTTCATAAGAAAATAATGAAATAAATAGCCACTCCTATGAAGGCAACTGATAAAGATGTACAAGGCAACTAACAAACAAACATTACGAAACGCACTTTAATGTAATATGTATGACATAAGGTCTCAGGATTATCGCTGCCAAGTCACAGTAACAGCAAACATGTTTCCCGTTTCCAAGAAAAACATGTAGGTATCAAGGAGTACCTAGAATCATCAAGTGCACAGGTCGATACATGTCTGATTGAGGCGCACAAGCACATCAAGTACTTACGTTATTTGCGCAGGTTGGGGGAATGACTCATTCTCTCCTGGCATTGAACTAGGTTGAATAACCTCTTTTTTGCTAATACTAAGTCATTATTACGTTGAAACGTAGAAGTTCCTAATTTAGTCAACAGTTGCTTGTCACTCTTTGTAATGATTTATAGGTATAAAAGATCTCATTTCTTTATAGGTTATCTCTATGTTTACAATCGTCAACAATAATTTCTCGTTCGACCCTGATCTTGATCTCAACCACTTTGTGTTCCTAGCTAGACGATCTACTAACAACAACAATAGAAAAAGATGGCTCTTTTGTATCGCATATGAAAAAGAATGTAAATATAAAGTATGTAGATTTGTAGTTCATGGACCTGTAGCCACAAAAGCGACGGCGAAGAAAATATAAGAAACCCACAAATGGGTTACAAAACGACCTCTACAAGGAAGACTGGCGGTCGAAACCGTTTTACATACAGAATAGCTAATCAAAACATGAATGACTACATTGAATATCACCGTAGACAGACTGTTCGCCCGTTTGGGCCTCCGAGGCGCGCTCTACCAACGTCATAATGGTTAGATAAACATGATAAGAATGATTTGCAGTTTTTTCAGTTTTTTTTATGTTCTAGGTTATGTACATGGTTTGTATATACTTACTGTGTTTTCAGTATTTGTTTAATTTTATAGGTACATACCTACAGTGTGTTTTAGATGAAAAAACTACATGCAGATAACACTAGAGACACGTATGATGACGTGATGAGTAATAATGACAGAACATTATTGTTTTTTTAGGGTTCCGTACCCAAAGGGTAAAAACGGGACCCTATTACTAAGACTGCGCGGTCCGTCTGTCTGTCTGTCACCAGGCTGTATCTCATGAACCGTGATAGCTAGACAGGTGTAATTTTCACAGATGATGTATTTCTATGGCCGCATAAAAACAGAATAAAATAAATATTTAAGAGGGGCTCCAATACAACAAACGTACCGAACAAGCCTTATCTATGCTTGTAACATTTGCTTTATGATTACAGTTATCATGTCCTATAGATTCGTTACAAACTGCTGCATTTTCCTGTTCCGAAACTGCGTTAATTTATTCTTGTTTCTCAGTATTACTGTATAACCAACGTCAACATTCTCCGCATGATAACACCGCTCACTTCTACTTTCCCCGAAAATATTCTGCCGATGAGTGTGTTGAATATGTTCCAACTTTTTTTTATCAATTCCTTGAATAGAATTAAACATTCTATGATCTTTTACCCAAACAGATGCAGAGATGAACACAATAATTTACTCGTGCTTTTGTTTGGGATAAATTTGCATTTTGACTGCCTCGTCGGTATACTGGTTGCAAGCGCTACTGCCGAGCATGAGGTCTTCGGTTCGATCCCCGAGTCGGGTAGTGTTCTTGGGCTTATTTATCTAGAATTTCTCAGTAGCAGACCGGATTGGAGCCGATTGATGGCAATAGGCCCACCCCTTACTACACGGTACATAAATAAAAAAAATAAAACACTGGCTAAATGTGTGTAGTGTGTACTATAGAAAGACGCACCTCTGCTCAACTCTTAGGAGAATACAGAGACGTGATTATTTATGCATTCTAAAACTAAAATTCTAAACGAACGTGCACGAACAGGTTAAGTATATTCAGCATGTTTTTCCTCAAGATTTGACGACACACCACACGCGTGTGATACCTACTTAGCACATTTAGGTAACTAACGACAATATCAAAACAAATGTTGAATGCGCTCGGTTAGGTAATGAAATTTATGTTCCTTTGGGGACATCGTGTTCGTGTCATATTCATTAGGTGTTTTATTTAAATTGATGTTAATCGAAATCTGTTTATTTATTCCCAACTTATACTGAAATCATAAGATAGATTCAAGTGAAATGAAACTAAAGAATAAGACTTCATAGAGCCGAAGAAGATAACAAATCGGTTTAAGGCCAAGGCAAGGACAATGAAATGGTGTCGACAGCAACTTAACAGGCGTTTGTATACTTAGCACGAGTAGGATGGACTAGAAAGTAGAAAGTTAAAATAAAATGTGTTTAATTGTCTACGTTTACGTCACAACAGAATTCCTAGAATTCGTTGGTAGAGGTGTTCTAATACAAGAACACGTGACAGTGGAAGGGACGCCTCAGGTACTAAACATAAACGGATCTTTCTGGCGATGTTATTCGGCTTTCAGAAAGGTTGCGTAGTACTCATAACCGGCGTGCGTATATTATGAGGTCATCTAGATACATCTAGATGTAAATGAAGCAAAAGGCGCAAGTGGCGTTCTGTATGTTCTGAAAAAGGCGTGAGTACATGTATGTATGACAGAGTGTCGAAATTGAATCGCATGGAACAAGAAGCTAATGAATTGTTATTCACCAGAAATTACAACAAGGTCCTTCAATTTTGGACTCAACGCCGTGACTTGCCAAACCGTCGTGCACCAAAAGCTTAATGTCAATAAGACGACCTTTTGACTAATTTCTTATTACAAAACAAATTGGGTTTTTACTGCTATCATATTTTTCATATCATTTGATCTACTACGCAGTTCATTTCACTTCAAAACAAACAACAATTCCAATACAAAGCAAACTCTGCTAATCAATATAGGTATCTACCTACACCATAATTCAATGCTTGGAAATAAAGTAAAAATAGAACACATTCATAAGATATTTAAGAGACATTCGGGGGAATCCCCGTTTCCGGGCTCATTTACATAGGTAGAGCAACTAATAATGCATATTCGTGAATACCTATGCTATTTTTAGTACAAAGTGGGGCAAATGCCCAGTATATTGACAAATGAATCGTTTTAGTAGGTAGTAAAGTTAGGTACAAAGCACACCGAATACAATAAATAATTTTAGTTCTACAAGGGACCATACAGAACACAACCATGTTTCGTCATCATAATTTTTAAAATGGCCGACGAACCGGATGAACAGCTGTTCATTGAACTAATTAAGTGTTTTTTTTCAATTCGATGAAAAAACCGATAAAATGATGATCTTAAAGAAATAAATGGCAGTACATATTATTTGTGAAGTATGGAACTTCTTAGTCCTTTCAATGTGACATAAAATATTAATTCAACAACTTGTAAATGCGCTGCTGTGCTAGTTTTTGTTTTTGTCATATTATGACAAAAACAGCTTGATTTGAAGATTAAGACAAAAACAGTTGGCGCAAAAAGCTGTGTGTATGCTTATCTACATAGATATGCAAACTACGTAAGATTTCTACAGATAACAATGAGCAATCTACTTTATATTCAAATGAGCAATACAAAAATAAATTAGTAAACATGGAAACTTAAAGCAGGTAGTACTTACATCATTGTATGGCTTCTGGAATGCACTGTTCTAAACTTCTTTACCTTGTCTTTTCTCTGACAACAATAATTATTGCGGCGCAAAGCGACCTGCTTGTTATTAAAAATATTTACGGGCCCGTAAGATACTGTGTTCAACAGATTGTTTAATTGTGGGCAGTCCGCGTTGATCATGTTATTTAAATAATACTTTTCTTCGCCCTTATAGCTTTCAGTGTGCTTTTAAAGATACGAAAGAAAAAATACGGGCGGCGGTCTTAACTTTAAGACCAACTAAAACTAAAAAGAAAAGTTAGTACAGACACGATTACGGTTCTAAAATATTCACTGTACTTAAAATACACCGTAAACAAACTTTCCGACGTCGATAGTTAAGTTAACTACGAAATTAGAAGCAGCAAAAACTTGTGATACGTATAATTCTCTGAGGGTTTAGAGTAGGAATGAGAATATCTGGCGCCAACAGGACATCTCCGCACTTGCTTGAGCTTATTCAAATAGTCTGACGCAATAAATACGTTCCGTTTCATCGACGAAGCGGCCGCGACATGAAATAATCGGCCGAAACTGTATAAATTTTCTAAATTGTACGTGTTTTTAAATGTAATTTCGAACCATTTCATTGTAAAGAATATTTTTAATTATCGAAGACCAATTTTGAAGGCCGCTCTCAGTAAAAAATAATGTTCCGATGAAAATTGCCACGTCAATGATTTAAATATCTTGCGTGGAACGAACACAAAAGACCATATTTGACGTCATAACCTCGATCAGTTTCTGCTATCTTTGTCATGTCTACGGAAAAAGTATATCTATCCTTGTCGTCCTTTAAAACAAATGTTTTCTCCTTGTTTACATTGAGTTTTTCCGTTTTGTACATTTTTCTACTGCTAAACTATAGTAAGGCTAAGGTTTCGCGTAAAAATAACTATTGATGACATCTAACACAATTTATTTACCTTCCAATTACGAAAACAGTTTTATAATGATAGTAGGTATGATGCAATTCTATTGAAGATGAAGCGAGATCGCTAAGTGGCACATGGGATAAGACTTATTGAGAAAAACTTTTGCATGATTTGTAACAAGAATCCGAGCTTTGCACTAATAACGTTATAGATTGCCTTAAAATAAGACGTAATTTATAAAATAATTTGTAATAAGGTCGACTTATAAAGTAAATAAGTAGTTATATGGATTTGGAAATGATACAAAGAATTAACTTAAAGATAAGTCACATATTTTTGAGTACTTGCCAAAGCCCCTACTTCAGACACAATTTTATTGGCAATATTGGCTAAAACCTTATCCATTTAGTTAAATTTTATATCTTTTATATTATTATTTAAGTATCAAAAATAATAATGCATTAGGCACACTATTAAGCTTGTGATTTCATCACTCCTGTATTAGTGAGATAGTAATTTGATGAAGTAGAAACAATCCAACTAAGTCTTTCTAACCAAACCGTGAGTACCTAATAAACAAAACTATGGTACCAACCTATATTTTTTTTAAACAATTCAAGCAAAACAAATTAACGATAATGATGTTATTCAGGTATCATTATAATTAAAAAAAGATCAGAAAAGCGATATGATATCAAAATAATTTTAAAAAAAGAGCAGAAAAGCGATACATTTGTAAATATCATCCCTTCTCAATTAAGATTACCTTGCTATAACTACAATACCTAACTATGTATACTTTTTTTTTTTTGGTTTATATTACTTCTCCAGTAGAATATTCCTTGTTTTACAGACACAGGTACTAATTACCTAGGGTCTGGTATTGCACCTCATTATCTTCCTGCCCTTATCCCATGTTACTTGGGGTCGGCGCAACATGTTTTCTTCATCCATACTGTCCTGTCACATATCACTGACTCCCTTTTCTTTTATATTACTCCTGTCCATCCATCTTTTCTCTGGCCTTCCTTTTCATCTCCATCCATCCACATTTATATTCATAACTCATATAATAACATGCATTTCATCCCTCCTTATCACATGACCATAACAGGACAAAAGGTTTCCTTTCAACTTTTCTTTTCCTTATTGCTGATATTGCAACTATTGTTTTAATTTATCCCCTGCATTTACTGTTAAGAATATCCTCACTAAGAAATATGTCTAGGCAGAGCACCCCTAATAAGAATTCCTGCCACCTTAGAAAGAAAAGAAAAGTAGACATTCTTATAAAATAAAAGTACTTACATTTCCTGTAATTCTGGCAAGTTCTGGTGTATTACTTTTTGTATGTTCTTATTCTTAAAGTGAAGATCAGGTTCAATCGTGTTCCGTTTCCTGAACGCCAGCCGCGCCGCTTGACTATCAATTACTAATCCACGTAGCTGTTGGTGAGATCAATACGCATGCATACTAACGAAAAACATGATAAAAACAAACCCACCACCACAAGGCTGACTCATAAAATCTTTTTAAAATAGTATGATAGTACTTAATTTAGTTGGTCTGAGACTTAATAATAATTAATCTCACGTTCGAACAGCTATAAGCACGTGAATAGGTCAAGCAAAATGTATTGATTCCGACCACTCACCAATAATAAATAAATATTTTTGTATTAGGTGATAAATAAATAATTTGGAGACTTTTTGAAAATCGTTTATTTTCACTTCTGTCAATTTATTTTGTAATACGGCGCCAAAACCTTTTAAACCATAGACAATATATATATACCACAAACAATATCATGGCCAGAGTGAGTGAAGTTCCATTTTTTTTATTTTCGATTAGGCACGCATTGCTATTATTCGCGCGTATTTTTGTTCGATCGTAGACTCGTACTGAATTTAACTAACACGCACTGTGGATAAAATTCCGCGCGATTTTTGTCTCCTTCTAACTGTTCATAGAGTTCAAAAATCTTAAAATCATATTTTTTTTGTAGACTAGTTACTTATCCAGACCGTTTGCGCCTGGGATCAACCTATTTATTTTACAAAATATATTTTTATAGAAGAAAAGAACTTCAGCAAGTTCTGCTTGCAAAAATTTAAACTCTTTTTGCAATGAATTTGGTTTCTTAACATTGGTCTCATTGGTGTTATATCCTTAGATAACTTAGATTAAGTACCTATAGATTAAGCACTGGCGTGGCCGCACATGAGACAACAATAGTTAGTTCTGGTGTTACAACAAGAACAAGAACACTACAACCCACCATCGCACTGACACTTATTATCTATAAATAACCCAAATTCCTTGTCTCAATTAACACATAATACCACGAAATCACAGAAAATCAAACAAAACCGAGTTTGTTTGTCAAACCTGCCATTATATTAGAGTTTGACAAACAACAGAAACCGGCCATGGTGACAAAGACAAAAAATAATCTTATGTCCTTATTATTTACATGGAGCTGCAAATTAGCCATCTCGCTCTATCAATCAAGCTCATTTTAAGGCTTAATCTATAGGTACTTTATCTAAGTTAGATAAAGTACCTATAGATTTCGCCATGGCGTGGCCGCACATGAGACAACAATAGTTAGTTCTGGTGTTACAACAAGAACAAGAACACTACAACCCACCATCGCAGTGACACTTTACACTTATTATCTATAAATAACCCAATTCCTTGTCTCAATTAACACATAATACCAAGAAATCACAGAAAATCAAACAAAACCGAGTTTGTTTGTCAAACCTGCCATTATATTAGAGTTTGACAAACAACAGAAACCGGCTATGGTGACAAAGACAACAAATAATCTTTTGTCCTTATTATTTACATGGGTCTGCCAACTTGCGATCTCGCTCTATCAATCAAGCTCATTTTATGGCAAAATCTATAGGCACTTTATCTAAGGTTATATCAGAAAAAAGCCTTCCATCCTTACAAGGGCGGATTTAGGGGGGGGCACGGGGGCACGTGTCCCCCCCAGACGGTATTTTGTGTACTGTGGAGATTCCATCACAGTACATACTTAGAAGCAAATCAAATTACAGAGTTGTTAAAATATATGAATAAAATAACAGAAAGAAACTATTCACCACTGGAGCATGTCTTCAAGGTTCTAGACTGGAGAGACGGATTCGCCGATGATAAAGCTGTCATGGAGAAACCCAGTACAACGCTCGATGACCTCAGTAGTGCTTCCGAAAGAATGGGTCCAAAAATAAACATGGACAAACCAAGGTGATGTTGAGCGCTCATGTCGCACCCACTCCTATCAAGATCGGTGGCTCCACAGCCGAAGCCGTGGGTGACCATGTCTACCTGGGACAAACGTCAACCGTCGAATCCTACTCGGCGGGGCAGCATTCGGGAAGCTGCGCGGTTTCTTATCGTCCAACTTAGCACAGTGTCTCAAGACGAACTTATGGCTCTGAGACGTGGTCGCTCATTATGGGCCTCATCAGAAAGCTTACTAACACCTAAATGGCAATGGAGAGGGCCAGGCTCGAGGTGTCCTTGCGGGGAACCGATCACTTTTCCAAATATTTTTTGGTAGAATTTAATTTTACCGAAAACTATTGACTAAGAAGTCTTTTTTTGCTATATGCATTATTTGACATATTTTCAGATCATCGAAGTATCATGTGGCTTGCATTATTTTACCGAACTACATTTCGCCGATTTAGAAAATAACTTTTTGCTTTTGGCTAGGCTTCAGGCTTCAGGCTTTTTCATTTGCCATATTTTCACCAAACCGAAACAACATGTTAGGGAATATTATAGGGAATATTATTCACAAATATATAGCATTTTCAATTTAAAATTGAAATAGTGTCATAAAAGTCAATATGTTGTGCTACAAAATTTTGTGACAAAAACGAATCACTGCAAAATCGACTTCACGCAGTCTTGTCTGTGTTTACGTATTTTCAAGCAAATGATTTATTAATAGCTGTTATGCATTAGACATTTTTATTAATTATTTCAAAGAATTTGTCCAAGAGCGAGCGAAGCGAGCTCGGGAATTTAGGGCACCCCGACACGGATAGGTTAGGTTCGAAGGGGATGACGGGAGGTGAAGTGAGCGAGCAACGCGAGCGAACTTAGCTCCCGTCATCTCCTTCGTGTTAGGTTACTTTTTTTCAGGTCGCTGTATTAAACATTTGTATACGCCTGCTGTTTCTCTCTGACTTATTATTTTGATATGCGTTTAAATATAAATATTTCGGACAAATGTTATTTCGGCTAAGTGTAACTTCGGTAAAAAGTTTTTCAACCAAGTAAAACGATGGAGTAATGAAAAAAATCGAATTGATAATAGGTCAACTGAGACAGTGGCAGACGTGACTTCGATGAAGTAAAAATAAAACGAAACGATAATAGTTGAAAAGTTTTAGGTGAAATGAAATTCGGTCAAATGTTGTTCGAACTTATGATAGTTAACCGTCCTTGCGTGATTGAATCAGAAATGTAGATCTGCAAGAGAACCAGGGTTACCGACATATCCCGAAGAATTACCACACTTAAGTGGCAGTGGGCAGGGCACATTGCTCGCAGAACAGATGGCCGATGGGGCAGAAAAGTTTTGGAGCGGCGACCGCGAACCGGAAGAAGTTGCGTTGGAAGGCCTCCCACCAGGTGGACCAAAAACCTGGTGAAGGTTGCGGGCATCCGCTGGATGCGGGACGCACGGGACCGATCAATGTGGCGACGCTTGGGCGAGGCCTATGTCCAGCAGTGGAAATCTTTCGACTGATATGATGATGATGAACAGAAAGAACATGAGTGAAACTATTGTCTTTCATAACCCTTCCTGTACATACTTGAACTTGTAGAAATAAACATGAAGTATGATACTTCAAGTTTATTTCTGACAGTTATTGTTGATTTTTTTGCCTGTCCGCCTCTTGTGCCCCTCCCAGAAAAAAATCCTGGATCCGCCCTTGCATCCTTAGATAAAGTACCTATATATGTAGCAATGGCGTGGCCGCACATGAAACAACAATAGTTATTTCTGGTGTTACAACAAGAACAAGAACACTAAGCCCACCATCGCACTGTCACTTACTTAGATAAATAAAGAACCTATAGATTTTGCCATAAAATGAGCTTGATTGATAGAGCAAGATCGCTAATTGGCAGCCCCATGTAAATAATAAGGACAAAATATTATTTTTTGTCTTTGTCACCATGGCCGGCTTTTGTTGTTTGTCAAACTCTAATGTCATGACAGGTTTGGCAAACAAACTCGGTCGTGTTTGATTTTCTTTGATTTGGTGGTTTATATTGTTTATAGAGACAAGGAATTGGGTTATTTATAGATAATAAGTGTCAGTGCGATGGTGGGTTGTAGTGTTCTAGGCTGTCAAAGCCGAAGTTAGCGAAAACTTGATGGAATAACATTTCACTCATAAGTTGACGAAATTATCTTTACTTTGTGCGGTATTTGTAAGTATGTGAGAACCATGTTCCTATTTATAAAACTAATGAATTTACCTGTTAGTGCTTTTATTACTTTATACCTGTACGTTGTATAGTGGGTAGTGCTATTTTTGGGTGCATCGTCCTCACATATATGAATTTATTAATGTATGTACATAAGTAAACTTTGTAAAACATATTTTTTTTTAAAAAGAGTAAGTATGGAGTTTCTTGTGCGTTCTTCTCCATAACAAGCTACTTTCCGAATGCACGGTAGAGTCAATTTTTATTACTTGTAAATTTTTTATTAACATTTAATTTTTGACGTTCAAAAGTGCCGCTTATTGGCCTAATTGAAATAAATATATTTGACTTTGACTTTGACTTTTGGTTTTAAATCGCTATATGATGATCAATTATGATGTTTTACAGTAAGATTTATTAGATATATAGATATAGATATATCCTTCATAACTTCGGCTGGTGTGGTGGATTCTGTGGCAAAACAGACATTTCTTGCAGTATTATTTCCGCGTGAATTTTTTACCGCAATACGTGTAGCTTCATACAATTCCATAGGTCGCAGAATAGGCGGAAAAAAATCACGCGAATAAAAATCGCAGTACGTGCTAAGCCTAAGGTAAATCCGAATTATATTTATGAACGATTCTGTTAGTAAATCTTCAATATATATTTTTTATCCTTTCTAGTGATCCGTCCCTCTGAAATTTCTTGGCTTGGATAATTTAGTGATATACTGGGCGAACTGTACGTGGAAAACCTTTATAATTTGAAACATAATATTGTCATTTTTTATCTGTATTACAGATTTTCTTCAATCTCGATTGAGAGTCGTCCAAATGTCGGAATAAAAAATAAAACAAATTTTTACACGTTAAACAGACAATATTGTCGTCACAGCATTCAAGATTTCAAGTGTAGTTGTAATTAAATATTCCTAGTGGTTTGTGCTTCAAGTTTTGGTGTGGCTTAAGCTATTTTCGAGATGTTTTATTACCACGGAGACATTGAGTCGCAATAATTGTAAATATTTGCCAATTCTGCTGTTTGCTGTGTGTGGAGCTAAAACCAAAGTATTGCGAGGTAAAGACTATTGTTTTTTAAAAACCGTCTGACCTTGAATCTGGTTGGATCTAGAAAGGTGAGGGATATAAGCGATGTCTATAAAAGTTGGCCGTGTATCGTCTGACGCACCGTCTACCTATATAACATTCAATATACTGTAGGTATACTATATACCTACGGGCAAGTAATCTGTTGTTTGCTTTTATAGCTTAATTTGATTTGATAACATTTTTTTACTAAAAATGTGGTGAGAATGTAACATATTGCATGTGTGTTTTTGCTCATACACTAGTCAGGGTATGAAAAGCTTGTTTATGCATTAATCAGAGGTATGTAAACTATCACACTTTTGTAAACTCTGCCACAGCCTGCTGTATAAACAATGTTTTGGCAAAACATTAATTGTTCAACAAGTAACAATTCAACACCCAGCTAGCTTCCTTCACAGTGAAGATAACAATATTAGTAATTTTACAATTTGAGGGGCACCAATGATATACCTAATTATATCTCATGTAATGATAAAGTTATTAAATACCATAGTAGTTGAATAGCAGTTAGAATTATTGTGATATGTCACCATATTATTGCAAACACAATCAATCTTATTACAAAAATTGGTTCAACTAAAAATCCCAGGTGTAAACCTTGTTTTTAATGTAGATTATAGTTGTTTAAATCTGGGTTTTTAGTTAAACTGCTTTTTTGTTTTCTGAAGTCTCTCTCTGTGTCACGGATTAATTCACAGTTTTTTCTCCCAAACTGTGATAATAATGTGTGACCCAAGCCTATCACAGTAGGCCGTGCTTGAACGAAGCAGATTCTATATTTTTTGCCTACCTTCCGTGGTCTATGGGAAAAAGGCATGCGTTTATGTTGTATTTTTGATGTCTGAAAAGAAGATTATAGTGACTCTTTACAGGTAGTTCCAAAATTAGTAATGTTTTACTCTATTGGAAATTGTTGTCAGAAGTAGCTATCAATTAATATTTCCCTGACATAAAATAATAGTCTGAAGATCACCCATTGCAACTATGTGCTACTACAGCAGAAAAATAGTACTTAATGAATCATAACATGTACTTAACAAAATATTAATCATTATTTAAATCACGTCAATACAGAAACGCACGTCACCAACCTTTACTTAAGCCCAAGGAAAAAGATAATACAATAGGTGTTTGTAGCCATTCCATTGCCGTTTCCTCAACAAGTCCATTCTTGTCCAGGTGACTCAGGATGACGATGATCGACGGTGTCGGTGACGAGGTCGTGCACTTCGTGGCTGTGGTGGTGGTGGTGGCGGTGGGGGCGCTAGCCTGGTGGTCCACGAATGCGCGGCCGGACCGGTACCGAACTGTGCTGGTGATGCGCTCCAGATCACTACACCCAGTCACTGTCAGCATTCGGACCAGTAAGCAGACTGTTTCTTTAATTTGATTTTTCTTTGGGTCTATTCATCATCAACATCATCAGGCTTTTTAATGTTCCTACTGCTGGGACACATGCCTCCTCCCTGTGAGAGGGAATGGGCCGTAATCACCACGCGGGCCCAATGCGGGTTGGTGGATGTCACATGTCTTTGAATTTCTGGTTCTAGGACATGCCGGTTTCCTCACGATGTTTTCCTTCACCGTTTTTAGAGCAGTGGTGATGAAATAATTTACACAAAGTAATGCGCCTGCCTGGGTTCGAACCCACAACCTACAACTTGTAAGTCGCGGGGCCACCACTGCTCCTATAATCTACTAATTCTTGTAAAATTAAGTAATGCTGGTACTCAGCTGCATTTGCTTACAATGGAAGCTGACCAAGATGCCATTGGAAAAAAAAAATAGCTAGGCAGATTGGTTGATTATTTCTCTGGGACAGGTCAAGCTTCACTGTTTCGCGGCATTTCTAGCGGTCCCCAGTGTTGATTCTGGCTTTCAGGAGCTGCAGTGGTTAGGGGGAGTGTGGCTATGTCCCAAAAATACTTGTTAGGAGGTGTTTACATTTAATTAAGGGGATAGTGGCGCAAGCCAGTGATGCGGCTGAAAAGAGGACGAAGCACTTTTTCTGATAGATATAATGAACACCTATCACTATGATGAAGATACAGAATATTATTTAACTCATCTACCACACACATAGTCATTATGTGTGTACCCTGACGGACGAATCGTGCGGGTTAAAGAGACACGAGGCAGCCACATTTAAAATATCTACAATACAAATTATTTTGACATTCCCTTAGTATACCTATATATTTATAGAATCTTCTTTATTTTTATTGTTAATTAATATTTATAAGATATACCTTTCTGGAACGTTTATTACAGTCTCATGCTCTATTGACGTCAAACCCGAAACCAGTTATGTTAAACTAGATAAATAATTCATGAAACTTGTTCTAATACGTGATTGTTGTTTGCAGGATCGAATTTGATGATAGCAGCTGCTCCGACAAGCAACTCAATACAAACTCCAGCAAGTGATACTGCAAGTATGTTAACTTTAACTTTTTTTCAAAACGCCCCTTGAGTGCTAATTAGCAGACACAATAGAAAAAATATTGTCTTGGAAATCAAAGTTCCCAAAAGGCATGGGGTAGCTTATATTGTCTTGTGGTGGGGCCGAGAAATAACTCGGACACTTCGACCCATTGGGATCTATTGTGGTCCCCTAGATAAACTACTTCTCCCCAATCACGTTGAAAACTCTCTTCATGAGTTTTGGAGATATGAGCCTGTCTTCTGGTTTTGGATATCTAAACCCTAAGAGACTCGTTTGCTTACCAGCCAGTGCATCACAAGTGCATAGAAGGTGCTCCATGCGTTCCGTATGTTCCCCACACAACCTGCACATGGGTGTCGCGGCATCTTCATGCCAATGTCGTTGGTTCCAAAGTGCCCAGTAAAGGCCCCAAGCAGGTAGCAGATTTGCCACCTGCTCATGTTCCAAATGCATTCCCGTGCTTTGAATGTAGAGCCCAAGAATTTCTTGATGGAAGTGTTCCAGACCGGTATTAGACAGCCAATGTGTTTGTTGCCTGTGATGCTATGGCTTTGATTGCAGCCTGACTGTCACTAAGAATATATATGGATTTACCTCGGGTTCCTCATCTATATTCTCTTTAGCACAGGTTATTATGGCATAAGTTTCTGCTTGGTAAACAGTTGCCATCTTCTCTAAGCTTTTGCTACATTTGTAACCTTTTGCGTATATTCCCGCTCCTGTACCTGATTCCATTTTTGATCCATCAGTGTAGTATTATATGATCTGTGCATCAGTGCACCACACCAGACTATCTTGTTCTGGTGGATCGAGTCCCTTTGTCCAGTCCTTTATTGTTGGGATTTGGACCATGCATGATTTTATTCTTGTTTAGATACATCTTTTTAGTTCGCTTCTTAAGCAGTCGGGTTTTAACTTTTAAATATGTTTTTTCTTATTAATTGAGATCTAACATCTTATCCTATCGACATTCATTTGTGACTCAGCAAGGCAGACTGGGCCAATTGACCATCGGTACAAGATACGTGCGTTCAAAAAAATTTAAAAATATATAAGCAAGGTCAACCGCTCGTCAAAAACGCTGTCGATTTCGGAATGTTACCACAGATGAGAGTGAGTTGTGAGGTAGACCGTACTGCTATAATTATGAAAATATTTTTTTTAATATTCGGTCAGCATGAAAAATCTGTTAAAATGTTATTTTGACAGCATAATAAACTTATTAATTTAACAGAGTCGACTTTAAAAAGGGTAGTGTACGAAGCTGTTGGATGAGGTTGGCTCTTGGTATTGCAGATGACCACTTTCCATAAGAGAGACACTGCTTGTTTGTTTGCCACTGCAGGCGATAAAAAAAAACCGGCCAAGTGCGTGTCGGACTTCGCAAATTTAGGGTACCTTACCAAACCGCAAAATTAAGTTGCTTGTAATAGGAAAAATGAGGGAATCGCAAATAAAAATCTAAGAAAAAAAAGTATTTATCTACTCTACGAGCACTAAACGACGATATCCCACTCGATGGGGTAGGCCAAAAATTATATTTTCACGCCCCTCCTTTAGCTGTATGGGAGCTCCCCTTAAAAAGTATTTTTAATATTTTTTGATAATTTGTGTGGCTTTGGGTCAACAAAATGCTTATACCGTAAAAATTTGAAGACGCTCCAACCGTTCAGCTGTAAAACTCGTGTGACAGACGACGGACAGCACACGGACACGTGAGTGACAGCAATAGGGCTCCGTTTGGACCCTTCGGGTACGGGACCCAAAACACCGTTGTTATACGATTTTTTATTAGTACACTGCAAAATCTATTTGATACTAGTTACTCTCTAGTTAACCGAACACAATAACGAAACACAAACGCGCCTGGGAGCTCTTAGTTTGGCCCCACCAAAAAATAAAACAAGCACGTTGGCAGGAATATTATGTTACATGAATAAAATATAGTCTTACCATTTCTCGAGCTCGCTCTTGCACCCAGTTTCTCTTAGGCCCGATTTTTCAACACAGTCATGTCAGTCCGTTTGACATGTTATCTATAAAAAAGCTGTCAAACCGCCATTTTTATTCTTCAGTTAAAAGTATTGAAGAATCGGCCCTAAATTATTTAACTTGACTGCATAAGTCAACAAGGCATTTCCTGTTTTAGTATGAATTTGCCAAAGAAAGGCAGAATATCCGAGGATGGGTTCTAAAAATCTTCGAGCTGGTTTGGTGTTGTAAACAAGACCTGACCGGAGTGCGAAAATTTATGAGCTCGCTTCGCTCGCTCTTGCATCAAGGTTACGGGACCAGCCCATCATTCGATCCGTAGGTTTTTATAAAAGTGCTAGTAGCCTTAGTACCTTTTGTAAAGTAATTTGGTTCTAGTAATTTAAGTAGTAAGGAGTAGAAACTGCTTTGGTTAGTCTTACATTTGTTGCGGACGTAGCGTGATCGCCTTCCCCGAGGAGGGAGGTCGTAAAGCTCCCGGATGGCGCGCTGGACGCCCGAAGAACATTGACTCTCAGATTGGATCTGGTAACCTCTTTGGAATGTTGCCTCAGGACTTCTAATCAAGCAGGTGCAGGGATGATAATTGTTTAATTAAATAAAACACTTCAATTATTTAAAACTTGGTACGAATTTAGGGCTCTCAACAAGTAACTACTAATTAAGTTCAAGTGACTTGTTTCTAGTGGCTATGGCCGATGACTACAATTCTATCTTTGGACCGAGGGTGTTTTATACCCTCGGTCGTTACTACTATCGAGAGCCCCGCGATTTTGTGCCGAAAATAATTTTTATTTGCCAAAAAAATCCCTTACCCGACAGTGGGTTTTAAGTCTGTACTATCCCTTCCATGGTGCTATCAACGCCTGGATTTCTGTGTACTGTAGCACAGTAGCACCCCCTATCTCAGTATCTAATCCATACATCTATATCCAGGCATTGATAGCGTCCCTAGGCTATATCTATAGAAAAAAGGGGCAAGTTCCCTTATTTTCATGTCGGAAAGTTGTATAACAACATCCCTAGCCCAGAAATGTACTATAGGTTGGGGTGACCTGCTGACAAATTCAGCAAGTCGTCTATGGGCGGCTTAAAAAAGCTTATTTTCGGACGTTTATCGTGGGATATCATCCCTTAAACACACGCTCCTTAACGTTTTAGACAATTTATTCTATTACTTGAATTTCTACTCAGACCATCCAAGCTATCACCACCGAATATGGGTGGCCTGGTGGCTGAAGGAGAGCACTTTACAGTTCTAGTGCCTCCATAAGTATATATATACATTTTGTACATAATGTACCCAAAAAGTGTTAGTTCGACAGCTAGTCACTCCCTTTGTGTCTAGCTATCTCCTAAACTACTTAACTGATTCTATATTTTTATGGGACGACACGATGGCGCGTCTATCGGGCCATCGGGAAGTCCCCGAAAATTCCTTATTTTTGGAAGTCTCAGGGGTGTATAGTCCCTGGGAATGCCAAAAAACGGGCCAAAAATCACAAGTCCAGATTACCATGTCTGGATTTGTGCCTAAACTATATGAGCGATTTTCGCTCTAAAGGGATGGCCTGATAGCTAGTCCAACGGGCCATCCGAAAATACTTCTATAATAAGTACATCTATTCCCTTCAGGGAGTTATTCGACCTGAAGGGTCTACAAATTTCAACAATTTTGTTTGTTTACATTTTTCCGCGCTGAGTATGTCGGAAACTATCCGGGCGATCTTTCTCGTCTAAAAACCGTCTGGAAGCCCCTTCGACGAGCTTTCCAATGGTAGTACTTTTAACAGTACACCTACATATTTTCTAGGTACTTAGGGCACCTAAAAGAATAGTCCCGTCGAAACTCCCATAAACAGCGCGTTTTACACTATATACCGACATGATATCTCAGGTAAATAGGCTTTATATAAAGCAGTACACTAATTCTGAACTGTATATAGGTTTCCCGTCTTGATCTAGGTCCCCCATATACCCTAAAATGACCTAAATGTCCTAAATTCACTTCCTGAGACATCACGTCAATATTCACATATTAATGGTGGAAACTATACATTTTCCACATTATATCATTCCTATGTACTAAAATTATGTCTAATACATAATATAACCCCTTAAAACATGATTTTAAGCTACCAGAATTTTTGTACGCAAAACGCCAACATATAAAACTACTTGCTGCCATCTGGCGCATCATTCGGAACTAGGCGGGCGCAGCGAACGCACGCATTCACATGAAATTGATTTTACGTTTCAAGTATGAAAACTATAATATTTATATATTTTAATGCTTCTATTCTATTAATCTGGTATTACTAAAACCCAATACGCATAAATAAACGTTAAGGACGTTATACTACTACCTTAAAAATGCGATTCAAAATACCCTTACATACCGAGCTTATAAATAGGACCGACGTGTTTACAACATTTTCATTCCTACTTGGCGCTCGGGCGTGAGCAGACGTATGACTCTAATACATACTTTATTTACGAAAAACCATTCAATTGGTTGGTGAGTCTCGTCGCGAACAACATTGATAAAAATACTGTTTTGATTTAAACAAACCAAGTTCTATCAAAGAACCAAATATACCCATAATAGTATAATATGATGAAAAATGCACATAACAATCTCCTTCCTTAAATAGACAGAGTAACTTAGGGCCGATTTCACCAAAGAAACTAATCGCGATTTGTTCATCTAGACTCAGTTTATGCAAATACAGCGAGGGATTCGGCCATGTACTGATATTTTCATAATACTAACGTTTTGTTATTTAATTATATTACTTTATTAGTAAATGAAACGATTACTCAGCATAATCAACACATTTACTTTATATTTTTATATTCTCAGATCAATCATCGTCAACATCATCACCACCATTATCACCCTCATCATCAATATCACCACATATTCGTATCGTGATCACTATCATCATCGTTACCATCTTTTGTCTGTTCGGGTTAGCGTTAGTAGCGTTTGAGATTTCTAGAGACTTTTCATTTCTAAAAATTTTCATTAGCATTTAACTTTGATATTTAAATTAAAAAAACCTCATTACCCCTAGATTATAATATTATAAACATTCGTCTCACAGACCGCGCAGATCACTTAAACGATTATAACTTTCATAGTAAAAGAAACTTCAACTCATACACACACTCGTACATTCCTAGATAATTTATTGATTTGTTTTGCGCTGATCACATGCGAAGGCACACATGTGCAAAAGGAGTTATAGTAATTAGGTCCGACAGACGAATGTTTATAAATGTGTTCAAGATTTTAAACCGGGTGTAATTATTTGAGCGAGGTTACTAAATATTATACTATATTCTTCGAATGATGAAAATATAATTATAAATAGACAAGACCTCGGTGACATTGAGGATCACGTGGAGGTGGAAGACGAGCGCTTGACTGATTCTTATGTCAATGATAGCTGCGATGATAAGCAACGGATTGCCAACTTTGAAGCGATGCCTTAAAAGGAAAATAGCTGAAGTACTTGGCGAATCTTCGTCCACTTCTCAAACACAACAGAGACCCACAGAAAAAAAAAATGGTTTCTGCGATTATAATAAAAACGTCGAATGACAAGGTTCTGTAGTAGAAAAGAAATTTATAAATGTTATGTGTTGATTGCTCAGAATAACAATTTTTATTTAATTTGATGATTAATGAATAAACAAAGTTTAAAATTCAAAAATGTTTTATTAAAACCATATAACAGTGTTTCTTACAAGTATGTTCATGAATCTAGGGTTAATATGTATATATATATATATATTTTTTTTTTTAATTTATGTTTGTTTGAACTGGTCAACAATCAACAAAATGTCTGCTCAATAAAAACCAATAACATCTTTTGCATCACTTTAGAACGGCTGCTCAAAAAAAAACCGGCCAAGTGCGAGTCGGACTCGCGCACGAAGGGTTCCATACCATTATCGCAAAAACGGTAAAAAAACACGTTTGTTGTCACTTTATTTATTTCAATTTATTTAACCTAGCTTAAGTGAAAAGGAAACCAAAATAAATTAATCATACACCTACTATACTCCTAAAAAAACGAAAGCAGAACAACACCGATTATATGACTCAACAACAACAACAAAAAAACAATTTAAATAAACCAGTGACATACGAAACAAAAAAAAACCGGCCAAGTGCGAGTCGGACTCGCGCACGAAGGGTTCCGTACAATTATCGCAAAAACGGAAAAAAAATACGTTTGTTGTATGGGCGCTCGCATACAACAAACGTATTTTTTTAAAATTATTAAATATTTAATTTATTCTGTTTTTGTATTTGTTGTTATAGCGGCAGCAGAAATACATCATCTGTGAAAATTTCAACTGTCTAGCTATCACGGTTCATGAGATACAGCCTGGTGACAGACATACAGACGGACCGCGGAGTCATAGTAATAGGGTCCCGTTTTAACCCTTCGGGTACGGAACCCTATAAAATAGGTTAAAAAAAAGACTTCGTCTTAAGACAATGGCTTAAATGGTTCGTAATTTTCAAGACATGGTTTGTAATTAAAGAAAGAAAAGTACCATTTTCTTCATTAGTTAAAACCCGTTCGAAGCAGGGACGATTAGCTAGTAGAATATAATTAGAAATAACTTTTTATTTAAACATAAACTACTTTCTAACTAATGTGAAAATTAAACAACTTTATTATGAACTAAAAATGAACTCAACTCGATTTATATAAATAATATGAATAATGGCAGCACTATTTTTGACAATTGAGTATAAAAACGTAACAAAAAAGATTTTTTTTATTGCATTTATAATATTAGTATGGACTATTACGGCTATGAGCCGTGTCATAATAATGAGTGAGTGTGGATGAGGTAACCTGCGCTTGAGCATTGTAATTCGTATATTATTTGTTATACGCGTGCAATACAGGACAAAGACATGCTAGTGTTACCATTGTTATTGCTAATTTGCTATATATACCAACTATATTGCTATATTATACCTATTTTTCTGTTCCTCCTTCTTGTCTGTATATTTGTGTATGCATAAATCTATATATATATAAATGAATCCCTATTTCCCTAGGTCACGGCATCACGCGTGAACGTCTGGACCGATTTCGCTTATTCTTTTTTTTGTTGTGTTTGTTATTGTTAGGAGAAGGACCTTACGAAAAAAAAATTGGTACCTTACCTACATAGGTAGGGTAGGTATGTAGGTAGGGTAGGGTACATAGAAATTGTTTATTATATCTATGGTAGGGTAGATGAATGTTTAGTGTTTTTATGGCAAAACAAAGTTTGCCGGGTCAGATAGCAGTCTTTAGTCGTCAATTAAGTATATTTTTCTAGGTTTTAATGTACGTCTTCTAACTAATATAATAATTATGAATGTGTATATGGTTGTTAATCAATCACGGCTGAACGGATTCGAATAAAAGATAAACCTGTAATAAGACATAGAAAACTATTTCAGTCTCGTAGGATAATTTTCCAGATTCGTACGGGTAAAGCTGCTGGTAAAATCAACATTGATAAAAAAATATAAACTAAGTGCATTTATTAAACTGTCTTGGTGGCAAATATAACACTGACGCCCAGCTAGCGATAAGATTTAAAAAAAAAACCAGCCAAGTGCGTGTCGGACTTCGCACATTTAGGGTTCTGTATCAAACCGCAAAATCAAGTTGGTAATAAGAGGAAAAATGAGAGAACTTCGAAGAAAAATAAAAAATTGATTTATCAATTAGTATTTGTTTTTGGCGGGTCACGTGGCCCGTTACAAGGACGATAGATGGACTCTACGGTCAGTGGAGTGGTCTGGGCCAAAAGGCACCAGATCAAGAGGCCGACCAAAGGCCAGATGGGCAGACGAAATTGTAGCGTGCGCGGGTGGAAGTTGGCTGCACAGAGCTAATGACAGAGAAGGATGACATTCCTTGGGGGAGGCTTTTACCCGAACGGGGTCCATGAATTAAATAATTAGGTAGCTGATAATTAATGCAAATAATAACTAAACTAATTACAAAATTAGAATTTATAATTAGAAATCAAATTCATCTAAGTGTAACAAACGTAATTGAATGTATAGCTTAATAAGTTACCAATTGTTATAGTGTAAAATGTACAATTGCATGGAATTAATTAAATAAAGCTTTATTATTATTATTTGTTTTTGCGCCCCCATTTCGGAGCCCCTCTTAAAACAATTAAAAATATATTTCGACCATTTGTGCGGCTTTGGGTCAACAATATACTTTTACTGTGAAAATTTGAAGACTGAGTGACAGCAATAGGGCTCCGTTTGGACCCTTCTGGTACGGAACCCTAAAAATTAAGGAATTTCAAAGAAAAATCTGATTTATCAATATAAGTTAGTAAAATATACGTAATAATAAACATTATCACCAAATTTGAAGTTATTAACTTGGTGGTCAATGGGCAGTTAAAAATTTATCGGAACAAAATTTTGGAAAAAATGCTGACTTTGGTGGCTTCTCATTCCTTTGTTTTCCAATATTGTTTTAAAACAAAAAATACAGTATTTATCTACACAACAAGCTCTAAACCGCTCCTATCAAGATCGGAGACTCTACACTCGAAGTTGTAGACGATTATGTCTACCTGGGACAAACGGTCCAGTTGGGTAGGTCCAACTTCGAGAAAGAGGTCAACCGTCGAATCCGACTCGGCTGGGCGGCGTTCGGGAAGTTGCGTGGTATCTTCTCGTCCAATTTACCGCAACGTCTCAAGACAAAAGTCTATGACCAGTGTGTGTTACCAGTGATCAGCTAAGGGACCGAGACGTGGTCGCTCACAATGGGTCTTATCAGAAAGCTTAAAGTCACCCAAAGGACAATGGAGAGGACTATGCTCGGAATTTCCTTGCGTGATCACGTCAGAAATGATGATATCCGCAGGAGAACCAAAGTTACCGACTTAGCCCGAAGAATTGCCAAACTTAAGTGACAGTGGGCAGGGCACATTGCTCGCAGCACGGATGGCCGTTGGGGCCGAAAAGTTCTGGAATGGCGACCGCGAACCGGAAGACGATACGTTGGAAGGCCTCCCACTAGGTGGGCCGATGACCTGGTTAAGATTGCGGGAAGGCGCTGGATGCGAGACGCACGGGATCGGTCAATGTGGCGACGCCTGGGGGAGGCCTATGTCCAGCAGTGAACGTCTTTCGGCTAATATGATGTTTTTGCCAATTTGTATGGCTTTGGGTCAACAAGATGCTAATATTGTGAAAATTTGAAGACTGCAACCGTTTGGCTGTAAAACCTGTGTGACAGACGTCGGACAGACAGACAAACACGTAAGTGACAGCAATAGAGCTCCATTTGGATCCTTCGAGTGGGGAACCCTAAAAAGTAAAATTAATCTTCAGGAACATGAAACATGAAAAGACAATTAAAATTAAATAAATAGTGAAGCTAATAGAATAAAAAGGAAATACATTGACCTCATCGACATTGCCCTGCAAAAAGGTCGAGTACAACATCCGTAATACCTATTGAAAAAAAAACTTAAAAATGTGGAATAAACGATTGAATTTATGCTAAAATTGTCTGTTTCAATTATAATGACTTTTTTATTATCAGTCCGATACCTTGAACTCGCTGTGAATGGTCATGTGCATCTAACAAGTATAATTATTGTGTCTTCAATGTCAAATCAATAAGTTATTCGAGCAGGTAGCGAGCTGGGGTCAGGATTTGTAATCGATTTCTCGCCCCAATTTGCATGGGTCAAGGGGCGGATATACCAGCAGGCAAGCTTGATCCAAGGGCGGTAAATTTGGGGACCTTATTTTTTATTTTTTAGGCGTCTTAAAAGAAAACAAAAAGATGACCACAAAGTATATCTTCGTTACTGCGAAAACAGAGTTTGCATGACATATAAATTCACTTTGACACAGAGCTTCATTTGTCTTTATATACTTCATCTTCAGCGGTAAAATGTTCGTGGTGGGAGAAGCTTTCAGAAAGAGTAAAAAGTTATCTAAGGTGGAATTTAAGTTACAAAAAGTAAACGGTTTAGCTTGTCCGCTGTTGAATATAAACGTAATATATTTAAATATAACAGTATTTATACACATAGAACATAAACATTTATTGTGTTAAATTTGAAATCAACAATATAATAACTGCGAGGAATAGAAACTAAATTAGGGCCGCTAGTTTCTTAACAAATGTAATTTTTGTGCCGTGAAATAGTTCCATTTTCGATTTACTTCGATTTTCGATCACTCAGGATAGTCAGGATACGACACTATTTTTATGTAACGATAAAGTGACAACTCCCCAAATGTCAGTTTAGTCTACAAAAATAAAAATCAGATTATAAGAGAGGTAAACATTTAAAAGGCTATACATGGCAAATGTGTAAATCCGCCACTGCATAGTACTATATAGTGTCCAGTTTGCTTGAAGGTGCAACTGAATTCCGGTAGATTGACGAACTTAATCTGGCTTCCATGTACCACACTGGATCGACCTCACTAAACGGCCAATGTCACCGATTGCATATTGTCGGAGAATAAACGTGATGTAATCATCATCTTCCTGCCCTTGTCCAATGTTACTAGGGGTCGGCGCAACACGTTATAATTTTTTAATTCTCATAAATCTAAATATCACGAGTTAAAATTGTTTGTTCCTTTTTTTAATTACGTTGCGTTGCGTAACGTTGCGTTAAACGTTTTTAAACGTTTAAACTCACATACTCAAACAACCATACCCATAGGCTTATTACGTATCTTTTGCAAGAGCAAAACGATAGCGATCGTTTTGCTCTTGCAAAACGAAACGCTTTATGTCATAAAAGTCGGCATTACCAGCACTGTAGGTATGGTAGGTCCTATACAATCGTTTGCTAATCGCTCGCTGTTTGTCAAATGCACTTATATAAAAAAAACCGCTAGAAACTCTAAAACTTTTGTATTGAAGAGCAATTATTGCGCAAAGATCGATATCGTTTTGCTATTGCTTAAGATACGTAATAAGCCTGCCGCGCAGCCTATTTGCGTAAGTGAATTCAACAAGGCAAATAGTTTGATCGCCATCAATCGACAAATCACATGCGAGATCAAAGACGCGATGTGTATTTCCGTCAATGTGATTAGTCGATTTATGGCGGTCAAACCTTCTGCCTTGCCGAATTCACTTACGGAATTAGGCTGCCGGAACGACTATCTGTAGACCATGCAAATATTTGTTCCGTGCGGGAATCGAACGCTCAACACGCAGCGCGGCAGCCAATTGCTCGACTACCGCGCAAACAGTGCCGCATGTTTGTAAAAAATAATTAGATTTCCATGTCTGGTCTGGCATTACCGATCCAATAGGAAAATTCTTTCTTTGAAAGAAAGCTATACTAGTCGGCATTGCCAGACACTTCTAATACCGAAAAAATACATTTCTTTGGCATAGGCCACAGAAGAGATAGTTCATTGACTTCATGTTATGTTATTTTCAGCTGCCAGTACCACGGAGGCGACTGAAGAAAACAACGCAAGGGTGATTCCCCTGCAAGAGATGGATAGCATAGTGGACGCGGACATGGCCATGCTGGATAATAATCGTCTGCATTTCTATAGAAGAGTAGATAGTGAGTTTATTTTGATACTATTATTAAAATATATATATATATCGGAGATAGGAGGGCTATCTTCAATAATACCCTCGGTCTGTGGGCATATCGTGGGTATGCGATGCACAAAGCAGGTAACTTAAGCCGTTTTAGAGATAGTTCTTGTTCCAATTTTATCAAAGCAGCGGATTCGGCCACCAATCGTTTCGCTTTTTCCCAACTTAAACACACTTGTTCAAGTTCACACACGCCACTTTAGGCTACTTCTCAACTCCTTTTTCTCACAACTCTTTTCAACTCCAAAACAGCGCGTCCGCGCGTATCTTTTCTCACTTTTTGACCCAATATGGCGGGAGAACCCACTCAGAGTGCCTCTATGACACTCCTGCTTTTTATTGGCTAAGAGAATCTCTTCCGGCAAATTACTGCTTGTATTATCCAATCCAAATCGAGTATTTTGACATAAGAAAAATAAAGTGTTGTCAATCGAATAAAATCGAACTGAGAACTGATCAGAAGCTAAATGTTGCCAATTAAACAAACCTGAAGTAATAAGTTTACAAGGGATATTTATTACTAATCATTTACCTTCCTCCGATACGGCCATCTTGACATTCAAACGGTCCCACGTTTGATGTAAAGCGACGAGCAACATCGTTACTCAACCAAAAAACAAAAACCAAGAGGAGATAAAAAAATAAGTAATAGGTTAAGTTCGGCCGCTTCTGACCAAATAAAAAAAAATAACGTGGTCGTGACATCTTCCACGTGAAACCTTCAATCAACACCTTATATTACCAGCCTACAACAAAACTCAAGTACATCTTTACTCATGAAAACTGAATTCTCTTAGCTTTCACACTGTTCATTTGTTTTCTCCATGTAAATCTAGGTCTCCACACCATACACCGTACACAACCATCATCGTACTATCGAACCAGCCACCTCACCATTTAGACAACCATATTAACACATTCTAAATGGTTACCGAAGCACCAGAGGTACCAGGTTTCCCAACAAACGCCAAGTCGGTCTCGAAGCACTAAGTGTGCCAGAAACCACCCAAACGCCCAACACAACATACCATGTCACATACACCAAACAACAGGTCACCGAGGCCCCAGAGGGACCAGGCTCCCCCAGACATACAACAGGTCACCGAAGCCCCAGAGGGACTAGGCTCCCCCCAGACAACAGGTCACCGAAGCCCCAGAGGGACCAGGCTCCCCCAGACAACCGGTCCTCTCGAGGCAACAAGACTGCCAGATACCCATGCCACATACACAAAACAACAGGTCACCAAAGCCCCAGAGGGACCAGGCTTCCCCAGACAACCGGTCCTCTCGAAGCAACAAACTGCCAGATACCCATGCCACATACATTAAACAACAGGTCACCGAAGCCCCAGAGGGACCAGGCTTCCCCAGACAGATAACAGGACTCCAAAGCCCCAGAGGGACCAGGTTCCCCCCTGACAAATCCAGCAATGTTTCTTGGTCCCACAGCAATCGCTGTAGCTCCTGATGGTCAACCCAGTGACCACCCTGCAATCATAGTCATCCTGACCAGGCCTCGTAACCCACCACGGTTACAGCAGTCATCTTACTGACCACTCACCTCGTAACCCACCTCGGTTACAGCAGTCATCTTTGACCACTCACCTCGTAACCCACCTCGGTTACAGCAGTCATCTTACTGACCAATCACCTCGTAACCCACCTTGGTTACAGCAGTCATCTCTGACCACTCACCTCGTAACCCACCTCGGTTACAGCAGTCACCGCAGCGACTACTCATCACCGTACAGTCAGTCCTTTGACCATACACACGACCTCACCATTGCTAGATTGATTTGAATCAGTCTTCAACACAGTACATTCAGTTACTTCAATGGGTACTTGATCTTTCAGCTTTCCTCTAACTCATCATGAACCAAAGCCTTTAATTCAACACATAGCTGCCACCATTCAGAACTCCAATAACCATAAACAGCACATTTAAACCAAAATCAAATTTGTTATTTCAATCTTCATTCTCAGTACTGAATACAAAGGCAACCTCATATTCAGGATTTCTAACCCTGCCAAAAGCATATTCAAGAACTCCATTTTATGTTCATGATTTCATACCAAACCCTCAGTGTGATAGGTATAATAACTACCAACATCAAACATTACCAATTTTGCAAACTAAAAATGAAATCATGCACCGCATGTCACCGAGTTTACATCTGCATTAACATTATCTTATCCAACTTGCTCAGATAGCAAATAAAACAAAATTACGTTAGGTATGTTCACAATGACCAGCACAGAACATTCAACAAATTAGAACACCACAACAATTACTGACAGTATACTTTAAATTCCACATTTATTATTCAAGGTAGATACTAGCCTACATGACACCACACAATCACACAATTCACAAATTCACACCTTTCGTTAAAGAGATGTTACAATTATTAAAACTTTTGAACAATGTTCTAGATTACCGAGGCCAAGCATCATTGAACAACACAGAACAAGGAAACCATTTCTAGTTTCCTCCAAAAAACAAAAGCTCCTGTACCAAGTAAATCAAATAGAACCCCAGTGTCATATTCATGGTCCACAATCAACAATAACTTAGCAAATACATTTACCTGCACAAAATGCACTTTCAACTTAAATGCCGAATTAACTCTTGACTCTGTCATCTCTCTGACCCACGAAACTGTTCTATGTAAATTAAAATGTTGCCAATTGAACATCTATCTCATCTTCAGCCACAACTTCAGCAGTTATTGGCCCTCGGGCATCTCATAATACCTGAATACGTCTTCTAGACACCATCTACATGTCTAGTTGCACTTTTCATTTGCCATAGTCCACTTAAATAATTTTTATTTGTAGGTAGGTATCGTTAGAATGACATGTAATCAGTTGGTTCATTCTCTACAATGCGATATATAACAACTACAGACATTAACTTTACCTTTATTCAACCGTTGGTAGCAACAAAACTAAACGCCAACTGTATTGGCTATACTAACGTTAATCCTCGTGATGTCTGCAGGTTGTAAGATTGCAAATCGAGTCGACCAACAAACTATTTAACTAAACTTTAACACCGGTTTGAAAATAATCTTGATCATATAACTTTTAACTGAAAGTTATTGCATGTTTTTGCAACAAAGCAAAAGTTAAAAGTCTAATCCTCACAGTGACTCACACTTTGTAACGACTTATTAATAATCTAGTCTTTATCCAGTAATTTATAAGTTCAAAATCATATCACAGTTAAAAGTTATTTGTTTATGTTTTGTCTTGTCCGACTTTTTTCGAACTTTTTCGAATGTTGACACTTACATGTCACTGTCTAATAGAGATGAGTAAGGGATGGCGATCTGTTATCAATTAATCGACGAATCGATTTAAAGGCAAAAAATAAACAAACAATTTTTCAATCGATATCCAGTACTGAATCGATCCAGCGTATCGATATTTCGCCCTAGAATATCGAGATTCGATTTTTCTGTTTTGATATGAACCAAAATATTATTTAAAAATAGTCGAATGTATTACACAAAGATATTTGAATTCAACGTTAACAAAATAAATTTCTTTCCCTTTTACCTGATACTTTAATTTAGTTGTAAAAACAATCCCAATCAGCCAAAGATGTGAAAAGATACACTATTATTACGATTTTTCTTTTTTCTTTCCATAACTGGATTCACACTTGCATTAAAAATACCAACGCGAATAGTTAGAATGTACGTTATTTTCAAAGAAAAGCATATTCACAAATTTCCTTGAAGATCAAATCAACAACAAACTCAGTGGTAATAATATTTACGGGCAATCTGAAGTGACACCTATTAATAAAGAATGCATGGCTAAAATGCCTAGTATCTTTACTTCTCGATTATCAGTAGTGAGTAAACTAACAACCTATTGACAGCACTAGTGGTCACAAAACCGTATATTGTTCTAATATCATGCAACATAAAATAATGTAATGAAATCTAATTTCTTTCCGTTTTGTTCTCACATTCCAATGCTCCAAGTACATTAGAAAGATGAAATTGCGAAAATCGTTTCATTGTTTATTTTGTTGGTAAATAAAAACGATTAAATACTTGAAACAAAATATTTCAAAGCTTAAGCCGTCAAAGATTTAAAAGATGGCGTGACATGCACGGACTTCTCATTCTGTCTATGCAAAAATTATTTGTTTGTTTTTAAATTTTATTATTATTTAAATCACGAAAAAAAAACAACATGCTCGTATTCAATAAGCTCCCCCAAGCAGTAAATCACGGCATAATGGGGTCCCGAATCCAATTTCGATGAATATTGAAAGAAACATACAGTATCAATACCATTACATAGATGGCGCTGTTTGATTTTTCTACTCTTTTCATGTAACTTAAATTAAACATTTCCATTAAACAACATAATGCAATAGTTTTAAATTGCAATTAATGCAACAATTAATTATAAAACTTAGGTACTTCCAAATCCAATACATACTTCGGCTGCCACAAATGTATGCCAATGCACAGATAGTTGAATGCAGATCAAAGTAACATACCTTTAAGCCTGTACTCCCGGAAAGGTCAGGCAGCAGTGCCAACCATGCACATGTCCAGACTCCTAGGTGCTATCAGAAAATATTAAATTGATTGATCACCGCAGCGGCATGTATAAAACCACTAAATTTCCTCTTTCATAGCGCTGTAGACTGCAGGTTGTATGTTGCCTCTTGAAATGGAACCTGAGCTCCACACTTATCTTGTAGCACTACACGCAGCCGGTCACAACAGGTCTTGTGGTATCCACAGCCATGTTGAAGGGCTCAGACGTCCGTGCTATTTGTTGCATATTGTGTGAATGGCTGAAAAATTCATGTCTATGAGCAAGATTTCCACAAGCATAAAGTTTTATTGAATCAAGTTGTAGCTTAGGATGTTTGCTCTCTTGCACTGTATTTGCACAAGTGGTCTTAATCTCTTGCGAATTCCGCTGACAGTATGAATCTGGCTGAGTTTCATTTAGCATCATAACGAAAATAACAATTTATTTTAAATTTTAGCCACTATAAACCAAGAAAAACAATATTGTGGCTAAACTTCATAAGGCATTAGATTGGTACTTATTATTGTCGGAATACTTAAGTTTATACTTCCCTGAACATCACCACCACAGTTGCGTTTCCCAAGTATCTAGTCAGGATTGGGCGTCGATGTCATCATTAACTTCATCATTATCTGCAACTCGACTTCGCATATTGTCTAGGATAGGCCACACTATACAGTTGAACTCGGGCATCATGATATTCCTTGCGGGCTAGTAGCCGGCAAGTTGCAAAACATCTCCATTAGGTAGGTAGGTAGGTACTTCCATGCTAATTTTCGCGCACCAAACAGAGCGCGCCAGCCATTACTCGTCTCATTTGGTCCATTATCGCTTTGTGCGTGCATTGTTTTCACTTCCGATATCGGAGATAGGAGGGCTATCTTCAATAATACCCTCGGTCTGTGGGCATATCGTGGGTATGCGATGCACAAAGCAGGTAACTTAAGCCGTTTTAGAGATAGTTCTTGTTCCAATTTTATCAAAGCAGCGGATTCGGCCACCAATCGTTTCGCTTTTTCCCAACTTAAACACACTTGTTCAAGTTCACACACGCCACTTTAGGCTACTTCTCAACTCCTTTTTCTCACAACTCTTTTCAACTCCAAAACAGCGCGTCCGCGCGTATCTTTTCTCACTTTTTGACCCAATATGGCGGGAGAACCCACTCAGAGTGCCTCTATGACACTCCTGCTTTTTATTGGCTAAGAGAATCTCTTCCGGCAAATTACTGCTTGTATTATCCAATCCAAATCGAGTATTTTGACATAAGAAAAATAAAGTGTTGTCAATCGAATAAAATCGAACTGAGAACTGATCAGAAGCTAAATGTTGCCAATTAAACAAACCTGAAGTAATAAGTTTACAAGGGATATTTATTACTAATCATTTACCTTCCTCCGATATATACATAAATACAAAAAAAAATATATAAGTATAAATATTTAAGTATAATATTTTTTATTTCTTTCTTTATTAAGAGAAAGAAGAGAGGAGGCGGTCGCAGACATCCGACTGAATTTCCTAAGTAAAAAGTCATAATTCAAGGTTTGGCTCTCGCCTATTTCCCCCTCCAATATTGGAACCATTTAAAAGATATTCCATAAACTGAAATATAAAGGTATATACTGTGCCCCTATGGTTTCCTTTTTAGGGTTCCGTACCCAAAGGGTAAAAACAGGACCCTATTATTAAGACTCCGCGGTCCGTCTGTCTGTCTGTCTGTTACCAGGCTGTATCAAATGAACCGTGATAGCTAAGCAGTTGAAATTTTCACAAATTATGTATTTCTGTTACCGCTATAACAACAAATACTGAAAACAGTATAAAATAAATATCTAAGTGGGGTCTCCGATACAACAAACGTGTTTTTTTGGCCTTTTTTCGATAATGGTACGGAACGCTTCCTGGCCAATTTTTAGGGTTCCGAAGTCAACAAGGAACCCTTATAGTTTCGCTCTGTCCGTCTGTCCGTCCGCAGCTTAGCTCAGAGAATCTAAGTACTAGAGAACTATAATTTGGCATGTATATACATATTAATAATTCCAAGAAAGTGGTAACATAAAATCATGAAAAATATTTTTTTTCGGGCACCTCCCATAGACGTAAAGTAGGGATGTATTTTTTTTTTCTCATCTATCCCATGGTGTGGGGTATCGTTGGATAGGCCATTCAAAAATATTGTGGGTTTGAAAAACCATTTTTCGATTCAGAGATTCGTTTGCGTAAAATTAAGCTTTAGGTTGCAAATTTATGTTAGAGTCAAGTGTCCCCCCCCCCTGCCAGCGAAATGGTTGCTCTTGGCTATGTGAAAAAATTCACGGCAGTAGTAAATATAACGAAATTAAAAGGAAAATTATCACAGATAACAAGGCTTTACAAGTTTACGAGTAATAGTCGACCAACTTATAAAATGTACCAGGAACAGTAAAAATTTTGTACAAATGCCATTGAAAAATTACTTAAATAAAGTTGATAGCTGTGTAAAACAGAGTAAATATAATGCTTACAAACCATGTAAAAATATACAAAAATGAAATCATAACAGGCTTTACAAGTTTACGAGTAATAGTCGACCAACTTATAAAATGTACTTGGCACAGTAAATTTTTTGTACAAATGCCATTGAAAAATTACTTAAATAACGTTGTTAGCTGAGTAAAACAGATAGTATAGTTATGCTTATGAACCATGTAAAATATACAAAAATAAAATCATAACATCCTTAATAATAATGATTTTTAAATTATTAATGTTTAAGCTCGAATAACGCATTGGAGTGACCGGAGTCGTTGGCAGTAGCAGTCCGTAGTCCATACGGCGCATGCGCGCGGTGGATTCTATTTTGTGTTAGTGCAGAAGTATTTTCGACGTTTTGTAATTAAAACGTAAAAGTAAAGTCAAATTAGATTCAATTTCCAAGCAAATTACTAATTTTCTTTTGTCGATATCCTTCTATAAAGTCAATATTCGACCCAACTTCATCACTAATTGAGTAGCGTAACACTTTGCATAATGAAATAGTGAATACCGCAGATTAGAGAATTCACCTCTAATCTGCGGCATTAGAGGAGATTAGAGGTGAATTCATACGATATTTTTCTAATTGCGAAAGAGAAATAAACAAGGAGCGTGCACGCAAGGATCCAGGAACGAACTATACCATTCCCCGTGGCTCTAACGCGCGCTCGTATCGGCTCCTTTCGCAATTCGCACCCGCGGTGGTACTCAAATAGATAATATTTTTATAACTTCAGTTGCGAAGTTAGATTTTATAACTCCTTCAGTTACCAGTTAGTCCTTATTTAGTTTAAGTCAAGAGTGAATAGATTAAATCTAGGCAACCGCGTTTCACCGTAGACCACATCATCGCTTACCATCAGGCGAGTTAGTGTACAAACGCGAGAATATAGATTTAAAAAAAATATCACCTATGTGGGCCCGTTTTAAGACTTTGTGAGCCGCTGAAACCCTTCTAATGTTCATTTAACAACAACAAAACCCTCTTTTTAGTCCGCATTATTATGCAACTTTGGAACCCTATTACTGCGCGTGGCCCGACACGCAATTGGCCGGTTTTTTTATTTATAGTTGCCAAATTTGTACACAAGGCCTCTGTCGACAGCGCAATTCTGAGCAATTTTTGAGGGTCCTAGTGCTTTTAAAGGTAATGTATCATCAAAAAGGAAAATATAGGGGCACAGTATACGGATTCCAGTATTGGAGGAGGAAATAGATGAGAGCCAAACCTCGAAATATGATTATTTCCGTAGGAAATTCGGTCGGATGTCTGCGACTGCATTTCCTCTTAATAAAAAAAAAGAAAGTGATACTTATTTCTGTCTAAAGTCAATCAGCATTGTTGTTTTTCGGTCTAAATACTGTCAGTCTCCACCCATTTTTACCCGACTGCCGAAGGAGGGTAATGTTTATTAATGTTTCTTAAAAAGTTGCTCGATCATATCAATAAATTAACATTTAAACTTTATCTTTACGATTTTTTTATCGTCTGGTTCTAAAACGAGTTTTTTTAACCTATGGAAATTAAAATTTAAAGTGAGTTGAGTTAGAACTTCAAAAATGGAGATTCAAATTTTATGCAAAATCATCTATGTTGCCAAGTCATGTCTTGAAATGTGATATAAAAATAGATACTATTTGAAACAACAAGAAACTGTAGTGCAGTTGTCTTAAATAAGTTACAAATTATTCTAAAAGGTTGCAAAAACATTTTACCTTATTATTTACGTCAGCAATTTAGTAGACTTAGGTAGGGTTACAAGGAAAATCTTAGCACAAAACTATGGCCATTATATATCATACTTATATCTTCCTGTGTTTTTGTACATGATTCGGTTTTGATGCCAGAAATAGATATTTTATCTGTTGAAGTCGTTAAACTGGTTTATTTTGGCGTTTTCCTAAGTTTAGCAGTAATAAAAATTACAAAATCGTGATTTCTTTATTTATGTGACCATGGACCATGTTTGTTTATATCTCTACTGCTTACCTAATATTATAAAAGGTAGAATAGAATAGAAGAGGGACTCCCTTTGCCGCACTTAGACTCCCATTTGGTGGGGTTTCCGGATAAAGTAGCCAGCCTAGCTCCGTCCAAAAGCACAGAAGCTTCCTGGGGGCTTCACAGGCTTCAGCGGAGCGACCTCACCTTTCCGAGGATTTCTTCACGTTGGGAAACCTCTGCCTCGCAGTCCAGGATGACGTGGGCAGCTGATTCCTCGGCGTTAAAACAGCCCCTGCAAAGTGGGCTGTCTGTGGCGCCTATGCGAAAAAGATGTTTGTTAAGAGGGCTATGACCCGTTATTGTCCCTATGATTATTCTGAGGTTATTTCTACTTAGGCTAAGAAGTTTTTTGGTTAATCGCGGGTTTACATCCGGTAAGGCCGTTCTTGACTGTCTACAGTCTGTAGCCCGTGACCATCTGTTGTTATGCAGTTCGGTTGATCTTTGGCGGATCCATGCACGAATTTGTGAGAAAGGCCGGGGCGAGAAGTGGGATAAAGAGGTATTTTTAGGGTTCCATACCCAAAGGGTAAAAACGGGACCCTATTGCTAAGACTTTACTGTTTGTCTGTCTGTCACCAGGCTGTATCTCTTCAAATCTCTTGAAACGTGATAGCTAGACAGTTAATATTTTTACAGATGATGTATTTCTGTTGCCGCTATAACAGCAAATACAAAAAATAGAATAAAATAAATATTTAAGTGCGGCTCCTGGCTAAATAATAACAGCCGCACTGGTCGATCATCAAGGTTAAGCAACGCTTGACGAGGTCGGTCCGTGGATGGGTGACCATTTCATCATATCGAGTTTCCTCCGTGCCTCGGAAAGCACGTTAAGCCGTTGGTCCCGGCTGTCATTTGAAGATCTTTGACAGTCGTTACGGGTAGTCAGAAGCTTGAGATCTGACACCAGTCTTGCCAAAGGTGCCGTGTTATCCAGTTACTGGGTTGTGGAGGTCAGATAGGCAGTCGCTCCATGTAAAACACTGGTACTCGGCTAAAACCGGTAAGACTGAAAGCCGACCCCAATATAGTTGGGAAAAGGCTAGGCAGAAGAATTTAAGTGCGGCTCCCCATACATAATGGTACGGAATCCTTCGTGCGCGAGTCCGACTCGCACTTAGCCGGTATTTTTTTGTTTGTAGAGGGTAATCTCTGATAGAATTGATCACAATTAGAAAATTTGCACTGGTAGTGTCACATGCAACTTATACTTCGGAAAAAAAAAAGGTCCAGATTTACATTTTATTCATCAGACATCAGAGACAATTAATGGTGAAAATATATCTATTTTCAACACAAATTATCTCCAATGCCACACATTCTTATTTTAAAAACCTTAATTACTTTTTTCTCAGCTTCAAATAACACACAAAGCATCTCAGAGTCGACAAGCGACGAGAGCGAAGTCCACGAGGACGCCGAACCGGCCAGCAACGCTCAGATCAGGGAGATGGACAGCATCGTCAGTGCCATGGAGGCTGACGTCACTGCCGGCTGCGACTTCTTCACACGAAACAACGGTAGGTATTGTAGCTGCATCTATACAGCCACATACGAAATACAAAAGATCAGACGTCAAACAAATCCTACATCGCGCAATCAAAGTTTCACCACACACAATGCCCGTCTGGTTGTAGGATTCACCCTTTGCAATGAAGATTGCGGACTTTCCATCCTGGTTCGCATACCTCTGTAGTCCCTACTGTCTTGTGGGAGGAAGTGTGGTCGTGGAATCAGCTGCACTAGGTAATGGGGTCCACTAACTGTGTCAGGCTGGTCGATACCATTCGGGAGAATCCGAGAATGTTCTTGTATCTCCCGGGCCCCCGACTTTGGTAGTAGTATTAGTATTATAGTAAGTCCTACTTCTGCTAACTAGCACGAGAGCTGTATTCCAGCAGGCCACCGCTACTTGCCTATACAACTCGGTGTTGTCAATCTGGGCCGCCGCGTTTATGCCATGCCCTTGATATTGAAGATACCAGATATCCGTGGGCAGCAGGGATTACATTTTATTTTTTTCTTTATCAGGTGGCAGCCTATAACAAAATAATACATAATTATGTACAGACTAATATTTTATATTATATTTACCTTTTTCCAGAATCAAACCCCTCTACAACACCATCTGAAGCGAAGAAAGATGACAAAAATGAAACGAATGCCCCATCAACAGCCAACGTAGAGAAGCCACCGGAAGTGACCACAGACAACGTCCCCACAGAGGGCGCTGGCGACGCGACGACGAACGAGCAGGCAGATGACAGGAGGAGGATATTGATCAAATTGAAGTATTTGAACGACACCTTGAAAGAGGTTGAAGGGAGTCTCGATGAATTGTTGAAGGATTTTAAATGGTTAGTATTGAATTTGTCTCTGTCAACCCTCACTCTATCACTGACTCGCTTTTTTCTTTCATACCTCCTCAGTCCTCACACAGTCCATCCATCTTTTCTTTGGCCTTCCCCTCCCCTCATTGATTCTAGGGCCTAATCGCGTGGCTAAGCATGGCCAATGCGGAGCCGACGCCTTTTCTCATCATGACCTGATTTTTCTTTCTTATAAAATTCGTCCACCTAAGGCTAAAGCCAAAATTCTCATGCAACGCAATTTTGGTGGTATGAACGTTGACAGTCTTTGCGAGGATGCCAGCAATATTGATTGGTCTCCTCTGTTTGCCTCCACGTCGGTCGATGAGCAGGTTAATATCTTTACTGCTAAACTCATCGAGCTTTATGATGTTCATGCACCTGTACGAGCTGTTAAAGTTAGGCATTTGCCGGCGCCGTGGCTGACAGATGAGATCAAAAAGTTAATGCACAAAAAAGTTGCGGCGAAGGCCAAATATAAGCGACGACCTACTGATGCGAATAGGGACAAATATGCCTCTATCCGCAACCTCTGCAACAAGGTGTGTAGGAATGCTAATCGCCAACACATTCATAACTCTGTCCATAACGGTGACTCATCCAAAGTTTGGAATTTTCTAAGATCATTGGGGGTCGGTAAAACGCGACAAGAGTCTATCCCTAAAGATTTAGATATCAATGCATTGAATAATCATTTCACAGCTTCGTCCAATTTCGATAGGACAGTAAAATTGAATACATTGGATTATCTTTCATCTCATCCGACTCCCAGTTATGCTCCATTTGTTTTTAGTCAATTCACCGCATGTGATGTTAAGAAGAGCATACTATCAATTACCTCCAATGCAATAGGCAGTGACTGTATCAGCCGTAAAATGTTACTCCCGGTGCTGGACGTTATCCTTCCTGTCATTTGCCACATCCTTAACTTTTCTGCGTCTAGCGGTGTCTTTCCATTCTCATGGAAAGATGCACAGATAATTAACAAGATAATTAACAATTTTAAAAACAGTCCAATCCCACATCCTTTTCTGAATACCGTCCAATATCTGTCTTACCATTCCTGTCCAAAGTCCTAGAACGGTTAATCCATAATTAAATGAGCACTTTCTTAACCAAAAATAATCTCCTCAATCCCTTCCAGTCCGGCTTCCGTCCTGGTTACAGCACCTCCACAGCTCTTCTAAACATTACGGATGATATTCGGTCAGCCATGGAAAGCAGTAATCTCACGGTCTTGGCATTGCTGGATTTCAGTAATGCTTTTAATACTGTTGATTTCGATGTTTTGCTTGGCATTCTATGCTCTCTTAATATATCTCCATCGGTGGTTGACTGGCTTCGTAGTTACCTGTTAGGGCGCCGGCAACGTATTAACATCGGAGAGAAGTTGTCTTCCTGGTGTAGTACTTCTGCCGGGGTACCACAGGGTGGCGTTTTATCCCCATTACTTTTCGCAGTTTTTATAAACTTAATCTCCAATGAACTAATTTCTTCCTACCATCTTTATCTTTTTTTTTTTTTTTTTCTTTTTTATCTTTATGCAGACGATCTGCAATTATACTCGCGAGCTCCTCTCGGAAAGCTGTCTGAGGCTATAGCTACCATCAATATTGATCTGGCTCGCATTTGCGATTGGAGCAGGAGGTACGGAACCACGTAAAGACGCAGGTAATTGTAGTGGGCAGTTCTAGATTGGTTTCTAGGATTGACTGGACGTGTCTTCCCCAAGTTCTTTTTGACAATTCAGTAATTCCCTTCAGTGAGAAAGTTAAAAACTTGGGGATACTCATCGACAAGAGCTTCTCTTGGACTGCTCAACTGCAAGAAGTCAGCCGCAAGTTGTTTTCATCTGCTGCAACTTTGAGGAGACTGCGTAATTTTCTTCCAACTGCCACTAAGATTGCGCTTGCACAAACTCTTCTTCTTCCCATCCTTGATTATGCTGATGCCAGCTATCATGACCTTACTCAAGAACAACTTGATAAACTTCAAAATTTTTGTTTAACGTTCATATTTGGTTTGCGCAAATATGACCATGTTTCCGAATTTCGTGTAAAGCTCAAGTGGTTGCCAATTCGCCTTCGCCGGAATGCTCATATTCTTTCTCTTTTGTTTAAAGTGCTCTTTACTCCTTCCACCCCTCTTTACCTCAAGGATCGTTTTCAGTTTATCTGCGATTCTCACCCGAAATCTCTAAGGTCATCAGATAACTTGCGACTTAAAATGCCAATGCATTCCACAACATTCATGGATAAAACTTTTACTGTCCAGGCTGCTCGTCTGTGGAATGCATTCCCTGACTCAATAAAACGTGCTCAGTCGTTGCCTGTATTTAAAAAACTCATCAAAGAACATTACCTATCGCTGTGATTGTGCTCTTGGTTTTTGACATAATGTGCTGATATGTACATCATTTATTTTCATTGCTTATATATTAAGTATGTATGTATTTATATATCTATTATTTAGCATATGTATGTATTTTAGTGAGTATCTATTTTATGTTTATTGTTGGTATTGTCGCACCACTGACAACCCCATGTCATGTCCAGGTAATTTCTGTCCATTCCAGGTTGCCTGGAAGAGATCGCGGAATGCGATAAGGCCGCCCATTGTATACAATAGTATTAAGTTTATTTTTTCTTGTTTATTATGGTGTACAATAAAGCGTATATAAATAAATAGCTGCAGTCGTACGTAAGTAGTGGCGCACAGACTTTAACTATTAATTTGTAGCGCAGCGCACGCCATCCGCAACTCCGGACCATCTTTTGTAATTACTTATTTAGTAGTACGCACTACGCACGTGTAGTCGTGTATAGTGATGGGTGCGCTGCGCAACAAATTAGTAGTTAAAAGTTGACGCGGTAACCGTATAAGTCATTGTCGCTCGCCGCACGCCGTTAGTCGATAACAATCGACTGACATCAATTGTTATCGACTTTTATCGACTAAGCTAAACAATCGACTGATTCGATTTGTTTTAGTAGTAATCGCCCATCACTATTCCGTACCCAAAGGGTAAAACGGGACCCTATTACTAAGACTCCGCGATCCGCCTGTCTGTCTGTCACCAGGCTGTATCTCATGAATCGTGATAGCTAGACAGTTGAAATTTTAACAGATGATGTATTTCTGTTGCTGCTATAACAACAAATACTAAAAATAGAATAAAATAAATATTTCAGTGGGGCTCCCATACAACAAATGTGTTTTTTTTTGCCGTTTTTTGCGGTAATGGTACGGAAACGTTCGTGCGCGAGTGCGACTCGCACTTGGCCGATTTTTCCCTATGATTATAATAATTAAAGTTCTATACACCACATAAACTACACCTCTCTGCGGGGAAGGATGATTGTCTGCAAATTTCAATGATTTAAATTAAAATATACAGGCAGGCGTTGCTTTTAGTAATTACAGGATTTCAGAGTACATACAGTAAGGGCAGGCAATTTAGTTGGTGTAGTTATAAAAAAACGGTCTTAAGAAACAACAATTCAACCTATTTTGTCCCACTGCTGGGCAAAGATCTCCCCCATAGCCTTCCAACTTTCATCAAATATTATGTAAATAAATACTGCCATAATTGCAATCTATATATATAAAAGAGAATGTATGTATGTATGTTCCTCATAGACTCCGAAACGGCTGAACTTATTTCAAAAATTCTTTCACCATTGGGAAGCTACACTATCCCCGGGTGACATAGGGTCAGTACCGTCTTTACCATAAGGGCACACGGGGCCCGTGCCCAGGGCCCCCAACCTCAGGGGGCCCCAAAGGACCGACAATTTCTCTCGCATTTATTCTCAAAACATTTTTGTCGGGCACATTAGGCACAATAGTAACATTGAGACGCCATTATTTATATTATATATTTGATTACCCATAATAAATAGAAGATCATAGTTGATAATTTTAGTATAATTGGCTTTCTTTATTTTCCTAAAAGGGCCCCAAATTCTTGTGTTCCCAAGGGCCCCACATTTTTGTGTGCCCAAGGGCCCCAGCACAGTTTAAGACGGCCTTGCATAGGGTACTTTTTATCCCTGTATTCCCATGAGAACGGGAACTACACGGGTGAAACCGCGAGGCGTCCGCTAGTAAATAATATTCAAAAACATATTTTATGCTTCCAGGCGCCACTTCTCAACGGAGCTGACAGCAGAATGCCGCGTGCGTTTAATCTTCAACGGACGAGTGTTACTAGACGACGCGGCCACTCTGCGAGCTTGCGGCCTTCACGATAGGGCCGTCGTACATTGCCTCGTACACCCCAAGCGTACTGTCAATCAGGTGAGTGTAGCCAGCAATGTAAAGGTTGTCCCAAAATTTACGAAAGATTTCAATTCAATAGATTATTATTTTTTCTTAATTCTGTAATTTTTAATACATCGTGCAAATGGCTTCCACGGTTTCGCTGGCGCATACGACCTCTTTTTCGAAATTTTCCATGATCGTTTTGCATAAATGTGACTGTACTTCGTTGATGCATCTCTTCCTTCAATGCACGGATGGTTGTGGGCTTGGCATAGTGACTTTGGCTTTTTATTTTTATGGGGTTATTTGATAACCCCATAAAAATAAAAACCCAGTGGTGTTATGTAGGTGACAATTCTGATCACCGAAACGAAAAAATATTGTGAACTGTATTTTTAAATATAGTGTTATCTTGTGTAGTGCTCCATTTTTGCTAATCCTAAACGGCTAAACTTTTTGTTTTTTTTTAGTTGCCAACACTTGACCGCACAGACGGCGGCAAATTTAAATCTTGCGTAAATTTTGGGACATCCGTTATAAGGGTGCAATTTCATTGAGACTATACTGTGATTTATTATTTCGTAGACTAAACTGACATTTGGGGGTTTGTCATTTTATCGTTACATAAAAGTATTGTTGTATCCTGACTATCCTGAATGATCGAAAGTTTATCGAATATGGAACTATTTCACGGCAAATAAAATACATTTGTTAAAAAAATAGCGGCCCTTATCTAGTTTCTACTCATTTATGTCAGACTTCATTTTATCGTTCGCATTTATTTTATTGTTGATTTCATATTTAACACAATAAAAGTTTATGTACTATGTGTATGAATAAAGTTATATTTAAATATATTACGTTTATATTCTTAAAACATTTATTTACACCAATTAGGTAAAATTAAATTGAGGAGTCATGTGACATCGATTCGTTGAATCGCGTATGATTTAGCCTTACCTACAATACTATGCTCCGCGCGTGGAACATTAAAAAAAATAAGGTTATTGGCAGCTGTCAGTTTAGTCTACGAAATTAAAAATCACAGTATAGTGTAGTGGAGAGGAGACAGAAATCAACCAATGACAGCGATGTACGACAAAAAATCTGATACTGTCATTGTTTCATTCCTTGTATAAAGGCAGACTTCCAAGCAAAGTGGCTCCGGCGATGCTAACGTCACCATCATCATTATCATATCAGCTGAAAGGCGTCCACTGCTGGACATAGGCCTCCCCCAAGCGTCGCCACATTGACCCGTCCCGTGCGTCTCGCAACCAGCGGATCCCCGCAAACTTCACCAGGTCATCGTTCCACCTGGTGGGAAGCCTTCCAACGCAACGTCTTCCGGTTCGCGGTCGCGTCTCCAGAACATATCTGCCCCATCGGCCATTCGTTCTGCGAGCAATGTGCCCTGCCCACTGCCACTTAAGTCTAGCAATTTTTCGGGCTATGTCGGTAACCCTGGTTCTCTTGCGGATCTTGACATTTCTGATTCGATCACGCAAGGAAACGCCGAGCATATTTCTCTCTATTGCCCTTTGAGTAACTGTAAGCTTTCTGATGAGGCCCATTTTAAGCGGCCTCGTCTCAGTGCCATAATATGTCACCACTGGCAACACACACTGGTCATAGACTTTTGTCTTGAGACACTGTGGTAAGTTGGACGAGATGAGAGAGATACCGCGCGAATGCCCGAACGCTGCCCAGCCGAGTCGGATTCGACGTTTGACCTCTTTCTCGAAATGGGCCCTACCCAACTGGATCGTTTATCCCAGGTAGATATAGTTGCCCACCACTTCGAGTGTAGTCTCCTACCTTGATAGGAGAGGGTGTAACATGGGCATTCAACATCACCTTGGTTTTGTCCATGTTCAAATTTTTATTTTTTTTTTTGTTTCGGAAATCATCCAATGACTTCTCCCACTCTGGGTTAAGCGGGAGGGCGTGTCAGACTTTTACTGACTAAAACCCACCCGTGTTCCTTCAGTTGCTTGTGCCAGGGCCGCGGTAACTCTTTTTCAAATTTATCCGCGACCCAGGCAGGCATCGGCCCTAACGGACCCCGTCAATTTGCTGACATCTCTTTGAAGCGCGCGTGGAACACTACGCGCCGTCGGCTCGGGCCTGGTCCTTATCGGACGGCGAGCTACCCATTACTCGCCCTCTCTCCCTCACGCGTTCTGCCTCCTCCTTCGCGAGCATTACTGCTTCGCAGAAGGAGGTGACAGCTTCCCATTCCCTCTCGCTCCGTACCATGGCCTGAACCAGGGCTGGACGTGAGAGGTTGCCACCGCCGATCGCCTCCACGAGGACACGGCGTTGCTCCACCCAAGCAGGGCAGACCTCCACCGAATGTTCTACCGTGTCCTCCGGGCGATCCTCGCAACGCTGCAGAAGGACGGGTTCCGAGGTCTGATCCTAAAGTCGAACTGACATGGTGACGTTTTTGTACAAACACATCAACACCTCGATGTACCGGTAGTCGATTTGGCACCGTTGGAGAGACTGCAGTACAGCGCAAGTCTCGATCGAATGGAAGGCTTTCTCGTAGTCCACAAACGCTAAACAGAGAGGCAGGTTGTACTTTTCGATTACCTGCCTTACCTGATTAACTTAATAACCTGCCGTAGCGTATGTGGTATACGGTGCTGAAGCCTTTACGGAAGGCGGCTTGTTCGGGAGGCTAGAAATCGTCAAACATGCGCGCGAGACGATTCGTGATGACTCTTGAAAACAGCTTGTAGACAAGGCTAAGAAGTGAGATAGAAGTGGGATAGTGATCTTGAAGAAGAGTACCACCAAACCCCTGCACCATGCCTGTGGCGTTTTCCCCTCAAGTATGACGGAATCAAATAGCTTTTAAAGGGTCCTAAGTACTGGTTTTCCATCCGCCTCCAGGAGTTCGGCCCTAATTCCGTCATCACCCGGTGCCTTGTTGTTCTTAAACTGTTTCAGAGCCATCCTAATCTCGTACAGGCTAGCATCCGGAATGTCATCGGTATAGTGTCGGGTCAATCTAGCTCAGCTCATTTGCTAGATTCGCGACGGGTTTACTGGTTGACGTGTTCAACTGCCCATAGAATCTCTCGATCTCCCTCAGAAGCTCCGGTTTGGCGGATACGATCCTGCCATCATCGGTCTTCAGTTTCGTGAGCTGGCTCTGCCCAATAGACAGATCTCTTGCAAAGACCTTGGAGCCCTATTCCGGTTAATCGCATCTTTAATACTTTCGGTATTAAAGCGGCGGAGGTCGCTTATCAAGGACTTTGAGATTGTCTATCGGTATTTCACCGCTTCGTCTGAAGACTGCAGGATCATCTCACGCCTCTCCTTTATTAGCTTGAGAGTAGGATCAGACAGCTTTATGTTTCTATCTGTACGGCGGGTCTTGAAAATCTTAAACCAGACCGTGTGGACAGCTTCCACGAAACCATTGGTGTATTCGTCCACGGAGCTCCCTAGGCACTCGAAACGATTCTGGAGTTCGAGCTGAAAGCTTTTGGGGTTTTGGATCTGGATCTGTGCTGGACGGAGCGTGGACTTCATCAGTCAAGACCTTTCAAGCTTAATATTAATGTTCTATGTGCCTCTTACCATACGGTGATCGCTCCCGGTTTTCACCGAATTGATCACAGAGACATCATTTAACATTTTCTTATTGTTTGACCTGATGAAGTCGATCTCGTTTTTAGTTGCACCATCGCGGCTTTGCTATGTCCACTTACTGTGCTCACGCTTTCTGAAGGAGTTCATTATATAGAGGCCTTCCTTCTCCATAAAACTGGCCAGTAGGTGACCCCGGTGGTTCCGACGTCCAACTCCGAATTGCCCCACTTGCAGCTCATCCTCGTCTCGTTTGCCCAGTTTCGCGTTGAAGTCCCCCATGACCACGGTGAAGTGAGTTTTAAAACTTTACATGACTCTAGAGATATCCTCATACATGGTCTCTACCTCGTCGTCGGGGTGTGCCGAGGTTGGGGCGGCGTAGACCTGTATGACTTTCAGCTAATAACTTGAGCATATTCTGAGTATAAGGTACGCCACCCTGGTCGACACACTCTCGATCTTCACCACGTTGTTCAAAGACTGCCGGTCACCCTCTCGGAAATCATCATAACCTTCTCAATTCTTCCTCGAGTTCGGCTATCTTCTCGTCGATCCGGAGTGTTCGCGCGTTATACGTTGCCAGAAACGACGACTGGACGTCAGTGTTTACTGGGGTAGCCGGGTCCACTCCGGGGATTCTTAGCACCCCTTGCCACGCCATCGCCTCGACCGTTACCGTAGTCGAGAGTAAACGGGCTGCCGGACATTAGGGGCCATTTTTAATTGGGCTATTCATGGTTTGGGGGGTTTGCCGTAATCGCCACGCCTGGCAGTTGGGTTAGCAATCGCAGTTTGTTCTTAAAGTGCACAGAGAACGCTGCTGCCCATTCTCTGGTGTTTTCCTTAGTCGCCTCTTACGACACCCACGGGAAGATATGGGATGGTGAAATACTTTACGTCCGTCACCATACGGCACGCTAACGTAGCAATATGGAAAATTCGAAAAAAAAGGTAGTCTAAACGCCGTGCAATACGCGTTGCTTACTGGTTCGAGTCTAACCTAACTGTCGCGGCGCTCGAATGTTGCCACATAAATTTTTAGTGACCCTGAATCAGCGAGCCAGTCCACCTTTGAGACCCAGGTCCGAGACCAGGACGTCATTTGTAGATCTTTTGACTACTGCAGTCAGAAGCCAGAAAATCTGACAGTGTTTCCAGTAACTGGGTTAATAGTGAAACTCATGATAAGATTATATCATCATCAGATGCTTGGTCAATTTCTACGCATCTTCTCCCCGCTAGGTATATTTTACATATAAGGTATACGTGAGAAGTAGATTATCCAATTAGCAGGGACGATAACAGAGTAACAGGCCTGATTTCCCAGGGTACGCCGGACGAACTACGGGCTTCCTACCTTCGCTGAACGGATTTACTATCGCCATGCAGTCAGGCTTGGTTGGTTCATTATTTTACTGCCGATAGCTACCAAATATGTAGTTAGTCAACACAATACAATAGATTTTTTTAAAATAACAGTCAACTTCCGTTCTGTAACCAACTTGGATGATGATTTTGAGTAAAATTAGGTGTTGTTGAGTCATTATAACAACGATGCGTTACGCAATCGCATTGTTGTGTGACTTAATCATTTGGTAACAAAAAAGGTTACATTTAGCTCAATCATACATAATCATCTTATCACAAAAACTATAATAAGAGCAAGAGCAAAAAATCAAAATGTGGATGTTATAATGGGGAAAACTCGTATTTGCAATTATGTTGTCTTGTCACTTCTGAATTAAAATGAATGACTAAATTACGCCTACTGTTTTTTAAATGGATTACGAAGCTTAGTACAGAAATATTACAGTGGGTGGAAGTAATAAATTAAAAAAAAATTACAAAAAGTTGAAGGCAATTGTAGAGCGTGAACTCTCTTCTCTCGAATAATTACAAGCTAGATTAGAAACCCTCAAACCATGGAAAAAATATACATTTCAGTATAATTGCCGGCACGTAAGTTGTCAAGAGACGTTAGATGAGCACAAATCGTTTTTGGGGTTCCGTACCCAAAGGGTAAAAAAGGGACCCTATTACTAAGACTCCACGATCCGTCTGTCACCTGGCTGTAATGAACCGTGATAGATAGGCAGTTGAAATTTTCACAGATGATGTATTTCTTTTGCCGCTGTAGCAACAAAAACTAAAAACAGAATAAAATAAATATTTAAGTGGGGCTCCCATACAACAAACGCGTAATTTCCTTTTTTGCGATAATAGTACGGAACCCTTCGTGCGCGAGTCCGACTCGCACTTAGCCAGTTTTAAGATCGTTTTGCACCATTCCGAGCGCGCGATTGGTTGGTCTGTTGACACAAGGATCGACTGACCAATCGCGTCGCGTCCACGTTCCGTTGCTTTATAAGGTGGTTGGTCAGTTCGCGCACTTAGCGTGAACTTACTCCCACTACGCCAAGTTACATGCCGGGGATTATTATATCGCCTTGAGACAACTTCATACAGATCATCATCTTCCTGCCCTTGTCCCATATGTTACTTGGGGTCGGCGCAACACGTTTTTTTTCTACCATACTGTCCTGTCCCCCGTCACGCCATCACTGACTCCCTTTTCTTTCATATCACTCCTCACACAGTCCATCCACCTTTTCTTTAGCCGTCCTCTTCCTTTCCAACCACACAGTGTTCACAACCACATACAGATGTTGTCGTTATTTTATTGCATCCCTGTAAACACCAACGAGACAAGAATTTATTACTAGCTTCTGCTAGCGGATTCGCCCGCGTGACAAGTGTTTTCTTATCCCAAGGAAACATTATACCGGGATGAAAAGTAGCCTATTTGCTATTCCAGACACAACAAATATTCCAAACATAAATAATCTATGTCTTTGCCAAATTTCATCAAGATCGGTTCAGCCGTTCCGGCGTGATTGAGTAACAAACATACATCCTTACAAATTTTCACATTTATAATATTAATAAGATCATCTTGAATTTTACTACTGCAAGGCAAAAGCCTCTCTAAATTCTCTCTAGCATGCTAAAATAAGAAATTTTGTATTACTAGCTTTTTCCCGCGACTTCGTCCGCGTAGCGTTAGTACTTGGAATAAATTATTTCACCATACAAACAACTCAAACTTCCACACCTAGGTTGATTTCCGGGATGAAAACTATGTCCTTCCCAGGATCTCAAACTATCTCCATACCAAAGTTCATTTAAATTGGTTTATTGGTTTATGCGTGAAAAGGTGACAGACAGACAGAGTTACTTTCGCATGTATAATATTATTATTAGTAACAGTAAGATTTTAATGTAATATTCCAGCCACTTGGCATGCAAGAAGAAGGCATGAATGCGACGCACGAGCTCATCACGGAGAGGGCGCAGCCCGAGCGCGCGTGGGACCTCGAGAACATTCTCATGACGCTCGTGTCCGTCGCGCTTACTGTCGTTTGGTTCTTCAGGTGCGTATACAATATTTGTTTTACAACATAACATCCTTCAATATTAAAGAACAGAAGCGTGACACTAGACACCCACTATTCTGTGCACAATTACCCACATGTCAACTACACACCACTCAATTGTTTCCAAATACCTACATGTAAATTAAAAAAATATTGTGATTTTGTGTGTTGTGCTGTGTCTTTTGTGTGCACTGAATAAAGAGTTTATCTATCTATCTATATTGTGATTTTTAATTTCGTGGACTAAACTGACAGCTGCTATTGACCTTATTTTTTTTAAATGTTGCATGCGCGGAGCATAGTGTTGTAGGTAAGGCTCAATCATAAGTGATTCATCGAATCGATGTGACATTACTCCTGAATTTATTTTTACTAATTGGTGTAAATAAATGTTTTATGAATATAAACGTAATATATTTAAATATAACAGTATTCATACACATAGTACATGAACTTTTATTGTGTTAAATATGAAATCAACAATAAAATAAATGCAATCGATAAAATTAAGTCTGACATAAATGAGTAGAAACTAAATATGGGCCGCTAGTTTCTAAACAAATATTTTTTTATGCCGTGAAATAATTTCATTTTCGATGTACTTCGATTTTCGATTAACTTTCGATCACTCAGGATAGTTAGGGTACGACACTATTTTAATTTAACGATAAAGTGACAACCCCCCAAATGTCAGTTTAGTCCACGAAATAAAAAATCACATTATATCTACACGTCATGATTATAGTCCTAACTTCTCTTTAAATTGTTTTCTTTCCAGATGCGAATATTCAAACCTATTCACGGCGAGTGCCAGTCTCGCACTGTTCGGCCTGACAGTGTTCTACAGCGTCGCCATATTCGGCCTGTACCTCTCCGACACATTCCAGTTCGACAGAAGGCCCCCACAACCCGTGCCCGACAACTAAACCAGCCCTAACGTGAGAACTTGCCTTAAGTTTTGTAAATTATAGATATGCCGCCTTTTCTACTGTGTTAAAAAGGTAGCGTTTGGATTTTTTTTACGCGTGTAGCATGGCGGACGTAGATTGTCTATGTACAATAAAAACTCTTTCGCGCGATGATTATTTATTTTTAAATATAAGCTGACGTCGTTAGTGTGAGCCAGGGTGTAGTATAAAAAAGCATTTGGAATACTTAGTCTACTCGTGACAGTGTTTGTATTCACGATAAGCATTTATCGTAGAAATAGAATACGCCTTCCTTCTTATTATATCAAGTGAATATTTTATACTAAGTAGTGTTTTGTAAAGGGAATCAAGCTCACACAAGGCTTACACAAGTTATAGAGTTAATCCGCCATGCTACCTGCACAGATGTAATATTAGAGCTCTATATGCAGGTCATATTGCTGTATTATCTTTGAAATTAGTACCAAGCGCTTATACTTTTAGTTAAAATGTAAATCATTATTGTAATTGGCTTAGCATAGCAGTCATGTATATAAATAAATGTTGCATAAACATAGTGTAATAAATAAAATAAAAGAAAAAAAATTGTGAATACATATACACAAAATCATTTGTTATAATTAATATTATATAATAATAGTTAAACGATTTAAGTTCATACCAAAAGTATAAGTCAAGGAAACATTTTTTTTTTTTAATTTTAATTGGTTTATGTGGGAGTAAGGAGTCAAACTCAAAATTTTGTTATTTTACACTCTATATTATTTGTTATTTTACTCTGTGTACAGCTGGTACTAAATAAGATTTCGTAATAGTGAATTCACTGATCTAACACATAATCAATAATAATCATCATCATATACATTGGACATGGCAAAACCTGGAGAAATACAGGCTGAAAATAAATAGTCAAAATTATTAATTGTGTAAATAAATGAGACCTAAGTCTTTCAATGTTGCTGATTTAAAACCGTCCAGAAGCAGAAATCACGATACAGAAAAAGCTGAAACGATTTTACGCTTCCGTAATTTGAATGATTATAATGCCATCACCCTAATTGTGTAAGTTCATAGAATAGGGCACGGTACGGTTTCCTTGCATTCATTGATTTATATGTTTAGAAATCCGTCTACTCGACAGCGTAATACACGCAATGAGTGCTGTTATCAAAATGAAAGGGAAGGTGTGTGCTTCGTGCCGTCAAAATATATACGCAATTAGGGTGCAGTTTTGGTGTGATTAGTGGACGCTTTTCACATTGATTGCTACAAATATTTACATTATTGAATGCACATATACTTGTTTAATTATGTATCCCAGTCAAGTGTTCTATGTTAAAGTAAACATAGTGTACTTTAGCCTGATTGCGTAAGTGAATAGGAATGATGCCAAAAAATATCTATTTAGTCCGTCAGATATATGATCTAAAAATATTGGACACGTATTTTTTCTTTTGCCACGTAAACAAAATACTGACTAATATATTTTACTGACAAAGTGACGTCACATGCCCCACTCTTGAACTTTGATACGCTTTATTTTTGTAAATTTTTATTAGGGTTCCGTACCCAAAAGGTAAAAACGGGGCCTATTACTAAGACGTCGCGGTCCGTCTGTCTGTCACCAGGCTGTATCTCATGAACCGTGATAGCTAGGCAGTTGAAATTTTCACAGATGATGTATTTCTGTTGCCACTATAACAACAAATACTAAAAACAGAATAAAATAAATATTTAAGGGGGGTTCCCATACAACAAACGTGATTTTTTGCGATAATAGTACGGACCACTTCGTGCGCGAGTCCGACTCGCACTTGACCGTTTCTATTTGTAATCTCATTGACGGACTAAATAGAATTATCATTTTTCTACCCAGGAAAAAAGGGTTGACCCCGTAAATGAGTATGACAAATACTCTTTAAATAATTAGTATTCTTTACAAATTCTCTTTAAATATAATTAGGTGTTGCCAAAAATTATTGGACTCTTTCGAAAAGAGTATCTTCTTCACCAATGAAAGCGTCCTATAATTTTTTAGCTTCTGCCCGCGACTTCGCCCACGTTCAAAGTTAAAAAAAAAAAAAGCTCCGATCGCCACCAATCTTTACAGGCTTATCCGCTGGGTCAATCTAAAGATTGTCTGAAATTTCATTAAAATCGGTCGAGCCGTTTCGGAGTCTATAAGGATCATACATACACAATTTCTCTTTTATATATATATAGAAGATTTGTCATACTCTTTCATGGGGTCAAACCCATTGCCTTGCTGAATTCACTTACGCAATTAGGATACTGGTCTCAAAAATTGTAAATAATGGTAATAGGTATAAACATCTGATTTATATTTATTTAGACGTAAGTTCGGTTTTTTTTTTAATTCATTTTACCATCAACTTCATCAATACATCTACGAGTCGGATGTTAAACTAATATTTTTCTAGCATATATTTCTTTTCATTATCAAAACACTTTAGTAATTAATAATGCTTATAAAAATTCTAGTTACTATATTCGTGTACCTACCTAATCGTTTTTTACGCTAATAAACGTTTTATTGTTATTTACTTTTAAGGACATAGATATATTAAAAGTAAATTTTAATTGAGATCTATTTTGACTTTAATTTTCTTAGGTTCCCACTTGACTTTTAACTATATTAATTAATTGATCTTTGAAGCAATAAGTTCAAAATAATTCATAATTACAAAGTCCTTTTTACCCGTCTGCCGAAGGAGGGTAATGTGTTTATCAGTCTATGTATGTTCGTTCCTATGTGGCGGTCTCTTCCAAACGCGTTGGCCGATTTTGATTATTCTTATTTCAATCGATTGGTCTTTACCTTGCGAGTGCCACCTGGTTCATTAAAACTGGAAAACAGAAAAATTGCGGATTTTGGGCGCCATATTGTGGCGACCCTACAATTTTATTCTTCCAACACCATCGTGTGGGGTATCAAAATAAAGGGCTTTAAGAGGTGGGACAGCCAGCTCGCGAATATGTATCCTCCGACTGCACAACATGATTTTCTTCTTGTTTACGTCTTTCTAGTTCGCTTCTTAAGCACCCGACGTGTTTCTTTTTTTTTTTTCGAGTTCTCTGGTTATCAAGCGGGACGCGGGTAAAGTGGTAGCACCGTTCCGAGCGCACTATTGGTTGGTCAGTCGATCCTTGGGTCGCAGGGTTTCTCTACGTTTTTATATCAATAGGAGTCTTTGTTTATATTAAAAACAGAAAAATAATACAAGCAAAATTTTTTTTTGTGTCCCAGGCGCCGTAGTCTTTATATGAAGACGTCTAGTGTTGTGGGTACTTGATTAAGTTTCTAAAGTGTCGATACACACGAAAATTAAAAAAAAAAACACTTGTTTCGAATTAAAATGTCGAGTTTTGAAAATAATACGTGGAATGTACGTTATTTTGCTGGACCTTACACATGTATTAACTCTAATCTTTTAATACACACAAAGTACAGTACTTTGGTTAATACTGATTTCGATATTGAAAGATCCCGTCACTACGAAACTAATAGATATCGGTACTATGGGACAAAGCTATATCTGATCACCGTAAGGACTATTCTTGCTTGCAGGGCTCGCCGCCGCCGCCCGTTATAGTAACGCCGACTTATACTCTTCAACCAATAGCATCGCAGCATCGGGTGACCTTTTCTAGAGTACCTGTCAGCCCCTTGTATTTGTAATAAAAAAAAGACGGCAAAAAACAAATGAGTAATTATAACTACTTCGTAGCCAGCTGGGTTTTGCAGTTTGTTTCGATCAAAATAAATATCAATGGGCAGCTTCATGTGAGGCACCATTTATTTAAACAAAAATATTTGTGAATGTTACTAACATAGCAAAGGTCAAAATATAGCAAGTCAGCAATATAGTATAAATCCTTATCTAAATAAATATGTAACTTTTCACATTCCATTCATAATGGTGTTCCCAACATCCGTGCAAATTTTTAGCTCTATGCAAATTATTGTTGCCTTACCCCAATTAAATGAGCTAGCTTGACCGGACTATTCTGTTGTGTGATTACTTGTAAAGTTAAATAATATTGAGCTTTATAGGATTGTTTTCAATAAAAAATCATGTGAAACCCATGGTGTGCGAGACTAACTCGTAATTAACACATGGTTTATGTTTATTATGATTGGGAACAGTATCGGGTGACACTTTTTGCCTGGCCCTCCCAGCCCCTTGAATTTGTAATTAAAAAAAGACGGCAAAAAAACTAGTGGTTGACGCAAAAAGGGCGGACGCAGCCTGTGGTCATCTTGTGCAAGGGATTTTGTTTTCAAAGTGAGCAGATATAGCTTTGTCCCATAGTACCTCCTGCGCCATAGACATTAATAGAAGACACCCTGTGACGTCGTAGGTAGAGGAAAGTGCATCAAGATCAGTGTGAGATAGTGCAGCGCTGTTGTGGATTGTTATTGTAATAAAAAAAATAATGAAGCAAATGAATTGAGTTTTGAAGAACTTTTAAAAATCCTACAAGGTGTGGATTCGGAAGCTGAATCCGATAAATACGAGAGTATATCAGATGAAGATTTTGAGGTTAGTGTAAATTATTTAACGGTAAGAAAAATAAAATAAATATTTTCGCTCAATAACCTAATTAGATCAGCGTAAGTAGGTATATGCGAAATTAATATGATATCTCAGAATACTGAACATACCAAAAACTGCGTTTTACTTTGAATGCGATGCGCCTTATCCAGAAACGAAGCGCTTAATGTGGCCAAGCAAAATTGATAATAATAACATAATATATGTGCCCGACCCAGTTCTCGAAAATGGCAATGTCACGTTGTATTGGGATCGGTCTATCATCACTGACAGGACTATTGTTGCCAATAAGCCTGACATAGTGGTGATAGACCGACTAGAGCGTCGCGCAATGATTGTTGATATAGATAAGTCTGAGAGAGATAAGAAAAGCAAATATCTTGATCTGGCTCGCGAGGTTGTCGACATGTGGGATGTGAATACATCAGTCATTGTGCCGATAGTCGTGACAACCAATGGCATAATAGCCAAGAGCCTCGACGAACATCTGAGGAGACTCTCATTGGGCAGCTGGATCAAGGGCTTGATCCAGAAAGCGGTACTCCTGGACAAGGCGCGTATCTTTAGGAGGTTCCTCTCTTAGGAGCCCTGACCACCGGTAGCTTGGACCCTGTTCCCGATACTGGTGGGCTACTATTTTTGTATTTTTAAATGATTTTTATTTATAGAAAATTTAAAAATGTAAAAACATTTAAATAAAATTAATAAATGGAATATAAAATTAATGTGCGTAATAATAATATTAATGTTTGTTTAGCATAAACATGGAATATACAAAAAAAAAATAAGAAAATTTTACGTACACGTCCCATATACAATTGATCTTTTATGTGCTACGGGCGCCACAGTCTTGAAATGAAGACAACTGGGTAACTTCAGAAGACAATAGGAAAGTATCCAACTTCATATAGCTGAATTATGTATCTGTTTTGTCATTATCTACAGTGTATTCTGCTTTTTTTTATTACAACTATTGTTAATAAAACAAGATATCGAATTATGTCATTATTTTTATTTATCTAGTTATCGAAATACGTCTATCATTTTTATTTATCTGTTATATTAAAAAAAAACATTAAATAACATTTATCGATATTACAAATTACCCTCATCACTACTGTTTACTATACAGGATGATTGGAATAGTATTTGTTGTTATAACGGCAACAGAAATACATCACCTGTGAAAATATCAACTGTCTAGCTATCGCGGTTCATGAGATACAGCCTGGTGACTGACAGCGGAGTCTTAGTAATAGGGTCCCTATTTATCCCTTCGGGTACGGAACCCTATAAAATAGGTTAAAAAAAAGACTTCGTCTTAAGACAATGGCTTAAATGGTTCTAATTGTCTGCCTTGAAGCTCTGCACCTATCTCCATACACATATTACCCTGTATCGTTATAGCTTGGCGCTGGGGGACACATCGCGTTCGCTACCGCTTGGCGCTCAAAAGGTTAAATAAATTTGTTTTATTTTACAACATTAAATAATTAATGGTATCGTTAGGAATGACAAGTAAATTATTTGTTACCAACGACACTATTGGGGTGTTGTTCAGGGGTGTCGTTGGTAACAACATAACTCTTCTAACTTTTGAACCGGTTACCGACAAATTCTGATATTGGCGACAAACGACTAATTTAATGTATTACCAAATAAAAATCACTGATGGTGGCCATGTCATATATAATAGTAATCTTTGGGCCATGCCAGTGTCAGTCACACATCATGTAATAGGGGACGAGTTAAGTTTTGGAATCGTTATTTTTATGGTAGGTACTTGCGGTTAATTTTTGACTGGCCGCGGAAGGCTCGCGCGTGCCTTACGCTCCGGCCGCGGCGTTGAAAAGGTTAAGTAATTTTGGGAGTCGGACTGTGATATTCTTCAAAACATGGCGCAGCACATAAATAAACGTTACAAGCATTGCATTTTAAACGTGTATTTCTTCGTATTTTCCTAATCGAGCATTGCTTACATCTTTGGTATTTCCCTATACGAATAGGCATGTGATCCTTTATGAGCCTGAAATCTGAAAATGTTTCGATTAGTATAGGTAACACAATTTCACAACACAAAGCCATGAAATATTGCAACACTATACTTTATTTACGCTCTGGCTATTTAGGTACCTACATCTATTTCATTCTTACTAGGTCAAAATAAAAAACCGGCCAAGTGCGAGTCGGACTCGCACAAGAAGGGTTCCGTACCATTATCGCAAAACACTGCATAAAAATCACGTTTGTTGTATGGGAGCCCCCCTTAATTTATTTTATTTTAATTTATTAATTATTATTTTTTGAAGTAAATATACAACTAAACATTCTGTGAATATTTCAAGCGTCTACCTGTTGCCGTTATTAATATCGAGCAAAAAACGGCAAAAATATCACGTTTGTTGTATGGGAGCCCCCCTTTAATATTTATTTTATACTGTTTTTAGTATTTGTTGTTATAGCGGCAACAGAAATACATCATCTGTGAAAATTTCAACTGTCTAGCTATCACGGTTCATGAGATACAGCCTGGAGACAGACGGACAGACAGACAGACAGACGGATCGCGAAGTCTTAGTAATAGGGTCCCGTTTTTACCCTTTGGGTACGGAACCCTAAAAACTACACTGTTTGAATTTCGGCGGGTGGTTACCGTTAACATAAACGGCATGTTCCCGTTGAGTTACACTGTTACCCATTGGGATAAAAATTACCGATTAGTAACACATTATTTATTTATTTATATTATGGCACTCCAACGAATTGTTCACAACAACATTGACAGTAAATTAATCACAATTGACTACATACTATAGCGAACTTTTCACTTATAGGTGTGCACAGCACTAGCAGTTTATGTTTACTTTAGATAATTTCAAATAAAAAATGTCAAAACAAGAATTAAAAAATTGATAGTAAAAATAAAACAAAAATTACAAAAATCATGTCAAATAGAAAAATGTTAAAACAAGAATCATTATTAAAACAAAAATTACGAAAAATCAATAAATAATCGCTAATAATAATAATATAAAAACATAGAATTAATCAATAATAATTAGAAACAAAAGGATACGATTCAAAACAAGTGGTGATGAAATAAAACAAAAAAAAATATTAATTTTTATCAACCTTGAGTTGTTTGAAGAGATGACTTTGAAATTGAGCCAAGGTGTTGGAGAAGATGTTAAATACTATTGATGTGAGAGTGGCTCCCATTATACGTTCTCATCAAACGGTTCAATGGCGCTGAAAGCCCGAGGTTGGTTCGAGCTGTAGGTGGCACAAACAAATCGACCCTACGGTCAGGCCTGGGTTGACTACTACGGGGGACACGTATATTTATGCCATCCAGAAGTTTAGGAACATCGACCAAACCGTTGACAATTTTGAACAACATTAATTGGTCCATGTTTTTTCTTCTGTCTTCTAGGGTAGTCAGATTAAAATGACTTAGTCTTTCAGGATAGGTAGCTGTGTTAGGACAGCTGCTCGACTTATACCGCAGGTATCTGGTAAAGCCTCTTTGGACACGTTCAATTCGCTCGATATGGACCCTATAGGTAGGATTCCACACCTGCGATGCGTAGTCCAGCACACTTCTGACAAGGGTGACGTATAGAAGTTTAAGGGTGTGTACTGACTTAAAGCCTTGGCAAACACGCTTCAGAAATCCTAACATTTTGGTTGCGTTTTTGACGATGCTATCTACGTGTGGAACAAAAGTGAGTTGACTGTCGAGGCATACTCCCAAATCGCGAGTTGAATTTACCTTCTGCAGCGTTAAACCGTTCAGCGAATAAGAGGATGGCAGTGGGTTCCGCTTTTTAGTGAAGGTCATGTGGTGACACTTTTCAGCATTAAGAGACATCCTGTTCTGCTTACACCAGTTGTGTACTGAGTTTAGATCCTCTTGCAGTAAATATATATCTCTGGTTGATTTTATCTGTTTGTAGAACTTTAGGTCGTCTGCAAAGAGTGAACACTCACTGTGTTTGATGCAGTTCACGATATCGTTGACGAACACCAGAAACAGTATCGGACCCATATGAGAGCCTTGTGGAACTCCAGAAGTTGAATAATAAAAGGGAGACTGATGCCCTTTTACTACGACTTTCTGTTTTCTTTCAGTCAGATAAGATTTGAACCACTGGAGAAGCTGGCCGAATATGCCGAGGTTCGAAAGCTTCTGGAGTAGGATCTGGTGGTCTACCTTGTCGAAGGCGCTGCTAAAATCTGAAGATCATCGACATAGAGGGTTAAGTTAGTTGTGGTGGATCTTCGCGAGCAGAATCCATGCTGTTGAGAAGCTAGCTCTGTTTTGAAATGCGATGTAAGAAAGGGACACATCATGGATTCAAAGACTTTAGAAAACACAGATATATATCTGTGGTAACACTAAGAGCGCTTGTAGACGTCCGTTTTTTTCACCGGATAACGGACCGTCAATAAACGGCTATCCTTGTATACATATTTTTTTTACCGGATGGATGGACTGCCGTCTATATGCGTTAGTTTTGAACTGGTAGTCAGAGATTACACACGTGTGAAATGTCGAATAATAAGAAAAAAAAACTCGTATTGGCCTACTATTTGTACAAGAAGAAACAAAAAGAAATAGAAAAACGTAAAAGGTCATCGTGGGTGCATCCTATATTATTGGAAAGGGAAAAATATGGTGCATTTCAAACTCTTTTTACGCAGTTGGAAGAAGATGAAACTAAATTTTACAATTATTTTCGGATGAAGAAAGATCAACCAACCTTTCAACTATTATTAACTATATATTAACAGCCATATATGATAAAATAAGACACGAGGATACTGACATGCGTAAATCTATTTCCCCGGCAGAGAGATTAGCCGTTACGATAAGGTATGTTAAAGAGATGTTCAATTTCAAATTATAGAAAAGGGGATTGATTACCTGTATTAATTAAAACAAAATTTAGTAGGTAGTAATTGTTTTATTATACTCAAAAAATAAATTAAGGAGTTTTAGAAAAATCGAAATCGTAATCAGGCGATGTGATTGAACTTAATTCAGTAATAATTGAAGATTGGGAATCATCTTGCTGCATGAGTTCTTGAGGCATCCTGGATGTGGATGGAATGAGTTGTGTTGGCTGATATTCATAGGGCATCCTGGATGTCGATGGAATGGGTTGTGTTGGTTGATATTCGTGTATCCTGTAGTCGGGTGTAGCCGTAGTGTAGCCTCGATTAATATTGTAATTGTAATTTTGCTGCTGCATGGACGCTTGATTTCTCCGAGTTAAATTTCTCATAACTTTAATGACTTCATATTGGAATTCAACATAATCGTCATCACTATACTTGTCTACAATCGGAGCAATACCTTTGTAAAAACACATACTCTTACTCTTGTCTTCATCTTCAACTGATTTAATTAAAGTAAGCATTTGTCGATCAACTTCGCTACAGTCTGTCTTTCTCTTCTTGCTTGTTTTTGTTAAATCGGTAGTATTGGCTGGTGCGGTAGGGTCATTATTGGTTTGTGAGTCAGTTTCTTTGTTGTGAGATTGTGTGATGTTTTTTTCTGATGTAATACTTGCTTCCGTTGTTCGGCGAGTCACAATTTTACACAAAAAGAGCATTTGATCGTAGAATTTATATTTTCGTAGACTTTTTGCACCAGAGCCGGATTTACATTCCTTAACTTTTTTGTGATATTTCATCCAGTTATCTCTTGCATTGTTCCATTTTTTTATAATATCTTTGCCTAAAAAAGAAAAAATTGTTACAGATATTTAGCTGCAGGGAACACATTTAGTGATCTACATTACAGTTTCAGAATGGGTATAAAAACTATCAGCTGTATTGTACAAGAAGTATTTGAAGCATTGTGGGAAACCCTTTCTCCAATTTATATGAAACTACCATCGGAAGACGAATGGTTAACAATAGCAAAAAATTTCGAGACGAATGCAAATTTTCCTCATTGCTTGGGAGCCATTGACGGCAAACATATTAGAATCATCAAGCCAGAAGAAAGTGGATCAATGTTTTTCAACTACAAGCACTATTTCTCAATAGTATTAATGGCTGTGGTAGACACAAACTATAATTTTGTTTTTATTGATGTTGGAGCCTACGGCAAAGAATGCGATTCAGCAGTATTTAAAGAAACAGAATTTAGGAAAAGAATAGTATGCGATAAATTAAATATTCCTCGACCTAAGCAGTTGCCAGGTGCAGTCAGTGAGTTACCTTATGTATTTGTTGCTGATGAAGCTTTCGCTTTACATCAACACGTACTTCGTCCTTACGGTGGGCATCAACTTGACTCAATAAAAAAAAAATTCAATTATCGTCTCACAAGAGCGCGACGCTACGTCGAATGCGCATTTGGTATTTTATCCAATAAATGGAGGATTTTGCATAGACCATTAAATGTTTCAACAGATACTGCTGTTAACATTGTAAAAACATGCTGCTTATTACAAAACATAATTCATAAAGTAGAGGGTAGTGCTAATAATGCTACTGACAATGCTAGTTCACACATGGTGTCTACTCTATGCCATTTGCCTCGTTCCCATTCAACACGAGGTAATGTAACAGCAAATATGATTCGTAACAAATATGCAGAGTATTTCATGTCACCAGTAGGGCGTGTACCATGGCAAAATCAACATGCATAAAAATAATGAAAATAAAATGATACTTACCAAAATCATTTTTTTCTTTCTCGGACATCGTTTCAAAACCTTCATTTAACGCAAGACAAATTTCTCTCCAAGCGGCAAAACTCGACTGTCTATTTTTATAGCACTCTTGGTTTTTGTCCCACAGTACAGGCCTATTTTCAACCAAACTTATTAACAATTCCATGTCAATATCACCCATTTTTAAAAGAACGCAGGTAGACGGCACTCAATTAACAGAAAACAGGCAATACGTCCGGCAGCGTCAACACGCACCAATACACTGGCGTCATGGCGTGGATGACCGCCATTTCTTACACCAGACCGGTGTCCGTCGCGCCGAGGGGAAGGGGTGGTGCATCCGGCGTAAATTGTTCGCCGGACCGATGTCCGGTGCATGTACACACATTCATTATAATTCATACACCACCGCGAATCCGGCAAAAAACACGGTCCGTTATCCGGTGAAAAAAACGGACGTCTACAAGCGCTCTAAGTCAATGCCACATTTCTTTTCCCGTCAGCGTCAATTTACACTGCAACCTAAAAGTACGTAATAGGGTTAGCGGAACAACCGACGAGGTGACATCGCTGTGCAGAGCGAGCGAATCGAGCTCGGGATCTTAAGGCCTCTTTTCCATTACACGGTTGTTCAAACGTACGGTGTGTAAGCCGTACGGTTGAAAAAACGTGCTAGCTTGTACATGATACGGCAAAATCACCGCGCGAGACATTGGTAAGTACTGGCTAGTAGCGCTTTTTACTCGGGCTGTGTAGGACGTGCTGCGTCATGAATTTTCTTAGGAAAAAAAAGATTATAGTTGCTTATTACATATATAGGAAAAAGAAAATAGAAAAAAAAAGGGAAGTAAGGTTTTGGATACATCCGATTTTAGAAAAAAGGGAGGAATATGGCGCGTTTCATACACTTGTCAAGAATCAATTGAGAGAAGATGAAGACAAGTTTTACAATTATTTTAGAATGCAGAAAACTACATTCGACAACTTGCTCCAAAAATTATCCCAGGAACTAAAACATCAAGATACTTTTATGCGAGAGAGTATATCGCCCGCAGAAAGATTGGCTGTAACTCTGAGGTAAGTAGGTACAAAATTAAATGACATATTTTAGTTTAAAATTGTTTATTGCACACAAACAAAATTATTACATGTAATTGAATTTTAATAATTATTAATTTAAGAACAAGTAAATCAAAAAATACACTTCGCTGAAAATGCTACTCAAGTGCGGTACTAAAATCGAATTCGTCTTCAATAGAAACTTGAGAATCTGCCGAGATACTTTCCGCATTTACACTATGTACAGATAATTGTGATTCGGGTCGGTAGTGGATTGGCTCTAAACCAGAACCGTGTCCAAAATCATGAGAAGACGTCTGTGGACGACTTATTCCATAGCCCGATCTAGCAGCTGTAGAATATCCATATGTTGACGATTGCGCATTTGAGGATGCTGTACCACTTAAATATCCTTGATGGCCTTGATCCCATTGGTTTCTTGATGTAGGTATATACTGAGTACACTGTCTTTGTTGAATATTTTTAATTATTGAAATTACTTGAAACTGAAAGTCTATCATATTTTCATCACTGAACTTGTCAACTGTATCAGCGATTCCCATAAAAAAGTTCATACTACGGCTTTTCTTTTTCTCATCTCGTTCTGCTGAATCCATAAACTTCATAAACCTAATGTCAACTTCACTTAGTTCATTTTTTCTTTTTTTTTTAGCCCTTTGCGTCTCACTCCGTTCAGTGTATCCCGAGCTTGATTGATTCGGGACTGCACTATCAAAATTTTCATTACTGAGGCTAGAATCATGAACATGTTCAGTCATGTTAGAATCGGTCTTGCGATGCTCAACATTTTTTTTTAGGAACATCATTTTTCATCATAGAACATATATTTTCTTATTTTTTTTGCTGAAGAACCAGACTTACATTCATTAATTTTTTTGTCATATTTTATCCAGCTATCTTTCATATTGGTCCACTTCTTCATCACCATTTGCCCTGAAAATAAATAAATAATAATTATTAAATTCAAAATTTATAAAAACCCCCGACCTAAACTGAATCGATCCCGACCTAAAATGGGGTTTTAGTATTTGAACCTGAACCGTTTTGTTTTATATTTCAGGTATCTAGCAACAGGAGATACCTTTACTGACCTATACTACAGCTATAGAATTGGAATAAAAACCATAAGTTGCATCGTACGTGAAGTATGCCACTACATTTGGTTAGAACTGTATAAAGAATATATGAAAATGCCATCTAAAGAAGACTGGCTACACATTGCAAGCAAATTTCAAGAATCTTCCAACTTCCCGCTGTGCTTAGGAGCGGTCGATGGAAAACACATCAGACTTATTAAGCCAATTGATAGTGGCTCGATGTTTTTAAATTACAAACATTTTTTTTCTATAGTTTTGATGGCAGTAGTAGATAGCGATTACAACTTTATATTTGTTGACGTTGGCACCTACGGAAAGGAGTGTGATTCCAGTGTGTTTAAAGAGACCCCATTTTGGAAAAATTTAACAAACAACGGATTAAATCTACCCGATGCAACACGTTTGCCTGGAATTGACTACGATTTGCCATATGTGTTCGTTGCGGACGAAGCCTTTGCTTTGCATTATCACTTGCTTCGTCCATTTGGTGGTCATCAGCTTGATCAATTAAAACGTACATTTAACTACAGACTCACCAGAGCGCGAAGATTTGTTGAATGTGCGTTTGGCATTTTATCCAATAAATGGCGAATTTTTCACCGGCCAATGAATGTGTCCATCGATTTGGCAGTTGATATTGTGAAAACATGTTGTGTTTTGCAAAATTAAAATTTTACATAAGCAGGAAAACTTTCAGTTTCACAATGCGAGTGAAAATGAGTCCACCCTTGATTCAGAATCGGAACTAATCCAGTTACCTATCACGAATGCAGTTCGCGGAAGTTTGGCGGCTAATGAAGTTCGCAACAGATTTGCACAATATTTTGTATCTAACGAAGGTCGCCTCTCCTATCAAAACAACTATGCATAAGTAAAAAGTTAATAATTAAATATCTGTAACTTACCAAACTTGTTTTTCTCATCACCACTTAAATCTTCAAATGTGGGCTGGAAATGAATAAATATTTCTTTCCAGGAATCATATTTAAGCGAGTGCGTTACTACAGCCAGATATTGTCAAAAATCGTCTTCTAAGTACAATAGATAATTAGATATACAGCTTCTGTAATTGGTAAGCAGATTTATTAATTTGGTAAGCTGATAGCTTTTTAATTATTTGATAAAAACAGTTCCGGCTGGAGTAACGTTACCGCAGCCAGATCTTTTGTTTTCTAACGGGTATGTTGAAATAAAAGTTATCTAAATAATTAGATATCAATTTGAAATAAATGGTACAACTTAATTTGTATGTATATTTGCTATGGTTGCGAAGATATTTAAAATCCTGCTGTAGTAACGTTTGCACGATTGCTGGATCTCGGAATTGACTAAACGGATGATTATAATTTTTGTACATGACATCTGGCTAATTAGTTATAATTTGTTACGCAATAAAAAAATCCACAATAATGCACCGTTTTGAAGTTATTTTAGTAAATAGAAATATGCTTTAATAGGTCCTAGCACTTCCAATAAGCGGTCCAAAGACTAACTTGTAACGTTATTATATAGGTAATTACTGCCTATAAATGGTACTGAAGTTTTATTAGTATCCTATAAGTAATTAAAAAGTTATGATGAAACTTCAATTTGTTCCGGCCACGGCGCGCAGCTGAGTTTTTTGAAGACCGATTAACCGAATTTCCTGTAGTTGTGGTAACTGAATCTTATATGAATAATTAGATATATAGTTCAATTATATACCTGTGAAATATCAGACTTGTAAACTAATTAATTAACGAGATAATCGAAAAACAATACTTATGCGTGGTAACCTGACCAAATCTAGAATGTTATAAAAAAGCGGCCGCGCAATACATTATACCAACCTTCTACAACTTACAGGATAATACGTGAGAATAATACGTGTTTGGTACAGACGGGTACACAAGTGGTAAAGTAAAACATAGTTATAATTAAATATTTTTGTTTCTACAGATAGAATATTAATTTCAAAAATATTTATACCTAGGTAATAAAAAATATGGAGTACCTACTTATGTAGATGATGATAATTTTATGCAGATATTAATTATGGTAAGTAAGTATATAAATTAATTTAAAAAATAATCACAGGTATGTTTTAATGGAATTATATGCAACGTTGCTTGCTTATCTGAAATTAAAATTAAGTACTGATAAACACCTTCACTATTTACACTGCGTTGTGCTTCCTCCTCTTCGCATCGTGTGCCTCATTACTGAGGGTCGTGATTACCGTTACAGCTAGGAGACCAACTTTTCTCTGACGATGATTCTCCATCTGTGTCTGTCCTTGGCAACGTGGAGCGCATCGTGCAGCTTCGTGCTCAGCGTTGCACGTATATGGTCAGACCATCTGATCGGGCACGGCTCTGATGACCCTCGGCCTCTTGCCAGTGATCATCAGCTGCTCGAGGTTATGACCATCCTTTCGGGCAATGTTGTGTTGTGTCGTGCTTAGCGTTTCGAATAAGTTAAAGTAAAATAGTTGTAGCCATATTTAAAAGTAATTAAATAATATAATAAGTTTTATTGTAAAAAATCACATAACAATAATAAAATGTAATAACATCACAGTGCAGTAAGTACTAACATATTATGTATACAGTAGGTAGGTAGGTTCTACTGTTTTTTCTAATCTCATTTTACAATAATTTGTTACAGGATTTTTTTAAAGCTACGGGGCCCATATTACATATAGGTACTCACCTTAATCTAACGATACCATGTATCGTTATTATGTGATATTTTAAATATAATAATAAATTCCTTTACCTAAACACTATTATAAAATTAAATAAAAACTAATTAGGCGCAATTTCTTCCTTGTAAATAGTAAGTAGGTACCTACCTACCTCGACGACAGAATGGTTAAACGTAGGTAGGTAGATATATGAAGAATGGCATAGTGGACACTTACTTAGAGCAATTTTAAATTTATTTAAACGTTTAGTATGGTAGGTTTAATTTTTCAATCAAACAAATTTCATTCGTGACTGTACCAACTTTTGAGGACAATTATGCTAATAATTTTAGAAGGTTGGTAAAATGTATTGCGCGGCCGCTTTTTTGTAACATTCTAGATTTGGTCGGGTTACCACATATAAGTATTGTTTTTCGATTATCTCGTTAATTAATTAGTGTACAAGTCTGATATTTCACAGGTATATAATTGAACTATATATCTAATTATTGATATAAGATTCAGTTACCACCACTACAGGAAACTCGGTTAATCGGTCTTCAAAAAACTCAGCTGCGCGCCGTGGCCGGAACAAAGTGAAGTTTCTTCATAACTTTTTAATTACTTATAGGATACTAATGAAACTTCAGTACCATTTATAGGCAGTAATTAGCAATATCATAACGTTTCAAGTTAGTCTTCGAACCGCTTATTGGAAGTGCTAGGACATGTTAAAGCATATTTGTATTTACTAAAATAACTTCAAAACGGTGCATTATTGTGGATTTTTTTATTGTGTAACAAATTATAACTAATTAGCCAGATGTCAAGTACAAAAATTATAACCATCCGTTTAGTTAATTCCGAGATCCAGCAATCGTGCAAACGTTACCACAGCAGGATTTTAAATATCTTCGCAACCATAGCAAATATACATACAAATTAAGTTGTACCATTTATTTCAAATTGATATCTAATTATTTAGATAACATTTATTTCAACATACCCGTTAGAAAAAAAAAGATCTGGCTGCGGTAACGTTACTCCAGCCGGAACTGTTTTAATCAAATAATTAAAAAACTATCAGCTTACCAAATTAATAAATCTGCTTACCAATTACAGAAGCTGTATATCTAATTATCTATTGTACTTAGAAGACGATTTTTGACAATATCTGGCTGTAGTAACGCACTCTATTTAAGCCGCTTATTTTTATAATCGTCGATGGTCTTATCCCATATTACAGGCCTTTCTTGAATCAACGTAATTAATAATTCTTGATTTATGTTCATTTTATAATAAAATCGCGAAACAGCGTATATAAGCGGTCACGAATCCGTGCGTACGTCCGGCACCGTCGACACACCCCGATAGACTGCCATACAACACTGGTGAAAATCACGCCGTGCGTAGACGCGGCGCGCCGAGGGGCAGTCACGGCGCACGCGGCCGCGGCGCCGTGCCTTGGCGCCACCGTGCATGTCGACAAGCTCATATAGTGATCCATACCACACTGACGACCGTGCCTACACGCGGCGAATTAACCGTAGATTTTCACGGCGAGAAACCGTGTAATGGAAAAGAGGCCTAAGGCACCCCGACACGGATAGGTTAGGTTCGAAGGGAATGACGGGGAGTTAAAGTAACCGAGCGAAGTCAGCTCCCGTCATCCCCTTCGTGTTAGGTTATTTTAAACCCTGCAGACAGAAATTGGAGCACCGCGCAGCGGGGCTCCGTCGACTTAGGCATGTAATAGTTGATGGGAAAAAAATACCTGACATTAATTTACAGTATTATATACTAATCGGTAATTTTTATCCCAATGGGTAACAGTGTAACACAAAATGGTGTACCTAACTCATCGGGAACAAAGGACAAACCTTGATGACAATAAATTTTTACGAAATTATTGATAATAATTTCTAGAAAAAAAAATAGTTTCATACACTGCGTCCACCTTTAGGGTGTGGGGGATTTTATATAAAAATTAAACAAATTATTACATAGAAACCTATTTATTTTTAAGTATTTCGTGATACGCATCCACGCATAACCTTTAACTTGTTCCACGAGAATCTCCTTAATATCGCGATCAGCAAACAGCACCTGCGCAAATCGCTTTCAAGGTTCCTATAAGCCCCTCGTAATTGCTTGAAGTTTCAGTAGGTACCTGAGAAACAGAAGTATTTGTTAAGAACAATTTACAAATCGTTTATGAAGGTGTTTCAGAATACAGTATTATTTTTGTTTCTCGCCGGATTGAGGTTTACCGAAAATGTAAATAACAGTAACCTCACCTAGACAAGATTTTAATCTTTCCAAATTCGTTTTCTCGTTAATACTAGTTACTTTAACAAGCTATCTTATACGACTTTGGATAATAGAATAATACCACATAAATAAAAATTATAATCACCTGGTTTATAATGCGGGCAGCATGGTAGAGGTGCATCTGTGAAAATAAAAATCTTGTTGAAATATAAATTGTATTAAAAATATTCTTTAAAATATATTAAGTTTTGATCAGCCATCCAAGGAAGTTTAAAATGCGTGGTAATCAGGGTTGCGCATTCATCAAGCATTGTATCATCATTAAAATTTCGAAGTTTATGTTTTTTTTACCAATCAGTACATATAATAATTCTTATCAGGATAAATGGGGACATTCATTTATGCACACATTTAGTATTAGACATACTGGTTCTAAATATGAAAGTTATTTCAGGCGATAAATAAAATACATGGGTAATAAAGATAGAAAAAAAAAAGGTATGCTTGGGTGCTCGAGCTGATGCTGTTCGAGCATCTAACAGGCAATAGTTTGAAAGCTTTGGTAGTAATATTTACCTTTTATGAAGAACTCTATACTGGATGGTAGATGTTAACTTTACAGTTGATCTTGGGAATCCTGTAGTTAGCCTGAAAACAAAAATATCCTGGTTAAGTTTTCATTTCGAAAACAGGAAATGTGTTGCTAAGTGCAATGTTTTATCAGATAAAAATGGTAGGTGAAGTTTCAGCAAAACCTTTCAGATTGGTGCATGACAAAATGTTCATCATTTGAGCATAATTTTTCCTAGTTATGATTGAATGACTCTAAAACGTGCACAAATCAAATACTTGCTTGGAGCACAAATTAACATTATTAATCAATTCTTATGCATATCTATTCAGGGAATTTACAAGTTTCAGGGATATTTACCTTTTGATAGTTCCAAATGCATGGATAGTTCAGCAACAGCACAACTATAACAATGAAAACTTTGTGAGTACATCTGTTTTCAAACAATGAAATAACAAAACATCAATGAAATTAATACTTACACTTTGTAACTGGCATGTCAGGTCTATGATAGAGCAAAATTAAAAAATATTAATTGTAAAGTAAAATTTTATTTGACACTGGCTTTCCATCTGAGAATAATAAAAAAAAACAAATAGAAAGTCAATGGCTTGTCCAATGCAACATTTATCGCTTGCGGTGGAGCTGCAGCGTGTTGCGCCGGATCCAGCATGCACGGCGGGATCCTCCCTTGGTCTGTGAGAAGCGGTGACCCTTGCCAAGACCACGGGAACTGCGGCCAGCAGATGTGAGACCACGCATCTCGCGATGCTTGTGGACGGCGTTTACGATCCAGTTGATCTTGGGGTCCCTGCGGATAGCCTGTGAAACAAGTATCATAGTTAGATTTATACAGAGAGATGGTGATTTGTCATATTATACATGTTTATTATATCAGATTAAAATGGTAGGTGAAGATTCAGCAAAACCTTTCAGATTGGTGCATGACAAATAGTTCATCATTTAAGTATTCTTTTTGGTTTAATATTTCAAAGTAATTGTAAATTTTTTGTATAATTACCTTGTGTGAGGGGTCAACAAGGATGACTTCAAAGTATTTGTATGAAGAGTCCTGAGCTACCCAGTAGGAGTTCAGCACACGCAGACCACCACAACGACGACCAACACGCTCCTGTAAATGAAACAGTTGTCTTATTCGATTTCACAAGAAGTAAGGATTAACATAGTATCTCATGCTTTGTTCAGTATTGCCTGTGGCATGAGGTTATTTACTTATTGACAACAATTTTTTAAATAGTGACAATTTGTTGGTAAGAGCACAGTGATAAAAAAGGTAGTGTTTCATGACCACAAGGTAGGATTAAATCAAAATCAAATCAAAATCAAGGTATTTATTTCAATTAAACTTTAGAAGTACTTTTGAATTGTCAAACAAAAAATTAATAAAAAGATGACTCTAGTTGCAAATTCGCAAGCGTCTGTAGGTCTCAATGGAGAAGAATTTGCAAGAAACTCCCCGGACACTCTTTTCCATCAGTTTTAATTACAAGTTTTTGGTTACATCATTCTTGTTGAAAAAATACATATATGTGAGAACGATGTAAAAAGACGTGTACGTAAAAGCGTCTAGAGTAACAAATAATTAAAAAAAAGCACTTTAACAGGCCGAGACAGCTAAGTTATGACCAATCCCAACTGATGGCGCCCGTTCACGAACATGACGCATGGATCGGCACCACTCAGCTCAACCATCATGAAGGGAACCGAATGATCCAACACATGTGCCACCATCAGAGAGAAATTAGAGAGAGCATGACACACTCAACTGCCAGGGCACACAGAAGTCAACGAACGACATATAGGTACAGTGAATGGTAGATTTATCTACAGTCGGAACATAGTACTCACACATGTGCTGTGCAATTATATAATACTAAAAGAAATTGAGTTTATACAATACAAAAATTTGCATACAGTCTTCAGCATGTCCAACAATACTTCGATACTTTTCTGCCCATCACTAATTGTTCTTGCGCCCTAGTGGCTGCGGAGCAGGACCAGCATTGAGCCAAGCATTTTTATCAGCGATGTAATCCCCCAACTTATAATATGCTTGCCTACATAGTGTGCGTTTTATACAAGTCTTAAATTTCGTCTCATTTAGTTGTAGAATGTGGGGAGGAATTTTATTGTAACATTTTATACAGTACCCCATAAAAGATGATGCTACTTTAGCCAGCCTGAAACCTGGTTGAATTAGTTGATCCCTATTTCTAGTAACATAATTATGTCTGTCACCGTTTTTACTAAAAAGATGTAAATTCTTTCTAACATACATGATGTTTTCATAAATATATTGACAAGGTACCGTCATGATGTTAATGTTCTTAAACAGTTCCCTTAGAGAATCGCGCCGGCGAAGATTGTATATCGCTCTGATGGCTCGTTTTTGCAGAATAAAAATTGACTCAATGTCTGCAGCCCTTCCCCATAGTAAGATACCGTAAGACATTATACTATGAAAATAACTAAAATAGACTAATCTTGCGGTATCGACATCAGTAAACTGACGTATTTTTCTAACAGCATAAGCTGCCGAGCTTAGCCGCCCCGCAAGTGATATTAAATGAGGCCCCCATTGCAACCTCGAGTCTAGCGTGATCCCCAGAAAAACCGTTTTATCGACGAATTCTAGCTTCTCCTTGTTTAATAAAATGTCACAATCATTACTTTTGACATTCGGCAAGACAAATTTTATGCACTTAGTCTTTTTAGCATTTAAAACTAGATTATTAGCTGTGAACCAATTTTGAACCTGTCGCAAGACGGTATTCACATCGTCAACGTTACTCGTACGTCTATTTATCTTAAAAATCAACGAAGGTTTGTATTTTGTAAGTACATATTATATACAATTTAAATATGTGCTATAAACATGCTGTACCATAAACAACCTCAAAGAACTCCTTGAAAATACTTTTAACAGTAATCAGTACTTAACCTAAAAATCAACACATGAAGTGAATGAAACTAACCTCAGCAATGGACTGTAGGTTGCGTGTGGGCTTCAGCTGGTTCACACCTTGGCTCTTGGGCTTGCCGTAGGTGGCTCCCTTGGGCACGGGGCGCTTGCGGCCACCACGACGCACACGGATTCTGAAGATAACGAATCCTGGAAACAAATACCACATCAGTATCACGGCAATCTATTTCACCACGTGTATAAACAATCGTGCCGGTTAAAATGTTAATTCCTTACCCTGCTTGGCGCGGTATCCCAGCCTCCTTGCCTTGTCGGGCCTTGTAGGCCTAGGGGCGCGATGCATACGAGTGAGTTGACGGTACTGCCATACTCTGACACGCAAGAGGAATCGCATCACATCGCTCAACTTTTTTCTGTACAACTCTTGGATATATCTGTAAGCTCCCATCTTGGACAGGTGCCTGTGGCAGACCTAGCAACAAAATCAATACATATTGATCAGAAGTCACATCATCGGTCTGGCCACAAATAGAGCGATTCTACACCCATCATGTATGCCATCACGAAACCACTGAAATATGCGAATCAAATAATAAATACACTAAAGAACAATAACTTTGAACTTTTACTTCACTTCTAAACTGAATCAAAATTTAAAATAGTGGATGATAACTTAAATATTTTAAGATATAAACTCAACGTACGTCTCGCGTACTCCACAGGTAAACCGGAAAAGAAAACTGACATCAACTTTTGGATCAATGGTCGCCTGTCAAAGACAAAAATAAAATATTTGTGTCTATGCTCAGCTTTATTTGTTGGCCATGTTCCTCTCATGGAATTAGTAATTCCAGGAGCTAAGAACATGAAATAAAAACAGACAAGCACATGTACGTAGAATATCTTGACAGAACTTGGGTCAGTTTTGTTAGAAGTTGAGGTGCAGAGGAAACTATCAAATGGTATGATTCCAATCCAACTATGCTACCAATCCAAGTATGCAAAATCCAATTCAGGGCTGCCAAGAAGTTAGGCGAGAACTATAAACGCGAAACCACACTTACATGACTTGGCGCGGGATCCACCAATCAAACGACTCTCAACCAATCCAAGTATGTGTAAAGGCGAAACCACACTTACGTGTCGTGGCAAGGCGTGGCGCGCAATCCAATAATCAAACGACTCTGTTTCAGCCTACGACATAACACAGCGAGTTTTGTAGCCAATCAACTACGTCAGAAGGCGCCACGCCACGCCACGATACATAAGTGTGTTTCCGTCTTGATCTCGGTTTATTTTCATTTGATGTCAATTTGATGAACTATTAAAACAAAACTAAAGACGGAAACACATTTACGTGTCGTGGCGTAGCGTTGCGCGGGATCCACCAATCAAACGACGCTGTTTCAGCCTACGTCATAACGTAACGAGTGTTGTAGCCAATCAGCTTCATCAGAAGGCGCCACAACACGTCACGCCACGTATAGTCCTCGCCAAACTTCTGGGTCGCCCTGAAGTTGGTTTAATGGATGCGCGAGGCACGAAACGGTGCTGTTTTTGAATGAGATTTACTACTGCGCAGCCATTGTAGCCAACTTCAGGGTGGCCAAGAAGTTTGGCGAGAACTATATAGGTGGTTATAGTTCTCGCCAAACTTCTTGGCCGCCGCAGAAAATCTCATACTAAAACAGCAACGTTTCGTGCTTTGCGCATGCGGAAAGCCAACTTCAGGGCGGCCAAGAAGTTTGGCGAGAACTATACGCCTTAACTCAGTGTCAAACATTTTGCACATCAAAAGGTTTAAAAGTCTATTTTGATTGCAAAGATTCACATTGACTCAGAATTAAGATGGTTAGTGGTCTGAAGATTGTCTGAGGACAATCTTCAGACCACTAACCATCTTTATTTTAACCATAATTATAAAACACAAGACCAGAAGAAGAGAATCATAATGTATCATAGAAAAAAATTATGACTATTGAAACCTATAAAATCAAATGTACAACGAAAGACGGTGCCTCCACTTACAAAATAAAACGTTTTGATCTTATGATTTGAACAAAACGTCGACACTTCGCGACTCACAACAAAACGATGAATCAAACACCATAATATGTAGTAAATGTAAAAATCCATGAAAAGAGCTCTGACAAGTATAACTGTTCAAAAAATGGTTCTAACTTAGTAGAAATCAACACCCAAAATCGCAAAGCATTATGTAGTTCTGATTTATTGTGTGAATCAAAAGCCCACTCCCGGCCTTCGAAAAACTCTAGCTTCTTTTGGATCTTTTTTTTCATTTGCTTTAAAAGTCATAATAATATTAAATGCGGTTTTTTTAAAAAAGTTCAATAAAGAACAATGGCGAAATCTTAGCAGACTTAATTTGAGTGTCTGAAAGTGTGTTACATATAAAATAATTTCTATTAATTGACTACGTTTTTCAAAGTGTAACATTAACAAATGGTTCACCGCGGATACAAAAACATTATAAATGAAAGTTATTTGATTTTTTCGTTAACTCCCATAAGCTTAGTGTTGCCATTCTATAATTATTCTGCCAAGTGACAAGTAGTGACTGTTGTAAGTATATCATTATTGTATTTGTTATTCTAATAAAAAGGAGTAAATGAATTAAAAATAGAGTTTATGTCTAAGTGTAGGTGTCCTTGCAGGTATGTATACTCCATTTACTATAGCATTAGACAGAAGTTAAATAAGGCTCTTTTAGGTGCACACTTCGTAATAAAAATACAACACACACTATTACAGTCAAGATTGATGTGGAGTTAAATATAATAAATTTAAATAACAGCTGTCACACTTAATTGCATCTATTTAACCTATCTACCTTCTGAAATTACAAGGCCTTCATTGAATATTATTTAGTTTTACATAGAATAATGTCGTGTCAATGTTTAAAATCTAAAAGAAGCAGGGGCGGACAGTACCGGAAACGTTTTTCATGTCACTATAACTCAACCAAATCGAAAATGTTACCTGTTCCGTTCATAAGTTGTGGCTGCACATGTTTTTTTATTTTGTCGGTTTATGATGTCATCTATCCGTCAAATTGCGTAAATAATCTGCAGTTGTCAATTGTCATACTGTCATTCGCTTGTGGATACTTGTGAATGTTAAGCCTTTTCTCGTTGTTATTGCTGAATTTTCGTGGTTTAGTTGTTATTTGTTACTGTTTTTCTGTCGTTATTGTTTTCTTATCGTTACTAGTGTTAGTTTTGTGTTGTTCGTACAAAGCGGTACGTTTTGTTGAAATATTGACCGGGACGATCCCGGTGCAGGCCCGAGTGGCTTGCAAGCGTAACATGTACGCTCTGTAACTGTTAGTAACGCTGATCAGTGTCAACAGCGAAAAATACGTGGCCCCAACATTGATCCAGACGTTAAAATATTGTCTCCCAAGAAAAAGAGAACAAAGCAAACACCGCTTCGTGCTGCAGAAAAAAACCAGTCATAAATATTTATAAAGATGTTAAGGGGTCCAGGCCCGAAGGTACTCCTGCTTATAGGACGCAGTTAATTAACAAAACTGCAGAAATTGCAGGTAAGGATCATAAAATTATTATTTTGAATAAATGTATTTGAAAGTAACATGCTTTGTGAATTAATAACCTACATTATTAATCTTATTTTATAGGCATATCTCGTGCAACAGTCTATAATAAACTGAACAAGTACAATACAGAAGGTCGCCTGCATCAACCCCCTCCTCGCCAACGGAAATACTCAAAATCTGACGATTATGATGATATAACGTTAAGTGAAATACGAAGAAAAATTCATTCTTTTTTCTTTGATAATGAGTTACCAACGTTGGACAAGATTCTGGAAGCCGTTAATAGCGATGAGTCTCTTCTTGATTTTAAAAGAAGCACTTTATACAAATTAATCAAGAACAAATTGGAAGACGGCTTATCATTGGCCATATTGGTAAAACTTGATTTAAATATATTTCTTTTGATAATTTCAAAAGAAATACATTTAAATCAAGAATTGATCAACTAGTGATCACTTTATTAATGATTTGGTAATGTGACATTACCAAATCATTAATAAAATGATCACTCCGTTCTCCGTCACTGAAAACTGGTTAAGTCTTAATGCCTCCCCTCGGAGAAAGATGTTTATGGTTGTAGATTAACAATGACAGTAATGAAGCAGTTAATTTCGGTTGCTACTTAAAGGTTAAAATCTATTTCCAGTAATCAAGTAAATCAATAATTGTGTACCGGTGGGATAGATCCCCACCGGTACACAATTATTGATTTGCTTTTATTTCATTTCACAGGATCAACGGGTGGGTTTTTGATGGATGGTGAATTAATATTTGAAGCCAAATGGGTGATGGAGACTATGAGAGAGACCATTCTGAAATGGATGCACACAATTTTGAAAAGTAGTTTTAATTAATATTATCAGAAGTCGAGAGTTGTGCAGTTATTGTTATGGATAATGCGCCATATCATTCGAGGAAATTGGAGAAGCTGCCAACTACAGCCACATGAAAGGAAGATATTCAGGAGTGGCTAAAAAGCAAAAATATTCCTTTTGAGGAAAAAGATCTTAGGGCCACTTTATTATTATAGTTAAAATTATGACTTTTGTTACCACCCATGTCAATTAATTATTATAATTTGTGATGACTGATGGTAGCAGTGACTAAACTGTTAAGTTGTGTTTTGTATCGTATTTATTTCGTATATTGAAAACATAATACGGGCATATTGTGATAAAGTTGTTTTTAATAAACTGATTGTTACTATTTTTTTTTTATTTCATGTACCTATCCAAGCATCGTGAAGAGTAGATAGATAGAATACGCTTTATTGTATGCCATACATTGTTACTTACAAAAAAATCACAAAATTACATTATTTATTAAAATTGTTTGAACTTGACTTGAAAATAAAAGGTTTCGTACTCCTGCTTCTGCGAGCCTCTTTTGTCTAATGCTATAATAAATGGAGTATAGTGCAATAGAAATAAATGAATAGCTTACTTTTAATTAATGATAGGCAAAAAGACTAGTAACCAAGTCAAAAAAACCGGCCAAGTGCGAGTCGGACTCGCGCACGAAGGGTTCCGTACCATTATCGCAAAAAACGGCACAAAAATCACGTTTGTTCTATCGGAGCCCCACTTACATATTTACTTTATTCTGTTTTTAGTATTTGTTGTTATAGCGGCAACAGAAATACAACATCTGTGAAATATTCAGACAGTTGAGTAGCTATCACGGTTCATGAGATACAGCCTGGTGCCAGACAGACGGACCGCAGTCTTAGTAGTAGGGTCCCGTTTTTACCCTTTGGGTACGGAACCCTACAAAATATATAGATTGGTTGTTAACGACCTTTTGATATACTTCAAAGTAGCTTATATAAATAAATATATTATTTCCAAAGAGTATATTTTACATTTCACGCTAAAATAACTGGGAAAGGGAAATAAAAATGCGATATTGCTCTGTTACTTCCACGAAATTGAATAATATTACCTATTAATACGACGACTAACGCCAACGACCTTGAGGGAACAAAACGCGCACTCGTTTCACAGCCACGCGACCCAAAATTTTGTAGTTTTTTGTGCTTTCCTTATTATTCTATGACTTTAAAAAAGAGCCTCAGATCAAAATGTAGATAATTATATTGTCTTTGAGTTGGTGTTTATCCCATTCTTTTTCGCAAATTCGTTTATTATCTATTCTTAAATTCGCCACCATTATCGCATCTTACCCTTTTTACTTTATTTTGTTTCTGTCTTTCTAAATATCTCACATAATCTATTAAGTTTTGAGTTGCTTCATATTTATACTTTAACAGATATATTACTCCAAAATGTGTATAATCATCTACAATTATCTGGTAATATCTTTCTTCATTTATGCTGGGTACATTCACTGGACCTGCAATGTCAGTATGTAAAAGTTCGCAAACTTTTTCTGATCTCGGCAAATCAACGAGATTACCATTCTATCCAGTAGTTATCTACTGGATAGAATAGTAATCTCGTTGATTTTGCTCTCATGCACACATCACATCTTTTCTCATCATTTGGTAAATTCAAAGTTCTCAACCCATTTCTATTCAAATGTCCTAGTCTTTGATGCCATAGACATGTATCATTTGCCGTTGTATGACATTCATTCTCTGTTTTTATTTTCAGTTGCAGTTTAAATAATTTTCCAAATTTTTCTCTATACACTCTCAAGTCATTTTGAATAATTTTTACAACGTTTCCTTGAAATATTACAAGACTATTCTTTTCAACTAATTTACTTACTGAAAGTAAGTTTTGCGTTAAATTAGGCACAATTAGGACTTCAATATCTATGCATCTGCCTTTTACTTCTGTTTCTAAAATTCCTCTCTCATTTGCTTCTAAATACTCGCCATTCGCGACTTTTATTTTTACTGGTTCATTCAATGTTTGAATTTTTGTCATATCATTTTTGTATTTATCCTGTACCATGTTGTCTGAAGCTCCTGAGTCTATTATAAACTCAATTACGTTTGACTCAATGTACTCATTTGTTATTATGTATTGTTTCATCATACGCCGTGAACATATGTTTTGTAATGTTTGCTTGACAATCTCTACCTCTATCATTTCTTCTGCCTCTTCCAAAATTATTTCCTCTAAAGTATCTACCTCTTTGATTACTCCTACATTGATATGCTTTGTGTCTTTTTTGCTTACATTTATAGCAAACTATATTTTCCGTCGAAAAACTTGTCTCGGTACCTGTCTCGTGATTTCTATTTTCACTATAACTTTTCATTTTTAGCTCAGCGTCTAGTAATCTAGCTTTCACAAAATCAATTGTGATTTCTTTTTCTGTTGACATTGTTTCTAGTGATGTTATCACATTTTCATAACTATCTGGCAGTGTTAATAATAAGTGACACACTTTATCAGACTCAGACATACTTTCTCCAATTTCAATTTCATTTATTATGTTATCAAACCTTAAATAGTGGTCCTGAAGCTTTGTATCTTTTTGACATTTCAAATTTAGCAATCTTATCTTTAGTTGCAATTTATTAAAAACAGATTTTCGTTCAAAGATAGCTTCTAAACATTTCATCATTTCTAATGATGTTGTACACTTCTTTATATATGATATATACTTATCTGATACACATTGTACGATTATTGACCTTGCTTTAATATTCATTTCTTTAGTCGGTTTCTCACTTTTTATCGCTTCTACAACTCCTTTTTGCTCCAACAGTAAATTGATACGAAATTTCCATGTTTGAAAATTTACTTCCTCTTTCAGAAATGGCATCGCTTCATATTTTCTCATTTCCATTTTTATATTTTTGTTTTTCTCTGACAGCTCAAAATTTTCTTCTCATTTAAATATTTTCATTTAATTTACCATTTTTCTTCTTTAAATCAGCACAAGTATGCGGCCCATAACCTTTTATATTATAGCTGATAGCATACTGCTAGAGAAACATGCTTTTAAGTTTACGATATTTATTTTTCATGAGCCATCTTCTACAGAATTACTTGACACATTTCATCTACTTATAATATTTTCTATTCACCACACAAACAAATATAGTAGGTTACATACCTACTTAACAGATTTCATTAAAATACGCCCAGTAGTTTCGGTGCCATTGTCGTGTTTTTGTCCGTTTTAGACATAACTTTACAAATTAATTACACTATGTTATAAGAATAAAACTCAAAATTTGCTTTAATCAAATTATTAAGAAAATGGTCTAATATAACATATATTTTTCAAAAAACATTACGACTAGCCATTTAGAAGTGATTCTCATTTTAAAATCAGCTACTCAAGGGAATCGGCGCCTTAAACAACATTAACATTATTAAAAGTTACCCAAACTTAAGCTGCAGAAGTTCATGACTGAATATCTATTATTTTCGGTGTTCTTGAACAAAAATTCTTGTACAAACTAATCCAGAACATCAAAATCAAATCAAAAATCAAAAATGTTTATTTCGTTATTACACGTTATACAATGGTATACAGTTGGTGGCGTCCCCTTTTAAGCATATAGATGCCTGTACCAGGAGGCGCCGCTCTTTTATATCTTACGAGTGTAATAAGTTACAAAACAAAAGTGCAATGAAAATTAATAATTAATAGTCTATTTTTGTATTTATTAACCATAGTCTGTTGGTGTGTGTGTGCGTGCGAGCGTGTGTGTGCGTGCGAGCGTGTGTATGTGTGCGTGTGTGTATGTGTGTGTGTGTGTGTAAGTGAGTGTGTGAGTGTGCATGGCTTTTTTATACGGAAGTGGTTTGTGTAAATAGAAACAGTTTATAGAAGATTCTCTGTTTCATCGAACAGAATATATAATAAGAACATGATCCTGAATTAAACCAGATATTTTTCATTCAGAGTCGTAGGCATTTAATCTCAGCTAAAACAATGTATGGGCTTCTGCCATTGTCCTTTGTAACATTTGTAACCCAACCGCAGCTTTAAAACCCCTAAAAAGACCAACTATGTCTTTTCGAAAATGGTCAATTTTTTTGCCCACGAGCTTGGATCATGTGATTGTGGTTGGAGAGGACATGGACATCCTGGTTCTCCTTTGTGGGTTGGGTTTTATCATCCACAACTTAAACTTTCAGAAACATGGCCGTGGCAGAGGTGAGGCAGGGTGCATTCGGTATACTACCAGTGCGTTCAACAGAGGAGAAGTTGAAGTGCGCAGTGGGTTTGAATTGTTTCTTCAAGCTTTTACAGTACCTTTATGACACAACCTCTGTACGACGAAGGTCTATACACTTAGTTCAAGTGCACGATGATAGTTCTGTACACTTGGGATGATGAAAACCCGGGGATAATGAAATAAACCGCCCGTGTTGAGTGTGGTAAAATCACTGATTTATTTTTACTTCACTAGTTTACGAAATGGTCGCGCGTATGCAAACGCTGATGTAGCTTAAACTAGTTAATATTATGAAATGTACGGGTTCACCGTACAACCTCTGACCTTTTCTGGCAGGGGTAAAGGAAATTATGAGTCAACTTCAGAAGAAAAAACCTAGGAGACCTAACAAGAAATGCAGCCGTATTCCTACTAACAGATGCAGGACAATCAGGACATTAGAGTGTTGCAGAAGCTGGCAAAAAGTGTCTGGTAGTTCTTTACGGAGGTGACCTATCCACTCAGAGACTGCGTGACCGGAGGTTCCAGCTATCGGCAAACATTTACCACCTTCGAAGGGCCATAGCTTGGTCCCTATTGGGTTTATAGAACTGCGGTTGAGCATACATGGTTGCAAATATATTGATCATAAAAAGTTAACCTTATAAAAATATTGAATTTTGTATATTTTTTTTCGCTTAGTTTTGACTTTAAGAGCAAAAGGTGAAAAAAATACCCAAAATTTCGTGTAGTAGCACAAATTTTTCAAAGCTGCAAATTTGGATTAAAAATATCCTAGGCCGTAGGCTTATTACGTATATTTTGCAAGAGCAAAACGATAGCGATCAAACGCTTTATGTCATAAAAGTCGGCATTGCTTGCAGTGTAGGTATAATAGGTCCAACACAATCGTTTGCTAATTGCTCGCTGTTTGTCATATGCACTTATTAAAAAAAAAACCGCCAACAACTCTAAAACTTTTGTATTGAAGAGTAATTATTGCGCAAAAATCGCTATCGTTTTGCTCTTGCAAAAGATACGTAATAAGCCTGCCGGTTGGTTCACGACGCGACACACGACACGACAAAATGTGGTCACGATTCAGAACTCCATATATTTGTATGTACCATTTGTTAATTGTACGACACCACACTATATGCGACACGATTTATAAAATACCGGCCAAGTGCGAGTCGGACTCGCGCACGAAGGGTTCCGAAACCATTATCGAAAAAAACGGCAAAAAATCACGTTTGTTGTATGGGAGCCAACAACAAAATAAATATTTATTCTATTCTTTTTTTAGTATTATAGCGTTATAGCGGCTTTTTAGTATTATAGCGTTACATTTGTTGTTATAGCGGCAACAGAAATACATCATCTGTGAAAATTTCAACTGCCTAGCTATCACGGTTCATGACATACAGCCTGGTGACAGACGGAGAGACAGACAGACGGACCGCGGAATCTTAGTAATAGGGTCCAGTTTTTACCCTTTGGGTACGGAACCCTTAAAAACGACTTTTTTGCAGTGATGATTTAGCAGCTGCACAAAACAAGTATGAACTTGTTGAAGACAGGACACACCACACCGTATGTATTAGAGATGGGTCGTCGACGTAATTTTCGTTAACGAAACTAGACCGTCCATTTTCGTTGATCGACGAGTCGATCAACTAGTTGAATTTATGGACTAGTTCATAACATAAACTTTGTTAAGTAGACGTTCTTTATAAACTTTGCGACGACACGACGCGCGGCGTCTACGGACGGACGGTTCGACGACAACTTTCAACTTGCCGATTGAACGTAAACAAGTACAAACCGGTTTACGTCGCATCGGTCAATCGGTCCATCGCTTGCACACGTGAAACTATTGGCGTCCTTTTCTTCTTAACACACACAATGCATTTTAGCTCCAAAATAGCATTCGACCTATAGAAATATCAACTCTTTAATTCTAGAGTTAGAGTTCAAATTAATTTGCTCGATGTTCGTCCGTTGTTGTTATTTTTTCGGACGTATGAACTTGTACTACCCTACTAAGTACTCGCGTCGGTCGTCGCATTACAAGTCGACATAAACGTAGTCGAGTCTCAGTTTAGCCGTCTACGAATTCAACTAGTTCGTTGATTATCGGTGAACCGTCGAATCGTTAATTGTACGTCGACAGTCGAATTAACTAGTCCGTTCATTCAACGCCCATCGCTAGTATGTATGATAAAATCGTGACTGCAAATCGTGTCGTGCGGTGCCTCGTGAATAACTGACCTAAGGCTTAACATTCATTGCGATTTATAGCCGCGCGGATATTACTCGCGCGGCTTTTTGTCCGTGTGCCTTTAACTAACACGCAATGCGAAAAAAAATACCCGCAATTTTTGTTTCTTTGAATTTTTGTTCATAGTGCTTAAAACGTTTGCGCGAACTTAATCCGCGCCACGGTGCGCTGGATTCTGTGGCAAAACACGGATTTCTTGCGTTATTATTGTCGTGCGATATTTTCACCGTAATGCGTGCAGTTTCATACAATTCCTTAAATCGTAGAATGGGCGGTAAAATTCGCACGATAAAAAACCGCAGTGCGTGTTAAGCCTAACTGGTCCCTATAACGTACTAAAAACCAGAACTATAAACTTATAAATACATCAAGTTTTGCCATTTTAATGTCGATTTCTACTGGGCTACTCGTCTCAAAATAAAACCTACGGGTCAAACAGGGTAATTTTTGATCATGACGTATCGTATGTATGAACTATGAATAATATTATATAACCTCATTTCATCATATTTTTAGCGCAGCCGTGAGGCACACTTTACAGCTAAGTTCTTATCACTTTTTTTATTTATTTGTATTTTTAAAGTATTTTATCTTATGTATAATATTAAGGCGGAACTACACTTACGCGCCGTGGCGTAGCGTGGTGCGGGATCCACCAATCCAACGATTCTGTTCAAGTCTGCTTCTTATTACAACGAATTTTGTAGCCAATTTACTGCGTCAGAAGGCGCCACGCCACGACTAGGGATGTCGGAAATACAAAAATATATCGATATATCGATGTATCGATATTTATTAAAATATCAATATCGACCCCGATATATCGAGGGAAAAATATCGATATATCGGTCCAATTTTTAAAGATTTTCGGTTTTAAAATAATAATGTATTTAGTTCAGTCTGGCTCAATAATAGGTAGTACTATTTTTTATACAAAATGCACATTATTTTAATGTAGAGAATCTTAATAAAAAAATAGACAAAATTATAAAATTTCAAAAACTAAATAGCAGTCTTCTAAAAATATAAGAAGATGATACGACCACACACACACAACGCAAAAGAACTCACATTTGAAAGTAAGTGAAGAGTGACGGATGATGGCCACCGCGGCCTGCGGCGGCCGCAACACGGAAAAAACATTCAAGTCATAGACAATACAGTAATTTGCCGTTCGTTCCTATCTTTTACGGCTTTGAATTCTGTTAAATATTCTGCTAATAAATTAAATTTGAAAAAAAATATCGTTTTTGATACGTTTTTCGATATTGAATATTTTGTATCGATATATCGATGTATCGGATGAAAATATATCGGCTAAAAATATCGATATATCGAATCAGAAATATCGATATATCGATGTATCGATATTTTTTCGACAAGCCTAGCCACGACACGTAAGTGTGTTTCCGTCTATATGTGTCTTATAATATGTGCTAGATAAATAAATGTATTTTCCTTAGATAAAGTACCTAGTACTTTCTTTTTTTTTTTTTCATCTCGTTTTGTAAAACATTTGTTATAAGTTTAGCGATTTCCGAACGAAAACAACGGTTCGTATTTTGTGGTTCGTAAACTTCGTATGTTGCGCCGCCATCTTGAAAGCGTAATTGTTGTCATGTTTACGTTGTGTGTGAAAGGTGAAATTTATGATATTTGATAAATTATTCGGTAAAACTCAATGAATTTAGTAGTAAACTCATGCTTATAGATTTGTTATTAAGTGAAAAGTGTTATTATGCTATTAGAGAACGTAGACGTCTCTGGAAATTGTGATTGAAGATTAGGCGCCAAATTGCTCATAGTCGTTACCAATTATTGTAATAAACAGCCCCTATGGGGCTACTTCGTGTCCTCGTGTTAATTTGGTTTGCAATGGACGTTAGTGGGGTTGCTTAATTCATAGTTTCCATTTCAGAACAAGGTTGATGTAAGTACAAGCCGGAAGCAGTAAGCCATCACAATGTTTTACGCACATTTCGTGCTGGCCAAGAAAGGCCCCTTGGCCAAGATTTGGCTGGCGGCTCACTGGGACAAGAAGCTGACGAAGGCCCATGTATTCGAGACCAATATCGAAAAGTCAGTTGATGGTATCCTGAAGCCCAAAGTGAAGATGGCTTTGCGTACATCTGGCCATCTGTTGCTGGGAGTCGTGAGGATTTACTCTAGGAAGGCCAAGTACTTGCTCCAGGATTGTAATGAAGCCTTTGTCAAGATTAAGGTGTGTTTATTTTTACATATTTTGATAGACTAAAGTAGCTTGTTTGTAAACTCTTAAAATGAAAGCTCACTGTCACAATAATTGTGCTTTGTTTGGTTTCTTTTGTTTCATCGGAATTAATGGCTCTAAGATTGAATTTCTCATTAAATGATCAAAAGCATGATCTTTGGGGACTAAATCTTGTACTGTAACAACCTAAAATGATAAACTATGCAAATTCGCACAAACCATACTATGTATGAAGATTGTTATTTGTCAGAAAACAAGATTAATGTATGTGATGCTTGTTGTAGATGGCCTTCCGGCCTGGCATGGTGGATTTGCCAGAGGAGCACAGGGAAGCTGCCATGAATGCTATCACCCTGCCTGAGGTGTTCCATGATTTTGACACTGCCATGCCCGAGTTGAAGTGAGTTTTTTATTTTTAAGTTTAAGTCTGTTTTGTGTTTTTATTTATAATGACCCTTATTAAGTACGAACAATGAGTCAGGTGGCATCTTTTGAAGAAGAAGATTTCTTAATAAATATTATGAGGACTGTAGATTGAAACCCAATTTTATGAGGAAATATCTCTAAATAGTATTAAACAAAGTTGCTGTCCCTGTCTGTCAACGTGATTTCGGTTTCTCTGCTATTTTCATCTAAATCACAACAGATTTCAGTAATAGATAAACAAGAAAAGTTTTTGTATATAATTTGTTCCATGTGAAGCTAGGGCGGTTTACTAGTTAGGAATAAGAAGCCTCTTTTTAGGGTTCCGAAGTCAACAAGGAACCCTTATAGTTTCGCTCTGTCCGTCCGCAGCTTAGCTCAGTGAATCTAAGTACTAGAAAGCTATAATTTGGCATGTATGTACATATTAATAATTCCGACAAAGTGGTAACATATAATCATGAAAAAAAAATTTTTTTCGGGTACCTCCCATAGATGTAAAGTGGGGATGTATTTTTTTTTTCCCATCTATCCCATGGTATGGGGTATCGTTGGATAGGCCATTCTAAAATATTATGGGTTTGTTAAAACCATTTTTCGATTCAGAGATTCGTTTGCGTAAAAATAAGCTTTAGGTTGCAAATTTATGTTAGAGTCAAGTGTCCCCCCCCCCCTGCCAGCTAAATGGTTGCTCTTGGCTATGTGAAAAAATTCACGGCAGTAGTAAATATAACGAAATTAAAAGGAAAATTATCACGGATAACAAGGCTTTACAAGTTTATGTGTAATAGACGACGTATAAAATGTACTTGGAACAGCAAAAATTTTATACATTTGCCATTGAAAAATTACTTAAATAAAGTTGATAGCTCTGTAAAACAGGGTAAATATAATGCTTACAAACCATGTAAAAATATACAAAAATGAAATCATAACAAGCTTTACAAGTTTACGAGTAATAGTCGACCAACTTATAAAATGTACTTGGCACAGTAAAATTTTTCTACTAATGCCATTGAAAAATTACTTAAATAACGTTGTTAGCTGTGTAAAACAGATAGTAAATAAATGCTTATGAACCATGTAAAAATATACAAAAATAAAATCATAAAATCCTTAATAATCATGATTTCTAAATTAATAAATGTTTAAGCTCGAATAACGCATTGGAGTGGCCGGAGTCGTTGGCACTACCAGAACGTAGTCCATACGGCGCATGCGCGCGGTGGAGTCTATTTTGTGTTAGTGCATAAGCATTTTCGACGTTTTGTAATTAAAACGTAAAAGTAAAGTTAGTTAAAATTAGATTCGATTTCCAAGCAAATTACTTATTTTCTTTTGTCGATATCCTTCTATAAAGTCAATATTCGACCCGACTTCATCACTAATTGAGTAGCGTAAAACTTTCCAGAATGACAGTGAATACCGCAGATTAGAGGATTCACCTCTAATCTGCGGTATTAGAGGAGATTAGAGGTGAATACATACGATTTTTTCTAATTCCGAAAGAGAAATAAACAAGGAGCGTGCACGCAAGGATCCAGGAACGAACTATACCGTTCCCCGTGGCTCTAACGCGCGCTCGTATCGGCTCCTTTCGCAATTCGCACCCGCGGTGGTACTCAAATAGATAATATTTTTCTAACTTCAGTTGCGAAGTTGGATTTTATAACACCTTCTTCAGTCCTTATTTAGTTTAAGTCAAGAGTGAATAGATTACATCTAGGCAAGCGTGCTTCACCGTAGACCACATCATCGCTTACCATCAGGCGTGATAGTGGTCAAACGCGAGAATATAGATTAAAAAATCCTATGTGGGCCCGTTTTTAGACTTTGTGAGCCGCTGAAACCGTTATAATGTTCATGTAACAACAACAAAACCCTCTTTTTAGTCCGCATTATTTTGCAACTTCGGAACCCTATTACTGCGCGTACACTTTACTGCACTTGGCCGGTTTTTTTATATTAATAATAAAAAAGAGGCCCTTTTATTTTCCAGTATAATGTTGAGAGTTATGCTATTTTTGATTTCAATGTAATAAGAGAAGTTCAGAAATAAATTTGTGTGTTCTGTGCCAAACTACAACATAATATTATTATAGATTGTCTCAACCTGTGTTAATAGAATCAAATTATGTTATTAGAAACACAGAAAGATCTTTTTTACCAAACCTAGTGTCCAACCAATACACAACTTTTATATAATGGAAAAATCCATAGCCATATATACAAGCTCCTCATCTAGTTTTGGTTGAGATAGAAACTTATGTAGTTATAGAAAAACTGGCATGAATCAAGATTATATCTAATAAAGTTATTAGTAAAACCAGGTCTTAGAGACTTTTTTCACTGGGTCAGTATGATTTTTGTTTTGGTCTTAGTAACTTCTAAAAAATTATAAATTTGAAAAAAAAAAATCATAGTTAATTTTATGTAATATGAATAGATTTATCTGGTGAAAATTCAAATCAACAACTCCCTTAAAACTCCAATTCATAGATATTTATTATTTAGAAATCTGTAGTTAATATAATTTCACAAATATATCCCCCCACCAGGTAGTCAAGAGGTGCATAGTGCACCCAGATTAAGTCACTAATGTTATAGTCCCACATAATGGAATTCCTATTTATTCGAGTATCCATGACTCAAAAGTGATTAGTAAAACTTGGAACTATGTAAGGCCCACTTGCCCACACGAGGTTGAATTGAAAATATTGTATGATAAACTGTTCACATGTCACTGAGACACTGTAAGCCAACCTAGCAGATATTTTGCCTCTGGTCTGCTGGCCGAAAAGGGGTTTGAAAAAAAAATAACACTCATTGATAGACAAGACAGTCAGTTTTTAGTTATTCATCACAACCGTCAGCTCGGCAAAGCTAGTTTCGATGGGGCCCAATATTTGGACTCTTTCTGCCCGAAACTGATATGGTTGCTGATACTTACTAAAACCAAACATTCAATCAGACTATAAATCTTCTATATATATAAAAGAGAAAGTATGTTGTGTGTGTAGTGTGTGTGTTGCTCCTTATAGACTCCGAAACGGCTGGACCGATTTTAATGAAATTTTCAGACAATCTTGAGATTGACCCAATGGACCCTGTAAAATTTGGTGCAACCTTTAGCAGATTTTTTGTCCGGACGTTGTCTGCTGGGGTCCATTCTTCCAGCGAATAATCTGCCCCTCAAAATTATTTTCACTTTATTTAATAAAGTCCCATATGTGGCGTTTGAGCCTTTTCATGGTAATTGGTTCGCTTAGGGCTATGGCTAAGGTGTTGGTACGTGATGTTATTCGTTGATTGTAAGTCTGTATTCTGTGTTCTATTTTCTCTTTTATAGTTTTTATTTGTAGATGCTCATGTATTTCTGAGATCTTCATAAACCATGTAGCATTTGATATTATTTTGAGAGCCTTGTTTTGAAATCGCTGGCGAATCTCCACATTTGAATTTCTCGCAGAGCCTCACAGCTCGACTCTATATGTCCAGACAGGTTTTAATACTGCCTTGTAAATGAGTACTTTATTCTCCAGTGACACATGTGATGATCTTCCTAAGAGCCAGTTCAGTTTTCGGAGCAGGTAGAATTATAAATAAAAAAATATAAAATCGGTTAATTTCAAACACACTCTTGTGATGGAAAGTGCTAGTTTGGTACGCAGCTCAATAAAACAGGTTCCGTGGCTCCAAGATCGGCTTAGTGAAACTGGGTAGTAAGAACAGAGCTCTACATAATTTTTTATTTCAGTGAGGTAGACATTGAAGCCCAGTTCTCTCTGAACCAGTCAAGAGCTGAAGAGATCACCATGCGCGAAGATTACGGCTCCTTGAACCTGGTCACCCATGATGATGGGTTCGGTGATATGGGGTTCGATACAGACAACCCCGATATCATGCGTGAAGCTATCGGCAATGAAGGAGGATTGGAACAGGTATGAAAAGTCACATAGAGAAGAGTATTGAAATTATTTCTAATTTGTTTTTTACAAACTTGTAAATCACACAGAGTCGTAAGCAAATGGAGTACTTACAAATATTTCCAGTGACACATTTTATTGAACTTATTTAATCTTGCATTGAAGTTTATATTGATGAGATTTTTATAAATGTAAATAAATAAAATCAATCTATAATCATCTAAAAATCTCACCAATAAAGTATCTTCACATTTTTCATAACATTATCTATCTTCCAGAGTAACCTACTTTTCGCGGATGGGTCATCGCTGGAACTGGCGGGTAAAGACGGAGGTGTAGGCAGTTTAACAGGCGGAGTGCCTACGCTTGAAGCAGAGCACCCGCGCCGCATGGAGGCTGCGCCCCATGCACCCATGGATGATGGCTTCGGTGGGACTATTGGAGATGTCCCGGATTTTGGACGTGAGTGAAATGTTCTGTTCTGTCATAGCTTTTTTTGTCGGCTTATTTTGCGATCGGCTTTTGAGATGGGTTGTCTGCCTGATTGTGGAGTGAGGTACTTCCTCCCAGCAGAAGAAACCACCTCTTCACTAATTACTTGCTTTATTTAACAAGTTCCCATATATACTGGCGCTAAACATGGTCGCTGCCGTAATTACTAAAATAATTAAAAAGCCATTGTGTCGGACTCCGGAACCGTTTCCTTGGCAGCGAATGTGTTAAGCCTTTCGTTGCCTACTCTGTTTCTCTGTATGTGACATTATACGGTTTTTGTATTAAAATGGAATTATTGTAAAAACAAGCCAATTTTTTTTAAAAGATTAACCATGGAGTTTCTTGCCGGTTCTTCTCCACAGGAAACGACCAACCCGAACCGTGCACCTATTGTCGACGTTTTATAAGTGCCCATGTAGGCCTATGTGAAATAAAAAAACATTTGATTTGACTTGTTTTGAGGTCAATTTCCTCTTTCACAGTTTTCACTTGTTGATGCTTGTGCAGTTCAACCATTTGCTATGTTTCTAAGGTTTTGAAACCACTGAAATATTTCCACATCGGAATTCTTTGTTGAGTCCCACATTCAATACCATGTGTCCAGACGGGTACTAATACTGCTTTGTAGATAAGGAGTTTGTTCTCCAGAGATACGTACGAATTCTGTCAAAATAAATAACTGTTTTATAGAAATCTGATTCCATAGCTTGATCAGAGTTTGATCTAAGAGTTCTGAAATAACTTGGATTACTTGCATAGAGATCCATTGTTTCTATGAAATTTGAGGGGAACTATTTTAGAAGTTTTAAGTTTATTGGCTATCCACGAAGAATGAAACAAAATTGCATTGCGGTAAAGTGCGTACTGCACTTAGAAGAGTTTACGCTTTTTAAAAGACTTGCCCATCATATTATGTTTAATCACGCCCTATGTCGATCTAAGCTAGTTATAAATATTTTTCTCATGTGTAGGTATGTTAGCAGTTTCTTTTTTTCTATAACTTGTACTTACTATGTTACTGGTCTGTTTAGACGCGGGCGGTCTGTTCGAGGGTGATCTGTTCGGTGAGGTGACTGGAGGCAGTAGCTCAGCCGCGACTGCTTCTGGTATGCCTGGCACGTCCGCACAGCCGCAGTCTCTGCAGGTAAATACTATTGCCCTTACCCTAAAACCTGACATTTTACTATAGACCTTACTAAATACGATAAAATTGATTGACGTAACTAGTCGTCGAGTAAGTAAAGGGACATTTACTTAATTTTATAATGTATTGTTGAAGTGAGATGGAATGACAAATATAGTGTTTAAACTTTAAATCAACTGTTGCAAGAAAAGTATACTCAATCAAACTTTATCAAAGAAAATACCACCGATAGCGAGCAAGCATGTCTAGAGCTTGTTCTCTGTATTCTCATTCAGATTCCTTCTCAGAAGTGTACTCATGTAAGTGTTAGCCCCCTTTCCTGATGGTGCGATGCAATTCGATTTTTATAACACCGAAAAGCAGATTTTTACTAAGCGAAATTGCAAGTATGTTCACATGGACGCAATGCAATTAGACCTATACGCACTTTTTCTTCGAAATTACGTGCGCAATATCGCCTATTAAATTGCGTCGCCTCATCAATAAAGGGCCTAAGTCACGTACTCTGGTACATGCTGCTTAAAGTTATTTTTGTTAGTTGAATCACCACTATAAATATAAAGTTATGTCTCAGGCTGAGATCGACGCAGCTGGTGTCGGTGGAGGAGATACTAGCGGTGATGTGGCAGCTGCAGACGCTCCCGACTCGGACGATGATATGGGAGACCACTATGACGCCGGCAACTCTCCGCAACACAGGTCAGTTCTCATACCACTAGCATTAACATCCAGTGAAACAAGTCAATAACAATGACAGACTACAAAACGGGATAGATCTTATATTATAATGCACAATATATGACAGACATCATTATTCTAGTAACACATTACAAATTACTGAAGCGACTGGTGATAGTACCCACTAAATGCTGGCCAAGTGCGAGTCGAACTTGCGCACGAAAGGTTCCGTAACATTATTGCAAAAAACGTCTTCACGTTTGTTGCATGAGAGCCACACTTAAATATTTATTTTATTCTGTTTTTAGTATTTGTTGTTATAGCGGCTTTATACCTATCACGATTCATGAGATGCAGCCTGGTGACAGACAGACGGATTGTGGAGTCTTAGTAATAGGTACTCGTTTTTACCCTTTGGGTATGGAACTCTAAAAAGGATTAATTTCGACTCCCAGGAACTACACTACTGTGGACATTGGCTGAATGAAGGAATGAGCACTCCATTGATAACTACTCCATGGTTGTTGTCGACTTTTAGAAGTTGGTATTTCCAGCCACAATTCTTAGATGTTAAAGGCCTAACAGTAATTAAAAATTAGCTTTTTATCATGACGATATTAGGATCCTATTCTCAAGAGAACAGAAATATATTTTTTATTTTAGTGTGGTCATATTATTGGTGTCAAAATTTTGACGATGTGTTATTTTTCAGTTGGGGCGGCTCTCCAGTGCCAGATAGCGTGCCCCCTCCACCTATAGCTGTGCCACCTTCTCCAAGTCCACATATTCCTATGGTGAGATATAATTGTTCTTTTCCATTATCTTCCAGCATGAGATTTATAAATTTCTAAAATGGTTCAATAAAGACTTTGTAAAGTACGAAGGCTTAGTGGTATCGGCCGCAACTTATAAGTTTGTAGGTGGTGGTTCAAACCCAGGCAGGCGCTTTACTTTGTGTAAATTATTTCACCACCACTGCTCTCAAAATGGTGATGGAAAACATCGAGAGGAAACCGGCATGTCCTAGAAACAATAATACGAATACACGTGACATCCACCAACCCGCATTGGGCAGGCGTGGTGGATTACGGGCCATTGCCTTTCTCACAGAGAGGAGGCCTGTGTCCCAGCAGTTCCACATTAAAAAGGCTGATGATGTTGAAGGACGAAGCTATTTCATGTATATCTTTTTGAGATCGAAAACTCTTCGTCCATTTTTATCGTATTCCCCAAAGACTTGTGATGGCAGAGGTGTATAAGAACACCCACAGTGCGCCAGTGATGTTTGAGTCTGTAATATTAGGAAGAGAGTTTATCGTTAATCCTAGCTCCTACTAAGAAATTCCTAAAGAAAGACCTCAGAAATGGACATCATTACTAGACCAGCGACTCATTCACACAACCACACACCGGTTCGCAGGACGTAGACGTGCCGCCCTCGCCGCCCCGCGCGCCCAGTGCGGAGCCGGCCGCCGGCGGCGTGTCGGAGCGGGTGGCCGACAACACCACGCTGCTGCACAACGACGAGGAGTCCTTCGCGCTCGCGCCTGTGGACGCTACTGTGCTCAAAGGTACGTAATCACTATGCAGGAAGGATCTATAATGCTGGCAATAAACATTACTCCTATATGCATCTTATCTTACTTCTTACTAATAATATTATAAATGCGAAAGTTTGGATGGATGTGTCTTTGTTACTCAATCAAGCCAGAATGGTTGAACGGATCTGGATGGGATCTGGCAACGAGGTAGATTATAGTCTACAATAGCACATAGGCTACTTTTCATCCCGTTATAATATTCCCTTTGGAAAAAAAACACTTTTGTATTCATGCTGGCAGTCGCTAGTAGTATGTAATTATTTTATTTTCAGTATCCAAAAAAAAAAACAGTAGAAATGCTTGTCATATGACTCTTGAGCTTGACAATCTGGATGATGACTATTAAAGCTGCCTCTCGCTTTATGTAGTGTCATAGTCCCCAACCTGCAATGTAATGAGTTTGAAGTGTGTGCTGTAAACAACTAATTAATAAATCATCACAATGTCTCTAAAATGCGTCAGTTGATTTGAATAGAAATAATAACCAATAGAACAGTTTGGAAGAAGAAAAAGCATGACTTCAATACTAGAACAAAATACAAAGCATTACAATATACGTCTGTTATGTGACTAAACGTGATTTACTCTCTAGAGCTACCCCAATTTAATTTTTTTCGGAGCATGGTTGACGCAGTGGTTGAGCGATTGACTGCTGCGCTGCGTCGCGGGTTCGATTCCCGCACGGAACAAATATTAGTATGACCTACAGATAGTTGTTCCGGCTCTGGGTGTTGTGTATGTGAGTTATATGTTATATGTTTGTAAACGCACCCAACATACAGGAAGAAATTCCTAGTGTGGGGCAACGTCATTAAGGAAAAAAAAAAAAGAAAATTGTTGATAAAAAACTGTCATGCAGTTGAAGTCTTTCGGCTGATGATGACGAATAAAATTCTCGTTTCTCAGGAATAACAAAAACGAAACGCAAACGTAAGCTGATCGTCGACGAAGTGAAGAACATATCTGGAGAAGAAATGAAGAATCAGCTGAGCAACACATCTGACATTGTCACGACGTTGGATCTCGCGCCACCGACCAGACGACTGATGCATTGGAAGGAAACTGGAGGCGTCGAGAAACTGTTCACCTTACCCGCTAGACCTATACCTTCTAGAGTACTATTTAAGGTAGGAGAAAAAATACTTTTTAGCACAGATAATATAATACTAGCATACGGATGCATACGAAGAAACCGTGCCGACGTAACCGGCGTTTTTCGTCTGATTAAGATGATTATTTGCATAAGTACTTAGATCGCTTTCTGTTCCGTTCCACGGCTATAGATGGTGTTAGTAGCCAATTGCAAGTAAAAGAGTTTTCTCAGTTCGTGACTATATTTTCTTTAAATACAGTGACGATTTGTTTTATAGATTTTTTTTGCACGTTTTTGGTTTCATTGTTCCAAAATGTGTTACAATACAAATTTAAAAAAATCGAGTGGTATGCTTCAGTAATTTAAAACCGCGCCATCTATTTGTATTAATTTAAAATTATCCGTTCAAATAATCTTTCAAATGTGAATTAAGAGCCCAATATTCCGTAATATACAAAATATTACGGAATATTGGGCTCTTAGGAAAGTTGATTAAAAAAGAACATACAATTTCAAATTCAATAACAAATCGATGCATATCGCGCCATCTAGTGACATTAATTTGAACATTTGATAGTGCTGGGACCCCGTGCTATTAGTAAGACAAGCAGGGCAGATAGGCAGTTGCTCCTTGTTAAATTCAGCGAGATCTGGTTAGAATAGAAGCGCACTCTAGAGTTAAGAAAGGGAAGGTTAGCTAGGCAGATGTTGATGATGAGTAAAATATATTGTGAAGGCTAGCGTGTCGATGTAGACTGTATTTATCACAAATTACTAGTGACCAGTTTAAAAACGCGTATTTCATATGTAAGAACTTAATAAATTGTGAAGTTCGTGTTGGACTTCGCGCTACCGACCAGAGTCTGGCGCATTGGAAAGAGACGGGTGAGAGACTGTGCACGGCGGGGCCGATACCCGATCCTTTACCTTATTACCAGGTAAGATATATGATGAGTTTTCTAAGTAGGCGTGGATGGCTAAATCAAAAACTATAAAGAATAGCGAAAAACACTCGTGAAGGCCTTTTAATTTTTTACGTTAATTTATCATCCCCGGCACGTAAGTTGGCAAGAGTCGTTAAATGTGCAGAAGTCGTTCTTTAGGTTCTTTTGGTAGTGAAGCGAGGCGCGGGGAATGTTTAGGACCGTTCCGAGCGTGCGATTGGTTGGTCAGTTGACACACGGATCTGCTGACCAATCGTGTCGCGTCCACGTTCCGTTCGCTCTATAAGGTGGTTGAACAGTATGCGGAAAATGCGCGAACTTACCCCCACTAAGCCAATACCTTGCCAACTTACGTGCTGGGCACTATAGCTACCTATTAAAACTTAAGTGATTAATTGTTTAAAATGAGGGCCGGTGGGGGGGGAGTTTGCCATAAGTTATTACTGCCCAGAGTTTGATAGCGACATCCCATAGCGACACTATGGGATGCCCAATATTTTTTTTTTTTCAAATCAATGTCTTCGATTCCTGGCCAGGAATTAGTACATTACTGCAGCGGCCAGCAAAAGAGGCATTGATGGACGAACGTGTAAATGTGGGCCGAGGCGAAGCCGAGGCACACATACGTAAGTCCATCAATGCCTAGTTGTGGCCAAGGCTTGTATAGTACTTTTCTCAAATAATGCACAGAAATTAAAACTAAGTTGTACCTAGAACTCATTTTGACAAAATCAATGACAAACAACAATAATTCTTCCCGCGTTAAAATGTTCTTTTGTTTTTTTTTTTTTCAAGTGGCAGCGTTCTATTTGCAAGCCAGTTTGAAATTTAAATAAAACCTTTGGTATGTTACGTCCTTGGTTGCCATGTTTCGGAGTAAAAGATCGTTCCATATTTAAATTACACGACAGATATGAGTTTACTATGTAATTTATTTGGCCGCTAGACACGACAGATATGGATGTTCATACAACTTTTGCCGGCCGCTTCGCGCCAGTACAGCAATTTCGATGTATCTCGAAGAAGGTTGTCAAAATAATGCTCACATTTCCAAGCATGTTTGAGAAAAAGTACTTTTCTCAAATAATGCGCGGAAATTCAAACTAAGTAGTACCTAGAACTCATTTTGTCAAATACAATTACTTTACAATGCATGTCCTCGAAAAGAGCGTTTTCCAAGCAGCCAAACTGTGCGGAAAGTATCTTTTTTTTTTAGTGCTTTTTACTTTTCTGTATTTTTTTAATTTTTCTGCAACGTCAGTCAGTCGCATAGTTTTTATTATTTGAGAAAAGTTTTAAAAATTAGTTAAGTACAGATTATCATTCTTAAAAAAGATAAAATAAAACTAATACTTCATTAAAGGCGTTTTTAATTACTATAGATTTGGATTTTGATCATAAATTATTAATTTTAAATATTCATTAAATATGTTTGGCAGAACGTATATTTTACTCGTGCCTTTTTGCGTTACGACGTGACATCTATTTGCACATGCGCAGTAGAAATGCCCGAGGAACTTTTAGTTAATCTGTTGTTATGCTGAACGCGCTTGAATAAGCCCGCCATTTTATTAATTTTTGATTGGTTCAGATATTTTTTTTATTTCCTCGCACAATGCATATTAAAATGTTGTATGCTACACGTACGTAAGATGATTTCCGACCCGTGTCGATTTATCCACTCATCGGAAATCACCTACCTTCCGCACTTGTAGCATAAATAACTATTTCAAAATCAATGACGAAAAACGAACAACAATAATTTTTCCCGCGTTAGGCTTAGCACTCACTGCGATTTCTATTCGCGCGATTTTTACCGCTCATTCTGCGGCCTATGGAAATGTATGAAGCTGCAAGCATTGCAGAAAAAAAATCGCTCGGAAATAGTACAAAAAAAATCGCTCGGAAATAGTACAAAAAAATTCGCGCGGATTTTTGTGGTATTATGCCCGCGCGATTTCGCATTTCTATTATTCTCGCAGAATGGGCGGAAAAAAATTCGCGAGACTAAAAATCACAGTGCTTGCTAAGCCTTAAAAGTGTTCATTTGTATTTTTTTTTCAAATAACAGCTTTCTATTTGCAAGCCAGTTCGAAATTTAAATAAAACCTTTCATAAGTTACCTCCTTGGTTGCCATGTTTCGGCGTATAGACCGTTCCATTTTTAAATTACACGACAGATATGAGTTAACTACAGTACGTTTACTGTTACTTGTCCTCTGACAGCAATGAAACAGTGACTTTATGTAAATATGAATAAGGATCACTGTGATGCAAAATCAGAGGTAAAATAACTGTGAACAGACTGTATGTAATTTATTTGGCCGCTAAACACGACAGATATGGATTTTCATACAACTGTTGCCGGCCGCTGCTCGCATGTATTTGGCCAGTACTGCAATTTCGATTTATCTCGAAGAAGGTTGTCAAAATAATGTTCAAATTTCCAAGCATGTTTGAGAAAAATACAATTATGCAATTTTAGTTTTTACGAAAACCATTACTCCGTTGAATGTTATTCGATGTTCCTTCGTCTCGGATTTAGCCATCCACGCCCACTTGGAAAACTCACCCTTTATATGAGCATTAGTAACACAAGCCGGAAAAGAATACTTGGAAGGATTTGGGGAGGCCCGGCCTTTGTCCAGCAATCGGACAGTATAGGCTAATATAATAAAAAAACATGTTGATCAATGCCTTCCACGTATGAGCAGAGGCCTTTGTCTTACAGTGGGACAATTACAGGCTGGAGTTATATTAAGTAAACTGGTAAGCCTTTAACATGGTGATTATCATAATGATTCTACATGAATAATTTGTTGTAACAGAAATACCAGCGCAACATGACGCTACGTAGCGAAGCAGAGGAGGGTGCCGCCGGAGACGCCGCACGCTCGCCCGACCCGGCCGAGCCCGCGCGCCGGGGCGGGCGGAAGAGGAGGCATGATGAGGTAACACATATTTATTTATTTATTTAATTCTTCTTCTTTCGTGACGATTAACTCAAACTCGTCCTAGAACCAAAAATTTGAAGACATGATATTTCCACCAACCCGCAATGGGCCTGCATGGTGGACAAAGTCCCGTTACCTCTCTCACAGAGAGGATGCCTGTGTCCCAGCAGTTATAATTTTTTTTAAACATTGCCCCACTCTAGGAATTTCCCCTGTATCGTGGGTGCGTTTACAAACATATAAACTCACATACACTAAACACCCAGAGCCGGGACAACTATCTGTAGATCATACAAATATTTGTACCGTACGGCAATAGAACCCGCGACACGCAGTGCAGCAGTCAATCGCACAACCACTGCGCCAACCGTACGCCCTGGGGCACGTTATAAAGCTGATGATGATGATGATGAAAGAAAGAAAGAAAAAAAGATAACAAACTATAGTCTCAACCATTCAGATTTTGTCTAACCAGTATGTAGCTACTCGGACAGCTCTGTTCGTTCGCTACGTTCAAATCCTGAAAGGTGGAGGTCCATTTGTTTAATACTTCATGCACACAAACATATAGATGCGGACATAATGGCTTAGGCATTTTCTATCAGTCGAACTTTGGTTGATGCAGAGACAAATAGCAATATTGAGAATAAGTCACGATTATCAGCGCCTCGCCTACCGTGTCCGCCTATCATTGTGCCTGTCTGGAGGCGACAAAACGGCGTATAGCCCTCGACAAACTTCTTGGCCGCCCTGAAGTTGGTTTACCGGATGCGCGGGGCACGAAACGGTGCTGTTTTTGTATGAGATTTATTACTACGCAGCCATTGTAGCCAACTTCAGGGCGGCCAAGAAGTTTGGCGAGAACTATACCTTTATCTCGGACCATACTCTGGGATACACAAATGTATGCACAGATAAAATTTGCTCTGCATGGTTATAAATCATATCATTTTAATTGGACATATGGCCTTGTTTATAAACATCTATGATGTGTTAAGCAACCGCTTAAAATAAAAATAGCCTTTATTCACTGACTTATACAGTTCATTTTAAATGTATACTTAATTAAGACTGTTTCTATCCTATTTCGCATTGTGTGGCCCGTCCCCACTTCAGTCTCTTGACTCTATTGGTTACGTCCGCCACCCCGTTTGCTTTCGTATGTCTACAAGTCGACACTTGTCTTTGATGCGGATGCCAAGCATGCTCCTCTCCATTCCTTGTTGGCAGACTTTTAGTTTTTGTATGCTTGATTTCGTTAAAGGCCATGTTTGGCATCCATATGTGAATACTGGCAGAATGCAACTGTCATAGATCTTTTTCTTTTCCCGTATTGGTATGGACTTGCTCTTCACGACTTCTTTGAGGGACCAGTAACGGGACCAGGTGTTGTTTACCCTTTTTTGTATTTCTTTGGGCATTAGGTGTTGAAGCGATATTAGGTGTCCCAGGTAAATGTACTCTTCGACATATTCGATCTCTTGTTCTTCTATTGCTATTGTTTCTCGGGTACTGTTGGTAATTGCTTTTGTTTTAGAGAAGTTGATTGTGAGACCCACTTCGGCACTAGCATCAGATAGCTCTTTTAGCATTGCTTGTAATATTTGTGGTTCTTCTGCAAATATTACAATGTCATCAGCAAATCTGAGATGGTTTAGCATTTTGCAGTTGATGGTTAGTCCGAGGTTATCCCATTTTAATTCCCTGAAGACGTCCTCTAATACTGCAGCGAATAGTTTGGGCGATAGCGGGTCACCTTGTCGCACTCCCTTTTCAATTTTAAATTCGTCTTCTACGGTTTCTAGCTGTATTTGGGCCGTGCTTCTTTTGTATATTTGCCTGATGATGTTTATATACTTGGCGTGAACTCCTTGTTTCTCGAGTGCATTGTATATGGAGCTGTGATATAGGGAGTCGAAGGCTTTGTTATAGTCTACCAACAAGATGTACTAGGACTTTCCGTATTCGTTATACTTTTCGATGACCTGTTTCACGACATGTATGTGATCGACTGTAGAGAAATCGCTTCTGAAACCGGCTTGCTCTATTGGTTGCTGTTCGTCCAGGGACTTCGTGATCCTTCCCAGTATTATCTTGGAGAATATCTTATAGAGGTTGGACATATACTTATTGGTCGATAGTTATCTATTTTATTTTTGTCTCCTTTTTTGTGTATGAGAACTATAGTAGATTTAGTCCACTGAATTGGTATTTGTTCGTTGTTTATTATTTCATTGAATAATTGTGTTAGTGTCGGCACGATAACATCGACTAGCTCTTTTAATAGTTCGTTGGTTATTTTGTCGTCTCCTGGGGCTTTATAGCTTTTCTGTGTGTTTATTGCCTTACTTACTACTCTTTGTATTATTTTTGGAACACTACCATCTACTGAATGGTCGAGGAATGTTGGCTCAGTTGGGTTTCTTAGATTACTGTATAATATTCTATAGAAAGTAACTGCTTAGTAGATGCTAAATACATATTTTTATTGAAAATTTGAATTGGACATCTGCTAGACAGCGACAAGAGTTTTATAAATAAAGGCATGGAAGCTAGCATTCCTGAAAACGTGAACTTGCATCTAAAATTTTGCTTACAGTTGGCAGAATGCTATTTTTCCAGCAAAAGAGATTTTGTTCACACACCTACTCATACCCATGATTGACCAGTTCCAAGTAACAGCTCCGGATGCCGACACGACACAATCCACTGTCACCCTCTCGAATTCCGCCCTTAACCCTTTATTCATAGAAATCTTTTTATTGTACTGCCAACACATCTATCACGACCGGTTACTACATTACAAAAACTAAAAAAAACTATTACTACCTCTTTTACAGACAATGCTACCTCCAGAAACCCCAGCGCCACTTCCGACAGCAGAATTGGAACCTCCTACTCCAATGCCTCAGGAATACGAACCTTCTGTCGGTAAGTGTACACCCGGGATTACCAACTGCTTTATATCACTGGGATATGGTATCAATGCCAACTTTACATTGAATACTTCAGCATGATTCTCTGCTCTATTATGATTTGGTTTGGTTACCATCAACTGCATATTTATGGGCAACAGAATTTGCGCAATAATGTCGCCATTACTATGTTAGATGTTGCAGCAACATAAAATCATGTTGCTAAACAGTCGTGTAATATTTATTCCCCATAAATTTGCATGTGGATTAAAATCATTTCAAAATTTTGCAAAAATCATACCATTCTTTATAGACCATTAATGCTTTATAATAATTCATAACCATTGCAATAATATTCAATATTTCATAAAAACTGATGAAAATCTTGATTCAAAATTAATTTCAATTTGGAAGTGCCGTCATCATTATTGATTATTAATAAAAGTCTATAAATCGCTGATTGCACTAATAAAAAACATATTGAAAGTCATCAAAAATTTCATGGGAAATGTTTACCATGAAACAACTCATAACCAATCATCTATATTTTTTTTTCGAAAACATGCTTTTATAAGACCTTATTCACACAACAATAAGGTCTACTCCGCAACTAACAGATTCATAGTGAACATTTCCTAACTAATGTACATGCTACCTAACCGCACTCAATTAACCTGGATTTATGGTGCACGGGTAGAGACGGACCCGGCGCCGGAAGCGGACATGGTTCGTCCTGGGACGCCGCGCCCTGAAGTCGACGTCGAACTACCTCCCACGCCAGGTACTTACAAATATATTCCTAGTCGTTTCCTTGACGCATCCAGAGAAACTGGATCCGGAATCAACGAGTCGCTTGTCCGAATGAGGGCTACTGGAACATGACACAGTTCGAGGAAACTTCTAGGAATTGCAATATTAAATAATCATACTTCATTAAACTAATTAACAAAAAAAACCGTTCAGCATTACCAATAGTGGGATAGAGGTCTATGTTCAGTACAATTCTCGCCAAACTTCTTGGCCGCCCTGAAGTTTGCTTTTCGATGCTGTTTTTGTACGAGATTTACTACTGCACAGCCATTGCTGTTCATTGCTTACGCAGTGCGCACACGCAGTGGCAGACAAGCAGCTCCACATTTTGGTTGATCATCAAACAGTCGTATTGAATTACCAAAAAAAAATAGCTAGAAACCGGTATGTCCTAGAATCAGAAATCCAAAGACGTGATGTTCACCCACTCCCTCTTAAAGAGACACCTCTCTAAAACACTAACCACAAATGTTCCCACTGCTGGAACACAGTCCAGTCAGTACCAGCAGTGAGAATGTTTTAAGCCGATTATGCTATCTTAACTTGTTTGAGACGTGGATCCACGCGAGATACTATGGTTTTCCTATTATTTTGGTAATTACGGGCACACAATAAAATCATCTCATAACCAACATATGAGTTACAAGCCCTTGTATTAGCAGGCATGCTGAGCGCACTGGGCGCGCCGATGACTCCGGGCGGCATGACGCCGGGGGCGCTGGGCGCACTCACCCCCGGCACGCTACTGCAGGGAGGGCTCACGCCGCAGGGCTTGCAGCACGGATCCATGACACCAGGTAACAATAACACTATCAGAAAAGTTTTTGTGGTGCTTTGAGGTTTACACATATCAAACTCGAAACGTTCGATGTTCTTTGTATGAGATTACCTATTGCAACGCATACGTAGTGGTAAGGACTCCCTTTTCCGCATTTGGACCCCCATTTGGTCCGTTGTGCGTGGGAACGTATACGTAACTGCATCACCTCACCTCTGCCAAATTGCTATGCGGCAGATATCTTGTCCAAGGAATAGATTTGATTTTTGCCAGGTGTTATTATACAAATCCTGTCAAGCCAAACTTTTGACCCTCCAATTTATCTGAAGCACAGATAATATAATACTAGCATGCAGATGCCTCATCCCATACAATGAAACCGTGCCGACGTAACTAGCGTTTTTCATCTGATTAATCTTGTTATTTTTGTAAATACATCAATCGCGTTCGATCCCGTTTCACGGCAATAGATGGTGTTAGCAGCGACTTGCAAGTAAAAGGGTTTACTAGGTTCGTGAATATTTTTTTCTTTAAATACAGTGACGGATCGTTTTATAGTATTTTTATGCACGTTTTTACGGTTATTTTGCACCAAAATGTATTACAATGAAAATTTTAACAATCGAGTGGAATGCCACAGAAATTTAAAAATACGCCATCTATTGGCATCAATTTTAAATGATCCGTTCAAATAATCTTTGAAATGTGAATTAAGGGCCCAATATTCCATAATTATGTACTTAGGAGAGTTGAGACAAGAACATACAATTTTTATGTTCAATTCCAGAAAATGTTAATTATACACACAATTATATTGAATTGTGTGTACATGTCGCGCCATCTAGTGCTATTTATTTGAACCAAATTTACTTTCTTATCAATGAGACCCCGTGTCTGAAGATAGAAAAATCTGGTCCTGTAATATGGATTAGGAATATAAAGGAAATGTTCTTCTTGAATAATCACTTTTTATTGTATGCACTTGATCTGTACAATAATAATAATCACTAAACAGAGAAGGTTATTATACCAAATGATTTTGAACAACATGATTTGTCTTGGACATTAGAAGAGATAGTAAGCCTACAAAAAGTTTCTCTCAATTAAAAAAATCTAGCAAAATCAAGTAACAACTAACAAATCAACTCGAGTAACGACTAACAAAATTAAACAAAATTTTAATACAAATATTGTTTCCACAGTTGGTTTACAACACGGCGGCATGACGCCTGCGGGTCTCCAGCACGGCGACAGTCACCAATTAGACTTAGGACTCTCAGCGGGCGGTATGACCCCGGCGGGATTACACCATGGAGGTAAGTTATTAGTACACCAAACCTTGAGCTGGGCTAACATAGTATTCTAGTTGCAATAGCCATGTCTTTTTTAGTAGTCTATACTGTCCCACTGCTGGGAAAACCCTAACACAAAGCCCTCGCAAGTATGACAATTATGCCTTTTATTTTGCCAATTCAATAACATTAATTGCGTAATTTACGTTGTCGAGTAGACTACTTTTTTTAACATGAAGCACTGGGTCAAGAATTTGGTTCTTTATTTTATTTTTTATATTAGTTTTGTAAGCACTGACATGCCCCCTACATTATTCACGGTGTAGACAAGTATGCCCGCACCAGCTGCATTCTGATGTAACAGAACGGTAACGATCCGTCGCCATCAGCCCAGCTGCAAAAAACAGACCAAAGTCAATTTCACAAAAAAAACTAAGAAATAATAGTTTAGGAACAATATAGTAAACATGCAGTAATAAAAATAAACTATTTAACCGACTCCAAAAAAGGACTAAGTTAGTAATTGGAGAAATGCTTTTTTTTATTCTTAATCGTCTTCTACACAGTTTATTTTTTACCGAGTCATTTACTAACATTACAGTAATAATTCTTCTTTATTTTCTTTCTTCCTTTTTTTTTCTTTTTATATATATAATAATTCTTTTTTATTTTCTTTCTTTTTTTTTCTTTTACTAACTAATAATCTGGGCACCCTCAAGTGTTCTTAGACAACACTTGTCATATGTTTGCAGGCATGACGCCAGGTCTGCTAGAGAGCGGCATGACGCCGGCGGGGCTGGGGCACGGAGGGCTCACTCCCGCGGGACTACATCACGGAGGCATGACGCCGGGTAAGATCTTCTTCACTTCACACTTTTACATGTCATAGCCTTCGATCAACAATACCAACTAGATGGCCGCAAGAAAAACGTCTCTGTAAATAACAGCTCACTTGAGATGTGAGCTCTCATTTTGCTATTTTTTTTTTCAGTTTGTTGTAGTACCTAAGTATTGTAAATGTAGGGTAGTAAGTATATATTCACGCAGACAGAATTTGTACTTTACCGTTACCTAGTTGGTTATAGTTGATCGAAGATCATAGCTTACTAAAATGCAAAGTTTGAGAAACAAAAACAGGAATGTGACACTAGACACCCACTATTTGTTGCACATCTACCAACGCAAAGATCAATAAACACACATGACATAGCTTTCTCAAAAATCGGCAGTCGCCATGTGATGTTAAGCCGAGTCGCAAACTGAACTCTGCCTCATATCCTGCCCTCTGTGCCCCAAAACATGTAGAGTGGGTCATAAAAATAGAAGAAGTAGAAAAATTAAAAGTTCGCTTTAATCTCGTTACTGCCTAAACGCTATAACTAAAAATATGTTTAAAGTACATCCATATTTCGCGAATTTCTATATATTTAATCTGTATAGTATTAATCTTCCAGTTATGCTATCGTTTTTAAGGTAAAACCTGTACAATAATTTCCAATCTGTGTTACAGGTGGCCTAGACCACGGTGGCATGACGCCGGCGGGCTTACAACACGGCGGTATGACTCCAGCAGGCTTACAGCACAGTGGAATGACGCCTGGAGGACTCTCGCACGGCGGGATGACACCAGCAGGACTACAGCACGGCGGCATGACACCAGCAGGACTACAGCACGGTGGTATGACACCAGCAGGACTACAGCACGGTGGCATGACACCAGCTGGACTACAGCACGGTGGAATGACGCCTGGTGGTAAGAATAAACCACTATTTTTAATATGCATAATATTGCACATGAAACTTGCATGAAATAAAATATAGATTAACTTGTACTTGTATTATTAGATTTTAGATATTTTTATTTATTCTATTTCTAAAGATTATTATTACTTATTTTCTTCTTAACTATCTTTAATGTGTACCTGTGCACCTTATTACCTACTACCCAAGGCAACACATAGTGATACGATTTTTTTTTAATAACACCATGTAGAAAAACATTGTACCTATGTTTTACAAATAAGTATATTTAAATTTACATACATACGTAAACTTATATACCTTTTTGCCATGGGGGTAGACAGACACAGCAGAATGCCTCGTTTCGTTTACGTTCATACACATTGTTATGATTACTATGCAACTGACCTGCTATGGTGTATGTGCTTCTCGGGCGCCTACTTCCCGTCGTTTCCACTCATGTCTCCCTTGTTAGCCGCCTTTCATTTATCCTGTCAACATGACCAACTCTAAGCATGCTCTTTCTATTTTTTTATTATGTGTTTTATTTGTACATAAATAATCTCACTGGTTCATTATGTCACACTATCAAGTGTACCTTCCAGGCGTGTCGCACGGCGCACTGCTGTCGCACGGGCTGGAGCAGCTGCCCATGATGCCGCAGCTGGGCGCCGACCACGTGACGTCACTGCTGCGGCCGTCGCTGCCCACGCCGGCCGCGCCGCTGGAGCGCGCCAGCCACGACCTGCCGCACACGGTGCCCATGGAGCCGCTGCTGCACGGGCTCGACGACCACGGGGACTACCAGGTAATGTTACTTGAAGAAAGTAATGGTTCAAGCCGACGTCAACATAGTTTGATTGACTGATTGTTACTTGAAGATAGACTGCCCTAAATGTGGAAATTACCCGCCGGAATAAATAAGCGTCTGACAAGGTTTTATCCTTGTGTGAAAGTGAGACAAGACTATGAGCAAAGACATTCATGTCTCCTTTCACGAACCTGCATCCTAGATAAGCCCACCTGGGCAAATACTTTAAAAAAATCCTTCTGATCTCCCTTTACACACACACACATGGAAATATGTGCATTGTCGATATCACTGATCTCTACATTACCAGGACTTCAAATCACAACAAGAATCATACTGAAAGTGAGCTAGATTGCTATTCAGTACCTCAGTGCTTCAATCTGAACATGGTATTTGCCTTTGTTAGTTTCACCAACACATTAATTTGTTTTTTCAGAATGGAATGCAAATAAACATGGGGTACGACGACCAGCACGGCCATCACAGTCCACAGCACGATTACGATTTACCTTTAACGCCAGACAATGTGAGTATAATATAATAATATACATAACTTATGATTACCAAAATTTCGCCAAAACATTCAGTCATACAGGCAGTCTGGTTATGAGTACACTGCACCTGGCCTTTCTGAAGATATCTTATACCTATACTATCTGTGAGCAACTAGACAAAATTGTAATGTTATACAAACTCTGTGTTTTCAGGCGGAAGAGGGTGAACGCGAGGCAGGGGAAACCGACGAGCAGTTCGAGGAGAGAGTGTTGAACCGTCGCGCGGCGCAACTGTTCGCCGTTATGAAGCCCAAGCTGTCCGCCGGACTACAACTCTCCTTCACAGATCTTGCGCCCAGACATAATAATAGAAAACAGGTACGTTTCTAACTATTCAAATATCTACGCACTATCTTTGTTTAACTCCCTTATCATAGTACGTGATATGTCTCATACAAAATACTTTTTCTCAAACATGCTTGGAAATGTGAGCATTATTTTGACAACCTTCTTCGAGATAAATCGAAATTGCTGTACTGGGCAAATACATGCGCGCAGCGGCCGGCAAAAGTTGTATGAAAATCCATATCTGTCGTGTCTAGCGGCCAAATAAATTACATAGTAAACTCATATCTGTCGTGTTATTTAAAAATGGAACGATCTTTTACTCCGAAACATTGAAACCAAGGAGGTAACTTATCAAAGGTTTTATTTAAATTTCGAACTGGCTTGCAAATAGAAAGCTGTTTATTGAAAAAGAAAAAAACAAATGAACATTTTAACGCGGGCAAAATTATTGTTACTCATTGTTCGTTTTGATTTTGAAAAGTAATACTTGTATTTGTCAAAATGAGTTCTAGGTAATACTTAGTTTTAATTTCCGCGCATTATTTGAGAAAAGTACTATACAAGCCTTGGCCACAACTAGGCATTGATGGACTTACGTATATGTGCCTCGGCTTCGCCTCGGCCCACATTTACACGTTCGTCCATCAATGCCTATTTTGCTGGCCGCTGCAGTAATGTACTAATATAAATCTCACTCTGTTACAGGTTGCACAAAAATTCTACAGTTTACTTGTTCTCAAAAAACATCAAGTGTTGAAATTAGTACAGCTTGAAACATACGGACCTATCACCATAAGCAAGGGTAATCAGTTTGAAACTGAAGCGATTTAATACTTTACTAACACATTATTTATAATAGAATGTAATATAAAGAAAATATCAAATTAGTTCATAAAAAAAGAGTTTTTATGGAGGTGAAGAGATGATGTTTAGTTGTAAAGTTATGGACTTCACGGGGAAACGCGTTGAGCCAAAAATAATGTGTAAGAATGATCTTGTAACTCGAATTCATGAAAACATTTTATTTTTTAAATATTGGACCAAATAATATTACGAGTGTTGATCTCACAAAAAATCTAATTGCAATGCGTTTTTGATAATGTGAAACAGTAGTTGTTCTCATGAATTCTATTTACTTGTGATGAGCAGTTTCTATTTGGATAAATTATGTTTGATAGGAATGTGTAGGAAAATGCCTTATTTTGTTTTGCTATAGGTTAAGTGAAATTATTGTAAAGATGTTTTACAAACAATGTTTAAATAGTCAATCATAGAAAGTACCTATTTGCTGTATTGTTAACCCCTGACTCCCAAATTATGCATGCATGTTTACTGATGCTGCAGCCACAAAGATTATGTTATGCCTTGAACATTTATTTGAAATTGTATGTACCTCTCAAGGAAGTGTAGACATTGAATTTTGTTTATTAAAGCTTGTTGTCCTTCTATTGGGATTAAGAGATTTTAGTGACTGTGTTTTGACAATCGATGTAAAATATTTTAGTAGCAGACTAAAGTGATTGAGACAAAATGTAAAAGAAATCGAGTGATATCCACAACACCAAATAAAGTGTTATAAATATAATGTTTCCCTTATGTGCGTTAGTATGAATTTGGTTTTTACATTTCTTTGAGATATTGATTATAATAATTATTGTGTTATTCTAATGCAAATTGAATGCATACCAAACATGTGATAAGGTTTTGGTTTGGATTCATTTTGATATTCTCAATTTTTTTTGTAAACTTTCTCGATCTAAAGCATTATGAATGCCTCAAAAATTATGTGACTATCATGTATGTTATTTGGACATTTACTTCTAAAGATTTAAGAGTTTACCTCCGCAATGACTTAAATTCGTAATTTTTTTTCCCCTTTATGTTCGGAGGTATCCACTTAGATATTTTTCATAAAAACAAACATATTTGCAATAAATTTGTTGATAAAACACAGTTTCTTATTTTCTTGTCAAACTACGTCCGCATAAACTCCTCACTATTTCTGCAGGAAACATTTACATTTTCTTTGCATTTCTAAGACTATCAGATTTATTTTTATAATATCTCTCTCTCTTGGTCGGTCCCTCATGTCTGAGGATCGTGGTCAGCATCAAGGTTGCATCTGGAGCGGATGATCTGCCTCCACCGGTTTCTGTCCAGCGCGTCCCTTACGACCGTGTAGAATTTGGAGGCCGACGAGTCTTTCATTTGATCGGTCCATCTTGTTGGTGAACGACCGCGCGATCTTTTGCCTTCGGTGTTCCCAACTACAATCAGCTTTTCCAAATTCTCGTCGCCTCTGCGCATTGTGTGACCGAAATACGCAAGAATGCGTTATTGGCAAATAGTGGACAAGCGAGTCTTTATTCGGAGCTGGGTCTGGATCGATGCATTGGTGCGTTTCCCTGTCCAAGGTATTCTTAGCATTCGCCTCCAACACCACATCTCGAATGCATCAATCCTTTGTCTCTCTCGGGTTAGGATTGTCCACGTTTCCACTCCATACAGTAAAATAGGATTTTATAATATAATGGACTGGAATCCTATAATTTGCGTAGGCAACACAATGACCATGTACCAAAGCACTTGGTGTATTTGTATTCCCTAATTGCGTAACAATAAATCACAATGGAATAAAATTCGGGATCCTCTGATTCATGTTTAAAATTCGTCTACTCGACGACGGAGAAACGCAATGATTTTGTGTGCTACCGAACTAGGTACCCCGTCCCGTAGATTTACCGTGTGATGTTGGTGTAGATACCTTAACACACATTCCTTGCCTCGCCGATAGCGCATCTAGAGTTACTCGCTGTGCGTGCATGCTCGACGTATGGGGCTTGGGTCCTAACAAGTATAGAGGCTTTGTAAGCCACAAACATACCTACAATTGTGGGCAATGAACTAAAAAAAGTCATGATAATTAGCGCTTTCAAGTAAAGGTCTCTATTCTCTTCATTTTCAAAGATCTTTATTAAGCATACTTTGTTTTTGACCCTAAAACAAAGAACACTTTATGAGGCTACAAAACATTCGCCTTTCATAGTTTATAACACATTTATTTTAAACTGATTATACCTTATAATTTTAACAACACCTTAATAACAGTTTTGCAAATTTATTGGAAGCCTTAAAATTCTGCTACTTGCATGTAGGTAGGACCAAATAAAAAAATAAGGCTTAGCACGCATTGTGATTTTTAGAAATTAGATTTTCGCGCAAATTAAATTTTAACGCAATGCGTGCAGCTTCATACAATTCCATAGGTCGTAGAATGGGCGGAAAAAAAACAGTGGAAGTGCAATGCAGCAAAATTATTATGGGAACCGGTGTCGCCAAACTCACACAAATAAACTGATAATCATATAATGCACTACAAATAAACCGATCGTGTGATTTGTCGTTTTAATTTTAGTCAAAACAAGCTAAGTCACAGATCCTACATCTTGAAAAAAATCTTCACATTCTTCAAATAGGATTTATTTTGCGTTAGTGCAAAAAGTATTTACGACGTTTTGTAATCTAAAGTCAAACTAGAATCGATTGCCAAGTAAATTCCGCTACCCGACCATAGATGACGGTATTCTCAGTGGTTGCAATTATGAACTTTATTGCGTTTTCTGTAAGGTTGACATTCGTGTCATAGGTCGATATCTACCGCTACTCGACCATGGAAGTAACATTGCATTTTGAATTACATTATCGATAGATACCAGATTTCTTTATACGAAAAAATAAACCTTGTTTGGATTTCAGTAAAACTGTAGGATGAATGGCGTAGTATTATTTAAACATAAAATATTATATGTACACAAATGTATTACTGTTCATTAGCCTCGCTAAACTCAAAAACGGCTTAATAAATCAACTTCTAAAAAATGTTCAGAGCATATCGTGCTTAATTTGGATGACATACAATTAAATTTACCCTTTGCATCTATCTATTTCTCTTTGACGCTAGCGTCTTTGGGAATTGTAATAATTATTATGCATGCAATACAGCAGATTTCAAATTTTCTTTTATCGATATCTATCATTAAAATCAATACCCGACCCGACTACATCCCTAATTGAGTAGCGAAGAACTTTCGAGAACGAAATAGTGAATACATTCAATCCAAAATAAACTTTATTTTAATAACGTAAGGTTGATTTTAACTAGACGTTTTATTAAATTATTAGTAAATTGAAATTTACTAAGATTTTATTAGAAAACAAAATCGTTGTTATCGATGATAGGAAACACCTCCATTATTAAGATTCTTTTTCCTACTATCATTTGCACTCCAAAATGGAACAAAACGACATAGTTAAGAGAAATAAAATTGTCGCGAGATTAGCAACTCGATGCGATGTTAGAACATGAATGGAATCAGACTTGGATAGGAAACACCTCCATTTTCAATATTCTTTTTCCTACTATCATTTTTGCACTCCAAAATGGAACAAAACGACATAGTTAAGAAAAATAAAATTGTAGCGAGACTAGCAACTCGATGCGATGTTAGAACATGAATGGAATCAGACTTACGTGCAAGCGCTTATTAGTGACACGCGTGCCACGCCTACTTTGCATTTCCAATAAGTAAAGACGGAAACAGAAACACACTTACGTGTCGTGGCGTGGCGTGGCGCCTTTTGACGCAGTTGATTGGCTACAAAACTCGTTGTGACGTAGGCTAGAACAGTCGTTGGATTGGTGGATCCCATAGATATAATAAACAAGGAGATATGCCCGGTAGACGAAAATATATCGGAAACCTGTGTCTCCAGTTTGCTCCTACCACACGGCAACTACTACCATGCAGTTCAGTAAAGGCAATAGATAGCAGTCGCACACACACCCACATTTCCTAAATCAGAACGTATTACACAATCAATTATAAACCTTGTATCATCAAACAGCGTCTATTTACCATGAACCGTACAACTTACCCACACAAAAACATAGGTCAATATCGTTGTGCTGTGCAAAAGCAATTTATTTTACATTTACGCTAGTGATTGACTAAATTGAAAAGTTATCGATTCTCCCATTTATTATAGAGTTTTTTTTTGGGTCCTGTATATAAAATGCATAAAAAACAGCATGTCCAGAAAATATTATAATAAAAATAAACATATATACCTACCTAAAAATATATATTTAAGTGAATCAAAACATTCAAACAATTAAAAATCCGATTATGTTGGTTTAGGCTGTCATAGCGTATTGAAACAGGAGATATTGTTGAACCCTGTTATGTTGTTTACTCAATGACCTGTAGAGTCGAGGAATTTGTGCAGCACTTGACACTTTATCTATTACTAGGGTGGCATTTTTTGTCAAAATGTTGGTTACGCATTTCTCTACTACGCTGGATAATCAAAATAAGTAATAAAATTTATTTCACATTACCTTCCAACCGGGTTAAAACGGTTAACAAATTGAAAAATAAACTATAAAAGCAATATTTCATTCGTCAATCGACTTTATTGTCGATAGCCTACGTTAGTGGATCTGCACAAGCACATCACCAGCGACCACACAGCCCCTAGACGCCTAATAACAGGCGAGCGATGTCTGTCAACACATATGACTAAAAGATCATATACAGGTAATACAGGTCGCCATTCGACAATTTCAACTTGGATTAGTAGTGACCACTTCTGTGAACCGTAAACACTTCCGCGTCCGTCAACAAAAAATTGATGAAATAAATATTACAATGGCCTCTTAAACATAACGTTGGTATGGTAACAACAGCCAGACTTCGAGATTCCGGAAAAATGGCATAACATTTCATTGATAAGTTAATAGTTACATAAACATAATTAGATTTATTTTCTGATATTATTTGTCGGAGTTCATATTATACTGGTCATGTTTGTAGATGAAAACGCCCACCGCATGTTTGCGTCTCTTTCTTTTTAAAGTAATTTTTTCGCTATTTCTTCTCTATAATTTCGTAATTAGAACTAGTAATGCACCATATATCCTATGACCAAATCTGTTATCGATAGAACTAAAAACCTTACCAATAAAGACTTAATATTACTATATTTAAGAACCAACAACCGAAAAAAGTATGTTAACTTTAGAATTTTGATATTTCTTTTTTAGTTTTAACATTTTATTTTATTACTAAAATGTTAAAAAACCGTATAATTAATAATAAAAAAGGTGATATTAATTTTTTTTAAATAACTACAAATACTATTAATAAAATTATCGATACCTTCCTGGTTTTATTTAAACCTGTCCCATCCTTAATGAAGCGTATGACCTTGGTAAGGAACCAATCAGAGCGCAGTCGTCCTCAGTATATTGAAATGTACTCTGTGGTCGTCCTGTTCCTCATACCTCAGCTAGTCGACAGAATTGTTTTGATGTATTAGATCAAGCATTAGGCGTCTAGTGGCTATGTGGTCGATGCACATCACTAACTCGTCGCAAGAAGCAGCGGCCGTACTACGCGATGCATCCGCTTAATAAAGTATCGTTTTGGGATTTTTACATTGCTTGTCCAGCCATTCTGCCACAAACTTAGGTAGTGATTAAGAAGCAATGTATTTTATGCACAAATAGTACGCTGTGCTATTTGAAAACAAAAATAACCTAGTAGAACCAAGAAATATTTTACGATTTGTTGTTTTTCATGATTTTAAAGATTTACATATGGTAAGTGATTCCATGATTTACAAAATTTTGTTCGGTTTCGGTTTTTACAAGAAACCACTGAACAACACGGCATTCCTTGTCACGATCACGGTCGAAAACGCACTAGTTCGCGGAGACGGCCATTTGTCTATGACATGCTCAGTCAGATGGTAATTTGTCTTATGTTGATGAACATAAATTTGAGATCAAGGGCTTAGAGGTAGGTGGGTAGGTAGGTATTCATTTTGTTCTTTTATAATCTTGATAAAATTTTAATCATGTGATTGAATATTAAAGGAAGTTTATTAAGCATGTGACGTTTCTTAAGATATGTTTTCAAATTTAGTGTTCTAGAATATTTTACGGCTTTATTCTGAATAACTTGCAATAAATAATTGATTACGGGACGGGACAAGTGTAGTATAAATCCTCAGTTTGGTACTGCTTGCTACTTAATTTGCTTTTACGATTAAGTACAGAGTTTAAGGCGCAGGCCACATAGAAATGGCGTCGGGTGCGAACATGGCACGGGCGGCCTCCTATTCCATTCAAATTTTATACAAAATGCATGGAAATAAAGTGCAATTTGATCAGGCACGGGCGCCGTAATGGCGCGTCATAAACACGTCCGAGCAACGACATACCGTGTCCTAAATTGTGCTTTATTTCCATGCATTATGTATGAAATTTGAATGGAATAAGAAACCGCCCGTGACATGTCCGCGCCCGACGCCATTTCTGTGTGCCCTGCGCCTAAAGCATCAAGTCTTAGATAAAGTAGGTATAGATTAAGCACTGGCGTGGCCGCACATGAGACAGCAATAGTTAGTTCTGGTGTTACAACAAGAACACTACAACCCACCATCGCACTGACACTTATTATCTATAAATAACCCAAATTCCTTGTCTCAATTAACACATAATACCACGAAATCATAGAAAATCAAACAAAACCGAGTTTGTTTGTCAAACCTGCCATTGTATTAGAGTTTGACAAACGACAGAAACCGGCCACGGTGACAAAGACAAAAAATAATCTTTAGTCCTTATCATTTACATGGAGCTGCCAATTAGCCATCTCGCTCTATCAATCAAGGTCATTTTAAGGCTTAATCTATACCTACTTTATCTAAGCATCAAGTGCTTGAGCGTCCTTCACACGTAGATCAGAAATATGCTTGGACCAGTTTAGTCGATTATCCATTTTGATTCAAAGATAACGCACACAAGTTTGCCAAGGTACTATATGGCCTGCAACTTTCAAAGATTACATTATTAACTATTACTTAAAGTTACTTAAGGCGCGATGTGCCATGTGATTGTTCATACATATATAATAGTAGTCTATGCTAACTACCCTCCTAAACTATGAACGTGCTAACCTAGCCATTTCCTTACTTCGAATACTATTATCCCATATATATACCTACCTACACGCAATGGCGCCGTTATATAACATAGTCGGCCCAACCCCGATGTTCAAGATCAAATTATAATGGCAGGTCGGTTTTCTACAGAGAAGTCTTCGAAGTTTGGATCCTCATGTTAGTCTAACTGCCATGGTAGGCCTCTGTAGGATAGTAACGAAACCGATAGTACCTAATTGGTGTTTGGTCATGTTTACACCCATATATAAAGGGTACGTGTTCGTAGTCGCAGCGGAAAAACGTCGAATTTATTCATTTCAGATAAGCAGATAATTAGTTTATGACGTCGTGTAATTGTGTATAGTAAGTACAAATTTGTGTATCCAACCATTGGGGAGCTATTCAACAAAAACTGTTTCCGCTGGAACTACGTCATCCTAGCGGCACCTTTTTTTTCCTATGTACGTAGATAAAAAAAAATACATTCAATAATTAGTTTGAAACGAGAGGTAAATGTGTATGCTTAAATGAAATTTGTGTGACATAAAACTGCGAAGATAATCAAGTTTCCGCTGCGCTGACGTTTGGCTATTTGATGAAAATCATATAAAACGGCTTAGTGCAGAGTTGATTTTTTTTACGCACTTTGCTTTGAATTTGTGTGTGAAAACAGAATTTGAAAAAATCTTACCGTTCAGAAGATATACACGTAAAAGTAAAATAAGGTTTTTAGGTCCAAGTACTTAAAATAGGAACACTAGAGCCTAATTTATAACGTTTATTTGTATCTTGTAAGGGTCTACAAAGTCCTGCCAAGTTTCATGTATGTGTTCTTAGTAATTAATGAGCAGTCGCATAATTTACTACGACTGGACCACTATATTGTTTGACAACCGATTTTAGGACATTTTAATGGAAATGCAACGTAAAACATATGGCGATAATTCGTGTATTAATGTAACTATTCACATGTAAAATTTCAGCTCATTACACTAAATAATTAAAGAGATATAATTAAAATACCAGAACAACCGCAATTCATGGATAAACCGACCAAGTTTGAATGGTTACAAAAAAGCGGCCGTGCAGTATATAGAGCTAACATTCTAAAATTTCCAGTGTCATACCATTATTGGATTGATACAGGTGAGCACACAATTCTTGAACAAGTAACAAATAATGTTCGTGATCAAAATAGTAGCTCACTTGTTTGTTTCTCAAACTTACGAAATTATTACAATAAGAATTACTTCTGTATTAGCAAATGCATTTATTTGTCAGAATATTACGTCCTTAATATTCTGCTGCTTCCATCGTAGAAATATTTTGATGTTAGTAAAATTTGATTAAATGAAATATTATTCATAATTAGAAAAAAATATTAACACACCAGTAGTTATTAGATAGATAAGGGAATAATCTAAAGAAGGGTGTCATGCTCTGCCGCAGAGCCACCATGTTAGAAACCGGTAAATTATATCTTAGAATGATGTACGCTAAACGTACATAATGTACGTACACCGTTATCGCTGTACGTGCTTCAGGTAATGATAAAATAGACATTGATTGTGGCTCTGCTGCAGAGCATACTCCCTAGCAGAGCCACCCAGAATATGTACTAAGGAAAGATAAATGCGACTGTTTTTGGATGAAGACTGTTGTACGAATAGTGTTTATTGCGTACGTGTTAAAAAATATCATTATAAGACAGTGGTTCTATTTATTTCAACTTTGCTAAAAAATCATAGAAAGCGCCTGATTATTTTGTGACAGCAAAATGTTTTGTTTTATTTGTGATTGCACAACTATAAATATTAGGGATATTATTAATTGGTGTGCATCAGAATGGCGGGTGAATGACTACAAATGGTCATGCTATATGCGTAAGAGCAATGTACGAGCAATGTACCAAACGTACGTAAAATTTGAATTTCTTCGCACTATTATAAAACCACAGTTTTTAGAAAAAGTATTTGAGCCGCCAACCTGATATCAGAATGGTGGGTGTATTAAAAACCTGAACAAATTACCTACTATCTGACTACTACTAATGCCTATTGTAGCAATGTACGAGCAATGTACGTTATCATATTAAAAGCATAACCAGATGCTATCAACGGTTAAAGAGTAATTATAAAAATAAAAATTATCTACATTAAGAGCCTGTCCAATTTTATTAGCAACTAGTTGCGCCTACGTAATACGTTGCTATGTCTAAATTACTCTCCGTCCAGCCTGTCATTTTACATTTTGACTGCTCAAAACTAATCATTTAGTGATGAATTAAGGTGGTAACCGATTCTATTGCTTACAACAATTGAATTTATCCATGAAAAAAATTTAATCGATAAAACAAAGTTATTTTATTTTTATTTTTACCCGACTGCCGAAGGAGGGTGGCAACCAACAGGGATATTAATTTTGATAACACAAATATTTAGTCGCTAATTATTCGAAATTAGTCGCCAAATATCAGAATTAGTCAGACACTGGTTCAAAAGTTAGAAGGGTTTATAGGTGGCCAATCTGGAGAGAATCTCCCCAGCTTGACCAAATTTATATCTCAAAAACTAGGGCACCTAGCGAAGATCTGTTTTCTCCCAGATTTTGTCGCTAATTAGTCGATAAATATCAGAATTAGTCAATCAACCAAAACATAGAAAGGTTTATAGGTGGCCGATCTGGAGAGACTCCCCGGCTTGGCCACATTTATAACTCAAAAAATAAGCCACCTAATTAAGATCTATTTTATTTTGTTCAATTCGAATCATCGGACTGATTACAACCAAAAAAAAATGGTTTCTTTTCAACGATAAATAAAGTGCCTTTTCGGACATTTTTAACTGCAATTACTTGGAAATTGTCGTAAAAATTTGATCGACCGATGAAGGTAAATCATTTACTTTTTTGAAATTGTCGCTATACTTAATGAAAGCTTCTTTTTGTTCTTTTAATGGAACCAGACTTGTTTTCCTCCTCTCTTCTTCATAATGAATCTTAATTAGTTCAGTGCACTTATAATAAAACACACCCACGATACAGGAATAAATTCCTAGTAAGAAATAAATATCACAATGAAAGTAATGACTGATCTTTAATTGATTATAAGTACATTCATTTTTGAAGAAAAGTTAAATATTAACTTAAAATAAATTGATATTATGCAACTTCATTTGGATTCATCTTAGAACTACGTTATTAATAAATATATGTCGGTTTTAGTCAATAGTACGGACGTCAAAACAAATCACAAGCACGCCCCTGGCGGCAATCAAGAGCAACTACGCATTTCCACGCTTTTTATAAGCGCTTGCGTGGTGGGGAATAAAGGGCTTATTACACTACACGATATTCAGGGCCCTAAACCCTAATTTAGGGTAGTGTAATAACTGTTAGGGAGTTAGGGTTCTCATAATATCGACCTTATTGACTTGGAATAATTTAGGGACCCGGTATTCAGGGCCCTGAATACCGTGTAGTGTAATAAGGCCTTAAGGCAGTTGAGTACTGACAGCCTTAGAGCTAACACGTCGTAGAATCAGTGTCGATCCGTAATATTAGTAAGCAAGATTGTAACTGTAACCTGTGTCTATTTAAATAAACTCAGTGTATCGAATAACTTGTGTGATTTAATTTTCATGATTGTACCGACTGACCTGCCCACACACAATGTCTTAACCTAAGGTTTGTGGAGTTTCTTGTCCATTCTTCTCCATAACAAGCTACATTTCCGAATAGACGGTAGAATCAATTATTGTTACTTTTAAATTATTTTTTTTTTTTGACGTTCAAAAGTGCCGCTTAATGGCTTAATTGAATAAAGAAATTTTGATTAAGGCAATACATCCTGATTTTTCGATACTTTGCATCTATTGGCAAGCCTTGATACGACATATACATATCATAAAAAAAAATATACAAAAATAATAACAAATATCTTGCTGTGCAGTTGGAGGATACACATTCGCGAGCTGGCTGACCAGAACCAGATGTATCTTCCGACTGATCAGCATGATTTTCTTCTTGTTTACGTCTTTTTAGTTAGCTTCTTAACAGTCGCGTTTTTGATTTTTTAAATTTACTTTTTTTATTTATAACTTTTTAGTTAGTTAACATTTTTTTTTCGAATTAGGTACATTTAAACATATAAGTGTTATATATTATTTATACCCCACACGAAGGGCTTGGGCGAAAAAATAAATTGGGACTCAACAATATGGCGCCATAAGTCTGCTATTTTTCTATTTTCCAATTTTAATGTAGCCAGTGACACTCACGAGGTTAAGACGAATCGATTGACGTAAGAATCATCAAAATCGGCCAACGCATTTGGTCTCTAGAACGCCACTAGGTATAAAAATACATACATACACAGACTGATAAACAGATTACCCCCCATCGGCAGTGCGGTAAAAATTAAAATAAAAGCAAAAATAAAATAACTGTGTTTAATCGATTAAAATTTTTTCATTGTTAAATTCATTTGTTATATGATATCGAATCGGTTACCACATTAGTTCATCACTAAATGATTAGTTTTTGAACTGTCAAAGTGTAAAATGACAGCTTGGACTGCGACTAATTTAGATATAGCAAAGTATTACGTAGGCACAACTAGTTGCTAATAAAACTGAACAGGCTCTAAATGTTGAGAAATTTTATTTTTATAATTACTCTTTAACCGTTGATAGCATCTGGTTATGCTTTTGATATGATAACGTACATTGCTCGTACATTGCTACGGTAGGCATTTCACAGTCAGATAGTAGCTAATTTGTTCAGATTTTTAATACACCTGCCATTCAGGTTGGCGGCTCAAATACTTTTTCTAAAAACTGATTTCTAAAAAAAAAATTTGTGTTCATTCGGTACATTGCTCTCACGCATATAGCATGACCATTTGTCATACACCCGCCATTCTGATGCACACCAATTAATAATATAATTGTGCGCCTAACCACAAATAATACAATACATTTTGCTGTCACAAAATAATCAGGCGCTTTCTATGATTTTTTAGCAAAGTTGAAATAAATAGAACCACTGTCTTATAATGATATTTTTTAACACGTACGTAATAAACACTATTCGTACAACAGTCTTCATCCAAAAACAGTCGCATTTATCTTTCCTGAGTACATATTCTGGGTGGCTCTGCTAGAGAGTATGCTCTGCAGCAGAGCCACAATCAATGTCTATTTTATCATTACCTAAAGCACGTACAGCGATAACGGTGTACGTACATTATGTACGTTTAGCGTACATCATTCTAAGATATAATTTACCGGTTTCTAACATGGTGGCACTGCGGCAGAGTATGACACAAAGAAGGTTGTTCTATCTCACGACGGTGGGTTGGTCTTAAGGGCTTATTACACTACACGGTATTCAGGGCCCTGAATACCGGGTCACTAAATCATTCCGAAGCAACATCGACCACATAGCCACTACATATACACACATCGACACACAGGGGCTGTGGGGCTGCCAAGCAATAAGGTCGATATTATGAGAACCCTAACTTCCTAACAGTTATTACACTACCCTAAATTAGGGTTTAGGGCCCTGCATACCGTGTAGTGTAATAAGCCCTTCAGTCGTGTGTGTAGTGCACATGCACATTGTTTCTGTGTGCGTAAGCTCGGGAGCGCTCAGCAGAGTTTGTATTATACTATTATTTAAGTTATAAAAGTTATCTCTTTGACGTTCAGGATGGTAGCGTTTGCCTATGGTTGTCTCTTTTTTTTTTATAGAATTTTTCTATAAGTAAGAACGAAAGAATTAACAGTTTCTTTTTCGTCGTAAATACGTTCCCTCTAGTGTAATACAAACTCTCTGGCGCTCAGTATCGCTTACGCACACAGAAACAATGTGCATCTGCACACATGACTAAGACGATCCCGCAGTCACGCAGTGCGTCGGTCGCGACTCGTGAGATAGAACAATTGTATCAGTTTCCCGAAAAGTTAGGTACCAGTAAAAATCCTAAGATTTACTTATTCATATAGGCTTTTACAGTGGGCCACATATTTGTTATTTATATTAATTAAAAAAACTGATTCTTTATGTTAATGTTATTATTACCTACTTTGTTAATAATATTGTTTTTTTTTTCATTTTAATTAGTCATTAACCAATAAATACTTTTATGAGTATAATGTTAATACTTACAGTTGTTTTATTTTCTGCTAAACGATTGTGTACGCACCTGTACGAAACTATTACACACAATAACGATGCTATACTGGAAATTTTAGAATGTTAGCTCTATATACTGCACGGCCGCTTTTTTGTAGCCATTCAAACTTGGTCGGTTTATCCATGAATTGCGGTTGTTCTGGTATTTTAATTATATCTCTTTAATTATTTAGTGTAATGAGCTGAAATTTTACATGTGAATAGTTGCATTAATACACGAATTATCGCCATATGTTTTACGCGGTACTTGCCCGTGGTCCCCCAGTCTAGTTCCCCTTAGGGTACCACGAGCAAATATTTTTGCCCGTGGAACCCCCTGAACATCAATCTTCTTGTAAAATATATTTTTGTTGCCCGTGGTACCCCATCTCAAACATTTAAATTTGTCATAAAAAAAAAATTCAAAAACGAACTGTTGCTTGACAAATAAAGAAATACAAATAAATAATTGTTTACCCACTGGTAAACAATTATTAATTTGTAGTTCATATGAGATTTTTCAATAAAAAACAATGTTGACGCTGGAATAATATAAAAAACGTAAGACAGAGTTTGAAGAAGAAAATAGAATGAGCATCTTGATCGAGGACCCATTATTTTTTAATCTTTGCGAAACGAAATAAGAATTATAGAGAAAATTGTAAAAACTTAAAGCTATAAATTTCTTAAACATGAATTAAAACTGTTATTATTAAATTACTTGGGCCCTCAATCCAGACGCTTGCCTAAAGTGGCATAGCCAAAATCTCAGAAAGTACTAATCTCTGCATATTTTTTTTCTTTTTAGTAGTTTAGTTAAGATTTTCTTTAATATTTTAAGAAATGCCCAAATCTGTAGAATATGACATTACAGTTTTTTTTTTTTTACTTATGTATGTTTTGATAATGTACGGTTACATTACAAAGTGAATAATCACATTATGTAATGGAGAGTAACGTAAATTATAGTAATTCTTTTTCTCTAAACAAAACTATCGTGTTACCATAGCGGGGGTACCACGGGTCAAATAATTTGCCCATGGTACCCCTTTGTCCCCCTTGGGGGTACCACGGGCAAAAATATTTGTTCGTGGTACCCCGAGGGGGACTAGACTGGGGGACCACGGGCAAGTACCGGTTTTACGTTGCATTTCCATTAAAATGTCCTAAAATCGGTTGTCATACAATATAGTGGTCCAGTCGTAGTAAATTATGAGACTGCTCATTAATTACTAAGAACACATACATGAAACTTGGCAGGACTTTGTAGACCCTTACAAGATACAAATAAACGTTATAAATTAGGCTCTAGTGTTCCTATTTTAAGTACTTGGACCTAAAAACCTTATTTTACTTTTACGTGTATATCTTCTGAACGGTAATATTTTTTCAAATTCTGTTTTCACAATCATTACACACAAATTCAAAGCAAAGTGCGTAAAAAAAAATCAACTCTGCACTAAGCCGTTTTATATGATTTTCATCAAATAGCCAAACGTCAGCGCAGCGGAAACTTGATTATCTTCGCAGTTTTATGTCACACAAATTTCATTTAAGCATCCTCTCGTTTCAAACTAATTATTGAATGTATTTTTTTTTATCTACGTGCATAGGAAAAAAAAGGTGCCGCTAGGATGACGTAGTTCCAGCGGAAACAGTTTTTGTTGAATAGCTCCCCAATGGTTGGATACACAAATTTGTACTTACTATACACAATTACACGACGTCATAAACTAATTATCTGCTTATCTGAAATTAATAAATTCGACGTTTTTCCGCTGCGACTACGTACACAAAGGGTACTCTAGACATTCAGGCACTTTCGTTAGGTTATTGAAGTAGATAAACTAACAAACACGTTGCACGTCCCCATCGATCGTGTTACGAAACCTGCGCATACCCGATGTTACATAATTGTACCTGCTGCAGATCAATACACTATACTTTGTATTTTTAGTACATAGTAGGTAGGTACTATTTATGTAACCCTAAAAATAGGGTATGGAGGCCTTTAGCCAGCAGTGGGTGTGGAATATCCAAGTAACTACGTAGTCTTCTTTCTTTGCTGTGTGAAGATGTGGCCACCTGGTGTCTGAAGTAATTAAGCCGCCTCTGGGAACTCCACAGGTCTCCGAGTTTGCTATTACAGACTTACATTAACTATAAAAATACCGGTTTTCTCACGATGTTTTCCTTCACCGTTGCCTATGATGTCCCAAGATAAACTTAGAAAGAACATATGAATTTGAAAAAGTCACATTGGAATCTGATTGAACCCACGACTTCAAGCACCAGGGTGGCGAGGTCTGCTACTGAGCCACTAGGTAGTAATAATGTGGGATGTATTGTATTGTTTGGCTGTCATGTGAGTTTATCAGTTGATAGGCGCTTATCAAGTAGGTAATTAGTTCGCTACAATTATGAATTTCATAGATTTTTCAAGGATTTCTTAGGTATTTAGAAGTGTGCAGCTCATTGACCAACATTATTACCAGCTCATTTTTGTACTGGCCTGAGAAAGAACTATTCAGAATAATAATGTGCTCAAAGAAACGAGCATGAAATTAATTAGAAATGATTCTTTGAAACTTTTAGGCCTGTGCCCAAATGGCACAGTATTAAGGTACATTTATTTTTTTGTGATTTATTTCCTGATTAAATATTTTTTTTACAGAGCTCTAGAAAAGACCAGGATGGTATTTAGGTCATTAACAAGAAACGCTCGTGATTTTGGTTTCGTATCATTTAATCGCCCTAAAAATGTACAATACAGATGCCAACATTCTTCAACAGGATAAACTCACACTACAAAAATCGATGACAATACTCACGCAAATATACGCAGTCACTGGCTCAACTATAATATTGTCGCCGACTTTTGATATGAGGCTTTGTATAACATGATTCAGAACAGTCTACAAAAATCAGGAATAGAAATAACTGTAGCATCAATGTTATGTTTTACGTACAACATTTTATTTGCTTTTTTTTATACTACATAATTAAATAAATTGCATTCCTGATGACGCGCACTGGTAAGTGTAAAACACATACACATCAGTCCATGCATCACTATGAGGGTGAGGTTTCCACACATTCGATTCCATGGCCGTCCACTCCAGATAGTATTCACTGAAACCTCATCATGTGGGATGGCAGTAGTAGTGTTCTTAAAAGTAAGTAGCTTAGAAAGCGAACAACAGCAGGAACGCCATCATAAGACAGAAGAGACCCATAGCCTCAGACAGGGCGAAACCCAAGATGGCGTAGGAGAACAGCTGCTGCTTGAGGGAGGGGTTCCTGGCGTAACCGATGATGAGGGAGCCGAACACTGTTCCGATGCCAGCACCTGTAATATACAAATAATGCATGAGATATTACACATAAAAAAAGGGCTGCAACATTTACCAAACTATCTTCAACGTTTTACACAAACAAAATTCTAACTATACAAGTTCTACACCTACCTAACTACTAAGTGCAAAAGAATGAACCTCACCTTCTCCTTTATTTGGATTGTCAGTAGATTAATTCTTCCATTTAAAACATGCATTTAGGATATGACTATTCTATATTAACAGGATTATCCATCCCATCACCATAATCTACATAAAAACTATATGAAAAAATATTTCTTAAAAAGTAACTAAAAAGCAAACACAATTTTTATTTTATTTTATTTTAAAAAGCAAACAGCATTAGAAATGAAATCATTAAACAAAAAAGTCCCATTGCTTCAGTTAATGCAAACCCTAGAATAGCATATGAGAACATCTGTTGTTTTAAGGAGGGATTTCGTGCGTAACCAATGATCAAGCATCCAAAGACCACACCAATACCGATTCCTGTTGATAACACAAATATAGCCCTCACCAAACTTCTTGGCCTAAAGTTGGCTACAATGGCTGCGCAGTAGTAAATCTCATACAAAAACAGCTCAGTTTTGTGCGTTGCGCATCCGGTAAACCAACTTCAGGGCGGCCAAGAAGTTTGGCAAGGGCTATAGTTAGTTACACATGCAGAGCAAGCGTTCAGGCAGTAAATAAGAATTTGGGTTATGGAACAAGCTGAAGTAGGGAATTGTGGAAGATAAAAAACACTTTTTATACTTATTACATTTTAAGATGGTTTATAAAGGTACAATGATAAGAAATATTTAAATGTGAGGTTAGTTTTAATTGTAATTACTAAAATTTTAAATCTGCTCTTATTGGAAACTGAGCATTTTATAAGTCATTTCTTCTAGTAAAAGAGTATACTATTAATCCACATTTCCTTAATACACTTTGATTCCAACCTTTAACTACTTATGTAAGCAGGGATAGCCCTGTTCAGAAGAAAATCAATAACACACTGCTTGTGTTATGCAATCACACAGTCTTGCCAAAAAACTCAGTTTATTGGTAATTTATCAATTTACTTGAAAGTGACAAGAAACTAAGAAGAATCATTTCAGTTTAGGTTATACTGAATGAAAACACGATCACTTGAGACATTTTGTATCCATTTTATAGTCAAAGGTTAAACCAATTCACTAGGTATTTCTGAATTAGCAGCACCACACATAAAATGTTAAGACTTCACAAGGCATAAAAAACCATGAGTAATTGCTAAGTAACTTAGAAAATGATAGAAAACTTACCAGAGCCTGCTACTCCTACTGTCGCTGCGCCAGCACCAATGAATTTGGCAGCTGAGTCAATGTCTTTGGTGACAGCGGTGGTCTGGAAGGACCGCACTGCAGACAGCTGAGCTGGTGCAGCGGGGACCATCTGTGTCTGCGGGAGTGCAGCAATTGGTCGCACGAGGGCTGTGTTGCTGAAGATCTATAACATACAAAACAATAGCTAATAGATATCCATAGTCTAACCTTTTCTAGAACTACACCCTAAAAATCAATACTGCAAAAATCTAAACATAATAAAAGTTCATCAATTATCCAGATAACGACGGTTCCGCGGCGCTTATCCATTCCATTTGAAATTGTGATAATTATCGTTACCTAATACTGGAACAGAAGTTGGATTATGTAATGATTTCAGACACCCATTGTCACTGTCTGATTATTAAATCGACTGATAATAAGAAAATAAATGACGAGAAATTAGCTCTCATTAACCTATAGAACCGGCAACCACAGCTTACATTGCTGAAGGAACTTACAAGGTCAAAATACATGAAGTTCAATGTATAGAATTACAAGTCCTGAAGGGACGACAAAACCGGGTTCAATTGCGGCAAAAAAATAAAAATCCAATAAGGAAATTGTACTTACGGCAGACCTGGCTGCAGGGGTGATCAATCTGGCGGCGGACAGCATTTTGTTTTTTATTTGGGTGCGGCGAGCGACAACTGAAAGAAACGGTACGACTGATGAGTTAGCTACTCGAGACTAGCGAGACTTTATGCCTACTGATAGGAATTATAAGTTTATGTGAAGTCACTTGACAGTTTGACCGACGACCGCTATGTTACGTAATTTACGGTGCTACGTAACGGAGACTGAGGTCGTACAACCTCGATTATCTTGAACCGAAGATGTCAATTTTGGTAACTCCGTGGACACGATTTGATGGGCAGAGCTACTGTGACCTGTGTGTTTCTTCTAAACGATATAATTGATTGTCGAGCGAAAATGGCTGAATCGGAGCTGCTGAACTATTGGTTCTTCTATGATAACTTACGAGTTCACAGACAAATATTTCCACTATCACACACTATATGCTCGTATGCGCGATTTGAATCACTTTTTACTTAATGATGGCTTCAAATTGTTACACTTTTTCACGATTAGTTTATTCACGAAATTCTGCCGCACTTACCAAAGAACACCGAGAGGGAGGAGACCGGCCTTTGGAATGTTCAATTTTTGAGTGGTGAAATGAAACAGAGTACAAATGCCGCATTGCTATTGGTCGATATAGCAGGCAGTTCCGTTCAGAGCTGCCAACCGTAAGATCAATATGCGCGAGTGTCAGAAATATACAAAACTTATTATTTTAAACTTGTGATTAAATGATTAATGCACAGTATTGTTAGCTCAGTAAATTTTGAATCGTTTTTTGATTGCTACTTTTTTGACCCAATTCTAACTAGTATTCAATTTAAAGATATGATAAAGATTACGGCCTGAATGAATACAGAACTGTCGTTGACTAGTACATTACCATTGTACGACATGGCCGTCTTCATGATAAACATCTGTAAATTTAATGGCTGTGGCATAACATTTCCAAGATTAACGGACTTAATTGAACACATCGAAGATGTTCATATCGGTAAATATAAAATATTCATATCCATTACGAGTAATTGTTCTTATTTTAAGCATGTAATGTAATCCATGACCCTCCCAATTTACGTCTTATCAGTGTGCCAATGTTGTCACCATTGGAGGGTATTTTTGCGTCAATTATAAATAATGTTCGGGTCTACACAGCTTTACTATTGTTATTTTAATTAATTGTTTGTTTAACTTCTGTAAAGACTACTGTAAACATAAACCCGTTGATCTTTTCATGTCCATTTCCCCTTTACCGTAGTATGGGTGACGGAAATAGGTCTGTCCAAATGAACAGCTGATCGGGAGCGGCAGATACAATCGGCTATGTTGTGAAACTAAAACTGAAATCTCCATTTTCAGATTACGATCCTGCTGTAATAGAACAAAAAGAAGCATCACAACCAGCATGTATTCCGCTAAGTTATGTCCTAAAATTTGTCTCCGAGGCTTCGAGGCGGGAAAACCAGAACACAGCCCCCGCGCCCGATGTCCGCCGGCGCCTCCTATCTGCGCCCAAAACACCTTCAGTTCGAAGCAGCACGCCTACCGGTACTGTAATAATGTATTACATAACTACTGATATTAATTTCATTTTAGATGGACAATCGCTAGGCTTAAAGGATCACTTTGTTGTCCGTCCGTCCGTCTGTCTGTCTGTCAAGACCCTTTTCTCAGGAATGCGTGGAGGTATCAAGCTGAAATTTATATCAAATACTCAGGTCTACTGTCCCTTAAAGCTGTGAAAAATCTAAGCCAACGCAATCAAAAGATACAGCCGTTTATGCCGCATATTTTCGACACTCGCAAGGGAATCAAAACCTACAGAGTACTTCCCGTGAACTCAGAATCTTGAAATTTGGTACGAAGCAACGTCTTATAGCACAGATAAAGGATTGCGAAAAAATGTTTTTAATAACTTGAAACTTACTACCCATTTCCTCATGAACGCGTAGAGATATTAAATTGCAATTCATATCAAATACTCAGGTCTATAATTATAATACCTTTAAGCTGTTGCTGTTTTTGTTTTGCTTTCAGTATTTTTTCTTCTTTTTTTACCCTCTCCTAAAAAGGAGACGCCAAAAAATACAACACAACTAGAAAATAAAATAAATAATTTAGTGGGCTCATGACAAGGTAAACAAAAGGACAATGGTCAGTGCCGTGGATGATGTCACGGTCGGCGGATTCGTAGATCTTTGACAGTGGTTACAGGTATTCAGAAGACCGAAAGTTTGAGAAACTATCTCGTCAACGGGTGTGTAATATTGTGCTATGTAGGTGCAGTGCGGTGGTTGCGAGTCGCAAGGGGCCGGTGGATATGGCGACATTTGGGGGACGCTTGGGCCTATATTCAGCAGTGGACGTATTTCGGCTGAAATGATGATGAAGTGCAGTCGCTACAAGTTCTAACGCTTCAATATGCGAGCTCCCACTGGTAACATAACCTGTTTCAACCCAGCTATCAAATTCATCTTTGGCTCCACTTTATTTTAGAAGACTTTCACACTCTTGATCACTACTTCACACTCCATTTTAGTTCCAATGAGGAAATTCGATAAAACCAACAGCATCCTATGACATCCATAGTTGGAAAAAGACTTAGCTGATGATGAATTTTGGTTTTTTTATGTTTCAGGGAGCGAGATGGATGAAGACGAGCTGGTCAGTCCATCCGAAGACAGCAATGATTCGTGGACCACAGCTGAGGAGTACAGCTCCGAGTTCATTCTGCGATATGGTGTTAAGTAAGTGCAGCTATCAACATACAATTATTGCGACAATCATAATTAGTTTCAAAACTAATGACTAAGACGTGAGTCGCGGTGAATATGGTTAAACGCTATGGCATCCTTCTATTTTACTTCTCAAGCTTTTCTGCATAAGCCGCAAAGTTAGTAGTATCAAGATAAACAGAACTGTCTTAATCGAGGCGACATGCTGAAGATGACATGTTAAAAAAAATATTGTATCGATTTCATCCAACGGATAGTGACTGTGTCAGCCGTAAGATGATCATCCCCATCCTTGATAACATTATTCCTGTCATCCTTTACATCCTCAACTTCTCTGTTTCCAGTAGTGTCTTCCTACAAGTCTGGAAAGATGCCCAAATTATTCCTTTACCCAAAAATCTCATCTTGCATCTTTTTCTGACTACCGTCCCATTTCTATTCATCCTTTTTTATCTAAAGTCCTTGAAAAGCGTGTCCAATCTCAGCGCGTTCCTTACCGAAAACAATCTGCTTAATCTGTTCTAATCAGGTTTTCGACGTGGACACGGTACTTGCTCTGCTTGATTTTAGCAATGTCTTCAATACCGATGACTTTGACAGTTTTTCTTGGCGTTCTATGCTCTTTTAATAATATCTCCTCCGGTAATTGACTGGTTGCATAGTGAAGACGGAAATCTACATCGCGTCATTCATCTCGCATTTGATTGGTCGATTCATAGCGTTTGCGTTGCCGTATTCAGTTACGCAATACGGCTGCTGTTTGGCCGCCGGCAGCGTATGAACGTATGAGCGTATGTGCTGATGGATCTTTCTCTTCTTGGTGTCACACTTCTGCCGGTGTGCCGCCGGGAAGCGTTTTATCTACTCTTCTCTTCGCAATCTTTATTAATGCTGTCACTCAAAAACTTTCTTCTTTTTACCACCTGTATGCTGATGATCTCCAGATTTACACCCAAGCCCCTCTCGGAGAGTTATCTGATGCCATTGAGACGATTAATATAGACCTGCAGCTTTATTGCATAATGAATTAGCCAAGGAAAAAGGCAAAGAGTATGAAAAATCGACTAATTACATAGACGGAAATCTACATCGCGTCTTTCATTTCGCATGTGATTGATGGCGTCAAAACTCTTTGCCTTGTCGAATTCATTTACGCAATTAGGCTGCTGGAGTATGCTGATGCCAGCTATCTTGATCTCATCCAAGACCAATTAGACGAGCTTGAGCGACATCAAAATCTCTGTATCAGGTTTATATTTGGCTTGCGCAAATATGACCACGTTTCTGAATTTCTTACTGAGCTCAAATGGCTTCCTATTCGCCTTCGCCGGAATGCCCTCATATGTACTCTCTTTGCTTTATAATGTGCTCTTTAATCTTTTGAGTATTCGTTTGCATTCCACTTCCTTCTTTGACAAATCTTTTACAATTCAAGCAGCTCGGTTGTAGAATGTATTACCTATAGAAATAAGATGTGCTCAAACACTGCCAACTTTTAAGAAAATGGTAAAGGTGATTACCTTTCACTATAATTTTTATTATTTTCCTTTCTCTGTCATATATTTGATATTTAATAGTATATTATGCAGTAATTGTAAATAAATATATTTTATGTTATTATGTGCAAGTAAGTGTGTGTTTTGTGTTATTGTGTCTGTGTTTTTGTACACTGACAGCCCTAAATTCTTCTCCTCTCGTTCAGTCCATCCAAAGGTTGTCTGTAAGTGATTGCCCTTTGCGATAAGACCTCCCATGGTACACTTGTTTTGTAAATGTTTGTCCTGTATGTTTTTTTGTGGTGTACAATAAAATACACCACAAAAAGACACTTACGGGGAACAGAGCTCCCACCTCTCTCTTGCCTTAATTGGGCTTGAGTGGAGGTTCGCAAGAGCAAACGTGCTCGGAGGAAGGAAGTTAACCCAGTGAGATGTTGGTAAGTGGTAGGGATCTTGACCGTACTTCCGGGATTGTCTTTGTAGCCGTGGGATACCTCTCCACTTCTCAAGCAACTCCGTATATTATTATGTTGCCCCCTTGGCGTTATGTCACTCAAGTGCTAGCGACCGTTTATGGGGGCCCATTTGGGGGGAAGTGTGCAATAAGTCACCTCCTGCCATTTTATAGCCGTGTAGTTCAACAGTGGTCAGGCAGGGGCCAATAGTCATTTTATAGTTTTAGGTAATTGATCCACTAAACCTCCCAAACCCAAAGCCTCTACATTTGTCTCCATATTTAACAATAGTTCTGCACCAACCGGGGATTGTCCTTGGGTGCCCTTACGTAATGCATACAGGGATAATCGTAGGTTGGTGTCGCTTATCATCATTATAATATGTCTAACAAGGCCTCTGCGAGTTGGCTTCCAAGTGCCCAAAATGCTCATAAGTTAGATCTGTAACTTTTTGCATGTGTCCCTTTGTGCCTAATAGCTTAGCTCTGTTCTGCCTCCTGCGTTTTTCTTATTCCTTTTTAATTGCGGGATCCAAAACATTTGAATCGAACCCGTGACTCGTCGAGCTTCATTGACTCTGCACTGTTCTGGTGGTCGCCACTGTTGATTCTGGTTTCCAGGAGTTGCAGTGACAGTGGTTGGGAATGTCCCACTACTACTTACTACTTCCTCTGCTGCTTATTTTCGAGTGTGTAAACCCACAAATATCACCTAATTACAATGTGAGAAAATCAATAAAAACCTCTTATCCTTTTTTATATGACTGGTAGGCGACATGAAAATCATCAGGAAAAGAAAATCTCCAGGCAGTGAATCGATCCTCAAACAACTTTTCAGTTAGCATTTCATCATATCCACCTTATATGATAATCTAAGCTGTTAGTTGCAACATTTCGAGCAAGTTTGAACCTACAGTATTAATGGAAGTCGATGTTAAATCTAGAATCGAGGATAGTAGTTTTAAAACACTATTTTCTTGTTCAGAATGAACGCTAGCGCTTCATCCGGGGCTCTTGGTCCGGCTGCTCAGGAGAAACCGTTTGCTTGTCCAGTGCCCGGCTGCAAGAAACGATACAAAAATGTCAATGGCATCAAATATCACTCGAAGAATGGACACAAGAAGGACGGAAAGTGAGTATACTTATTGATGTTGCTTTTCGTTAAACCGATTAGAGCATTTGTATAAACTTTCGGCAACATTCCTTATTCTTGCATAATTATCGATTATCCTTGAAAACGATAACAGATTATTACAAACTTAAACCCTAGATAAGTTAGGTAGTCACTTTTTTTGGACAAAATAGCCTGTTAATTAGTCCTGGGTGTGTTCAACTAGATTTGTTTGCACTATATTGCCAGAGAAGAGAGAAATTCAAACTGCGTAAACCTCGACCTTTTCCATTTGCTATTGAGATCGATAACAAATGATAGCCAGTTGAGCCACTTAAATAGAACCAAGGTTGGTGCTGGGTCGATATCGATTTTTTCCACCGTCAGTAATGCGACTAGCGTCACAATGTGTGTTTATAATGCTACAAATTTAGCGGTTTTTATTTACCAGTAATATCTGATCATCATAAAGTTTGACAGAAGATGTTATTTTAACTATAACGTATCCAAACGTTGTTGTTTGCCATTATTGCCCTGGCTCCAGACTTAGCAGGAGTTCTACTGTAAGGCACAGAAGCCTCTTTTTCTTTGCAACTTATTTTCCTTTTAGTCCATAGGTGCACTTCCACTCAACGTACAAGCGCGACGTTGTGTTCTTAGATTAATGTGTCTCCTCGAAAGGTCCAAACGGAGTCCTACTGCTGTCATCACGTGTCCGTCTTCAAATTTGCACAGTATAAGCATCTTGTTGACCCAAACCCATACAAATTGTCAACCCCCAACGTTGTTTAGAGCTCGTTGAGTCGATACATACTGTATTTTCAGTTTTCAAAAATATTGGAAAATAAAAGAATACGAAGCCACTAATTTTTCCTATTACAACCAACTTCATTTTGTGGTTTGGTACGGAACCCTAAATGTGCGAAGTCCGACACGCACTTGGCCGGTTTTTAAAACATGTCTTAGTAGTTCTTAGTAACGAACTCATAACAACTTGTATTGTTTAACAATTGATGTTGTGACCTACATAAGTACCTATGCAGTTGCTGGCATGCAACAGTTGGTTTTAGTTGCGTACTCCATACACGCTATCAAGAGTCTGACTTAATCATAGCAAGACATCTTATCTGAATATATTACTTTTGAACCATTTGATTCGGGATGTTGTGAATAGCTATGCTGTTGGGTTTATCAGTTAACTAGCTCTTGCCAGCAGCTTCGCCCGTATGAAAGTCGAATATTATCCCAAGGGAACATATTCCCGGGATAAAAAGTATCCTACGCGCGATTCCAGAAGATAATCTATTTCTGTGTCAAATTTCATCCAGATCCTTTCAGCCGTTCTGGCGTGATTGATTAACAAACATCCATCCATCCAAAGTTTCGCATTTATAATATTATAGTAGAAAAGTAGGATATGTGTCAGTTTTCACCAAATTACCTTGTTTTCCCCTCAGCATACTTATAAGTATATATAATACCGACGATTAATTGTACGCTTTAATTTCACTAGAAAATTTCCGGCCTTGTCGAACCCAGAACAGTACAATAAAAAGATTATGTCTGGCCCCAAGAAACGCCTCTCTGCCCAAGAGTATTTCTGGAAGAAATGGGTACAACATCATGACCTTGTATTAGTTTGAAGCTTTGTAAATTCCCCCATAATTATTGAGTTGTGGTGTTCTAACATAGTAATAATGGACAATTTCCAATTTGCCAAAAAATCAAGCATTTTTAATTAATATGCAACGATATTCGACAGCTATCGTGATTTGTAACATTTTGTGCCTAATAATGAATATAAACTTATCACAAAAAATAAACCGACTTCAAAAGCAAAACAACTTTCGTTTCGGAAGTCTGTGTGTTTGGCACATCTAGTTTTATCAATTTTCGACACCGACTTCCGGAACGAAAGTTATTTGCACTTTTTATTGTTTTGCTTTTGAATTCGTTAATTTTTTTGTGAAATGATTTTGTTTCTCTCTATTTAGTTTTAGTACCTACACCATCACAAAAAAAATAGCAATTTCTATAGTACGGTACCTGAAGGATTGATAAAATACCCATAATAACTCAATTTACACATTCGTGCTGTTTGTCGCTAAGGAGTTCGGTTGTATGCTCCATATCTTGAAAACTGCTGGACCGATTTTGATGAAACATGCACTATTCCCTTAGTTCAGAGATACTCAATCTAACACAAAAATGATCATCACGATCCGATAAGTAGTTTTGGGCAAATGCGTGGGCAAACATACATACATACACTTATTAAATTAGGCACACGTGTTTAGAATCCATATGTGAATATTGTGCAGTTTCAACAATATTACATACATGTGTCGAATTGATTAGGTACCTTCTTTTTTGAAGTCGTTATAAAAAGATGCCTTCCTGCAGAGAGAGAGAGAGAGAGAAAGAGAAAGACAGTTATAAGAGAGGGTAAGGACAATGAACACTATTACCATGCTAGAACACTACAACTATAGCACAGAAAATTAGTCATGCTTTTAGTAACCCATATTATGCAATAGATAAGCAACGCTAATGATATAACTCATATTCGAACTGGATACTATGTACTTATAAAATGTAAATTTATTCACCAACGTATAGTCATTTGTGGTCGTTATCAGACAGTGATGAATGTAATTAGAGTATAATTTGTATAAATCAACAGTATTATATGGGTTGCATGATATTTTCCAGGGTAAAAAAGGCGTACCGTTGCCAGTGCGGCAAAAGCTACAAAACGGCACAAGGGCTTAAGAGCCACTCGATATCGCAACACATGGCGTCTGGTCCGGAGGGGACGCACAAGCTGCACGCGCCCAAGATGCCCGGCCTCGTGGTGACCAGCTCGCCGGCGCACTCGCGCACGCTCAACCTGCTCGACGCCGTCGATGGTAACAAGCTAGTCCGTATCTATGACACCATTAAGACCAAGGACCTTCCGGCCTTCACCATCCCCAAGCACAGCCTCAGCGTGGTGAGCTCCGGGCTGCTGACCCCAGGCTCCACGCCGGGCTCCAGCCCCGTGGACAAGCTCAAGTTCGAGCGCTCGCCCAAGGTCACCGTGCAGACGCACCTGCCTCAGCTCACCTCCATCTACACCGAAGCGGCTGAATAAACTCGTCGCGACGACTACCAAACGAATTTAAGTCACTAGTATAGTTTACACATGCAGTTCCTATATAAAAAAAGTGAAAAAAAAAGTTCATTTTATTAATTTATTAACTCATTATATGAAGGTGTTTTTGTATGTCGTTGGTTGAGCTTGTGCGTGCTTTTAATTTATCATCCGTTGCACAAATTATTTCCATTGCACCTTCGTCTAAAGAGGTAAATGATTGTTTCTCAAAGAGATAGGAGAGTTATTTATTTGTTTTTGTTTGTTTGTTTGAGTTTTTTTATGTTGATTAGTGCGTATGTATAAGTTATTATTGGACGCTAATTTCTTTTAGTATATTATTTTTACTATATGGAGATGCGGTGGAGTCAATAGTTACTTTAATTTGTAGTTATTTTGTTTGTTAAAGATCTTTTCGAAATATTAATAGTTCTTGATTGAGGTGATGCAGACGATGCAACCAACTTGTATACTATTTATTATATTAAATACCCACAATATAGTGGTAATTGGTGACCATATTTTATACGTTGGTCTCCACTGTGTCTCGCATACCGCGAAGGCTGTGTGACTTGTCAACGTTCTCGCCTCATGTAATACGTATCGTACTAATGACAGGTCGTACAAATATTATAGGAACAGAATCGTCAAAATGTATAACGATCAATTTTATTTTGATAAGTATCTTCCCCGCTCGATTATTATATTAAAATTTCTGTGATCTCTATGCGGGGTATTCAGATGATTGTGTACTCTAAATACTTCTACAAGTACGTCATACATTTATGACACCCCTTCGTATCTCTTTGTGCCATTATTTTTAACATGTGTACTTAATCATATAATCCACGCGAAACGCTTACGTTCATATGGTTTCTCATAAGATTTCACTATGTTAGATTTTATAAATTAAGAGAAAATAAAAACAAAGAAAAATAGCGTTCACCTAAGTATCTTTCAAAGCTAGAGTAAAAGTCATACTCGTAAATGTGATATGGTATTTAGAAAAAAAAGTAAAAAAAATGCTTATAAGCGTACACGTATTTAAAAAATACCTAGTTTTTAAGGCTGGCAATGTTTGTCCGTTATCTGTTGGATAAAATGTGCGTTTTGACGTGTCTAGGTTTCGGTGCCTTTTGTTTTTTTACGATTGTTTGTTTTGTTTCGCGGTGTAAGTACTGATAGATTTGTTTTACTCGGAACACTAGGATTATGATAATGTAGTTACCCGCGGCGGAACCTGTCAGTTTCTGAAAATGTGTATGTACTCTTCGGAAGGTCTAGGTTTTTATTATTTAGTACCTCCCACTATTGAACTGTCGGTTCACAAAATGGAGCTTATGTTAGAGTAACTTTGCTACGATTACGTAAGTAAATCTGCATAAATGCTAGTTTTTCGTTCATTTCCATAGCAGTATACTAAGATTTATACGTAATAGAGACCCAAAAAATTGCATTAACATGTTCCTAATGAAATACTTAGTTTAGCAAAACTACTATTAAAAATATGTACCTAAAACCAGTGAACGGAAGTTTATTTCCGTTCACTGCCTAAAACTCTTCAGGATTGTGAAAGTTTTTTTTTTCAGAGAATATAGGTACGTAATCGTAGCAAAAGTTTGTAAGACATTTAGTTAGATAAGAACTTATAATATCCTCTCAAAGTATTTCGTCGAATGTAAAAAAATAAAATGTTTGGCTGGTAAACTAGGAAAAAACGGCTGAGGTGCTACCAAAAATAGTGATTTGGCGCGTAGACTACGCATTATGTAAAATAAGTATAATATGTATATATAATGTCTGTTCCAAAGCGAAATTATATCTAAAGATAGTGTACGGTCACGGTGCTTAACGGGTAAAAAGTGTGATATTTGGATTAAAAAGTATGTTATAGTGTGACTACCAAAGAAACGACATTTCAAACTACGATAAGTATTTATTATACTCAGTTTCACAAAACAACTTTCTCTCTCTTATGAAGGACACAATTTAAAACGTTACTTGCATATTCAAAAATGGAAGCATTTGCAAATTTTAAAGAAAACTTTTCTTTATTTTAAGCCTTGCCTACAGCCCTATTTGGTTTATTATACATTATCTACAATTTAAAAATGTCGTATTTGATCGTGGGTAAATGGGGAATTATGGGGGTTGGAAACACTGAATCCAAGAAATGTGTAAAAATACGTAAAGTTCATCTAAACCCCACCCTTTCTCTATTTTAAATGTTAACTACGCCCATGAATGACTGGGGACTAGAAGGCTGCAATGTAAAGGTTTTCGCGTAACGATTAGATTATACATTAAACGCGTCCGCCAATCCGCCATGTTGCGGGAGACTGGGGAACTAACGCGTCGGTTACATCCAAACAATTGTACTGGCAAGATACCTGGAAAACTTTCACTCGTAAAATAAATATAACATATTCCTTGCTGACTTATGGGCGTTGATTTTTTTAAATATAAAAATAAAATTATAGAAAAAAAAATATGTACACGTATTGCCCATTGTCCTTTGTTTTTTACGGTTGACAGTTATCTAGTTATCTTGGTAAAATAGTACATCCAAATTATTGTATCGCTATCCTCTAAGTTAGGTATAGTTTGTGTTGTGCCACGTGCCATTGTATGAGGCATGTTAATATTAGTGACGATGGCGGAGAGGGAGCAAGTATCTCATACGTTTTACCCAAAAAATATATTTATGTTCCTCCAGATTTTATATAAACAATTTTGGTCCCCAAATTATTACTCAGTTAGTTGGGTATACAATTTTATTTACATGTTTACTATCCGTCCTCACTAAAAGAACCCTTTTTGTTAATTTTTCAGCCTGTTGAATTATTTACAAAGAGCCCTTTAATTTTCGACATAATTCGTTCCATTAAATGTGCGTAGTTCTAATGTAAACATATTTAATCGTATGTAAACGGACTGGAATTGTGTCGGTTATATTTATCGTCGATTTGCTTGGAAGCTATGCGCTGGCTTCGTAACATTAGCTTTGTGTAGAACTCTGGATGTGGCATTGTATTGGGTTTATGTAACAATAAGTAATCGCACTGTTTGGTAGATCTAGCGTATGATGAACGTTATAACTTTATGTATGTGGTTTTTTTACCGTCATATGATATAATATGCTCATTTTATTATAAATATCTTCGGTATAGTTTCAATGAACATTGTTAGTCATGTTTAATTTAAGACTGATAGTTGGATTATAGAATATTGTATCCTTAATTTATTTTGTGTGCATACGTAGAAAGACATTTTGTATTGTGAGGAGGATTTCAGTGTAAAATAATGATAAAAATAACAACTCACAACCATTTTAAAAATTTGCCATAGTATTGTGCCGACTATTTGTCAAACAATAAGGTTCTTGTGACCACATAAAACAGAAACAAAGCATTTGGTATATGTCTACTGTTTTTTTATTTGTTACGGGATTGAGAATTTAATGCAATTAAAAGTTAAACTTATTCTAACAACAATATGTCTAAAAGATTTGGGGTATAGTCGGCACAATTTTACAGGCGTTACTAAGGGCCGATTTAACCAATGCTACTAATCGCGATTAGTTCAACTAAACTCAGTTTATGCAAATACAGCGTTCTGATTGGTAGTTTCTCAACGGTCTCAAACAATCAGAACGCTGTATTTTGCTGAAATCGGCCCTAAGAGGCATGCGATATCTCGAACGTGAGTTTTGAAATTTATTTATTAACAGTTAATTATTTAGTTGTTCTAGTCTCAAAGAGTAACTGAAAGTTGATAATTATTATCAGAGATTGAGATCTGTGTGTGTCAATTAAAGAAATGACCAATTTTGAAAATTGTTGATTAGGATGGATAAAAAAAATTGAAGGTTTTGTAAAATTGATATTTGTACACAGAGAAAAAGGCGTGTTGATGATTTCCTCTATGTTATTATTAATTATTTAACATCTCAAGAAGTTTTCCATTTATTTTATTTATTTGTCGGCTCATTTGATTTTATTCAACGATTGTATCTATCCGTTAATGGTTGTGAATAATGTATAACATTGTAATTGGTCGGTGAAGCCGCCTTATCTGTTGCTAGTTGGGGTGACACCGTTGGACATAGTCCTTTATAAAATTATAACACAGTGATGAAAAATTGGCCTTATTAACGACATGCATGTTTCAATTATTTCTGCTTCTGATAATAAGCTTAAATAGTTGATGGAACTGCAGTTAAAATTATTGATAATCACGTAAGACTTAAACGGTGTCACTTCAAGTCGATGTTACAGCTGAATATGGCTGAATCAGTGTTGCTTCCTTATAAAATTAGCATTTTTCATAGCTCACCGACTGTCACCGTGTTAATAAACTTAAAATAAATAAACATTGATGTCATGTAACCCTACTCATTTTAAATTATAATTCAAGATTTGAATAACCCTTTGACTGAGAAGTTTTAACCTTCCGAACGGTATTTGTTTAGTAAATTAAATTATTTACTAAGTGTCTGTAATCTTTAAATAGTCAACTTGTATTAAATCCAGTTCTATATACGAGATAAGAACAGTCAAAGGGTTGAATATCATTCTGATATCAATAAGTGTTGTCTTTATAGTATTTTGTATCGAATTGGAAATCAAAAGTGACCTTCCTGATGGCTTGAAGTAATTCAATTTATATCACAATTGATATTTTCATAGAAAATAAGTGAGAGATATCGCCTATCGACGCAATGAAGGCTATCGCGTTTAATTTTGCCGCTAGGGGCGCTGGTGTAGAGTGAGGTCTTAAAAATGGAAAATGTCATTGTTCTTTGGCTTTTAGCGCGAGTTTACTTACTATTTTTTTACTGTTGTGAATATTTACCAAATATGGCAGATTAATATAATACTAGCATACAGATGCCTCATCCCATACCCATACAAAGAAACCGTGCCGACGTAACTAGCGTTTTTTATCTGATTATACCGATTATTTTTTGGTAAAACGATCGCGTTCCGTTCCGTTCCACGGCGATAGATAGATCACCATCTATATCAGTGGAAAGGAACCGAACGCAATCGATGTAAAAAAAATATCAGTATAATCAGTACAGTACATCGGCTCGGTTTCTTTGTATGGGATGAGACATCTGTATGCTAGTATTATATTATCTGTGGTATGGGTTTTATCAATTACTGAGTTTTATTTCGAAACATTTTATCAGACTTTTTTCGAAAACAAATCGACTGCGCATAACTGCGGCCTACTCGATGTTATATTTAATCGCACTTCTACGGCATTACAAATGATTATAATTTAAATTTTGCTTTTTTGCGCGAAAAAAAATTATGGACCTTATTCGCTAGTGGCGCCAACTGGTGGGCACAAAAACGGCAGCCTTCTATTGCGTCGCGCCATCAGAAAGATCCCATAGCCTGTTATTATCAATACTACCTTCCTACACGCTTACTATGTAACAGTTGTGTCAATGTAAGGACTCATGTAACGCCTACATACATGATTATTGTTTCCATCTTGTCTTGATAATAAAAACAAACAGCAACCATATAACTTGTTTTATTTTTTATTTAAATATAAAATGGCTATACATTTAAAAGCTTATTGAGAATGTCTTGGTACCTCAATACATAATATATTAATGACTTGAATAAATTATAATTAGATACAGTCCATATTCAATTAGACATAATATAAGAAGAATAAGTACGAATAATATTATTATACGTACTTAATCTTTAATTGATAGGTATTTTTTCTTATACACATATTAAAATTCTGCAAAAATATCAAAACAACGTATTGGAATACGGCCAGCTCTATATATTTCGAGTTTAAACAATATAAATAAAGAGGCCAGCCTATCATCAGATGGCATAACATAACTAACGTAACTAGCGAATTGAGGGCGCACTTACACATCTGGGGGGTGACCATAAGCTCTTAGAGTAAGGTTATTTTGAGCTCGCCTAAGTGACAGATGTATTCAAGTCATAAACATCTGTCCCTTACACGCACTCAAAGTAACCTTACTCTTAAGAGCTTATGGTCAACCCCCTGTTCATCCTTCGTGGATACAGGCGTGAGGTTACATTAATACAAAAATTATATATTTCAGTCTATTATTACTTATATAGGTATGTGTATTGTTCACTTTTTGGTCGGTAACTTTTCGAGCAGTGACGCGATCTTGGCGCGTTTTGTAGACTCATTCAGGGGACACTTGTTCTGTACGAAGAGGAGGGCACTTTCGTCTTTCTGCTCAAATGCTACTTCTGCCGCTTCCTCGTAGAAACTGTAAAAAGTATTTAACAATATTATTTAATCATCTGCCTAGCCTTTTTCCCAAATATTGTTGGGGTCGGCTTCTAGTCTTACCGGATTCAGCTGAGTATCAGTGTTTTACATGGAGCGACTGCCTATACAACCCAGTAACTGGGTAACACAATACCCCTTGGCAAGACTGGTGTCAGATGACAGCCAGGACCAATGGCTTAACGTGCTTTCCGAGGCACGGAGGAAACTCGGTATGTTTGAAATGGTCACCCATCCACGGACCGACCTCATCAAGCGATGCTTAACCTTGAAGATCGACCCGTGCGGCTGTTATTATTTAGCCACGAGCTCCTCAATATTAACAATATTATTTAATCAATTTATTATATTTACGTCCGTGTACAATACTAGACCTCTTTATATCGTAATCGTCAACGTTAAGGTCTACATTCAGACCAATGCAATGTGTAACATAGATTGTTTTATTTTAACCTCAGAACAGTTTCAATTTAGTATGCACTAGCTAGTATAGTTCTCGCCAAACTATTTGACCGCCCTGAAGTTGGCTACAACGGCTGCGCAGTAGTAAATCTCATACAAAAACAGCACAGACTCGTGCCTTGCGCATCGGATAGCCAACATCAGGGCGGCCCAGATGTTTGGAGAGCACTAGCTGTGCCCGCGGATTTGCTCCCGTGAACTGCCTACCCTTCCCTACCTACCTACCAATTTTCTTCCGCGGAAAATCTTAACACCGTCATTCAGAACATGACGTCAAATCCACAACGCTATCTATCGAATAAGGAGTTAAATTGTCCGAGTATGTGAATTGCGTGTGATTTCATAATTATATCTTTTGATACGAACCAATTGCGATGAAACAAAAACTAAGTAATACTTCAAGTTACACACAATTTTTATTTATAAAAGTTATCTACATTGGTTTCGTATATTTTACGTGATGCGTGCACAACTAAACAGACAAAAAACCCAAAAATGCTGGAAATAGGTTCTGTTGGTTATCTATTTTTTTTTGGAAATATTTTCGATGTACAAAAACGAGTTTTCTACAGATGTATTATACGTATTGGTATTAATTATCTAAAGGCAATAGAGATGCCCGTAATTGAGTTGTATGGCGTGCGATTGGCGAGCCTATGTCCACTATGTCCAGCAATGAATTGCTATAGGCAGATGATGATGCAGTCTACAGTGGTAAAACAATTACGGCGTCGATTGCAAAAGTGCTAGTAACACTTACCCAGCTTTAACATAATATTTGACTTTGATGTCATCACTGCATCGCGGCAGATACTTCAGCGCCTCATCCTGCTTACAGTACTTGAGACACGCGTCCACAAACGGTTCATATCCGACCGGAGACTTCTTAGATTTCGAGAACCTGTCCAGTTCTGCCCAGTCGTCATTATCAGCTAATGTCATTATTCGCAGCCACCAGTATCTGTAATAAATTAAAAGCTTCTTAAGTGTTGTCTAAAGTCGCTGAGTTTTCTAGTCGGTGTCTTATTTATTAAATAACTATGTCTAGTAATCATTTTCTCATAAATCTCAATTTTAAGTGGAGTGTTGTGTTTGATAATATTCAAAGTCAAATTCTAAACTCAAAAATCGAGGGAAAGTCTTGACTCTTGACAAGAGATCATTGCTATATTGTTTGATGGTATCCCGTTATACCACCACTATACAAGGTCTTGTTAACTTTTTTGATAGCTAAATTAATTAATAAAAAAAGTTAATAAAAAATGTCAAAATACCCGATTGCTTGAAAAGCGAACTAAAAAGAAGTAAACAAGGAGAAAATCATGCGGTGCAGTCGGCAGATACATATTCGCGAGCTGGCTGACCAAAACCTGCATTTGCAAATTGCATGAACTAATTCCTCCTAGCCCGTTCCATCATTGGACTACAAGACGTACGGCGATGCGTCATCGGTACATGGTGGACATCCCACCCATACGCACCAAACGTTTCGGGAGTACTTTCATTATGCGTACAGCTAAGGAGTGGAATTCCCTGCCAGAGTCTGTATTTCCTGATAGCTATAACCTGGGAGTCTTTAAGTCAAGAGTGAATAGGTTTCTTCTAGGTAAGCGTGCTTCACCGTCGACCACATCATCACTTACCATCAGGTGAGATAGTGGTCAAGCGCAAGCCTATCAATAATAAAAAAAAACCTGTATTTTAGTAATAAAACTGTATTTTAGTTCCTCTAGTAAGTCTAGTAGAAAGCACCTATCACTGGTCATAATAATATTTAGATCTACCTTCTATCAGGCATCCTATACTCGGAGCGCAGTTTGTCAGCCAGCTTGATCTCCCCCTGGTCGAGCAGTTTCCTCACGGTGTCCTGTAGCGACAGGCCTACGAAGCTGCTGCCGTACGTCTCCTGTAGGCTCGACTGCTGCTTGCAGAGCTTGCGAGCGTCCTCGCAGATTGAGACGCCTGGAAGATGATGATAAGTATTAGGTAGTAGGTGTATGCTATGTAGCTTGATGATGCTGGTGTGCCGACTTTGAGGCATTGACCAGAGAAGGCAACACATAGAAACCATTTGCCTAGCAGCAGGAGTAGTAGTAGTAGTAAGGACGCCCGTTTCCGCACTTAGACTTCCATTCGGTCCGTTGTGCGTGGTGGTACTGGCTAACATAGCCAGCCTAGTTCCGTCCAAAAGCACAGAAGCTTCCTGGGGGCTTCACAGGCTTCACGTAGCGCCTCACGGCCTCACTGTTCCGAGGATTTCTTAAATTCAATTTATTGCATCCATAATGTACATACAGGTGGTAAATATAAGTTACAGAAACAATTATGGACCCTGTCGGGCACAGCAACATTCTAGATACAGTCATTGTCTAGGAGAGAGGAATAGCGCTCAATATTATCCTAATCTATACATTCATTCTACATTTTAGTTTTTCACGTTGAGATGACACGGCCTCGCATTCCCGGATTAAGTGGGCGGCTGATTCTAACGGATAGTCCCTGCAAAGTGGGCTGTCTGTGGCGCCTATGTTGAAAAGATGTTTGTTAAGGAGGGTGTGGCCTGTTATTGTCCCTATGAATATTTTTAGGTTATTTCTACTTAGGCAGAGAAGTTTTATAGTAAGACGCGGGTATACATTTGGCATGCCATTTCTGACTGTCTACTGTCTGTAGCCCGTGAAAATGTCGTGGTGGCCCATTGGCTAAGACCTCGCCTGTCGTGCTTGAGGTCGTGTGTTCAAATCCGGGCAAGTACCAATGTGACTTTTTCAAATTCATATGTACTTTCTAAGTTTATCTTGGACATCACAGGCAACGGTGAAAGAAAACATCGTGATGAAACCTGGACTTGTATAGTTAATGTAAGTCTGAAATAGCCATGTCAGAGGCCTGTGGGGTTCCCAGAGGCGGCTTAATTAACTCTGACACCAGAGGTGGCCACACCTCACACGAAAAGAAGAAGAAGAAGAAGCCCGTGAACATCTGTTATTATGGAGTTCTGTTGATCTCTGGCGAATCCACATGGCCAGCAGCAAGAAAATACAGGTTTATAAAAAAGCTATGAAGCTGACTGCAAAGGACAGGCATCTACTTGCTTAAAGTTTGAGGAATATTTTATAGTATGTAGAATTTTTTTAAGGAAGCTGCAACTGGAATTGGAAGAGTCGTACCTCATTACAATAAAATAATTTGAAAAGCCTACGATTCGCCAACTCCACCCTGGTCTCCTCCACTTTTTATTATATTTGAAGCTACTCGCTTTATCTTGCGTGACATAGGAAAAAAATATTATAAAAAGCCTACCCAAATCATTCTTGGTAGTGGCCCCTGACATAAACCGAATCTTGGGACGAACTCCCCTATGGCAAGGCTGCCTTCAACGTACAATGCTTGGTGTTAGCTACTTGACCATGACATTTGAAGATCTTGGAAAAGAAAACGAAATAATTTTTGTGATATATTTTATGTGACTCTAATTTTTAATATAATTCATTTTTTTTTCTCCTATTGTTTTATATTCAACTAGCAATCCGCCCGCGACTTCGTTCGCGTGATTTCGTTTATCCTATAAATGATTTTCTTATATGCAGTTAGTGAAGGCGACCAAAAATAAACTGTTATTAAAACAATAAAAAACTGGGTGTGAAAAAATGAAAGTCTTTAATGTTTATTCAGATTGGTATTTATGTCAAGTTTCAAATATATTAACTGAAGTAATAAGATTCTTCAAAAAAACTTTAACACCCCTAAATCGTCTTTCGGGGGTAGTTTTATTTAGGTTAGTATTTGTGGCATGTTTCAAGTTTATTGACCCAGGAAATCAGATTTATCCATACAAACTTCAACACACCCTAAAACATCATTTGGGGGTGGTTTCTAAAAACAAATAATGTCAATCTTTATCATTTACTTAGAATACTATTTGTGCTAAGTTTCATAAATTTTGGCCGAAGGATTTAGATTTTTCATACAAACTATCAACCCCCTTTTTACCCCCCTAGGGGTGGAATTTCCAAAAATCCTTTCTTAGTGCACACTTACGTCACTTGAGGAACCTTTCTGCCAAATTTCATGCTTCTAGGCTTAGCAGTTTCGGTTGTGCGTTGATTGATCAGTCAGTGAGTCAGTCAGTCACCTTTCGCTTATATACATATAATATATAGATTGATGATATATTTTATTTGACTCAAATTTTTAATATAATACATTTTTTTCGCCTGTTGTTTTATATTTAATTAATGATATATTTTATTTTACTCTAATTTTTAAGTTAAATTGTTTTTTTTTTATATTTATTTAATTTTTAATTCACTATTTTTATCTTCAATGTATAGTTTATATTGTATTAGTGCTTATTTAATATTTGTTTTTTTTTTGTTAAGTTTGATTTGTAATAATTATATGTGCTTTGATTTTAGAAAATGCTGTGCACATCTGTAATTGACATGGACACTAGGATAAGACCCGAAAAATGTAATTAATTAATAAATTCTTTCCTTTCATAGAGCACTCGCGGGCGGATATGAACGCGTTTGTTGCTCGCACAGAACTGATACACAACCAATTTTGCAGTAACCCAATCAAATCAGAGGTGGGATGGATGTGACATTCTGATTTCTGGGGTTGACGATCAGGGCTCACTGACGTACTTTTTATTATTGGGACAATCCCACCGCACGATTCCTAAACCACTGCAACTCCTGAAAGTCAGAAACAACAGTGGCGACCACCAGAAAAGATTATACTTACTACTTACCGAAACATGTGGATGGTAGCAAAGATATAATATAAAGACTTATACTGTGATTTTTAATTTCGTGGACTAAACTGACAGCTGCTATTGACCTTATTTTTTTTAAATGTTGCAAGCGCGGAGCATAGTGTTGTAGGTAAGGTTCAATCATAAGTGATTCATCGAATCGATGTGACATGACTCCTGAATTAATTTTTACTAATTAGTGTAAATAAATGTTTTATGAATATAAACGTAATATTTTTAAATATAACAGTATTCATACACATAGTACATGAACTTTTATTGTGTTAAATATGAAATCAACAATAAAATAAATGCAATCGATAAAATTAAGTCTGACATAAATGAGTAGAAACTAAATTTGGGCCGCTAGTTTCTAAACAAATTATTTTTTTATGCCGTGAAATAATTTAATTTTCGATCTACTTCAATTTTCGATTAACTCAGGATAGTTAGGGTACGACACTATTTTAATGTAACGATAAAGTGACAACCCCCCAAATGTCAGTTTAGTCCACGAAATTAAAAATCACATTATAATTAAGTTACCTAAATCATTCTTGCCCTTCTTATAGCACTCGCGGGCGGATATGAGCGAGGCCTCGATGCTGCCCGGGTTGGTCTGGTCGATGGCGTCCCGTATGTGCGTGGCGGCCTGGCCCTGGAAGTCGTCCTCTTGCACGTACACTTGACGCAGCGCTTCGCGGTTGTTGGAAGCGCAGAATTTGATGTAGAGGGCGTGGGCGAGGGCGAAGCTGCGGATTGTTAGCTGGGGGAATAAAGATGATATGATAGGAATATTTTTAGTTCTAACAAAACTAAATAGATTTAAATATGTATAAATATATATATTTTGTACCTAACTATACGAAAGTACGAGAACATGACCTACTAACACCAGATTTCTGATAAAAGACAAATTTTGGCATTAAGGGCCGATTTCACCAATGAAACTAATCGCGATTAGTTCAACTAAACTCAGTTTATGTAAATACAGCGTTCTGATTGGTTGAGACCGCTGAGAAACTACCAATCAATTTATTTCGGGGAGTGTGCGTCGGAATTGCATGAACTAATTCTTTCTAGCTCATTCCATCATCGGACTAAAAGACGTACGGCAATGCGTCATCAGTACATAGTGGACATCCCATCCATACGATCCAAACGTTTTGGAAATACTTTTATAATGCGTACAGCATAGGAATGGAATTCCCTGCCGGGGTACCTGGAAGACTTTAAGTTAAGAATGAATAGGTTTCTATGAATAGGCTTCGTCGACCACATCATCGCTTACCATCAGGTGAGACAGTGGTCAAGCACAAGCCTATCCATAATAAAAAAAACACGTTTGGTTTAATTGGCAAAATCGGCCCTAAATGATAAAGTAGGATTTAAGACGTTCTTTTCAATTCGGCAAACAGTTGCTGCTTGGCGTTTCATAAAAGAAATCACTTCGGACTTTTTGTTTTAGTAAATTTAAAATAAAATATGGTAAGTATTCTACTTACTTCGAAATCTCGTTTTCCCATTTTTTCTTTGAGATGGAACAATACTATGTAAATCAAATCCGTATCGCCGCTGGCCGTTGCTTTCAGTAAAGCGGTTGGTCCCTCTCCCAGAGACAAAAGTAGTGGAACTTGAAGTTTACTATGAGTTTCATACTCCAATATCTGCAAAAAATCATAAAAAATATTTGAAAACAAAAAAAATGCAAAAAGCCAACGTCACGCGGTGTTCCCAGGCGGTCACCCATCCAAGTACTGACCGCGCCCGATGTTGCTTAACTTCGGTGATCGGACGAGAACCGGTGTATTCAACGTAGTATGGACGTTGGCGAATGCTCTAACCAAATCAGGAAACTTACAGCACGAACAATGACGTCACAAACAGATTTTTGTATTAGAATTCATCTATATTAAATTGACAAGTTTGGTCACATAGAGGAAAAGAAATGAGGACTTTTAACAAAATTGGATAACGTAATCTGTAAGGTCGTTTGAGGCATGGAGAACAGGAAAAAATTGCGTATAATGATGAGTTATTTGCGCTAAAATATGGTTTCAGATTAGTTTTTGTTGCAAATAAAATATGTGCCTAAAATAGAGGCAAAAAGCCAAAGTCACGCGGTGTTCCCAGGCGGTCACCCATCCAAGTACTGACCGCGCCCGATGTTGCTTAACTTCGGTGATCGGACGAGAACCAGTGTATTCAACGTAGTATGGACGTTGGCGACAGCTACAACTAAATTACCAAACTGTCTCTAATAACAATACGTGACGTCACACTCATATATATGGCGATAAGGGGTTGTGTGAACCTGGGCACATCATAATTATGTTAGTAAAATTGGAGTCAAGTGCTGGTTTTGTTTCATAAATATGTATAGGCATTTACTACAGTTTTTCTTTCATATTTTGATTTCGTGTATTTGAAGAATATATTTTTTAATGTTAAACATACTTATACTCTATTTCAAATATTATTAGAATTTTTTACAACCCCTTTTAACAGTCCGTTCAACCGATTTTGAGTTCTATCCCGTAAATATAAGGATGGCATAAAAAGAATAAACCTGTTAACAAAACTGTTTAATACAGCTGCCATTTGTCATATCACCAACGCAATAGAAGTCAAAAACGGTTCAACGGGCTGTAAAATGGGATTATTTAAATGTCTAATTCTAATGTTATCTTAATATGGAGTATAACATAAGTAACCAAAAAAATATTCCCCATGAGCAAAAATACAGACAATTTGAAGAAAAAAAATTGTGCTTTAAGAACAAATCATTTGGAAAAGCAAAAAGCCAACGTCACGCGGTGTTCCCAGGCGGTCACCCATCCAAGTACTGACCGCGCCCGATGTTGCTTAACTTAGGTGATCAGACGAGAACCGGTGTATTCAACGTAGTATGGACGTTGGCGAATGCTCTAACGAAATCAGGAAACTTTAAGGACGAACAATGACATGATGTCAATGACATCACAAACACAGATTTTTGTATTGGAATTTCATGTATATTAAATTAATAAGTTTGGTCACATAGATGAAAGGAAATGAGAAATTTTAACAAAATTGGATAACGTAATCTGTAAGGTCGTTTGAGGCAAGGAGAACAGGAAAATATTGCGTATGAGTTATTTGCGCTAAAATATGATTCCAGATAAGTTTTTGGTTCAAATAAAATATGTGCCTAAAATAGAGGCAAAAAGCCAACGTCACGCGGTGTTCCCAGGCGGTCACCCATCCAAGTACTGACCGCGCCCGATGTTGCTTAACTTCGGTGATCGGACGAGAACCGGTGTATTCAACGTAGTATGGACGTTGGCGAATGCTCTAACGAAATCAGGAAACTTAAACCACGAATAATGACGTCACAAACACAGATTTTTGTATTAGAATTCATCTATATTAAATTGATAAGTTTGGTCACATAGAGGAAAGGAAATGAGAAATTTAAAAAAAAAATGGATAACGTAATCTGTAAGGTCGTTTGAGGCACGGAGAACAGGAAAAATCTATTTCATTATTGAGTATAAGGATGTGTTATTTGCGCTAAAATGTGGTTCCAGATTAGTTTTTGTTGCAAATAAAATATGTGCCTAAAATAGAGGCAAAAAGCCAACGTCACGCGGTGTTCCCAGGCGGTCACCCATCCAAGTACTGACCGCGCCCGATGTTGCTTAACTTCGGTGATCGGACGAGAACCGGTGTATTCAACGTAGTATGGACGTTGGCGACAGCAACAACTAAATTACCAAACTGTCTCTAATAACAATACGTGACGTCACACTCATATATATGGCGATAAGGGGTTGTGTGAACCTGGGCACATCATAATTATGTTAGTAAAATTGGAGTCAAGTGCTGCTTTTGTTTCATAAATATGTATAGGCATTTACTACAGTTTTTCTTTCATATTTTGATTTCGTGTATTTGAAGAATATATTTTTTAATGTTAAACATACTTATACTCTATTTCAAATATTATTAGAATTTTTTACAACCCCTTTTACAGCCCGTTCAACCGATTTTGAGTTCTATCCCGTAAATATAAGGATGGCATAAAAATAATAAACCTGTTAACAAAACAGTTTAATACAGCTATCATTTGTCATATCACCAACGCAATAGACGTCAAAAACGGTTCAACGGGCTGTAAAATGGGATTATTTAAATGTCTAATTCTAATGTTATCTTAATATGGAGTATAACATAAGTAACCAAAAAAATATTCCCCATGAGCAAAAAGTACAGACATATTGAAGAAAAAAAATTGTGCTTTAAGAACAAATCATTTGGAAAAGCAAAAAGCCAACGTCACGCGGTGTTCCCAGGCGGTCACCCATCCAAGTACTGACCGCGCCCGATGTTGCTTAACTTCGGTGATCGGACGAGAACCGGTGTATTCAACGTAGTATGGACGTTGGCGAATGCTCCAACCAAATCAGGAAACTTAAAGCACGAACAATGACGTCACAAACACAGATTTTTGTATTAGAATTCATCAATTTTAAGTTGATAAGTTTGGTCACATAGAGGAAAGGAAATGTGAAATTTTAAGAAAATTTGGATAACTTAATCTGTAGGGTCGTTTGAGGCAAGGAGAACAGGAAAATATTGCGTATGAGTTATTTGCGCTAAAATATGGCTCCAGATAAGTTTTTGTTGCAAATAAAATATGTGCCTAAAATAAAGGCAAAAAGCCAACGTCACGCGGTGTTCCCAGGCGGTCACCCATCCAAGTACTGACCGCGCCCGATGTATTCAACGTAGTATGGACGTTGGCGAATGCTACAACCAAATCAGGAAACTTAAAGCACGAACAATGACGTCACAAACACAGATTTTTGTATTAGAATTCATCAATTTTAAGTTGATAAGTTTGGTCACATAGAGGAAAGGAAATGAGAAATTTTAAGAAAAACTGGATAACTTAATCTGTAGGGTCGTTTGAAGCAAGGAGAACAGGAAAAATTGCGTATGAGTTATAGTCATCGGCACGTAACTTGGCAAGAGTCGTTAGATGAGCATAAGTCATTTTTTAGGTCTCTTTGGTTACCAGCGGGACGCGGGGTACGTTTAGCACCGTTCCGAGCGCGCGATTGGTTGGTCAGTTGACACAAGGATCGACTGACCAATCACGTCTCGTCCACGTACCGTTCGCTCTATATGGTGGTTGGTCAATTCGCGCACTTTGCGCGAGCTTACTCCCACTACGCCAAAACCTTGGCAAGTTACGTGCCGATAACTATATTTGCGCTAAAATATGGCTCCAGATAAGTTTTTGTTGCAAATAAAATATGTGCCTAAAATAGAGGCAAAAAGCCAACGTCACGCGGTGTTCCCAGGCGGTCACCCATCCAAGTACTGACCGCGCCCGATGTTGCTTAACTTCGGTGATCGGACGAGAACCGGTGTATTCAACGTAGTATGGACGTTGGCGACAGCAACAACTAAATTACCAAACTGTCTCTAATAACAATACGTGACGTCACACTCATATATATGGCGATAAGGGGTTGTGTGAACCTGAACGCAGGTTTGCGGGCACCCTTACGCCGCCTTGCTGATTAATATAATAAGAACTTCATAAATATTGACATCTTCGCTGTCTCAGCAGGACAATTTAGACGCCTCGTTTGTAAGACAATTAATTCTGCCGACATTTCAATTTGTAATTCGTAGATTTTTATTTGCCGATTGCTTTTTTTTTTTTAATTATAATGATAATATAATAATTTTAATAATCAGTATAGTAATCATTAAATTTGTTTTGTTGACGCCTTGTTTGTAAGATAATTATTATTGATTCTGCTGACATTTTAATCCGTATTTTTCCCGTTTGTTTTTTTTTGTAATAATTTAATTATAATTAGTTAATTTTTATTTTATTCTATAATGATAATTTGATGAATTTTTATATAATTTCGTTTTATTCTTTCTTGCATGCCTGTTTGGTTCTATCTTTGTCACTGATTTTATTTATTTTTAATTTAAATATTGTAAGCGCACGTCGCATTAATTTTGTAAAATATTTTTTATATTATGTGGAAAATGTCGCTGATTGCACATTTGTTTTTCTTTGTGCCCAAATTGTATGTATTGCTGCAGTGTGCAGTCGTTTGTTGTCCCAAATAAATAAAATAAAATAAGGGGTTGTGTGAACCTGGGCACATCATAATTATGTTAGTAAAATTGGAGTCAAGTGCTGCTTTTGTTTCATAAATATGTATAGGCATTTACTACAGTTTTTCTTTCATATTTTGATTTCGTGTATTTGAAGAATATATTTTTTAATGTTAAACATACTTATACTCTATTTCAAATATTATTAGAATTTTTACAACCCCTTTTTACAGCCCGTTCAACCGATTTTGAGTTCTATCCCGTAAAAATATAAGGATGGCATAAAAAGAATAAACCTGTTAACAAAACTGTTTAATACAGCTGCCATTTGTCATATCACCAACGCAATAGAAGTCAAAAACGGTTCAACGGGCTGTAAAATGGGATTATTTAAATGTCTAATTCTAATGTTATCTTAATATGGAGTATAACATAAGTAACCAAAACAAATATTCCCCATGAGCAAAAAGTACAGACATATTGAAGAAAAAATATTGTGCTTTAAGAACAATTCATTTGGAAAAGCAAAAAGCCAACGTCACGCGGTGTTCCCAGGCGGTCACCCATCCAAGTACTGACCGCGCCCGATGTTGCTTAACTTCGGTGATCGGACGAGAACCGGTGTATTCAACGTAGTATGGACGTTGGCGACAGCAACAACTAAATTACCAAACTGTCTCTAATAACAATACGTGACGTCACACTCATATATATGGCGATAAGGGGTTGTGTGAACCTGGGCACATCATAATTATGTTAGTAAAATTGGAGTCAAGTGCTGCTTTTGTTTCATAAATATGTATAGGCATTTACTACAGTTTTTCTTTCATATTTTGATTTCGTGTATTTGAAGAATATATTTTTTAATGTTAAACATACTTATACTCTATTTCAAATATTATTAGAATTTTTTACAACCCCTTTTACAGCCCGTTCAACCGATTTTGAGTTCTATCCCGTAAATATAAGGATGGCATAAAAATAATAAACCTGTTAACAAAACAGTTTAATACAGCTATCATTTGTCATATCACCAACGCAATAGACGTCAAAAACGGTTCAACGGGCTGTAAAATGGGATTATTTAAATGTCTAATTCTAATGTTATCTTAATATGGAGTATAACATAAGTAACCAAAAAAATATTCCCCATGAGCAAAAAGTACAGACATATTGAAGAAAAAAAATTGTGCTTTAAGAACAAATCATTTGGAAAAGCAAAAAGCCAACGTCACGCGGTGTTCCCAGGCGGTCACCCATCCAAGTACTGACCGCGCCCGATGTTGCTTAACTTCGGTGATCGGACGAGAACCGGTGTATTCAACGTAGTATGGACGTTGGCGAATGCTCCAACCAAATCAGGAAACTTAAAGCACGAACAATGACGTCACAAACACAGATTTTTGTATTAGAATTCTAGTCCAGTAGGGATACAATTATTTTCCACATAACCTTTGATAATTCAAAAGTTTGTTATTTTCGCTGGGTGGATACCTTATGTGAATTCAACGCTATGTACAAAAATGCTAACAGTTTAGAGTGATGCAATAGGCATAAATTAGGTATTTCCTATTATTTCGTGTTATAACAATAATATAACATTTAAATTTAAATTATTTAATGTATCTTTATTAGTACTATCTAAACTTTATATTAGTGAAAATGCTAACAGATACGTACTGTGGAACAATGGAAAACTGAAAATGGTTCGTAACTCTTTCAATAAAAGATTTAAGTTTTCAAATCATTTCCTATATGCGTAGAGGGATTAGTTATACCTTACAACAAAAGTTCTAACAACTAAGTATAATGCTGCACAGGTTATTGTATTTTTACATTGTGATTTGCGAAATATTGAATTTAAGTTTATAAATTTGCGCCTACATATTCAAAATAATAAACTCTGCCACCATACAAAAGTTTAAACACTTATGTTCTATGCTAGTTTAATAAATCAAATACAATTTGGGTATTGCGGGGCGCGGTGTAGGTATGTACGATCAGTATAAATTCTTCGAACCATACAGACCACAGAGGCCCACATCATAAACGGACTCTTCTGATGATTTTTAGAAAAACATTACCGCGCAAATTCTTATTTCAAACTGGCGTCTAGTATCTGACATATCGTTCACTGTTATTTTGCCTATGAATGCAACCTTATTGCTACGATAATAAAGATCACTAAAATAGGTAATCTGGCATGTGTTATACAAGCCTTCCCCGTGCTAAACGAATAAATATTAAAATTATGTCTGGTACTGTACGACTGCCCCATATAAGAACGCAGTAGGTGACATATTTTTATAATGGTTTTATACCCTGATAATCTTATTTATATTATTTTAATGAGTTTTAATATGCTGCGATGGACTGTGTAATTTTAACCAGGCAATTTATAATTTGAATTGGGATTTGGTGCTTTAATTAATACATTTTATCATTATTTACAATAGGAAAGTCCCTTTAAATTGTAAAAACACCTTAAATTAGCAAATGTCCGGTACTTAATAGGTATTGAATTATCTTGTTTAGAGATATGTAAAATATTTAATAGATTTAGGAAACCATTAATATCATTTGTGTTATTACGTACAGTTCACCCGTAAGCCTTGTTTAGCACTCGCTTTTTTTTTTTCGTTTAGTTACCTAACACAAGATGACATTCCATAGGCTAATTCAAATAATATTTTTGCGCTTTCCTGGAATATAATATTTTATGGCATTTACTAGGTTTTGATGTACAGCAATCGTGTGGTAAGGTCACGTGGTGCCGATTTTTCGGTTTAATAGAGTTTAAAAACTAATAGATAGGGCGCAATAGACACGATCATGTAAAATTTATCTACCTTTAAAATAAAAAAAAAATCTAAATCTTGGTAAGCGTATCACAAAACTGACACCTAAACTTGCCGGACTCACTAGGGTTGCTACTATATTGATTCTGAATAAAAAAAATGAGTAGGTAATATTTTACAGACATAAATACATCGATTTGTATAAGCATACATCATATCATGCTTACAGTGTCATCTACTAAGGCTTAATGGGTAACACTGCCTTTATTGTATTAGGTCTTAGGACCAGCGATGTAGTCAATTTAGTTGTGACAGTTGCACCGGTTATAAGATGTTTGATATTTCTACAGTCACATCTGTTTGGAAAAGGCATTTGCTTGGACTTTTCCCTAATATGTTGGGGTTGACTTCCACTGTTTTCGGTCGAACCAGACGCATCTCAATACCAGTGTTTTATATGAAGTGACTGCCTACCCTGCCAACCCAGATTATACGGTAATTCTACTGGATAATACGGTACCCTTTTGTTAGGGTGGCCGCAGACTTTCGGGTTTCTGACGACCCGTAACGACTGTCAAAGATTCACGATACGGAGAATTTTATTATTCTGTCATCTCGATATACTGTCAGCACGGCAGGTACGACTATTCCGTGTTCTGTGAATATTTCTTTCTTATTCTTTTTATAGGAACAAAGAAGTTAGAAATCGTATTCGACCTCAACATTAAAAATAACAAATTGCCATAAAATTAGATTTTATGAACGAGGTTTAAATACTGATGTGACAGTAATGAAATGGTTTCGCGCCTCATTCAATACATTCAGAGTGGAGTGTCACCGCGCCCCGCACTTCCCAATTGTATTTGATTTATTAAACTAGCATAGCACATAAGTGTTTAAACTTTTGTATGGTGGCAGAGTTTATTATTTCGAATATGTAGGCGCAAATTTATAAACTTAAATTCAATATTTCGCAAATCACAATGTAAAAATACAATAACCTGTGCAGCATTATACTTAGTTGTTAGAACTTTTGTTGTAAGGTATAACTAATCCCTCTACGCATATAGGAAATGATTTGAAAACTTAAATCTTTTATTGAAAGAGTTACGAACCATTTTCAGTTTTCCTTTGTTCCACAGTACGTATCTGTTAGCATTTTCACTAATATAAAGTTTAGATAGTATTAATAAAGAAACATTAAATTATTTAAATTTAAATTTTATATTATTGTTATAACACGAAATAATAGGAAATACCTATTTTATGCCTATTGCATCACTCTAAACTGTTAGCATTTTTGTACATAGCGTTGAATTCACATAAGGTATCCACCCAGCGAAAATAAAAAACTTTTGAATTATCAAAGGGCATAATCTTCTGGCTACTGGACTATTCATCAATTTTAAGTTGATAAGTTTGGTCACATAGAGGAAAGGAAATGTGAAATTTTAAGAAAATTTGGATAACTTAATCTGTAGGGTCGTTTGAGGCAAGGAGAACAGGAAAATATTGCGTATGAGTTATTTGCGCTAAAATATGGCTCCAGATAAGTTTTTGTTGCAAATAAAATATGTGCCTAAAATAAAGGCAAAAAGCCAACGTCACGCGGTGTTCCCAGGCGGTCACCCATCCAAGTACTGACCGCGCCCGATGTATTCAACGTAGTATGGACGTTGGCGAATGCTACAACCAAATCAGGAAACTTAAAGCACGAACAATGACGTCACAAACACAGATTTTTGTATTAGAATTCATCAATTTTAAGTTGATAAGTTTGGTCACATAGAGGAAAGGAAATGAGAAATTTTAAGAAAAACTGGATAACTTAATCTGTAGGGTCGTTTGAAGCAAGGAGAACAGGAAAAATTGCGTATGAGTTATAGTCATCGGCACGTAACTTGGCAAGAGTCGTTAGATGAGCATAAGTCATTTTTTAGGTCTCTTTGGTTACCAGCGGGACGCGGGGTACGTTTAGCACCGTTCCGAGCGCGCGATTGGTTGGTCAGTTGACACAAGGATCGACTGACCAATCACGTCTCGTCCACGTACCGTTCGCTCTATATGGTGGTTGGTCAATTCGCGCACTTTGCGCGAGCTTACTCCCACTACGCCAAAACCTTGGCAAGTTACGTGCCGATAACTATATTTGCGCTAAAATATGGCTCCAGATAAGTTTTTGTTGCAAATAAAATATGTGCCTAAAATAGAGGCAAAAAGCCAACGTCACGCGGTGTTCCCAGGCGGTCACCCATCCAAGTACTGACCGCGCCCGATGTTGCTTAACTTCGGTGATCGGACGAGAACCGGTGTATTCAACGTAGTATGGACGTTGGCGACAGCAACAACTAAATTACCAAACTGTCTCTAATAACAATACGTGACGTCACACTCATATATATGGCGATAAGGGGTTGTGTGAACCTGAACGCAGGTTTGCGGGCACCCTTACGCCGCCTTGCTGATTAATATAATAAGAACTTCATAAATATTGACATCTTCGCTGTCTCAGCAGGACAATTTAGACGCCTCGTTTGTAAGACAATTAATTCTGCCGACATTTCAATTTGTAATTCGTAGATTTTTATTTGCCGATTGCTTTTTTTTTTTAATTATAATGATAATATAATAATTTTAATAATCAGTATAGTAATCATTAAATTTGTTTTGTTGACGCCTTGTTTGTAAGATAATTATTATTGATTCTGCTGACATTTTAATCCGTATTTTTCCCGTTTGTTTTTTTTTGTAATAATTTAATTATAATTAGTTAATTTTTATTTTATTCTATAATGATAATTTGATGAATTTTTATATAATTTCGTTTTATTCTTTCTTGCATGCCTGTTTGGTTCTATCTTTGTCACTGATTTTATTTATTTTTAATTTAAATATTGTAAGCGCACGTCGCATTAATTTTGTAAAATATTTTTTATATTATGTGGAAAATGTCGCTGATTGCACATTTGTTTTTCTTTGTGCCCAAATTGTATGTATTGCTGCAGTGTGCAGTCGTTTGTTGTCCCAAATAAATAAAATAAAATAAGGGGTTGTGTGAACCTGGGCACATCATAATTATGTTAGTAAAATTGGAGTCAAGTGCTGCTTTTGTTTCATAAATATGTATAGGCATTTACTACAGTTTTTCTTTCATATTTTGATTTCGTGTATTTGAAGAATATATTTTTTAATGTTAAACATACTTATACTCTATTTCAAATATTATTAGAATTTTTTACAACCCCTTTTAACAGTCCGTTCAACCGATTTTGAGTTCTATCCCGTAAATATAAGGATGGCATAAAAAGAATAAACCTGTTAACAAAACTGTTTAATACAGCTGCCATTTGTCATATCACCAACGCAATAGAAGTCAAAAACGGTTCAACGGGCTGTAAAATGGGATTATTTAAATGTCTAATTCTAATGTTATCTTAATATGGAGTATAACATAAGTAACCAAAACAAATATTCTATAGAATAGGCATATATGAATTTATTAATGTATGTACATAAGTAAACATTGTAAAACATTTTAAAAAGAGTAAGTATGGAGTTTCTTGTGCGTTCTTCTCCATAACAAGCTACTTTCCGAATGCACGGTAGAGTCATTTTTTATTACTTGTACATTTTTAATTTAGATTTAATGTTTGACGTTCAAAAGTGCCGCTTATTGGCCTAGTTGAAATAAATATATTTGACTTTGACTTTGACTTTGACTTTGACTTTGAGAATTCATCAATTTTAAGTTGATAAGTTTGGTCACATAGAGGAAAGGAAATGAGAAATTTTAAGAAAAATTGGATAACTAAATCTGTCGGGTCGTTTGAGGCAAGGAGAACAGGAAAAAATTGCGGATGAGTTATTTGCGCTAAAATATGGCTCCAGATAATTTTTGGTTGCAAATAAAATATGTGCCTAAAATAGAGGCAAAAAGCCAACGTCACGCGGTGTTCCCAGGCGGTCACCCATCCAAGTACTGACCGCGCCCGATGTTGCTTAACTTCGGTGATCGGACGAGAACCGGTGTATTCAACGTAGTATGGACGTTGGCGAATGCTCTAACGAAATCAGGAAACTTAAAGGACGAACAATGACATCACAAACACAGATTTTTGTTTGGAATTTCATGTATATTAAATTAATAAGTTTGGTCACATAGAGGAAAGGAAATGAGAAATTTTAAGAAAAATTGGATAACGTAATCTGTAGGGTCGTTTGAGGCATGGAGAACAGTAAAAAAATGCGTTTAATGATGAGTTATTTGCGCTAAAATATGGTTCCAGATAATTTTTTGGTTGCAAATAAAATATGTGCCTAAAATAGAGGCAAAAAGCCAACGTCACGCGGTGTTCCCAGGCGGTCACCCATCCAAGTACTGACCGCGCCCGATGTTGCTTAACTTCGGTGATCGGACGAGAACCGGTGTATTCAACGTAGTATGGACGTTGGCGAATGCTCCAACCAAATCAGGAAACTTAAAGGACGAACAATGACATCACAAACACAGATTTTTGAATTGGAATTTCATGTATATTCAATTAATAAGTTTGGTCACATAGATGAAAGGAAATGAGAAATTTTAACAAAATTGGATAACGTAATCTGTAAGGTCGTTTGAAGCAAGGAGAACAGGAAAAATTGCGTATGAGTTATTTGCGCTAAAATATGGTTCCAGATAAGTTTTTGGTTCAAATAAAATATGTGCCTAAAATAGAGGCAAAAAGCCAACGTCACGCGGTGTTCCCAGGCGGTCACCCATCCAAGTACTGACCGCGCCCGATGTTGCTTAACTTCGGTGATCGGACGAGAACCGGTGTATTCAACGTAGTATGGACGTTGGCGACAGCAACAACTAAATTACCAAACTGTCTCTAATAACAATACGTGACGTCACACTCATATATATGGCGATAAGGGGTTGTGTGAACCTGGGCACATCATAATTATGTTAGTAAAATTGGAGTCAAGTGCTGCTTTTGTTTCATAAATATGTATAGGCATTTACTACAGTTTTTCTTTCATATTTTGATTTCGTGTATTTGAAGAATATATTTTTTAATGTTAAACATACTTATACTCTATTTCAAATATTATTAGAATTTTTTACAACCCCTTTTAACAGTCCGTTCAACCGATTTTGAGTTCTATCCCGTAAATATAAGGATGGCATAAAAAGAATAAACCTGTTAACAAAACTGTTTAATACAGCTGCCATTTGTCATATCACCAACGCAATAGAAGTCAAAAACGGTTCAACGGGCTGTAAAATTCAAATTCTGTAAAATTCAACGGCACCACCAAAACGCAAGTTTTGGTGGTGGGCAGTTCAAGGCTGGTCTCAAGGATCGACTGGACGACTCTTCCCCAAGTTCATTTTGACAACTCTATTGTACCCTTTAGCGAGAAGGTGAAGAACTTGGGGATATTCATTGACAAGAACTTCTCTTGGACTGCCCAGCAACAGGAAGTTAGCCGCAAGCTATTCGCATCTGCTGGATCTCTGAGACGACTGCGTAATTTTCTGCCGACTGCCACCAAGATTGCGCTTGCACAATCTCTTCTTCTACCCATCCTTGATTATGCTGATGCCAGCTATCTTGACCTCACTGAAGAACAACTTGATAAACTTGAGCGACTTCAAAATGTTTGTATAAGGTTCATATTCGGTTTGCGCAAATATGACTGTTCGCGACAGAATGTTCAGTGGTAGTGTAAATAGTATTAAATAGTGTAATGACAGTGTGTTAGTTAAGATTTAAAAGACAATAGTGTTTAGAATAGTTATTTAGAATAGGGAATTAATAGGAAAGATCGAGAAATACACGTTACTGCTGTGAGTAGATAACTGTTGAAAGGCGCCGTGCCGCGACGGCGGCATCGCGAACCTTCTGATTGCTCAAAGCGGCCGCCGACTGTACCTAAATCCTTTATACGCACCGACACCGCGACGCACGTGTGGATACAATGTTATCGGTAAGCCAAAAGAGCCGCTACCGGTACCTACACTCTTTAAACTAGCCGACACGTGTCAATACAATAAGTCAAAGAAGCCGCGCCGACCGCGGAATCTCGAATCGTCTTGACTGTATTATTGTTAGAATTTCGACCGTATGCCGACCGCCTAGAATAGTTTGTTGTATACTTTTTGTTGATGTCGGCATCTCTTTAAAGTAAATATTTGTAATAAATCACGATAAGCGAACAATACTATCTTCCGCCGCGGGCCGACTTTGTCGGCAAGTTTTCTGGAATATTTTGTAGACTCACGGAATAGTATAAAAGCGTACCGCGCTCGCCATTCGGGCAGTTGAGCTTTACTCGTCGCTGAAGATAGTTCAGTTTTACTAGTAGCTGAGGACAGTTCGGATCTAGCATTCCTATAGACAGTTCACAGTTGAGTTTTAGTCGTCGCTAAAGACAGTTCGAGCCCAGAATTCGTTACGTTCACATAGTATTGTTCGCCAGTCGTCATAACAGTCAAAGAATCTTTTATTTATCTCCACCTTCTCCGCCCATAAACGAATAGAACAGTAACTTCCATCCCACCATACTTCACACAACTGAAGCAGCACCCGGAACCTATAGGTGCAGGACGCCAGCGGCTCAGCTTGGACTTCGCCATAGTTTTCACCCAACACGAGACCGCCCGTCCGGTACAATGACCATGTTTCTGAATTCCGCAAAAAACTCAAGTGGTTGCCAATTCGCCTTCGCCGGAATGCTCATATTCTTTCCCTTCTGTATAATATACTATTTTTTCCGTCTACCCCTCTTTACCTCAAAAACCGATTTCAGTTTTTATGTGACTCGCACACGAAAGTTCTTAGGTCATCGGATAACATGAAACTCAAAATGCCAATGCATTCCACCATCTTCCTGGACAAATCTTTTACTGACCAGGCCGCTCGTCTATGGAATGCATTGCCTGTGACAATAAAACGCGCGCAATCACTACCGATCTTTAAAAGACTGGTAAGGGATCACTACCTGTCACTGTGATCTGTATTGTTTTCTCACTGTCATCTTGTTGGAGCTGTATTGTTTTCTTGCTTGTATATTTATATGTATGTATGTATTTATGTATCTATTTTGGTATTTTATATTTTGTGATTTCTATGTTTGTAACTTATTATTTAATTTTAAAATTGCACCAAGTGCAACCCCATGTCGTGTCCAGGCTATCTCTTTCCATTCTGGGTTGCCTGGTAGAGATCGCTGAACGCGATAAGGCCGCCTGTTGTATGTTTGTTATTACATTAAGGTTTCCGTATGTAATCTTTTTATCTTGGTACAATAAAGTATATATAAATATAAATATAAATAAAATGGGATTATTTAAATGTCTAATTCTAATGTTATCTTAATATGGAGTATAACATAAGTAACCAAAAAAATATTCCCCATGAGCAAAAAGTACAGACATATTGAAGAAAAAAAATTGTGCTTTAAGAACAAATCATTTGGAAAAGCAAAAAGCCAACGTCACGCGGTGTTCCCAGGCGGTCACCCATCCAAGTACTGACCGCGCCCGATGTTGCTTAACTTCGGTGATCGGACGAGAACCGGTGTATTCAACGTAGTATGGACGTTGGCGAATGCTCCAACCAAATCAGGAAACTTAAAGCACGAACAATGACGTCACAATCACAGATTTTTGTATTAGAATTCATCAATTTTAAGTTGATAAGTTTGGTCACATAGAGGAAAGGAAATGAGAAATTTTAAGAAAAATTGGATAACTAAATCTGTCGGGTCGTTTGAGGCAAGGAGAACAGGAAAAAATTGCGGATGAGTTATTTGCGCAAAAATATGGCTCCAGATAAGTTTTTGTTGCAAATAAAATATGTGCCTAAAATAGAGGCAAAAAGCCAACGTCACGCGGTGTTCCCAGGCGGTCACCCATTCAAGTACTGACCGCGCCCGATGTTGCTTAACTTCGGTGATCGGACGAGAACCGGTGTATTCAACGTAGTATGGACGTTGGCGAATGCTCCAACCAAATCAGGAAACTTAAACACGAACAATGACGTCACAAACACAGATTTTGGTATTAGAATTCATCAATTTTAAGTTGATAAGTTTGGTCACATAGAGGAAAGGAAGTAAGAAATTTTAAGAAAAATTGGATAACGTAATCTGTAGGGTCGTTTGAGGCATGGAGAACTGGAAAAAATTGTGTATAATGATGAGTTATTTGCGCTAAAATATGGTTCCAGATAATTTTTGGTTGCAAATAAAATATGTGCCTAAAATAGAGGCAAAAAGCCAACGTCGCGCGGTGTTCCCAGGCGGTCACCCATCCAAGTACTGACCGCGCCCGATGTTGCTTAACTTCGGTGATCGGACGAGAACCGGTGTATTCAACGTAGTATGGACGTTGGCGAAAGCCAAGTTCAATTTATGGAATGTTATGTAATTACTGACGTTTGACGTCATTGGAACATGGAAATATTGTAAAACCAAACCATATTTTTAAAAGAGTAACCGTGGTGTTTATTGCCGGTTCATCTCCATAGGAAACGACCAACCCGAACCGTACGTCTTTTGTCGACGTTTTATAAGTGCCCATGTAGGCCTATGTAAAATAAAACAAAATGATTTTGATTGGTAGCTTACTTTGATAGCTAGCGCCTTCCGTCCCTTTTCAGCAGCTTTCATGGCGATAGTGGTGTAAGAAATACCAGGAACGTTGCGTAGTTTCTCGCCAATCTCGCGGGCAGCACTTTCGTTGTCCAAGTGGGGTTGTGTCACCTGAAAAAAGGTTGCCAGCCATATTGAATTACATAAGTATGGTTCTCGCCAAACTTCTTGGCTCGCGCTTGACCACTATATACCACTCTTCCACTTATCTTGCTGCAGCTGCATAATTTAGTGTTTTTCGAAAGAAGGTAAGTACTGTTCATGTTTGAAACGTATTTTTATACGCAGTACAAAGTTTACAGCACGCAGTTTTTTCTTCCTCCTGAAAAGTTACTTTTTAGGGTTCCGTACCTCAAAAGGTAAAAAAAGAAACCCTCATAAGACCACTTTCTTGTCCGTCCGTCACCACCGATTTATTCAGGAACGGGTTGACCTAGCAAGGTCTATAGACCTCAGCATCTGGTATAAATTTGTAAAAAATAGTCCCTATCAAAGTCCAAATCAAGGCCCTGAGTCAACACGATAGTAAGATATAAGCAAATTTAGATTTTCTCGATAACATTGTAAGCACAAATAAAGGGAAAGTTCCGAGAAATAAAAAGGGGAAAATTAAGGTAAATATTGGTACTTACAAGTTTCCGCGAAAATCTATGTTTGTCCATATCTGTAAAACTTAGCCACCAATAAAATTGATACCAATTTTATTATGGTGGTATAATGGGTAGGTACGGAACCCTCGGCGCACGAGTTCGACTCGCACTTGACCGGTATTTTTTTACTTACGAGGTTTTCACTCTTAGGGGTCGATTATAGGAATCTACAACATCACCATCAGCCAAGTAATTTTCCATGGTGCTGAATCGACGTCCACAAATACTGGGTTTTCATACTGCCCTGTGTAGTCATCCCTTTAGTAAGGCTAGAATTAATAAAGTCCGCAGTATACCTTATAACAAGCCCAATGCGAGAGTACCCTCGTCCTGCCATCCTTGAGTTGAAGATAGGAGGCGATGTGCCCAGCTAAACAATGCAGTCTTCGCCATATCAGACGGTCCAGTAGAACTCGCTCACCTAGGTTAGTCATTCTGTAGTCTGGTTAAGGTATTATAGTAAAAAATAGGAAACTAAAAGTGTTACAATATATATATTTTTGGAATTACCTATTTTGTAGCTTTCATTTGGTTCGGAAAAAGAAAAATTTTTTTTAGTGGGGGCGCTATTTAAAAAAATATATAGCCATGTCACTCCGACAATTAAGACAAATCTGACGTCACCTCATGTTCACCCGTCAAGCCGTTTGGGTTGTAGAGCGTGCTATAGAAATGGACATACATACGCTCGAAAAACATTACCATCCCGCAGTCGGGTAAAAATAAGATTATTGTTCTGTTATTCCAAAGAGAAAAGACTTGCCTTAAAATACTACTAGCTCAAACTAACTAAGTGAACGACTATCTCAAACTACCGATTTCTATTTCTGAGGTTCCCAGATAAACTGATATTCTCTCAAAAGTTTTAATTTCGAATTTTCGACATAAAAGTGTTCAGAAAAATTGTACAGAAATATTGAATCTGAATTATTTATGTCCTACTAGCCTCTGCGCGTGGCTTCGATCGCCTGGAAAATATTTTATTATCACGAGGTATCCCAGACTATTAGTTCATTACTGCAGCGGCCAGCAAAAGAGGCATTGATGGACGAACGTGTAAATGTGGGCCGAGGCGAAGCCGAGGCACACATATGTAAGTCCATCAATGCCTAGTTGTGGCCAAGGCTTGTATAGTACTTTTCTCAAATAATGCGCGGAAATTAAAATTAAGTAGTACCTAGAACTCATTTTGTCAAAATCAATGACGAACAACAATAATTGTGCCCGAGTTAGTGTTCTTTTGTTTTTTTTTTCCAATAAACAGCGTTCTATTTGTAAACCAGTTCGAAATGTAAATAAAACCTTTGATCTGTTACCTCCTTGGTTGCCATGTTTCGGAGAAAAAGATCGATCCATTTTTAAATTACACTACAGATATGAGTTTTCTATGTAATTTATTTGGCCGCTAAACACGACAGATATGGATTTTTATACAACTTTTGCCAGCCGCTGCTCGCATGTATTTGGCCAGTACAGCAATTTCGATTTATCTCGAAGAAGGTAGTCAAAATAATGTTCAAATTTCCAAGCATGTTTGAGAAAAATCTATATATGTGTCAAATTTGATGAAGGATGGATGGAAGGATGAAATTTCATTTGATCAGCCGTACCGCAGTACCAAACATACATCCATCCAAAAAGTCGCATTTACAATATTAGTACGATTGTTTTGATGACATTATAGTTTATGCGACAGTGCAATCATTGTCGCAGTATACCTTAAGAATCCGGGATTGCCACAATTAAGCAAGTTATATCTTATTTTTGTTTTATTAGTTAATAAATAATATAAAAAAATACGCTTTAATATCATCACCCCGCGCTTTTTTACATTTTTTTTTGTTTATCTCACTATTCTTAGTTTAAATTTATCGAATATTTTTTCTACTTTTTTTTAGTTTGGTTTTCTATTAAAGCGAGTTTTTTTAATTTATTTTGTTTCTTTTTGGTCAATCGCTAATCCTGAAGATCCTGGTAAGGATAATGGAAACAAATACTTAAATTATTGCATTGTCATCGGTCCTTGATAAGTGTGCAAAGTTTCAAATTAAGCCGACATTTTGAAGGGGGTGAAAATCACGTTCAAAGATTCCGTTATATAGATACATACATGCCAAGCTAATAAAAGCGTGGTAATAAAAGGATACTGCACAGAAGTAAGCGGTATAGCCACTTTGGGGTCCCTCACAGCATTCAAAACCCTCAACCATCTGCAAGTCTTCACATAAAGGTCTGTCAGTTCAGGATCCATAATGAAACACTTGCCGAATTGCGCGGCTCTGATCAACATCTTCTGAACGTCAGGGTTGAACTCGAAGGCAGCTGCCTCTATGCAATCTTGGACTGCTATTGAGAGATCAGGCTTCACTAAACGAATGTATTCGTCGGCTTTGTGGCTGTGATTCTGTAAAATTTTGTTTAAAACTATTAATTTTAAATCAAATTAATATTATTATTTGAGTAAAAATAGTTGACTAGTGTTTTGGTATAAAAAAAAGCAAAAAGCCAACGTCACGCGGTGCTCCCAGGCGGTCACCCATCCAAGTACTGACCGCGCCCGATGTTGCTTAACTTCGGTGATCGGACGAGAACCGGTGTATTCAACGTAGTATGGACGTTGGCGAGTGCTTCAACGAAATTGTGAAACTGAATACAAAGAGTGACGTCATACAGGATTTTATCCAAGAAATTTGGGAGATGATTCAAAAACTCTCATAATGTGTTATATTTATTTGAAGCAAGCTTAAGAGAGTTGGGTAAAATTCCCCATTTTAAAATTTCGTTCAGGCCATACTGACTTCTCACAAAATTCTTTTTAAACAAATCAGTAATACGGATAACCTATAATAAAATATAATTATATTTTTCAAAACAATAATTTAAATAGCAAAAAGCCAACGTCACGCGGTGTTCCCAGGCGGTCACCCATCCAAGTACTGACCGCGCCCGATGTTGCTTAACTTCGGTGATCGGACGAGAACCGGTGTATTCAACGTAGTATGGACGTTGGCGAATGCTTCAACGTAATTGTGAAACTGAATCCAAAGGGTGTCGTCATAGACGATTTTAGGCAATAAATTTGGGTAATTATTTAAAAACTCTTTTTGATATCTCAAAATATGTTATATTTACCTGAAGCGAGCTTGTGAGTGTTGGGTAAATTGCCCCATTTAGAAATTTATTTCAAGCTATACTGACTTCTCACAAAATTATTTTTAAACAAATCAGTAATACCGATTACCTTTTTTTTTTTTTTTTTTTACTATTTATAGGCCTGTGTTTGACCACAATCTCACCGTGGTCAGTGATGATGTGGCCGATGGTGGTAAGCACACAAAGCCTAGAAGGGAACTGGCTCTCAAGTGCTGCTGTCGGAACACACCGGAAGGTGCTTGGCGACAGATTTTCAACTTGAGGGTGGTTGCCAGCCAGGCGGGTACTACAAAGTACCCTACCACCGTGCTATGGTTTCCTCACGATGTTTTCCTTCACCGAAAGCTCAAGCTCATTGTAGGATTCCAACCCGCGAACTTCGTCTCGGTATCCGACGTCACTACCACTGAGCTATCATCGCCTTGAATAAAATATAATCCTATTTTCCAAAATAGTAATTAAATAAAATGGCGAACGCTTCAACGCTATTGTGAAACTAAATCCAAAGAGTGACGTCATAGACGATTTTAGACAAGTTTGGGAAATGATTTAAAATCTGTGTTAATTTATCTGAAGCGAGTTTATGAGCGTTGGGTAAATTTCCTCATTTTAAAATTTCGTTCAAGCCATGCTGACTTCTCACAAAGTTATTTTTAACAAATCAGTAATACCGATTACCTAAAATAAAATATAATCCTATTTTCCAAAACAATAATTAAAATAGCAAAAAGCCAACGTCACGCGGTGTTCCCAGGCGGTCACCCATCCAAGTACTGACCGCGCCCGATGTTGCTTCGGTGATCGGACGAGAACCGGTGTATTCAACGTAGTATGGACGTTGGCGAAAGCAACATCGAAATTAACAAACTGTATCCTATCCTTGAACAATGAGTGACGTCATATGATTGTCCACACTTTTTTGTCTCATCTCTCAGTCTCATGTACAGAATGATGTGTCCCAGCAGTGGGAACGTTAAAAGGCTAATGATACGAGACTTCCAGTCACCCCAGATGATCTGTACTGCATGATACCCAATTAATTTTATATGCTTTTCATGACATTCCTTTGTAAAAAATTTGATCCATCCATCTTACCTGAAACTGTCTCGAAGCTTCAAGCAAATACGACCCAGGGGCCGTACTGTTAAGCCTGAAAATCTTTTCGACTACAAAAGGCACTTTTTGTATGAGTTCGTGAGTCATCTCGGAAACCACTCGAACGCAATCGATGTCTTGTATGAGGTGGAACGGTCCGTCGTAGGGGTACTGTACTGACTGGCCTTTGGAGCCGTAGATGCACATTGTGTCGTCCCAATGGGCTACTACTGCTTGAGAGCCGCACCTGGAATTTAATCATTTAAGTCAACGCAGCATGGAAACTTGGATAAAACACACATCTTCACTTACACTTTACACTTACTCACATTGACTGATTTTTAATCTACCCTAATAAATATAATAAGGATTTTTCCTGGGTAGAAAAATGATAATTCTATTTAGTCCGCCAATGAGATTATCAAATAATATTGGACACGTATTTTTTGCTTTACTAAATCAATAAAAAATTACAAAGTTAAAGCGCATCAAAGTTCGGGAGTGGGGGCTTGTGACGTCACTAAGGCAGTATAAAGTGTACTAAAAGCGTGACGTTTCACGATATTTCAACGCATTATATTGTCGTCACTTTATGTTTACTAATCACTTTATTTTTCAAGAAGTCGCATATTCCGATTTAAAAGCTATAAAAGCTGGGGTACCTCAAGGAAGTGTGCTAGGCCCAATTCTGTACTTGTTATACACATGCGATATCCCAGAACTGGAAAATAACACCATTGCGACCTTTGCAGATGATACTGCAATTATGGCGATTAATTACTGCAATTATTATTATATTATTATTATATTGTGCGTTTTAATACCAATTTCATTGTCAGTCAGCATGTTGCTAAGTTGCTGTGTTCAGTTTGAAAGGGTATACATAATTTTATTAGGCGTGTGTGACATAACAGTTTTGTTAATAGGATGGTTTTGTAGCCGTTGCTTATGCTGCAAGCATCTAAATATAACATCATATACAGGTTCTTAATTCACTTTTCAAAGATGATTTGAACGGATCATTTAAAATTGATTCCAATAGATGGCGCGGTTTTAAATTTCTGAGACATGCTATTAAATTTTTTAAATTTGAATTGTAACACATTTTGGTACAATGAAACTGTAAAAACGTGCAAAAAATACTATAAAACAAATCGTCACTGTATTTAAAGAACAACATTGTCACGAACTGAGAAAATCCGTTTACTTGCAAGTCGCTGCTAACACCATCTATAGCCGTGGGACGGAACCTAACGCGATCGAAGTACTTATAAATATAATCATCTTAATTAGGCGAAAAACGCTAGTTACGTTGGCACGGTTACTTTGTATGGGATGAGGTATCTGTATGCTAGTATTATATTATCTGTGGTATCCTGATTTGACTGAAATACGACTCTTAGATAGTACGAAGAAAAGTACGCGAATAAATTAATTAATGATATTAAAATAAATGACGAAACTAACCACATCAATTCCTTAGGCTGTTTGATGAAACCGGTATCTATCTCGGAATAAGCCGTCTTGAAGTCAGACGAGCCAATCCACAGCATGCCGGAGTCGGTGAACAACGCGACATGCATGCCGTTCTGTGATGAGACTATTGACAGAATCTGTGTATACTGACTCTTTATGTCGGGAGGCTGGAAAATAAGAAAAACATAATTAGCTTATACTAGCTGACCCCCGGCGCTTCGTTCCCGTCATCTGGCTACCTACCTACCTACCCTGTCTACTCTGCCTACCCTACCTACCTACCTTATATTTTTTATGTATCATCAATAGTTTTCTCAGCGCTCGCCAAAGAATAAAGGAGAATGACCAAAAGTGGTACCAAAAAGTCTCACGCATCAAGACCAAAATTTTATGGTAATTAGTTTCATAATTTTTAATGACATTACGCGTCGGGGATTTGATTTTTAAATAGGGAATTTAATTTTGGGTTTAAAAGTATGTATATTGTTTTACTCTCTATAAATGGCGTTCCGTTTTAAGATTTGAACCTTGCTTTTTGAAAGTGTCATGATCACTGTAAAAAAATAATTCTTCGCCGGTTAAACATCAATTTAAAAAAAAAAAAAAAAAAACTTTATTTAGAAGATTATCATTATTTTGTCTACGGTTAATTGGCCATTGTACAGCCGGTCATAAATATTTAGAATGCAATAGAATCGATTTTTAATGAATCTACTAGCCAGTTTCTTTTGTGTAGTAAATAACTATAACGTCAGTGTATAACGTTTCTATATAAAATACGTCGTTGGTAGCGACGAAGAAAATAGAAATAGTTTTTAGGTTATTTTCGATTTGATAAAATAACTACGAAACCCGGGTTCAGTTTTCAAAACAAACTTTTGTAGGAGTTAATATGATCAGTATAGTCTATATAAAACAAAGTTTTATTTTGATGCAGCATGGTACGGGATTCCATACATCCATGAGCATTCTCCTTTACCTCTTTATAATATTATTAGTATAGATAAATTATAGATAAAAGATATGAAAATTTCTCGATGTTGGCTTTGGCACCTTTAAACCGGTGTATTCAACGTAGTATGGACGTTGGCGATAACAATAACTAAATTACCAAACTGTCTCTATGAAAAATGCGTGACGTCACACTCAATACATGGCGATAAAGGATTGTGTGGGCACACCATAATTATGTTAGTGAAATTGGAGTCAAGTCCAGTGCTTTTTTTTCTTTCCTTACGATTTGTTTTCAATGATATTTGGATAACTTTTTTTTTAGTAAGTACATATTTTAAACATAATAAAACAAATATTCTTTAATGAATAAAAACTTACCAAATACTTTAGAATAAATAGAATTAATCTATAAAAACATAATTATAAATGGAAACAGCAAAAAGCCAACGTCACGCGGTGTTCCCAGGCGGTCACCCATCCAAGTACTGACCGCGCCCGATGTTGCTTAACTTCGGTGATCGGACGAGAACCGGTGTATTCAACGTAGTATGGACGTTGGCAATAGCTACAGCTAAATTACCAAACTGTCTCTAATAACAATACGTGACGTCACACTCATATACATGGTGACAAGGTATTGTGTGAGCCTAGGCACATCATAATTTTATTAGTGAAACTAGCTGACCCGGCAAACTTTGTTTTGCCATAAAAACACCTAATATGCATCTACCCTACCTACCCTACCCTACCCTACCTACCCTACTTACCCTACCTACCCTACCCTACCTACCCTACCCTACCTACCCTACCTACCCTACCCTGCCTACCCTACCCTACCTACCCTACCCTACCTACCCTACCCTACCTACCCTACCCTACCTACCCTACCCTACCTACCCTACCCTAATTTTCCATTTTTTTTTTTTTTTTTTTTTTTTAAATCTAAACCATTCTCGAATCTCCACGAACACACACAAAAAATTTCATCAAAATCGGTCCAGTCGTTTAGGAGGAGTTCAGTCACATACACACGCACACAAGAAATATATATATTAAGATTGGAGTCAAGTGCTGGTTTTGTTTCATAAATATGTATAGGTATTTACTGCAGTTTTTTTTTTCATATTTCGATTTCGTGTATTTGAAGAATTTAATTTTAAACATAGAATTTTTTATAACCCCTTTTTACAGTCTATTCAACCGATTTTGTGTTCTATCCCGTAAATATAGGGATAGCATAAAAAGCATAAACCTGTTACCAAAACTGTTTAATACAGCTGCCATTTGTCATATCACCAACGCAATAGAAGTCAAAATTGGCTGAACGGGCTGTAAAATGGGATTATTTAAATGTCTAATGTTATCTCAAATGGAGCATAAGTAACCAAAAAATATTCCCCATAAGCAAGAACAAATCATTTGGAAAAGCAAAAAGCCAACGTCACGCGGTGTTCCCAGGCGGTCACCCATCCAAGTACTGACCGCGCCCGATGTTGCTTAACTTCGGTGATCGGACGAGGACCGGTGTATTCAACGTAGTATGGACGTTGGCGAATTCACCAACGAAATTGTAAAACTGAATCCAAAGAGTGACGTCATAGACGATTTTATCCAAGAAATTTGGGAGATGTGTTAAAAACTCTCTTTGATATCGCATAGTGTTTTACATTAATCTGAAACAAGCTTAGGAGTTTTGTGTCCCCATTTAAAATTTTCTCGCAGTTATTTTTAAACAAATCAGTAATACCGATTACCTATAATAAAATATAATTCTATTTTCTAAAAGAATAATTAAAATAGCAAAAAGCCAACGTCACGCGGTGTTCCCAGGCGGTCACCCATCCAAGTACTGACCGCGCCCGATGTTGCTTAACTTCGGTGATCGGACGAGAACCGGTGTATTCAACGTAGTATGGACGTTGGCGAATTCACCAACGAAATTGTAAAACTGAATCCAAAGAGTGACGTCATAGACGATTTTATCCAAGAAATTTGGGAGATGTGTTAAAAACTCTCTTTGATATCGCATAGTGTTTTACATTAATCTGAAACAAGCTTAGGAGTTTTGTGTCCCCATTTAAAATTTTCTCGCAGTTATTTTTAAACAAATCAGTAATACCGATTACCTATAATAAAATATAATTCTATTTTCTAAAAGAATAATTAAAATAGCAAAAAGCCAACGTCACGCGGTGTTCCCAGGCGGTCACCCATCCAAGTACTGACCGCGCCCGATGTTGCTTAACTTCGGTGATCGGACGAGAACCGGTGTGTTCAACGTAGTATGGACGTTGGCGAATGCTTCAACGAAATTGTGAAACTAAATCAATGAACAATGACGTCAGTCTGATAACATAACTATTTATTATAGATTATGTTCAACAATTTTAATTTGTCGCATGCTGTAACGGTACAACGGAACACCTATACTGGTAGATTGGCACTTTCTATGCATCTGAATTCGATATAGGCTTTCCCTAGTTGCGCCACAGCACCTGAATGAAATGGCGTTATTTTTAGGGATCCGTACTCAAAGGGTAAAAACGGGACCCTATTACTAAGACTCTGCGATCCATCTGTCTGTCCGTCTGTATCTCATGAACCGTGATAGCTAGGCAGTTGAAATTTGCCGCTATAACAACAAATACTATAAACAGAATAAAATAAACATTTAAGTGGGGCTCCCGTACAACAAACGTGTATTTTCGCCGTTTTTTGCAATCGCCTCGCACTTGGCCGTTTTTTTTATTTCCATTATTCTACTTCGTCGTATCAGTGATCCCAAATTAAATGTGTTTTGACCAGAATTTAGCCACGTCGACTGCGTTAGCATTTAATTTTGCCACATAAAGGTACTTCAGAATGCAGATGTTGATGCACAGAGAACACCACAAGAGACTCACCTCTGAAAGATTGTTTGGGACGTAGCTCCGCAATCGCATTGTGGCTTCCATTATAAAAAAAAAACACGCTTTAATAGAAAACCTAACTAAAAAGTAGAAAATAATTTTCAATAAATTTAAATTAAGAATAGTGTGATTACCAAAAGAAAAAAATTTATTGTATAAAAGCGTGGGATGCTTGATATCAATTGTTATAATATTTTATTGACAGATATTGGTACAAGTAGGGTTGTTTTGAAAATATCTTACAAAGCACCCCACGCTTTTTTACAACATATTTTTTTTATATACTATTCTTAATTTAAATTTATTGAAAATTATTTTCTACTTGTTACTTTGGTTTTCTATTAAAGCGCGATTTTAAGTTTTTTTTAACCTATTATTTATTTTTAACTTTTTAGTTCTATCGCTAATCCTGTAGATCTTAGTGAGGACAATGGAACAAACTATTTAAATTATTGCATTGTCATCGGTCCTTGATAAGTGCGCAAAGATTCAAATAAAGCCGACGTTTTGAAGGGGGTGAAAATCACGTATATATAGATGCATAGATACAGTTCTCGCCAAACTTCTGTGCCGCCCTAAAGTTGGCTTTCCGATGCGCAAGGCACGATCGGTGCTGTTTTAGTATGAGATTTACTACTTAGCAGCCATTGTAGCCAACTTCAGGGCGGCCTAGAAGTTTTGCGAGAACTATACATACATACCAAGCTAATAAAACTAAACTAAATATTTACCATAAGCACAGCTCTCGACTCGCCCAGTTGACACTTGTATATTTCCTTGTCCCGGCAAACGAGGAAGCCTGAACTGATGACGCACCAACATGATATCGCCTCATTTGCTCCTGGAATTCAAACAGAGTTTATATATTTTTGTACTTAGTAAATATTTATAACCTTTCAATACTAATAAAATAAAAAGTAAAATATGTTATACCAGATACGAATAAAAAGCATTCTGTTGATGAAAGTAGCCTCGCCTTCCTCTCTAAAATATAATTATGCATGTGGATTTCTGCCTTTCCCTTCGGGGAAAAAGAATTGAAATGTCCCGCGAACTAGCTGACCAAAACAAGATGTATCCTCCGACTGCACAGCATGATTTTCTTCTTGGTTACGTCTTTTTAGTTCGCTTTTTAAGCAGTCGGATTTTTTGTTTTTTTTTATTAACTTTTTTTATTTATAACTTTTTAGTTATTTTTTTTAGAATTTTGTACATATAAGTATTATAAATATTTGAAATCACTTCCTGAAACCCTTTATTTTGATACCCCAGACGCGGGGTATGGAAGAAAAAAAAAGTTGGTGCCCCACAACATGGCACCCAAAATATTTTTATTTTCCAATTTTAATGTAGCCAGTGACATTCGCAGGGTTAAGAGATTGACGTAAGAATCATCAAAATTGGCCAACGCCACAAACAACGCAACGGTCTCTAGAACGCCACATAGGAACAAACATACATACATAGACTGATAAACACATTACCCTCCTTCGGCAGTCGGGAAAAAATAATTTAATTGGCTACTGACAAATCTATATTGCACGAAATATGACGTCACTCCGTAATCGTAGATATACTTAACAATTTCAAGACTTCTTTCGCCAACGTCCATACTACGTTGAATACACCGGTTCTCGTCCGATCACCGAAGTTAAGCAACATCGGGCGCGGTCAGTACTTGGATGGGTGACCGCCTGGGAACACCGCGTGACGTTGGCTTTTTACAATTTGATTATTATTATTTTTTTCGGTGTTTGTGCAAGAAAAATAATTAAAATAAAGTACTTACTTGGTAAATCAGGTACAGATCTCACTTTTGGTTCTGAAACATTGCTTAGTAGGAACATGCGGTTGGTGGTGGTGATGACAGCTAGCCCTATCCCATGGGGGCTGGGGAACAGCTGAGCTTTGCACACCTGTAAAACATACATTAACAGTTTTATAGTCAAGCACTGTATGATATCTCTAAATATATGTGCAAAGTCGATATCCACGTCTCTGTTTCTCCGTTAATTTCTTCTAAACCACATATTCAATATATTAAAAAGAAATATATATATATATCAGATAATGTAAGATATTATAGTTATTGGCACTTTAAGAGAGTGCCTCACCTAGCTTTGTAATCATAAGTTCAGAAAATCACATATTGAAATGCACTAGCATACAACAATTATAATAGCAGCAAAGGAAATATTCTAATTTATTTTGAGAGTTGTTTCACAGATTAAAAAAGTAATTATACATACATTTTCACTATATTATAAAAAAGCTATCTAAAATCCTATTACTGGCATAGAAATTCCAACATCGCGAGTTATGCAGTAGCTGTAATACTAGAAAAAAAATCAAAGACCTTTTCAGATGGTGAATTTGTTAAGGGCGGCAGGCCCTTAACAAATTCACCATCTTTAGTGCCGTAAAATGGTTATTTTCTAAAGCATACTCCTTCTTAGTAAAGGCTAGGATAAAGGGTTTGAAAAAAATATATATTTGTTATTGATTCATGTACATTAGTTGTGAAACGTGGTTTTTTCGTGTAACTAATAGGTTTGCTTAAAAAAAAAAAATAACAACCCGATATTTTTTCAATACTTTTGAATACTCCTCCAAAACGACTTGGATGTTTAAAAATATTTTTACACAGAAAAATGGATGATTAGAATTTCTTCATAACTGAAATAGCATATGTAAATCAAAGAATATTTTTCATTCAAAACTGTCCAAAAGGAGGGTCAATATTAATATTCAGGCTCTGAGCGGGCGCACGGCCAGTACTGCGTTAATTTTTGGGAATATATACGCCTTAAGGAATGTTTGGAGAGTGTTGCTAAAAATTCTATGCCCAGAAAAGAAAAAGGATTTCTAAAAAATAAGCCTGTTTCGGCAAACTATTACAGATGTGTGGATGATATTGGAAAACAGATTTAAGTTAATTTAAGAGATCGTGCATCTGAGTTCATATTTTACGATCTGGCATTGTATGAAAGCACAGATATGACAGATACCGCACAAGTGGCGATCTTTATCAGATGTGTTGATGCCCAATTTAAATAAAACAGAAAGATTAGCAGCCTTGTACGAGGATACTACTAAGTCACGAGATTTATTAGAGGCAGTTACATCAACATTAAATCGCTTTTCATTACAACTAAATAACCATTTCAGGCTTAACAACGGATGGTGGTCCAGCAATGGTTGGAAAACACGAAGGTTTAGTAAAACTGATTGAAAATGAAGTCTGTAAAGTTGGCAATACTTCGATGCTAAATTTCCATTGCATTATTCAGCAAGAGAATTTGTGTGCAAAGTCCCTCAAAATGGACCATATCATGAAGGTAGTTGTCAAAATAGTGAACTTTATTAAGTCAACAGGGTTGAAACATTGTCAGTCCCAAGAATTTCTCAAGTCTTTGGATTCTGAATATGGTGATGTTATATTTTATGCCGAAGTGAGATGGCAGATCCGTGCCGAAATGTTGAAAAGAGTTTTTGATTTTGAAGCAAGATATACATTCATTCTTTGAAAGCAAATCCAAGAGTATTCTAGAGTTTCAAGACAAAGAGTGGGTTCCGACTTTGCGTTTCTGGTCGATATAACTAGCCACAGGGAAATATTAATTGATTAATGGCATGTATGATCTTATTTCCGCGTTTCAAATGAAATAATGAAACTTGGGCTTTGGGAACAGCTGCCAAGAAAAAACAATTCACTCATTTTTTAGGGTTCCGTACCCAAAGGGTAAAAACGGGACCCTATTACTAAGACTTCGCGATCCGTCTGTCTGTCTGTCCGTCTGTCTCCAGGCTGTATCTCATGAACCGTGATAGCTAGACAGTTGAAATTTTCACAGATGATGTATTTCTGTTGCCGCTATAACAACAAATACTAAAAACAGTATAAAGTAAATATTAAAGGGGGCTCCCATACAACAAACGTGATATTTTTGCCGTTTCTAGCTCGATATTTATAACGGCAACAGGTAGACGCTTGAAATATTCACAGAATGTTTAGTTGTATATTTACTTATAAAAAAAAAAAAAAAAAAATTAAAATAAAATAAATTAAGGGGGGCTCCCATACAACAAACGTGATTTTTATGCAGTGTTTTGCGATAATGGTACGGAACCCTTCGTGTGCGAGTCCGACTCGCACTTGGCCGGTTTTTTCTACTCTCAGAACAACCGGACATTACGCCCCAGAGAGAGCGGCAAAATTAATTAATACTAAATGAAATAAATAATAGTTAAAAAAATCTTTAAAACATGCTTTAATAGAAAACCAAACTAAAAAGTTGAATATAATTTTCAATAAATTTAAATTATGAATAGTGTGTTTTTTTTTTTTTTATTAAAATGTATGGGTGCTTTTTAAGAAAATTTCAAAATGAATACTTTTAGCAATATCTGTCAATAAAATATTATAACAATTGACATCAAGCAATGTTTTTTTACAATAAAATTATTGTTTTTGTCACACTATTCATAATTTCAGTTTATTGAAAATTATTTTTAACTTTTTAGTTTTTTTAAACTATAATTACTTTTTTACTTTTTAGTTAACTAATCCTGAAGATCCTGGTAAGGATAATGGGACAAACTATTTAAATTACTGCATTGGCATTGGTACTTGATAAGTGTGCATAGTCTGTCAGGGGAGAAAATATTATATTTATTATTTTTCTGACTGTTTCTTAATTCTTTACTGCCCCCATATTTATTTATATACTACTAAAATTACACTTGCCTTAGTGTCTCTGACCTCCTGCCCCATATTGAAGGTCCTCTGATAGGCTCCAAACATGTCATAGACAAGAACATCTCCACTCTCCTGAACACACAGGAGTTGCTCACCATCTGACCAGCCCATGTGGACAAGTTCACCGCTGTTCCACTGAAATGTACAGAAATAAATGGTTCAATAACCAGCTTGAAAAGTATTAGAATACTTACACAGATTTAGAACTAAATAAATTGTGACAAACTTTCAACAAATCATGTTAGAAATATTTTATCGAGTTTTGAGATAAATCAATATTATCATATTTGGCTTTGCTAGCTTTGAACGAAATTGAATACCGGCACAATGTCATAATTTCTTTTTTAGTAACAAGACCTTTTCTTTTTTTTATTATAGATAGGCTTGATTAATTAATAGCAAATTCAACTGTATTGGTTTTGTTTTGTAAGTTTTTTTTTTGACTAAGTACAATTTTTGATATGGGTTGGGTCATGGTCAAAAATTGCATTATATAACAAGCTCTGCAGGACAAGTGTGGCAACGCTTGGGGTGGCCTATGTTCAACAGTGGACGTCTTTCGGCTGAAATGAAAATGATGATATAACAATCTTACCAAAATTTTGGAGATAATAGTTCCAACACCATTGTACACAGTAATCACAGGCTTGGCGGTACCCATGATACGTACAAACTGTTTGCGGTCCCTCACTACAGCGATGGGACCTCCGTATTGAGCACCACTGACTATCATGTTCTCCAGTCCTTCATCCATTGACCAGTTCATGGTATACAGGTCGAACTTCCTGGAATTTGTTAAAAATTTTTTTGTAAATTTTTGTTAGTGAACTTGTTATAGTCTATACCGTTAACAACAACATAGAAGGGACCATTTAAATGCTGTTTTTATAGCCGATAGTTGACATAAAAATAAATATTTGCTCTTAGGTCCTTGTAACAAGACCATTATATTAAGTCATTACATCTACCTAGTATTTCATTTCAAGCGAAGTCACTTTAGAATGGTTTTGGCTGTATTTGTTTTATTTGTGACCCGATAGGAAGAATTACATGTTTTGATAAATGGTGCAGGAAGGAAATAGTGATGGTTGCAGTATTTATTAACCATAAACTGATTTGATATACATTTCCATCAAGTGTTTTATAGTAGATGTTTTGTTTTTGTTTTCCACTTGGGGTACCTATGCTGAGGTAGATTATTGTGTATGTCAAAAATACCTTTAATTATGAATTCTGGAATTCCTTCGGATGTGTATGATTTCTTTATTCTTACAAGGAAACAACTTTTTAATTCATATTACTATCATACCTGTAATAGGAGTCCAACTGGAACCAGTCCGCAGTTAGTAACGCCGACATTTTACGATATTAATTACACTAAAACAATATTAGAAATACACTGTTGATAAGAGATGTATTGGATTGCGTTTTTAGGGTTCCGTACCCAAAGGGTAAAAACGGGACTCTATTACTGAGACTTCGCTGTCCGTCTGTCTGTCTGTCTGTCTGTCTGTCTGTCTGTCACCAGGCTGTATCTCATGAACCGTGAGAGTTAGACAGTTGAAATTGTCACAGATGATGTATTCCTGTTGCCGCTATAACAACAAATACTAAAAACAGTATAAAATTTATATTTAAGGGGGGCACCCATACAACAAATGTGATATTTTTGCCGTTTTTTGCTCGATATTAATTACGGCAACAGGTAGACACTTGAAATGTTCAAAGAATATTTAGTTGTATATTCTCTTCAAAAAATAATAATTAGTAAATTAAAATAAAATAAATTAAGGGGGGCTCCCATACAACCAACGTGATTTTTTTTGCAGTGTTTTGCGATAATGGTACGGAACCCTTCGTGTGCGAGTCCGACTCGCACTTGGCCGGTTTTTTTCCTGTTTTATTTACGCCACATAATATCAAATATTTTTAAATCATATACTGTGCTTCCGTATTTAATTAATCTTAAATCTCACAGCTCTCATTAACCCCTTAACTACAACACTTAATACTTGATTTATTCTATTTTTCTGCAAATTTGTGCAACAATACAATATTTTTATTTTGGATACTATCATGAAATGTCATGAATCAGTTTATAGCGAGATCAAATCAAGGGTTGATTTGACTTTTGCTAACCGAAGTTACCGAAGATCCAAACACTATCAAAGTGTCAAACCAATCATTAAAATCTGTCTTTCTCTTTTTCTCTATCCAAAATACGTATCTTGGCATCTCCACTCACAAAAACATTGTTTCGTAACTCGTTTTTGTTGTGTGCTGGACCGGAACGCAGCTGCATTTGACAATGACATTGGCATTAGGTTATACGTTCAGAAATGGTTCAGAAAAGTTACGGATATGCCGAAAAACATTGTAGATTTTTTGAAAAAAAAAAATATACAACATCGACCACTCATTAATCATCTTAGTTTTGATTATTTGTTACAGATTTTTATAGGTATTACATTAGTCCAGTGTTCTAGCTGTTCACGGTCTTAGGCTAAAACCTCACCTCTCGTGCTTGAGGTTGTGGGTTCAAATCCGGGCAAGTACCAATGTGACTTTTTCATATTCATAATGTACTTTCTAAGTTTATCTTGGACATCACAGGCAACGGTGAAGGAAAACATCGTGAACACCTGGACTTATGTAGTTAATGTAAGTCTGAACTCTTAAGCTGCAAGAAGACATCAACCGGCTAACGCTTTGGTATAAAGAAAACAATATGTTATTAAATATTAGCAAATGTAATTATATCCAATTCACGCGCAATAAACATCCACAACCTAACAAATATTTTATTGAAGGAGTCCAATTAAACAAACTATGACCGTGACCGTATTTGATGTACATATCCTAAATAATGTGTCAAATGGTTTCAAGCGATCCTGAACAAAAATTAAACTATTTAACACCCTTGGTGTTGTTGCCCGTTAATGGAATACAGTTCAGTAATTTGGAACCCACATTACGATGTCTACAACTCTACATAAAACGCTTAGAGTGTTCAAAGACGTTTTCTTTATCATCTCAGCTATGGAGATCTTTAGCAAAGCAGATAACGAGCTACTGAGTTTGGGAAAAACTGTGATGAAATGCGTGACTATCCCAGAGGCCGTGCTCGCCCGGCTGAACTCCGTAAATATAAACATACCCAAACGCATCGAAAGAAAAATGTTATCAATCTATTGGAAATACCGTGACCAAAAACCAATAATAAGTTAATACGCCGCTGTACACAGACTCTTTAAGCAATATAATACTTTGTCGAAAACTTATGATATTGACTTTTAAAGGCTGGCAAACGAAAGTAGAGACTGAAAAAGCGTGGTAAATTTAAAAAATATCAGCATAGCAACCCCAGAATAGTATGAACCTGGAATAACCTAATTTGATACTTTAGAAATATTTGTTTTATTTCGTCTGAATAAAAATACAATAGGTAATTGAGGTAGGTAATATTTTAGATATTATGTATAAATCTTAATAAAAAAACAACAGTATTCTGTAATAATTTTGGTTCATTCAAATTATAAGAGAACCGTTAAAGAAATAAACTATTTTATTTTATTTTATTATAACTTATTAGCGTCATAATAACTTAAGAAATTTAACACCACACGTAAAAAATCTTGTTTATTTTTTAATTCGACGTCTTTCTCCTGATGTTTTTCTTGATATTTAGACATGATGCGAAACGACATCTCCCGTAATCCACTTTAATTGTTTTATTCATTTTTCACTTAATAAATGCTATTATCAAGACCACAACAAAGATTACTATTATATTGGACCACACCAAATAACCAAAAAATATTAAATGTTATAGAACTATTTATTTATGATTTTTTGACATACTTCGTATAACGAGATAGACTGCGTTTTTTTGCGACTGTGTATATTTTTTTAAGTTAGATAGACACAACACATAACACGTCTATTTCTATTTCTAGCATATATTAGGTAAAAAAAGTCGAGGATTTCAAAAAAAAACGCTGTCTATCTCGTTATACTGCTCCTGAAGAGTTCGCCTGTAATTCCGTCATCACCTGGCGCCTTGTTGTTCTTAAGTTGTTTCAGAGCTATCCTAATCTCGTACAGTTTTAATACGCTCGAAATTATAGTGGCGGGGGTCGCTCTTCAAGGACTTCGAGATCCGTCTATTGAGCTGCCAGTAGTCCCACGCATCGTCTGAAGACTGCAGGATTATTTCACGCCTCTCCGTCGTGAGCTTGAGAGTAGGTTCGGAAAGTTTTTTGTCCCTATTTGTACGACAGGTATTGAAAAACTTAGACCCGACCGTATGGACAGTTCTTACGAACCCATCGTTGTAATCATCCACGGAGCTCTATGTGCACTCCGTGCCAAATTTCATCCAGATCCGTTCAGTAGTTTTTGCGTGAAAGAGTGACAAACAAACACACATACCCACTCACAAACTTTCGCCTTTATAATATTATTGTGGTAGTGTGATGTGGTATAGTAGGATAAAAACAAACTGATATTTTTAAATCCAGACGGAAAACGTAATCTAAACTGATTCGCAGTTCATCCCTTCGGAGAAAGGCAAAAACCTTTATCTCAGCTTGCATCACATACATAAAACAAATAAGTACGCTAAATAAAACAGGAAATTCGTTTAGCTAAAGTTAAATCTGTTTATCCGAACTGTATTGGTAGCATTAGGGAAGATTTGCGCGATACGCACTTCCCAATCCCGCAAAATCTAGTTAAGGCGCAGATACCCCTCAGTGGCTGATTTTAAAATGAGAATCAAGTCTAAACGGCTAGTCGAATTTTCAAAAAAAAAAATATATGTTACATTAGACCATTTTATTAATAATTTGATCTAAGAAAATGTTGAGTTTTATTCGTATAACATAGTTTAAGTCATTTGTAAAGGTATGTCTAACACGGACAAAAACACGACAATCGCACCAAAACCGCCAGACATGTTGTAATGAAATTGACGCCATCTCAAAGACAATTTAATTATCAACACTTTGATCTAAGGCTTTTTGTAAGTCATAGAATAATAAGGCAAGTACAATTATCTACTGAATTGTTGGTCGCGCGTGTGTGAAACGAGTGCGCGTTTTGTTCCCTCAAGGTTGTTGGCGACTGTCGTCGTTTTAAAGAATGTAGTTACGTTATTTTACTACAAAGTATAAACATCATATATTCTTCTACTCTTATTCTAATTTATTTATTTGGGATAAGCGGTCTTCCATAATTTATAGTTAGCAGTCAACAATGTCTTCGTTGACAAAGCTAAGCAAGTCGCTTCACTTCATACCTAGAGTCCGTCCAACGAAAGAAGTCCCGTAGACGCGGCGCTAGTTTCTATGCGTCTGTACGCTGTCCTCTAACAAATCTTGTTAGTTCCATGTATTTCCGCGGGACTTTTTTCGTTGGACGGACTCTACTGTAATGATTTTTTATTGTCAAATCAAAACGAAAAAGCAGCAGTCAACTCATGTATCCATTAATAGTTTATTTAATTTTCTTCTATGCATACGTCCACTTAAAACTGAATCTTGTTCTTGTTAATTAAGGCGCAGATACCCCTGAGAAACACGAAATGAGAATCACGTCTAAACGGCTGGTCGTAATTGTTTGGAAAAAATATATGTTACATTAGACCATTTTCTTAATAATTTGATCTGAGCAAATTTTGAGTTTTATTTGTATAACATAGTGTAATTAATTTGTAAAGTTATGTCTAAAACAGACAAAAACACGACAATCGCACAAAAACCGCTGGGCGTATTTTAATGAAATCAACACCATCTCAAATACAATTTAATTATCTACATTTGGATTTGAAGGCTTTTTTTTAAAGTCATAGAATAATAAGGAAAGTACAAAAAACTACTAAATTTTGGGTTGCGTGGGTGTGAAACGAGTGCGCGTTTTGTTCCCTCAAGGTCGTTGGCGTTAGTCGTCGTCTTAAGTACGATTAAAAAAGAATTCTTACATATTTCACAAAAACCATTTAGGCTTGTCCAAGGTTCTTGTTGTTCACGGTATCCAGTTCGTTCTTATTTCATGATGGATCTATTCGGCACGTGCCTCCGACACCTTCGCATTTATTTTTTAATAGTGTTGACGCCATTTTTCCTTGCTTATAAATCCAATGTGAGATTGATGGTACCTACCTCGGTAAATTGTAGCTTTGATTAATGAAATATCAACGAAGAAAACTATTCAATGGATTATTTATGAAATGATAGTTCATGAATATTAAACAAGGTACAGAGTAGATAATTACCTGTCTGCGTGATTTTAAGTGAAGTTAATTAACATTTTAAGTTTCAATTATAACTTCATCAGTAAAACACGCAGCAGACTCATCATTTTTAATAACCATCATAATTAAAACACTTTCTTATAAATTACCAAAAAATCAATTAACCAACCATCTAAAGTGTTAACTACAACCATATATGTTTATTAGTTTATTATCAACTTATTCGAACATAAACCACGAAATAATCAGACTGCGAACTGACGAGTTAATGTAAGTATAAATAGTTGGTTAGGTCCGCAAACTAGTCTTATAAAAATATCTTGCGCGTATAAGTCGGTAATGGTTGGGGAGGCTACGCTTTCGCGATTTTTAATATTTCTTTCACGCGTGGCTTAGGAAGTCGGCACAGTGAGCCCGGCACGACTCGACATGGCAAAAGGAACAACTTCACGTGACAAATCTTTCACAACGTTTTGCTTTCAGTATTTTCTTTGTGCATCTTGAAACGGTTTATGCATACTTGTTATATGGTGGAGTCTTTTCAAGTCGATAGTTAATGTTTCAGATTGGGCCGGTTATGTAGATAGTTAAACAGCCGCCGACTAACGCCAACGACCTTGAGGGAACAAAACGCGCACTCGTTTCCCGCCCGCGCGACCCAAAATTTAGTAGTATTTTGTACTTTTCTTATTATTCTACGACTTAAAAAAAAAACCTGAGAACAAAATGTTGATAATTAAATTGTCTTTGAGATGGTGTTGATTTCATTAAAATACACCCAGCGGTTTTAGTGCGATTGTCGTGTTTTTGTCCGTTTTAGACTTAACTTTACAAATTAATTACACTATGTTATACGAATAAAATTCAAAATTTACTCAGATCAAATTATTAAGAAAATGGTCTAATGTAACATATATTTTTTCCAAAAAATGACGACTAGCCATTTACACGTGATTCCCATTTTAAAATCGGCTACTCAAGGGAATCGGCGCCTTAGCGCAGATTTCTTTGCCCTGAAGGCAATTTGATTTGGATGCATCTCATCATTGTCTATGAAGAAGATAGTATCGTTTAGAGCGAACAACGAGAAAGCATTTAGCTCACGACAGATGCAGCTCATGCCAAGTTATTTCTCCGAAAACGCTTAAATTTTCGGACTGAAACAAGAAAGTAATAATATCTACTCTAATCATAAAACAGCAAAGACATAAAGAACTAAGATGTTCCATGTAAGAACCTCTTTACAGTGCGAAAGAGATAGACAGTGTCGTTCATTATGGATGCAAATTCCTTCCACTACTTAATAGTCCACGGATGGACGCGAGGCGGCGTGAGAAAATGGTGGCTCGCAGTCAGCCATGCGAAAATATGGCGGCGACGGGAGAACTAACATGTTAGTGTCAACGCCTCGCCTCTCGCAGAGAAATGTATGAATCCCTAATGCAAAATGCATGTTATTTCACTGAATAATTCTGAAAAATATATGTGGCTGAAGAACTTTTTAGACGCTAATTTACGTCGTTTGTTTTCATTTGGTCCCCACCCAATATGCTGGTACGTAACCTTTAATGAAGGTCCCCACATAATTTGGTGGTCGTTGGACGCCTGACCAACAATTTTGGAAATTGTATCCCAGTTACGCTGCTCTTCACGCGTACCTAAGTAGGTGATTGAACTAAACTTGGACTATATTCAGTGCTGATCTAAGAATCAAATTATTGTCTAATTAAAATAACTGATATTTATCTACCTACCAATTTTATCTCGTTAAGAATCACATTTACCATAGCAATTTACATTATTTTACAAACAAGCCGTAACACTTAAGCGGCAGCTGTGGGCCTGTGGCATCTCTCTAATAAGCTCGAAGTATTTTACCTACCAACCTATTTCATTTTCGCGCACCGAGCGTATCTGAGCGTATCTGAGGATAAATAATATTATTATTATTAATATTACTTACGTACTAAACAATTACTTGGTTCAGTACCGTGACGGACGTAAAGAATTTCACCATCCCATATCTTCCCGTGGGTGTCGTAAGAGGTGACTAAGGGACACACCAGAGGATGGGCAGCAGCGTTATCTGTGCACTTTAACAACAAACTGCGATCGTCAACCCTCCCGCCAAGCTTGGCAATTACGGCAAACCCCTCCAAACCGAACAATAACAAAAACACGGCTACTTCTTCAGACAGCGGCTTCGCCTGTGTGGAAGTCAAAAATTATCCGGGATAAAGGGAGCGTGCTCGAAGGTGTAATCTATCACTATACCAGAATTCATCAAAATTGATTCAACGGTTTATGGTGACCTCCCTGGTGGTTCGACGCGCTTCGATTTATATCACACTAATAAGCAATTTTTACTAAAAGAATTTGGAAGGACGTTCACATGGACGCAATACGATGCAATGAGAGCTTCCGTTTTTGTGCCCACCACTGTCGGCGCCACTGGCGAGTAAGGTCTTTAAATATAGCTGTTAAACGTTGTTATTACGCGTATGGAAGCAAAGTTTAAATTTAAATCATTTCTAATACCGTAGAAGTGCGATTAAATATAATATGGAGTATCCCGCAGTTTTGCGCAGACCCTCTTTTATTTTAAAAAGCATTCAGCACTCTATTGAAGCAGTGGGATTAAGATACCACTTAATCTGCCATACTTGGAAAATATTTACAACAATAAAAAAGTAGTAAATAAACTAACAGTGAAGTTTGACAATTAGAACTTTACACCGTCCCTCCAGCGGAAAATTCAAACGCCATACAACTAACCGCGTTTTCGTAGAGAGGAACTTATATATATTTTTCAAAATCAAAATATATTTTTTCAACTAAACCATTTAAGGTACGTATTGGTAACGAAAAATAAAACAAAAAATGAAGCTATAGTTGCACATTCGTGAGCGTCAGTTCCCGCCTCATTCGACCGATTTGCACTATCTGCTCACTGCGCGATATCTCCTGTCGACGCTATTTAAATTGCGTCGCGCCATCAGGAAAGTTACTTACTTTCGCATTTATAATATACAGTAGGATATATAGTTCTATGGATGCTCGTCAAACTCATTATGTATGACAGTTATTGTTATACTTATATATGTTATGGACCAAGTTAAGGTTTATCCACACATATCAGGGCCGTGCCCGGGACGTGCACGGGACGTGGACAGACCGTGCCCCGTCAGGGGCTCAAAAAACACTTATACACATATCAGGGGCGTCCCGGGCACGCCCCTGATATGTGTGGATAGACCTTTATGGTCATAGGGCCAGGTAATAAAAAAAATAGTTTTTTATTTATTTTAATGTTGATATTGGTTTTAATAAAGAATAATATAATTATAACTTTATTTATTTCAATAATAATAGGTAAATACGATTACTATTTAAGCAACAAAGTCGACTGTTTCCTGTTTATATCTGCAGGGTCTAAACTCTAACCCTCATACTAATAAACGCGGAATAAAGTTATACCAAGTATAAACCTATGAAAATGTATGGTTATACCTTTGTTATACCTGGTATAACTTTATACCGCGTTTATTAGTAAGAGGGTTAAGACACGTTTTAAAAAAAAAAAAAAAAAAACTAACCTAACATGAAGGAGATGACGGAAGCTGATTTCGGTCATTTCAGCTACCGTCATCTCCTTCGAACCAAACCTATCCGTGTCGGGGTGCCCTAAGCTCCCGAGCTCGCTCTTAGGCTAATTCATTCACCATAATTATCGAATTGCCCAACCGTTACGTAGCAATATTCATAATGGCCAGCCAAATGTGATAAACATAGACGTTTGTCGTTTTGGTCTACGTTCAATCCTAGAGGTCACGCAGTGTCATTCATTGGTTTTTTACCCGACTGCCGAATCAATATTCATTACGTTGTCCGATTTGACCTGACTATATTCATAATGCCCGGGCATTATACATAGTGCCCTGATTAATCACTTGGTCCATGACATATATACTCCCCGTATTGGAGAGATTTCTTAGGAGAACACTTAGTTCGATTTCTTGGAAAACCGTGTCTCCTTAAATTGCTGTCTCTCAAACTATTCTGGATAAAGTATAACTTATTGATAGTTAAGAAAAATACCTTTCAAAAGGAACTTACTTAATATACCTCTCTTGGAAGTTTATTTCCACTTCGCCGTAAAAAAATAAATAAAATCCAATCTAGACGGATAAATTGGGATAAGTTAGGGATTCCGTCAAATAAGATACTTTATACTTTGTCGAGTTTTTCCAGGTAAGCTACTGTAATTATGTTTATTTTTTATCGTATCTTATTTTGTTTGCCGTTTGAAGAATATTAAAGGAACTATTGCTGCCCGGAGTGAGCTTGGAGGATTTGTAGGTTGTAACCTTTTACATTAAAAATCAATGTTTTAGTCAGCTTTCAAAGAAAGAGTACATATTTATTTTAACGATTTTATTTTGTGTATTCCTATTACTCAATGTTTTTATTTTGTGTTTGGTAATAATCTTAATATATAGATTTGATATCTGAAATAAATTTATTAATAATATCTTTTGGGCTCACTTGTTCCATCGTAGAGACTTCTTACATCGCTCCATCAGGCGAAGCCGAGGTCAAAAGTTCGGTTAGTCCTCCTATGCTCGACTCAAAAAATACCTACTAAAAAGTGCCGCTATGCACGAAATCACATTCGCGGGCAGTGATAAAGAAAACTTTTACAGTGTAATATTTTGTTTAACCATTTAAAAAGTAAATTATAAAAACCTAGTATGTAAATTCCGTAACTTTCGCGAAAAAAATAGTTAACAAACGTTCCGTTTCATCACACTAACGCACAATCGCCTCGCCGCCTTTTAAAAACATAGTGTCCATCCATTCCATAGAACTGTGAAAAACGAAAAGTCTTGTCTTAAAAGAGAAACTTAGCCTAAAGTATATCGATATTATTAGTTTCATTTCATTATTTTCGAGCTTCCTGCTCAATTTAATTGAATTCAAACACTTTTCTTTCCAACTGTACCTTCCATTGTTTACGTAGAATCGAAGAATTGCGTGCATAGCGGCTCTTTCTAGTAGGTATTTTACGATTCGAGCATAGCGGGACTAGAGCATAGGGAGACTAACCGCAAAAGATGAATAATTTCGAAAAAAAAATTGCTATAATTATTATATATTAAAAATTACATAGTAGGTAGTTAAATCCCATTATCAGTATCGCAGAATCAAGAAAGACTTGTCTGATAACTTTCCTAGACTCAAGTATGCAAATACATCATGGAGAAATAGCAGGGCCCATGTCAAGATCTAGTACATGATTCTTACGAGATAACGCGACTCTGTGTCACGAGTGCAAGATAACCCAAGTCTTGTCACGACATTAGACATGTGATTATCAGATTTATAGCCCCAAGAGCTCGTAATATAGCGTGAACAGCTTTACTTAGCTCGAGCTACTTTATTACGATCGTAAACTGAATAATTTGTCGTTTTATGTTTGTAGATTGCCTATTGTAAAAATATTTATCGCGTGTTGAGTTAGATAAGTGGAGTACGCAACAGAGGCATATAAAATGTACTTAAACAATATTAAATTTGTTGGCGACAACTAATAAAACATTGATAGATGTTGAGTAAGAAGTAAGCTTACTGCAAAAGCTATAAAACGTCAACTTGACCTCCAAATAGACTTGTTCTCTCTAGGACAGCATGAAATTCTTGCAGCTCTAACTAGAAATGAATGAAACCTCTCACTCTACATTTTGCATCATTAAACAAGCCATCAAGGTAATCAACTACTACAATTCCGGCCGAATAGCACTGCGGATCTAAGCCAGAGCAGCAACAATAACAAAAGCGAGTCATGGCATCGATATGAAGTAACCAAATAACTTAGAAATGTCAAAGCCTGCCGGAGTGCCGGCTTGTCCGACCTCGCTCCCACTCTCGGAGCAACGGTACTCGTGTCTCGCAGCTTGCGCCCGCGCAGCCGCACGCTCGAGGTCTGTGCCCTCCTCCCCGACAACTTGCACGCGTCATTGCGCTCGCGCCTCGCGCACTCTCCCTCGCAGCAAACTCCAGTTTTAAACGAATATTCACAAATAACGAACAATCGCGAAGTACGGATACCTCATTCTTGTGACAAGTCGGCAACGAACCCAAGTTTGCGACGACAACTTTGAATGTGACACATTACGGTACGCAGCGTGTGACAGAACTTTTATCAATACAGCCTTTTACAAGCTCTCAACTCTCCGCGAGTTCAATGTGATTTGTGAAATGTTGCGAATTATGGAAATTTCATGTTTTCATATCGACGTGGTGATTTTTTATCGTGCCTGAGGCGTAAAGTGGAAGTTTGTGAATTATTGAAGGAGGAACACTTTTGGAGTTAAGGTGCGAGGCGCTGGAAATAGCTTTAAAGGTGAGTTTAAACCGTTCACAATTTAAAAGGGAAGTTCCTTTGAGTGTGAATATAATTTCAAGTTTACCGGAGAAACATAAGAATTTCTTAAGATATTACAAGTTGATCTCTTTAACAACTCCTGACGGCGAACACTTGAATAAATGAATACATTTTGTTTATAATGATGGGGAGGATTGTGTAGGAAACAAGGAGGCTTACTGCTTCATCCACTCTAACACGAATAAATAATTATTTGGCAATAAGTAACGCTTTAATTTGTGTTGTTATTAATGATGTTGCAGAATCTTATTTGAATAATATTTTGAATAGCAATAAAATACAACTAATACAAAAGCTTGCTAGCCTTGATTTCGTCTTCGTTTTTTGTTTCGTGGTCATGTATGCCGCGTATGCAGGGAGCTGTGTAGCCACGAGACTCTTATGTCTAAGTAAATTATCTCGGAAATCACAACAATCAAATCAGTTTCTCTAATAGGTATGCATTATGAAATTGTAGTATTTGCTCCGCTTGCATCACTGGTGGCAATTTCCGAAGGTAATTGAACGCGAAGTAAGAGTTTAATAAAAGCTTGACAGATTGTTATTGGAATTGTAATCAGTGATCTAGATTTGTTATTACAATACCATTAATAATAACGTTTTTTCATGTATTGACATCGTGTCGTGGCACTTTTAATATCTTTATTATTATTTGCATTCATCGGCTATGGTCTATGGTAGCCTCATAGGTACTTCATGAAGATAACGGGTAGTTACTTAGCTCTTTTTACATTTGATGGGGGAATAAGTACCATATTTTTTTTTGTTATTGGTCGGCTTGCGCTTGACCACTATCCAACCTGATGGTAAGCAATTATGTGGTCGACGATGAAGCACGCTTGCCTAGATGAAACTTATTCACTCTTGACTTAAAGACGAGAAGGTTGTAGTTATCAGGAAATACAGACTCCGGCAGGGAATGCCACTCGTATGCTGTACGCATAATTAAAGTATTCCCAAAACGTTTAGTGAGGATGTGTGGTACCTACTTAACATCATTGGTTCCTAGTATTTTATCTATATATAGGGTAAACCTTTCTATAAGGTTGATGTAAGTCTCTTACAACAATTGGAGGTTGGTTTTCATTTTCTTTCTGACCTTCAATGCCAATAAATAGAGAAGGAAATTTTAGTTACGGTAGATTTAGTTCCATATCTGGGTTACTTTTACAGTTAATCGATTGTCGTGGTAATTTATTTCCTTCAGAAGACACTAATTGGATTGGCCAAATATTTTCCACATTGCCAAAAGTCAACGAACTTTTTACTCAACATAACGTAATTTCTGAACTGGTTTTTTTATAACAGTTTGAATTAACAATTTAGTTCCTAATAACGTGTTTAGTGTATAACTGTAAGGTACTGTTATATAGAATTTTGGGACACCTATTAGAATACTGGATGAACTTGCTTTATATCTTGATTTCATCTAATATATTTCTGTTAATGGTGAGATTGGTTTTTTATTGCCATCAACATTGTGATTTACGTCACATAACAGTTATTTTATAAGCGATGTTACGAGTTTTGTATAATTGTATCCTGTAACGATCGTGATATTTTTATTTAATTCACCTTTGGGACCTGTTGTTTTAAGTTATTTTATGTTTATTTTTCAATATTTACATACTGGCATTATTAGATCTTTCAGAGTCGGGTAGTCAGAAGCCTAAAATCTGACATCAGTCTTGTCAAGGAGTATCGCGTTTTACCCAGTTACTGGGTTGTGGTTGTCAGATAGGCAGACTCTAGGTTCTATTGGATAGTTGTGAAAAGGCTTGGCAGATTCATTGTCTTCAAGATAACTTACTTATTGACTTCAGCATAACTTAAATATTGACTTCAGCATAACTTACATATTGGTTTCAGCATAACTTACATATTGACTTCAGCATAACTTACATATTGACTTCAGCATAACTTACATATTGCTACACTACAGGACTATTGTGCACTTTGGGCTCAGTTCTAGGTTTCTCTCAAGTTGTGTGAAACACTGCACAGACCTGCATTAAATTAATTGTAGTAATGCACTCTTTCTAAGAAGCTTTTTCGTGACAGTTCAGTAACTTTGAATCCACCAGAGGCGAAGTTAAATGATGATGTTTACTGTAATGAGGTCAAGTTTGAAGAGAATCAAATCACGGATAGAGGAAAAGTACTGTTTCAATTTGTTTTCCTTCAGCTGTGGTTTTCCGTATGCATTAGGGCATTACAGCCTTAAGTAAGTAAACATCGTATTAAGATTTACTTGGGTAACCAAATACATTTGCTGTACTAATGATAACCACTTTTTTTATCCGACTGCGGCGAAGCCTAAAAAGAGGGTATGTATATTTTTAGTCTGTGTGAATATTTGCTTGGCCACAACTTATTTCAATGCAAAAACATACTTATTACCTACATACTCGTACAATTCTCTCGTCAAGAAAAAGTTATCAGACATCTGAAACTCCATTGAACCAAAGTCAGTGGTTTTTGAGATCAGGAGGTTAGGTAAGGTTACCGGGACAGACTGACAGGCTACTTTCTTTCATATTTTGCAGTAAGCAAGTGTAAGAATCCACATTCACTTATGATATCAACACACTTGCGGATGCAAAAGTGACTCAGTCTGCACTCTACATTAATACTATTTATTCGATAGAATAAACAGTGGTACAGATTGACCAAAAACAATTGTTCAAGTTAGTTTATACTTTAAGAGCATTGGCTGGAGTTGCAATATGGCTTACATGAAATAAAAATGTTTCTAAGAGAACACATAAGGTCCACTATACGCGACTCTTTAGGACTTTTTTCTGCTAGCGGCTTCGCCCGCGTGAATGTCGAAAATTACTTCCGTACTAAAAGTATCCTTTGTCCTAAGCACATGGTCTACCAAGTGCCAAGTTTCGTACAAAGTTGTTCAACCGTTACGACGACGTGAAAAGGTAACAAACAGACCGACATTATTAGTATGGATGAACAAAACTTTGCAAACAAAATTATACATTAGCTTACAAAACTACATCGTGCACAAATTTGGATGACACATGGACAAAACTTAAAGAAACGGGCAAAACCACGAACACAGTACAGCTATTCAAACAATAATTTTGTTTAAAATCTACACCGTTTATCTGCGTTAACGCACGTTTGCGCGTTAAGACATTGTCTCACGGGTTTCACTTGAAAGCAAGTAAAAGCGTTGTGTGATAACTTTTCTCAGTCCGAGGCGAGAGTTTGAAATGTTACACGCTTGACGAAGGGGATAGGAAAGTACCTGTAATGTTAGACGGCTGTCTGATATGGCTCGCTTTCTTTATTAAATAGTAGAGGTAGTATGGTGTTGACTACGGCAAAAGTAAAGGATATGTTCGTAATCATTGACATATATATTACCAGGCCAACCGCGCGACTCTTAGATAAAGTACCTATAGATTAAGCCTTAAAATTTGCTTGATTGATAGAGCGAGATGGCTAATTGGCAGCTTCATGTAAATAATAAGGACAAAAGATTATTTTTTGTCCTTGTCACCATGGCCGGTTTTTGTTGTTTGTCAAACTCTAATATAATGGCAGGTTTGACAAACAAACTCGGTTTTGTTTGATTTTCTGTGATTTCGTGGTATTATGTGTTAATTGAGACAAGGAATTGGGTTATTTATAGATAATACGTGTCAGTGCGATGGTGTGTTGTAGTGTTCTTATTCTTGTTGTAACACCCAAACTAACTATTGTTGTTTCATGTGCGGCCACGCCAGGACTTAATCTATAGGTACTTTATCTAAGGCGCGACTAAATGGCACCAGCGCGCTGGTCATAAAATTGCAGTTTAGAACCAACGCGACTCAGTTGACAGTGGTCCGTGTGCGTGTCTCTGACTAGTATATAGTTATCTGTGGCGGGAGTGAGCGAGTATTTGCTTGTCATAAGAAGGTTTCTATAAAAAGTTCAGATAGGCGTATCCTTACTTTCGAAATCATTGTTCGTAATGAAAATATTTAGGGATTACTAAAGTCGTCACAATCTAATAAGTCCGTTGACGTTTCTGATTTGACATACCGCGATAAACTTCTACGTAAGAAATTGAAAAATCTAATTCATAATCCTAATTAATAACTATGTTACCCATACACTATAACACCAAGTATCATTCTCAGCATCAAGTATAATTATTATTAAGTATTTTTAAAGTTGTCAAAACGGGCCTTTTTTTTTGACAACTTTAGTAGCCTTTGCAGAACTGTGTGCAACCAAAGAAATGCTGTATGCTAGTATTATATTATCTGTGGTGCAACTATCTAAGTCTCAACTTGTTCCTAATTTTATGGTATTTACAAAGGTTTATATTCAATTTTGTTAGCATTGTTATCTGCATAATCTTTATTCTTCTCTCCTACTTTTTTGTGTGAGGATGTGGCCAACTCTGGTGTCAGAGTGAATTAAGCCACCTCTGGGAACCCTACAGGCCTCTGACTTGGCTATTACAGACTTATATTAACTCTATAAGTCCAGGTTTCCTCACGGTGTTTTTCTCGACCGTTGCCTGTGATGACAAAGCAAAATGTTTCATACATCTGAGCTTGATTGAAATCGCATTTCAATCCTTCGGTAATCGATATTGAGTAAAACCAAAACAAAACACAGCTTCACTTCCGACCATCATCAAAAATCAGGAGAGAAATCTTATACCCGTTCAAAACACTTGTTTTTATACTAAAGGTTATAATTACGTTAGAGAGGGCACGGTTATTAGAGCGATGATCATAGAGGTGCGCACACGAATTCCAGTCGGCATGACCGGTACTACCGTTAAGTATGATTGCACTGAGGTGTAATTAGATGTATGTCAGTTTTGTACTCATGCGGGTACAAGAGTTGATAAGTGTACTTGTTTGAGTTTATGTGGGTGAAAAAATTGGTTAAATGTAGCACACATGACTTGCAAATGCACTGTATCTTGATGATATCTTGTAATAGTTTAATTTTACAGGGCAGGTTTTTACGTAACTCAGAAGTTAGGGCTTTGAATGTATTTGAATCATCAGTTTTCACACGAATATTACAAAGGCGAAAGATTGTGAGTGTGTGTGTGTGTGTTTGTATCTTTGGTACTTCTTCACGCTCAAACGGCTAGACGGATCTGGATGAAATTTGTCACAGAGATAGATTATAGTCAGGACTCGGTAATATGTTCATTCGGAATAATTTTCAATGTTCACGCGGGCGAAGCCGCTGGTATAAGCTTGTAAGTCAATAAAAAGTTTAGTTTATCTTGCTACAGTTACTCGTATGTAGGCTAGGTTTCTGTTGTATAGTACAAACGAATTAATAAAACTGTTTAGTATTTTATTATCGCGGTATTTCACTTTTCCACAGAGTAATGCATGATTCCATAACTTATGAAGTATAGTATTTTACTTTTTATCAACAGCTAACTCCTAAACTGGGTAGATAAGAATAAAACTATATTACACTTTCTCTGCATTTCGAATACGAGAAACGAGAAAGAATTCTGGACATTGTAGGACTATGGAGAATTCTTCCTCCTACGTATACGTTCAGGGCCGGATTAAGGGGGAGGGGGCAAGCCGGGCGAGAGCGGCATATATGATGGGTGGCCAAACCGAACTAAAAGCCCTTTTCAATTTCTCAGAAAACCTAACTTATTCTTGGTGTGGTGCTCAAATTTTGAAGCTCGCTTCGCTGTCGAAAGTAATTGGTTCATGTTGTAAACCCACCGTTAAATAACTTAACATTCTGATGAATGTTGGCATATTCTTAGGTGAAATTATCGAGCTCATTTAAAAAAAAATTGATAATATCCTGAACCATTTACCACCTTATAAGGCGTTATTGTAAAAAGCGGACAATATTACGGAGCGGCAAAATAGCTAGATCGGGCCTTGTACGTTTTGTTTTTGTGTCCAAGCACTACACAGCCAGTTAATAAAAGTTATTTAATAAGGTACGGCTATAAGGCACGTTTGTGAGAAAGCTCGACAAAAAATAAACTTTCCGTTTTATTGTGTTCCAACAATGACAAAGGGAGATATTTCTACGCTTCTCGCTAAGTTATGGAATCTTAAACTCTTACTATTTAATGCATTGTCACATTTATGAAACTAACTGAATAAAGGTAATAAAGTTCATTGATAAATAACTGTTCTTTGTAAATTAATTATGACTGTTTTAACATTAGTACTATTTAATTTTCTGAGCTTGACAAATACTTACAATAATATGTTTTGCTAACATGGTACTTTCATTTTTATATTGCTAACTAGCTTCTACCAGCGGCTTCGCCCGCGTGAAATGTATTTTCTTATCCCAAGGGAACATTATGCCGGGATGAAAAGTATCCTATGTGCTGTTCCGGTCTATTATCTAACTCTGTGACAAATTTTATCCATATCAATTCAGTCGTTTTTGCGTGAAAGAGTAACAAACATACAAACACACACACACTCACAAACTTTTGCCTAAATAATATTAGTATGATAGGCTAGCAGGATATTCAGCCTGGCGAGCACGGCCTCTGTGATAGGCTTGAGTCACGCATTTTATCACGGTTTTTGCTGCCAAACTGTGATAGAAATGTGTGATTCAAGACTGTAGGCCGTGCTCGCCCGGCCGGTGACTAAAAACTGGTCGAATTTGAGTCGAATCAAATAAAAAAGTGGAACATGTTCATACTTCTATATAACGGTGACTTCATATTCCTTCGTTTGCCAATTTCTGTAGGTAATTCTTCTGTGCAACATAAAAAATATTTTTTTAACACACTTGCTCATAAAGTGGCTCTAATTTCACCGCAATTAGGCACATAATGACACCTGTAATCAAACTGTGACTTTTTCATTGCTATTATTCACAAGTGAGTTATAGAATATTTTTTTAAATTTAATTGGTTGAGTTGATTTGTTCTTAAAAAAGTTACAAACAAGATCATACTTAATAGTACAAATAAATTAATGTACCTATTGCTTTCTCATTTCATGTAACTTCGTATTTAATTAAATGGATAATTTTTCAAATTCAAATTCAAATTCAAAATCATTTAATTCGGATAACTTAATCCATACAATTCTATATAATACAACTTCAACATATAAAAACAATTACATAAAATAAAAATAAAAACATTCAAATAACCCGCATAATAAAGGATCTCCATAGCGGAGAGGAGATCCTATCAGCCAACGTCTTCAGTATTCCGTTGCAGCTGCCACGCATTCTGCAGATCAGGGAGACAGTTTTTTTGCGGATGACGGCATGAAAGCCATCAGTGCGATACAGCGCAAACATCCCCGACGCACTACAGAAGCGAGGCAGCCCCAACATCATCCTGAAGATGTTGTTGTACTGGACGCGCAAGACATCCAGCGACCTTTTGGTGTGACTGACCCACAGATTTCCCGTATAAAAGTTTTGCCGTATAAATTTTTTAACTTGTACGTGATTAATAAATAAAATTTCCCATAAATATAACTTTTGTTTTCTCTGTAATAAAAAAAATTGTTTTAGTAATCATTAATCAACTTGAAATAGAGCATGAAGATATTTCACGAAGGTTTAGATGATAATTTTTACTAAACTCGTGTTCGTACTTTCATAGTCAATATTTGTTCCATACTGGAAAAGACAGCAACGCGTGCGCATACACTGTTCACATGCAACTCGCACGCACGAAACGGAATCTCGGACAAATAAAAATTCATGTTTTTAATTACTCACGACTGTATTACTGTCGAGTCTGTTCCGCTTCATAATTGGTCGTACGTCAGCTGATCACTGATGTGTTGCTATTTCTATATCTAATACCTATAAACGAGCAATTCTCGTATGTAGTTATTTAATACTTTAAGCACATACACGTACAGAGGCGGACTTAATACCTTAGGCCTTTTTTACATAGGTATTATATGAATCTCGGAAACGGCTCCACGGTTTTCATGAAATTTAGTATGCAGGGGGTTTCGGGGGCGATAAATCGATCAAGGTTTCATTTTTAGAAAACGTCGTGTTCTCTATTTTAACCTGAGTAGAGCTCGGTCGCCCAGGTACTAGTATTTGTTAAAGTTCTTTTTTTTTGCATGCATACGTACATATATAAATTTACGCCATTTTGTCATGGGGATAGGCAGAAACTACAGAACGCCACTTGCTACGATCCTTACATAGTTCTTTTGGTTTAGGTACCTACCTACGTGAATACTTCTAGTTGCATGGTTTTGACTACTGCGCATCTATAAAAACACACTATTAATATTAACATTCAAATACACACTTTTGTAAAAATATGTTGGCTCATCTAGTGTGACTATGGTCTAACCCAGGGTTACCAATTACTTTCATACGGGGTCCGATTTAAAAAAAAAAAGGCCTTTCCGGTCCGTTAGGTTTAAAGCCACCACCCCTTTCCCTGGATTTACATCGTCACATATATTTAGTTTGTTAAAATTGTAATAATAAACTTAAATATATGTTTCTAGATACAATATCAATGAAGATTTTGATGAGATGATTCCTCCGTTGTCGAATCGACGGCAGTAAAGACAAAGCGCGGAATAAATTATTAAATTACGTACTCAAGTAACACAAGGAAATTATATTGTACTGTTTACAAGGTCTACACAAAATAGGTCGGCAGTCCGGATTTGGACTGCGGTCCACCATTTGGTGATCCCTGGTCTATACCGTCTACGTTAATTGGATAGTGGTGTAGGTACATCTATTCGTAGAAGTTCAATTGTTTCATACTTAGGCATCATCATCATATCAGCGGAAAGATGTCCACTGCTGGATATAGGCCTCCCCCAAGCGTCGCCACATTGACCGGTCCCGTGCATCCCTCATCCAGCGGATCCCAGCAACTGTTCTGCGAGCAATGTGCCCTGCCAACTGCCACTTAAGTTTGGCAATTCTTCGGGCTATGTCGGTAAACCCTGGTTCTCTAGCGGATCTCTACAATTCTGATTCGATCACGGAAAGAAACTCCTAGCATAGCCCTTTCCATTGCCCTTTGGGTGACTGTAAGCTTTCTGATGAGGTCCATTGTGAGCGACCCCACCTCAGAGCCATATGTCATAACTGACAACACACACTGGTCATAGACTTTCATCTAGAGACACTGTTTCGTCTTGAGACACTATTTCGTCTTGAGACACTGTTTCGTCTTGAGACACTGTTTCGTCTTGAGACACTATTTCGTCTTGAGACACTGTTTCGTCTTGAGAAGCTGTTTCCTCTTGAGACACTGTTTCATCTTGAGACACTGTTCACTTAGGAGTCAGTAGGTTGAAATTGCTGAATGTTCTCAGGCAAATATAATGGATTTTAAAGGCATCAAACAAACATTTATTTACCAAGTTGACTACTCGTATATGTCGATTAGTATCTAAAACAAAACAGGTACATGAAATTACGTCGAATATTGAATAATCTGGTCGCGGTCTAGTAATTTTGTTGATGATCTTATTTAACCGAAAACAGAGTTAAAGTGTTTATCTTCAGCAGTTAATCTGTATAGCAGTAACTTCACTATTTAAGATTACCTCATGCTTCTTTTTACTCGCAAAACTTAGTAATTAAGTGAAATTAATTTTCTTTAAAACGAAAAAGTTTGTTCTTGAAAAGCCTCAAAGTTTTATTTAGTTTGATCACTACTGGGGCAAGGCTTCTAAAAAGTATTTAATGAATACTGAATAACTTTAAATAGTAAATAACTCTCAAATCTTTAAGAAAATTCTTATTTAGTACATACAGCCCATTGAGTGACACCGGTTAAACGGCGGTTACATTGAGATTTGGGGTAACTTTGATAATAACTTTATTTTTTTAGGTTTTTAAAGCTAACTCCGTGAACGCACCTCAATTTTCTTTTTTAACATTTGCAACACTGACATGTCAGCCATGTTTTGCATCAACTTCAGCGCAAGAATAAGTTTACTTGTTGCAGAAAAAATATTTTGAATGTACAGTGTGAATTCATTAAAAATAAATTGTAAATCGGGGTTACATTATATTGCAATGAATAAACAATGGGGTATCAAAGTAACTCCATTTTTATTTTAGCGTTCATACGCTCGTTTTTTTTTATTTTCACCCAAACTATGGATAAAAAAAAATTGTATTAGGGTATATATTTGTTTTTGTAAAGTCGCAAACACTGCATTTTATTCATATTTTTCAAAATGTAATTGAAATTGTTGTCATTTTTAATTTCGGAATTAATCAATATAACCTCGTTTTTCGGTATTACTAACAAAATTAATTTTATATTTTAAAAAATAAATCAATATATATCAAAAATCATTTAACCAAATTATGCTAAGGGCCCGCACATTCTGAACGTTTACTCCCTAAAACGGCCACCCGTCACCACTTGTTAGTGTTTTAGTTGGCAAGAAAAAGTGGCGCAACAAACTCCTTAGCAAAAATAATACGACATTTAAACGCCAGAGTAAAACTTGCTCTTTCCAAAACAATTTATTTGCTTGGCAGTGTACCTCCTAAACAGGTTCAGCAATAAACATATCTCTGATACTTCTTCATCTTACTATAATTATACGATTTTCGACTTAATAATTAAATGTGTTCCAAATTCGAAAAGTTATGCGGTTTTTCGATTTTAGAACTCATGGCAATAGAAGAGAGAGTTTAGAAAGAAGGTGGTATAACTGTGGGCTTTGTACTCGTACTAACTTTTAATGTTTTAACGCGATCATGGTGTTTCTTTATGGCCAGTTAGAAAGTTTTTATGTTTACGAATTTTTCGTGGTGTTGTATGGCCCGCGGTTTTTTATAATCCACTTATGGTTTTGATGGCGTGTCTGATGTAATGTTACGAGTACTTTTTTAAAGAACAATTATATACTTCAGTTTTACGAGTTTGTGAGAACTGATGGTTGTTGCGTTGTAATAGTAACGTAGGTACTAGATTCTGTTATACACAAATCTAGGCTTTATAATTGAGCTTATTGGCTCTAAAGATTGTACGATACCATTAATAAGTCAAGCAAAAGAGTTGAAGTTGTTCTTCCTGGTGTCGCGACCTGGTACGACAGTCATTCAGATTTGTTTGACCCAAAAAAGTGCCACTTCCACGGTATAATCGGTGGCCGCGTAAATCACTTTGGATTTTGACACACTTTTCTTTTTTACCCGACTGCCGAAGGAGTGTAATGTGTTTATCAGTATATGTATGTTTGTTCCAATATGGTGTTCTAGAGACCAAACGCGTTGTCCTATTTTGATGGTTCTTACGTCAATCGATTCGTCTCAACCCTGCGAGTGTCACTGGCGGCATAAAATTTGGAAAATAAAAAAACAGCGGTTTTTGGACGCCATATTGTATAATTTTTTGACCCATTGTGGGGGCTTTAAGAGGTGATTTCAAAAATGGATAACACCCAAATATTTAAATGTACCAAATCTGAAAAAAAGTAACTAAAAGTCATAAATAAAAATACAGATTTAATTTAATTTATTAAACAAAAATTTCACTTTGTAGTTTTTATTTGGAAGTTGGTAGTATTTTTTTGTAAAAATGTTTTTTATTACTATCAAATTTTCTTCATAGAAAAGGCACATTCAAAATAAATCAAGATTTAATCATAAAATACCTAGATTTCATTAACGTTACTACAAAGCCGAATTCTAAACATAATTTTTGATGTCGTGTTGATCAGCGTTAGCAGCAACAAATTGAAGAATGTCAAATATTTTGTCAAGCCAAATTAACGCTTTTAGTGCTGGTTGTCATGTCAAAGATTTGCATTTAAAATATTAAAATTAACATGATAGACGGCTTTGTTAATTTCGCTGTTATTTTGACATAACATTATTTAAATATTTTGTAATTTTGAGGTTAACATCTGTTTTTACGTAAAAGATTTGGATATGAATGGCCTTAAAGCGGACTTATTACTGAGTTGTGTCGTGTCGTGGCGCGGGATACATACACCAATCATACGAATCTGTTCACGCCTACGTCATATCACAACGAGTTTTGTAGCCAATCAAATGCGTCATAAGGCGCCACGTCACGCCAAGACACGCCACGAAACGTAAGTATGTTTTCGCCTTAGAGTCAAAGGGCCGATTTCTGAATTGAGTATTTGAGGTTTGGACGTCACGGTTTTCAAGCTAAAATGTAGTTTGACAAATACTCAACTCGTTCTTAATTCAGAAATCGGCCCAATGAGGACCAAAGAAACGATAGAAATATTCAATGTGAAATAAATACTAAAAAGGGGTATCAACGCCCGGTTTCTGAATTAAGAATCTCAAAACAACAAAAAAACTCTGCATTAGCTTGAAATCATATAAAACTATTTTTTAAGTATGACACGTTCTTAATTTGGAATTCTCAATTCAGGAACTGGCGGTAAGGGTGCCTAAGGTGCGAGTGTACTACTACAGACGATTTAATATGTTAATATACGAGTATTACGTAAATTATGAAAGTGCTATTACAAAACAACATCATAAAACCCAAAATTATTCATTATGGAACTATGACTTACGTTTTTAATAGCAGATGTGAAGATTAATGTGTAGATAAATTAAGACAATTATGAAATTACGTTTTTATTTTTGGTAAAATTTTGCAAGCTATGTATTAAATACCTAATAATACTGAATCGACCCTAGAACAACAAACTGCTGAAACCCCTTAGGTCGGTTGTTCACGAGGCACCGCACGACACGGTTTGCGGTCACGATTTTTAAAACACACGACACTGTATACGATCTGTCGTCCGTTAGTTTGTTCACCAGACACGATTCTGCAACGACACTAAAGTGCTCTTGTCAAATTGATCTAGAAGTGCGTGAGCGACGAATCACGCGTGAGACCGTGCGATGCGGTGTGCCGTGATGTCAACAAGCCCATACTTGTTATGTCCATCCACTAAATCGTAACTGCAAAAAAATCGCGATGACATAGCGCCATCGACGACATAGTCAACAGTCGCTGATAGTTCGGTGTCGGGCAATGAACAAACGGTCCATACAAATATGAATCGTGACCACATTTTGTCGTGTCGTGTGTCGCGTCGTGATCAAGTGTACTCCACGAGACAGGCTCGACATAGTGTAGATTCCAATAGTTGAAACATTAATTATTTTTTAAGCCACTTTTTCTTTTTTAGCAATTCATTCATTGGTAACACAAGCTTTGGGTTACTAATATTACATATTAAAACCCGCATGATTCAGGTGCGAGAGAGAGACGCAGCCAAAGCTATAAAGGTCGAAAAGTGACTTTTTCACAGTGAAACCATAGTAACCAGTAAACCAAGTTGCCCGTCATAGTAAGTTTGGCCCATATTCTTTATTTCTTAAAGAAACCTTATTTAGCAAATACATTATTATTATCATTAATTACACACACGTGTGATAACTTCATCTGTTCATAAGTACACCGAAACGAGCTAAACTAGCGCGAGATTAGCTGAAACTTTGACATTAGATCCGATCATAGTTTAAAATAGGTACTTAGTTCATACAATTTACATAAACTTCATAATTAAGTTGCTCAATGGCTGTAAACTTAGTTCAACTTGTTCCTACCATAAATGTTAGGAAATAGATTTTCTGGAAGTAGATTTACCACAAACCTATAGAAAAAAAATAGATACATGCGAAACACTAATAATACAAAAAGAGCTCACAGGCTTAATAATATAACTATATTGTTGTTTATTGAAAAATAAAATCACATTAACCTCACAACTTATTTCATTTTATATCTAGAAAATCATTTTCGATAAAGACAATGGAACAGCAGAAATATCAATAACAAACGTTGAACATAAATATCCGGTTAGATTCTGCCAATTTCCGTTCCTATTTAGTTCTTGTATTGATTCCATCGCTCTCATTTTAAACGACGAGAAGAGAGAGAAAAATAAATCATTGTATAAACAGCTACAAAAGATCTTTTCTAAATATTGGTACGACTTCAGCTTAGTTATTAAAATATCGCGGCCTCAAAGAATTTCTTTGATTCGCATTTTAAGTTACAATTTTCTTCCACTTTCCTAATTAAAAATACATCAAAGAAAAAGTACATTATTCGCCCCTGAGCACAAAATTATTGACTTGGCACTCATTCGTGATAAGAGCATTGGATCATTTCAACGTCACAGAGGTTTTGAAGCAGCCAGCCGGAGCTGGCAGGCTGCCATAGTCTCACAAAGCGTTCCAAACGTCACGAGAGGCTGCGAAAGCATAAAACTCTCTTTTACTATTATTTTCATATTCCCTTGCGCTTTTTATACAGCCTTCATAAAAGCTGTTGAAGATATCGAGACGACACTGAAGTTTTTGTATCTTTCTTTAGTAGTTCTTCAGTAACGTGCCTATAAAAAAAAGATGGCGACTGTTCCCGCGTTTTCCGCATTATCCACGCATCGGTTGACAGCGACGTGCGTGAACTGATATTGTTCAACTCGCTTGTACAACTTGACAGCTTTTTATATTTTTCTTTGAAAAGACTAGGTATTTTCTTTTTTAGTCAGCGGTTGCGGAAATAGATGCTACCACGCTCTATAAATTTAGATCAGGCAGGTACATCGTCGTCAGTTTGAACTATACTTAGTTTAGGAGATTCTTGAAAAGACGTAAATATCGTTAAATAGACAATACTTACTTCCTCGTGAATTACTCAGTTACAATAAAACACGCATAATATCTTCTCAAAGAGGCACTTAAAACTCATAATTTTCTGGCACTTAAAGTTGCCTAATTCAGGTCACAATAAAGATTAAAAATAAACTCAAGTACTGCTCCATTCATTAGACAATCTTACTGCAATACTTACAGCAGCTGTGTGAAATTCACGTTTTCTTCATAATAATGGTAAGAATGCCAAGCAAATGGTACTGGTTTACAAAATATCGTGAGATTCGTGTATTATATTATCTGTGGATTCGTCAAGTGACCGTGACTTTTATTAGAACCATGTATGAATAATATATATATCGGAGATAGGAGGGCTATCTTCAATAATACCCTCGGTCTGTGGGCATATCGTGGGTATGCCATTGCAGGTAACTTATGCCGTTTTAGAGATAGTTCTTGTTCCAATTTTATCAAAGCAGCGGATTCGGCCACCAATCGTTTCGCTTTTTCCCAACTAAAACACACTTGTTCAAGTTTACACACGCCACTTTAGGCTACTTCTCAACTCTTTTTCTCTCAACTCCTTTTTTAACTCCCAAAACGAGCGTCCGCGCGTATCTTTTTTTAACTTCACGACCCAATATGGCGGGAGAACCCACTCAGAGTGCCTCTATGACACTCCTGCTTTTTATTGGCTAAGAGAATCTCTTCCGGCAAATTACTGCTTGTATTATCCAATCCAAATCGAGTATTTTGACATAAGAAAAATAAAGTGTTGTCAATCGAATAAAATCGAACTGAGAACTGATCAGAAGCTAAATGTTGCCAATTAAACAAACCTGAAGTAATAAGTTTACAAGGGATATTTATTACTAATCATTTACCTTCCTCCGATATATATTATATTATCGCTAGAGCTGTTAGAAGTCTATGATTGTAATATGTGAATGGAATTAAAGCAGGCTTTTGAATATTATGAACTTTTCAATACGTAAAAATTTGGATATTTCTCAATCTGCTTTTAGTTATTCAGAGATGTATTATCCTTGGATAGCTATTATTAAATTAAACAGTCAAGTGGTAAGAATTCATAAATTTCAATTACTGCAGCTGCTTGGAGTTTTATTGAAAGCTGAAATACAAATAAATGAGGAAAGGATGGTGCTAAGGGTGCGGTCCCATCGAGCACTATTGACTAGTTTTCTCTACGTCTAAACTTGTTTTCTTTTTAACTTCACATTTCTGTCCAACCTTGTACATATAATCGCCGTGTAGCTATTCTTGATAGCTCTAGTTAATAGCTCTCAATGGAACAGCACCCTAAATTTTATCAACGAAAGGGCGATAAGGGCGAATTTCACCAATGAAACTGAACGCGATAAGCACTAAATCACGTTCAAGAGCACGAGCGGTTAGTGTCAGCATTGTTGTAAAATCAATGTTCCACAACCAATTTAGTGTCAATGCACTGACAGTACTTGATCGCGGTGTAGATGTGCCGATCGCGTTCAGTTTTATCCATGAAATGCACCCCTAACCAGTTGAACCACGTTACTACCGTAGCACGCAAGGGGTTAACCAACAGAATACCAACATAATAAAACGGAGAAAAGCAACTTCTTTTTTCAAAACCTATCACATCATTATGATTTCGTTCAAAAAGACGTTCGAAATTCAAAGAGTAACACAATTAGCAAGATGAAATATATCATTTGTGAGCGCCGCCTCACTCTCGGAGGTTGTCTAACTTTGTTTCGTCAAGTTTGATTCTTGCGCGAATCTAGAACACCTAAGTTAGGCGAAAACAAAGGGATCAAGTTGAAATTCGTTTAGATGAGTCGACTTACAAGTTTTTTTTTATGGGACTCGATTAATGTTTTTGTTTGAGTAAGTTTTAACAAGGCTACCTTGGCTATGAAGAACAACTTAAGGGTGATTTGTAAAACTTGATTTTATTTCAAAAGTTACTGTGGTTTTTAGAGGTTACTGTTATACAACACCTCTTTGGAGGTTCCTTGCGGTTACTAAGTGCTCCTATTCGACTAATAAATGAGTTTTCAGTTACCAGTGCTTGCTCGTGTCTTACGCGTCTTCATTTGGAAGTAACGTTACTATAATTAAAACGTGAAATAGGTATGTAGAATCTTTCTTAAAACCCACTCATATCGGCAAATTATTTATTTATTTATTTTATTATTCACACAGAAAATACATACAGAAAACACATCATGACATTGGAGTACAAAGGTACTGCTTATTTCTTAAGAAATTTCTACCAGCAGACCCGCGAAAAGGAGAAATGAAGAAGAAATGTAGACAAATAGTGTGTGAGAACAGGAAGAGAAGAAAAGTGAACGACTAACCTAAGATATAAATACATACACATATAGTGTAAGTGATACATACTTAAATAAATACATAACTCTATTTTCATTTTGTAAATAGCTGTCTCGTGTAACAGAGGCTTGTTACACGAGACAGTATTGTATATTTAAATGCACATGTGCCGTCTCTAAATTAATTAATTTTCTTAATGCTAGCTACTTCAGAATAGCACATTACATTTGTCACAGCCGTACAGCCATTTGCATAAATATGACGAACGATATTATGATATTTAATCCTAAAGATATAAGAGCTTTATCTACTTATTTCAACGAAAATTTACGGGGGACAGCCGGTTTCTGAAATGAGTACTTGTAGTTTAGACCGTGTTGAATCCTATTTTCGAACCAAAGTTTACTCAACTTCAAATTCCTAATTCAAAAATTGAGGTACAATATTTGTAAAACAAAAGTAATTCGTAGTTTTCCAAATATTTCGTTTTTTCGAACCCGAATCGGTTTAGCATGTTACGTGCCCTGCCTACACCAAATCAGCTGAATAGCGACATGATATAGAAATTACGTCAAACGGATGTTTCTACATAAAATTCCAACACGCCACTTGCTGACTCAGCGAACGGACGCCTCGTGCCGCCGAGTGGCCACCTACTTCCAAATCTGCTGACACCGCATCCACGTTTAGCATGACTTATTGTATCGTAATAAAATAGAATATATTTGGTAACGCACTTCGGTACTAGCATCGTCCGAAATTAGACTTAAATACTAGTATAAGTTAAACTGTAATTTTTATCTTAATTAAAACCTTTATAAATAATTTTGGTTTTTTTTAAGTCCTCCGGCTGCCACCTTCATAATTGGCGCAGTCGGTAGGATATTCGAGGCAGTGCGCGGCGCGGTATAGATTTCCAAAAATCGTTTATCTGCTGACTCCGATAGTCGCTGTCGGTATTACCAAATACCTCGTCGAATATCCGAACTTAAGAAGACGCAGCTGAGGACGTATCCAGCCATCGATACACCAAGGAAAACCATGTATATGTAAGTGCTTGAAACTTTCTTTGAGTGTTGCTCCCGACTCCTTCCTTTTAACCCCTTATATAATATTAATTCAAAATTTTTCATCCAAGGGAAGCTAGGGCAAAGTCTGTCTCTTCCAGACAGATAAATAGGACTAGGGAAGTAGATTTAAATAGATTTATAGATTCAAATAGTTTAGGTTTAGATACATTATTTAGTAGTGACGAAATGGAATTGAACCCCGATACTATCTTTAAGGCCTTACGCCCAGTGCCAGAGTTTGATGGAAATCCGAATGTTCTAACACGTTTCATTAAAATTTGTGATCAACTCGTAATACAATACGTCAGAAATGACCCGAACTACGAGTTCACTAACCTATGTATAATAAACGGTATCTTAAATAAAATCACGGGATCTGCAGCTACAACCATAAATTCTAATGGTATACCTGAAAATTGGCAAGGGATCCGCGACGCTTTAATTAACAACTTTTCCGATCAAAGGGACGAGACCGCCCTTTATAATGACATGTCCTTACTAGCCCAAGGAAACAGCACTCCACAGGAATATTATGACAAATGCCAGACCCTTTTTAGTACTATAATGACTTACGTCACCTTGCATGAAAATATAGCTACTACCATCGAAGCAAAACGCAACCTTTATAGGAAACTGACGTTACAATCTTATGTCAGAGGTCTTAAAGAACCTTTAGGGTCCCGTATCCGATGTATGAGACCCGAAACTATAGAAAAGGCTCTGGAATTTGTACAGCAGGAATTAAATGTCATGTACCTACAGCAACGCAACGAAAGTATTCCTGAGCGACGTAACCCGACACAGCAAGCGCATTTAACCCATAGAATGCCTCCAGCGGTCCTTATGACCACGCCCAAACCTTTTAGCTTTGCGAATGCAGGCACGAGCTGGCATAAGACTATGCCCGCGCCGCCGCAGCAGCAGCAGCAATGGAGGCCACCCTTCCAGCATAATCAGGTACCTCATCGTGCCCCTAACATGGTTAGTCGAACCCAGCAAATGTTTCGTGCACCCCCGCCAAACTACCATCCCCAGAGTAACATATTTAGATTACCGAACGCAAACCCGTCAGCGCAATATACAGGTCCGAAACCGATGAGCGGCGTTAGTCACTTCGTACAAAAACCAATAGGGTTACCAGGAAATAATTGGCAAAGATCAGGGAACCCACCACCTAGTAATTACTTCAAGACACGAGAAATGAATTTTAACGAGATGACAGACCCTGAAAACGCTTATTATTACCCCGACTATTACTATGAACAGCCTGACTATTCCTGTTACTATGACTATCCCGACTTTTATTACTACAATCAAACCGAGCCCGATAGTATTTTGTATGTACAAGATGACACACAGCCGCAGAGTACTAACAACGCGAATTGCTTAGAAGCACCAAAGCCTACCTCTAGTGCTAATCCGGATTTTCTCAAGGAAATGGATCAAAAAGGGTTAAAATAGAGTTAAATATACAATCTAAAAGGGAGTTACGTTATATTCAGATATCGGACCCACCACTTAAGTTATTAGTAGATACCGGGGCTAACCAGTCTTTTATTAGTCCTGAGGCAGTCGAGCAATACTTTTCACACATACCTTTGAATTTTGACCCCTTTGAAGTAACAAATGCCCGTGTAACTAGTACACACAACCATTCAATTACTGTTCCGAATTTTCCTGAATTTAATAACCCTACGAATGTTAAGTTTTTCATTTATAGGTTTCATAATTATTTCGACGGACTAATAGGCCTAGATTTACTTGACGGAGCACAGATTGATCTTAAAAATAACTATTTAATTACAGATTTTACAACTATACCTATTCGGTTTTATCAATGTAAAAAGTCCAGTTATCAGGAAACCATTCCCGCGAACTCGTCAAAACTATTAAATATTCCTATCTATAGCCCAGACGGTGACGTTTCCATAGCTCAGCAAATACACAGTAATTGCATTATACATGAATGCATTACTCGCGTTACCGACTGTACGGGCATCGTTGAAATTGAAAACCCGACCGATTATGATTCACTCGTTACATTTGAACGCCCTTTACAAGCAGTGATATTTAATAATGAGTGCACTAGCACTAAACAAGATCCTAAGCGCGTTAAAGAAGTTTTATCTCGATTGCGTACAGATCATTTAAATATTGAAGAAAAAACTAACTTAGAGACTTTATGCAGTCGTTTTGCTGACGTATTCTATGTAGAGGGAGAACCTTTGACTTTTACAAATAAAATAAAGCACCATATCAGGACGACCGACGAACTTCCAGTTTATACGAAAAGTTACCGCTATCCATTTGTTCACCGACAAGAAGTTAGAGACCAAATTACTAAGATGCTGGACCAAGGTATTATACGACCTTCTGAATCAGCCTGGAGCTCGCCTATCTGGGTAGTTCCTAAAAAAGCAGATGCATCAGGCAAACAAAAGTGGCGCATAGTAGTAGACTTTCGCAAACTGAATGACAAGACTATAGACGACAAATACCCGATTCCAAACATCAACGATATACTTGACAAGCTTGGTAAATGCCAGTATTTTAGCACGTTAGACCTTGCATCAGGATTTTATCAATGCCAAATGGATCCAGACGATATTCCGAAGACAGCTTTCAATGTAGAGCATGGGCACTTCGAATTCTTGCGTATGCCCATGGGTTTGAAAAATTCCCCATCTACTTTTCAAAGAGTAATGGACAATGTGCTCAGAGGCTTACAAAATGAGATCTGTCTGGTATACCTTGATGACGTAATAATATTTAGCACATCGTTGCAAGAACACATGATTAATCTAGAGAAAGTATTTAAAAGATTGCAGGAATCTAACTTCAAAATCCAGATGGACAAGTCCGAGTTTTTAAAATTAGAAACCGCGTTTTTAGGACACATAATCAGTGGCGAAGGTGTTAAACCTAATCCTGATAAAATAGCGGCTATAGAAAAATACCCATTACCTAAAACCACGAAAGAAATAAAACAGTTTCTCGGATTATTAGGTTATTACAGGAAATTTATCCCGGACTTTGCCCACGTCACTAAGCCTATGACTAAATGCCTTAAAAAGACTAATAAAATAACTTTCGACTCTGAATACATTAACTGTTTTAACAAATGTAAGAGCTTACTGACAAATGACCCCATCTTACAGTACCCCGACTTCACTAGGGAGTTTATATTAACAACAGACGCTTCAAATATAGCTATAGGCGCAGTACTTTCGCAAGGTACCATCGGGTCAGATAAACCCATCTGTTACGCCTCAAGAACTTTGAACGATAGTGAAACCAATTATAGTACTATCGAGAAGGAGCTTTTAGCTATAGTATGGGCTACAAAGTACTTCAGGCCTTATTTATTTGGTCGTAAATTTAAAATACTCACCGACCACAAGCCACTACAATGGAAAATGAACCTTAAGGAGCCCAACTCAAGACTGACTAGGTGGAGACTTAAATTAAGTGAGTACGATTACACTATAGTCTACAAAAAGGGAAAGTATAACACTAACGCAGACGCATTATCCCGAGTAGAAATTAATAACGAGGAGACAGAGTCAATGTTAGCCAACCCTTCAGAGCGACCACCTTCTCGAACAGGTTCCACCACAGCCACTGCACATACCAGCTCTGAAAACCCTATTCTAGAAGTACCAATCACTGACGAACCTTTGAACAAATTTCACCGACAATTATGCATTACCATAGTAGGTGACATTAAACGACGTACAACCGCTACTAAACCTTTTGACACGCACACCCGGACATTTATTCAGGTTTCAGAATCGAACTTAGAACAAGACGTAGTAAATGCTATAAAAGAATACGTCAACCCTAAAGTTAAAACCGCTATAAAAATTACTCCACCCTTAGGGATGTATTCAATTATACCCATAATCCAGAATAGTTTTAAAAGCTCAGCAATTAATTTAGTATTAGCCAAAACCGAACTAGAAGACGTTAAAGAGTACCTAAGACAGCAAGAAATCATAAAACACTATCATGAAGGGAAAACTAATCATAGAGGAATAAATGAGTGTCATCTCGCCCTATCCCGAAAATATTATTGGCCTAAAATGAGGGAAGAAATAGCTAAATACATTAATGAGTGTACCATCTGCGGACAAACGAAATATGACAGGAACCCGATTAGACCTCAATTTAATGTAGTACCCCCAGCAACTAAACCCTTCGAATTAATACACATGGATCTATTCACAGCTCAAAACGAAAAGTACTTGACAGTGGTAGATGTTTTCTCAAAATATGGACAAGCGTACCATTTGAGAGATGGTACAGCAATTAGCATACTTCAAGCAGTTTTAAGTTATTGTACACATCATGGGTTACCGTTAACAATAGTGACCGATAACGGCACAGAATTCACAAACCAACTATTTTCCGAATTTACAAGATTACATAAAATCAACCACCATAGAACATTAGCACACTCTCCTAACGATAACGGAATCATTGAACGATTTCACTCTACGTTACTAGAACACCTACGTATTTTACGATTACGTCAAAAGGACGAACCCGTAATCAACCTCATGCCTTATGCCTTATTAGCCTATAATAGTTCAGTTCACAGCTTCACCAAGTGTAGGCCACATGACATAGTTAGAGGACACTTTGACCCAAGAGACCCCCTTGACATTAACATGACTGAACACCTAATGCAACAATATATTTTGACACACCGAGACCAGATGAAAACTGTATACGACCTTATCAATGACTTTACTCTTGCCGACCGTACAAACATCATACGAAATAGGAATAAGGACAGAGAGCCCGAAATAGAATACCAACCGGAACAACAAATATTTATTTCTAACCCAGCAGCCAACCGACAAAAATTAGCACCACGCTACACACATGACACTGTTCTAGCTGACCTTCCGATTCATATATACACCTCCAAAAAGAAAGGTCCCGTAGCTAAGTCTCGACTCAAACGTATCCCTAATAAATCAAAATTGTTACAGGATACTGCTGACAATGTTAGCCCAACAAATAACGGCGCTCGAGATAAGACTTGAAAGCTTGGACAATGGACCCGGACTTTTACCTTTTAACCTTGGACAAACAAGGCTCATTACACATTACCACACCTTCCTACAATACATAGATTTAACTGACATTGAACACAGACTTGATTCTGTAATGTCTCAACTCGACTATTTCCAGACTAAACTAGACAACCAATCCTTCCTCTTGTATGAACTTCAAATCAACCATTTAACTAATAAGTTAACTGAAACCAGTTCACAGTTAAAAACACTAGAACCCGGTCGTAGTAAAAGAGGTCTTGTAGACGGACTAGGGTCCGTTATAAAAAGCATTACCGGAAACCTAGATCATACGGATGCCCAAAAATATAATAATGCAATCAATCTTTTAGAAAGTAACAACGATAAAATAGTATCAGAATTCAATGAGCATGTCAGTCTTAACAAAGTTTGGATCACCCGATACAGCGACATACTCTCAAAAATTGTTAGCAATCAAGAGAGGCTGAATAGTACCTTAGGATTAATCTTAGACGAGAAAACTAGTGCGAAAAATGACCTTATAAGATTCGCAAAGTTTGCCCAGTTGCTGACTATAATTAGCGACAATGCGGAAGATTTATTTTTAGAAATAACTAGGATAGAAGATACCTTAGCTTTTATACGTGCATCGAGCACCCATCATAGTATGTTAAGCATAGATACTTTAAGTAACATGATTAAGCGATTAATATCTATTTACGGCCAGGATCAGTTAATAGATGCAGATCTAAGAGAGTATTATACTGTTATAAAACCCGGGTACTACTACACTAATAAAAAAATTGTTATTATATTTAAAGTTCCAATAACCAGCTCCGATAAGTTCGAATTATACAGACTAGCGATAGTTCCCAATAAACTTATGTATACCTATATTCCTCCTTACCCTTTCCTTGCAACTAATGGGAAAGCTTTCAAGTACATAGAGGCTGAATGCCCGAAGTTCGGCCCATATCATCTCTGCGAAGAAGAAATCAACCGTCAACCAACAAGAGGACATCTAGATTGCATCCAAAGTCTCATCTACAACCAATCTTTGGAGAAATCTTGCCTGCCTACGAAGCTCACACTGACCAAGGCAGCCATGGAACAACTGGATGACAGACGTTATACGCTCATCTTCCCACAACCGACCCGGACGGAGCTACACTGCGAACGTCAAGAATTCATCTCCCTGCATGGAAGTTACCTCGCTACCATCCCGCAAAAATGTCTACTACGCACCGAGCGATTCATTATTATCAACACCAACGACTATATCAAAGGGCAGCCGCTGAAAATCACCGAAATACCCACAAACCTGAATATTGTTGAAGAAACCATCCCACATCTGAAGCTAAACCCACTGCACCTGAAAAGCCTACATGAAATCGAAGATAAAATCTTAATGCAACACCCAGTACAAATAGAACACGCAACGGCGGAAAATTTACTATACCATACGACGATTCCACTATACGTCATACTATTCAGTGCAACTGTACTGATCACCACAATCACTATACGTCGCTATAACGTTTGCACAAAACTTACGAAGCCACAGAAATCAGATGTAAACCCTGAAAATCATCAATACGAAGATGCAGAATCACCCACAATCACGGAACAGACTCCAGCAACATTCTCGCTCAAGATTCTCAAATAGTTGCTGTTCTGAGGGGGGAGGTGTTACGTGCCCTGCCTACACCAAATCAGCTGAATAGCGACATGATATAGAAATTACGTCAAACGGATGTTTCTACATAAAATTCCAACACGCCACTTGCTGACTCAGCGAACGGACGCCTCGTGCCGCCGAGTGGCCACCTACTTCCAAATCTGCTGACACCGCATCCACGTTTAGCATGACTTATTGTATCGTAATAAAATAGAATATATTTGGTAACGCACTTCGGTACTAGCATCGTCCGAAATTAGACTTAAATACTAGTATAAGTTAAACTGTAATTTTTATCTTAATTAAAACCTTTATAAATAATTTTGGTTTTTTTTAAGTCCTCCGGCTGCCACCTTCATAATTAGCAACAACCGCTTTTGAATATCACGCAGATACCAATCCAATTTAGACGCAGCTACACAAAAATCCCCTTAAAGAGAGGTATCTCCTTCGAAATACCTCAAGTAAAAGTATTTTTCAGGTTTCAGTTCTTTTGTTCTAAGTAATCCAATTGAAGCTCCATAATGTTGGTGGGGAGTAGACATTTTTCGTCAAAGCCATAAAGCAGAAGCGACGAGACAAAGGTACCGAGGATTTAATCATTTTATCTGATAGGGAGAGATCTTCAAGGAGTTTACGAGTATTCGACTAACAAAAGCGATGAGAGACGGGGTATTTCGCAGCTGTGTACTAAACTAAGTTGTGTTTGATACCTAGCTTTTGTTTGACGAATAGGTTGAGGATGTTAGTCTAGGATTTTCTTTTGTTGAATGAAGTACATACAAATAACAACGATTAGGCAGCCAATCCACTTAGTGTCATGTGTGAGGTGAGATCTCATTTTCTCATTTTTCGTGGGTCGCTGTTGTGCCATCTCACATGGGTGGGTTGTCGCAACGGTTATCCACTGTTATTTGTTGTATTGTTTGTTTTTGTATTGTCGTTTTGTCAATATTTGTGTTACTAACATATTTGTTACTTTCACTAACCATTTTTGTTAAATTAATTATGTTTATGTTTTACTACTCCTCCTTTATTCTTTTCTGATTATTTTCGTTGCGGGATCCAAGACAGTTAAATTCATTCTCGGGGACTTCGGACCAAAATATGTAGTTGAATCATTTATCGGGACTCGTCGAGCTTCATTGCCTCGGCGGTTTTTCTGGTGGTCGCCACTTTTGATTCTGGCTTTCAGGAGTTGCAGTGGTTTGGGAATAGTGCGGTAAACTAACCATTTTTGAGTCATGGATTCTCGAATAATGATAAATTCTATTCTATTACGAACAATATCAGAGTCCGGGTGATTAACATATAGGTACCTATTAGACGAAACATACCTTTTATCATTTCTTTGGAGGATGAATATGGAGCACCAGGAGTTGGACGTCGAAACAGGCTTTCATGTCTGCAAATGTGTTTTGCCACTTAATTAAGTAACTACCTATATTAAACCTATTCAACACAATATCAAGCCTTAGATTTTCACCAACTAAAGTTTTGAAGACAACAGCTACACATTTTTGTTCGGAGCCATAGGTCAAGTTATTGAGATAAAAACAGTTGAATATCGGGTATTTACGTCACCGTACATACAGCCTCACAAAAACAAAACACTGCCTGTGTTTTGCCTACATGTTCTGATTATAAACTAATTTTAAGTCTACAAGCTTTTTTTGCTTTATATTCATGACAGAAACCTAGAGTCCTTGACATATTGCAGCATTGACATAACACTCAAGTGTAAAGTCAAGATTGCTGGCAACACAATGCATAAGACTTGCAACACTTTACGCAATGATGTGTTGTATTGAGAAGTACTTATGGATTCACGGTATTATGTTTGGTGATTCTTTGAAATCGTTTCACAAGATGTATGCGATGATCTTCATGGATAGTACTAAGTAGGTTATTGATCGATGAGAGTGTTCAAGGAACGATCTCAGTGACAACTTGCAATTAGAGGGCTCCATTTCATTCCTTTCCAAAGCGTCTTTAAAACCATTTCAGAACAAGAAGAGCGCCAGAATCTCTCATCATCTGCCTAGCCCAGCTTAATGTTATCAACCAGTTCCACATCCACGTTCAGGGTTGCTCACAGAATTTCCTAGACCTTTCCAGCTAAAAACAGGCACAGACCGTCCATTCTTTTTCAACCTCATATACTCCGCGTCACTAATGTTTTATTTGCAGCCTGAAGCATTTTTGCCACGAATACGTAACGGGTGGTATTTCTGAAACCTAATTTGTCGTTTTTCTCTCTAAGTATTGGGCCGTTGAAGGTTTTCCAGCTCGTTCAGTAGTTTAAAGATTCAGACGTTCGGATCTTTTAGAATGGGGGTTTTCAACTTGCTTTGGATTTATTTCTTTTTGAAACTCAGTAGATAAAGGGTGGCGATTAAATGTTAGCCGAATAATGATTCGTCTGTTTTTAAGCACTCTGCATGCCTCCCATTTTGCATAGTAAGTGGTAGTTTCATGCATATCAGTAGTTTTTAAGTCCTAAACTAAAGTTACGATTATATCATTCAAAGTTGCCTTATGGTCCCATTTCTTAAACTCATTTAACAACATTTTTTCCTACTGTTAGTCGTCACAATCTAAGAAGTCCGTTGACGTTTCTCATTTTACATGCCGCGATAACTTTGTAATATGTGTGTATAATGTATTCTATGTTACCCGTACAATATAACAACGAGTATCATTTGCAAGCATCAAGTTTAATTATTATTAAGTACTAGCAGACCCGGCAAACTTTGTATTGCCATAAAACACCAAAAATGCATCTACCCTACCTACCCTACCCTACCCTATAATGTATTCTATGTTACCCGTACAATATAACAACGAGTATCATTTGCAAGCATCAAGTTTAATTATTATTAAGTACTAGCAGACCCGGCAAACTTTGTATTGCCATAAAACACCAAAAATGCATCTACCCTACCTACCCTACCCTACCCTATAATGTATTCTATGTTACCCGTACAATATAACAACGAGTATCATTTGCAAGCATCAAGTTTAATTATTATTAAGTACTAGCAGACCCGGCAAACTTTGTATTGCCATAAAACACCAAAAATGCATCTAACCTACCTACCCTACCCTACCCTATAATGTATTCTATGTTACCCGTACAATATAACAACGAGTATCATTTGCAAGCATCAAGTTTAATTATTATTAAGTACTAGCAGACCCGGCAAACTTTGTATTGCCATAAAACACCAAAAATGCATCTACCCTACCTACCCTACCCTACCCTACCTACCCTACCCTACCTACCCTACCTACCCTACCCTACCTACCCTACCCTACCCTACCTACCCTACCCTACCTACCCTACCTACCCTACCTACCCTACCTACCCTACCTACCCTACCTACCCTACCTACCCTACCTACCCTACCCTACCTACCCTACCCTACCCTACCTACCCTACCCTACCTACCCTACCCTACCTACCCTTCCCTACCCTACCTACCCTTCCCTTGTGCAGGCGGTGCGAATATTCACCGACGGCAGCAAGATTGAGGGGAAGGTCGGAGCCGCATTATCCATTTGGGATAATGAGGGCGAAATCCGGAACCTCAAGCTTAGTCTTGCCGCGTACTGCACAGTCTACCAGGCGGAACTCCTGGCCATTTGCAAGGCGACAGAAGTGATCCTCGCGCGGCAAGAGGCGAGCTATGGTTTGTACAGCGACTCAATGTCCGCATTGCAGACGCTTGCAAACCATGGCTCGCTCCATCCCCTGGCAGTTCGCGCGCGCGCAAACCTGGCTCACGCCCTGTGCCAGAACAAAGCTGTGACTTTATTCTGGATCAAGGCCCACGCGGGCCTGCCGGGGAATGAGCGAGCGGACGAGTTGGCTAAGGAAGCAGCATTGTCGTTACGGAGGAAGCCGGACTACGACCAGTGTCCGGTTTCATTTATCAAGCGACAGATCCGTTTGGAATCGCTTGATGAATGGAATCGAAGATATGTGTCGGGCGAGACTGCTTCGGTGACGAAAATGTTTCTTCCGGATGCAATAGCGGCTTTCCGTATCGTACAACAGGTGCGGCCCGAAGGCGTCCTCACGCAAGTTTTGACGGGGCACGGTGGGTTCTCTGAATACTTGAATCGCTTCAAGTGTAAGGATAGCCCATCGTGCGTCTGCGATCCAGGCGTGGCAGAGACTGTCCAGCACATACTTGTAGAATGCCCGTTATTTATCAGGGAGCGCTACCAACTTGAATGTGAGCTGGACAGGAAAATAACGAGGGAGAGCCTGCATGGGCTCATGGACAAAAAGACGAGGGAAAAGTTCATAGAATACTGTATTAGAGTAGCCACTGCGGTTAAACACAGGAACAAAACCTGAAGCGCACCGTGCTTCATTAGTATTTTGCACAATATTCAAATGTAAGCACGGAATGCAGCAATGACACGTATAGCCGGCAGTGTTTTATGTTAGTACCTAAGTTCTTAGACTGTGTAAATTAATATTTTTGTGTGATAAACAGCACTTTTGTGTTTTATCCCTAGCTATACTGTATTCTCTGTGATCTAAATGTATTCCTCTGTAATAAAAGCACCTTTTGCATTTTTTTATATCTGTGATGTACAGCTCTGTTGCTCAACAAGTGATAAATAGCACATTTTGCTCAGTTTGTACATATTATAGCACTTTGTATTTTACCTATTTTTATAATAAATAAATTATGCCCGTAGACTAGACTAAATAAAAGTGGGACACCTACCCACAGAATGCAAGATGATGAATGCAAGAAAGAATTAGGATGAAGAATGAATGTACGAGAGGCATAAAAGATTGACCGGAATGACTGAGGTTGAGCACATAAGGCGCCAATATCGTTGGCGGGGAATAGTGTTAAGCAAAAAAAAAAAAAAACCTACCCTTCCCTACCTTACCTACCCTACCTACCCTACCCAACCAACCCTACCCTACCCTACCTACCCTATCCTACCTACCCTACCCTACCTACCTAACCCTACCTACCCTACCTACCCCACCTACATACCTACTACCTACCCTACCTATGCAAGTAAGGTACAATATTTTTTTTCATATTTTTTTTTTCATTAGTACCTTCTCTTAATAATAACAAACACAACAAAAAAAGAATAAGCGAAATCGGTCCAGCCGTTCACACGTGATGCCGTGACCAAGGGAAATAGTGATTCATTTTTATAAATATAGATTTTTATAGCTGTCAAAACGGGTCTCTTATTTTTTGACAACTTTACAGTAGTACATGTCAACTAAATAATTATCAGACTACCGTTTTGCCGTTAGCAGTAAACTTCCGTTGGTTAATAAGCTAAGCAGCTGCACATCTAATTACAGAGTTTTTCTACAACCATAACGGAAAGTAATTGCTGAAGTTATGCGTCAAAATAGGCCAATAGGCCTTTATAAAAAGGTGATAAACTGGATGACTGGCATCCTAAATTGCATAATAAGTGCCTGTGTGTGACTGGCGATTAGGTCGAACGGAAATGCAAGGACAATTGGACAGTTGTATATGGCGCTTGGAATAATAACTTCAGTGGCAGACGCGTAACGCAAACGGTAATGCAAAGAATTGGATAGTTATGGTTAAATTGTAGTTTTATGATTGTGTTACACTACAGATGCCAACGAATCTAGAGCTTTTTAAGGTTCATACACAAAGTCAGTCAAGGAAGTGTTTGTGTGAATAACTGAGACGCGTCAGTCTTAACGTGTGCGACCAATGTACAATATCTTCTACCAAACTCTATTTTTTTATTAATGACTAGCTGACCTCCAGGGCTTCGCTCCCGTCAACTGGCTACCCTGCCTACCTAATATTTTTTATGTATCATCAATAGTTTTCTCAGCGCATGCCAAAGAATGAATTTTACAGGCAACATTTTGTTACTTTGGGTTACATTATTGCAATTTTCATAAGGATTACATTTTTTTTTGAAAATATATTACTTATGGCCAACACTCAGGAATAATGTAGCTTTCTACTGGTGAAAGAATTTTCAAAATCGGTTCAGTAGATCCAAAGATTACCCCCTACAACGTCACAAACTCACAAACTTTACCTCTTTATAATATTAGTATAGATAAGCTCGCGTTTAATCACAATCTCACTTGATGGTAAGCGATGATGTGGTCGACGGTGAAACACGCTTGCCTAAAACTTTACCTATTTTGTGAAGTGACTGACCAGCGAGTTGACGGTGACGTGACTGATGTGTGTGTATGAACCTTTATATTGTTTCAAGGATAACCGACGGCGACGTGTGGTTTTATTTAGTAGGAGATTGACCACCCTTCTGCTGGATTGTGGCAGTTGTGGTTACCCATAATAAAAAGGTGACGATTAGAAGAAAAAAAAAACAATTTATTTCATTCAAATTAGCCAAAGATTCAGCATATTTCAATGGAAAATGTTCCCTTAACGATCCTTCTCCAGTTCTCCACTTCCTACTTCCAAAACCATTTTCTCACCGTCCCCAAAACTAGGTGCAAAAGGTGATAACTCTCAAAGTTTTCCTCCCCATATACCCGATAACGTATGACGCAAAACTAGAATAATAATATAAATTACGATTATGTACGAATGTTCTTCACGAACTCGGCACATTACAGAAACTATTATTCACGGTACATTATTGTTGATGTAATAATAATGGTCTTACAGACGCTCGTACCAACTGCAGTCTTAGAGCTAGTGTCATTATCTGACAAAATCGAAAATCGATGCTGTTTATCAACTAAATATTATACGCTTACGTTTCCGGCTAGTCCCTCTGCCGGTTAGTTAAATATTTTTCAGCTTCGTGCTCAATTTAATTGAATTGACCCTTTTCTTTCCAACTGTACCTTCCATTGTTTACTTAGAATCGAAGAATTGCGTGCAAAGCGGCACTTTTCGGTCGGCGATGATAATCAAAAATAGATCTAATTGCGCAACTTTCGAATAGGCGCATTGTTAGTTTAAATCAATTACTTAATCTAATTACATGTAGGTTTGTAAACAAAACAATTTGGGGCTTTTTGATTATTTTTTATCCGGAAACTATTGATATTAGAACAAGTAAAATTAAAAAAAATTCATTAACCCCCGACATTTTTATTTCACACTACATAATTTATCTAGTAGTAGATCCGTTTCAACCGTCAATCTATCGAAACACGTAATTATGACACACGAAAAAACCCAGATTCAAAGAGTAAAATGCGAATAACTTTTGAACGGCTGAACCGATTTTAATCAAACATATGTAAGAACACTCTCGACAAAGTCACCTTTCAAAAAACCAAATCAAAATCTGTTCATCTGTTAAGGAGCTATGATGCCACAGACAGACACACAGATACTAAGCAACACACGTCAAACTTATAACACCACTCTTTTTCCGTCGGGGGTTAAAAATACTGCCTAGAGAGACCGATAAAGAATATTGATAAAATCTCATAATTGGCTAAAAGTCATATAGTGACACTTTACACTATGCGGCAGCGTAGTCTAGTATGGAAGAACTTTGTCTTGATATATTGAGCGAGAGTAATTGGGGATATAGTGTGGGTGTGTGCTTCTCGCGAGTGTTGGGACTAGGTTTTGACTAAGTGTCGGTTAGTTTATCATTAAGAGAAGTTGGCAGATATCGATGAGCTCTCTTGAAGTACGTCAATTTGAGGGATCACCACAAACCACCGCTTGCGATGAAGGAGTACAGACTGTGGACGTCCTTTGCCCCATCTAGGGGACTTTGGACTTTCAGACAAGTAATTCATCAATACACACATTCAAATACATGTGACATCCACCAACCCGCATTGGGCCTGCGTGATGCATTACTGCCCATTCCCTCTCACAGAGACGAGGCTTGCGTCCCAGCAGTGGGAAAAAAAGGCTGATGATGATGATGAATTTATCAATCACCAAGGAGTTACAACAGAGCAGTTAAAATTAATACACAAATCAAGACCACTTGATTATGAAGAATACACAATTTTTTTCATAAGAAAGAAAGAAGAAACAAACTGTTTAGTGTCAAAGAAACTCATATTATGTTTATTACTTTTTAACGGTCTAACCGTACGATTAAATCGCACCGAATTACACGAACATTTTTAAGAAAGCACATGTAAAATAAACATAGATGACCGTTAGAAAACGTCATCTGTCATAGGCCAACTACCAGTCGTGGGAAAACATTCCAGTAGTCATCATTCTTGAATACTTAAGCCAAGGTAAATCTGTGTTTTTTTCTACTAATGGTCTGTTATGTCATCCGGCAGACATGCCATGGACGGGCATTGGGCATAAGTTTCTCACAGTGCCTAGTGCTTGTAGGTTTGTTTATGTCATGGACCAAGTGATTAATCTAGGCACTATATTTAATGCCCGGGCAAAATGAAATAAAAAAAAAATTGGGCAGAGTAATATAAACTACAATGTTTATAACTGATATAAACTACATTATTAATCACATTCACTGGGCAATTCAATAGTTATGATACATTAGACGGATAGGTTAGGTTCAAAGGGAATGACGTCCCCGTCATCTCCTTCATGTTAGGTAACTCAGAGCCTGCTGACAGAAATATGAGCCCTGCGCAGCGCATGGCTCCGTCGACTTTGTTGCTTTAATAGTAATCGTACTTACCTACCATACTGATTATATAATATTAAAATCAATGTCCACATTAAAATAATTTAATAAAACACATATTTTTGTAAGTCCAGTCCATTTAATTATTTCAATAGTTTTTAGCATATTGTCTACTCATATTGGGCATTTTTCAAATTTTATGGGCATTATGAATAATGCCGTATTAATCACATGGTCCATAACATATATCTATCTATATATATAAAAGAAAGTCGTGTTAGTTACACTATTTATAACTCAAGAACGGCTGAACCGATTTGGCTGAAAATTGGTAGGGAGGTAGCTAAGAACCAGGAGAAGGACATAGGATACTTTTTATCCCGTTTAGGGTAGGGTAAGTAGGGTAGGGTAGGTAGGGTAGGGTAGGGTAGGGTAGGTAGGGTAGGGTAGGTAGGGTAGGTAGGGTAGGGTAGGGTAGGTAGGGTAGGGTAGATATGTAGGTAGTGTAGGTAGGGTAGGTAGGGTAGGTTAGGTAGTTAGGGTAGGGTAGGTAGTGTAGGGTTGTTAGGGTAGGGTAGGTAGGGTAGGTTAGGTAGTTAGGGTAGGGTAGGTAGTGTAGGGTTGTTAGGGTAGGGTAGACGAATGTTTGGTGTTTTTATGGCAAAACAAAGTTTGCCGGGTCAGCTAGTTGTATATATAACTGGGACTCAATCTGCTTAACCTTTACCCAACTATGATGGGGTCGGCTTCCAGTCTAACCGGATTCAGCTGAGAACCAGTGTTTTTCATGGAGCGAATGCCTATCTGACCTCCACAACACAGTAACTGGATAACGATACCACTTGGCCAGGCTGGTGCCAAATATCAGACTTCTTACTACCGGTAACGATGTCAAAGATCTTAAAAAGACAGCCGGGATCAATGGCTTAACGTGCTTTCCGAGGCTCGAAGGAAACTCGCCTTGTAAAGATGGTAACCCATCCACGGATCGACATCGTCAAGCATTGCTTAACCTTGAAGATCGGCCCGTGCGGCTGTAATTATTTAGCCACAAGCTTCTCACTGGAACTAAGGCCCATATTTCACTTTGAAGGAACTCGAAAATACCCTCGATTAATTTCAATAAATAACATGATATAACTGTCAATTTTATGATTCATTCGGAGTCGAATGGAGGACATGACTTGCAATATAGGTTTAACGTTTCCTGCGCATATGGCAAGAATAAAGTTTTTATTGGTGTTGTCTGATACTACCTTATGGATGTAAGATAAAAAGCTATTGCTACGCCAAAATTCATAAAAATGCTAATTCAAGTTGCCGTGAAAACGTACCAAACAGACAAAGGTAGTATTTTTCTCATTTATACCATTTTGTATGAAAAGATTTCCATAATGAACACTGAGCCTTGTGCATTTAATGGCTTCCCATGGCGTCCTACTGTTCCATAATTAAGGGTTGAATGGGTATCATTTAACTGGCCGGGTTGACCCACATTTCTATGGTTTAAATCTCATCTCTACCTAGCTGGTTTACATGTAACAGTGAAAAATTATACAGATAAAAAATAAACAATAAGAAATTTTACCAATTTTATTAATGTTATCTATTTTATGTACTCACTCAGTTGTATTAATAATTAGCGCTTATTACTATGTAAGTATGTATTTTTGTTAAAATTAAGTGTAAACAATTGTTGATGAAACTCATCAAATAAATAAATAAATCCTGCTGGAATTTGTATCAGGAGCACAATGGTGCATTGAAGGAGGCATACAAATTTGAAAAATATTGAATGTTTTATTATTTTAGTTTTATATTTATTGTTGAATTTTTGTGTTAAGTACATTTTAAAAGATATAGATAGTTTAATAGGTGTGTATAACATCGTCTTTGACAACTAAGATGTTCTACTTATTGGAAACAACAAGGCCAATCGAGCTCTCAGATCAAATAAAAAGCTAGACTGATAAGCTAAGGCGTAATTTTGTAGTACGCGTGTGCGTGTAATGTTGTATGTATACGGCAAGGCGTAGTTTTAACCAGCGTCACCTTATTGTTTGCAACGTTCCATCTTGACTTTTTATTTGATCTGAGTTATTGGTGTGAAATAAATAAATAAATATTTGACAGTCGTTACTGCTAGTCAGAAGCTAGAAAATCTGCCACTAGTATTGACAAGGGTTATCATATTACCCAGTTACTGAGTTGTGGAGGTCAGCTAAGCAATTGCGCCATGTAAAATGCTGATACGTGACTTCATCCGTTTAGACTGGAAGCCGACGCCAACATGGTTATGAAAGCGAAACAGATTTATTTGTGCATACTATAAAAACTAAAACATACGAAAATAGGGTATTCATAGAGTATATGTATTTTAACTAGATTCGATCGAAAAACGGGCCAAGAGGGGGTCAGTGCCACTCAACCCGATTAGACTCAACCCGAAGAATAATACCTGCAAAGTTCTGTTTTTTTTATGCGTAAAAACGTCGATGTACAGTCAGGCAGAAAAGTGTTGATTTAACGCTTGCACCACAGGGAATATAAAATTTAAATAATGTTTGGATAAATAGATGAATAAGTAAACAAGTAAATACTTATGCTTTTTAATATAGTATACGCTTTGTACTTAGTAGATTATTGTTATCATTACAATCTTATAGCTAATGGCACGGTGGTATTATTAGATAAGTGATTATAATTATTAGGTTAACAAGTAGGTTCTAAAATATAAAAAAATATGAATTACTAAATTTTCTTTAAAAAATAAACATTAGGTATCTTAAAGAATACAGGACTAGGTAGGAACAACAAAATTAAAAGATTAAAGTTTTTAGGTGTTTGTCGGTATACATGACCGACGTGTAATAAACTTTGGCCACGTTGATTGGAAATTAATCCATAATTTTTACGCAGTCTGCCCTGAGAAGGCCCTTCACCTGACATTGTGAATGACAAACTAACCAAACATACTTTACTTTCTTATCATACCGGCACCCTACATAATTGCATTTTTGCAAAAAAAAAGTTCGAATTATAGATATGAGCCGCTTCGTCTATTGTTTCCAGAAAACCGGTTTCAGCGAGGTAGTGGTTATCTTTATAAAGCTACATTTTTTAAACGAAATCTCTTACTGCCAGGATAAATTAAGTATCATAACAAAATATTCTATGCATAATAAATTAATAAGTTATTTAGGACTAAATAACACTTTGCCTGACTGTACAAATGGTAGTAAAACTTCTGGTATTATTCTTCGGGTTGAGTCTAATCGGGTTGAGTGGGCACTGACCCCCAAGAGGCTCATCAGCAATAAGGTACTGGTCGAGTCTAGGCTCCAGAGCCTTTAACATTGGCGCCAAGTTGCCAGTCTGTCGGTTTTTTATCGGTTACATTTCGGGGAGTGTGCGATGGAATTGCATGAAATAATTCCGCCCAACCCGTTCCATCATCGGACTACAAGACGTACGGCGATGCGTCATCGGTACATGGTGGACATTTCACCCATACGCACCAAACGTTTTGGGAATACTTTTATTTATTATGCGTACAGCTAAGGAGTGGAAATGGAATTCCCTGCCAGAGTCTGTATTTCCTGATAACTACTACCTGGGAGTCTTTAAGTTAAGAGTGAATAGGTTACTTCTAGGCAAGCGTGCTTCATCGCCGACCACATCATCGCTTACCATCAGTTGAGACAGTGGTCAAACGCGAGACTATCAATAATAAAATATATATATAATAAAACGATGGTAAAACCTTAAAACTTTAAATACCAGACAGCATTTAATAGAAAATAAAGTTCAACCTCACCATTCCAATGTTTTACGACTCCGTCATACCATAATCTCATCTGGAGTAATATAAATCGTGGTTATCACCCCTCCCGCACCTCCCTCCCCTCTCTGACGCCCTCCGAATAACCTAATGCCATTTTTACATTCTCCTCATCAAATTAAGACTCGAGCTTCAAAGAAATATACGACACAGCAATCTTACTAAGTATCAAATCTTTCTGGTGGAAAATCATATATTATTTTTCTAGGAATCTTTTTTTTTTCTTGATGACAAAAGCACGTGGCACAATAAAGCCGAACGGCCTCCTTTGTCAGGGACAATGGCCAGAATGATGGAATCTGCTGAAATCTCGGTTTCATTTGGTGAGCTTCAATTAATTTTAGTAAGACATAGCGCCCCTGCTGCGGAATTGATATAGGGATATTAAATTCTGTTTTCTCCTTGTTCTCGATTCTAAGGCTTCGTTAGAAATTTATAATTAGGTGGGCTCAAGGCCCGTTTTTTTTGTTGCTTAGTTATTGTTTTAGAAGCCAAACGAATTTTTTGTTATTGGGCAAACAGATCTCGTTCGTGAGAAAACAATGTTTTTATTACTCAAATAGAAGAAACCAAACCATTTGTAATCAAGCGATTGATATTTATATATGCTTTAATTCATAAACATTTGTAATATGTTTTAGCAGCCAATACATTTTTAGTAAATCGAAGCTGCAATAAACTTACGGAACATTATTTATAGAAATACTTAATTCGAAATATTTATAATGGTGGTAAAGATCTTTATACCCGACTTCTTGTATTTTTTACTTTTTTTATTTACATTCTCTTTAGAAGCACTATAGAAGCGTCAAAAGATGCTCAAAATTGCGCTGTCAACAGAGGCCTAGTGTACAAATTTGAAAACGGTAAATGAAAAAAAAAAACAAAAAACCCGACTGCTTAAAAAGTAAACTAAAAAGACGTAAACAAGAAGAAAATCATGCTGTGCAGTCGGAGGATACAACTGGTTTTGATCCGCCAGCTCGCGAATATGTATCCTCCGACTGCACAGCATGATTTTCTTCTTGTTTACGTCTTTTTAGTTTACTTTTTAAGCAGTCGGGTTTTTTGATTTTTTTAATTAACTTTTTTTATTTACAACTTTTTAGTTATTTTTTTTTTAGAATTAGGTACATTTAAACATATAACTGTTATATATTTTTGAAATCGCCTCTTAAAATCCTTTATTTTGATACCCCACACGATGGGTTTGGAAGAAAAATGTTTTTTTTACCCCCACAAAATGGCGCCCAAGATCCGCCATTTTTGTTTTTTCCAATTTTAATGTACACTCGCAGGATTAAGACGAATCGATTGACGTAAGAATCATCAAAATCGGCCAACGCGTTTGGTCTCTAGAACGCCACATAGGAACAAACATACATACATACATACATACTTACATACATACATACATACATACATAGACTGATAAACACATTACCCTCCTTCGGCAGTCGGGTAAAAAGGAAAACACAGAGGCACAGTATAATATCTTTCTTCATCAGTTTATTGAATATCTTATAAATTGGTCCAATATTTGAGGAGGAAATAGGCGAGAGCCAAACCTCTAATTATGACATTTTACTTAGGAAATTCAGACGGATGTCTGCAACCGCATTTACTCTCTGCAACGATGCTTCGGTAAGGTTTCGGTTCACTACCGAATTAAGGTATAATGGGTTCTGAGAATCTTTATTTCTATCATCAATATCATTTCAAAAGAAAGACGTCCACTGCATAGTCATTGGGGGCCGTTCAAGTATTACGTAAGCAGATTTATTACAATTATTTACCCCCCCCCCCCCCTCCCCCTTGTCAGCAAAAGTTAGCAAAGCTCTAACCCCCCCAAGCTTACGTAAATATTGGTTTATGCATTTTTCTTTTAATTAAAGTATTCTGTTTTTTTTATTGATTCATGAGTTTCAATTCCCCTACTCGGTTCTAAGCGAGTGCCTAAACGTATTCATTATTTGTGGGAATCTCCGAATATGCGTTTCGTTTTCAAGCATAGACAATGTGTGGGTTGTAAAAAAGTAAATAATTACTGCTGACGTAATCATCATCTAGACCACCCCACCCCCCATGTCATCAAAAATAAGCAAAGCATAGACCCCCCACCCCCTGTAGTGCTTACGTAATACTTGAACGGTCCCTTGGCCTCTCCCACAAGCGTCGCCACATCGACAGAATGATGTGCTTCTCACGTCCAGCAGATTCCAACGGCCTTCACCAGGCCATCAGTCGTCAAGAAGCTCCAAACTAGAAAAAAAACCATTTAAAAGAATTAACCATTTTCTTTATACCCAATCAAAAGATGTTGAAAAAGAATTAGGTATTGGGTACATATAACGTTACTTATTAACCCACACGCAAAAGATTTAGCAATTTTCTTCACTTGCAAAGAAAAAATAACTAACAAGTTCTCGCACGCAATGTCAACGTAAAATAACATTAACAGCACAGTATTTATTATTAAAACTAACACACGTACGGTAGCTTGCAATTTGCATGCATATAGAAGTTTCTGTCATAAAACAAGTAGAAGATTACCATGTGCCAGCCTACGTACTATCAATTGCAATCTTAATGTTAATCTTTATTAATCGTGGGATGGAGAAAGCAAACCAATGGTAGAACTGTGTCTATGTGAACGATGATAAGGTTTTATGTTGACATGCATCAGATTAATTTACTGACTGAAATAATTACTAATGACCTTAACAGTTGCTAACAGTTTTGCTACCGTGACCCATCTATTTCTCAGGCAACGTACATTTTTATCAGGATAAAAAGTAATTATAGTCGTGGTGATCTAAGAAGTCGGATTTGACAGCTATAAAAATACTTAATAATAATTAAAATTGATGCTTATGATGATGATATATGAATGATACTCGTTGTTATAGTGTATAAGTATAAGGATTATGAATTTGATTTTTTTAATGTCTTACATACAAAGTTATCACGGCATGTAATCATCGGACTTCTTAAATTGTTACGATTATAAGTAAACTATGGGATGTAGCAATCTGTGAAATTTTATCATATATCGGATCAGTACTTTCTGAAATATTTTGAAACAATTTTTCTTTTCTCTTTTTACTATTAGTTGAGATAAGATAAGAGTTACGATTGACGACTAATAGGGAAGAAACAGATATGCTTCAGATATCCTAAATAAATTTGTAAAAGGGCAAAAGGTTGATGACTGGAGAAAGCACCTTTCAGAATTCTCAAGTGCCGTAAAACGGTTACTATCTAAAGCTTACTCCTTTGTAACGGCTAGGTTAAAAAAAAAAATATATATATATATTTATTATTGATTCATGTACATTATCTGTAAAACATGGTATTTTCGAGTAACTAATAGTTTTGCTTTAAAAAAATAATTAACAAGACGATATTTTTTCGCTACTTTTGAAAACTCCTCCAAAACGACTTATTTTATTTTTACTCATAAAAATTTATGGCTAGCATTTCTTCATAAGTGAAACAGCATAATTATGTAAATCAAAGAATATTTTGCAAACAAAACTGTCAAAAAGGAGATACAACATTGATATTCGGTTTCCGAGCGGGCGCACGCCCAGTGCTGCGTTAACATTGGGGAATATATACGCCTTAAGTTAGTATGTTGTGGGTTTTTCCGACTGTTCTCGAACTTATCTCAACCCATTGTCATGGGATGTTCATTTTCTTCTAGCGAAGTCAGCACATGTTTCAGAAAATAAGGCTAGTGAGGCGAAAAGGCAGGTCTACTTTCAAAATTACATAATCTAGTACCTTATCCATTACATTTGTGACGAGTAGGGAAATTGATGTGTGTAGGGAAGCGGACGTACGTCCTCTCCTTTCATTTCCGTGTCCCCGTTGACTTTTTATCACTTCTGGACACAGTTGGCGCAGTGTTTGAACAACCGGCTTCTGCACTGCGTATCGCAGATTCAATTCCCTAACGGAACAAATACTTGTATGGTCTACAGATCGTTGTGACAGATCTAGGTGTATGTGTGAGTTTAAATATTTTTAAACGAACTCACGATACAGGCGAAATGCCTAGTGCTTTTAAAAGAAAATGTAGTTGGTACTTGGATGTTAAACTGTTGCTTAATGTTATGTGAGCGTACTATTAGGTGCACTATTGGCCAACCCTTCCGGGATTACGGGCTTGAAACGACTCCGTATCAAATGGTCTTATTCGCAAAACGACATATGAGCAGGTCGTACTGGCGTAATGGTATGTTATGAAATGGTGTAAACAATAAACAGACATGCGATTGCAGCAATCCCGAGAGATTTGCCGTTGTGTATTGAAGAGTTCTGTTGTAAATATCCGAAGTTCATAATCAGATCTTTACCAAATTTATAATCAGATCTTTAAAAAAACCATATGAGAAGCACCAGCTTTCCAATAAAAAAAGAATCAACTAAATCGGTGCAATTAGTCAAAAGTTCTGAAAAAATATACTATCGAATTGACAAACTCCTCCTTTTTGAAGTCGCTTAAAAAATTACCTTTTTTTAGTAGCAAATCTTCCTATTAACAAAAGAATGGGAATGGTACAGTCATACCACACACAATCATCATGATTTGTTAGATGATATTAAATTATTTCTTATGTAGTTCCAACAATCATGTCAACGTGATGAGTGTTTTGCCTACAACTTCTAGTTGAGGTGTATGTAAAAGGTCCTTAGTTTCTGCCTGTCTGCCTTCTGTCAGTAGTTTCTGCCTATTTCTATGGGAAAAAGGCTTGAGTTGGTTTAGTTCTAGTGCTATCATATATATAGTTGACACATTCATTTCTCTAATCGTCACTTGCAACAAACGAAACTGTTAGAATCTTCAATTTTTACACACGATACAAGGCACAATAATAATAACGACATTCTCATTAAGAACCATGTTACCTCAGACGCGAACTGTCGCCATGTCCATACAAGCAGTGTGATACGGTCACTACCGTGGGTGCGCCCACGCCGGTCGGCCTCGGCGCAAAAACACGACACCGCTAAATTTTGACGTCTCAATGCGGATATCATGACCTGTGTAATTTAAGTTGTATTTTTAAACGACTTGTTAAAAATAAAGCTAAAATTACTATGACATTAAGTTTAGTGAAATCTCAATTTTTGTAGGTTGCTTTAATATACTTGGTTTAAGGTTCTTGGCTTTTAATAAAGGTTTTAACACTAAATATAAATAAGTAATTAAATACAAGGTTCGATTTGTTTAAAATTTTAAAGGTAAATATTCGTTACGTTTATAAAGGCTACCTACCGCAGACGGATGCAACGTAATAATGCGACAACGATGAGACAATCAGTAACATGTAAATTATTCTACAGATAGAAAAATAGTCGTAGCATCGTTGCCGTTGTCACATTGTCGTATCGCGCCTGTCTGCGGGCAAAACTGAATACTTGTTTTGCGATTTCGGCGGTCTCTCCAGTTCCGTGCCCATAGCTCTCGCTGGAACACCCATACCAATCTGCTCCGACTTCCGGTACCTAGGATCGCTTGTCCAAGGAAATGGCGTGGTAGACCGAGACGTAACGCACCGGATCAACTCAGGATGGATGAAATGGCGACAGGTCACTGGAACAACTTGCGACCCACGGATGCCCCTCAAGTTAAAGGCGAAAATCTACAAGTCCGTGATTAGACCTGTCATACTGTATGGATCGGAATGTTGGGCTGTGAAAAAGATGGATGAAAGGAGATTGCATGTAGCAGAGATGAGAATGTTGAGATGGATATGCGGCGTGACGAGATTGGATAAAGTGAGAAATGAGTATATTAGAGGCAGTTTGATAGTGGCGCCAGTGGCAGAAAAGTTGAAAGGAAACCGTTTGTCCTGGTATGGTCATGTGATGAGGAGGGATGAAACGCATATTACTAAAAGAGTTATGAATATAAATGTGGATGGATGGAGAGGGAGAGGAAGGCCAAAGAAAAGATGGATAGACTGTGTGAGGAGTGATCTGAAAGAAAAGGGAGTCAGTAATAACATGACGGGGGATAGGACGGTATGGAAGAAGCAAACGTGTTGCGCCGACCCCAAGTAACATGGGATAAGGGCAGGAAGATGATGATGCCTGTCTGCGGGCATATTTTTACTTAAGCAAAACTTTTGTAAATTTCACTTTTAAATGGTGCCTACGAACGCCCTATATTACTTAGGACATCTATTTTCTTAATTCAAATAAAGTAGCAGGAAATAACGTGAAGTGCGTGCTTAATTAAGTTCTAAATTAAAATAATGTCCTAGCTTTTCTTTTTTGCAAAAATAATTACTCTTTCTGCGACATTTTCCAGTGAGAGACTCACTACACTACACGAGTTCATTATATTTTTTAATATAAAAACCACTGTTATATGAACAGAAAAGTAGTTTACAGACTAAACTATTTTTCTCTTCATATTTCTACCGTATAATAAAATATTATTACAAAGAAAGATTATTATTTAGAGTGAGGCGTTTCTTTTCTCTAATGACACTGGTTTAAGCTCATTTCTGAGCCCGAATGATAATGTACTAAATCTTTGGACATAAAGCCACTAGTTTTATGTCCAAATATTTAGTACATCGTTGTTTTTTTTGCTATGGACCAACACCATTTTTGATGGAAACAATTTCACCAGGTTGCCATGGATCTGGTGTTATGTTATATTCAGATTATTTCACCGTCATCATCATTCATCTTTTCGTCTTCATGTTGATGATACCTCAATCTAAATTTTATGGGCCCAATACTTTCCGCTTCCACAGCCTCGTTGCGTCATTGGCAGCGCATAGGTCGCTTCGGCTGCAGATAACACCTAACATGGAATTTCACCATGTTGAGCAGTTCATCAATGTTGGGCAAAAAAGCCCTTTTGATTACGGTAATCACTGCGGTCCTATGAAGAGGATCTTGGATACATCTTAAGCAAGGAAAGCCCGAGTACTGGTTGGTTCTCTACGTAATTATAGTGCTATGAAAATTTCGCACTGTGAAAAAAGAATGACGTCACAAGTGTGGAACACTAAAAAGAGATACAAGGTACTCGAGACAAATATGGGTACTCAGCATCTACTTAGTATACTCTAGTACCTTCGCTCTGAGACATTAGAATGTACAAATAGAAAACTAGATGGAGACACATACCTGCATATATTAGGTAGATGTAGGTGCTTACAGTAAGTGTTGTAATGCAAATGAGGGCTTTAGCAATGATTTCAGTAGTCTAGACATTTTATTATGATCTTCTTCAAGCTGTAGATAACCGCCATTTAACTTTCGTTTATATTTAGATAAAAGCTTTGTATCAATTGTCTTGAGAACGAAAACTCAGTTGTAGATCCTCTTGTACCACACACAAATCCTTAAATGCATTTAGCACTATCATTTGAAGATTACAGAAACATTACGTGATACTAGTGCTTAGTGATTTTTGGTGCAAGTGAGTATTTGTCTCAGTTTACTGGAGAGAGAGAAAAACAACGACATAACCTGAAACGGCTTATTTGTGAGGTTAAAAATAAATGAAAGACAAACATACTAAACCTTTTAATAAATACGCCATTGAATGTAAAGTCACAAAAATGAAGCTCTGCCTTTGATCAACAGAATAACTTTTGAAAGAAAAATCTTTAATTGTCTTTCGGCCGCTGACAAATATCCATAATTTGAGATAACACAATCTCATTCAAACGCACAATCTTGATGAAGTACCCGCTGCCATTTATATTCAGGCGACTTGTGGCTTTATTTGACTTCAAATGTTTTCAAGCAACCTTTGATATTGATCTTTAAATTTACAGGGGCGTAAATTATATAAAATGTTATTGTATGTACGCAGGCATTTATTAAGTTTTTGCAAAGGCAATATTTTTCAGCTATGTAAATATGTAAAAATATAGATATTTTAAAAATTCTCTTATATTCCAAGATATATTCCTCCAACTCCACTTCACCTCGAATTATCAAATTGACTGTTTCTTGTTGTTTATTGACAATTAGTCTAGTGTTTTTTCTACTGTTCTTATAACAACACTGACTTGGAATATTAATCTTCATTTTCAAAGGTACTTCAAAGTAATTAAGACACGACTAACGCCAACGACCTTGAGGGAACAAAAAGCGCACTCGTTTCACACCCACGCAACCCAAAATTTAGTAGTTACTTTCCTTATTGTTCTATGACTTTAATAAAAAGCCTCAGATCAAAGTGTAGATAATTAAATTATCTATGAGATGGTGTTAATTTCATTAAAATACGCCCAGCGGTTTTGGTGCGATTGTCGTGTTTTTGTCCGTTTTAGACATTACTTTACAAATTAATTACACTATGTTATACGAATAAAACTCAAAATTTGCTCAGATCAAATTATTAAGAAAATGGTCTAATTTAACATATGTTTTTCCAAAAAATTACGACTAGCCATTCAGACGTGATTCTCATTTTAAAATCAGCTACTCAAGGGAATCGGCGCCTTAAGACTACATTTAGCAAAAGCAGTAAGGTGTATAATGTTTCAATTGTCAGCCAAAATGATCCTAACTGTATTACAAAAAAAATCCTCTTGTTGGCATAAAACACCTCGAATAAAACCTAATCGTCGCTTTCGACTTTATATCGTTGCTCTAAAAAACGGTGACCCAATAAAATATCGCCCAACTTTATCGCTAAACGCGTTTGAAAAATGTGTGTAAATGCTTTTTCCATTCTGTTTATGGAATTTATTAACAGAGGGAAACATGGTCTGTTTGCGGGGGTCTATAAAGCTTTAAATTTTTGTCCATTTTGTGTTTCCTTCAACACCTGTTCTGTACCGATTTGTTAAAGGCTTTACTGAATAAGCTGCTGTTATGGCGTTCCATGGAGTCAGGAATTTGGTTTTACGAGACCTCTTGTTACGTAATTCTTTTTCAATCACTCGTGTTACTAAGCAATTATTTCACGCATTCGATGCTTTGATGAGTTTCAGGTTTCAATTAGATTTCATGGAAAGTACCATTTCATAATAAGTTAAACGATTTAATAGGAGGCTAAAGAGGCAAAGAGCACAGCTACCAGATATTTGGCATCACAGTACCAAGCCAACATAAATCAAAACCATTCAAACGCTTCCCGTCTACTCGCGAGCGCTTAAGATTCTTCGCGAATTAGCCGCCCTGGTATTCAGAAATTCTATTTTAATACCTCCGGTATCCCAACGTAACCGCAATGATTATAAATCGCTTATCAAAGAATCCTACCAAGTTTGCGTAGCAATATTGGAAAAGTTTCACCGTTCTCGCAATCTGTAAATGTCTGAGATATCAGTCACAAGTATTTTACTTAACGACCAGTTCTTTGCCGAGTTTTGGGAACTATTCGGAATCGATAACAGTTACATATGTTTTAACAGCAAAAGAAAAAGTATGTTGAATAATAAGTTGTAGAAACTTGGAAAATGGAACAAAATGCTAGACGATGTGATCGTAATTCTAGAGTGAGTGTATGGAAATTCTAATGGATACTGAGGCTGTGTCAGTCTTCGACTGACTAAAACCACATGGTGGCTACCTCCAGCATGTCTAGAGGAGTTTCTGGATTGCCAGTAGAAAGCAAGACGCCACAAACACTTATCGGGAATACACCGCATTACGCATATAAAAGGAGTTGTCTCGAATTAAAGCGCCCGTAGGCAGGTGCGATGCGATAGTGAAAAAACTTCCTAATAGTACTGTTTTATTTTTTTGAAACCGCTTTTCGTATTGTCACGTATCGTCTTTTCTCGCTATAGTCACGCCTTGTGTAATTTATTTATTGATTTATACACTCGCGAGCAATGTAAAAGTTCCAGTGACATAGCACCAAATTACTCCTAAACGGGAAAGGCTAGCTTAATGACGCCGTCTGCAATATTGAAGTACATTTAACAGCGCATCAGAATATGACCAACTAAAAACGTAAATATTGTGTTAAAATTTTACATTAAATGTGAAAAAATTAAATTAAGGTGTTTGTCGGCATTTTGTGGGTGGAACTTTTTCATTGCTCGGCAGTTTAAATACTTTATTGTACACCTAGACTAAAACAATAATACATACGGAAACCTTAAAATAAGAACAAACATACAACAGGCGGCCTTATCGTGTTCTGCGATCTCTTCCAGGCAACCTAGAATGGAGAGAGATAGCCTGAACACGATATGGGGTTGCACTTGGTGCAATTTTAAATCAAATAATTAGTTACAAACATAGTAAGCACTAAATATAAAAGGGAATAAATATAATGACCACCAAAAAAAACTTTGTGACGATAACCCCTAACCACCAAATCTAGTAATATACTGACAAAAATAGTAAATGATCACCAAATTTAGTAAATTGATCACCAAATTTAGTAAATTGATCACCAAATTTTAATAGCAAATTATTGCGCTATTTAATGTTGTAAAATAGGTTAGGTTAGGTTAGAACTGTGACCAACCGCGCGCGAGCCGAGCGAGCAAAGCGAGCGGTGCCGCGGCAGCGGCCGGCGAGCGCTACTTCCAAGTTGCTCCCAGAAATTTTATAATCTTTTTGGTCATTGGTTTAATTTTGGTGATCATTTACTACTTTTGGTGATCATTTACTACTTTTGGGTTAACAATGATTTATTTGGAGATATGTTACTATATCTGGTGGTAAGTTAAACATAAGCCAATATAAAATACTAAAATAGATACGTACATACATATAAATATTCAAGCAAGAAAACAATACAGCTCCAACAATAATAAGATCACAGTGACAGTAGGTCTCCTTTTTACAAGTCTTTTAAAGATCGGTAGTGATTGCATGCATTTTATTGTCTCAGGCAATGCATTCCATAGACGAGCGGCCTGGACAGTAAAAGATTTGTCTAGGAATATACAAGTATAATCTTTACCCTAATTAGCAAAATAATGTTGTCTAGTTCTAAAACAATGCCTACGAAAACCAGTAGTTTCCCAATACGTCTGAGTCCAAACAAAGCTGCACAGTACGTAATCACAAACCGTAGTTAGCGGTCACTGGACACACGATCCGTTAGGACTCAATGTACTGTTGCAATCTTTAACGCGGTAGCTGTCCATTCTCAGCCGGGTTTCATTGCGTTTTCGTGCGTATTGTATGATTGTGTAATAGGTACGTGTTAGAAATTGCTATTGGCAAGCATAAGTATTGTAAGTCATAGGTTGCTGTACATGGTCTTGCAGATATTAACAATGTAGGTTATGTTTTTAATGTAATTATTGCGTAACTGATGTCGTTTTCTATAAGTTACCAGGCCAAGTTACGCTGCCAGCTCGCCATTAAAGGTGATAAGTCCAGACGAATATGTCGGAATGAGCTGGATTATTTTTAATGAAGATTGGTCCTCAGTAGCTCCTCATACAGGGAAGTATTAACAGTATAAAAACTGAGGTAGGTTGTTGCCATGGCAACCTTGCCAAACCTGAATTCGATCACGAAAATCGACAATATCATTTGGTCATTACCATTATTCTGAGCTCAAAGCAAGCAATGGCTTCTTCTGGATATGAATTCACTCCTACGAGTATGAACTCATGTCTACGGCTTACACAAAGTCCGCATAGTAACATACATATTATGTAATTAACATCATAATTAAGGATGTTAAACTAATTAGCCACCAGGCTCAAAGTGGTTAGCGTCAGAGTTATGCCTCGTACAAAAGTGTCAGAGAAACAAACGAAATGAAAGACTTGACATGTCCTTTGTAGTTGTAAAACGCTAACAATTATATTAAAATTAATACAAAAACACGTTTCACAGTTCGTGAGTAAATACTTGTATATAAAGTACTTATGAAGGCACCTACTCTCAGAAAATCTCGCAAACGGTGTTACCTAATGTTATGCTAAAATATAAGAGGGCTTATGAGGGTGTGTGCCTAGTAAAAAAGTAAGCATTTGTTTTTTATTTTGCTTGAATAAGATTGCTCGGAAATTAGTCTGGCTTTGCTGGCAAAAAGGTTCTTGGGTTTTTTTTAAGTGGGTGTAAACCTCGAGAATATATTAGCCCCTGAAGAAAAACCTGGGCTTTACTTAGGGTGGTGCCAATCTCTAAATAGTACAAAACAGTCGTAGTCTGCCTCTTTCTATTTCTTCGCTAATTTCTACTAAAACACGAAACGGATTTTGATGCGGTTTTCAATAATAGAAAGATATGGTTTGTCTGTGTAATTCGTCCCTTGCGAAGCACAATAGCTCATAGTATTTTAGAGGAAAGATTTTTTTGTTTGTTTATACCGAATAGGCGCCGAAACTACCGAACCGATTTAAAAAATTCTTTCACCAATAGAAAGCTACATTATTCCTGAGTGACATAGGCTATTGTTTTAATCCCGAAAACAGGTCCTGTGGGGTGGCCCACGGGAGCGAAGCCACGGAGAACAGCTAGTAATAATATTATAAAGACGAAATATTTTTTTGTTTGTTTGTTTGTTTTTACCTAATAGGCTCCAAAACTACTGGACCGATTTAAAAAATTCTTTCGCCAATAGAAAGCTACGTTATTCCTGAGTAACATAGGCTATTGTTTTAATCCCGACAACAGGTCCTGTGGGGTTGCCCACGGGAGCGAAGCCACGGGGAACAGCTAGTAATAATATTATAAAGAGGAAATATTTTTTTGTTTGTTTGTTTGTTTTTACCTAATAGGCTCCAAAACTACTGGACCGATTTAAAAAATTCTTTCGCCAATAGAAAGCTACGTTATTCCTGAGTAACATAGGCTATTGTTTTAATCCCGAAAACAGGTCCTGTGGGGTGGTCCGCGGGAGCGAAGCCTCGGGGAACAGCTAGTCATTAATAAATAGCGACCATGTTGTGTAAAGTTTGTATAATTCATTACCAGCTTAGTAATAGAAAAGTTCATTCATACATTTAACTGCAAACTAATCAAGACCTTGAATTCGCTACCGTGACCTGAATAAATAAATTAAACATAAGAGATAAGTTTCTAATAAGCACACATTATTCTAAGAGCATAATTTGTAGCATCAAATCTCAAAACACGACCCAATTACAAAGTTAAATGAAGTATCTAAGAATGTAGGTACTCGTACTTCTCGTTTTCGATTAGCGACTTTCTTGTGGAGATGGACCAAGTAGTCGGAAAAGCTGACTATTCTGCCACATTTAAGTCGTCGACTAGTTGCCAACTAGTCGGCTAAGATGCTAACCAGACGGCACTTAATGAGCTAGAAAATGGTAATAAAAGAAATAAGTCAGTACTTATTGTACGTTTTATATTTTAAGAATCAAATCTGTAACAAGAACGCCAAAATAATTAATACAAAGATATGATTGGTTAGTAGAGATAGACCTACCAATCGAAAAAGCTGACTACCCGGCCACTTTATAGTCGGTAATTAGTCACCACACTAGTTGGCCAAGTCCATAGTCAGCCCATCTCCACATTCTAGAGAAACTTCATTTGCGTCCTTGTGTCATAAAATCGAACCTAGGGCGTGGCTCTGTTTGTATGTAGAATATGTAGATAAACCACTTGATTTGAAAGAGGGAAAGTCATTTGTGCTGCTAAAGTAAACACGGGTAAAAAGAAAAAAGGCGATTATGCGCGATGATGTTTACTATGTAAACAGTGTTGGAGCTTTCGGTCGCCTCGCCTCAATCTTTGCTTTGCAAATACTGCCTCAATGGGGATCGACTGGGAGGCTATTTTTTTGTAACTGCTTTTTAGATGAGTATGTTTTATTTTATTCTTTTAAATGTTAGTTTATTGGCTCTTTTTAGGGTTCCGTACCCAAAGGGTTAAACGGGACCCTATTACTAAGACTCCACGATCCGTCTGTCTGTCTGTCCGTCTGTAACCAGGCTGTATCTCATGAACCGTGATAGCTAGACAGTTGAAATTTTCACAGATTATGTAGGTATTTCTGTTGTCGCTATAACAACAAATACTAAAAATAGAATACAATAAATAATTAAGTGGGGCTCCTATACAATGAACGTGCTTTTTTGCCGTTTTTTGCGATAGTGTTACGGAACCCATCGTGCGCGAGTCCGACTCATACTTGGCCAGTTTTGAGCTTATCGTGGATTCGTGTTTGATTTTGAATTTTTCCAAGCAAGTCTTGAAGATGATATATTCACAAGCTATTTGGAATTATTGGATATAATATTTCGAAACCTTATTTTAATTTGTCCTCTCATTAAGTAAACATTGGCGTTAATTTGTAAAACAAATTAATCTACTTATTACCTACAACATCTACTTTCAAAAATTTCGAAGTTACGTAGATATTTTAGAAAATTAATTTTATATTTATAAACTTCTAAGCTGATAAGCTAGTTAGCAGTGTTTTCAAAAACATTTATCGTCTTGAATAAAATATTGCACTATTATTTTATCTAATGTAAAAAGTTTGTATAAATAACAATGTTTCGTGCTTGAATTATATTCAGAACTTACAACAGAATATCTCGTCACATAATTTGATTTTCATCATTAAACTTTGGCAAACTCAATCTTAGATTCACTGTTAACAATTACTTGACTCCTGCGGTTATTTTGCATAGTATGTAATCAAAACTACTTACATAACACAAAATGTATCCACGTCCAAAATTTAATATTATAAATTTTTGTATTTCCCTCATCCAAAAGGTACACAGTTTTGATATTTCATAAAATATCACGATACATCTCTCATACGAGTGCTACAGAGATGCATCTTTCAATTCCATCTATTTGTCAAGGATACGTTGGCTTCCATTTGTAGCCAGCCACATTCCAAAAGGGATTTTTCAGTTCGTGGCTCGTTGGCCCTCTATCGATCAATGTCTGCTGAACGAGAGACACTCGACGTGTTCCATCTTAACAGAAAATGATGATTGGTTGCATACGAGAACTTATAATGAATTTCCACCATGTCTTTTGCAGTGATAAACGAAATTTTCGGGAAGTTTCCAGCACGTTCGCGAAGCTTCCAGTGTTGCTGTCGTATCATATTTTCTTTTAACTGCAAATTTTCAAACGTGGAACGGCTTTTTCGTTTTCTTTTATCCGAAAACTAGTTAGCTGCCTGTATTACCTACCTGTACTTTAATTTTATTTTTCATAAAACTTTTGCCGAAAAATTGGGACATGGAAAGCTTGTTTGAGTACAAAGAATACTTATACGACTAAAGTACGTATAGTTATCGTGCAAACTATTGTATATTCTAAAGCGGAATGTCTTTATGTGGGTGTAAATGCTTTAATCGGTGCTTAAACTGATAGTGTTGTATTCGGAAACTGAATTCTGTAACGATATGAATAGGATCTTAACGCCTACTTGTTATCTGAATAGCAAAGTTGGTTCACGCTTTCCATAAAACTTATTATAAGCTAGAAGTGCCGCCATGCCTTTCTGTTGATAAGATTGTTAGGTATAATGTTATCTTAGGTACAATATATCAGGCTGCCTATAGGCGTTTACAGTTGATGGCTACATCTTGTATGTGATCAATTTTCGAGGAGTGTCTCTGGGTGTCGCATTCTGTGACTACTTTTATTACCTTAGGTTCTACCTGTAACAAGTAAAATTTCAAAATTTATAAAAACTCCGACAAATTTTTATTTCAAGCCACATGATTTATCTAGTACATAGTAGACGCTTCGATCGGCAATCTATTGAACACGTAATTATGACACGATATCTTGCGAAAACAACCCGATTCAAACAGTAAAACGCCCATAACTTTTGAACGGCTAAACCGATTTTATTCAAACATAGCTACAAACACTCTCGTTAAAATCACCTTTCAAACAAAAAAAATCAATCGGTTCTCCTATTTGGACGCTATGATGCCACAGACAGACACACAAATACAAAGATACACAGCAACACAATTCAAACTCACACTCCTCTTTTTCCGTCGGGGGTTAAAAATAATTATATGTGTAAATGAATAAATCTTTGCGCCGTAGACAATACCGTAATAACAGATAATTTTGCTACTGATTACGAAACTCAAATATTGTATTGAGATTCCTTGCAAAACAAAGATAATTTTCTTTGAATGTATCGGAACTTTCCGGCTTTTTTTTTTTTTTTTTTATTTTATTTTATTTGTGATGGGTTTGCTCTTGACTCTAGTCTAGGTCAGAGGTGACAGAGACAGAGTCGACGATGGAGTGAGTTTACCCACAGCCCAGAAATTTCTAACCCTGGCTTGTAAAACCACCCATTGTGTCACCCTATGACCCTATGTATTGTTTGCTTCATTTATCTTTTATGTAGCTTAAACCTATGGAGTAAAGGGTATTCTATATATATAAATGTATCTACGAATTCCTTTCGACTTTACCTAAACTCTATTTAGCTATACGTGGGGGTAATGTAAGCACTTTACGGAATTGAATGGGTGGGCCGCCGTCAAAACGCTGTATCATAACATAACATAACATAACGGATAACTGTTAAAGGGTTTTCACGGTACGATATTATACTGTTATGTTGTCTTTTGTTAAAGAGAAGGAAGGTACGAAGCTTTAGTAAATGGTTGGGTACTTATCTACCAACATATAGTATAAAAAAATGGTTTCTATAAAGTAAAATCGAATCTTAAAAATAAACTGCCGAGCAATGAAAAAGTTCCACACACAAAATGCCGACAAACACCTTAATTTAATTTTTTCACATTTAATTTAAAATTTGAACACAATATTTACGTTTTTAGTTGGTAATATTCGGATGCGCTGTTAAATGTACTTCAATATTACAGACGGCGTCATTAAGCTAGCCTTTCCCGTTTAGGAGTAATTTGGTGCTATGTCACTGGAACTTTTTCATTGCTCGTTAGTGTATTTTATCAGGCAGTGGTGTCTCATCCCATACAAAGAAACCGTGCCGACGTACTGTACTGATTATACTGATAATTTTTTTTTCATCGATCGTGTTCGGTTCCGTTCCACGGATATAGATGGTGATCTATCCATCGCCGTGGAACGGAACCGAACTTGATTTATTTACAAAAAATAATCGGTGTAATCAGATGAAAAACGCTAGTTAAGTCGGCACGGTTTCTTTGTATGGGATGAGGCATCTGTATGCTAGTTTTATATTATCTGTTGCTCAGGACCAGTCATTGTTGTGTTTATCCTCTAGGTTTCCCACCTATGGTTTCAGCAGTGGACGCCTTTCGGCTGAAATACTGATAAAATATACTGAAATACAGCGTATTTTTTTGCATAAAATTATATTTTCCGTCTGCTAACTAAAGAAACTCGGTTGTTTTTGGGTTCGGCTCTACCATAGTTTACCAATCCATACACATTTATTAGTAGACTGCAAAGACATTGAAAATAAACTAGCACATAGCCACGTTTCCTGGGTAGAAAAAATATAATTTATTTAGTCCGTCAGTGTGATTATCAAATAATATGGTATTTTTTGCTTTATCAAATAAATTAAAACTGACAAAGATAAAGCGGATCAAAGTTCAGGAGTGTGACGTCACTCTGTCAGTATAAAGCGCGTAGCACGCTGTGACGTCACACGATATTTCAACGCACTGTATCTCCGTATTTTTTTGTTTTTGTGGCAAAAGAAAAATACGTGTCCAATGTTTTTAGGATATCTAACTAACTAGATATTTTTTGTCATCATTCCTATTCAAAATAAATATTATTTTTTTCAAAGTAAATCCATCTATTTAGAGAAATCATAGTTACCCCTGCCTATCTTCTGGCAAATGTCGATCACTCACCTCAGCACACAACTAAGATGGCTGCCTGCCTATTGATCCTTTTTGATGTTTTCATTTCCCCGACGATTGCAAAAGTTTCCACGAATTTGATGAGTTTCTCACAAGTTTGTGTATTTGATTATTTCTATTTAAATTAGGATTTGATTGCCTAATGTGTTTAAGTCGGTATGTTAATATTTTGAAATACAACCCAGCTGTAAATATTTAGAATTGTACTTATATCCAAGATACTTAAGGCCTTTGGCGAAATTCATTTGAAGGAAACTTCTGCCGTTCCTATTGCCTCAGTCGCCATAACAACGGAAAAAATACTCGACTTATGTCAATAAAAACAAGCTATATATAGGTAGGCCCCTCTTTTCCACTGGGCATTCTGGGCTCATCCACAGCCCCCCTAGTTAATCTTAGATCACCAAACGATAATCGATATTTAGTATAGAAAACATATTTATTACGAATAAATCAAAAGATAATGACTGACTGCAATATCTACTTGCTTACTAGTTTTTGCATGGCTTAACAATTTCGGTTTGTTTAAAATTCATAAAAAAAATACAATTACAATTTAATGGTACACTGTTTTTGTTTTTCTTTGAAAAATCATCAGTGAACTAGTATTTCATATATATTTTCCCAACTGTAAAGAAATAAAATTAAATCTTTTGTATATTTTAACAAAATATTGCTCAGTATTGCTTGCCTCTATTTAGGATGCACAGTTTTTTGGCAATTTGGGTTTTGTACTCAATGGAGGCGCCGAAGTTGAGTCTGGATGTCAGTTCCATGCCTAGGAGCTCGAGCCGATCAGTTACAGGAACAGATGTACTCCGAAAAGTAGGAGTTTGATCGAAACGACTCAATTTAGAGGTAAAAAGACACGCCTGCGTTTTGGTGGTGTTAAAAGAGACCAGATTGTCACCATCCCACTAGGAGACAAGGCTTAAGGTCAAAACTGTCCGCTCTACCATAGCCTCTCTCAAGGAACGAACTTCATCCACGCTAGTTATTGCGTTGGACAAGTGTCCCTTTAAACAGTACTGTCATCTGCGTACACAACAATACCAGGATGAAGTAGGTCTTTGATGTGCAGCAGTAAAAGAGTTGCAGAGAGAACAGAGCCCTGAGGAACTCCGGCATCAATAGCCATAAGGTCAGAGGAGCAGCCGTCAATGATTAATTGGATTGACCGTTCACTGGGAAGTCTGATATCCAGCTACAAAACCAGCTGGGATGCCATAAGCAGGAAGCTTTCTGAGTAGACTTGCGTGCCATACCCTGTCAAAGGCCTTCGAGATGTCAAGCGATACAGCAAGTGCTTCGCCCTGTTTCTCGATGGCTGCATGATGATGTTCATTTGATAAAGTCGAATGAAAGAAATGACTTAGTATATTGAGGTACGAATAAAAGAACAGTCGTCATCACATCATCACGACCGGGCAAAAATAATAGGTAAAATTATCACAGTATGACACAGTAATCATATTCTATATCACAAATTCCTTGGAAACCTTTTTCCACACTATCTCAAATATATTACCAAACAAATCATACGAAACGATTGTTTCAATTCAGTATGGAAGACACGGCACAGCAAATTAGGCATTTGTATGCTCTACGCACGGTAGTCAGACTTATGTAACATTATTATTGAAATCAATGTCATGGTCACCATAATAATGACATAAGATGGAGGGCCAACAGCTTTCTAGGTGATGAGGACTTTGTAATCATACTTGGCTCATAGAAAATGATTAGAGGTTCGGGTAGACTCAGGAGTGGAACTCCTTGCTGTATTCTGTGTTTCCCAATTGTTTTAACCTAGATAACTCCTGAGGCCTATTTTTAAGTCCTTTTGAAGGAGTTTCTCTTTGCAGTGCAGTGCACCAATGCAGTCGCACTGACAGAGGATAACAAGTTATACTGTCTGTACTGGGAGGAAATAATTTAGAATATAACGATTAGTTTTTTAATATCGAATTAATAGGTAAGTTCTAAGCAAGCGATCACTATATATTCACTCACATAATTGCATTATATGAGATAATCGTCAAACCCGATGATAAGTTACCCAACAGCCTAACTTCGTAATTGAATTCGGCAAGGCAAAGGGTTTTGACCCCATCAATCAACCAATCACATTCGAGATGAAAGACGCGATTTGGATTTCCGTTTATACCAGACAAATGAAAATAAATGCTGTCGAATTTGATGTTACAGAACCACTAGAAATAACATAGAGCTAAGGTACAGTTAATTCAAAATGTAGTGGCAAAAACCGGTTTGAGCAATATTAAGGCGCCGAGTCCCTTGAGTAGCTGATTTTAAAATGAGAATCACGTCTAAACGGCTAGTCGTAATTTTCTGGAAAAAAATATATGTTACAGTAGACCGTTTTCTTAATAATTTGGTCTAAGAAAATTTTGAGTTTTATTCGTATAACATAATGTAATTAATTTGTAAATTTATGTCTAAAACGGACAAAACCAAGACAATCGCGCCAAAACTGCTGGGCGTATTTAAATTAAATTGACACCACCTCAAAGACAATGTAATTATCTACATTTTAATAATAAGGATAGTACAAAAAATTATCAAATTTTGGGTCGCGCGGGTGTGAAACGAGTGCGTGTTTTGTTCCCTCAAGGTCGTTGGCGTTAGTCGTCGTCTTAAGCAACTACGATTGCCTCTGGACTGGACTCTAAAAACTGCTGGCAGCCAGTGTAAGAGCGCACTAACGTTGGTCACGACTAACCAAGCGATATTACTTTGCGTTTTTCTCGAGACACATGTAGGTCATAGCTTACAGGACTTATAATCATGTTTCTTGCCCCGGTTCTTGTTCTTTATAAGTTATAGCCGGGTAACTGGGAAGTGGAACCGGGGTAAAAAAGGGAAACGTGGTGGTCGTTGAAAAGTTTTTAAATTAAATGTTTGTGTTGTAACTGCACTATATAGGAATATCTTCGTAATGCAGTTTTTTTCTGATACAGACGTCAACAATAAAGTGGTGCAAAATTATGAGAAAGGTTGACGAAACCATGAGGCATTACTTAACAGATGTGCACTTTTGACGTAAACATATTCATCATCACCATCATTTCAGCCAAAAGACGTCCACTGCTGGACATAGGCCTCCCCCAGGCGTCGCCACATTGACCGACCCCGTGCGTCTCGCATCCAGCGCCTTCCCGCAACCTTAACCTGGTCATCGGTCCACCTAGTGGGAGACCTTCCAACATATCGTCTTCCGGTTCGCGGTCGCCATTCCAGAACTTTTCGGCCCCATCGGCCATCCGTTCTGCGAGCAATGTGCCCTGCCCACTGCCACTTAAGTTTGGCAATTCTTCGGGCTATGTCGGTAACTTTGGTTCTCCCGCAGATATAATCATTTCTGACGTGATCACGCAAGGAAATTCCGAGCATAGCCCTCTCCATTGCCCTTTGGGTGACTTTAAGCTTTCTGATAAGGCCCATTGTGAGCGACCACGTCTCGGTCCCATAGGTGATCACTGTCAACACACACTGGTAAACATTTATTATTAATCCTAATCTTATAACGAGCATGTTTTATTTCTTTGTTAGGGCAAACAAGAAAATACTGCCCAAATCAATTCATCATCATTATTTCAGCCTATAAACCTCCACTGCTGGACACAGGGCTCCCCCCCTAAGTGTCACCACACTGATCGGTCCTGTGCGTTTCGCATCCTCCAGGCTCCCGCAGCCTTACATAGGTCGTCGCAAGGCCTTCCAACCAGTCGCCACTCCAGAAAGTCGCCCAAATCAATTATTACTTCAAATTTCAATTTAACCTCAAAGAGATCAAGAGATAGAGAGAGAGGAGTTTAAGAGATTTTCAGAAACAGTGAACAGATTTGGAATATGTGAAAGTCTCTATGATTCAATGTTTGCACAGGATGCCGTATTGGGAATAACAAATATGATATCGAAATATGTAAAAGTGGTTATACTCTATACTAGACGGGAATATCCGTCGAATCCGAATCAGATGGCCCACTGAACCGAAATGCCATCTGATGCGATTTTGACAAACGGAAAACTAATGGATTCATATATCTATATGCCGTAAATAATAATACCCGCACGGGTAGACCTTCAAGGTTAAGCAACACTTGCAGAGGTCGGTTCGTGGATGGGTGACCATTCTTTACATATCGAGACTCTACCGCGCCTCGTAAAGCTCGTTAAGCTGCTGGTACCGGCTGTAAATTATAAATCTTCGACACTCTATACGGAATATCTGCAGCCAGAAACTTTGACATTTTTGCCAAGGGGTATCGAGCTATCGTACTAACCAGTACGTGGAGGTCAGATACGGTAAATTTTTTGAGAAAAGTTTTTATTTTTCTTTCTTTAGTTTATTGGTACTCCATCACCAAAGAGAGCAAGTTCTGCAGAGTTAAAGAATTGACAAAATAGCCATAATAACTCAATTTACACATTCGTGCTGTTTGTCGTTAAGGAGTTTGGTTGTATATTCCATATCTAGAAAACTGCTGAACCGATTTTAATGAAACTTCTCGTTCTCTTAGTTGAAAGATACCTAATCAAATGAAAAAATAATAATCACGATCCGATTACTAGTTTCGGCGATATGCGTGGACAAACATACATACATACCTACATACAAACATATGCACTTATGAAATTTGCCACACGTTTTTACACTACATAGAGTAACATATGTGAATATTGTGCAATTCCAACAATATAACATACATACGTATCGAATTGATATCCTCTTTTTTTTAGAAGTCGGTAAAACTAAAACTAGTAAAACTTTAAAAACCTTTTATGGGTAAAAAGAAAAATTGAATATTTTATTACCACAATAACATTGCTTCATCAAATCTTTGTTTTATGTTATATCTCTCATCTCTTCATCGATAATCCTGAGGTATCTTATAATTCGTATTACTCATTGGTATGCAGAATCCATTGATAAAAAAATATGAAAGCAATATTTTTGCCTTGATTGTACATTCCGATAAGGCTTGCAAATACTAATAAAGCTTTGAAAAATTCGTAATGAATATCATCAATAAAATAAAAATAGAGCTGAATAATATTAAAAATTTAGAACGGTAAAATAATATGAGAATAGACTAGAGTAATAATTCGGGCGTTCACACACTAGGGGACATTTGCTCTGCATTTTATCACGGACTCTCAGATTATATTTTACAAATGCGTTATAAAACGCGTGGCATACCGATGTACACCCGTGTGTCGTGACCCCTTGTGGAGTTATGCCATTGTGTCTTGTAACGTAAGAGTATTTCATATTAAGATAATGTTAAGAACTGTATTTTTTCTTCAAGCGGCAGTTTTAGCCTTTATGAGACTTTACCTCAGTTTGTTCTTTTGGAAAAATGTTGTACAGACAGTTTTTATGTCTCAATTTTAACAGTGAAAACAAGAACGAATTGCTTTGTTTCTGGGACACGCTTATATACTTATAAAATGGTCAAACAACCCTATATTCAGTTATGTGTTCTTTAAACTAGGGTATTTCTATCGGTATCGGGTCCTAGAGGTTGTAACTATCGGGAAACAGACTCCGGCAGGGAATTCCACTCCTTAGCTGTACGCATAATCAAAGTATTGCCAAAAAGTTTAGTGCTTATGGGTGGGATGTCCACCATGTACCGATGGCGCATCGCCGTACTTCTTGTAGTCCGATCATGAAACGGACTAGGCGGAATTAGATCATGCAATTTCATCGCACACTCCACGAAATGCAACCGATAAAAAGCCGACAAGTATGGCAACTCGGCGACGATGCTCAAGGCTCTGGAGCTTTGACTCAACCAGTGCCTCATTGCCGAAGAGCCTCTTGGCCCGTTTTTCGATCGCCTCTAAACTTGTTTTATTTTATTATGTTTTAGGAAAATTGATTTCACGATAAAAATAAATCACTTCGTAACCTACCCCGTGACAAAACACCTCATCCCATAAAAAGGACAGTTACAAAAGACGTAAACGGTTTTTTACCTTCATTTGACATAGGTATAATGGCGTACCACGCCTTTGGAAATCCTTTGCGCACAATACGTTTAGCAAGAAGTCGTCAATCATGATCACAGTTCGTCATGATACCTACATCAGGAGGTTACGGGCTCTTTTCCTTTTTCAAATAATTGCTGAAACCTTTTTAATCTTTTTTCTCGACTTCGGTAAAGCCAAAAGGAAGGGTTCTGGATTTAGCAGAAGAACCAAATAGGTAAAAATGTTTAGTACAAAACTGTAAATTAGTACGTAATTGGTACTAGTACAATATTAAAATATACCATGCAACAGGTAAAAAAATTACTAAGCTGCAGTGTTTTGTAATAGATACTAAAGTTCTGAATATCAATCGTGGATTTTACCGTAGTCGGATAGTAGTTTTTAACTTTATGTTTCTTCAGCTTGTTACAAGATTTATTTAGTTTCACTTTTGTCTCTATCTGCGTGTATGTAATCAAAGATTTTAAGTATAATTTTACCCAATTCCCAGTGATCAATAGAGCTGAATTTGTGCATACATTTTTGTTTATCGTGACAGTGATATTTAAAATATAAAAGCGTGTTTACAAAACACCTTGTTTTTTGAGTATTTTAAGGCTTTAATAAGAAGTATTACTTTTCTGGTACCGAATGTAATCTTAAAAACCTTTTTAATGTTTGACCTCCTTTATTAATACAAGGTGTGGTCAAATATGAGTCAGGAATTTGGCAGAATACACACATACCATTTGCCTATAGTTATGTAAAATCGAATAATCATTTTTTTTTGTAAATACCTTAAAACCGGTTAACAGACGATGCGATCATTGTGTATTTTAAAGCTTGGTTGTCCTTGTTTACAAATATGGCATATTACATTATAAAAACATTTATATTTAGTTGTTCTTCCGAGAACACGATTACGGTAAGTCGGTAAAAATCTTGACCGAAATACGTTGACCACAAGTTTGCTTCACGTAATACGTCAAATAAGGCCGAATGACACGCCAAACGTTTGGTCACGCACGGACCAATTGTTAAATGTGTTGAGAAACCGTGTTGCTCTTAAAAAAATACAACAATAACGTTATACCTAGCTATATATTTATATTTTAAACAATATTTATATAAACATTGTTTAAAATATTACTATTTGATAAGTTTTATTATGGTATACGATGACGTGGTTAACGATGGACCACTCTTTCCTGGAAGTAAACTATTCACTCTTGGCTTAAGGATCCCCAAGTTGCAACTATAGTTCTCGCCAAACTTCTTGGCCGCCCTGAAGTTAGCTACAATGGCTGCGCAGTAGTAAACCTCATACAAAAACAGCATCGTTTCGAGCCTTGCGCATCGGAAATCCAACTTCAGGGCGGCCAAGAAGTTTGGCGATCACTATATCTGCCGACTCCGGCAGGGTTTTCCATTGGGAATTAAAGCGGTAGGTAGTGTTTTTGACTGGCCTCAATCAATTCCAGTCTACAGTTGTCTTATTGTACTCTAGCGCTTTAACTCATACAAATATCCCACCCATACGCACAAAGCGTTTTGAAAATACTTTCATTGTGCGTACAGCTAAGGAGTGGAATTCCCTGCCGGCGTCTTTGTTTCCTGATAGCTACAACCTCAAGTCAAGAGTCAATACGTTACTTCTAGGCAAGCGTGCTTCACCTTCGACAACATCATCACTTCTCAGGCGAGTAAGTCGCCAAAAGCGAGTACAAAAAAAAAATTGGCCTATTTCAGCTTATTTTGACTCTAGATTTTCTTTAGGTGGTTTCCTGTACCATCAGTCAGTCAAGAGTGCCTTAGATAAATCACAAAAATAAATCCTAGAACTAGTAAGTAAGTAGCTAAATAAATTGTATTTATTTTTAAATGAAGATAAAACCGCGGCCTTTTCCCGCCCGTAAAACTTATTTGTCAGTAGGCTGAAACTAAAACTAGTCCATTTCTCCGGAATAATCCCTTAGTTCCTTTTTACGATGCCCATAGGAAGCGCGGGGATTTGGTACGGTCATATACGGTCAAATTCGAATTCGCGTACCAACAAAACATTGCCCTCTTTTTGTTTTCCGCTGAAGTCGGGCAAAAAAAGTTAACACCGTTTTGCGATTGATGGATTATTATGTTCTGGGTTCTCTTATACCTATTCAGTAAGTGATCAATCAAATGATAAATGGATATCGTATATTCGTTTCATTTAAATGGCGTATAGACCTTTCTCTTGGTCTCTGGGTTGTCTAAATAATAAGTGACAGTCGTTTTGCGTTTGAAAATGGAATAACTAATAAAACAGTGGGCCTTACCAGAATACCAGCGCGGCGTTATTTATTATTTTTAAATATCGCTGCACATGCTGTGGTAGCAATCTTTTTGGTCTCGCACGGAGTTTTTTTTTGTTTTTATTATGTTTTTAACTTTTTTTTTGTTTATCTCTCGTGTCTCCTGTGCGGGTCACAAATAAATAAATTCTCTTCCTTTCTTTATTTATATATGTGAACTTTTGAAGTATAGTTAAAACATTTATTTTTATCTTGGTTTTGTTTTCTCATGGGACTAATCCACTGGTTCATAACTTTGCTCGTTATGTACTACGTAGGTACGGTTAACGCAGCAGTAAAAAGTTATGTCGGCAACCATTATATAAATAACTATGATTTAACCAACTTATAGTAAAAGTAACTTGTTACCGTGAAAATCTAATTAGATTCGATTTCGTTGTAACATTATGTCAAAGCGATTCGATCTTATACAATCTTGCGATATAAAGAGTCATTTCTTTTTCCATTATCTTTTGTATTAAAGATGGAGGCGGCAAACGCTTTTATCGTTGGAAATATCGTCACCGGTGAAGGGGGAATTAGGAAACTCGTTGCGCAGCGAGACGAACCCCTAAAATCTTAAGCTAAATGTATTTTTTATGAAGGCGGCGTACGATATTAACTTCCGCTATCCCGGTGTTTGTCACATCAAAATTTCATTATGAATAAATCAAAAATGTCAAGAGTTCAATTTGTGGTAGAATCACGAATCCCAAAAAGATACACAAGGTAACAAATTGCCAATAAAAAGCTAACAAAATGCTGTGGGTAAGCATTTTGGTCAAAGCTGTAAATCCCCGGGTTGGAGCAATAAATCCCGGGAAAAAATATCGAAAGCTGTGTAATACAGTTAGACTCGTATTGTGCTTGAATAAGGGCCGTAGGGATACACCGACCATATTTGGGGGGAGCTTATCCGTCTATTCTGAATATTGGAAGCGAGTTTGATGATCGGGTTTCTCATTTGGCATTTGTCGATGTGTTTGATTTTGCGGCTATTGTTTACATTTACCGGTTATTGCGAGGTTTCGTGTTAGCTTTCGTTATCTAAGCGAAGTTAAATATTTTTGACGGAATCTCGAGGCCATCTCGCACTCTTTACGCAATTAATTTCTGACCTATTTTATACTTATCTAAAGAATATACTAAAGACACAAATCACCTGTCTCTAAGAGCTCCGTGTAAAAGTAGTGACAAATCCAAGATGGCGTCTTTGAATTGCAAGTAGTACGAAAGTATTACTCTGCACTCTCCGTGTCATCCAAGGCAGGGCAAGGTCTGGCAAACCGGTTAGACTCGCCTCGTCAGATGTGACCAGTTTCAATGCCACAAGCTACGCCCGCTGTACAGTAACAGTTAGCTCTTTAAGCTCAATTTAGTTCCTCTAAGTTGCTTATAACCCTTTTGCCTTGAAGGGTATGTAATCCAGCTTAGATCTACACCATATTTCGTTGTTTTGTGAATCTGAGGTCAATTCACTGTCTCGTTTAATTAGGTCATTGACCCATAGTGTCACCAGTTGCCTTTTTTTAGGTACCTAAATTCTTAATTGAACCCGTATGGGGTTCCCTGTTATGTGCCAATCTCGGTCAAGCCTTCAATATTAAGTTTAATGGATCTTGACGATTCTTGTGAGATGTCTATTAATATATTTTGCTTTTAATCTACTGTAAATATAAATTCTTCTGTAATAGACACGTATACTTACACAGGCTGTTGCTATTTGGGCCATCAGAAAACCGATTTACTTATGAATTGATTACACCAACTTCCGTTGGAGACAGGCATTATTATTTTACAGTCCAAAGAGGTTACACCTGTTTCATATAATGTGCATGCCAGCTACGTAATTATAGTAAATTAATTTTAATAAGTGTCAAGATTTCTCTATTGAAATGCTCAGTGAAAAGATGTTATTAAGTGTAAGTCTTGTTTGTGTAGGCCATTTCATAAAAATGGTTCATGTGTCAGACAAGAAGATTGTTCTAGTAAATTTTATCGTCATTAACGTTGGTATTAATCTAAAATGAAGGTTAGAAGATTATTAATAATTAAGCATTTATTTTCTTTATGAAAATGTCCATCGCATTTAATAACTGTCTAGATTAGGTTAGGTCTGAACCTTTTGTGTAATATTTTCAGAATCAAATTAGATTCTGAGAATTAATCTGTAAGAATTTTTACTGGTATGACTACAAAAAAGCAATTTGATTTTAATTGAAAAGTCGTATATTAGAATAGTATTTTGGGTGACAGACGGGCGTCGTCACCGAGGCAGGCCAAAAAACTACTGATCAATCAAGAATGAACGAACGATAACGAGTTCTGTTCAATCTATCAAGAACAAATCCAAATGATGATTTAGATAAAGATATATTAGATAAATTAAATATTACACATACTACATCTATAGGTACAATACTACATCTACAGGCTACATCTATAGGTACTTAGATAAAGTACCTATAGATGTAGCCATGGCGTGGCCGCACATGAAACAACAATAGTTATTTCTGGTGTTACAACAAGAACAAGAACAACCCATCATCGCACTGACACTTATTATCTATAAATAACCCAATTCCTTGTCTCAAATAAACACATATTACCACGAAATCACAGAAAATCAAACACGACCGAGTTTGTTTGTCAAACCTGCCATAACATTAGAGTTTGACAAACAACAAAAGCCGGCCACGACAAAGACAAAAAATAATCTTTTGTCCTTATTATTTACATGGGGCTGCCAACTAGCGAACTCGCTCTATCAATCAAGCTCATTTTATGGCTAAATCTAAAGGTACTTTATCTAAGTTCTTGACAGATTGGCCGCAAAAGGCCAGAGATAATGAGAGTTAGAATAAGCAGTACTGCTTCGGTTAAGTAAAAAAAAATTGCTCGAACTTTTATATTTATTAAAGTTAAAATAAAACATCCACCCCAGTTGTTTCAAAATACATTTCTGCCGTGAATTCGACTTCCATTAAATTAAACGAGAGAGAAATGAAGGCGCAATCATTTAAATTAGAACGTCTAGTGAACCGAAATATTTACAAAGCGATAGAAAACAAAATGTCCTACTAAATGTTGAGTAAAAGCCAACAGCGCTCAACTAGGACATCGGTAGGGTTGTCAGGTGAAATAATAACCTGAAAAAAGTTTCAAAGTAAAGTTAAACTTTTTACAGTTACAAGCTGCAACCGTAGTGCTGTTATAACAAAAAAATAATATCTGATTTTTTGTAAAGTAATAATATATAAGTCCATTTCTTTTTGTCTCGTTTTAATTAATATGATCTTAACCCTAAATTATTTACTAAGGCAATAACGTAACCTCATAGTTGTGAAAAAAGGGAATTTTCATCGTAACTTGTATGCCTAAGCCCAATGTAATGAAATCACTGTCTAGAATATAAAAAGGTAACTATACTGACACTCAAAACACAAATGCTCAGATACAATCAGTTTAAGCTGCTTACTGACATACTATTCAAGTTTTAATTGAACACCTGTTCCGTTTCAACAAAAAATCATGAATACTTTGTCTAATAAAAACGGTAGTTAAAGGTTTGTGCTGAAGCCAAAAGGCTAATCAATCAAACTGTACAAGTCCAACAGTGTACAACTGTACAATGCTGATACTCTTAAGCTAAAATGACACTATCTAACACTTGGCCGGATTTTTGATGCCACCGTATCAGCAAAAAATCTCTATCGATCTGTCTAAGCAGTATTCTTCTAAACAATAGAATCCGAATTCATAAAATAGGACTTAAGATCTCCAAATTTGTATGTTTATTAACCTATTTTGATAAGATTAATTCACTGATACTCGTATAAATTATCAATATACCCATTCGAGAGTGTATATAATAAAATTTATGTTTTGAATGAAAGATCTCGCATATGTTTTATAGTTGAACTGCGAAATAGTAAAATATCGATGCTTTTTAAAGTTGATACACATCGATGTTGATTATTTCACAATTTTTTGTCTTCTGTCTATAACTGAAAATATGAATCTGTCAGATAGTGGTAGTATAGTTTGAGGACGACAAAATGGCGTACATAATTCGTTTGCGCGCCATCCCTATTTGCAAGTGTGGCTGTGTGGCACTCGTCTCTGGTTTGAGCAATTACCGCTATTGGGCTCGGCCAGAGAGAGGAGAGACCCTTGTTTGTCTAACTGTACATAGCGCACCGAGTCTATTGCCTTGTGTGTGTTGATTGTACTTTGTGCCACACGACTACCTGGACGTTTAATTACAGGAAGATCTGTCCAAAATAAACTTCTGATCCTGGCGCAAATAAAACTTTTTATTCTTTCCTACTAAATAAGTTAAGGTATTTTATGAACTGCTCTTAGGAAAATCTTTAAAACTGATATGCGAAGATTTTATTTATTTAACTTACACACACTATCTTACAGGTTGAACCCAGTACAATAGAGTGGTTAAAATCTTAATCTAAAATCAGACTTTACTTAAATGTATAATAATTATATAAACCTAAACTTCTAACACTATTAAAATCTTCTAAAGTAATATAAAATAAAACTTTACTTATCTAAATTTTAATTATAACTAACAAAATTCAATAAAACTCTTGCGAATTCACTCCAATTGTACGAAAATATGTCCAGCCTCTCTGTAATTCTAATTTAAATACTGTGTTCGTGCTGGCTTTTTTTTCTCATGTATTGATCTATTTATTTTTTTGAATAATAATGGTCACAGGAGGTAGTTGAAGTTATTAATCCATAAAAGTCAAAAGCCATGATTTCGAAAGTAATATATTTAATATAATATAATACTTAAATAATAAAAAAACATTTTTTTCTACCTTTAGGGATGGATTTTACTTTTTAAATATTAATGGGACCAACTTTGAGTTATACTCTTGCCAATATTTTTATTTAAATCGGACCACTCTATAAAAAGTTATCCGTGGTCATACATAAAAAATATACATATCAAATTGAGAACCTCCTCCTTTTTTTCGTCGGTTAAAAATACTCTTTAGTATTCAATGTAATTATAAAACGTATCGTATATGACAAATCTACATGCACGACCAGGTTTTTAGACCAATGCCCAAAATATTAGTGACCCGACTGCAGCATACATTTTATTTTATTTTAGTTCTGCGCGACCTATATTTTATTTTAGTAGTCAAGCTAATTTAGATCGAATTCAAGTTTTGAATAAAATATAGAGAATTTTATCACGTTTTGTATTGGTATTAGTGCAATGTCATTTAGATTTTTTTACACGGTATCTACCTACAGCTTTCCGAATGTTGTAAATAACAATGTTCCATATTACAAATGAGGTTTTAAACATGTGTGGACATTTCGTAACTGTCTAAACTAGAGGTTTTCTAATTGTTTGTTACATTCGTGAATCTCAAATTATTTTTTGCTGTAATAATTTGCTAAAACACGAAAAACTTGATGAACAGGAAATGACGTAAACGAACCACAACTACTCGTATCATCATCTTTGAATGGTGAATAACACTTTTATATTCCGAAACGAATTATTAATTGTCTAAAGTATAAAGCTTTAAAGTGTTGAGTTTAAAAATAAAACCAACCTACAAATTAAAACCGCAACTGTGGCTATTTTCTGATCGAATATTTATTTTTGTTCCAGGTAATAAATGAGAGACATTTGAAATCGGGAACTCTCCGAAATAGCTGGATGAAATTGGTACCAAGAAATCAGGAAGGTATGGCACAAAAAAAAATATTGTCATAATAATAGGCCATTTGGTCTCTTGTGAATTTAAAAAGCAAAATGGACTATACTTTTGTCTTTTTGAATTCACAAGAGACTGATGTTTTGAAAAAAGAACACGATCTAAATACAACCAGTATTAAATGAGCTTTTACTTTACTTTGACAAAACTCATTGCAGAGAGAAAGGTCGACAACTAACCTATTTACCTCAGTAAGAATTTGTTCGACCAACATTTCGTTTGCATAAAGTTAAATATTTACAAGAACTGTGTCTACATTTAATACTAATTGTATACTTTGTATCAGTAAGTCTATGCAGCGGTGTCCGTTATGTAAAATATTTAAATTCACTGAATATTTAAGCTGCCGACGTCCGTCGCTGATTCTATGTTGAACACGGAGTAAATTGTTGACTTCGTTTTGAAGTATTGCGGAACCGTTCCTTTAAATAACAAGGATTTAGAGCTTCGAATTACTTTCGATATTCTTTGGAATTGGACTTGTTTTGTTGTTGTTGTAAGGCCTAGGCTTTTAATAAATTAGGTTGTGTACCTTTATTTAAATTTCAGGAAGGAGCTTGTCAATATAAATAATATTGCTCATTGACTAATTTATGTCACGCACTGTGTCTATAGACACATTCATAACTTCATAAGGACTGGTTCATTCAGTCGATATGTTGAAAATTGGTCAACTTAATAGATACTAAGTTGATGTAAGCTCAATAGTGACTAGACATTTTTGCATTATTTAGGAACACCAACTGCATATTATCTGGCATAAGTTTTAAATTTCCAAACCAGCTAATTAGTACATTCAAAACGGTGGATTAATAATGGTAATTAGAAGGGAAAGACTTAGGTTCGTGAAGGAAATTAAATATTCAATGATTGACATTGACATAGATAATGGGTGGTTGTCTCTGACTTGTGTTAGCAACTGTTGAATTATTCTTACACTAAGGATAGGGCGGGTGATGCAGGTGTGCCACTGCTGATTCTGACTTTCAGGAGTTGTAGTGGTTCGGGCATAGTATGGTGGGCTTTTTCCAATATACCGTTTTATGCACTTTCGTATGAGTAAATCTGCTAACACACCAATCCTTCAAACGTAATTAGGTATATCATGAAAAGATCGATGATTCATGTTCTTTTTCTTCGTCGTATCGGTGATTCCAAAATTAAAAACTTTTTGACCAGAATTCAGCTATTTGTTCATATTGACGATACTGACAGTCAAATAGAATTAATATTAATGTTTATTACATTACCACACAGACAAACCAGGATCCTGTTTAACAGATAATGCTACATATTTCATACATACATTTTACAACTGGCGTAAAAAGTGAAAAATTTCTGAATTAAACTTTCAAAATTATTTTACTGATATACTGCAACCTGTCGGTGTTATTATATAAGTCTCTTGTAGACTCAGTTGTCAAACTATTTGCTACGGAGCTATGGACCATTGTTTAAAAACATGGACATGAAATATGTAACGTGTAAATCTCAAAGAATACAGTGTTCTTAGCCTCGTTGGTCCATCGTCGTAGAAAACAACAATAAACTGTAATACGTTTGTAAGTTATGTTTTATTTATTTGGACCATTTGTGAAAATTGCGATGAAATTGTCTTCAGAGCTCACTGTGCAGTGTGCAATATTGGCTAGAAGACAAATTATACTTTTTATATGACATTCTTTCATGCTATAACTCGAGTATTTTAAAATGTTAGGTTTTATATGTTTTAGTGTAGTCTTAATGTGACATCTCATTTGGTAAAGAGTATAAAAGTAGTAACTTTTGATATAAGACAGGTATAGCTGTCACGTCATAGAATTAATGCGACAAATTGGTGCTTGACGATTTGTCGCATTAATTCTATGACGTGACAGCTATTTGCTGTGATTGAATGAATTTTCAACAGCCAATCATAGCAGATAACGCGTGCTTGACAATTTGCCACATTAATAATGCGATAATTTAGAGCTGAGAAACTCGGGGTAAGCGTGGCAAAATCGGTAAATTAACCCACCTGCTTCTTCACGTACTTAGGACCAATTTCACCAATGAAACTAATCGCGATTAGTTCAACTGAACTCAGTTTATGCAAATGCAGCGTTGTGATTGGTAGTTTCTCAGCGGTCTCAACCAATCAGAACGCAACGCAAAACCAATCTCAAGCAATCAACCAATGAAACTAGTTGAACTAGCGATTTAGTTTTATTGGTGAATTTGGCCCTTAATTTCGAAAACGGAAATAAAGTTGTTCTGAATCGATATGTACTATGTATCCCGATTATCAAGATTTTTTACCGAAAAACGGGGAAATGACCCCTATTGCTATGTGATATGCTAAAACGAAAAACCTAACTAAACCATACAAAATTGTTTGCTTATAATTGTTCACTATTTTCTCTAAAAAAATACAAAAAGCTGAGTGAATATTACAGTGTCAAGCATGCGTACAGAAAACCGTTATGTTTGTGTAGTTTTCACTATAAACAGTGTAATTTGTCATATCATGATTCATGCTCAATTTTGAGCTGTACTTAACCTATAAACACATTTGAAAAGATAATGTGACGCCAAAGGGCTCTAACGGTAAACTCATCATAGTTACAGCTAGAGTAAATGCTATGTGTATATGTTGTTTTAAATTATTGTCACTGTCCCATTTATATAGGGAGTAGCTGACCCGGCAAACTTTGTTTTGCCATAAAAACACCAAACATTCATCTACCCTACCTACCCTACCCAACCTACCCTACCCTACCTACTCTACCCTACCTATCTTACCCTACCCAAGGTAAGGTACCATTTTTTTTTTCTTTTTTTTTTCATAAATACCTTCTCCTAACAATAACAAACACAACAAAAAAAGAATAAGAGAAATCGGTCCACTGTTCACGCGTGATGCCGTGACCAAGGGAAATAGGGATTCATTTTTATATATATATAGATTTTTAAGAAGATAGATAGATATACATTTATTTTTCTTTTAGTGTTATGGTCGTTTCAGTTAGCCTGTATAAGCTTTTGAATACGAGTTGTCCCGTTAGAAAAAAAATACTGTCAGATGTAGGTACATAGTTAAAGAAAGAGTTAAAGATCGTATCATTGTCAAGTATAGAACAATAAAGAAATAAAACCTAAGGCTGCCACAGACAGACTCGACGCGACAATGCGACAACGACGTGATGACCTTCTTCTTCTTTATCCCTTATTAATATATTACTTTGATTAATTTCTAACAAAATGTTCAAATTGTCGCTGTCTGCCTGGGAGCCTTTAAAAGTAAAAAAAAATACTCACACACTGAGCAATGATCAACGCTCATTTTTTCTTCATATTCTTAATCTATTTGTCTCTGCTATCGGCTATGATACATTACATACGAGTACATACATCTAAAGGCTAAATTTGAACACCATAGCAACAATCTAAGAGGTTACTTCTGTACTTACATCTCACATTCGCAGATCAAGGTCGTAACGGTACATATCCGGACATTATAGCTGTCGATGGCTTTTTAAGCGCACGCGCACTACAGGGACGGACTCTTGCGCAGAACTCAACGGGACCTCATTTTTCTTGTTACCGGCTTGTTGGTATTGATTGAATTCACTGAGTGTTGGCAGCTCTGTATTTAGTTAAGTGGTATCCTTAGTAACGATAAGATCGCTGATAGTTTTGGTACAAATGTCTGCATAAATGTAGCTATAATAAATTATGATACTTATGTTTAGACGAATCGATGTATTTGTGCTTGCTTATACTACTTTCTCTTTTTTTTTAATTCAGAATTAATATAGTTGCAACTCTAGTGAATCTGTCAAGTTTAGCTGTCAATTTTCGAAACGGCGGGAGTGGCTCTTCTGTATACTTTCTATTTTGTGTTATCAGGGAACAAAGACTCCGGCAGGGTATTCCGGACCATCTCGAACTTCTCGGTGTTACGTTGACATCGACCCTCAACTTCGGTCAATTAATTGAGGTAAAAGCTCAGTTAGCTGCAAAAAGTTGGGGATTCTTGCAAAGGTGATACGGTACTTCACGCCTGAACAGCTGCTCAACTTGTATAAAGCGCAAGTTCGGGCATGCATGGAGTACTGCTCTCACCTCTGGGATGGATCAGCCAAATACCAGCTTGATGCACTTGAGTCGATTGGCAGACAGGCCAAAAGGCTTTTTGGCAACGATGCACTGGTTGCCTTAAAGCTCCAGAGCCTCGATCATCGACGCCGAGTTGTCAGCCTGTCGGTTTTTATCGGTTACATTTCGGGGAGTGTGCGATGGAACTGCACAAATTGATTCCACCTAGCCCTTTCCATCATCGGACTACAAGACGTACGGCCATGCGCCATCGGTACATGGTGGACATCCCTCCCATACGCTCAAAGTGTTTTGTTAATACTTTCATTGTGCGCACAGCTAAGGAGTGGAACTCCCTTCCGGAGTCTTTGTTCCCTGATAGCTACAACCTTGGCGTCTTTAAGTCAAGAGTGAATAGGTTTTTTCTAGGTAAGCGTGCTTCACCGTAGACCGCATCATCGCTTAACATCAGGCGAGATGGTGGTCAAACGCGAGCCATAGATAAAAAAAATATATCAGGGCACTCATTAATTAGTTCAGAACCAATCTACAACAACAAGAGTGTTTTAACTTGAAACTTACCATTCTGTTCGTATCCGACTCGGAACAATAGCATTTTAACTATATTCACACTGACTTGCTTATTATTACGGTGGTGGTTATTGCTGAATCACGATATTTAACCGCGAAAAAAGTACAAGGATTCATCTTGCATGCCTAGAATCATCAAACGTGATGTCATCATCGTAAAGACTTTATAGGTAGATGATGGTAATAGAAGCATACAATTAGGATTAACTAGGACTAGTGGACAGTCTAGCCCTAATTTACGATGGTGCAAAACACTCCCTAAATATCAATCATCATTGACAAAAGGTTTGGTTTTTTTTTTGGCTTCGCACGGTTTGTGCATTTAGCCAGTGTCACGTTTAGAAGTTCTAGTTTCTTTAGATTTTAGTCCAATGTCCTAGTTATGTCCCAATAAAATGGCGGCTTCTACGGAGTTTTGTCGACAACATGAACAACGACTCATGTTCTACCGCTATGTTTTACTTGCCCACACTCGTGCACGTTCACTAATATTATTATAATAAAAAAACACAATTTTTGCACTATTAACAATGCAATGCAATTATTTGCAATTTAACACAATTTTAGGAAAATAAAACAGAGAAGCCATATAGACGCCATCACGTTCGCGCCAAAACTCAAAAGGTTTGGTTATGCGTCATAATCATAATGCTAGCGATCGTGTTTTGTTTTCTTCCATTCCCGAAAAAAAAGGTGGCGTATTTTGAATAGACAGCTCACATGTGCGAAAATAATATACGCTTACGTATTGTCAAATCACGCCTCGCAATACCAGAGGCAAACATTAGCATATAGCATGTATATGTAAACATGGCCGTATAATAAAGTATTCAACGCGTACCTACGCGTCCGAAACGAATTTTCCAGTTTTCCGCACCGCCGCTAAGCTAAATGAGACTTTACCTCTCTATCGTAATCCCGACCCACATAATCCATGTCCTATCCTATTAAGACTGCGAATTTGAATGGACTAATAGTGTCAAATATAGGATTTGTATGCCAAACACCGTAATCCAAGCCCCTGCGTGTTCTGTAGGATTAGGATGAAATGCAAAGTTTGGTAGTTAAAATGATGGCCCAACTAGTGGGTTGAAGTTGTGGGTTACCTGACATAGTAGTATTTCATCATGATAGCACCGCCCGGAAGATAATGAACGTATCCTCTTTTGAGCGGTAACTCTGTACGGTATCTTTTCATAATTACGGTTGCCTCGTGAACATGGTATATTTTGCTAGAATCCGTGTAGATAGTTACTTTGTGGTTTTAATATTTATTGTACCTGTAATCTTTTAATTAATCCTTTTATTATATATATTGGATCTTTATAAGAGTAAGCTTGAGGATTTCGACTTATGAATAACGCAAATTGTTATGGCTCTTGAAATATTTGAAGCTCTGTTTATTCCTTCCTATGTTATTTGAAAAAGCAATCGTAATAAATATAAGATTTTTTGTTTATGATATAACGAGGACATGACAGAGTTTGTTTCGTAATTGTATACAAACGTGACTGTTTTTCATTTGTACGTCTGAGTGCCTGAGGCGTGGGCCCAGAATTTATTGCCGAAAAATGATGATGTGTTAATTGGGATTTTATAAAAGTTGATTTTGTTAGAGTTATTTTGAATAAGTGGATGGGGGAATTATGTAAGAGATAATGAGTGTAGATAGAGACTACTGAGATGACGACTAACGGAGAAGTATGGACGAAAAAGTCTAGTGGCGTAGATTCCAAATAAATTAGTTTAAGGGCAAGAGAATTAATATAATTTAATATAATATAATTTTATTTGGCACAAAAAACAAATTACACAAAAACAAATGTTCATGAAACTCTGGTGCCCGTGGTAGGTAATGAGAACCTGTATTACAGGTCACCAGAATTCCACCCCCCAGCAATTTAAACACATTTTCAATTTGTTATACAATTAAAATCAAGGCAGGCAGGCATAAAACGAAATATATATATAATAACAATTAGATTATATCATAATTAAATTAAATCAAGAATAAATTATAAATTAAATTAGATCAAATACAAATTAAAATAAACAGAAATGTAATCAAAATTAAATTAAAATTAAGTAAGAAGAGAAAATTAGATTACGTACAAATCAATCAAAATTAAATTAAATTTAAACTAAATCAAAATTAGATCCGGACAGAAAACAAAAACCAAAGTAACATTGCGGAACAAAATAGCAGATGTGATATGGTGTAGAGTGTGTTAGTGTGTGAGTGAGTGTGTATGAGTGAGATGTATGAAAGGTATGTTTTAGTTTAAATGGACTAAGTCAGAACCTGTAAAAGGTCCTCTGTTACGGTGTATGATTGCTTGAGGAGCCAATCCCGAACAAGAATTTTAAGATTGTGTAGATTAAGTTGGTACACGTTTAATGTTTTGTGTATTTTATTGTATAGGTACGGACCAAGGAAAATAAAGAATCTACGGCTAAAGGTGGTTTTCATAGTGACAGATGTGGCTACAAGGTGGTTACGACGCGTGAGCGCTGGAGTGTACTGTGTCAAGGAGTGTTGCTTGATCATGACAGCCAGAACAAACAACTGCCGTACAGTCAGAATGATTATGATTTCTATAAAACCAACCATTTATATCGAATCAGAAATGAAAACATCCGCAAGAGAACTAAGGTTACTTACGTAGTCCGAAGAATTGCCAAACTTCAGTGGCAGTGGGCAAGACACATTGCACGCAGAACGGATGGCCTTTGGGGCTGAAAAATTCTGGAGTGGACCGGAATACGCAGCGTTGCAAGGCTTCCTTCGAGGTGGAGAGACGACCTGGTCAAGACCGCGGGCGTTCGGTGGATGCGAAAAGCACAGGACCGATCAGTGTGGTGACGCTTGGAGGAGGCCTATATCCAGTGGACGTCGTTCGGCTGATATGATGATGATGAACTATTTTTGCTGGTACTATATAAATCCTTAAGTTGGACTGGGCAGGTCACTTGCAGAATACATGGGGAGCGATGGCCAGTATTTTTAGACAATAGGTGCCTGAGGACGAGTGTCGTAACCGAGGCAGGCCTAAGAAACGCTGGCTTAACGATTTGGATTTGTTTTTGACGGATTGGCCGGAGAAGGCAGAAATCAAAGAACGTTGGAAGATTGTGGGGAATGCCTTTGCCCAGCAATGGGACAATATAACCTAAATTAATTGTCATTTAGATTGTGATATATTTTTGTACAATGTGCAGACAAGGTTGATTGAATAAGTTAACAATTCTGAGTCACTCATTCAAGGAAGAATGATCAAGGTAATAGATAACTTAAGTCACGGATCTTATCCTTTCCTTTCTGATATTATAAAGTTTCCTTTGTTGTTAGGTACATAGGAACATTTTTAGTTTTAAAATGGCGACTTTATTTTGACATTTGCTGAAATGGCAGCAATTTTTTTTGCATGTTCATTCAAATAAAATCTAGAGAGTTTGGACAGTAAGAGATTTGGAAAAGATTACAAATCTATTGCAACATTATTCAAAAAAAAATTGTCTACAACGTAAATCAGGCAATGAGTATTGTTGAGTTGTCAAAATGAAAGGCATTGTCTGGTTATGTAGTACGCCATTGACCTACCGGGAAACCGATACGATGTATACTGCACATTTTATTCAAAGCTCAATAGTGAAATGTCTCTTTTAAGAGGAAATGCGGTCGCAGACATACGACTAAATTTCCTAAGATAAAATTTTGGCTCTCGTCTATTTCCTCCTCCAATATTGGACCAATTTAAAAGATATAACATAAACTGTAAAAGAAAGATATATTTAACTTATTATCGATTTCAAAAAAAGGAGTAGATTCTCAATTCGTGGGACTCTTTTTTTTTCATTTATTGTCGACAAATTTGTACACTAGGCACTTTACTACTACTATTTGTACTAGAGGCCTAACAAATTGAGGCGGTATAATTTTGCGGCGGGGCAATTTTAAGCATCTTTTGAGAGTTATAGTGCTTCTTAAGATAATATATCATCAAAAAAGAAAACATAGGGGAACAGTGTATATCTTTCTTTTCAGTTTATGGAACATCTTTTAAATTGGTCCAATATTGGAGCAGGAAATAGGCGAGAGCCGCACCTCGAATTATGACTTTTTACTTAGAAAATTCAGTCTGTGACCGCATTGTGAGGTCATTTACAAGCACACTCATATGTCCCTGTTTGAACAAACAAAGCTGCAAACATGACACACAGCTCACGACACACTCAATGGCGTTCTGCAATCGACGTCCGCCACGATAGCGGTGCAGAGTCACAGAGCTGATAATTACACGCATCTGTACAATAGGACCGTCCGCTGGCTGTGTCAAGATGTTGATGTGCTTTCTATACGGGTCAGGGGTGGCACAAAGTTTTACTTGTTTTTGAAGTAAAAGCAGAGCTCTTATATCTTTTTAATCGACTTAGTAAAGGAGGAGGTTATCAATGTGACTGTATTTTTTTTTATGTGTTTATACCTCAGAACTTTTTACTAGGTGAACCGATTTTGATGATTCCTTTTTTATTTGTTCTTTCATAAAATTATGTGGCTTTTTTGTCTGTCTACGGGGTCGCGTTGTTCTCCTAAACTATGGCACTGTTTGAACGCAGTTTTCGCTATCATTTAGATTAGCTATTCCGGATGTTTTATGTGAATAGAAAATTGAAACTGAACTTGCACTTAATAAAGAAATGTTGGTGGTTTATTAAGACGTACGAAACCAGGGCGGGTCAATACTTCTTTTATAAATGCTTGGTTTTGTCATAATGGTATTTGATAGACGATTGGCCAGAGAAGGGAGGTAAATAACAGTCTACCCTCAGAAATAAATAATTGTATAACAGATAATAATATAAAATTTAAGCTTAAACAATATTATTTAAGTACTATTTAGATAATGCAGAGATGTTTGTAATACCAACTGGTTAAAGACCTAAATAATAATATTTAGGTCTTTAACTAGTAAGAGATGTTATTAATTATTGTCTACAATAACGTTTATTATTGTATAGTTTCCGTTATCTCTCTTGCTTAGAGAATGCTGTAACGATAGCATGTAGTTTGCTTTTAGCGTTTTTAGGGTTCCGAAGTCAACAAGGAACCCTTATAGTTTCACTCTGTTCGTCTGTCCGTCCGCAGCTTAGCTCAGAGAATCGAAGTCCTAGAAAGCTATAATTTGGAATGTATATACATATTAATAATTCCGACAAAGTGGTAACATAAAATCATGAAAAATATTTTTTTTCGGGTACCTCCCTAACACGTAAAGTGGGGATGTATTTTTTTTTCTCGTCTATGCCATGGTGTGGGGTATCGTTGGATAGGCCATTTAAAAATATTATGGGTTTGTTACAACTATTTTTCTATTCAGCGATTCGTTTGCGTAAAATTAAGCTTTAAGTTGCAAATTTATGTTAGAGTCAAGTGTGTCCCCCCTGCCATCGAAATGGTAGCTCTTGGCTATGTGAAAAATTCACGGCAGTAGTTAATATAACGAAATTAAAAGGAAAATTATCACGGATAACAAGGCTTTACAAGTTTACGAGAAATAGTCAACCAACTTATAAAATGTACTTGGAACAGTAAAAATTTTGTACAAATGCCATTGAAAAATTACTTAAATAACGTTGTTACTTGAGTATAACAGATAGTAAATATATGCTTATGAACCATGTAAAAATATATAAAAATAAAATCATAACATCCTTAATAATAATGATTTCTAAATTAATAATGTTTAAGCTCGAATAACGCATTGGAGTGGCCGGAGTCGTTGGCAGTACCAGTCCGTAGTCCATACGGCGCATGCGCGCGGTGGAGTCAATTTGACGTATTATTCGCAGAAGTATTTTCGACTTTTTGTAATTGTAACGTAAAAGTAAAGTCAAATTAGATTCGATTTCCAAGCAATTTACTTATTTTCTTTTGAGTCACCTCAGAGGATTCACCTCTAATCTGCGGTATTAGAGGAGATAAGAGGTACATACGATTTTTTCTAATTCCGAAAGAGAAATAAACAAGGAGCATGCACGCAAGGATCCAGGAACGAACTATACCATTCCCCGTGGCTCTAACGCGCGCTCGTATCGGCTCCTTTCGCAATTCGCAGCCGCGGTCGTACTCAAATAGATAATATTTTTCTGACTTCAGTTGCGAAGTTGGATTTTATAACTCCTTCTTTAGTTACCAGTTATTCGTTATTTAGTTTAAGTCAAGAGTGAATAGATTACATTTAGGCAAGCGTGCTTCTCCGTAGACCACATCATCGCTTACCATCAGGCGAGATAGTCGTCAAACGCGATTAAAAAAAAACATCATCCTATGTGGGCCCGTTTTTAGATTTTGTGAGCCGCTGAAACCGTTCTAATGTTCATTTAACAACTACAAAATCCTCTTTTTAGTCCGCATTATTATGCAACTTCGGAACCCGATTACTACGCGTGGCCCGACACGCACTTGGCCGGTTTTGTTTATATATAGCACATACATAAACACATTGATAGACTCATGATAGCACAAGTTTAAACCTTAGTGGTTTTTGGTTGCTATTTAATACGAATAATCCTGTACTGTTTTGTATAGTTAATAAATAAAGGAAAAACAAAACTAAGTTTAATGTAGAAGAAAATAAAGCATACTTAATTAACACTTGTGGATAGAGGATGTAATACTGCAATTAGCTAAATAACCGAACATATCCAAACTCATATTCGAAATAACCATCGATAACAACAAATTATCCAGAACACAATACATTTCAATACAAAGCCAATTGTCACAGCGGGCACTAATAATTCCATTAACCCACAATAGAAAACACGTCGATCAATTAAAACTTTCAATTAACTTATGTTTCAATTAAAGTCGGGCACAGTTTGTGTTGTTTGTCAATAAGTCTGGGTCCTTTAAACCTTTTAGTTAAAGACAAAGGCTGTTATCCAAGGTCGGAATATCGACTGGATGAACTGAGAAAGTCGTGAAGTAGGTACTCGTCGTTTAAAATTAATTATAAGTCTATTAATTTTGTTGTACTTATTACTAACTGAGCAGTGGTGGCCCAGTGGTATCGGCCGCGACTTACAAGTTGTAGGTCGTGGGTTCGAGCCCAGGCAGGCGCTTTACTTTGTGTAAATTATTTCATCACCACTGCTCTCAAAACAGTGAAGGAAAACATCGTGAGGAAACCGGCATGTCCTAGAACCAAAAATTCGAAGACATGTGACATCCACCAACCCGCACTAGGCCCGCGTGGTGGATTACGGCCCTTTCCCTCTCACAGAGAGGAGGCCTGTGTCCCAGCAGTGGGAACATTAATACGCTGATGATGTGATGTGATGTGATGTGTAAAAGTTACTTACCACTAAGTGAACAAAAAAAAACAAACGAAAGCCATTCGTTTTTTTTTTTTCATTAGTTTAAATAGAAATGCCTGTTGCATCAGTTGCATGCCATATATAGAAAAAGTTACAAAATTGCTCAAATTGAAATACTATTCAAATATTTTTTTACACGGCTGCGTAACAGGGAAGTGGTCGGTATGTTTTCAGGGTTCATATTGTGTGGGTTGTATGTTTGAAATCAAGAGTTGTTTAGATATTCGTTTGTTTGTGTAAGTTTATTTTTAACAGACTTCAAAAAAAGGAGGTTTTCAATTGGACTGAAATGATTTTGTTTTGCGTTTTTAAATTTATCTTTAAATTTTCTTTGTCTGCAAATAATTTGAGTTAGCTAAAATTGGATTTAGCCAGATTTAACTCAGTTAAAACAAACTTGCTTGGTTCAAAAGTATCATTACACCCCAAGTCTTTAAAATTACATCAAGATTTTGAACACGTTTTGAGTAGGAGTCACTACTAAACGTTCTTCTACGTATTCGCCCCCCTCTAAACGAAGTATAATTTATTTTTCCATGAAAACGGAAAGCGCCAAGCGGGCAACCATACTCTCGCTGAAGTGCGATGCAAAAGAGAAGATGCCTTTGACAGTAGTAAACGATCTATTCTTCGTCGCAGTGTCGGCGATCTCATTTGATTTTGATCGTGAATAATGTTCAGCGAGTTATGTTTTATTGATGTTCCTGCTCACAACTGCATAGAGGACTTTTATTTGCAGTTTCCTACGGAATAGTCTTTGCTTTGTCGTTTGATATGTGTGTACAATGATTGTATGAAAATGGGGATTTGTTTTTAGCTTTTTATGTAGTGCTTTTATTTGTTTTGTATGTTCTGATTATAGGAGGTATTGTTAGCTAAAATAGAACTTTGTTTTAAATAAAATAGGATATCACTATTTACTGGTTTGGTTGGTGAGGAAACCGACATGCCCTTGAACCAAAAATTCGAACAAACGTGACATCCACCAACCCGCATTGGGCCTGCGTGGTGGATGACAGCCCATTCTCTCTCACAGAGTCACAGAGAGGAGGCCTGTGTCCCAGCAGTGGGAACATTAAATAAGCTGATGATCATGATGATGATTGCTTTTTGCGATAGAGAATTGACAATAATTGACAGGCAGTATATACTTGCTGGTATGTGGTTGCTGTCTGATTTACCGAATTAAAACAATTACTAAATTTTCCGTATCTCATTTTGGTACTCATAGCGTCATGAACGTCTAAAAGTTACCAAAAAACAGACAGACAAGTTATCTCTTGTTATCTATAGAGGTTTCATGAAAAATCTTGCCGAGTATTTCTGTATCAGTTTTTGATACAAAATGCAAAAATTCTTCTTATACCTGCATCGCTACATCAACTGTTTCATATTCACTTGCTTCAATTAAATATGAGCCGAAAAAGTAGGACGCCATCGTCATATTGATTCTGTGAAGGAACAGAAGGAATTTGTAATAAGTTTGTACTTTACACAAGGTATTTAAAAGTTTTGTGCACTTAATTTGTAAGACAATGAGCTCTTTGGTGTTAAAAGTTTTAGTAGAAAATTGAAAAGTTCTTCAAGTAAATTGGTCGGTGTTAGTTTTTAGGGTTCCGTACCCAAAGGGTAAAAACGGGACCCTATTACTGAGACTCCGCGGTCCGTCTGTCTGTCTGTCTGTCTGTCTAGCTAGACAGTTGAAATCTTCAAAGGTGATGTATTTCTGTTGCCGCTATAACAACAAATACTAAAAACAGAATAAAATAAATATTTAAGTGGGGCTCCCATACAACAAACGTGATTTTTGTGCCGTTTTTTTGCGATAATGGTACGGAACCCTTCGTGCGCGAGTCCGACTCGCACTTAGCCGGTTTTTTTTATATTCTGTCACTTTTACTCGAAAAATCGTACTTTCGTACGCTTCCATAATATTTGCCGTTATTTTGATTGATTTTGCTCCATAAGAATATTTAAATGACATAGAAATAAGTATTAAATTAAAGATTTGAGTATCTATTATCCCCGCCATCTCCGTCATGTTGTGCCGCGATGTTACCTAGTATTATTAATTCATTTGTTGGTTATTTTAGTCAAATATCAGATGTGACTGACTACCTTGTTATTCTAGGTACTCTACTCGAATACTACTGGTGAGCATCAGATCCTGAGTACGATTTTCGGATCGGTTCCGGTTTTTCAATCGGGAATTACTCAGCACGAGCTCGGTGTCTTGATGATAATCATATAGACGGCGAAATGTTAGTGTACTACACCTTAGCGCATATTTTATGTTATTTTTAAAATATTAATATTTTTTATAAGGTGTTAAAAAATAAACTCTATGAATTTTAAGAAGATGCTCGGTATCGATAAACAATATGAATAAAAAATCTTTTTTACAAAAAAATACTACCGACTTCCAAATAAGAAAACTACAAAGTGAAAAATAGCTTTATTTTTGGAAGCCGGTGTGTTTGGTAGGTACCAATTATTTGCGTTATGGTCACCGACTTCCAAAAATAAAGTTATTTTTCACTTTGTAGTTTCTTATTTGGAAGTCAGTAGTATTTTTTTGTAAAAAAGGTTTTTTTTTTTACTTTTTAGTTGTACCTACCTAATAGGCAAATAGGTACCTAAAATGCCAGAATAGATTACCCGAATATCATAAAACTATAAGCCAAATTACATATTTGCTAAAACTATTTTTACGCGAACCGTAGCGCTTGGCGCAAACGCGCGGGTGCGTGGTTCTAGAGATGGGCGTTTTCGGTTTTTAGCGCAAACGGTTATGTAACCGATATACAGTTTTTATATCAATATCGAAATTGGTTTTCAGATATCGATATTAGTAGTACAATTTGCAAAAGTTAACATGTTATTTAGATGAACAAACTAAAAACGAACGCAAACTAAAAAAACGCAAAGAGGTTTTGATTTGATACAGTTTTTGTGATATCGGTTATTTTGATATATATATCGATATGATATCTAACGTCATATCCGAAATAAGTTACGTTTTGATATATCGGACCCATCCCTACGTGGTTCCTCAGGCAACGTGACCCAATAATCGGCAGTCTACTACGACTATCAAGAGTACTTAAACATGATAGTGTGTTACATGAGTGCATTTGGCAATATTAAAAGTGACAGGGACACATTAATAAGATATTCATAATATTTTCCATTTTACATCACGCCATAGATAATTTAAAACGACGTCTCACAGTTTTATGAGCCATAAAGCTCGTGTTCCACACAAGTTCTAATAGCGTGGTGTTTGTGCGGAAGCAAACTGTTTTCCTGAACTATCCACTAACGTGCTTAGACAAGTTCGATGCTTGATTGAGTCGAGTTCATGTGTGTTAAGTTCATCCGTGGAGGGATGTTCGCGCCATACTGTTGAGTGGTAGCCACGCGATTTGTACGAAATATTATGGTACATTACACCTTATATACTGACATAATGCAGTAATTTTCTAGATCGCTTAGTATTGAGTATAGGTACGTAATGTTTTTTTTTTTAAACTTCAACTTTCCGTTTGTTCCGAGGGCCTAAACCATAGAAATATTAAATACTCTTATTTATATATCTATGGCCTAAACATAGTGACCTTATATCAGAAATAAAAATTGCCAATCAAATTCTGCATACGCGGGTAGAATGTCACTCTTTATGAATATTTTATGGTACCTACAATACCATTAATTTCCACATCCAGTTACAGAAGTTTGGAAGACTCTACACGAGCCTCGTCACTAAAACCGGCAGACTTATTACGTATCTTTTGCAAGAGCAATACGATAGCGATTTTTACGCAATTAGTAATAATTGCGCAAAAATCGCTGCGCTGCTCTAAAACTAAGAGTAGTCTTAAATAAAAAAGTTTTAGAGCTGTCAGCGGTTTTTTTTAATAAGAGCATTTTACAAACAGCGAGCGATTAGCAAACGATTGTGTAGGACCTACCATCCTACACTGCATGTAATTCCGACTTTTATAACATAAAGCGTTTGATTGCTATCGTTTTGCTTTTGCAAAAGATACGTAATAAGCCTGCCGGATTATGAATTGAGTATTAAGGCGTGACAAACCCTACTTTAATGGTAAAGTTTTCAGGCTAAAGTAGACTTTTAAAAATACTCAACTTCAAATTCTTAATTCAGGATTTCAGGCTATTCTCTATCCGTCTTATTAATAAAAATGGCGTATTACCAGCTCACTCCGAAGTTACTCTTGAACTGGCTAATCCCGGAGTAATGAAGGATTAACTTAGGTTTAGCAGTGTTATTAATAAACATGGAATAACCTCGGACTAACAATTCATTCCTTACTCTTGGATTTACGCGTAAGCTATGGCAACCCAATTGAATTTAAAAGTAAAAATAATGAACCAGTGAATGAAACCAAGAAAGTTGATGACATAAAGTAGAAAAAAGAAAAATAAAATAGCGGGCAGAGTGACATCTGTCATACAGTTTTGAAAGTGAAGGAGGCAATTTTAAATTTATCTTAACAATTTCAACTTAAATCGCATATAACAATAAAATATGGAATGATTGTGAATATAAATACAATATATTTATTTTAAACTAAACAATTTCATCATCAAATCACAACTAACAAAATGTCAATCAAACATAATAATTGTAGTTGCCATGGATACACTCTTAATCCAACTTTATTCCGACCTTAAACTAGCTAGTACCATAGTGTAACATTTAGTCTAAGACTAGCATCGGATTAGTATAATCCCTCCTTATTCCGTGTTTATTAATACGGAAATTTGTTATTCCCAACCTAATGCTTGGAATAAAGTTAATCTTATCTTAGTCCACGTTTATTAATAAGACGGTATCAGTCCAGTCCTCCATACATGTCTGTTTGAGTACTTTCTAAGACTCAATGTATGTAATAACGTTTTGGCATTGTATTATATTAAACCTTTTCCCTCATAAGTGGAATTTAGAATCCACGTTCTTCATGATTGAGTGAACTCATCAACTCGTCGTGGGGAAGTTGTGCCGCGGTCTGGCACATATTCGCGCCAAGCTATTAACTGGCAACCACATGATTTAAACTTGGAACAGCCGAGGAACGCCGACAAGCGTTTGAAATTTATTCAATTATTTTGAAATATCCATTGGCCTAAAGGTTAATTTAGCTATGTTTTTAACCCCCGACGGAAAAAGAGGCATGTTATAAGTTTGACGTGTGTTGCTGTGTATCTGTATCTCTGTGTATTTGTGTGTCTGTCTGTGGCATTATAGCGTCCAAACGGGTGAACCAATTTTGATTTAGTTTTTTTTGTTTGAAAGGTGATTTTGTCGAGTGTTCTTAGCTATGTTTGAAAAATAAAATCGGTTCAGCCGTTCAAAAGTTATGGGCGTTATACTGTTTGAATCAGGGTGTTTTCGCAAGATATCGTGTCATAATTACGTGTTCAATAGATTGCCGATCGAAGCGTATCTACTTTGTACTAGATAAATCATGTAGCATGAAATAAAATAAATTTGTCGGTGGCTTTTGAAATTTTTAATTTTACTTGTTATTATTTATACCTATACATGTAAAGAGAAGGCACTGTTTGTTTGTTTATTTGTACTAGATAATCTTATGAAATACGTTCTGGTTCTATTAAAATTTTAGTTCACTGGTAGAAAATTACACTATTGCTAAGTGTCTTATGATTTACTTTTATTAAAAAATGTACAGTTCCAAGGACAGCCCAAGAGAGCAAAGCCAAAAGTAAACGTTGGTTTATAGGGTTCCGTAGTCATCAAGGAACCTTTATAGTTTCGCCATGTCCGTCTGTCCGTGCGTCCGTAGCTTAGCTCAGAGACTCTTAGTACTAAAAAGCTATAATTTGGCATGGATATACATACTCGTATTAATCACGCCGACAAACTGGAAAGCCAAAATCACAAAAATATATATTTTTTAGGTTACCTCCTGTACACTTAAAGTAGGGTTTTTTTTTTCTCGTCTATCCCATGGTGTGGGGTTAAAATATTACGGGTCTGTGAAAACCATTTCTCGGTTCTGGGATCCCTTTGTGTAAAATTAAGCTTTAAATTGCAAATTTTTGTCAGAGTCAAGTGTACCCCCCTCCCCTGCCAGCTAAATGGTTGCTTTTGGATATATGAAAAAAATCACACTATAACAGCTAAGTAGACTTTACAAGTTTACGAGTAATAGTCGACCAACTTATAAAATGTACTTGGAAAAGTAAAATTTTGTACAAATTCCATTGAAATATTACTTATAAATATAACGTTGTATGTTGTATAAAACAGGTAGTAAATATAAGTTTATGGACCATGCAACATATACAAAAATAAAATCATAACATCCTTAATAATAATGATTTCTAAATTAATAATGTCTGCGCTCGAATAACGCATCGGAGTGGGTGGCGGCGTTTGGCGTCCGGTACTCAAATAGACAATATTTTTCTAACTTTACTCGTGAAGTTGGATTTAATAACTCCTTCTTCAGTTACCATCTTTCTATATGGGCCCGTTTTTAGACTTTGTGAGCCACCGAAACCGTTTAAATGTTCATGAATAAACAAAAAATCCTCTTCTTAGTCCGCATTATTCTGCAACTACGGAACCGTATTAGGTACTGCACGTGGCCCGACACGCACTTAGCCGAGTCTTTAATAATAACGTCGATTTGCGAGATCTTTTCCAAGCAGACAATACTTATTCCTTCTCTAAATTAGGAATTTTATGGATATGAACGGATCTGGATACGGATATGGATATAGAAATAATATTATAATGGTTTCGGATACGGTTACGGATATGAAAATATTTTGTATTATCCGTTATTTTCGGCATGGGGTCCTACCCAGCGCTAACAAAGAAAACTTGGTTCAAATAAATGTCACTAGATGGCGCGATATGCATCTATTTGTTATTGAATTGTGGGTAAAATTAACATTATGTAGACAGTTCCATCTTGAGCTTCTTGGCGTTACGTTGACATCGACGCTCAATTTTGGCCCATACATTGAGGCAAAGGCTCAACTGGCTGCCAAAAAGCTGGGGATCCTTGCAAAGGTGAGAAGGTACTTCACGCCAGAACAGCTGCTCAGTTTGTATCAAGCGCAAGTTCGATCATGCATGGAGTACTGTTCTCATCTCTGGGACGGATCTACCAAATATCAGTTTGATGCACTAGAGTCGATTGAAAAGCGGGCCAAGAAGCTCATCAGCGATGAGGCACTGGTTAAGTCAAAACTCCAGAGCCTTGAACATCGTCGCCGAGTTGCCAGCTTGTCGGTTTTTTATCGGTTACATTTCGGGGACTGTGCGATGGAATTGCATGATCTAGTTCCGCCCAGCCCATTTCATCATCGGACTACCAGACGTACGGCGATGCGCCATCGGTACATGGTGGACATCCCACCCATACGCACTAAACGTTTTGAGAATACTTTTATTATGCGTACAGCTAAGGAGTGGAATTCCCTGCCGGAGTCTGTGTTTCTCGATAGCTACAATCTAGGGGTCTTTAAGTCAAGAGTGAATAGGTTACTACTAGGCAAGCGTGCTCCATCGTAGACCACATCTTCGCTTACCATCAGGTGAGATAGTGGTCAAGCGCGAGCCTAAAATAGATAAAAAAAAAAAAAAGTTATTTTTTAATCAACTGTCTTAATACCAAAATTATGGAATATTGGGCTCTTAATTCACATTTCAAAGATTATTTGAACGGATCATTTAAAATTGATGCCAATAGATGAATAGATTACGTATATTAGATTTTTATAATAAACAAAAATGCAAGTGATGTGCGCGGCTAGTGTGCCGGGGCAGCAAAACCTGTTATAACGTGTCTCATTTAGACTCCGCCTCTATCCGAAATTATCTAAATCTTTTATATCGGATTCGGTTACGGTTACGGATAGATTTATGCATCCGATATCCGATAGTTTCGATTACGGTAACGGAGCTGCTTAACATCCATTCTCTAAATTGCTCAAAACACGCAAGCAACCCTCTCCAAGTGTTTTAGATTGGAATTATCCCACACTCAAAACTTGACGCCATGATTCACAAAATCCACAAGTGAATTTTATACAAATCCGATAAGCTTTTAAAATGTTTCAAACAACTGGCTCACACACAGTTTTGGCATTTACCGTTCGCTTTACTAAAATATACTCGTATAAGTTCGATAGTTGTAGCCAACTGTTAATCCGAAAATGCTTCCAAAAGTGTTAAATGGGTGTTTAATATAGTAGTTAGGCATTCTTCTTTATAAAACAGCAATAGAGTTCAAATTCCCATGGTAATTGCATATACTATTAATAATCAAGGAGTTTTGTTTTTCTTTTTTTTCCGTGCCGTAATCGCAGTACAAATCTCTAGCAAGTAAAGTCAAGCGCTTTATTTATGTTCCAGCCAGCAGTTTATTAGATTTAAGTCAAAAGCAATGTTTATAAATATTCTTCTAAGCCTCATACTTCCTCATTACTTTGTTTCAAAAGAGTTTTTTGAATAAAAATCTACTTCTATTGTCAGAACGGAAAGCACAGTAATATTTTATGCAAAAGCGAGTAAATTATTTATGAATTAATTTTTGTTGCAGATTACACTAGGACAGGCTGAATAAAAGGTCAGTTTACCACTAAGTCTGTTAACAAAGAAGGTTTTATGCACTATGGTTTGTGAAGGAATAACGACTAAGTAGAAAGTAACATACTTTAACTCGACTACGACAAATAAAAGATTGATACTCAGCATTGTTTTTGGTGTATTTACAATTTCTGCTGCTTTGTATTTTTGGATTCAGAATTATCTTCTGTTTCATTTGATTCCCCACTGGATATAAAAGCAAAACAAATAAGTATTCAGTGTTTCTTTTCTGGATGTATGATGATGATCTACCAAATTGTTCTTTTTCGTATAAAATGTAGCTTTTACCACGGTGGAACATACGTTAATAAAATCATAACCCTTCCTTTGGGCGTTGCTGTAGTCGGGCAAAAAGTCCAGCTATAAATTACTGTCGTTGGATTAAGCGGAGCACTCGCTGACAAAATCGACTATTTGTTAGGCTTCCAATTAGTCGAGTTGGCGTTCTAAAATCAAATTGAATTAATCGTAATGAAGCTCTGCTTTGATTCGTTTGTTTTCCCGGCTCATTGTTGTCGCGGCATTCGTAAATAGCTCGTGTTTTTTCTAAATAGAAATTTATAAATATTTGAGTAGATGGTTTATTTTTAGTTTCCAGCAAGTAGGTACTTAATAGTTTTAAAAATTTATGGAAAATTAGTATATTTACGTCAAACTATTATAAAGAATGTGTCCTACTTTCTTATAATAGCTATATTCCACATCATCATAATTATATTGGTATTACTCGACTGGCGCGTAATTGTAGCAATAATTGAGAGTGGGACGATTTGTTTACGCATCGATTTATCAATTTAACGCTCAGACAGGGGCGATGCGACAATTCGACAACGATGCGACGATAATTTTCAGAGAAATTATTCTACGGATACATGTCACGCTGTCTGCGGGAACCTTCATACGTAGGTACATGACAGTAAATTTCCTTTAAACGACTAAACATTGTTATCACCTGCATAACTGTTAATGACATCCGCAAATAAGGGAAAGCGCTCCGTTGACAAACGACACGGCGACGTATGCTTTCACGCACAATCGGAAACGAACAGTCGTAAAATAGTTGACTAATGGTCGGAAGTGTACCTTACTTACGAGTTATAGTCAGGGAGAAAGATAGGTTGTCTGTTTGATAACGCTGCAGTCAGCGATAAGACCACTATCGTAGGAACCCGTGGCATTAGCAATATTGTAAATTAATAAAGTATAAATTGGTATTCTAAGTATCTATTTATCTAAACGAGCAGTTTCCTCACGTAGTTTTCCTTCACCGTTTTTAGAGCAGTGGTGATGAAATAATTTACACTAACTGGCATGTCCAAGAACCAAAATTCGAAGACATGTGACATCCATTAACCCGCACTAGGCCCGCGTTGTGGATTCATTCCTTCTCCCTCTCATTCATTCATTCATTGTGGATTCATTCCCATTCCTTCTCACAGAGAGGAGGCTTGTGTCCCAGCAGTGGGAACATTAATAGGCTGATGATGATGATTTATCTAAACGTGCCATGGATAGATACACAGAACAATGAAAAATATATATAGAAAAGCATAGTTAAACACGTGTGTGTATCTATTGAAATTGACGAAAACTCTTAAAATATACTAGCTGTTGCCCGCGAATTCGTCTGCGCAGCTTAAGTACTTCGAATAGCCTATTTTTTATTATTTATTATTATTTATTATATACTTTATTGTACACCACAAAAAAACATACAGGACAAATGTTCAAATACACAAGTGTACAATGGGCGGTCTTATCGCACTAGGCAATCTCTTACAGACAACCTTTTTTTTTTATATCGCGCCATAATATTGTCGGTGTGTGGGCCACCTTATTGAGAAATTATTAGTTCACCATACAAACTTCCACCATTTCCACCCTCTTGAGGATGATTGCTGGGATAAAAACTGGGTCTCAAATTATCTCCATACCAAATTTCATCTAAATCGGTTCAGTGGTTTAGGCATGAAAAGGTAACAGACAGACAGACAGAGACATGTTTAATAATAAGTATGTATATTCAATAAACTCTGATCATCCAATGATCAATATCTGATTTGTTTATCGCCGATCGATACAGCAACGCAACAAAGACGAATAAGTACGGCCACGTTTGATTGAATAACCAATAGAAAAGAAAAATAAACATACATGTTTAAGACGAGACAATATATTTTAATTTCCCTACTAAGCTTTTCATTTTCACTTATTTCCGTGTACAATCAAACCATAGAGCTTGATGTTCATCTATACGAATGACAACACATAGGTAATTGCGTTCTGTGCGAATTTCGCGATGAGTAGATAATACTGTTGAATATTTATTACGTTCAACAAAGTGTTAAATAAAAAACAACTTTTAATGAATTTGTGATTGATCATGTTTCGAGGACTCCTATCTCTATTTTCATGATATTCGACACAGAAATTATGTTGACATGATATTTTCGATACAGATTGGTTAATTTTACAGATAACTAAACTTATTAAACAAAAAGTTTGAAGTAACAAGTATATTTTATCTGCCCCTAAATCATCATCGACACGACACTATGCTTGGTCTTGTCTATGAATTTAAATGTCAACTATTTATTTTTTACTCATCAATGAATTTCCAAATTTAAATAAATTAGGGTACGTTGAACTTCGCGACTCACCAACACAAAAATAAAAGCACGTAGTAAGTCAAATAAAGAACTGTCAGAGCATTGTCAGATAATTATTGTTGTCGCGAAAAATAGACTCCGAAAAATATTCTCAAGAGGACTTTCTTACAACGCTTTCTGCATTAGCACTTTATTATTAGAATTGCATCGAAAGGCGTTACTTTTATATTAATTTTGAAGTTAAAATGCAGCATTTAAATTCTTTAATATCGGGTTGAAAGCTGCATAAGCGAGGGTAATAACCGCTGATTCGACAGATTAAATGAGTTATTACACTATAATAAATTTAATTGAATAGCGGTCGACAATTTAGTTCGTTGAATCGACGCTTAGTGTCAATCATTATGGTTATAAATCCAGTAAACGATTTATTTATTGATAAAATAATGTTTAATGAAGCTTTTGACTGTAGTGTGCTTGTTTGGTTATTAATTATTTTGTTTTATGATTTATTTTATTACTTTTAATCCAATAAAATATAATTTAAGAGCCGCGTTTATATCAGCTCAGATCAACGTACAACACACGTACCACGAAACTACACCTTAGCTTGTCAGTCGAGCTTTTTATTTGATCTATGATTTAAGGCTTGTGTACCAATGAATATAACCTCTTTTTACGTATCAATGTGATGGAGAAGGAAGCATTTGCAGGGGCAAAGATTATAGTATTTAGAGGGTTAGAGGTACTGTAGTATTATATGATCTGTGGTTAGAGGTTTAGATTTGGGATCTTTCTCTACGCCTACCGCCTACCCGTTGGTCATTGAAGCCTTCTATCGCCTTTATAATAGTAGGTATAGTTGTTGCTTTTTAGGTACCCAAAGGGTAAAAACGAGGCCCTATTACTAAGACTCCGCGGTCTGAGTGTCTGTCACCAGGCGGGTCGAAAATTATCCCGAGGGAACATATTCTGGAATAAAAAGTATCCTATGTGTTCAAATCCGGGCAAGTACGTAAGACGACGAATTAGACTTTTTCAATTCATATGTACTTTCTAAGTTTATCTTGGACACTGCTGACGACGGTGAAGGAAAACATCGTGAGGGAACCTGGACTTATAGTGAGGTTATTATAAGATCCATTGGTGTAATTGCTGCAAGGTGTTCCAGTGCGAGGATAAACTAATAAATAAATTACATTTTTAAATATTTTTAAAAAACAAATACGAAAAATAAAATAGAGGCCCGGTATCGGGAACAGAGTCAAGGGTAGGTAGTTCATAGTCAGGATCCGGTATTATTAATAATAACAGCCCAATAATTTTATTCTCCATATTTTGCAATAGTCCAGCACCAACCGGGGATTTCCCTTGGGTGCACTTGCGCAGTGCATACAGGGATAATCGTCGGTTGGTGTCACATTTTCTGATACATGCCTAACAAGGCCTCTGCGATTTGGCTTCAGCCCCTCGCACGCCTTTCGAAGGACCGGGACCCCAGGGTCCCGAGATTGTCAAAATAATAATAATTGTTATTATTATTATAATAACAACAAAGCATTTCATTATCAACTTTCCATCCAATCTTTTCAAGCGCAATAAACCATACGCTCGAGAAATCTGTATGACAGCCGAAAGTGAATTCCCTATGATTCGAACAGCCGTTGTAACACAATACGTAGCTCAATGGAGCGTGGACGCATACAATATGGTCTGAGGACAAAGAGGCCTCTAGGATTGTATGTCTGGTCAGGGCTGGACTGGATATGGTTGTTGAATGGTTATTGCATATCTGTGGTCAATTAACAAGTTTTTATGGTGAATAGACTGACGTGTGAAGGTCTGTTTGTTGCAATACCAAGGGGATTTCGTTTCGTAGACGTTTTTTTACTAGATTGCGGCGAAGCCAGGATGAAGCTTAAAGTATTTAAAATCCGGCCAAGTGCGAGTCGGACTCGCGCACGAAGGGTTCCGTACCATTATAGCGAAAAACGGCAAAAAAGTCACGTTTGTTGTATGGGAGTCCCACTTAAATATTTATTTTATTCTGTTTTTATTTATTTTCAACTGTCTAACCATCACGGTTCATGAGATACAGCCTGGTGACAGACAGACAGACGGACCGCGAAGTCTCAGTAATAGGGTCCCGTTTTTACCCTTTGGGTACGGAACCCTAAAAAGAGAATATGTATTTGTTAGAATTATCATTATTAGTTGAGGTTTCTCGTCCAATTGTTGTATTGTAAACAGATCGTCATATTTTTATGCAAGACTCAATTAAAAACAGAATTCGCCAACCACAATTTTACTAAAGTGCGACAAATTACAAATTTTGATTAAACTATTTAAAACTTGAACAAAATCAACGAACATCCCACAGTAGAAACATACCAACCTGCAGTGTGATTCCATATTCACCATGCATATAAATTCCACTGCACCACGACCTAAGGTAACCCGCCGTTGTCTTAAAATATTTGAATATTCAACAAGTCCCAATCCAGTCGTTTACGTTGCAGATCGCAGACGAGAAACCATGTCCACCATAAGTGATACTATTCTAGCGTTTAACTGTTCTGTCTTGCCCCTTTCCCTGGAAAATAGCAAGATTTACCTGGACTCAAAATACCAGAGATAGCTTATTCAGCAGATAATGACATATCTAGGTTATAATTTATAAAGATATAATTCCACGCGGTTGGAGCCACTAGCGGAGACCAGTGTCAACCGTAGTTGGTCCTACTTTAAAATTAACCCCCCAAGACCAAGCGCCCCTCTTGCACCACTTCCCTGTAAATAAAATAAAATAAAAATAGCCTTTATTCTCTGTAACCTGTTAACAATACTTTTTTAGAAATTAAATTTTATATCTAGCTTACGATAACTATGCATTACTAACTTATGTAAATTAAATCTTATCTTAACTATCAGCTACCAGGTCAAGTTGCCTTTTGACATAGACCTCCTCTAATTTACTCCATTTGTTTCGGTCTTTTGCTGTTTTTCGCCACTCCTTTGGCAAATCGTCCTCCCACCTCTATATCTGTCTTCCTCTTTGTCTCTTTTCATTTCTTGGGTACCATTCTTTAACTTTTTTGTCCATTTGTCTGTTTTTGTTCTCCACATATGTCCCGTCCATCTATATTTTAGTGTTCTTGTCTTTACTCTCACATCAACCAACAACCCCAACCCGGCTGGTCACCGTGGGATTAAAACTAAACAACAAGTGTAATTGTGTTTTCCATCAGGATTTTCTCAATATCAGCCCAGTCTGGAGTTTGTGAACGGTTGGCAATAGGCTTGCCCCCTTATGTAGGACTTAAATATAACTGGTTAAGTTCTGCCTGACTTTTCTTGGTATATGGCGTAATGTTATCTTTCCTTACTTTAAATACCAGATAAAGGTCAAAATGGTCTAAAGCCAGTCTTTTTCTCAGAAAATAGTTTTGCCACCTCTGTGGTCTACGTACTTCAGAATATCTGAATATTCCAGCAGCTTGATACACGCTGTTGAATAACGAACGGGCTCCAAATATCATAAATTGATGTAGCTCAACACTCTAGGGATAATATCTGAGAGTATGAATTAGACAGGGCTCCGATAAAAGCGAACGGGTAACTTGTTAATCTGAATATCCCAAGTCGGTAATTGTTAAAAAGCAAGAGGTTATGCTATCCTTATATTATGCTATAATATTTTTTTATGTCTTCATGACGTCAGACATTGCATTCTTCTAATCTTCCCTCATTAGGTATGTGTGTTTAAATAACACAGACTTTTTATCATAACCCTCAGAAACCTACAGACCTTCACAAGAAAGATTTACTTATGAAGTGTTTAAGATAGGTCCTGCCATGCGTTCATATTATTTTGCGCTAGCCGTTCGTATTTTTCACAAACATAGACTTGTTTCATTCATACTCCAAAGCCCAGAGTCTCTCGTCTAGGTCGATGAGAAGCGGTTATTTCGCGGCAGACTCAAGATACCGTGAAACGTCTGTATTTAGTTGCGGCAGCCCTGTGGACGTTGCAGCAGCCGACCGAATGTGCCGCAAATTGATTTAGCCCCTTTATCTCAAGACTAGCGTGGCGACCCGATTTGAGCTGTAGCTACTTATAATTGGGTTCTAAATCGGTGAACAGAATAATATTGGTGATCGGTAGCTTGTGGGCAAGTGAAATAACATACTTTCATTGCAAAGGACATTAGAGATATCTAAACCTAGGAGAAAGATTTTTTGCAGACAGGCACCCTATTAATAAGGTTGGTAATTATCCGGGAATTGTCCATAATCGTCTGTTGGTGTCACATTTCCTGATACATGCCTAACGGGGCCTCTGTGAGTTGGCTTAGGCTCCTCACCGCCTTTCAATGGACCGGGACTCTATTATAGGGCCCTGAGATTGTCAAAGAAGGTTCGTACTAATCGTTTCACTTGAACATGTTCGTATTGTCTTACTGTTTCTATGATTTACCATAAAGTGATAGAGGCAATACTCGTATGAGACTCAAGGCAGCCAATTATTTATTTTTAATAAGGTAGTTGATAAAAAATATCTATTTAGTCAGTCACTTAGATAACCTAAAAATATTGGTCACGTAATTTTTCTTATCCCACGTAAACAAAAAATTACGAAGATACATTGCGTTGAAATATCGTGTGACGTCACGGTGTGCTACACTTTATACTGACAAAGTGACGTTACAAGCCCCCACTCCTGAACTTTGATGCGCTTTATCATTGTTAATTTGAATTTATTTGATAAAGCAAAAAATACGTGTCCAATATTATTTGATAATTTCACTGATGGACTAAATAGAATTTTAATTTTTCTACCCAGGAAACATCCCTAGTGAGTAGTGTCTATGCACAGTTATCTGGTTGTTGAGGTCACTCAGATGCCTATCTGAGTGACCTCCACAACCAGTCAGTCATGTAAAATACTTACTGGTATTTTCTGACCAAACATACTCGTATTTGGGAAAAGGCTGAGTAGATTGGTTGAACTGACTTTTATAGTACTTTGCCAATAAACAATCCTTCATTATTCTCTCTTTCATTTACTTATTACTGATTTTTATTCTGCACTTTTAAAGCCACTTTTGGATCAGAAACACAGCTATTTATGAAAGACTTTTGTAACAATAAAGTGCTGGAGTAAATAGCCATTCACAGTCTAGATTGCGTAAAGAAAGTTCTGGAACCGAGTAGTTAGATTTACAATCATAGTTTGGAGTCAAAGTTATTGTAGGATAACTTCAGCTCTGATTGTTGAAACGTTCTGTGAAATGACCCAGTTTCATTAAGGTTTGCAGTTCTACGAAAAACCATCTGGTTTGTTCAACTGAAGCTTTCTGAACAAGCTCTTTTATAAAAGGCTTGTTCGATGATACGAAATTGATGTGTGGGTGATTGTGTGTGATATTGTAGACTTACCATTTGTTAGGCTAATAATTAAAATAAAACTAAATAGTTAAATATTTACACAAACATTGCTGACTTCTTTTCCAAGGCTTTAGGTATAGACTTTATCTTGATTTCCATCATACCAACGAAGTCAATTAGGAAAGCCAAGAGCAAGTTTATAATTGAATTGAAAACTAAACTGACGAAACATGAAGTTGAGTAAACAGACATTTTGTCTATTAGATAGCGTCTTTCTGATAATTAAAGTTTAGTTAAAGTTCTCATTTTGAGATAAGACACGCTAAACTGCCGTAACTAGATTTTAAGATGAACTTTATCGAAATTAGGTCCGTCGTTTTTGTGAGAAAGATCTTTGGCTAAATAAATAACTAAAATAAAACTAAATAGGTAACAACCGCACGGTTCAACCGCGCATGCCGAGGTCGGTCTCAGGATGGATGAACATGTACGAATCGAGACTTTTTCAAAAGGATCAGGGAAGGTAAAGAGGTTCTTTGGAAAGGGCGTGAAGTATTAAGCCAGCTGTCACTTGTAGATCTTTGATGGTCGTTACGGATAGACGAAAGACAGTAAACCTGACAAGAGTCATGCCCAGTTACTAGGTTGTAGAGGACAGATAGGCAGACACTCCACCCCAGTGGGTTCCCGCATTGTCGGGGCGGGGGAGGACAGTAGCCGTGGCTTGGTCACCCACGGTGAAGCAAAAAGTAGCGGCCAACAAGTAGGTTGCGGTACCGCTTGGGCGACATCGCAACTGTGAAGCGTGCCGCGATGTCGTATGGGGCCACCTATACCCATACGATATTGCGGCTGAGGGTTGAAAACCGCAGCGGGAGAGAAGTGCCGGTATTGCAATGCGCCGCTCTCCCTACCTACCGCGGCCTGGACGGGGTCGCCACCGTCTGACGGCGGACGCAGTGCGGCTGCAGGTGAGGTCCCTATCCCCTGCGGCCGCAAAATTCTAGGTGGCGGTGCGCTATCTCTCCGTGTCAGCGCAGTATTTATGAGCATTTCTCCACGATAAAAAAAAAGATAGGCACACGCTCAGGTAAAGTTCTGGCACTGCTGCAGCCGGTTACCCTGAAAGCCAACTCCACATAGTTGGGATAAGTCTAGGATTTTTAACACGCTTTTATTAGCTTGGTATGTATGTATCTATGTAACGGAATCTTTGAACGTGATTTTCACCCCCTTCAAAACGTCGGATTAATTTGAAACTTTGCACACCATCCAGTACCGATGACATTGCAATAATTCAAATAGTTTGATAAGCGCTTGAATTAAACAGAAAAAATAAATAATAGTTTAAAAAACTAAAAAACCATGCTTTAATAGACAATAATTTTCAATAAAATTAAATTAAGAATAGTGGGATTAGCAAAAAAAAATATTTTATTGTATAAAAGCGAGGGATGCTTGATGTCAATTGTTATAATATTTCACCGACAGATATTGGTTAAAGTAGAGTCATTTAAAAAATTCTTAATTTAAATTTATTCAAAATTATTTTTTTACATTTTAGTTTGTTTTTTTTATTAAAGAGTGATTTTTAGATTTTTATATTATTTTTTTTATTTGGAAAGGTTTAGTTATTTATAATAAAAATATACTATTATTTACTAAAACATAACAAACGCATATAAAAAGGGGACGGCGGGCGCATTAGTCGTTAAAAAATTCGTTCACATCGATGTCAACGGGAAACGTGCCCAGAACGATCGTTGGTAGCATTGCCACATTGTTTAGCAATACTGATTCAATGGGCGAAGAAAAGCCCAGCACTCTGGTCACTTGAAGAGTCGACTAACCGTTTACTTATATCTCGAAACACTCGATGAGCACTCAGACCCCATGGACCTAATGCTTCAACCCCTAAGATCGGAATGATTTGTTTTTGGGAAAAAAAAAGTTTATTCAAAAAATCAAAAAACCCGACTGCTTAAAAAGATACATATTCGCGATCTGGCTGACCAAAACCAGATGTATCCTCCGACTGCACAGCATGATTTTCTTCTTGTTTACGTCTTTTTAGTTCTCTTTTTAAGCAGTCGGGTTTTTTGATTTTTTTACTTAAACTTTTTTATTTATAACTTTTTAGTTAACATTTTTTTCGAATTATACTCCATTTATTATAGCATTAGACAAAAGAGGCTCGCAGAAGCAGGAATACGAAACCTTTTATTTTCAAGTCAAGTTCAAACATATTTAATAAATAATGTATGTGATTTTATTGTAAGTAACAATTTATGGCATACAATAAAGCGTATTCTATCTTTCTACTCTTCACGATGCTTGGATGGGTACATGAAATGAAAAAAAAAATGTAACAATCAGTTTATTAAAAACAACTTTATTACAATATGTCCATATTATGTTTTCAATAAACCAAATAAATACGACACAAAACACCACTTAACAATTTAGTCACTGCTACCATCGGTTATCACAAAATATAATAATTAATTGACATGGGTGGTAACAAAAGTCATAATTTTAACTATAATAATTTATAATAACAGACGATTATCAAAAATACACTTTCACAAGTTAAATATCAACTATGAAAACATTTTCCAGAGACAGAAGTGAGTGATAAGATTTATTGCAATTAAATAAGAGAAAAGGGTTTGCCACCCTAATGATATAATGGACATGATAGATGTTTAAATCCTTATTATTCATCATCCTCTGATGATGACGAAGAAGTTTCACCAACGTTAATAATGAATCTTTCTACAACATCATCCATTATACCATCAAGTTGGCAAAACCTTTCCTCTTCTTTAATTGTATGCGAAATGCAAGATTGCCATTTCTCTGCAGTTATATTTATGAGTGCTTGAGGGAGCAACTGCTTCACTTCTTGTAATTTAAAACTTTTATTGTTTTGTGCTACATACCCCTTCATTTGAGCCCATACTAATTCTATTGGGTTGAGCTCGCAGTGGTAAGGTGGGAGGCGCAATACTAATACATCTTTTTCTTTAGCCATCTCATCTACTGCAAACTTTTGGTACAAATGTTTTATTTGTTTCACTTTTTCTAATAAAGTGGCCCGAAGATCTTTTTCCTCAAAAGGAATGTTTTTGTTTTTTAGCCACTCCTGAATATCTGCCTTTCGTGTAGCTGTAGTTGGCACCTTCTCCAATTTCCTCGAATGATATGGCGCATTATCCATAACAATAACTGCACCACTCTCGACTTTTGACAATATTAATTTAAACCACTTTTCAAAATTGTGTGCATCCATTTCAGAATGGTAGTCTCCATCACCCTTTTTGGCTTCAAATATTAATTCACCATCCATCAAAAAGCCATCCGTTGATCCTGTGAAATGAAATAAAAGCAAATCAATAAATGTTCCGGTGGCGAAGATTACTTGATTGCTGGAAATAGATTTTAACCTTTAATTAGCAACCGAAATTAACTGCATTATTACTGTCCTTGAACAGGTTAATCTACAACCATAAACATCTTTCTCCGAGGGGAGGCATTAAGACATAAACAGTTTTCGGTGACGGAGAACGGAGTGATCACTTTATTAATGATTTGGTAATGTCACATTACCAAATCATTAATAAAATTATCACTTGTTGATCAATTCTTGATTTAAATTAATTTCTTTTGAAATAATCAAAAGAAATACATTTAAATCAAGTTTTACCAATATGGCCAATGATAAGCCGTCTTCCTTTTCCGGTAGGGTTCTTTAAACCAGTTGATAAACCTGCTCGGTGTGCTTCTTTTGAAGACTGAATAGTATTGTCTTGCCATACCTTGCTTTTCGTGTGTCCTGTATGTATAATTAAAGTTAAAGATGTAAATACAATATTATATCAACTTATGTTGAACTAATAATATTTCACTGTATTGTTTTGCCTAAAGGAGGTTTTACATAGCTTACCAAGTTATGTAAAACCTCCTTCTTTCAGACTTTATAAATATTAGCAGCACTGTACCTTCATTTAGCCAAGTCTCATCTAAATAATATATTTTTTTTCCTTCGTTCCTTAATCTCTTAATTTCATGGAGATATTTCACCCTCCATAATACAATCTCTTGTTTGTCAATTAGAGCACTTTTTCTACTTCTTTTAATGTAGGTAAATTTTAATTTGTTCTTGATTACTTTGTATAAAGTGCTTCTTTTAAAATCCGGTAGAGACTCATCGCTATTAACGGCTTCCAGAATCTTGTCCAATGTTGGTAACTCATTATTAAAGAAAAAAGAATGAATTTTTCTTCGTATTCCACTTAACGTTACATCATCATAATCGTCAGATTTTGAGTATTTCCGTTGGCGAGGAGGGGGTGATTGCAGGCGACCTCCTGTATTGTACTCTTTCAGTACATTATATACTGTTGCACGAGATATGCCTATAAAATAAGATTAATAATGTATGTCATTACCTCACAAAGCATGTTACTTTCAAATAAATATAATAATAATTTTATGATCCTTACCTGCAATTTCTGCTGTTTTGTTAATTAACTGCGTCCTATAAGCAGGAGTACCTTCGGGCTTGGACCCCATAAGATCTTTATAAATATTTATGACTGTTTTTTTTTCTGCAGCACGAAGCGGTGTTTGCTTTGTTCTCTTTTTCTTGGGAGACAATATTTTAACGTCGTGATCAACGTTGGGGCCACGTCTTTTTCGCTGTTGACACTGATCAGCAGTTACAGAGCGTACATGTTGCGCTTGCAAGCCACTCGGGCCTGCACCAGGATCGTCCCTGTCCATAGTTCAACAAAACGTACCGCTTTGTACGAACAACACAAAACTAACACAAATAACGATAACAAAACAATAACAACAGAAAAACAGTAACAAATAACAACTAAACCACGAAAATTCAGCAATAACAACAAGAAAAGGCGTAACATTCACAAGTATCCACAAGCGAATGACAGTATGAGTTATGACATTTGACAACTGCAGATTGACGGGTAGATGACATTATAAACCGACAAAATAAAAAAACACGTGCCGCCACAAGTTATGAACGGAACAGGTAACATTTTAGATTTGGTTGAGTTATAGTGACATGAAAAACGTTTCCGGTACTGTCCGCCCCTGCTTCTTTTAGATTTTAAACATTGACACTACATTATTTTATGTAAAAACTAAATAATATTAAATGAAGGCCTTGTAATTTCAGAAGGTAGATAGGTTAAATAGATGCAATTAAGTGTGACAGCTGTTATTTAAATTAATTATATGTAACACCACATCAATCTTGACTGTAATAGTGTTTGTTGTATTTTTATTACAAAGTGTGCACCTAAAAGAGCCTTTTTTAACTTCTGTCTAATGCTATAGTAAATGGAGTATAGGTACATTTAAATATATAAGTGTTATATATTTTTGAAATCACCTCTTAAAACCCTTAATTTTGATACCCCACATGATGGGTATAGAAGAAAAAAGAAAATTTCCCCCCCACAATATGGCGCCCAGAAGCCGCCATTTTTCTATTTTACAATTTGAATAGCCTATGACACTCGTAAGGTTAAGACGCGTCGATTGACGTATGAATCATCAAAATCGGCCAACGCATTAGGTCTCTGGAAGGCCACATAGGAACAAACATACATACATACATAGACTGATAAACACATTACCCTCCTTCGGCAGTCGGGTAAAAAAGAGGGACAGACGTGTTTAGCTTACTTTGTATGTTTAAGGTTATCATATAGTTTTAAAAATGAAATGAAAATTCTGCGGTTTAAAATTAAAATAGTTTTTGCTCATTTAAATACAAATATTAAAATAGACCTCTATCTAACTAAATCTATCTGTAAAGTTTGTTTTTAATAGGCCATTACGAGTAATGAATATAATGATAACACTTTAGATATACAATGCCTTACACACTCCGTAGCCCTAACTACAAATAAAAATTTTATTTTCAATATTTGAAATATTCAAAGCATGTTAGCTTAAGAGAGAGTTTAGTCCTAAAATAATATTGAAGAGTTTCATATTTAAGTGGCGATAAGGATTGGAATACACCTGGCGAATCCTAGTGCGTTTTTCAGGGTGAAAACTGAACCGGTAGGCTACGAGAAAATTAAAGTGGGTGGTTTATTTTAGAATATTATTTATTTGGTCGCGGATATCGTGCTATGAACGCTGTGTTTCAGCAGATGTGTTTCGGCCCTTATAGATTTTAAAACGTTCTGTTAAAATTGTATCATTTTAATACTTAAAATATGCTTAAATTAAATCGTATTCTGTGAATCCTTACGAAGAGTTTATATTTATTTTTAATTAAATATGTCGGGTTTTGTAAGAGCAATGACAGAGGGAAAACTTTGTGGAATTTCTAGAAGGTGGTTCATTACTACGCCGCAAGATTTCTTAAGAAATTACAAGAACTTATAAAAATTTAATTAACTTTTTCCTGTATTAAAGTAAACTGACTTTCTTCCTTTCTTTTCCTCGTGCTTGGGGCGAGATAAAAATCATGTTATTTTTCCCCTTTATCAGTCAAATTGTGGAGGAGCTCGTGGCTAAATAATAACAGCCGCACGGGTCGATCTTCAAGGTTAAGCAACGCTTGACGAGGTCGGTCCGTGGATGGATGATCATTTCAAACATACCGAGTTTCCTCCGTGCCTCGGAAAGCACGTTAAGCCGTTGGTCCCGACTGTCATTTGAAGATCTTTGACAGTCGTTACGAGTAGTCAGAAGCTTGAGATCTGACACCAGTCTAGCCAAGGGATACCGTGTTACCCAGTTAGTGGGTTGTGGAGATCAAATAGGCAGTCACTCCATGTGAAACACTGGTACTCAGCTGAATCCGGTTAGACTGGAAGCCGACCCCAATATAGTTGGGAAAAGGCTAGGCAGATTGATTGATCAGTAAAATTGTGTTAATCTATTGGTGTTTAATGTAAGTAAATTCTATTAATAAAAGTAAAATTAAAAATACCCCCGACACATTTTTATTTCATGCTACATAATTTATCTAGTAGTAGACACGCTTCGATCGACAATCTTTTGAATACGTAATTATGACATGATATCTTGCGAAAACAGCCCGATTCAAACAGTAAAACGACCAAAACTTTGAACGACTCAACTGATTTTCATCAAACATAGCTGAACACTCTCGATAAAATCACCTTTCAAACAAAATCGAAAACGAAATCAAAATCGGTGCATCCGTTTAGGAGCTATGATAGACAGACCCACAAGTACACAAACAAACGTACACACTTCAAACTTCTTAGCGTGTCTATAGCAAAAATAGTCTCTAAATATCGTCGGGGGTTAAAAACGCTCAACAAATTCAAATCAAATCAAATGTTTTTTTATTTCACATAGGCTTACATGGGCACTTATAAAACGTCGATAAAAGTTGCACGGTTCGGGTTGGTAGTTTCCTGTGGAGAAGAACCGGCAAGAAACTCCACGGTTACTCTTTTAAAAAAAAAAAAAAGTTTGTTTTTACAATATTTCCATGTTATAGCATTAGTGCTTAGATATGGGGGGACAACGTAGGCCCGACAATAAGTCGTAAGAAACTAAAAAAAAAAAATTGTATAAACGAGAAAAAGAGTTAACATATGTTAACAAGCGTCTAGAAATCTAGAAGGCCTACAATGTTCACACATTCACAAAACAATCGGTAAAAGAATCTATACAAAGGAAAAAAAAATGTAACATGTGGCACAAATGTCGTTATCAGTGTTGTAACTATTCTTAGCAAAGGGCTATAAAGATTATTGAAATCATTGTAAAAAGTCTAATTAAAAAAAAGAAAAAAGAAAAATGAGATTGAGAATAGTTAGAGATATCCACATATTTGTGCCGTTTGTGAGTTACCAGGGAAGCCGCATGCGCAGAAGGAGCTAAAAAATTGGAAATAATTAAATTAAAATATTGAAATAAAATTCTACTACTTTATTTGGAAAATATGTAATGATCTGCATCCACCGCTTAGACAGCTAGTAGATAGTCTTTAAACTCAATACAGAAATACACCCAATCCAATCACCTAAAAAAAAAACATTAAGAAAATAACCATTACAATAAAGCAAGTTGTAGAAACAATCAGGCTAAGTGAGGCTGACGACACAAAAGATGAACAGAGATAAATTCTATTTACGCTAGATTTGAGCTGCAATCCGCTCGGGTAGCTGAGCCAACGAACTGAAAGGTATTGGATATCTTATGAACAATATTGAGACTTGGACACTGAATTATGGACTAAGTTTAAGATTTTGGTAAGTTTAATTTAGTTTCGTAGCTAACCTTTAAAAAATATACAAGGGGTTTCAAATTAGATCAAAATCTTGACAGCTACAACCTGGAGGTTGTGTCTTTAAGTCAAGAGTGAATAGGTTCCATCTAGGCAAGCGTGCTTCACCGTCGACTACATCATCGCTTACCACCAGATGAGATAGTGGTCAAGCGCGAGCCTATGATTAATAAAAAAAACATGTAATCATACTATACTATATCACACTTTAATATAATAAAGACGAAGTGAGTGTGTGTGTGTTTTGTATGTTTGTTACTTCTTCACGCTCAAACGGCTGGACGGATCGGGATGAAATTTTCCGACGATATAGATTACAATCAGCAATAGCACATATGATACTTTTGCAATTGCAATCAGCAATAGCACATAGGATACTTTTTATCCCAGGTATATGTTCCCACGGGAAAATTTTCGACATTCACGCGGGCGAAGCAGCTGGCAGAAGCTAGTACTATATAGTTTTAACCGAACCGGAAGACGTAGCGTTGGAAGGCCTCCCACCAGGTGGACCGATGACCTGGCGAAAGTTGCGGGGATCCGCTAGATGCGGGACGCACGGGACTGGTCAATGTGGTGACGCTTGGGGGAGGCATTTGTCCAGCAGTGGACGTCTTTCGGCTGATATGATGATGATGACTGTATAGTATCTAAGGGAAGTATAGTTTATACGCATTCGGGAAAACCTAAATTTTTATTTTATTTTAGTCAACGAATTGAAAGGTATAGGATATCTTATGAGACTTGGAGACGGACTTATGGACTAAGTTTTAGGGTTTTGGCGAGAAATTATTGGTTGTGAAAGGCTCTTAGGGTGAAGTTTGGTTTGGTGTGATAAAGGCATAAAATTATAAATCTACCTCTGTATAAAGTGAAATGTGGCTTTTTGGAGTGTCGGATATATGGATAAAATTTAATCTAATTAATCCGGAATTCTCACTACATAAACGAAGCAACATATGCTCCCTTGGGGCAAAAGTGGGAGTTTATGTCGGAATGCATTTATGAATTATAAAAACTATGTATGTACCAAAAAATAAAACAACTGATTAACAGATTCTTATTTCAAAATTGCTAAAGAGAATTTAAATTTAGATTCTGCTTGTTGGTTGCTTCACAATTCAGAAGATTTTTCGTACAAGTGCGTTCTGCCCATTAGAAAAAAAAACACTTTCATAAATGAATTTGCAGAGTAGGCGTAAAATACAAAGAACCGCTAAACACATGTACAACTTTTAATCGCAACATAACAATGGTACAATATGTAAATCGTAACAGGTTAGTGGAGAGAGAGAACAAGCCCAAATATGTAGGTTAGTATGTATAACAACACATAGGTACCCGTTGTTGTTATTTTCGTCTTGCTTCTATCCGTAACGACTGTGTCACGTGGTCACCTATCCACGGGTTGACCTCGGCAAATCAAATCAAATAATCTTTATTGACATAATAATTGTTTACAGCAATGTTGAAGCCTCTGACTCCCGAACTAGGCGGGCCTGTATGACACGAGTCATAAGGCAAGCTTGCTTAACCTTGAAGATTGACCACGCCGAGCCACGAGATTTAATTGCAGCATAACAATGGTACAATATGTACCTAAATCACTATAGTCTAAAACGTTTAAGTAGGTTAGTATAACACCACAACATACATACCCGTATTGTTGTTCCTCTCCAGCGTACCGTCCCTATTGCCAAAAATAAAAGATAAAAATACACTGACCCCTATAAATCCGCCCACATGGATCCGTAACAGATGTTAACAGAATCATAGAGAAAACAAAACACTGGCCACGACAAAGGAATGCCGTAAAACAATAGAGTAACAAAAATGGATGCAGTATCGGCATAATATCTGGCAGCCTGCTTGTACAGTCAGCGTTAGAAGAATGTGGATAAAGTGACTTCAAAATTAAAATAAACACAACAAAAAACATTATAGCGATTGAATAAATGTAGTCGATTGTTGTGTTTATTCTAATTTCAGAAACACATCATTAAGATTTTGTTTGATTTTCTATGTCGGTCTACAATCTAATTGCGTAACACACAAATTTTATTCTTTGATTTCGATTATGGAATGTTAAAAACATAATGAGGAAAAAAATATGTTGTAGGTATTATCAAAATTCTAAAGATTGTGATTGTGAGTTACGTATGTCGTGGTAATCTGTTTGTCCCTTTTTTATCGTGTGGAAATTCTCATGAATATCCGCCGCCCTGGGGCGGGCAGATGGATCAGTCAGACTTTTAGGCCCACTTGCGCCAAAATCTTAACTCAGAGTTTAGTAACGAGGTTAAATAACAAATATGCCATACATAATTAATGGGTTAGCTAGTAAATCTGATTCCAACCACACGGTGTTCAGCAGCTACGTCCCTTTTTTGCGGCTAACTGTACCTATATCTATGTGTGTGTCACAGGCTTGTCTGCCCGTCAGCAATACAGGCCCTGTGGGAGACACCGTTCGAAATTGAAAACTGAACGAATCGTACTTGTCGCATGGCGGGAAAATTGCACATGCAAGGCATTTTGTGAACGTGCCTTTGCCTACGAGGCACGTGATTGTGATTGTACGTGTTGGCGTGCGTTAGGTTTTATTGTTTTATAGGGCTAAGGAGTGTCTATGGCTAAGGATGGGTTGAGGTTAGGATAGGAATTTCTATTAGTAAAAAGGTCAGTGGTCTGATAATGTTTAGAGATTTTATATGGTATTTTCTTTCAATATCTAGACTCGTGAATTTTAGACTGTGTGTTGATTCCGTTAATAATAATAAATGTATCATGCCAATTTTATTTAGCTATGATCCTAACAACTTTGCGTTTTATTTATGATCAGAATAAAAATGTTTTTGTTATAAAATTAAGAGCAAAGGTCATATATTAGTCGTCTTAGAAGAGTAAAATTATGATAAAAACCGGCCAAGTGCGAGTCGGACTCGCACAAGAAGGGTTCCGTACCATTATCGCAAAACACTGCATAAAAATCACGTTTGTTGTATGGGAGCCCCCCTTAATTTATTTTATTTTAATTTATTAATTATTATTTTTTGAAGTAAATATACAACTAAACATTCTGTGAATATTTCAAGCGTCTACCTGTTGCCGTTATTAATATCGAGCAAAAAACGGCAAAAATATCACGTTTGTTGTATTGGAGCCCCTCTTTAATATTTATTTTATACTGTTTTTAGTATTTGTTGTTATAGCGGCAACAGAAATACATTATCTGTGAAAATTTCAACTGTCTAGCTATCACGGTTCATGAGATACAGCTTGGAGACAGACGGACAGACAGACAGACAGACAGACGGATCGCGAAGTCTTAGTAATAGGGTCCCGTTTTTACCCTTGGGTACGGAACCCTAAAAAGTAATAATACGATTCTGAACGAAAATATTAAAACGAAAATATCGAACACTTCTTTTTCTTATTAAAATATTCAGGGTAACCAGAAACAAGGAACTGGATAAAGCCACGAAACGACAACTGTAACAAGTTTTCAACCTTCCTTTGGCGAATTTATTTAAGCATTTAGCGACCGCTCCGTTTGATGGAACAGTTGCGGTCTTTTTGCTAGTAAAGCTTCTCCACGGTTTTCTAGCCAAATTCGAATGTTAGACTATGTGACTTGTTAGATGTAAATTCACTTTAATCCTATCATTATGACTTTAACCATGTAACCAACGGTTCTGTTAATATGTTTGTTGGTAGGAGCTTTTTTCAGTTTGTACTAATGGAGATTTCATGAGAATATCCACGGATTACTGAATAGATCATTTGAGGTTGAATTTGTCAGACTTTAGTTACTTTAGCGTAAAATCTATCAAAATTTGGCATTAAAGTAGGTTTTGACACGTTAGTTAACTCTAAATCCTCAATTCAGAAACCGACCCAATCTTCTTAATTATTTTAAACATAAAAGCTGCCTAAAAACGTCATGCAAAATATTACGATCTGGCCACATTATATTCACAACTATCAACATTTATGTTTACAATTCCAGTTGTTTATGGTCTATCATAGATATTTACGACGTTCGACACCGAATAGCTAAAAACGAGCTGCTTGAATGAAGGCCCACGGGTTTAAACAAAAAGCTTTTACGCCTGAATGTTGGCAACCTGCCATCATCCCCCTTCCTCCACTGATCCGTAATTAAGTTCTGTTTACACACAAAACAAAACCTGCAATTAGAATAAACAACAGTAAAATAAATTGTTTGTTTTTTAAAAACAAAACAAGGGTCGGACGACGGACGGAGGCAAATCGCGTTACAAATGTTACAATGCGAACGAAATTTTTACTTTATGGTAAAAAAGTTGATTCTCTGTTTGAATTTGTATAAGTGAGTTGTTGGTAACAGATTAATACGTAGTCTTTTCAAATGTCTACGTAAAATTGTATTTATACAAAAGTCACTTTTGAATAAATACAATTTTGACATTGAATTAATGAGACGTCTTAAATGGAAATAAGTTATGAAGTTACGTCTGTGCTGATTTATTTTTGAAACAAAAAATATTGGAAGACTTCTTAACCTTTATCTTAGGAGGAATAAGATATTAAGCAGTAGAAATAATTTGATCTCTACAACTGAGTTTCTATGATAACAGCGATGACTGTAGTCCAAATCCAAAATTTTTGAGAATGACTACGCGCGTGGCATTTTGGTTTAGAATGAAATCTTGGACAAAATTATTTTGGACATTTTGAAAATCGTTGTCACTAATACATATAATATCAAGATATTAGGCAGTAGAAATAAATTGAACTCTACAACTGAGTTTCTATGATAACAGCGATGACTGTAGTCCAAATCCATTGAGAATGACTACGCGCGTGGCATTTTGGTTGAGAATAAAATCATGGACAAAATTATTTTGGACATTTTGAAAATCGTTGTCACTAATACATATAATATCAAGATATTAGGCAGTAGAAATAAATTGAACTCTACAACTGAGTTTCTATGATAACAGCGATGACTGTAGTCCAAATCCAAAATTTTTGAGAATGACTACGCGCGTGGCATTTTGGTTGAGAATGAAATCATGGACAAAATCATTTTGAAAATCGTTTTCACTAATACATATAATATCAAGATATTAGGCAGTAGAAATAATTTGAACTCTACAACTGAGTTTCTATGATAACAGCGATGACTGTAGTCCAAATCCAAATTTTTTTGAGAATGACTACGCGCGTGGCATTTTGGTTGAGAATGAAATCATGGACAAAATCATTTTGGACATTTTGAAAATCGTTGTCACTAATACATATAATATCAAGATATTAGGCAGTAGAAATAATTTGACCTCTACAATTGAGTTTCTATGATAACAGCGATGACTGTAGTCCAAATCAAAACTTTTTGAGAATGACTACGCGCGTGGCATTTTGGTTGAGAATGAAATCATGGACATAATCATTTTGGACATTTTGACAATCGTTGTGACTAATATAATATCTCTTTGTCTAGCTAGACCTTCTTCATATACAAAAGCTGCATTCGGCCGTGACTTACAAGTTGTAGGTCGTGGGTTTGAACCCAGGCTGGCGCTTTACTTTGTGTAAATTATTTCATCACCACTGCTCTCAAAACTGAGAAGGAAACCATCGTGAGGAAACTGGCATGACCTAGAACAAAAAATTCGAATACATGTAACATCCCCCACTGATTACGGCCCATTTCCCTCTCACAGAGAGGAGGCCTGTGTCCCAGTAGTGGGAACATTAATAGGCAGATGATATTGATGATGAACCAAAGTAAGTGAACTTTCGATTACTCAGTCGAGTTCGAGTCTCAGGCCAAAAAAGTACAGCAGGTGCAGAAACTGCTATATAATATCCTATTAAGATTATGATAATGTATTGCATCTACACTGTACCTAGGTGTAGGTAGTACGTCTTGCAGTAACAAGCAAGTTTATGCGTAGCTTGCATGGACTCGTAACTAAGTTTACGTGCTTTACGAGAATTTATCCCGACTTCACCGAACTTCTCATGTACTGATGTAAGCTTCTTAAGTAATTTCGGTAGGTATATGCACTTTAAATAGGTACTTATTTTTACATTTATAGTTAATATATCTAATGTGATTTAAGCCAACAGGTTCCTCAGACCTTTTAACTTTATAATACGATACTTTTTAATAATACGATGAAATTAATATGCAAACAAAACGTAATATAAACAAGTGTGTCTCATGACATTTGGATAAATAATTTAAGAAAAAGATTAATATCGCATCGTACGTTTCTAATAACCAAACAAGATTTTAGTCTTCCAAAAATATTTACTAAACATGAAAATAAAAGATTGCACCTCCAATATGAACAAAGTTACCCTCCTTTTGGCCGCAATCGGGTAAATATAGAACCGGTCGACTGTGAAGATGAAATGTATGACGAAGTAGACAATATTGAACTTTTATTGTGAACATCCTTTGTGCTGAAACTTGGCACTGCATTGAGACAATACTTCAATATACGTGTGTATCAAAGTATGAGTATTAGAGGACATGGATAAGGAATTTTATCAGTTACCAATGACATATCTGTGGCTGTATGATATGATTATGTTAGAGTAATTTGTATTGTAGGGGTCGGGTAGGAAACACGGGTGGGTTTTAGTCAGTAAAAGTCTGACACGCCCTCCCGCTTTACTCAGAGTGGGATACGTCATTGGATGATATCCCACCAAAAAAAAAGGGTACCAATGATCTGGTAAAGAGTATGAGCCATAAGAATTCACTGGATACAGGACAGCTCAGTGTAGCGATACTTAGGGGTCCCAAGACGTCCACGTCTTTCGACTGAAATGATGATAACAAATAATTTGTATTGAATAAACTAATAACATAACATACACTACGATTACATATACTACGTACAAAAACGCAAGGGTTCTTGTGTATGCCTAAACTACAGAACACCGTATGCTACGATCCTTACCTACTTGGTTTGCTTCATCCACTGTCTTACTTTTCGGTGGTATGAACACTACACAGTGGCGGGAATTGCTAGTTGATTTATATTTAATGAAAGACAAAAAGAAAGCCTTGACGTGTATTATTGTTTCTTAAAGAAATCTAAATACAAGTAAGTCTTACACACTCTCGTCCATTCGACTCAGCCTCCCTCAATCTAATTGCCGGCTTATTGTCATAAATCTAGAGTTTTTCATTGTCATGGCATCTGAGTCGAGTGAATTTGCTATAAATATGTAAAATTCCACTACTCTAAAAATGGTGAAGGAAAACATCGTGAGGAAACTGGCATGTCCTAGAACCAAAAATTCGAAGACATGTTACATTCATCAACCCGCACTAGGCCCACGTGGTGGATTAAGGCCCATTCCCTCTCTATGAGAGGTGGCCTATGTCTCAGCAGTTGAAGTATTAAAAGGCCGATGATGATGATGAAAAATTCAAATCCTGAATTTATATATAATAAGTCTCTAAGGAAAAAGGCTTTGCAAATAGCACGCCAGTTTCTTTATAAAATCAAATAAAGTCGCTAACTCCGATAAAGCTCCCCCAAGCTAGTTTAAACAAAAACAATTTGCAATTGCAGCAGATAGAAATGGCAGCCAGAGGATAGATGTTAAAGTAGGCGATATTGAATTCTTATCTGGGTGTCATTACGTCGGAACTTGCTGACCTTGACCCTAGAAGGATTCTCACGAGAAAAGATAGACCTTATGCTCAGCAATGGGTAAAGTTGAGCTCTCGATGTTGATGAAAGTAATCTAATAAGCTCAAGAATAAATTTAAGCCTTTCAATAATATGCGTATACAAATATAATACGCAAAATAAAATTATCAACAAACTTACCTAGGTCCCCTCGGAAATACACTTGGGGTAGCAAATATCACGCCAGTTTCTTCATTATCAGCTTTTAATCACTTAAAGTCGCTAATCCCGATAAAGCTCCCCCAAGCCAGTTTACACAAAAACAGATTGCGAGCGCAGCAGACACAGAAATACAGCCAGAGGATAGATGTTAAAGTAGGCGATATTGAATTCTTATCTGGGTGTCATTACGTCGGAACTAGCTGGCTGGCTTGTTGCGGATATTGCGCTACCGATTGCGATCCGATACATGTACTGGCGGCAGAAGAAATTGGTGTACAGGAACTGCAATTTGAAGTGACGTTTAGACTGTGGTCAAAGCTTTGGTATGCCATAAACATTTTGTCATCAATCATCAGTGAAATATTTATTTTAATTACTCATTTTTTAAGTTTTAAAAAAGAATTATTAAAATAAATAATTCACTGATTTTAAATAATTTTAAATCTGATTTCGGGCTAGCCTACAATTTCATCGTCAAATTTGCCTTATTATGTCATTTTGCGTGACGCTGTCCAAGATCAAATGAAAACTTTTTTGGAAATCTGAAAGTGGAGCCCTGGCTCCGGGCTACTTTTCAGATATATTAACGGTGTTTTCTTAGCAAGACGCACTTACTCAGCTATCAACTTTTCGCCTTGAATATGCTTGCTCAAAGACTCAGCCAACCTATGGTGCCGACACGACAAAGAAGATTGCTCTTATAATAGCCTTATTACACACAGTTTGACAGTTTGCCTGCCGGAGTCTGTGTTTCCTGATAGCTACAATCTCGAGGTCTTTAAGTCAAGAGTGAATAGGTTACTTCTAGGCAAGCGTGCTACACCTTCGACGACATCATCACTTACCTAAAAAAGCAGATCTAAAAAACAAAAAAGTTTCCTGCTGCAGAGGTAAATATTGAATCAATTCCTGCATCTTATCTCTTTTGCCATGTGTACTGGTATCGGTACTTGTATCGCATGATTCGAGCGCAATATTTTCAATGTTTGTTTTATTCTCGTTCGTACAAAGTTCGGAACAGTTCCGTTTTATACGACTTTATCGTCTGCAATGTGTTTCTGATTAAGTAACTTCGGTGCCCTGGAGTTTACACAAGCAGAAAAACCTTTGTAATTTTGAATAGATTAGGCTGAGTACGATCTTCAAAGCCGCGGCATACGCTTCGATAATCACAATGAGTACTTAAGGCTTCTTCGTGGAAAATATATAATTTATAACTGATCATTTGCCTTTATATATTTTAAATGTCTTGTTTCAGCAGGACTTTAACTTTTTGATATCTCTTCATACAATCAGCTATTTATTTGTTCGCAAGTAGACAATGCTTTCTCATTAATGACCGCCCGCAGGAAATGGGTAGCAGGGTTGGCGGCACAACCAGGAACCGTAAACCTTAGCAACAAAATCTGCAAAGTAGGTAATAATTCTATCGTGTCATAAAGGAAATTAACTGTCGACAATTAATTAACTTAGGGGTTCAATTAACGGAAAAAGTTGGAAACAAATGTTTCCACGGGGTTCGTGAGAAAGAAACAAGAAAGGAATTATGGACTATCTTCAGCCCATCAGCCAATAATTAGATCTTGGCAGAAAGTCGACTCCCTAATTGATGTTCGTTCGTGGGTAATAGAGTATCTGATGGAATAATTGAGGTTTGAGCTTTCTTTTACAGATAAATTGATTGAATGGCAGATCGTTTGTATAATTGGGTATATCTCATCATCATCATCATTTCAGCAGAAAGATGTCCACTACTGGGCATAGTTCTCCCCCAAGCTATTCATTTCTCAGTTTGGGGGAGTTTGCCATAGGTAATCGCCACGCTTGGCGCTTATTAAAAGTGCACAGAGAACGCTACTGCCCATTCTTTGGTAAGTCCCTTAGTCGCCTCTCACGTAGTCGTCTATATGTATAAGAAAAAACCGGCCAAGTGCGAGTCGGACTCGCGCACGAAGGGTTCCGTGCCTATCATTATCGCAAATATCATAAAATCACGTTTGTTGTATGGGAGCCCCACTTAATTATTTATTTTATTCTGTTTTTAGAAATACATCATCTGTGTCAATGTCATCAAGGTTCAATTCTCGGCCCTTTCCTTTTTCTTGTTTACATTAATGATCTCCCTTTTATGATGGCCAAATTATCGGATATAATTCTATTTGCTGATGATACTTCGCTAATTTTTAAAATAGATAGGAAAGATACGGATGTCTTACATGTCAACGAAAGTCTGATTGTTCTCTCTAAATGGTTCGCAGCTAACAATCTTTTACTAAATGCGAAAAAAACAAAATGTCTGAAGTTTTCCTTACCAAATGTACCACAACGTGACCTAAATTTAAATCTTGACGGTAAAAATCTTGAAGTTATAAAGGAAACTGTATTCTTAGGGATTACTATCGATTCAAAATTGCAGTGGGGCGCGCACATTAGAACTCTTTCGGGTCGGTTAAGTTCGGCTGCATATGCAGTAAGGAAAATAAGGCAGTTAACCGATGTAGCCACAGCAAGGTTAGTATACTATGCTTATTTCCACAGTATTATGTCTTATGGCATTCTGCTGTGGGGATCAGCTGCAGACGTTGACTCAATTTTCATCTTACAAAAGAGGGCAGTCCGCGCAATCTATAAAATGAGTCCACGAGAGTCCCTCAGAGAAAAATTTAAAGAGATCGATATACTGACTCTACCTTCTCTTTATATATTGGAATGTATTTTGTATGTCCGCAAAAATCGAGGGCTTTTCAAAACTAGAAGCGATTTCCATAATTTAAATACACGCAGTAAGCATGAAATTGTAATACCCAAATTCAGATTAACGAAAACTAGCAAGTCTTTTCTTATAAACAGTATACGCTTTTATAATAAGTTGCCAAAGCCAGTTATAGAATTAACCGATGGAAAGTTCAAAAACTACATCAAACGTGTCCTTATTAAAAAAGCATATTACAAAATCAAGGACTACGTTGAAGATAAAAATTTTAGCTCCTTCTGCGCATGCGGCTTCCCTGGTAACTCATAAACGGCACAAATATGTGGATGTCTCTAACTATTCTCAATCTCATTTTTACTTTTTTTCTTTCTTTTAATTAGACTTTTTACAATGATTTCAATGATCTTTATAGCCTTTTGCTATGAATAGTTACAGCACTGATAACAAAATTTGTGCCACATGTTAAATTTAGTCTTGTTATATATTTTTATTTATTTTTTCCTTTGTATAGATTCTTTTACTGATTGTTTTGTGAATGTGTGAACATTGTAGGCCTTCTAGATTTCTAGACGCTTGTTAACATTTGTTAACTCTCTCGTTTATACAATTTTTTTTTTTTTTTAGTTTCTTACGTCTTATTGTCGGGCCTACGTTGTCCCCCCATATCTAAGCACTAATACTGTAACGTGGAAATATTGTAAAAACAAACCATTTTTTTTAAAAGAGTAACCGTGGAGTTTCTTGCCGGTTCTTCTCCACAGGAAACGACTAACCCGAACCGTGCACCTTTTGTCGACGTTTTATAAGTGCCCATGTAGGCCTATGTGAAATAAAAAACATTTGATTTGATTTGATTTGATTTGATTTGTGAAAATTTCAACTATCTAGCTATCACGGTTCATGAGATACAAACTGGTGACAGACGGACAGTAATAGTCATAGTAGGTCTCGTTTTTACCCTTTGGGTACGGAACCCTAAAAAGAAAAAACATTTAATTGACGACATATTGGAGGTATGCCGCACGGGTCGATCTTCAAGGTTAAGCAACGCTTGACGAGGTCGGTCCGTGGATGGGTGACCATTTCAACATACCGAGTTTCCTCCGTGCCTTGGAAAGCACGTTAAGCCGTTGGTCCCGGCTGTCATTTGAAGATCTTTAACAGTCGTTACGGGTAGTCAGAAGCCTGAGATCTGACACCAGTCTTGCCAAGGGGTATCGTGTTACCCAGTTACTGGGTTGTGGAGGTCAGATAGGCAGTCGCTCCATGTAAAACACTGATAATTAGCTGGATCCGGTAAGACTGGAAGCCGACCCCAACAATAATTGGGAAAAAGGCTAGGCAGATGATGATATTGGAGGTATGCGGACCGGGTCACACGGGATTTCACAGGGTGTGGAAAATCCACCTGCAGACATCCATTGAAAGGAGAGGATCCTCCGAACAGACGGGTGTTCCGGGCAACTGCCTGTAAGACTGTTGTATGTGTTCAAATCCTTGTCAGGTCATTAGTTCGTATGTGGCGGCTTAAATGCCGTTACAACAAAAATAATAATTTAGATGACAATCTTTGAAAAACCATAATGTGTGCTAAAAAGGATCGCTAATAATGATAAAACAAATACATTTTTTTTTTTGGTTTTGGGAAATATTCCAATGACTTCTCTTTCTTTGGGTAAAGCGGGAGGGCGTGTCAGACTTTTACTGACTAAAACCCACCCGCCCCAACTTGTGCCAGGGCCGCGGTAACTCTCTTTTAAATTTAACCGAGATACCGAGATATCTTAGAATCGCGCGTGGAATTATCATATATTGGTATATATATTGGTTCAGTGGTTTAAGCGTGAAAAGGTTTCAGGACAGACAGTTTCTTTCGCATTTGGATATTAGTATGTTTTTTTTTTTAGATTTATTCCATAACATATAACACTTAATTTTGTAAAAGTAAACACAATATACGAGAAAAACAGTTTTTCGGCATCCATATTTTTACCTCACTTCGACGATAGCAAAACGTTGACGTGTAAAATATTATCGAAAGATTAAACTGAAAATTGCGAAGGGGAAAATTATATGAATTTAGTTATTTATATTGTTTAGGGTCGTTTTTAAGCCTGGGGTCAAAGTAAATGATTAAATCCTAAAGCCGTAACAAATTGTGAAAGGGTCAAGCGGGGTTATTTGTTATAAAGAAGGGTACAAAATACCCGGTTATTACGCGTTATACCCGCTGAAAATGTGTTTAATTTCCTTTCTCGTTTATTTAGAGTATCATAACATCAAATACGAATATTTTTTATAGCTTTAAAACAAGGTGGGGAACGTTTTACTGGGTTTTTGATTTGATTGGGATAATTAAAGCCTTTAAATATTAATTTGCACTGTGACAGAAGATGAAATTGGTTATGACGTAAATTGACAATTTATTAATTTCCGGGAGACAATTAATAATTCTGGAGTTTAATGGTACTGTGACTTGTTCTGATTATAATTTCATTTTCTGAATTTTATTGTCTCTAGCCGGATATTTTTGCCGTAAATTGAGTTTTCGATATTTTGACACTGTAGCAAATGCTAGCTCGGGAAGCTCAATTTAAAAAAATGCAAAATATGTGTCTATCATGTGCCAATCTAGGCTTGATTTAAATGTAGTTTAAATCAGGTAATTATAATTTTTAACCTTTCATATATATCATAGCAAAGGCTTCTTTACCTAGGATGACAAATTACGTTAAAAATACTTTTTTGATGGGTCCATTTAAAAACTCGTTTTTTATTTTGACCAAAAGAAAATTCGCATGGATTAAGTTGCGGACCTTTTTTCTTAGTAAATTAAAACCCATTTGAGGCCAACGACCTTTATCGATAAAAACATCACGAAATAAATACCTAAACATTTGTTATTTTAAGACAACTTAACTGCTGAAACAACCCTAAGTCAATAAACTGCTTCGATAAGACCATAAAATATCTCAATGGCTATTTACAAAAAGTTTTGTAATTTAGCTACTTTGATAAAGAAAGACTTGAAGTTAAGATAAGTCGATAAAAATACTGCTTCGAATTGATTAACGAAGTATTTGTTATCTGTAAATGAAATCTAACCTCCATTTTAACATCGAATTTTCGTATATTGACTTCAAAACTTGTAGGTAATGATGGTGAACTTTTCAAGATTTTGAATTGAGGTCTCCGTTCAAATTTAAATTGAAGTATGTTTGCTTAATATTTAAGTATATCTATTGCCATTGCTTCTAACTTATACCACTTACGGTCAATTAAAATAAACTTTTAAGAGTCCAAAAGCCTATAATGAATTAGATCATTATCATAACGATAAAGACTCGTATCTCCACACAGCGCATTTTTTAAATTTACCTAACCAATATTGTCTCAATGATTGATAAATGAAACCGTTTTAATGTTCATGTAACAACAACAAAACCCTCTACTTAGTCTGCATTATTATACAACTTCAGAACCCTATTACTGCTCGTGGTCCGACACGCACTTGGCCGGTTTTTCTTTCTTAAATTTCATTTTATTTGATGAAACATATTATAAGATCCTTCTACTAGCTTATGCTTTTAGCAGCGGCAAATCCAGCGTTGTATAAAACGACGCAAATCCGCCACATGTTAGTTCTAGAGGTAAAAGATACGAGCACTTTAACACAAGTGCCGTTACAACACATAATGGTAGTGGCCGTAAAAGTAAGAGGTTTTATGTAAAATCATATCGCTAACATAACAATGTTAGTTCTAAGCTGTAACGTAGACGAGCTGCGTCGGGGGAAATATGCGGATTGGTCCATTTTGCACGGAAACTACAGACGCGGAGATGTTTAGTACTATTTACTTATTTATGTTACCTTAGTGGTGGATGTGTGGTGTAGTAATGTGTTTATTTATATTCGTCATATAAGATTTACGTGGAGGATAGTCACGCAATTGCTGTTCTTCTTGCGTGCAAGAGCTGTCTAAGGCATTTGCGTCAACACACTGATTTGTACTTTATGAAAGCGTTTGATTGCGTCTGCTGTCAAGTCTGATTTGATTTTTGTTATTTTTAGTTTTACAATAATCAAGAGATTTGACAGCATATTTGCTAAAGGCGAAACATGACTAATGGACAAATTTTTGGGTCATATTAACTCCTATGTTGAATATTTTTGAGGATGAAGTTACTAAAATGTCACTTCAATCATTCACCAGATTGCAGCAATTTACTTAATTTAATACTAATTTTATAATTTGTCCGTGATTAAAATAGTCTAGAAGGAGCAACACGAACTTCGGTCTTGAGTCAAGTTTTCCGTAACAGTTTCTGTTAACGAGGTTTCACTTAAGTTTGTAAAATAAGACCGGCTAATGAAAAATGTTGATTTTAGTACGACGGAGGGATGAGCTGAAAGGCTGCGATGAAAAACTGGACGGGTATTATTGTACCGTAATGGAAGTAAGCTTAGATAAAATGTTACCAGTATAGCTTTGAAACAGCTGGTTAGAAATAGCACTATCGCAGCCACCATTTTAGTAAAAAAACTGGCCAAGTGCGAGTCAGACTCGCGCATGAAGGGTTCCATACCACTATCGCAAACATCGGCAAATAAATCACGTTTGTTGTATGGAAGGCCCACTTAAATATATATTTTATTCAGTTTTTAGCATTTGTTGTTATAGCTGCATCAGAAGTACATAATCTATGAAAATTTCAACTGTCTAGCTATCAAGGTTCTTGAGATACAGCCTGGAGACAGACGGACAGACAGACAGACGGAACGTGGAGTCTTAGTAATAGGGTCCCGTTTTTACCCTTTGGATATGGAACCCTAAAAAAGATGAAGAGATGCTTAGACAAATGGGTTGTCAAAAATATTAGAAAACATCAATTTGTCTAGCTCTGTGGGGAACATGTTGATTGTGGAAGTAATCCATAGCCTTATGTTCATGACTATTGTAATTAGATTGCCCATGTTCAAAAGAAATCGTTTAGATATTCGGGCGCACGGTTGGCGCAGTGGTTGAGCGATTGACTGCTGCGCTGCGTGTCGCGGGTTCGATTCCCGCACGGAACAAATATTTGTATGACCTACAGATAGTTGTTTCGGCTCTGGGTGTTTGTGTATGTGAGTTTTAAACGCACCCACGATACAGGAAGAAATTCCTAGTGTGGGGCAACGTTTCCTTTAACAAAAAAAAAAAATATCATCGTTCACGTAACTAAAAGGCGAAACCAAATCCACATAGCTGATGCAATTAACAGATTCCGCGAAACTGAATGACTATAATTGATAACACAACACCTATAATTTAATTCCCAAATAAAACAAATTAAAAACTTTCTAAAATTTCTCAAATCAAGATGTCATCGACATCTAACAAACGGTTTCATCTCGAAAGCAGTTTTGAAGAAAAATGTCACGATTCGATAAGACTGATCGGCAAACCGGAGTAGCACGAAGACCTGCAATCAATTTGGAGAAGCTGGAACCGAAAGGACGAGGGATGGCGAGATATCGGCTCTGATAGCCGATCGCACTCTTGATTCCGGCGACAAATAGAATGAATAAATTTCGCTTAAACTTTGATAAAATAACAAATCAATTCAGCGCTAATAGTTTACAAAAATTGAGCGGGAGATATTGTGTTTTGGATATTATAAACTTCGTTGCGTTGTTACAGTAATTTGGGATTGAGAGTGTGATATTGTCGAACACATGGTGATCCAATGTTGGAAAATTATGAAGGAATGCAACCGTGATTAATTACTATTAATTATTGTAAATAACTATTGAGTGCGGCACTGTGGGTCATCATCATCATAATCAGCCCATTAATGTTCCCACTGCTGGGATACAGGCCTCCTCTATGAGAGGGAATGGGCCTTAATCAAGCACGCGGGCCCAGTGCGGGCTGCTGGATGTCACATGTCTTAGAATTTTTAGTTCTAGGACATGCTGGTTTCCTCACGATGTTTTACTTCACAGTTTTGAGAGCAGTGGTGATGAGAGTAAATCGCCTAACTGGGTTCGAAACCACGACCAACAACTTGTAAGTCGCGGCTGATACTACTGAGCCACCGCTGCGGACAGTGGGTAAGTATGCAGGATTTCACCACAGGTTGCAGAAAGCTGAAACGATTCGCCAAATTTTACATAAGTAGGTGCAGTAAAATGTACCTATCTATTCTACCAGATACTGCATTATTGGATCTCTACAATGACAATGGGTTATGATAATTGGTGATGGATCTAAAAAGAGCAAGGACCTCAGACTGTTGTTAGCGAAGCTAGACCCTGCAAAACACGCTCATTTACAGCAAAACGTGTTTTACGACATACCAAGCTCATGATAATTATATTTGCTCATTTTTAGGGTTCCGTACCCAAAGGTTAAAAACAGGACCCTATTACTGAGACTTCGCGGTCCGTCTGTCTGTCTGTCTGTCCGTCTGTCACCAGGCTGTATCTCATGAACCGTGATAGCTAGACAGTTGAAATTTCCACAAATGATGTATTGTTGCCGCTATTACAACAAATACTAAAAACAGTATAAAATAAATATTTAAGGGGGGCTCCCATACAACAAAAGTGATTTTTGGCCGTTTTTTGTCCGATATTAATAACGGCAACAGGTACACGCTTGAAATTTTTACAGAATGTTTAGTTATATATTCACTTCAAAAAATAATAATTATTAAATTAAAATAAAAAAAAAATTAAGAGGGGCTCCCATACAACAAACGTGATTTTATTGCAGTGTTTTGCGATAATGGCACGGAACCCTTCGTGCGCGAGTTCGACTGGCACTTGGCCGGTTTTTTATTTAATCCTTTACACAAAGTGTACAAACCGCTCTCCAGTACTAGGGACAAAGCCGTTTACTACATATTTCCCTTTACAAGATCCTTCCTGACCAGTGACCGTGGTTCACCGCAACTATGAAAGCCTTCAGCGCATTGCTTGTACAAAGTGGAATATTTTCCAGTAAAAATACGACCTGACCGGCAAAAAACGCTCGAGTTAAAATGGACGAGGTTTTTCAAAAAAGTTAAGCTGTATTTTTTATGTGGAGCCGTTTCTCGAAATACTGTTTATTGCTGCATGAAAGTGCAGACTATCCTATCACAGGGCGTTTTTCTGAAGTAATTCGTATTTATTTTGGAACATAACATAATGGACACAATGACAAGTAAAATTAAAAATTTCCAAAGACCCCGGATTTCTTTTTTTATTTCAGTCTTTTTAAACTACATAATATATATAGTAGTAGATACGTTTCGATCAGCAATCTATTGGACACGTAATTATGACACGATATCTTGCGAAAGTACTCCGTTTCAAACAGAAATCAGCCCATAACTTTTGAACGGCTAAACCGATTTTCACTAAACATAGCTAAGAACACTTTCGACAAAGTCACTTTTCAAATTAAAAAATATAAATCAAAATCGGTTCATCCGTTTAGGCGCTATGATGCCACAGACAGACACACAGATACACAGCAACACACGTCAAACTTATTTAACACCCCTCTTTTTCCGTCGCGGGTTAAAAATGATAATAACTACAAAGTTTATAACATTGTCGCAGCTATCAAACATAAAGAAGACATTGCTCCAGACTAAACTGTTATAGTTCCCCTTAGGCCACATTTGAGTGGACCTTAAGAAAAATCAAAGGTAGGCAGGAAGCCCCTTTGTACGTTATATTTCCTTTTATAGTGTTTTTTTCTTAAGAGGAAATGCGGTCGCAGACATACGACTGAATTTCCTAAATAAAAAGCCATAATTCGAGGTTTGGCTCTCGCCTATTTCCTACTCCAATATTGAACCAATTTAAAAACTGAAAAAGAAAAATATATACTGTGTCTCTATGTTTTCTTTTTTTCATTAATAGTTGTCAAATTTGTACAGAAGGCCTCTGTTGACAGCGCAATTTTGAGCATGTTTTGAGGCACTAGAGTGCTTCTAAAGATAATGTATCATCAAAAAATATTTATTTATTTATATATACTTTATTGTACACCATGATAAAACAATACAAAAAAAAAACATAAAAATTAAGACAAAAATACAACAGGCGGCCTTATCGCGCTCCGCGATCTAAAATAAAGCATAGGGGCACAGTATATATCATTATTTTTCAGTTTATGGAATATCTTTTAATGTGGTCCAATATTGGAGGAGGAAATATATAGTCTACGACCGTATTTCCTCTTAAGTCTGCGAAATAGTGTGTTTTAGGCACTATCGCAAAACTATTTTCGCCTTGAGAAAGACCTGTAATTTTCAAGGGTCACCAAAGGAGACTTTACTTTTCATATAACTATAAAACCTTGAGTGAACAAACGTCCCAACTTAGAGCTAAGACTTGAAGTAAGTTCCCTTAATTAACCGACGTTTACCTAAACTGGGTTTAAAGCCGAAGTGGACGTGATGCTTACAAGTTACCGAGACGTATTTGTGACCTTCAAAGAGTTATAGAAATGTAACATAGCAATCACGCCACTACCAAAATCGCAGAAGATCGGGCAAAATTTTAAAGAGGTGAGAAATTAAAGAATTGGTGTAGGTAAGCATAATAAGAAAGAGTAAAGGTGGATATCACACGCACATTTGACCAGTTATCTTAAGTTTCCTAATAGGAGTCAAAGGTATTGTCAGTAGCCGCTCACAAATTCAGACTTCAGTCTGCTACTAATGAAATACCTATTGTAAAACCCTTTTCCTGACTCGGGGATTAAACCCATGTTCAGTTAAGGGTCAAAAGTGCAGTCACTCTCTACCAAAACAGCAGTGGTAATTTTTTTACAATGCATGTCCTCGAAAAGAGCGTTTTTCAAGCAGCCAAACTGTGCGGAAAGTGTCACTTTTTTAACTAGTGCTTTTTACTTTTCTGTATTTTTTTAATTTTTCCTCCAACGTCAGCCCGACGCATAGAGTTTTATTATTTGAGAAAAGTTTTACAAATTAGTTAAGTACAGATTATCATTCATATAAAAGGTTAAATAAAACTAATACTTCATTAAAGGCGTTTCGAATTACTCTAGATTTAGATTTTGATCAATAAATTAATTTTAAATATTCATTAAATATGTTTGGCAGAACGTATATTTTGCTCGTGCCTTTTTGCGTTACGACGTGACAGCTATTTGCACATGCGCAGTAGATATGCCCGAAGAACTAATAGTTAATCTGTGGTATGCTCAGCACGCTTGAATAAGCTCGCCATTTTATTAGTTTCTTGCTTGGTTCAGATATATTTTTAAATTTTCTCGCACAGTGCATAGTAAAATGTTGTATGATACACGTACGTAAGATGATTTCCGACTCGTGTCGATATATCCACTCACTCGCTTCGCTCGCTCGTGAATAAAAATGCCACTCATCGGAAATCACCTACCTTCCGCACTTGTAGCATAAATAACTATTTTAGGCAGATGAATTCAACTTTTCACGGTTATTTGTTATAATCTAAACTTTAATTTCTTTACAACATATTAAACCAGAGGCCTTACTGCGAATTTTTACTCATGCTCAATCGCGTTAACGTAAACGTCAATTTGTATTGAAACTGGATAAGCGCTGTCTGGTGACGGTAAGGAGAAACCTCTTTTTTGTATACATTTTGACATAAGAGATCGTTTATGTTATCACGAGTGAGTACGTTAAAAACTCGGAATTAGCACACTGTTCTGGATAATTTAACTTCTTCTACAATAATTAGCCATTTCAATTTTGGGAGTGTATGAACGCACTTTTGGCCCTTGACTGTACATACGGTCTATTCTGCTCATAAAAACAGAAGTGAGAGCGAGCCTGAAGTGTGCTGTCATTTTCAACTAATACTAGGGATTTACCACTCACTCCACCTAAATCATAAAGTATGTAAGCGGCGGTGTATACCTACTGTCTATTGTGTGCCTAAAGTTTTCACGGTGACATTTTTAAAGAATACAAACTCGGCATTCCTTCCCACTTGACTGCTGCAGTCACGTATTTAATTTGATTAATGTCGAGGAAACCAATGGTAGGTAATTAGTAAACATTGTACGTTAAATCCGTGACGACGCGGGGTCGTTTGTTACTGTCGTTCGGTCGCATTGACACATTGATTTTGTAAAGCGACTTTGGAATTAGCGGCGAATTGGAAATGGTGACAGAAACTTCTGTAAGTGATCAACAGAATTAAATCAAAATGTTTGCCACGATAATAGTTTTTTTACTTAGCCTGGCTTATAAAAAAATTTGAATATTCTTGTTCTGAGATCGATTGAGTTTTGGATAAAAGTGCATCCTTCTTCTTCTTCGTGTCGATGATTTCTTTGAAATCAAAATAAAAACAAAATATTTTATTTCAACTAAACCATTAAGGTACTTTTGAATTGTCAGCAAAAATATAATAATGAAGCTAGTTGCACATTAGCAAGCGTCAGTAGGTGTTTTTCGAGAAGAAAGTAAAAGAAACGCCACGGAAACACTTTTCCATCTATAAGTTTTCATTACAAGTGTTACAACTTTCTTGTTGAAAAATTACATAAATTATGTGAGAATGATGTAAAAAGGCGTGCACGTAAAAGCGTCTAAAGTAAAATAAACAACTTCAAAATACAATAATCAATTAAAACAGCCTGAGGCAACCAAGTTATGACCCATTCCAACTGATGGCGCCCGTTCACGAACATGACTCATGGATTGGCACAACTGAGCTCAACCATCAGGAAGGAAACCGAATGATGACATGTGCCACCATCAGAGAGACATTTGAGAGAGCATGACACATTCTTAACTGCCAGGGCACATTTAAGTCAACGAAAGACATAATAGGTACTTACAGTAAATGGTAGATTTGCCGTAAACTTGCATAACCTATACAAATCGCACATAATTTATTATCCAATGAACCCGGTTCTGGTGTCAATTGAAATTACACGATTACCTAAGTATACCGACTGTCGACGGGAGCGCAGCTTAAACACTTTTTGTTCCTTCCTCTAACGATTCAGTTTTAATTATCCATGGCGACTGAACTTCAATTCCATTAATCGTGGTTGTTCGCTTTCGAGTTGGACAGTTCATTTAATCAGTAGACTTTAAGCGAAGTGGAACTAGCCTTGGGCAGTTTTAGTTGAAGGTGCGTTTGGCCTTGTGTCAATGTTTGTTTTCTATGGTATTATGGCTTGTCAAAACTGTGATCCATGTTAGTTTGACACTATAATACATAAAATATAGCTTGATCTCTGCGACAGCTGTCAGTATTAATACAGCAACAATTACGCTTGACAGGCCAACAATAACGTATACGTCAGTTTGCCATATGTCGCAGAGATCAAACTATCTTTTATGAAGTATAGTATTCTGTCTGTTTATATTACCTTCTCACGTCTTAACGGCTGAATGAATTTTGTTGAAACTTAGCACACGGGTAGGACATGTAGTAAGTTATATAAGTGGGGAGGTTTTTATGCCAGAAATTTGTTCATATGGGACAATTTTCGACATTTACGCGGGCAATACCGCTGGCAGGAAATATGAATAAAATATGGCTACTACAATTTATTTTATGTATTAATTTAATCTTTCCACGTCATTGATCAAAGTATATCGAAAGTCGGTAGGAAGTCGACCGAAAATATCAACTAAAGCCTAGCCCATATACCATAACGAATCATTGGACGGGTCCAAGGCGACCCACCTGTCGGCTACAGGGTTAATGGCTATCGGTTTTACATAAATTATTCACGCATAAAATGCGGTTTTTCGGATGTCAGAAATTAATAAAAGAGATTTGTAACGACCGCGCATTTGAGGTTTACAATTATTGTTGTTGTTTTAAAATTTATGCTCAACCTTTTTGGAGGACTTCAGGTATTGGTGAATCGCAGTTTATTGAAATATGAATACAAAAGTTACTTGAAAATTTTGACTGGTGTTTTGGTGATTCTTGTGAGTTTGTTCAAACTAATAATAATGTATCATTTTGTAAAAAGCGAGAGTGTCTAGAACTAATCATCTCAGTTCTTTGAGTCTATCCAAAGACGGTCTGATAGATATCGCTGTTAGCGATAAGACCGCCTTTGTACTCATAGTATTAAGATCTTGTAAAGAGATGGGTAACTTATTGGTAAACAATAAAGTATATTCTATTTTTACCCGACTGCCGAAGGAGGGTAATGTGTTTATCAGTCTATGTATGTATGTAAGTATTTATGTATGTATGTATGTAAGTATGTATGTATGTATGTATGTATGTATGTATGTATGTATGTATGTATGTATGTATGTATGTATGTTTGTTCCTATGTGGCGTTCTAGAGACCAAACGCGTGGGCCGATTTTGATGGTTCTTACTTCAATCGATTCGTCTTAACCCCGCGAGTGTCACTGGCTACATGAAAATGGGAAAATATGAAAATGGCGGTTTTTGGGCGCCATATTGTGGGGTCCCAAATTTTTTTTTTCTTCCAACCCTATCGTGTGGGGTATCAAAATAAAGGATTTTGAGCGGTGATTTCAAAAATATATAACACTTATATGTTTAAATGTACCTAATTCGAAAAAAAAAATAACTAAAAAGTTATAAATAAAAAAAGTTAATTAAAAAAATCAAAAAACCCGACTGCTTGAAAATCGAACTAAAAAGACGTAAACAAGGAGAAAATCATGCTGTGCAGTCGGAGGATACGTCTGATTTTGGTCAGCCAGCTCGCGAAGATGTATCCTCCGACAGCACAGCATGATTTTCTCCTTGTTTACGTCTTTTTAGTTCGATTTTCAAGCAGTCGGGTTTTTTGATTTTTTTAATTAACTTTTTTTTATTCTATTCAGACTCTAGAGAAGAGATATTCTATGAATGTAAGCGACACGGTAAAATTAAAAAAATGTCTGGGAATGCCAAGCGACATTGGCGTTCTAACCATCGCCTCTGATCCCAAAAATTCTTTCATTGATAGAAAATGGATTATTTTTATCACTGAGTGCTTAAGATTCACATTTTATGCTGAAAAATGTCCGGTAGCATAGAACACGAGGTAGTAGCCGCTGGTAATATCAAGAGGCTCTAGATACTACGATACTTACGATGTAAGCCATGACGATGGTCGAAATGCCATAGTAACACGAGATACGACACGACACACGTCAGTTACGATACTAAAATACACGAAACGACACGACACGTTGATCAAGTGACATTTCGATAGCTTTTGACATTGCTATACATTTTTCCAATCGCTCTCGCTACGTTTTCTATTATTTGTTTTTACAAAATTATGTAAAAACCACCTAAACAGCTATAACGTCAATGCATTATACCACAAAGATATTAGGACTAACACCAATTTCATTAAAAATACAATCAAATATTACAATTAAAACAACTGTTTTTTTTGTTTGTGTTATTATAGAATACTAGATGCTTCGCGCGGCTTCGCACCCGTAGGCCACCCCACAGGACCCGTTTTCGGGATAAAAAAATAGCCTATGTTACTCAGGAATAACGTAGCTTTCTATTGGAGAAAGAATTTTTGAAATCGGTCCAGTAGTTTCGGAGCCTTTCGGTACAAACAAACAAACAAACAAACAAACAAACAAAAAAATCTTACCTCTTTATAATATTAGTATAGATAATGTCACTTGTCATTCATTATACGAAAATAGACTTTTGTTCCGCAGGTTTCTTCAAGCATTCAAAGCTCGTGAGCCATATAAGTTATGCTGAAACTGCATGTTATAATAACATCCGGGCAAATTTAATTAAAATGCGCAATGCGTGCTCATAGCTTGCGCATCATGACTGTGGTTCTAGAGCAGTGGTTCCCAACCATTTTTTGAACTGGGGCCCCTTGGATATTAGTAGGGGTCAGATTAGAAGTTCAGAAGAAAATTTAGATGCGTTAATATAATAAAAAACATATTAAAGACTTGTTATACTGTGATTTTTAATTTCGTAGACTAAACTGACAGCTGCCAATGACTTTATTTTTCTTAATGTTGCAAGCGCGGAGCATAGTGTTGCATAGGCTCAATCATAAGTGATTTATCGAAAAGATGTGACATGACTCCTCAATTTATTTTTACTAATTGGTGTAAATAAATGTTTTATGAATGTAAACGTAATATATTTAAATATACACAGTATTCATACACATAGTACATGAACTTTTATTGTGTTAAATATGAAACCAACAGTAAAATAAATGCGATCTATAAAAGAAATATGACATAAATGAGTAGAAACTAAATAAGGGCCGCTAGTTTCAAAACAATTTTTTTTTTGCCGTGTAATATTTTCCTTTTTTTTATAATCTTTAGGCTCGCGTTTGACCACTATCTTGCCTGAGGTTGAGCGATGAAAAATAAAAATAGTATTTTTTCGATCTACTTCAATTTTCGATTAACTTTCGATCACTCAGGATAGTTAGGGTAAGACACTATTTTTATGTGACGATAAAGTGACAACCCCCCAAATGTCAGTTCAGTCTACGAAATTAAAAATCACATTATATATATATATATATCTATTATTTAAAACTAAAGAGCATTGTCGTATATAACACCACATTTGTGATAGAAAGTTAAAATCTGTTCTTGAGTTAAACACTCAATAATATTCTAGCTCTTGCCTGTACTCTTGCGAACCACAGATTGAGAACCAATGTTGTAGAGTGTACAAGTAGATGGAAGTTAGCGCGTTGTTTCATATTCGCTAACGTTTACAATGCAAGAGATTTCTTATTACGTGTTTACGTTGCAACTTTCAAATATAAAGGTACGCTTACAAAGGCAATTGTAGTTGAGAAATTCTTGGCCATTTCTACACAATGTTTGTATTGCCATAAATTGCTAGGTGTTGCCGGGACTTCATAATATTTAACTACAATTGCCAATTAATGGCCCGTGTATGCACACCTTTAGTTAAGTTTGTTCCTCTGATACAGTTTTATTTTATACTGTCATCAGTTATTATGAACAATCGTCTTTTATTTTTTCCATCATTGTCTTTCCAGACCTTTAAACTTTTCTTCAATACCACAAGGTCATTCGTAGATCCAAATTGTGTCAAATTTATGTCAAATTTATTCTTATAAAACCGTTGCGTTTTTAGGGTTCCGTACCCAAAGGGTAAAAACGGGACCCTATTACTGAGACTTCGCGGTCCGTCTGTCTGTCTGTCTGTCTGTCTGTCACCAGGCTGTATCTCATGAACCGTGATAGTTAGACAGTTGAAATTTTCATAGATGATGTATTTCTGTTGCCGCTATAACAAGAAATACTAAAAACAGAATAAAATAAATATATAAGTGGAGCTCGCATACAACAAACGCGATTTTTTTGCCGTTTTTTGCGATAATGGTACGGAACCCTTCGTGCGCGAGTCCTACTTGCACTTGGCCAGTTTTTTGATTATCAATGATAGCGTTTTTTGGTTTTCCATGGTTTGAAAAGTCGTCTTTAGATTAATTGTACGACACGCTTTGCAATTAGTAAAATGGTTGTTTCTAGTAAATTATTGCAGTTACACAACCAAAATACAAAACACTCAATTTGCATTAATTCGTTTGTTCATATTAACCACAGACATAAATCTAACTAGATAACGCATGTCCCTCCAACTGTATGAAAACCAAGCGTATCACTTTTGCACATACAATTTAAAAACAAATTTACTTACCAATGAAAGAAAACATGTTCAATGCCTCGGCCAACTTTTTCTATACAGTCTTTATATGTTAATATGGCATAAAAACCGGCCAAGTGCGAGTCGGACTCGCGCACGAAGGGTTCCGTACCATTATCGCAAAATACAGCAAAAAAATCACGTTTGTTGTATGGGAGCCCCACTTAAATATTAATTTTATTCTGTTTTTAGTATTTGTTGTTACAGCGGCAATGGAAATACATTATCTGTGAAAATTTCAACTGTCTAGCTATCACAGACAGACGGACCGCGAAGTCTTAGTAATAGGGTCCCGTTTTTATCCTTTGAGTACGGAACCCTAAAAAGGTTTTTGGAACGAAGTTCCTTATTTTTTAGATTTGGATTGGTTTCTGGTGCTGATAATGCCAAATGAAAAACTCAAATTACGATCATTAAACGTAATTTTACTACGTTTTTTGACACGCGAAGTACATACAATCGCAGCATCTAGTTAGATTTATATTTGTGATATTAACATACGGAAGTAAAAACATTCATCCAACATTACAATTAATCTTAAACTCAATTTCGGTAAGATTAACTATCAGTTAGCGGCAACAACCAACATTAAAATTCATCTTTAGCTAAATTTCAGCGCGATTAACATATCAGTTAGAGACATTACGTAATATAAAGTCAGTTAAATCTAAGATAGAGAGTTAAATCTAACTGCTATAGTTATGACCATGCCGATTAGTCATGGAGATCCGCGTATGAAAGGGAAAAACTGACTATTTCTGTGTTTACTTCCTCTTATGGAGAACTAGCATTACCTCGCGGTTTCGCTCAAGTGAATAGTATATTATTATAGAAGAAAGAAATAGTATTTTGCAAGGAAACTTCCTACCGGGTGAAAAGACAGACAGACAGGTCTAGACAGGGTTAGGGTTAGTAGGGTATTAGGGTTACCATTCATCCGGATGACGTTTTTGATTTGTCCGGACATTTGCCGTCCTGTCCGGACTTAGTCCGTCCTTCTGATTTGTCCGGTATTTTCATTTGGATGGTATTTTTTTTTTAAATTTAGTAACGTCTTTTATTTTTACCTATAGGTACATTTATTATTACATTGTTGCCAAACATTATTGAAATTTCACGTGATCAATCACTTACATTTTGCCATTTCGACAATGGCCTATGGACACAATCCAGAGGCGCAGGCCATAGTCTATATAGGATGAGTCTGACACCGACGCGAAAAAAAGTACAATGTATTAAGTACATGATTCTGGACCCTCTAGTATTGGCATTTTTCGTCGTAATTATCCAATTTAAAAAAAAACTTTTTTTCAAAATCTGTTACAATTTGACGAATATCAGACTTGACCAATGTAGTTCAACCCCAAACTCGTTTTTCTTTTCTAGCTCAATTAGTTTTTTAATTATTCTGTCGACTAAGTGAAACAGTGCGGGCAGCGCGGCGCGTGTTGGTAGTAGCCGGCGGGGTTGACCTCTATCGTGAACTAAAGGAAATCAGGTGATAGGTAGCGCTTTTTAATTTGATTTTCATTGCTGTTTCTTGTGAAAAAAGGACATTAATGATTGATAAAAATAAAAATAAAAAAAGAAAAAAAATGCGTACAAAAAATTCCAACACTAAGTCTAAGTCCTCATGTACTGAATCCATGATATTGATTCGCTTCGGTTTCAAACACAACCCTTACCTATATCAACCAAAGTGGATGAACCAATAGTTTCATCAAAGTCTGTTGAGCGGTAAAGACGTGGCAACGTAATAACAGACAGACAGACACTAATATTATAAATGAGCAAGTGCCCATTTATAATATTAGTATGGATATTAGTTATCATAACGCTTACAGTTATAGCTGGTTGTAAAATTTTAAGACGATTTTGATTATCATTAAATTTTATGTATGGAGCGTGATGTTTGGTTCAGGATAGGGGTGTGTACGTGGATGTTAATCGATTTGAAGACTTTTCTACTCGATATTGACTAAAAAAAGAGTGTGTAAGTACCTACCTAACCTTTTTTAGTACTTCTGCCGATTATTTAGAACTAGCTAGCTAGTGCCTTGTCGGAAATTATCTCAAGGGGACTCCCAGAATGAAAAGAAAACTTTTTATTTTTTTATTTATCTTAGTTAGTATTTAATCATGGTCTGGCAGTTTGAGTATTTATGCGGCCTACCCGAATGTCCTTTCTTTGGTATTGTTCGTTAATTCGTTGAGCTCCTTAAATTGTAAGTTGAGCTGCACGGTTATTGACAAATACGTGCACTGACTGGACAGGTCCACTCAATCTGGCTGGTTCTTTCCTTAAAAGACCATTTCAGACATCAGTCTAAATGGTCTTCACATGATCTAACCAAGATTTTGTCTGGACTTTAAAAGAGACTGTGACCTCTGAGTTTGTTTCGGCCTTTCTTCTCAGAGTAGTCAGACAGGAAACGCCGACCTCATCTAGTTTAAAAAAATATAATCGACATGTAAAAGTGTTTGTACAAACCAACTTACATAAATAAATCATTTATCATTTATGATGAACCGATTTATGAATTGAGTCAACCCTACTTGAAAACCAAAGTTTGACAGATTTTCAGGCAAAATTAGCTTTGACAAATTCTCAACATCAAATACTTTATTCAGAAATTGATGTACAAAATTTGGATGTACTTACGAGCCTACGACACTGCTCGCTTTGGGCTACAAAAGGAATTACCAAGGAAAAAATTAATCGCTGACTTAAAGCGTGTCATCCTCTTGATCTACTTATCTCCATTTCATCTCTAGTTTATTCACTGTCGCTATAAACATAAAGCCACGTACACATAGTTCAGTAATCTCCACTCCAATACGTCTGGGGAACGTAGCGAAACAAAAGACACCAATTTTCTAAAGAGACTCGACATCAACAATACGCTTATCTATCTCGGCAATGTTCCACCGACTCCGCCGTACGTCCGAGGACTCCGAGGTGTATACAATCCTTTACAGTTAGGGTTGCCGATCGTACTTTAATACAGAGTATTATACTCTATCTACAAAAGCAACAGAGTACACTAAAATACCATATGACCAGTGTGTTTTCAGTGACAACCTATGGCTCTGAGACGTGGTCGCTCACAATGGGCCTCATCAGAAAGCTTACAGTCACCCAAAGGGCTATTTTTTTGAATCAGAAATGTGGAGATCTGCAAGAGAATCAGGGTTTCCGACATAGCCCGAAGAATTGCCAAACTTAAGTTAAGCAGTGGGCAGGGCACATTGCTCGCAGAACGGATGGCCGATGGGGCAGAAAAGTTCTAGAGTGGCGACCGCGAACTGGAAGACGTTGCGTTGGAAGGCCGATGACCTGGTGAAGGTTGCGGGGATCCGCTTAATGTGGCGACACTTGGGGCAGTCCTATGGCCGACAGTGGACGACTTTCGGTTGATATGATGATACTAAAATACTCTATTTACTTGACTCTGATTTTAAATTCGATTGAATTAATTCCTGTCAATTCACTTGTCTTTTACAAAGCGATTGGCAAGCGAAAAACAGAGCTTTATTGAAATGTATGTCTAGCAATAGTACCATTATTTTCAAAACAACATAAAATGCGTATTTTGAACAAAAGTTATGTATGTAAAAAAAAAAACAGTAAAGTGTTCAATCAAATAGTATACTGTATTTCTTCTGAAAGTAGCTGGTAACCCTATACAGTGAACGTTTGGAAAGAAATTGAAATTCGCTACTCTTGTGAGTTGTATTTGTATCGTTCGTGTGTGCTATGTCTTTCATCGTTCGTGTATTATTGTTTGTTTTTCTTTGGGTATGGAATAGTCTTTTATATGTTTTTGTTGGCAGTGAAAATTGCCGTTTTTATGAAGAATGTTCGTATGATTTTTACTGAAGATTATATTTTCTTTTATTTTTTTTACGGGTACTTATTAGAATCCTTAACTGCCAAAATAACATGTACAAATGTAAGATTCTTGAAATTCTTTGAACGAGGCTTAATAAACGTATATTATTTATTTATTCATTTTTATTTATTTATTTGTTTACCCTCGCTTTGCAGCAATTACACCAATGGAGCACAAACTTACAAATACTAAACTGTATGTCCAGGTTTCCTCACAATGTTTTCCTTCACCGTTATCAGTGATGTCGGAGATAAATTTAAAAAATAAATATTAATTTAAAAGTCACATTGGTACTTGCCCGGATTTGAACCCACGACCTCAAGCACGAGAGGCGAGGTCTTAGCCACTGGGCCACCACGACAACAACACTACACAACCACAACAACAACAACACCACACAACAACAACAAACACAACAACACCACACAACAACAACAAACACAACAACAACAACAACAAACACAACCACATATTAGATCGTCCAAATATTCTGAAATAATGTCATAGATTCAGCATTTTATGCACATTGTGTCAACATTCGACATATTGTGTCAGTAGGTATTTGTATAGTATCAGTCAATGTGTATTTAGGGCATGTTTACACTGGCAGTGCTGAACGGGTGATATCACGTTAAATACGCCTTAATCCTAACTCGCTCGACCGCGTTCGGGTTCGGCTACACAAGGTAGATCTAAAGTAAACCTTAGACCCTGAAACAACTTCATTGTTAACATAAACTTAGACTTAGTCAGCGAATGAACGGGTCTTAAGGAACAATTACATACGTAGGTACATTGTATCAAAGGTTTTGTTATGAAAATACAAGATTCAATATGTTGGGGACAGCGTTGGCGGGTTGGTAGGTGTATTTATATATGTGTCATTCCGTTTGTTTGAGGAAGTTTCTATATTATGTTTGTGTCCGCAAGGCTATATATTATAATTAGTACCTGGGCGACCGAGCTCTGCTCCGGTGAAAACGACGTTTTCTAATGATGAAACCTAGCTAGATCGATTTATCGCCCCCGAAACCCGGGGGCATACTAAATTTCATGAAAATCGTTGGATCCGTTTCCGAGATTCAGATTATATTTATATATATATATAAAAGAATTGCTCGTTTAAAGGTATTAGATTTTGGTTAGTTTTTAGAGCATTTATTCATAAAACACAAATGAAAGAAAAACCGGCCAAGTGCGAGTCGGACTCGCGCACGAAGGGTTCCGTACCATTATAGCAAAAAACGACAAAAAACACGTTTTTTCTATGGGAGCCCCACTTAAATATTTATTTTATTCTGTTTTTAGTATTTGTTGTTACAGCGGCAACGGAAATACATCACCTGTGAAAATTTCAACTGTCTAGCTATCACGGTTCATGAGATACAGCCTGGTGACAGACAGACAGACAGACGGACCGCGGACTCTCAGTAATAGGGTCCCGTTTTTACCCTTTGGGTACGGAACCCTAAAACATAAAAAAATAAAAGAATTACAAATTCAAAGTATACAACACAACCACGGAAAACGGTCACGAACGCATTATATTATGAAAACCAACATGAAAATTAAGATATAATTAGAAAAAAATAATTACATAGACTGGATAATAAACCCTGGCAAAATAATCGTGAAGCCCGCCACATTGCATAATAAAGCAACCATTTTCTTCTCAAATATGCACTAGGCGCAGAATCTATTAGGATTAGCTGGCCACAAGTCCACAACACCATATAAAAATCCGTTGAAAAGAAAAAAAAACATATTCAAGTTTTGTTTAATCCAAGGACTGCGGCAACGCAGCTTCGTAATATGAAAATGAGTTTGAAAGTGCCTACGGGGCGGCGTCAACAAACTTTGATGAAGTTTCACTGGATTTAGATTCATAGCTTTTCTGATGGTATCCGGATTGCTTACTTATGCTTTGATGTTAGTTTTCAGCGGGTAAAAGAAGAATGGTAGAGATGGGATGAATAATGATTTTGGGTAGTAATCAGACAGGCGTTGTAAGGGACTACGGAATAAGATGGGCTATGGCTATTTTTAAGGCGATATATACCTACGCCCCAATGTTTACAAGAATAGGTCTACTTTAGAATGTGTTAATTTTCTGGCATTACATATCTATTGTATGATACCAATTGGTAAGTTTTCAGTTTCTGCATAATTGTTAAGTTTCTTTTGTTATATTTCAACTATTGACAGAAAAATACTCATAGCGAGCCAAACGAAATAATTGAAGAATATCGCAGACGTTGTTTTTATTTTTTAATTTTTTTATATCTAGGTCACGGGTTCTTCTTGTAAAACCAACAGTTTGATGATTATGCCGATGTATTTTTTTATTTAGTATTTATTCGACAATATTTCTTTAAGGGAAATTATAAGTCTAGCCACAAAATTATTTATTGGACACGTGATTAAACTTCTAATTTTATAACTAAGCAACGGGAAAATGACATAGCCTCTAATAAACTAATTCGTCTTTTTTGCAACGCCAACTAAATATTCTACAGAAAGCGTCAAGTAAAGATCATCAATTATTGTGACTTGTCCTTCTTATTATACATTGCCACGTAATTTACTAACTCGGCCACGGATTTTATATCTTGTCACCATTTTACGTTTTACAGCTTCAACGCAATATCCTCAAAAAAATATAATTCAAGCTTCTATCGAAGAAAGAAAGAAAGCATAATTTATTATAACTTAGCATGTAAAACAATACATCATATTCTTTTATCGTGAAAATAGCCACTGCATGATTTGGCGCGAGTACGCGAGACGACAGCGACCGGCCATTTGCACCAATCAGAGAGCGCCATTCGATTCATGTGACGACGAGTTGAGTTGATCACATGTAATTGTTTATTGTCGTTCGTGCGTTCGTATTGCAATTGTTTTCGCTGTAATTAAATTAAAGTTTTCGATGAGTAATAATTAGTTATGACGTTTAAAAGTGAAAATTAAGTACCACTGTACTGTTCTGACGAGGAATTTTAAATAATATATTATATTTAAAATAATAAATGACGGTCAATGAATAAGTCCAAGAGCGAGCGTAGCGAGCTCGGGAGCTTAGGGCACCCCGACACGGACAGGTTAGGTTCGAAGGAGATGACGGGAGCTGAAGTGAGCGAGCAAAGCGAGCGAACTCAGCTCCCGTCATCTCCTTCGTGTTAGGTTACTTTAAACCCTGCATACAGAAATAGGAGCCCCGCGCAGCGGGGCTCCGTCGACTCTGTCGCATAAATACTAATCCAACTTGCACCTATTCTATATTAAAACCAAAAAATATAGTCTTTTATTTTGTCTCTCCTCAATAGCTTCTGGTAATATTAGTGGCCAATATACTATTTGATGAAATGTTTTTGCAATTTTTTTACGATCAATTAATATGGGATGAGTTACATTTTAAACGTACTGAGTTAAAAAATTAGAAGCTAAATAAATATATTTTTTGATGTCATTTAATAGTATTTTAGAAATTTACTGTTAGAATGCATGTTAAAAATTTTGATGCTAAAAAATAACCATCATGCTGAGTTGTATTTAGAGTGGTTTACATAGAAGATAACTAGTGGCTAACATAGTATTATTTAGATGCTCGTTAATTGTGGCTGACTTAGTAATTTAGAAGGCAACATACATTTTTGGGGGCGAATAATGATATTAAAAAGAAGCCTGTTTAATTAGCACCCTTTCTTTAATTGCTTAGCATTAACAAGATTGCATGGAGGCAAACGAGACTTGAAAATGGTATTTTGAGTGTATAATTTCCTTTTTTTAACCGACTTACCAAAAAGGAGGAGGTTCTATGTTCGACATTATGTTTGTTTTTTTTTTTTTTTTTTTTTTGTGTATGTTCACGCATATCTCCGTCAATTTTGGACCGATTTTGAAAATTCTTTTTTTGTTTGAAAGAGTATGTTTCGAAATTGGTCCCATTTTAATTTGGTGAAGATCTGATGAAGGACTTCGAAGATATACAACAGAACTCTTCAATAAATTACGGCAAATCTCTCGGAATTGCTGCAATCGCATGTCTGTTTATTGTTTACGCCATTTCATAACATAACATCACGCCAGTACGCTTTAAAGGGGTACGCAGATCTCTCATTTCACCGGTAATACTCTAGTTTCATGATATTCGGGTAATCTATTCTGGCGTTATAGGTACCTTACAAAACAACTTGTACAACTAAAAAGTGAAAAATAAAAAGCTTTTTACAAAAAAATACTACCGACTTCCAAATAAAAAGACTACAAAGTGAAAAATAACTTTATTTTTGGAAGTCGGTGTCTATAACGCAAAAAAATGGTACCTACCAAAGACACCGACTTCCAAAAATAAAGTTATTTTTCACTTTGTAGTCTTTTTATTTGGAAGTCGGTGGTATTTTTTTGTAAAAAGCTTTTTATTAATGGAATAATAACATATTTATTTATTTATTAATACTTTATGCACAAGTAAAAATCACAAGTTCAATGGCGGTCTTCATACCTTAGGCATTTTCTACCAGCCGACCTTAGTGTGGTGCAGAGATAGAAAAAAATCACAGCCATATTTTTTGTGATAAAATATAAAATTATGCAAAATCTTATCGATTCAGTTAAATCAAAATTCTTTAGTAGAAAATTTACCATCTCCTCGATAAGATTACTTAATGAAAATTGGAATATCGTCCGCCATTTCCGCACCGGACGGAAAACACCAAATATGCTAATAGGTTTAAAATTGACTTTGAAATTGTGTGCGCCGCTAAGTTATACTTGGTTTACTTATATTGAGGTTTCAATATAGGTACAGTATGTTTAAACCGCAATATAAATTGTAAAAAAATAGTATAATATTTTAATAGGCATCATATCAGCCGAAAGACGTCCACTGCTGGATATAGGCCTCCGTAGTATAGTAGACATAGTGCTCCTCGCAACCAGCGCCTTCCCGCAATCTTAACCAAGTCATCGGTCCATTTGGTGAGAGGCCTTCCAACGCAACGTCTTCCGGTTCGCGGTCGCCACTCCAGAACCTTTCTGCCCCATCGGCCAACCGTTCTGCGAGCAATGTGCCCTGCCCACTGCCACTTAAGTTTGGCAATTCTTCGGGCTATGTCGGTAACCCTGGTTCTCTTGTAGATCTCTACATTTCTGATTCGATCACGCAAGGAAACTCCGAGCATAGCCCTCTCCATTGCCCTTTGGGTGACTGTACGCTTTCTGATGAGGCCCATTGTAAGCGACCACGTCTCAGGGCCATGTCACTGGCAACACACTCTGGTCAATTGGTCATAGATTTTCGTCTTGAGACACTGTGGTAAGTTTTAATAGGGTAAGTGACATAATTGAAATGTGTCAATTCTACAATCTTTCTTCTACAATGTGGAACACAGCAAAGCTGATTGAGAATGGTATGAATTCATTTAGAAGACTAAACAACGAATAACCTAGACCTTTTGTGTAAATTGGGCTTTCGTGTAGGTGTTTTTAGGGTTCCGTACCCGAAGGGTCCAAACGGAGTCCTATTGCTGTACTCATGTGTCTGTATGTCTGTCCGTCATCTGTCACACAGGTTTTATAGCCAAGCTGTAGGGTTTTCAAATCTTATTGACCCAAAGCCATAGAAATTGTCAAATTTTTATTTTTATTTTTTTAATACAGCAAAAGGGTGGCGTAAAAATATTGGAAAACTAAGTAATGAGGAACAACCAAAGTCAGCTTTTTTACTAAATTATATTTCGAAGAATTTTTGAACTTCCCTATAAACTTGAAATTTGGTAATAATGTTTATTATTACGTATATTTTACCAACAAATACCAATGTATTGATAAACCAGTTTTTTTAATTCCCTCATTTTTCCTATTAAAGCCAACTTGATATTGCGGTTTGGTACGGAACCCTAAATGTGCGAAGTCCGACACGCATTTGGCCTGTTTTTTTTAACGAACTTTACAACATGCGAATATAACTATTCTAGTTACTAGTCAGTCATCTGTTGAAATCGACTCCAACACGTCGCGGTAAATGGCTTCATGCTGGATTAACATTGGAGGTAGTTGATTGTTAAGACCCTGAATATATAGCATTTTCGGTACTCGAGAGATGATTTCAATAGGTTTCGAATTACAACTCCGTCAATTTGGATGTTTCTGAGAACACCCAATTTCGAATAACAATAGCACATTTCATTGGGCAGCAACGATTTCTGTGGCTATATTGAATAGGGATATAAGGAACCGGATGAAATCCATATTGCCTAATTAAATTAATATGCGCAAAATATATAATAATTAGCTGACCCCCGCGGCTTCGCTCCCGTCAACTGGCTATCTACCTACCATCTACCTATCTATCCTACCTACCTACCCTACCTACTTACCCACCTACCTACCCACCTACCTTACCTACCTACCAACCTACTCACCTGCCCTACCGATTAGCCTACCTACCCTACCCTACCCTACATACCCTACTTACCCTTATTACCCTACCCCACCTACCTACCCACCTACCCTAACTATCTACCTACCAATTTATTAAACTCTTTTGACGATTTTTCAATAATCTGATAACTTTTAACTGAGGAATAAAAATGGCGGTTTGACAGCTTTTGTATAGAGAATATGTCAAACGGCCATTTTTATTCCTCAGTTAAAAGTTATTAGTCTATGGAAAAATCAGCCTTATATCACTTTCCACGCGGGGGAAGCGGCGGTCTGAAGCTAGTGAGTTATCTAGTATTAATATTTGTTTCAGACATAAAAAAAAAAAATATCCCGAAACAAATATTAATTCTAATGATTGTGACCATGTCAGCTTAAAAACTTATAGTGAGTTATCTGCTTATTTTTCTTCCTAACCTTTCAACACTTCAGGAAGCTAGGAAAATATAACGCTCTAAAATAATATTTATTTCTTATTATGCGCGATATAAATACATCGTAGCCATAAGTATTGCCTTTCTATTAACATAAACCGAATAAATCCTGTACTACCCACATACTCAAGAATGTTCGTAGAAGGATTCGAGCGTCGAAGGCATTCGCAAATATGCAATAGACTTCGCCCCAGAATAAAGTACTAGGGGCATACGTCAGGGGTGACGGGACCGCCATAGAATAAATTGGTCTATGGCAAGGGTTGGTAGATGACGCACACATTTGCGGAACCTAGTAAAGTTAAATATGGAGTGATAAGTTACCAAAAACATTTTATTTTATAAATATCACAATTTCATTTTGAGTATAGCTAAGTAGGGGAATACCCTGCTGGAGTGTGTGGTTCCTGTTAGATATTACCTGGGGGTCAGCAAGTAAGAGTGCATAGGTTTTTATAGCCATATGTGCTCTATGGTTGACCAAGTCATCATTTACCATCAGGTGTGATCGTAGGTTGATTGCTAGTTTCGCCTCTATTAATAGGGACGAGACCATTACAAACCATCGGGCAAAAAACCTTGAAGAGCTATAATTTATTTGTGGTTTAAAATTTGTAACGAATCAATCAAGTATTTTTATAATTGAATCTAACAGATAAAACTGGAACATGACGATACAATGCAAGGACGCTTAAAGACAACTATTTTCGTTTTCCAAACCAGACAGCCCTGCCAATGCTGCGGTATACGTCTCCATAAAGGCTTTATGTCCCGTGAAGTGGACGACCGACATTCCAGCCGCCCGGAGTGTGAACGCGGCATTAGGACGGAAAAATGTGTCAGGGTTTGCGTTCTCATAAACTGTTGAGGCACCAATAGGCAGTGTATCATTGGGCCATTGTTGTTGGATAAAGGCTTAGATGGCCTTTCTTCGACAGAATGATTTGTTGTATTCGGAGTTAGGTTCTGAACTAGGAATTTCGGAGAGAGTTATGAGTTTGTACTTTTTTGGGTGCAACAATTTATGATCTGCCGTACTGTAGCAAGAAAAGTGTAACAATCAAAAATAGCTCTTCTCGTATTCACGTCTTTTTCGTGTTTTGGTACTGTTGTTTATGTAGGTGCCAACACCAGGAAAAGCTTCGTAACCGTTACCTTTTTTACGGCTATCCACCAATTACATTTAGTTAAAGAAGATATATGACAAGATATATTTACATATTAGTCAGTATTGATCGCACCATAGTTAAACAACTAATTTTTTATAAAACTCTATTTTATCAAATAAATGCCCAATTCAAATATGTTCTTTTGCTAATTACCTTTTAAACCCTACTTACAAAGCACGTATGTAAATCATTGAACCAACATTACAGTTCTTTCTCACAATCCACTAACATAGCACAAATACAAAACAAACTGATCCAGTCCTTTACCCCAGTTCAAATATAAAACGCACGTTAGCACAGAATTCATATCGTATCGAAAACGTGTAGGGAACGTGTAGTATACGTGTCCTATACGTGAAGTATACGTGTAGTATACGTGTCTTGTTAGTTCGCATCCTACGTGCTACTACTGACTCGCCTTACGTATTGCTTGTCGAAGATATTGAGCGCCCGGCCAACGTACGGAGATACAGAGAAATAATTTTAAATCTGAATTAGAATGAGAGATTCAATTGTTTTTATTTTGTGGCCACCGACTGGTCGGTCTGTTTGTAATAGCAACTTGTGGCTACTAGAGTTACAGATAAAAAGATGGTTTGTTCCCACTAGTTCTACTGAACAGTTCTACGGTAGAACTAATGGGATTTTTTTTCCCACTAGTTCTACGATTTTAGGTATAACAAAATAGTAAAACTATTGGGATTTTCTATTCCCACTTGATTGAGAAAATCTAAAGGAGATTTTTTTCCAAGGTATCAATTAAAATTATAAGAAATGTAGGCACACAAAATGTGTGTAAACAAATTTATGCCCACCCAGACTGCTAAAGTGAGAGCATGGGAAGCTGTCACCTCCTTCTGCGAAGCAGTAACGCTCGCGAAGGAGGAGGCGGAACGCGTGAGGGAGACGCAACGGAGACGCCCTTACGCCCCAAGCCACCGGAGGAGACGCCCTGGGCGTCGGGAGTCGCAAGACGATTCCCGGCCACCGTAGGCGCGGGCTTGCGGACGGCGAGCTACCCATAGCTCGCCGTCCGATAAGGACCGGGCCCGAGTCGACGGCGCGTAGTGTTCCACGCGCGCCTCAAAGAGATGTTAGCAAATCTGACGGGGTCCGCTAGGGCCGATGCCTGTCTGGGTCGCGGATAAATTTGAAAAAGAGTTACCGCGGTCCTGGCTCAAGCAACTGAATGAACACAAGTGGGTTTTAGTCAGTAAAAGTCTGACACGCCCTTCCGCTTCACCCAGAGCGGGAGAAGTCATTGGACGATTTCACAACACAAAAAAAAAGGCTGCTAAAGTGCTGAAACATATACATACCTATTTATTAATTTGCAAAAAATGGACTATATCCGGTTTATCCGTCTCAATTTAAAAACAGTTAAGGCAGCTTATAGTTCGGTTTAAAAGCGTAAATGGTAGGAACGCACCTAAAAACTGCACAAGCAAAATACCAATGTTTTTCTTGGATTGATTGATGATGTTCAGAAGTTTCTACAAATGCAAGTAGTAACAGCCCAATAAACGTTAAGCCAATAACACGGCTTGAAATCCCCACAGAATTTGTAGATCGCCGGCATAAATCGGTCGCTGGCCCATACAGCGTTGCACCGCTGCAATCTACGGCTGCACCCGCTCAATAATCCAGCCCGAAAGGCGAATGACGTGTTCTATCTCTCGGCTTTGGATTTATTGGCGCAGTGATAATCAAAGGCATAGTTTTAAAAGCGCTGCAAAATAGAACGACTGACTTTTGAAAAGCGAATGCTTTTTTTGCATTTTGAATGACGAACGGTTTTATGACGGCCATGTTTTTTAGTCAATAAGGTTGTTGTAGACAAGTAGTTTTCTAATAGTCATACTATTTTAAGAGCAGTGTTGAAAATTAAACATTTTGGAAGAGATTTTACATCCATTTAGTTTTGAATAAGAATAAGATAAAACTATCGCTGCCGTTGCATGAAGAGATTGTGCCACCTGCGTTTTATAACTTTATTTCTTCCTCAAAATGTAGGAGAATTTCCTGACATTGCTTCAAATAATTTTCAAAAATATAGTCATATAGAATAAAATTATTTGTTTTTTTATTGCGATTCTATACTTTTGGTTCGATGGTTGGTTTTGGTTTATAAATTTTACCAGCTGTTTTGAAAAAGCACTTTTCCGGAACTTTTCTGCTTGATTTACGTGCGCGATCACAGCATGTTGGTTTTCGTATTTTCTCCGGAACGTGACGAATGGTTTTATGCTTCCCTCCATGCTAATGGTCTGCTGTAAAGATGAAGGGGATTTGAGTGCGATTGAAGATGAATGATTAACAATGGTGTTAGGAATGCCTGACTTTCTGTGTAAGAGGGAAATTATGACCTGTTTTTAGCTAAATAGATCTATTAATAGTAAATCACCTACATGATCAATAAAAGGTGCGAGACTCAAATCCTTCAGTAGGTGAGCAGGTGGCTACTTCAGAGATATAAAAGTCTTGAGTACACATCACATCATCAGCCTATTAATGTTCTCACTGCTGGGACACAGGCCTCCTCTCTATGAGAGGAAATGGGCCGTAATCCACCACGCGGGCCCAGTGCGGGTTGATGGATGTCACATGTCTTCGAATTTTTGGTTCTAGAACATTTTCCTCGGTTCCTCAGTTTCCTCACGATGTTTTCCTTCACCGTTTTACACAAAGTAAAGCGCCTGCCTGGGCTCGGACCCACGACCTACAACTTGTAAGTCGCGGCCGATACAACAACTAACTACCTGAGTACCTTTACTTATGAGTAAAAAAAGAAAAATAAGTCGTTGGTGTATCTATACTACATACTACAAATAAATAAAATTGAAGTGTCTGTATGTAATATCAAAATAACAACGTTTTATTGAATGCACGTGAAAGTATATACGGTACTAACAACAAATAAACAAATTGTCTGTCTGTCTGTCTGTCTGTTTGTTCCGGGTAATCTCCGAAACGGCTGGACCGATTTTGACGAAATAAAATATTTTTTATATAAATCTTTGATACCTTGAAAATTAATTAAAGGTACCCACTATATATAAAAATAAAAGCATTGATCATAGTTTGCCCATATATTTGTCAATCTTGTGTATAATATTGCTTGATAACACCGTGCCATTTAAGATTTTTATTAAATACTTATTTCTTTTGTTTACAGGTAAACGCCACTTCCACCACTACATTTCTGGTATGTGCATTTCTCATAACATTTCTCCATCTTCCGAGAATGCTAATATTTGGTTTAGATATTAGTTTTTAATAAACTCCTATGCAAGTTGCAAGTTGCAACGTGCGACCGCAAACTAGACGTATTACATCAAGTTTCTACACTTGTACTGTAGCTAAAGCAGTCTGCTTTATCACCAGAGACGTGCGATGGTGCGAGGTAGTGAGGCAACGCGGAAGCGAGGATGCGTACCGAAGCTTTGAAAATTTATGATTTATTCCACCAAAGCTATACAAGGTCGCAAGGCGGCAGAAGGATGCGTAGCGAAGCCTTGAAACGGTGTGTAACTAAGTGATACGAGGATGCATATAGAAGCTGTAAAATTATGTGACTTCATAACAGAGCTATACGAAATGGTTAGGTGACGCGAAAATGCGTAGCGAAGCTGTGGTTTCACACACCGTTTGGTGTGTAGCTAAGTGGTGCGAGGATGCGTAGTGAAGTGTCTGTTCAGTGGTTCTGCAGTAGCTGTAGTTCTCTGCAACATTTTGTATACATTCTTCGTGTACATCCCTCACACACAATCTTCGTACGCGTCTTTAGCACTTTATAAGTAAGAATTCGTAGCTCTGCTAGCCCTTTTCAACCAGAGCTGCTCTAAGCCTTGCTAAGAAAATGACTTCATCCCATTGGTGAATGTTTTCCTCGCGCGCTGCCTCGCTACTTCGTACGTCTTTGGTGGTGAAGCATCCTAACACCGGCTATCTTGGAATATGATTGTAGGAGAGTACAGTTGAAAATATGTAGTTTGAGAGTTGTATGCTGATATGTTTCGCGTTAGTTAGGGAAGTGGTTTTAGACGTGTTGTATTTAATTATGGAAAATGCACTATTTACTGTGTACTTGGTGACCTATTTCGCTGGGGATTTAAGATGACTAGTACAACTTACACTTACACCTCGAATACGGAGACGCAGGACGCTGCGCGTCGCGTGCATCGTGGTGTCTCGCGGTGCGTCGCTTCTACCTAAACGCTATTGCTTCTCTGTAAACACTCTCGTACAACGTCATATGTTTGTATTTAATGCGGTCCGCACCTCCCAACGCGACACGCGAAACTCGACGCCCCGCGTCTCCGGAAACGAGGCCTAAGTAAGTTCTCAAGTTGTCACAAGAAAAGCAAAGTTACAAAATGTTCTGCATTGAATATTGAGATTTTCTTCTTGATATATTGAAGATTTAGAGAGCGTTGCCCTTGCCTCCCCTTGGCCATTTAGAAAAATCAAAACAGATGAGGGAAAATTGGGACACCGAAAAATTAACCTCTTGAATGTCAAGCCTAAAATACCAAAGAGGAAAGGCGACCGGTAGTTCCTAACCTATGTTGTTCTGTTAACATTACGAGGGGTTTTTTCTTACGAACCTATGCGGTATCATGCTACACATAAAAGGTCAAGCTAGTCCAAACATAACTTAACGTAATAATAACTTATTAATTCCTCCATCATCACTCAGCAAGTCATCTGGCAACTAATTATTATTCCCATTGACTCGGTAGACCCACTTTAATTAATCAGAACTGAGCAAGGGTCATTCACCGGTGACCTGGCTTGTTGTCAACAGGTTCTCAAATGAATACCTTAGCTGAGCCGTTGTTCAGTCAGACAATGGCCGGCACAATACGCTGGCATAGCAAGAAGGGTGTGATTTGCCTTTTGCAGCGTCGACAGAAGGCCGACAGCATTTTGTTTTTAGGACACCGTTTGAATTTAGAACTAGATTTTAAATTAGTATAGTTGAGTGTTAATCTGAGTATTAGAGTTGTGTTTTAGCGTGGCCATAGGGATCATTGACCCACCTATATTTATTGACAAAATTAATTTCAAAATCGGATATAAAGATATAACGCCGTCTTTAACTGACATCTAACGTTATACTCAATTGTTTTAATTTATAGAAAGTTACATAGATGACAGCATAGTTTATTGTTTGGGTTTGAAGAAAGATTAGGGAGAGGGCAACTATGGCCTATGGCCATGCTAAAATGAAAACAAAAATAATAATAAAAAGCCATATTTAATTACTACTGGTTTAATTACTTCCGAAGTAGTGAGTCTTAAGATGAACAATGACAAACCCAAGGTGATGTTGAATGCCCATGTTACACCCACTCCTATCAAGGTCGGAGACTCTACACTCGAAGTTGTGGGTGACTATGTCTACCTGGGACAAATGATCCAGTTGGGTAGGGCCAGCTTCGAGAAAGAGGTCAACCGTCGATTTCGACTTGGCTGGGCAGCGTTCGGGCAGTTGCGCGGTATCTTCTCGCCCAACTTACCACAGTGTCTCAAGACGAAAGTCTATGACCAGTGTGTGTTGCCAATGATGACATATGGCTCTGAGACGTGGTCGCTCACAATGGGCCACATCAGAAAGCTTACAGTCACCCAAAGGGCAATGAAGAGGGCTATGCTCGAAGTTTCCTTGCGTGATCTAATCAGAAATGTGGAGATCCGCAAGAGAACCAGGTTTACCGACATAGCCTGAAGAATTGTCAAACTTAAGTGGCAATGGGCAGGGTACATTGCTCGCAGAACGGATGACCGATGGGGCAGAAAGGTTCTGGAGTGGCCACTGCGAACTGGAAGACGTTGCGTTGGAAGGCCTCCTCAGGTGGACCGACGACCTGGTGAAGGTTGCGGGGATCCGCTGGATGCGAGACGCACGGGACCGATCAAAGTGGCGACGCTTGGGGGAGGCCTATGTCCAGCAGTGAACGTCCTTCGGCTGATATGATGTTGATGATATTCAATTATGTTTATGAAAGGTTATGTTTGCGAATTTATTTCCAATCAATAATTAACGTTATTCAGACTTCCTCTTGACTTACTTATTTATTTCGTTTAAATAGAATAAGTAGGTGAAGTCAAGATAAAAAAATACAGAAAGTAAAATTCAAAAGCGATGTTGCCATTTTTATAGGCAATGAAAAAAGTGCGCGTAGCTTCATTTACAAATTAAACACGAAAAATCAAATAGACTTTAAAGCGAATCCGGTACCAAGTTAGGTAGTTACCGGTTTTTTTAATTGTGGATTTACCGCTATCGGTTCGTAACGGTTCCTTATTTTGAGACAGAATGTCAAACTGGATTGACATTTATGTATAATGGCTACTTTTTATTGTTGTTATTTGTAGGAAAAGGCGTAATAATTTTTAGAGGAAGAGGTTCTCATAATAAATCTCCATATCGATTTGATGCAATTTGATATGGAGATAATTTGAGACCCTGGGAATGACATAGTTTTTATTCCGGTAGTGTGTTGCCGCAATTTACCTTTTTTAATCCCCGACGGAAAAAGAGGGCTGTTATAAGTTTGACGTGTGTTGCTGTGTATCTGTGTGTCTGTCTGTGGCATCATAGCGCCTAAACGGATGAACCGATTTTGATTTAGTTTTTTTTTTGTTTGGAAGGTGACTTTGTCGAGAGTGTTCTTAGCTATGTTTGAATAAAATCGCACAATCAAAAGTTTTTCGCATTTTACTCTTTGAATCTGGATTTTTTCGCAAGGTATCGTGTCGTTATTACGTGTTTCGATAGATTGTCGATTGAAGCGTGTCTGCTACTGGGTATATTATATGTAGTTTAAAAAGCATGAAATAAAAATTAAAATCGGGGGCTTTTTAAATTTGTAATTTTACCTTGTCTGGCTGAAATGACGATGATGATGAGTGTCTTTCCTTGGGTTAAAAACACTTATTACGCGGGCGAAGCCGTGGGCCTTGGGCTCCACGTCCAAGTGCGTATTTTGTGGCCAGGTAGGTAGCTAGAGCTAGCTAGAGGTAGCTCTTCAAGGAAGACCATCAGCGTTTTTGTGATTATCTCATGTAGGGTACCTGGGTTTCAGAAGTAATTTGGAGCCAGCGATCGCTGGGCAGCTTAAGAACAGATGAGCTGCTTTCTCGTGATCTCTTCCTCATGCAGGCTCTGCAGAGTTGGTAATTGGTTTTTATTTTCTCTCTCTCTCTCTCTCTCTGTTGGTAACTCCTATGACAAAGAGGTGAAGTGTTGTGTGCTGTTGTACGCAACTGTAGTTTAGTCAGTCGTTGGTCCTGTTTTGTGAAGTCATAAATTGTGGGAATTGCTGCCTGGGCCTGCCTACACTTACTATCATCAACTTATAGTTTCTGGGATTGGTCTGTGGTGCATTTCCTTACCCGATTGCGTAGGTATTTGAAGGTTAAGATCCCGCCGCTGCCTTACACTGCCTTACCCTTTCTGGTGATATAATTCATCCACTGCATCATTGCCTCAGGGATCACTGTGTCCTTTGATCCATTGAATGGTTACTTTCCTGAGTATACCAACCTGGTGAAGGCGTTGGTGATACTCTTCTATCAGCCCAGAGTTAACTGTGTGCTTTGTACAGCGCTTACAGGGCGGCCATCTGTCAAAAAGCATGCGGATAGAGTGGCCCTTAACTTCCCCGGTTATGATGGCTGAGGATCCAATCAATCTCTATACTGAAATTCAGCGGTTAAGGCGTAAAAATGAAACAGACAGACAGACAGTTATTTTAATATTTAAAATATTAGTATGGATGCTTACTTCTGCAATCTGATTGTATTCCAGACAAGTGCTTTTGTTGATTAACCGGATGAATGCCGTAATTACTGAAACAATTAAAAAGCCATTGTGTCTCGCGTGGATCCACGTTTCCAGTAGTCAAGAGGTTAATATTACAATTTAATTACTTCAGATCAATAAAAAAAAACTGTTGTTAGTTTATTCGTAAACAATGCAAAGGAAATATTGTTGACCCTGTATAATAACAAAACATTTTTTCTATACATATCTTAAAAACTCTGTATAAAATGGAAATAAGGTATAGACGTGTTTTATCTTTTATCTTGAAGCAAAGCAATGAAATTAAGTTAATATGTTTGGCCAGTATAATATTTCTTGTGGATCGTAAAATGTTTGTGCAAAGTATTCTGTTTGCAATCTAATCTCGACGTAAACGTTAAACAAAATAACGTTTGTTTCGTTTGCTTTAAGATCTTGGGCTTCAGGGAGAGCATATTTAGAAAACTGGGTCTTTTTGTATTTTACAACACCTGAGGCTCTAGAATGGTGTTCCTATCAATAAATAAATAAATAGACCACAGCCTCATTACGTAATGAATTCGGCAAGGCAAAGGGCAAAGAGTATACAAATTCGACCAATTACATGCGAGATGAAAGACGCGATGTAGATTTCCGTCTATGTGATTGGTCAATTTTTATCGGTAATTCTACTTCAAAAAGTTTCACTCCGCGCTCTTCCGCTGTCGAATCGATGGCCGTAAAGACAAAGAGACACGAGAAATAAGCAAAAACAAAAAACTAAACAATAATAAAAAATAAAACCCCGTGCGAGACTAAAAAGGCTCGTATCTCAGCATGTACAGCGATATCTACAAAGAAAATAAAGCTGCGCTGATATTCTGGTAAGACCCACTGTTGATGCCACTCACGTAAACGGAAAATACTTAAAAACTAAAATATAATACATAAGTAACAAAAAAAAATGTATAAACACAGAAGGTGGGTTATAAGAAGAAGAAGTGTGGTAAAAACAAAACAAATATATAAATAAAACATATTAAATGTAGATTTACGTCCGCGATGCTCAACGATTATCACATCACACATCATCAGCGTATTAATGTTCCCACTGCTGGGACACAGGCCTCCTCTCTGTGAGAGGGAATGGGCCGTTACCCACCACGCGGGCCCAGTGCGGGTTGGTGGATGTCACATGTCTTCGAATTGTTGGTTCTAGGACATGCCGGTTTCCTCACGATGTTTTCCTTCACCGTTTTGAGAGCAGTGGTGATGAAATAATTTACACAAAGTAAAGCGCCTGCCTGGGCTCGAACCCACGACCTACAACTTGTAAGTCGCGGCCGATACCACTGGGCCACCACTGCTGGTATACGATTATATTAGTATCGATTTATTAAAGGAGTATTTTATCACCTGACTTGTAATTAATATTAAACTACTTATGAGAGGAATTATTTTCCAGAGACATTAATAATTTGAATACCAGCAATTAGCCTCGTGTGCCAACGATAAAAATAAAGTGAAATACGGCTCGTAACTGGAATAAATGCGAAATAAGTTTGATGTATGGGGCTTCATTTAATCATCATTTTCGTAATTACATTTATCCTCCCATTCATAAAGCGGAACATATCAATGATATCTTTGAAATGGAAAAAAATATAAGCTTTTCCGGCAGGTAAATTTTATTATTTTACGTCTGTAAATTGACGTGGAAGTCAATCACTGTGCAATTTAATTTTATAAATTCAAACAGCCTATACAAAAAAAAATCCCTTAAAAACACGAGTGATTACGTATTCATAATAGTAGGCACTTATTAATTCCATGTACTGTCTATAGTCAATACACTAGACACTATTCTACGCAATAACGAAACAAAAAAGCGCGGCATAATAACACAAATTAAGAACGCAGATTTAAAATGAGCGCAGTGGAGGCAGTTCCATCAAAGGCCGATTGGCATCAATCACGCGGCGCCCGCGCTACCAAATCGATCACGCTGACATCCTCGCAAATAGTTCCGGCACTAGACTTTTGGACGTGGGCACTTGATGCTTCCACACATAATATAAATTATCATGATCATCATCATCATAATTATCAGCCGAAAGACGTCCACTGCTGGACATAGGCCTCCCCCAAGCGCCGCCTCATTGATTGGTCCCGTGCTTCTCGCATCCAGCGGCTCCCCGCAACCTTCACCAGGTCATCGGTCCGACTGGTGGGAGGCGTTCCAACGCAACGTCTTCTGGTGCGCGGTCGTCACTCCAGAACCTTTCTGCCCCATCGGCCATCAGTTCTGCGAGCAATCAAAATAATGTCCTTTAATAATAGTGGGGGGTTTAAATCGAAACTTTTTTTTTTCTTAGTATTCTCGTGTTTGATCACTACCTGACCTGATGGTAAGCAAAGAAGCAGTCGACGGTAGAGCATGTTTGTCTAGAAGTAACCTATTAACTCTTGAATTAAAGACAACACTTATTAAAGTTCAGAATTAAGAATCAGTTTTCTTATGTCAGAATTGGGAGGATTTGACAGTGCCTATCCAACGGATTCCTTGTATATTTAAGCTCAATTACTTGATTCTTCTATGTAAAGTAAGGATACAGAAGAGTATTCAGGCCTAAATCGTAGAAAAGTCTCTGTAGATCCAGTTGGATCCACTGAGACCACTTAATCTCTTTTTGGAGAATGATTGGTCTGCCTCATGGTTGTTGATGACGTGCTGTATGTGCTGGTGTTACAGACATTAAATTTTTTTAACATCTACAATAAAATTCTCTGAAGGAAATCCTTTCCTTTTTCTTAGGTTTTACCGGAGTTCGGGCTTCAGTATCTTTTGAAAGTTTACCTACTTGGTAAATCTTAGGTTTTACCGGTAAATCCTAAGGTTTACCGTAGTTCGGGCTTTTACAGTAGCATTGGTTATTTCAGCATCTTTAAATAGTTTACCTATTCACTATTCAAAATCTGAATAAAATCTATACTGATACGCCCGGCAGAACCGCTTAAAAGCGAGGGTATAAACTATAAATCAACGCAACAGTGGCAGTTCAATAAAAGGTCAGTCCGTATCCATCAGGTTGGTTCGCTTGTCCTGCTCGAATCGATCACTGACGGTCGCAAATAACTTCCATACAAACTATACTACCAAATGTTGAATTGGATTTTGTTTTATAACAGCAAAGATTTGTGCAATATATAAGTTGTTCTTTTTGGATTGGTTTTGCCAAAAACTAGTATAGTACTGTGTGGTAAAAGTAGTCCATCACTGTACTTTTGTGTGCGTAAGGACTTAAATAAATAAAACAATGAAGAAAAACGTCGCGAGGAAACCGGCACGTTCACGGGTCCAGAACCTAAAAAATCAACAAACATGTGAGTTAGTGTGATATACAACAAATCAAACTGGGCCCGCGTGGTGGTCCACTACCTCGAAAATAGTGTTTGTGTGTGTGTTTTAGCTGATAACCGTTCTGCTAAGCAAACACGTAAAGAATAGTTATTTTTACGAGCACCTAGAAAAAAAAAATGAAACAGTAATTATTTCTGAACTGCACAGGACATACGAAAAAAATAAACAATAATTTAAATAAAAAAGTTAATACAAAAAATAAAAAACCCGACTGCTTAAAAGCGAACTAAAAGAAGTAAACAAGAAGAAAATCACGCAGTGCAGTCGGAGGATACATATTCGCGAGCTGGCTGACCAAAACCTCATGTATCCTTCGACAGCATGATTTTCTTCTTGTTCACGTCTATTTAGTTCGCTTTTAAGCAGTCGGGTTTTTTGATTTTTCGATTAACTTTTTTTATTTATAACTTTTAGTTAACATTTTTTTCGAATTAGGTACATTTAAACATATAAGTGTTATACATTTTTGTTTATCACCTCTTAAAACCCTTTATTTTGATACCCCACACGATAGGTTTGGAAGAAAAAAATAATTTGGTACCCCACAATATGGCGCCTAAAATTCGTCATTTCTCTATTTTCAAATTTTAATGTAGCCAGTGCACTCGCACTCTGGAACGCCACATAGGAACAGACATAAATACATACATAAACTGATAAACACATTACCCTCCTTCGGCAGTCGGGTAAAAAAGAACCCGGTGCGAGAGCAAAATGGCTTATATCTAAGCATGTGCAGCGATATTCAACTAAAAAAATAACACCGCGCTAAATAGGCTATCATCACCTATCAAACTAATGTCCGAAACTATAAGAATATTATAGAGTAACGTTGCTTAGGCTGGTTTGCCTAGCATTTCATATGTAAATGCTGCAGGGAATGCGTTATTGAAATGTCACTCTAATCTTGCAGAGAAGCCGTACACAGGCTGTTTCAATGCAAGCTATATCTGTGCTTACGTCACTAACTGTAACAATACATCGGAATCATAATTCGATATTGAGGCTCCCGCATGACGAGACCCATGTTTGAGTTTATAGCTTTACGATACGATTGTGATATGAAATGTCTAGTCTTCTTAATGACTACTAGCTTTTTCCGCGGATTCATTTCCGTGCCGTATCCACAGGAACTGCGATTTGTATCGGTATTTATTTATTTACGTAACCTGGAGAGTGACCATAAGCTCTTAGAGAAAGGTTATTTTGAGTATGTGTATGGGACAGATGTATATGACTTGTATACATCTGTCACTTACGCGAACTCAAAATAACCTTAGTCTAAGAGCTTATGGTCACCCCCCTGTTGGTGTAAGGCGAGCATATAAAAAGATAAGAGAGATAAGATAAGATAAGATAATGATTTATTTCTCACCACAATATAGGTACATTTAGTTAGGTATTAATATAAAGTAGGTACGTATCAGCAATAATTATACTGTGGGAGACTGGTGCCTAAACTAGACGTGAGGTCTGTATTTCAGGACACCAAAAAAGTAAGATACATAGACAATAGTGCAAGATTGATGAACTGAAATCCTCTTTTTTAATCGACTCAGTACAATTAAACAAGGCAAATTTGTTTGTATCTCTAGAAGCACCTAGATATTAACTGCATTTTTTTTTTGTAATGTTTACTTTAGGTATTAAAATTGTTACGGCTAGGGATTACTGTAAGTTTATTCCGAGCTCGATAACGTCAATTTGTAAGTTGTCTTTTTAGGGTTCCGTGCCTAAAGGGTAAAAACGGGACCCTTAAAAGAAAACTTACACAGACAGTTGAATTTTCACAAATCATGTATTTCTGTTGCTGCTGTACCAACAATACTAAAAACAGAATAAAATAAATATTTAAGTGGAGCCTATACAACAAATGTGACCTTTTTGCCGTTTTTTGCGATAATGGTACGGAACCCTTCGTGCGCGAGTCCGACTCGTACTTGGCCAGTTTTTATTTTCTTTTAATAACCGCATTCTGATGACACTGGGAGTGGAACCTTTTTTTGTATACGAATAAACAAATGAGAGCGTTTACGTTTACTCTTACTCTGGTAAGGTTAAAAAATGGAAAGTAACATGTAATAGTAGTTTCATTTCAGTAGGAATCGGATCGTTTAGTCTAAACAGAACATCAGATCGCAATCATTAACACAACTACATACAGGCTGGCCCTTGCTTATTGCACTTTCGACAAAGCCATTGAAATTGTAAACTGTTATCTGTAAACTGCCACCGTGATGCGTCCTCTGCGTTTGTCAGCAGCCTACGGTGTGTTGGGTGGGAATTGTTTATAGGGCCTGTCCACAATGGCCTGTGTTGGTGCGATATGTCGTTTGTTAAAGCGAAGAAGCTTCTGCCACGTGGCTTAGCCCTAGTGGTAAGTTGATAAAAAGTATCCTATGTGCTCCTCTAGATCTTAGGCTATTCTATAGACACTTGGCCTTCAAGTTGACTCATCATAAATACATAATTTCAGCTAGTATTTGGAATACAAACACATCACGTGATTCTGCGCTTCTATTCGTAGGAGCGTAGCTCATGTAATGAGGTACTAACTTTTCACCTCATTAAAGCTGGCAACTGATATTTAGTTTTGGAAGATTAATCATATTTGGAATGCTAGGTATATTTGAAGATATTTTCGTTTCGTTTTGCATGTCACTCCTATTAAAACCAAGATACCGTGAACATATTAAATATAAATAAGTTAAAGCAATTTTCCTCTATAATTTACCTCAAGCAGCTACGTCCCTCACAGTACCTAATTAGAAGTGCCCTAGCTTTTGATAAGTCTAGCAAAAGTCGCAACAGTTACATTGCAATAGTTGGTCTAACAAACAAGAATTGTTGAACAAAAGTAAACTGAAGCACAGACGTATAACAAAAACTTAGCAACAAAAGTATTTTAGTAAACATCACAAAGGCTTGTATCTCCAAGAATTTATATCATGAAAAGTATGAAAATATTTCATAATAAAGTACAAGAACGCAGTTATATCTGCAAGCTATTATTCTTAGAAAAATTACGGCCGTTTCAACGTTCAGAAACAAAGTTTTAACAAGATTAGTCTCCGGGGCCTGCTGGAGTTGAATGAACGCAATTTGTAACGAATTACAACTTAACAACAGTTTGTCTTTATTTCTATCATTTCCGCTTTTTATTATTATAATAAAGAACGGAGATAAAGAAGGAAATTAATTTTTAAAAAGAACAGTAACTTAGATGGAATTTTAGATTATTTTTGAGTTTTAAAATGGTTGTCTTGTTGTTTTAGAGGAGGCTTTGTGATCTGCTGAGCATCCTAAGTTTGACAATATGTCAGTATGTAAGTTTGTCAGTACTAAGTAGCAGCGCAGTCTGATATGCACTCAGCAGGCTTTACGTATCTTGCGAGAGCAAAACGATAGTGATTTTTGCGCAATAATTGCTATACCATACAGAAGTTTTAGAGATTTGGGCGTTTTTTTTTAACCGACTACCAAAAAAGGAGGAGGTTCTATGTTCGACATTATGTATGTTTTTTTTTTTTTTTTTTTTTTTTATGTTCCCCGATATCTCCGTCAATTGTGGACCGATTTTGAAAATTCTTTTTTTGTTTGAAAGATTATATTCCGAAATTGGTCCCATTTTAATTTGGTGGAGATCTGATAAAGAACTTCGGAGATATACAACAGAACTCTTCAATAAACAACGGCAAATCTCTCGGGATTGCTGCAATCGCATGTCTGTTTATTGTTTATACTATTTCATAACATAACATCACGCCAGTACGCTCGAAAGAGGTATGCAGGTCTCTCATTTCACCGGTTATATTCATTTTTCATGTTATTCGGGTAATCTATTCTGTCGTTATAGGTACTTACTTAACTACTTCCCTATTAGGTAGGTACAACTAAAAAGTGAAAAATAAAAAGCTTTTTTACAAAAAAATATTACCGACTTCCAAATAAGAAAACTAGAAAGTGAAAAATAACTTTATTTTTGGAAGTCGGTGTCCATAACTTAAAAATTTTGTACCTACCCATAACTTAAAAATTTTGTACCTACCAAAGACACCGACTTCCAAAAATATTTTTTTTTTGTAAAAAAGCTTTTTATTAAGTAAGTGCATTTGTAAACAGCGAGCGATTAGCAGACGATTGTGTAGGACCTAACATACCGACATTGTTGGTAATTCCGACTTTTATGACATAAAGCGTTCGATCGCTCGATGATTGCTGATTTTTTGAACATACCTAAACATTTTAAAATTAATATAGCTCACATCAGCGAAAATCAATGCCGAAATATTATCAATATGTAGGAAAATTACCTATCTTCTTTTTCCTCGTTTCTGACTGATTGGAATTGATAGATAAAGAAGGGAATGTTCCTCAAAAATATGGGCATTATCCATCAGTATTGCCAAAGCAGTTATAAAACTACCATACAGCAGTTATTCACGGGCCTCGATCTACGAGTATTAAATCATACAAAAAGCCATACCGTTCAAGCGCCATCATAATAAAATTTTATGCGCCATACACAACGCGTTCGCCCGACTTTACAGCGTCTAAACGTACTAAACGTCTATCAGTATAGTTCGAGTATTACTACTAAACGTTGTTCCGAGTTTAGTGCAGTTTTTACTCGCGTTATGACGCTGTTTTATGGAGTTTGACGGTTTATGTGAACGACATAGTTTTTGTATGGTTTATGGCGTTTTTTAACTTAGTTGAATGGACACATATAAGCTCATACAACAAATTGCTTAATCTTACTAGCTTGGTACTTTAAAATTTAAAAGAAATGTGCATATTTGAAGAAGCTGTCAGTATGTATTGATTTATTTATTTTATTCAAAAAAAGGTTTTTTTAGGCTGTTTCAGTTTAAAATCAAATATAGTTATTTAAAAGCAAACAGAATAACAAACTTTGTTTGTTAAATCTAGATTGGTGCATTTATCACAAAAGAAAAATGATTCTATTCGAAACTTTTGTCAAACATATCACGTAGCATCTGAGATTTGATTATATTTGACCTTATCTTTAGTACATATTTATGTACAAGTTTACATAGAAAATAACAAGGAGAAAATATTGTATCTTTATATTCAACTTTTTGTAAAGGCCGCTGGCAGAACATCATTCATTTTAGTGGTGAAAGCCGGGTAGAACGTTAGTAGTTTACACGGGAGCAAACTGACCCCGGAACCCCGCGCAACCCACCTACTTACCCTGGCGCCCATGCCAGCAGCTCTTTTGTGCAGCAAGCCCGGTGGCTCAAATACCCGGCGACAAAGCCGCCGGGCTTGTTGGCGGCATGGTAGCATAGTGTGTAGGAGCCTTTATGCAAACAAAAAGTTGACAAACTCGTATATAATTTTACACATTTAAAACATTGCGTGTAAGGTACCTAATCAAAATATCATGTTATTCTAGCCACCTAATTTATATATTTGAAATAAAGTATATTTGTTTATCAACCACGATCCAATGACTAAATGGATACAGATGATATTTACAACATGCCATAGCATGGACTAGTAAATAATTATTTTGTAGGTACCTTTTATCCCGGTACATAGTACGTTCCTGTGAGATAGTTGCAAACTTTCAAGTCGCTGGCTAAGCTAAGCTATTTATTTCTAAAAATTAAAGTATTATGCTACAATAACACTAACATTGCAAAACATTTGCCAAAAACCATTTTCGCAGGCCAATCTTGGTAATACACTAAAACAGATAAAGACAAGTTGGATTGAACAACATTTGCACGCAAGTTCCATTTATTGGCAACGACACTACCAGCCGCACTACCAGTAGTGTCGTTGCCAATTAACGACACTACCAAGCATATTTTGGATTAAATTGTACAGTCAACACAGCAAAGCTCAGAAATATAATTCTTTATTTAATACGTAAATAATGAAATATCAGCAACAGCAAACTTCAGAAATGTAACTTTTTATTTATTACTAAATAAAAGCAAAATTATTTGAAAAAATACAAAAATTTACGCAAATGATAAACTTCCTTCTCCGTAACTGTAGTACTTACTAATAAAACTTAATATTGAACCTCAGATAATAAAAAATCGCGTGAAAATTTTTCACTGTTTCCCAAAATACAAACTCAGGCTTAGCTTGGGAGTAGCAGTAACTTTTGTGTTATACACTAATACGAAGCATATGTTAGTTTAAGATAAGATAGATAAGTGTATTAACTGGCGACAATAAAGGATTTTTAATTTTTATTTCAAGTGACCGACTGTTACTGTAAAAGAGTAATAATACTGTTGCTTTGAACATATGGCATTTTTTAAATTCATGCTTTATTTAGTAAGAAGGTAACGTGGCGTAGCTAACATACAAGCGAATTGTTAACCCGCGTCGTCAACTTCTATAAAATATTAACGTAATATTTTGAGAATGTAATATTTTGAGTACGAAGGTCGGCTTGCATGGTAGCTTCAACCCTGATATGAAAATCACTGCTGGACATATCTTAACCGTAACTGTACCTAAACATTTTGCATTTTATAATTCGAGCACCTCCAAACAGATGCACCATTTTTATATTTTTTCAGTATATGATATTTGTGTTTGCCCAAAAGCAACGCAGGCGTCGGGCAAACGTGTAAAACTGATTCGTTATTATCAGCTTCCGACATCTTATGGGTTTTATTAAATTTTGTTCAAAGCTAGACCTATGAACTGGTGTCTCGAAAAAACGTAATGTAAGAAATACTCTCACAATTATAATTTATCCATCAAATATCAGTCTAAGGTCAAACTTCATAAGTAAAAAAGAAATTAAAGTAAAAGAAGTTGATTATCAATAAAATTAGTTGAACTTTGAGTTGAATTTAGTAGAACAGGAATCCAAAACTTCTGTGTTGACTGTACAGTTTAATACAAAATAGGCTTGGTAGTGTCGTTAATTGGCAACGACACTACTGGTAGTGCGGCTGGTAGTGTCGTTGCCAAATAATGGCAAGTTCGTACGTCCAATAGAGGTTAAGTGAAGAAATATGGCCGTTATTGACTTAATACATATGAGCCATTACAAACGGTCTGTAAATACAGTCTGTGTACTAGTTATGCGGATAATTGTTCAGGAAGTGTGGCTTATGTGGACTGTAGATTAGGCTGTTGTTAAATCAAATATTTGTTAGTTTCTGGTTTTAGAGAGTTAAAAGAAATATGTTTGTGACCCAAAACCTGCTGTCAAAGCGACCTACGCGCTCCTACAATGCTGAAGTGGCGTAGTATTGAACAAAAGTTGAGTGTACCATCGACACGAAAATTATTTTTTATCTGGGCTTTTTATAAACCTGACTTTACTGAAATTGAGATGGAAAGATAGAAAGTATCACATTCTTTTTACTTTAATTTCAATAGTGACTTATAAAAAACCCGTGCAGGGAATATCAAGCCGTGTGGTCTCCCGCTAAAAATAGATAGCAATATCTACATTATGATAATATTAAAATGCAAAACCCACACATGCTTCGAGGCTGAATTTTGATCATAAAGGATAAAGGAATTGCTCGTAGGCTTACTAATGAAAGCGCGACCGAGCTCAGAACACATAATTTTATACATTTTAATCGTTATGAGAAGAGGTAGCTGACTTCATAACTGACTGACATATCCATATCGGGTTCATAGTTACTTCTAATCATTCCTAATGGGGTTGTTATTGTTTTAAAGTCAAAACTTATTACTGGATTTTAATTATCTATAAATTAGGTTTACGCAAGTGCGATTGCACCTTAGCATTTTACTAATGAATAGGTTAATTAATGTTTAATTGGACTACGAAATGCTTCAATAGCACAGAATGCGGTAGCAAATCCAATATTTGTTCGCCATTAGTGTTGCAACAAATTAACCTGTCGAACGCGAAATACAGATTCAACATTTGTATTTAGAACTATTTGCTGCCATATCCATAGACAAAGTTTCGCGAAAGCAGTCCGCATAACGTTGCGTTTTAACCGCACTGGCCGGATTTAAAACTATATTCATGTTATAAAATTTTATTTAAAATTGGAATTTGATTCGCGGTTTAGAAACATTTTTAGCGGGAATGTTGGTGGATTTTGTGCTCGAATTTGTGGTTGTGAATCGATTGAGATGATTTATTCTTGTAATCGCATAGTAACAGTGTTCAGTGGAAATAGGGTGTCCAATATAAGTGTTTGGTTAGCTGGTGAATTAAGATATCTATGTGAGTGAGTTGGTCTGTTATTAAGTTTATGAAACTCGAGATTTGTATTTCATTTATCAGACTGGTGTCAAAACCTTGCTATTAATAAAAAAATTCCGCGGCTTCGTTTCTGTGGTATTATCTCAAAGGAACCTTTCAATTTAGAATAAAATATAGCTTATCTGGATAAATTTTAGGGATCGGATCAGGAGATTTCTTGCAAATACCTTTTATAAACATAAACACAAACAATTTTCCGCTTAAAATATTAGTTTATATACAAACTAGCTGTTCCCCGCGGCTACGCTCCCGTGGGCCACGCCACAGGACCCGTTTTCGGTATAAAAAAATAGCCTATGTTACTCAGGAATAACGTAGCTTTCTATTGGTGAAAGAATTTTTTAAATCGGTCCAGTAGTTTCAGAGCCTATTCGGTACAAATAAATAAACAAAAAATCTTTCTTCTTTATAATATTAGTATAGATTACAAGATGTAAATGTTACAAGTTAACTTTGTTTTTTTTTTTTTTTAAATTGTATACGATGACTTGTACAAAATATTACACAAATATCTTACAAGAATTTAAATATCGAAACAGCCGCTCTTGGCCGGCGGCATTTTACTTACCCAGTTACAATTTAAATACACTTTTATGCAAGCGCATTCACCGCGAAACAATTTTTCGAACAACAACAAATTTATTGTTACATAGTCGTTACGAATATGCAATTACATCTATCATTATATATGTAAAACATTGTTTAATAATGTTGTAGATTGTAGAGTAATGTGAGTTTTAATTTGTTTCGTGTTTCTTAATTGTTACATTGCATCGTTTGCTAAGAGAATTTCCTTGTAAGTATAGTTGTTTCGTTTTAGCGTGGCAATAGTACGACAATAGGGGTCATTGCTCTTTTCCTGGAAACCGAGCAGTTAATGATATTTTATTTTGTTGCTTGTCCTGTGTGAGTCACAAATAAACATTTTTCTTTATTTAATATAAAGAATACCTACTAACGAAATATCATTAATGTTTAATACAAACTAGCAATATAAAAGACTGGGGCCGTACCATGAGCTCTTAGAGCAAGGTTAAATCTATTGTCCGTAAGGGGCAGACGTATACAAATCATTTACGGTACCTCTGGCTGGAAAATATCTCTGGCTCCTATATCACCATGTGCATATTAAGAATGGCATGGCATGGCATTAAGTCCTCCTACGGACCTTCAACGTAAAAAAATAAATAAAAGAGAAATATGTCATAATTATGTCGAAGTTTTCTTCCTATAGTTAAGTACAAAATTGCTTCTGAGAAGTTTCTGCTAACTGATTGCATTATAGTGCGCTGTTATGAGTATGACCGCTGTTGAGCTGCCTTATAATCGTAATAAACAGTTATGAAGAATTACTGCCATAATCAACGTGGATAAATACCGTGTGTTCTGCAGAGCACTGAGTTGCCTAAGCGCCTAATGCTAGAAATAGCATTGTCAAAACTTTCTATACATGTCAATCCCGTTACCGTGCCGTACCGTTTACTCATAGAATGACCGTGAAAAATGTCGAAACTTGCGCATATCATATACTAGCTCTCCCACGCGGCTTCGCTCCCGTCAACTGGCTTCCCTAGCTACCATACCTACCCTACATAACATGATTGTTGCGTAACTTAAACCGTTTACGCAGCGCACGCAACGGAAGCTCTCAAAAAGGATATTTTTGCCCGTTTTTGCTACATTTTTCATTTATGCTCCGCTCCTATTGGTCGTAGCGTGATGTTGTATAGCCTATAACCTTTCTTCATAAATGGGCTATCCAACATAAATAATTTTTCCATTCCAACCAGAAGTTCCAGAGATTAGCGCGTAAACAAACAAACAAACTCTTCAGCTTTACAATATTAGTACAGATTTGAGATCAGTAGGTTATGGTATGGTGTCTCTAGTTGCTGTCGGCGAAGCGATTTTGCGCTCTGTGGGGTCCTAAGGGAAATGAGGCGTAGGTAGGTTTAACTGCCTATTAACATAAAATTTTCGCTCGTTTTTCTGATTTTTAATATCAGATAACGAATGACGTAGGTTCGCATTTTTATTTATATTTTAAAATATTTTCTTTGTAATATCATATTTTGAAATCACCCACGCCCATTGCCCACACGTCAGTATATTTTATTGGTATACTGAAATATTTGGTTAGTTAGCTAGTCAGTATTCAGTTATCACCAAAATACACATTTTATTAATTAAATTATTCTGAATATAAAACAGAAACTGACAAAGTTCACATTACGTTCTGTTTTTAGAATAAAGATAACTAACTTTTTCCAAGCGACTTCCACCGCGTAAAAATCGAAAATTATTTCACGGGTACCTACTTCTGCGACGAAAAGTTCCCTTTGTCCTAATCCTGGTCATGGTCTGCCCGTGTGCGAAGTTACATCTAAATCTGCTTAGCCTTTAAGACGTGATAGGTAGGTAGGTAAAGCTCTGATTTCTGAATTGAGAATTTGATGTAAGGTATTTTTCAGACTGTATTAACCCGAAAACCTGTATCATACAACAGGTGCGGCCCCAAGGCGTCCTCACGCAAGTTTTGACGGGGCACGGTGGGTTCTCTGAATACTTGAATCGCTTCAAGTGTAAGGAGAGCCCATCGTGCGTCTGCGATCCAGGCATGGCAGAGACTGTCCAGCACATACTTGTAGAATGCCCGTTATTTATCAGGGAGCGCTACCAACTTGAATGTGAGCTGGACAGGAAAATAACGAGGGAGAGCCTGCATGGGCTCATGGACAAGAAACATAGGGAAATATTCTTGGAATACTGTATTAGAGTAGCCACTGCGGTTATACATCGAAATAAAACCTGAGGCGCACCGTTCTTCATTAGTATTATGTATGATATTTAAATGCAAGCACGGAATGCAGCCTGGACATGTGTAACCGGCAGTATTTCATGTTAGTACCTAAGTTTTTTAGACTGTGTAAGATTACTGTGATATTTTTGATAACTGTGCTTGTGTTTTTATCCCTAACTATAAGATGATAACTGTATACCTTTTTCACTGTGATAAACCGTTCTATGTATATCCTGTGATGAACAGCATTTGTTGCACAATTGTTTTAATAGCACCTTTTGCTCAATGTGATAACAGCACCTTTTGCTCAGTTGCAATATAGCACAATGTATTTTATCGTTTTAACTATTATTATAAGGAATAAATCATGCCCATAGAATAGATTAAATATAGAATGCAAGAAGATGAATGCAGGAAAGAGTTAGTATGAGGAATGAAAGTACGAGAGGCATAAAAGATTGACCGGAATGACTGAGGTTGAGCACATAAGGCGCCAATGTAGTTGGCGGGGATTAGAGTTAAGAAAAAAATAAAAAAGACCTGGTCAACTTTGGCTTAAGGAACTTAAGGAAGTGTTAGAGACGTTCTTAACTAAATTATCAATTTGGAAATTAGCACTAACAAATATCTAAACATCTTAAAACATACCTACTAGACAGATTTTCACATTTATATGTAGTAGAATTAATACTGCATGTGACTGCGTTTAGTTTAATTAAAGTTTATATCAAGTTAGACCTTAGTGTGGTATAAATAATTTAGATAAAGCGTCAGGTGCACGAATACTAAGTCAGTGGCGTGCACACGTGCTTAGCAGAATTGCATTAACTAAATATGAATTTAGATACTAAGAACAGACCTTAGTTATGGCCATAGCAAAATATTTGACACATGAAAATTTATGTTACCATAATAGTAAACAAAATCTTTTTTGCTAACACTACTATTATATATGAATTAAAACATATTATTTCTTGTTAGCAGTATTATATTCAATGACATAACTGTAGTCAAGCAACACGTATTTAGTCTATGACACGCCTCCGCCGTGATTCCTAGGAATCAGAGGAGCCGGGAGCAGCTGGTCGAGGTGGCGCATCCATGTGCGTCCGCTGTCGATCTCTATCTCATAGTGGAGGTTTCCCATTCGGCGGGTCACTGTACCAAATTCCCACTTCCTTCCTGATACAGAGTAATTGCGAGCTTGCACTCTGCTTCCGACTGCAAACTCTCTCACCCCTTCTCTTCTGCCCCTTTGTAGTGCCTTTGGTGGAGCTCTAATCTTGGCTACCAATCTCGTTCTTACCTCTCTTCCGAACATGAGCATATAGGGCGAGTCGCCTGAGATGACTGGCGTAGCCCGGAGAAGACTTCTAACTGTACGAACCTTGTGCAGTATCCCACCACTCTCCCCCTCTAATTTGTGCAGTGATTTCTTAACCGTCTGAACAAATCTTTCGGCTTGTCCATTAGTTGCGGGATGGTAAGGTGCGATCGTTTTGTGAACAATGCCATTGGTAGTTAAGAACGTCTGGAATTCTTGAGAGACAAATTGTCTTCCATTATCCGACACCAGAGTATAGGGTAATCCAAAGGTGTCAAATAAATCGTCTAGTTTCTGAATACAGAATGCGCTCGTCGTAGTTTTTGTAGGGATTATTTCTACCCATTTGGAAAATGCATCTACGACAATTAAAAGTTGAAAGCCGGATATCGGACCTGCAAAATCGATGTGTATTCTTTGCCACGGGCCAGTAGGGTCTTCCCAGTGATGCAGAGGGGCTTTTGGTGGTTCATTCTGGTTTAATCGACAGGTTCTGCACGATTTTACTTTGTTTTCGATATCTTTATCAATGTTCTTCCAATATACGAAACTCCGAGCAAGAAGTTTCATTTTCAAGATCCCGACATGTCCCGCGTGAAGTTCATCTAAGATGCGTGGGCGTAGTTTATGTGGAATTATAACTCTCATGCCTTTTAGGATGCAGTCATTCTGAAGAGTTAATTCATTGTCTTTATATCCGGACTCCCTAAGTGAAGTGCCTGATTGGAGTGTTTCAAGTAATTTCTGTAATTCTGGGTCTTCTCTTGTTTCTTCTGCTATTCTTTTTGGTGAAATATTTAATGCGTTTATCTGATTCAGCTGGAATATGTAATGCTGGTCATATTTATTCTCATTAATCTTCTCAACGGGAAAACGTGAAAGGTAGTCGGCGTTGGATTGCTTTGAGGAACTTCTATATTCGATATGGTAGTCAAATCCTGATAGAAAATGTGCGTAGTGGAATAGTGTGTGTGTGTGTGGTACTCAAGGCTGGTAAGGTTTGGTGCGGGTGAAAAATTGATGTAAGGGGTTTATGGTCTGTGATTAAGGTGAATTTCCGGCCGTAACAATAGTGAAAAAATTTCTTTAAACCCCAGAAAATAGCTGTCGCCTCTTTATCGATTTGACTGTATTTCTTTTCGCTGCTGGTTAGGGATCTAGAAGCAAATGCTATGGGTCTTTCTGAGCCATCAGGTAGTTTGTGACTTAGAACGGCACCGAGTCCTGAGGGTGATACATTTGTGGCCAGTATAAGTGGTTTATTCTGATCGAAGTGTATTAGAACTCTTTCGCTTAGTATTTCTTTTTTTATGTTCTTCAGGCTTTCTTCACATTTTGCAGACCATGTAAATTTTGCTCCTTTCTTCAAGAGTTCATTTAAGGGGGCAGTGATGGATGCTAGGTTGGGTATGAATTTGTTGTAATAATTTGCCATGCCTAGTAACGTTCTTAGTTAATTTACATTAGTCGGGCGTTGTGCATTTAAAATTGCTTTTATCTTGTCTTGATTTTTATGTAAACCTTCTTTGTCTATAGTGTGTCCCAAGTAATTGATACTTCTTTTGAAGAATTGGCACTTTTCTTTATTAACACGAAGGTTGCTGTCTTGAAGTTTAAACAAAACTTATTTCAATCTGGATAATAATTGAGTTTCTGTCGATCCTTGAATTATTATATCATCGAAGAAGCACTTGACACCGTCAAGGCCCAGTAGTAATTGGTCCATGTATTTTTGCCAGAGACTTGGGGCTACTTTGACTCCAAACATAAGTCGGTTCACTTTAAAAGTACCTTTGTGTGTACTCAATGTTTGCAGCAGGGCGCTTTCTTCATCCATCACCATGTTCAGGTAGGCTTGCGTGATGTCTAAGTTGCAGAAAAATTGTCCGCCGTTCATTTCAGCTAGAATATCTTCAATAATTGGTATTGGATATTGTTCGTCTTCTATCATTTTGTTTAAGGTAATTTTGTAGTCGGCGCACAGTCTGATGCTTCCGTTTGGTTTTACTATTGGGACGACGGGAGTGCCCCAATCGGAGTATTCAATCTTTGTAATAATTCCCAGTTTTTCAAGTCGGTCGATTTCTTCATCTACTTTAGATCGTAGCGCATATGGAATTCGCCGAGGTTTAATAAAGATTGGTTGTGCATTATCTTTAAGAGTCAGGTGGCCTCGAACGTTTGGAATTTCACCTAGGTTTGTAGTGAAGACGGTGGGTTCGAACTCTTTAAGCAATTGTTCAAGATTTTGTGTCTTCTTGCATGTATCAACCAAATTTATTTCGGCAAGTTTAATGTTAAACTCCTTCATCCAACTTCTACCCAAGATGGGTTTCACGTCTTTATTAATCACGTATAGTTTGCCATAGAATAGTTGGTTTTTATATTTGCATCGAACAAACGTGACACCGATGGGCTTAAAAACTTCGCCTGTATAAGTTCTTAGTTTGATGCTCGTCTGAAATAGTCTTTTGTGAATGTTAAACTTCATAAAATCCTTTAGTGAGATGGTAGAGAGTGTTGCACCCGTGTCAAATTCCATTCTTATTTTCTTTCCTTCAATTTCGATAGTTATAATGAATTTGTCTGAGAATTCGCTCTTTACGAAGTTGATTTCTGCGATGCTGGCGGTACTGGCGCTGCTTGCAGAATCGTCATTCAGCAGGTTCGTTTCATTGCGTTTGTGTCCTTGAAGACAGACTCGCGCTAGGTGTCCTTCCTTTTGACACTTTCGGCATATACTTTTAATGGCCCCACATTCATTTGCTTTGTGGTCGCCTTTTCCACAGCGATAGCATTTACCTTTAAGCTCTCTTATAGAAGTCGGTCTTTTAATTGAACATGCTTTATTCGGTGCGTGTTGTAATTCTTTATGTACTTTTGAAACTATATTGATCATGTCCAATGGTGGTGGACGAATGGATGTAGATATGGTCGAATTTTCATTTTTTCCCATTTCCATAGATGTGGCTGTGCGAACTAATTCTGAAAATGGCGCTGTCTGTTTTGCTTGTAGAATTTTTGTGCGAATTTCTCCATCTTTTAACCCTCGTATAAATTGTAACGATAAAAATGAATCGAGATTGGGTTTCAGACAATGTGAGCACTTGAAATCACATTTTGATGACAGTCTTTTTAGTTCTGACGCGTAAACAGTAATCGATTCTTCCGCTTGTTGTAGCCTTGATATGAAGATGTGCTGTGAGGCCCATATGCTAGGTTTTGGATCGATGAAATTGTCCAAGATATTCTTTCATGAATGTCAGGTGGTAAAGTGGACAGCAGGGTGTAGACCTTCGTTGTGGGATCCGTAATACTGTTGAGCATCATGTAAACAGACAGTCTTTTTATAAAATTATTAAACGTTTAGTTTGCTTGAAACGGTTGGAAATTAAGTCTGGGATGTACGTCTCGATGAATGCTCGAGAATTCATGCGCATGTTGTGTGGAAGGTACGCTGGGTAACGGCTCAGGCGGTTTGAAAGTGTTCATTAGTCGAATCATTTTTGTACGTAAATTTGTATAAAGTTCGTCCACTTCGTACCTGTAATCGGTTTCGGATTCGAGATATGCGTCTTCAGTTTCCTGTTCTATCTGTAATTGTATGTTTTGCAGTCCTTGGTAAGTATTTTGAAGTGTCAGTAATCGTGTTTCTATTTCTTCATGAGTATATACATTTTGTTCTGCTTGAAATGCGTTATTAGTTTTCGTTAGCACACCGCGTAGGATGGCTCGCGAACGTTTTGCTTTCTTTACATCAAACGGCATCGTCGCCAGATATTATATATGAATTAAAACATATTATTTCTTGTTAGCAGTATTATATTCAATGACATAACTGTAGTCAACAACCGTAACCAAGCAACACGTATTTAGTCTATGACAACTACAATGTAGTATCTTATAATGAAATCAAGGCAATGCAGTGTCTCAGGCTACAATAACTTTACTACTACATGCTAATGTGCATCAAATATTAGCCTAATGTAACCATTTGGCGTTGTCCCAGCAGATTTGGCTCAGCTACGTCGACTTACTTTATTTGTTGCAAGCGATGTTGCACACACCGAGTGTTGCCAACATTAAAATGTTTCTCCGGAGAAAATAGGAATACCCCGAACGGTATGAGAGTTTTGTAAACTTTTTAATTTATGACGATTTGTTTTGTGGGTTTATTCTGTGCCAGATAATGGCAATTTTTTTTCTTACAGGTCTCAGAACAATGATCAGATTATACAAATATTGTAAGTATAAAAGTCGGGTTGTTTAGATGGATTTGAATGAAACTTGTTACACAATTAGATGATGGTCTGAATAAAGATCTAATATACTTTTTATCCCTTTTAATACCCGTGGTATAATTTTCAGCACGCACGCGGGGGAAGCCACAAATACTGGTTACTAAATAAATCATTATTGTTTTCGAGAATAGGTACAATAAAATAAAGTACACATGCACTTGTTATATATCACAAATTTCGGGGTAAAACTCGGATGCAGGCGACTCTGACGCTTGCAACCCGCATAGTTTATTTGTTGCACAGCATCGTTGCGTTGTGACCCGCAACGTTGCGCGCAAGATTTGTTGCGCTGTCCTTTACTCTGAGTAATGGTCTTTGTTTTAGAATAGTTTCATTGCTATGCGGAATAGTGCTGTATTGTGAGTAAGTTGCTGTGGTTATGTTTTTTATAGTATTAGTGATTATTATTATGTGGGAAACAGCTCCGAATTCAAAAGTAGTACCTACGGAAATAATGAATTACTTTGAGTAAACTATCTCGTTCATAATTTTTTGGTTATTTCAAGGGAGACACTGAATAAAAAACTAACATGTGCTTACATGGATTAAAGACTAATGGCTGGTTTCTGAATTAAGAAGTTGAAGTTTAGTATTTAACAAACACTAATTTAGTTTGTAAACCTATCAAAATTCAGCATTAAAGTAGAGTTTGTCACGTTCTAAAAAGCTCATTAGAATCCAGCCCTTAATTAACAACGGGAAATTATTAACCGGGCGAAAGATATACTGAATGGGCGACTATTATACCAAGTAAGTAACTATTTCTACGGTTTGAGTAATACCTTGTAGGAAGTTTTTGTGAGCTGCGGTAATAATAATTGTTGCAAACTGTAATTGTATTTGGGGTTCTATTTTAGCATATTATTCTTTTGAAAATAGCAGAACAACCGACGAGGCGATTTCGCTGTGCAGCGCAGGAGTTCGGGTGTATTCGTGTTCTTATCGAATTAGTCCAAGAGGGAGCGAAGCAAGCTCGGGAGCTTAGAGAACCCCGACACGGATATGTTAGGTTCGAAGGGGATGACAGGCGCTGATGTGAGCATGCATGGCGAGCGGACTTAGCGTCCATCATCTCCTTCACGTTAGGTTGCATTAGACCCTGCAGGGCTCCGTCGACAAACTTTTTCAAGTCACTGTTTTAAACATTTGTATTCGCCCACTGTTTGTCGCCCACTAAGTATTTCAGTAAGCCATATTCAGTATTTTTTTACACCTTTAATTTGAATTTATTTTCGCTCGTTTAAATACTATCCATTAATAAAAGACGTAGGTAGTCATCTAGTTAATCGTTGCTCCTCTAATTTAAGCATGAATCTTAAATAAACAAAAAATATATAAATACATTTCTATAAGCTTATTAATTAACTCAATCGTTGTTTGTACAAAAACAACTTCCTCTCAGGGTTGTTTTCACAAACAAACAGATAAGCCGGATCTCCCTCACCAAAGTCGGTGAGCTCTCAATAAATCCCTGTTTTTATTTACCGCAAGATCAAAAGTTTAAGAACAACTCCGAAGAAAAGAGGTTGAAATTTATATTCGGATATATCAAAAACTGTGTTCGGAGAGATGAGAAGCCGATGATGGCAGTGAGGAAGAAGTTCCAAACAAACTATGCTAGTTTCGGACGCGATCGTACAAACTTTTCACATAAATCGAGCTTCGTTAATAATTTACCCATTCGGAATTCGCACAATGATCGTTTTCCAGCTACAGAACACGGAGTGAATTTCTCATATTACGACGAGAGCTCCTCTCGCATCTCTGACACAAATTATTACGGTATGACACAGAGTCTGACACAGTGTGTAATGGGGACGCGCCATGCGACAACTCGTTAGCGGTAGAGCGAAGTATCGGAAAATTTTATAAGTTATTAATTTATTGTCTGTTGGGAGTTCGACAATGTATGGAAAGAGAGAATTTGTTCCAATAACAGACAATGAAAATTATTATCAGAGTTTGAAACACAGTATTTTCATTGTCTGAAGAAAAATAAATTGGATATCAAAGCGAACAAAACGAAAAGTTAGACAATACGACTCAACAAACGTGACTTTCAAACTTCTAATTGTTGATCCACGTCAAAGTCAAAGTAAATTTATACTTATGACTAGTTTACCTATTCATATAACAAAAAGTGAACACCCTTTTTCTTGTTAACCATCCAATTATTGCTTGCAGTCTAGACGATTCGCTGAAAACTTCGCAGACAATGTAATAAAAATGGCTTTTATCGCGAAATATATTGTGGCAATTGGGAATATCTTACGTTAAACAAATGTGAATGCTTCGACGCTTTCAATCATAATATGCTTTTAGGGTAGACAGACGGGGCTGGGATGAATAAAACTTTTATAAAAACTGAATTCTTTCAATAAATTTCGAATAGTAGCTTCATTACCTTTCGTCCTACTAATGAACGAACTGCAGTGACAAATAAATCACAAATCAGATGAACAAATACAGAAAAGCTTACAAATTGCGACATTCGTAAGGTAACGAACCAAGCCACTGTCTACATTGCAGTCCATATTACATTTCCTGTACCATTCGCATTATTGCAACAAATCTAGCGTTTAAATCGACATCGACAGTCGGTGGAAAAGGAATAAGCCACGTAGATTGAGCTCATTCGTATGAGGAAACAAAATTACTATTATTCCGTCTGAATGTACAGTATAGTAGTTTTACACACGGTGCACAATATTTTATTTTTACCTTTTGAAATTTAAGTGGCCAAAAACTCTGGTAGCAATGGATCTTTTTTTACAAGAACAGTGTAGTGTTAGTCTCTTGGGCCTCGACTTGAGTCTTCTTATTTTAAATGTGACTTTTTAGATCGTCATACATTCAGTATCTATAATTCCCTAGTACTCACGGGCATCGAATTACATTATTGCGTAAAGTAACAAGAGCAAGCCCAGCTGACTTCTAAACGCCCTTGTAACTATTCTTGCCACTGTGAAATTGACACGATAAGTTTAAGTTAAACAGATCTAAGCATTGAGTTTAAATCAATTGGTAGAAGCGTGATATCCATAGAGTATGGAGTCACCTCGGCATTGCACAGTCAACACTTGCTTCACAAACCAAGCGTTTCTCTGTTTACTCGCATTACGACACAAATGACAAATAGAAACAGAAGGATTTGAATTGCGAGTATGACAGAAGTTGTGCACTCAATGCCCTTTTAGAGAGCCTAACAGTCTGTCAGCGATTGTCAAATTGTCAAACAGCCCAAAAAAAAACAAATATTTTAATTTTTTTCTCAAATATTTTTAACTTTTGGTTATCGATATTGTTGAAATTACCTGTATGTGACATTGTCTAGACCCTACGAATTATATAAGTACTGCCATCTCTAGATGCTATAGTGTTCTGTGGCAAAACACAATTAATTGACAACTACGGAACCACGGAAGTCTTCCACCGTCTTATTGTCTTAACAGAAATGTCCAGACAACCTTCGTCCAATTTCCTTTGTGGTTCGACATTAATCCCATAAAAATTAATGCGAAATAAATAAAGGTCCGACCGTAAATTTGGTCGACGGCTTTGTTTACGAGCATTTTACTTGTTTAGTACATTTCGCGGGTAAGCTCCTAAGTAGACCTATTTACAACTTCCCGAAAAAAAAAGGTTAAACTGAGGTATATTTTTGATGAAAGTTGAGACAAAGATTGACACGAACACCAAATGCCTTTTCTTAGAAGAAATTAATCCTGAGACAAGATTTTTTGAGAACCTTTACTTCTATGTTGCTGTGTCAGTTTGAGAATAGACGCTCCTCTTTTTACCCGACTACCGAAGGAGGGAGGGTGTATACCAGTCTATGTATGTATGTTTGTTCGTATGTGGCGTTCTAGATACCAAACGCGCTGCCCGCTTTTGATGATTCTTACGTCAATCGATTCGTCTTAAACTTGCAAGTGTAACGTAGAAAAATGGTGGATTATACGCCATATTCTGGGGGCCCAATATTTTTGTTTTCTTCCAAACCCGTCGTGTGGGTTATCAAAATAAAGGGTTTTTAGAGGTGATTTCAAAAATATTTAAAACTTATATGTTTAAATGTATCTAATTCGAAAAAAATAATGTTAACTAAAAAGTTAACATTAAATTAAAGAAGAAGAAAAAAATAATGTTAACTAAAAAGTAAACATTACATTTTCGAATTTAATGTCAACATAAAAAAAGTGAATTCAAAAGATCAATAAGCCCGACTGCTTAAGAACCGAACAAAAAAGACGTAAACAATAAAAAAACCATGCTTTGCAGTCGGAGGATACATCTGGTTGTCAGGTTGTTTCCTCCCTCTGTAGTCCCAAAGTATGCGCGCATGACATTTTCATTGATGGATACTGTCCATCTCATGCGCTGCACACTTCCGCCGGGTGCTGGGACACTATCAGAGACCGGTAAGCCTCGAGGTCCTAAGCGGTCCGGCGGCCGGCGTCCTCCCCGTCGACGCGCAGGTTGTGGTGTCGTCGGCGGAGAGAAGTACTCGTCGCTCGAGCTCGACGCAACTGCCACGGCCGGTGTCACAGCACTCATGGTGGGGCTGGTTTCCGGCGGTGGCGAGGCGGAGCTGGGCGACGAGGCCGGAGGTGGTCAGCCAGTTCGCGAATATGTATCCTCCGACTGCACATCATGATTTTTTTTTTGTTTACGTCTTTTTAGTTCGCCTCTTAAGCAGTCGGTTTTTTGAATTTTTTGAATTGACCTTTTTTATTTGTTTATCTTTCAAACGATCCTACTGTATCACTTACGTTTTGCGATTGGTTTCTATATCGTACTGTACAAATGCCATTAGTTTACAAAACGTAAAATATTAACTTGATAGATATGTAGATAGAATATACATACATTATTGGTACTTGTACCAAAATCAAACACAAGTCTTGTCCGATAATAGCAACTCCATAGCGATTTGTATGTTTATGTTATATCGACGTTTTGTTTATGGAAATGACCTGCGATGGGTTCACTCGGAGCTCAAATAAAAAGTGTAAACATTGAGTTATTGAGACATTTATTTTTACGAGTGGATTCTTCGATAAAATATTTGTATGGAAAAGTTAATTATTTTGACTGAGTTATAAAGATAGAAATTGTATTATATTCATCGCTGAAATGATGACATTTCAGCCGAAAGACGTCCACAGCTGGACATAGGCCTCCCCCAAGCGTCGCCACACTGATAGGTCCTGTGCGTTTCGCATCCACCGGACTCCTTCAGCCTTGGCCAGCGTCTTCCGGTACGCGGTCGCCACTACAGTACTTTTTGGCCCCAACGGCCATCCGTTCTGCGTGCAATATGCTCTGCCTACTGCCACTTAAGTTTGGAATTTCTTCAGGCTATGCCAGTTAACTTTTTTTTTTGGTTTGTGTGACTTCTCCCGCTCTGGGTGAAGCGGGCGGGCGTGTCAGACTTTTACTGACTAAAATCGACCTTCCGTGTTCCTTCAGTTGCTTGTGCCAGGGCCGCGGTAACTCTCTTTAAAATTTATCCGCAACTCAGACAGGCATCGGCCCTAGCGGGCCCCGTCACTTTTGCTGACATGTCTTTGAGGCACGTGTGGAACACTACGCACCGTAAATTCGGGCCTGGTCCTTATCGGACGCCGAGCTATCCATAACATGTCGTCCGCAAGGCCGCGCCTACGGTGACCGGGAAGCGGCTTGCGACTCCCGACGCCCGGGGCATCTTCTGCGGTGGCAAGGGGCGTCCTTTGCGTCTACCTCACGCGTTCCGCCTCCTCCTTTGCGAGCATTAGCTGCTTCGCGGAAGGAGGAGACAGCTTCACATGCCCACTCGCTCCGTACCATGGCCTGGACCAGGGCCGGACGCGAGAGGTAGCCATCGCCGACCGCCTTCACGAGGACACGGGTACCTTACCTTGGTCCTCTTGCGGGATATGAGTCCATTAGTTACAAAAACCGCAATGTCCACAAAAAAGTAAAAATGACTTAGCTATTGTACAAAAATCCACAGACAAAATAGATCATTTTTATATTAGTCATATAAACCTAAGTCTGCTTAGTCCAATAGAAAATGGCTGTGAAACTTTTTAGTTTGCTACAAAAACAGCATTGTCCGTTCCTGTTTGTATCAAATTACGCATAGTCCATCGCGACCAATCACAACACGTCTTTCAATATGGCGGATTATTGTTGCAGTCGTAAGTTTGCTCTCGGTTTATTTTAGTTTTCTCATATTGAAAGTTATTATTTGGGCATATTTTTATAAAAATATGTGACATGGAGTGTTACCTTGAAGTTGTTGACAATAAACAGGCACAAAAATGATGAGTAAACGCTGCAAGCTGGAAAAAGAATCGTGCTATAGAACAATGGTGAGTATACTATGATGATTATGTTTTGATACTTTATACCTGTTCACATTTTTGGGAAAAAATATGCGTATAAGCCTTTGCGGCCACCTCAATTATTATATTTTTGGACCATTAGAACATTATTTAGGTAATTTTATTACTTTAAACGAGCAATTCTTGTATATTTATTTATTTCGGGTGTTTCGGCATCGGCTCTTACGATTTATATTGCATTTTATGATCACTATTAATAACTACAAACCCGAATGAAAGGATTTTTTTTTCAGGTACGCAGCTAACGAATTTGCCTGTTAAGCCGACATGTGAACATACATGCAAAAAGTTACAATGCTCTTAAATTCGACTGCATGATGTACATAAATTCTATGAGTCTTTTTATCGACTGAAAGAAAAATTAAAACAAGACTCATTTATATTGAAACATGTGAAAAGTATAAAAACACAACGTCGCCGTCCAAGATTTGAATCTAGAAATTAGAAACCTAGAGACTTGCAGCTGAAATATATGACTTTGGAGTACTATAACAGAGTAGTGCCAACATCACAGGATATACCGGACGAAAATATGGTTGACGATATCGATTCCCTTGAATAGTCGGTATGTGAAGAACAAGAAGAATCACTATTACTTATAATTTAGTATCGGTTTTGTATAGCTAATAAAGTTCTTATAAAACAAGCATAGTTTTATTTGAAATTATAAACATCCGCGAGGATGTTCGAAAAATCCCTATGGTACAAGAATTAAAAAAAAAAATGTTTTAATCCAGACTATAATCTATCAGTGTGTGAAATTTCATTTAAATTCGTGCAGCTGAACGAATTTCAATGAAATTTCCAAACATATAAACCGTCACTATAATATTAGTAGAATAGACGGACTATCTTACCAGGCACGGACTCTAATGGTATTTCAAGTAAAAGTATCAATATGTTTTAATTACTCTAGGCCAGGACAGATATGATTCAAAGCCAACAAAGTCCATGCTGTTTTTGCAACAAAATCCGCAAAGTCCAGCCGAGTGTTACAAAGTCAGCAATGTCCATAATGTTTTTCTGGTTATTGTTCTAGTTCGTAAATATTTATCATGATTAAGTTTAGTATTTGACTAACTACATTATTTAAAATCAAATTACCATAGTCCCAATATAACCCACAGGGCCAATAATGCGTACTACGAAAATAATACATTACTCGCGATTCCTTACAACGGACATTGCGGGTTTTGTAACTAATAGACTCATATATGCATTTCTGATTTGATCACGTAAGGAAATATAAACATAATAAATACAGAAACATTGTTTACCTACATCTTAGTAAATTCTTGATTTTAATTTTTAAATCTGATCGTAATACCTTTCACATAAGTAAATAATAAATAACATTTCTACCTTTGAGATCATGTTGAGTTCTCAGAGCGGCATGCTAGTAAAGTAATTCAAGGAATGCAATATTATTTCTTTTAAAATAAATTTCATGTGAGTATGTGCAATAAACGTGATTCTTGCAAGTATTTTACTCCACATATTTCATCCTTTAAATGGTAAAATCATATTTTTCCCAACAAACACTTAATTTATTCTGCGAAACGAAGTCATAAAGGAAAAAAAAATAGATTTTTAATTCTAAATAACAAGGTCTATTTAGCAGTGCAAGTAAAACATGTCTATTTCTGACTTTGACGTTAAGCCTATTAACACCTCCGCGTCATGTGACAGGTCTTTTAATTTAAGATGAAGTTACGACGCCCAAGGACTCGTACACACAGAACACCTGTATTTTCAGGATCGTTTTAACGGATCCGTCACTACTGGCGGTGATGTTCACACCGCATTTACAGTACCGTTTTACGGATCGTCGCTGCTGGGTAATGGCACGCCCCGCATGGATTCGATCCGATAAAACTGATTAAGTAGTATTTTAATACTGTTATGTGTGTGAACTCGCTCATTGCCGACGCCATTGCCGAATAAAAACTTATACGATAAAGCGGAGCTTTAAAACGGACAGCTGTATATTTTGTCGGATCGGTATATTTTATTAGATCTGGAATACCGTCATGTGTGTGATCTCGCTCATACAACTAAATAAAAACGTATATTATAAAACGGACCGGTAAAACGGATCTCTGTGTGAACAAGCAGTGGTGGCCCAGTGGTATCGGCTGCAACTTACAAGTTGTAGGTCGTGGGTTCGAGCCCAGGCAGGCGCTTTACTTTGTGTAAATTATTTCATCACCACTGCTCTCAAAACGGTGAAAAAAAAAATATCGTGAGGAAACCGGCATGTCCTAGAACAAAAAATTCAAAGACATGTGACATCCACCAACCCGCACTGGGCCCACGTGGTGGATTACGGCCCATTCCCTCTCACAGAGAGGAGGCCTGTGTCCCAGCAGTGGGAACATTAATAGGCTGATGATGTGTTGATGTGAGGTGTGTGAACGAGCACTAATGTTACGGTGACCTTATTACCGTATGTAAAAAACTCTTTGCTCTTTCATTATTTAAAAACATTAGTCATCTTAGAAGCTTTGTTTGTTTTGCAATGCTACTAATTATGTTGTAGGTATCCTATGTGAAAAATGCTCTGGGCAACATGACATGATTGTCGAAAGGCCAAAAAGTAAGCATTGATTGATCATTGATGCATTGTTCACGAAACATTTCGTTAGCCGTTCTCGATATATTTTGCACTTTTTAGGGTTCCGTACCCGAAGGGTCCAAGCAGAGCCCTATTGAGTATTTCCTGTCTGTCCGTCTTTTTAATTTTTTAACTTTCCATTGACCTATGGACCTGCAATTTGGTCATAATGTTTACTATTACCACAGATAATATAATACTAGCATGTTATTACGTATATGAGCGTATCTTTGTGTCTTTGTAGTTGGCTGCAAGACTGCACAGTTGCTATTTTTGTGTCAATGTTGAAGTAGAAGATAGGATTGTGTAACTCCCTCTTTCACTCCCTTAAATTGTCGCATCGTCCTATCTTGCTTACTCTGTGACAAATTGTTTCTTGCGCAATGGTTTGCAGAGCCAACTTCAGGCACACAAATATCCGCTGTGACTATACCAATATATTTTACATTTGGTTCGGAACCTTAAATAATGTGTGTGTGTGTTTTGTAATATTTTCCTAATTGTAATTAGGTATTTTTAATGTATCTAATATTTTTCATTTCACTTGTTATGATTTAAATTAAGTCCGACACGCACTTAGCCGGTTTTTGACTAACGTTATCACTGGACGAATAGACGAAGGAGCTCTTGGCTAAATAATAACAGCCGCACGGGTCGGTCTTCAAGGTTAAGCAACGCTTGACGAGGTCGGTCCGTGGATGGGTGGGTGACCATTTCAACATACCGAGTTTCCTCCGTGCCTCAGAAAGCACGTTAAGCTGTTGGTCCAGGCTGTCGTTGACAGTCGTTATGAGTAGTCAGAAGCTTGAGATCTGACACCAGTCTTGCCAAGTGGTACCGTGTTACCCAGCTACTGGGTTGTGGAGGTCAGATAGGCATTCGCTCCAGGTAAAACACTGATACACAGCTGAATCCGGTAAGACTGGAAGCTGACCCCAATATAGTTGGAAAAAGGCTGGGCAGATTGATTGTTATCGCTGGACGAATGTCTTTTTGTCGTAAGCCATTACTAGATTTGATTATAATGTATATTTTAAGCCTGCATAAAAAAAATATTGCTCGAAACTGTTAATGAGTGTATGTTTCGTTCATTTTTTTACCAAGAAGCTAATTGATTATTATCTTTTGCTCACAGGAAAAATGCGGTTCCTTCTACTTCTCTTCACGATCCCCTACATCGTGGGTCAGCAGCAATGGGTGCCCTGCTCAGAACTGAATGATGACCTCCGGTATCCCTGCCGGTGCAAGGTGCAGGTGGATCGCGCACTCCAGCTGAGGATCTTGATGAACTGCGACAGGGTGGTATTCCCTGGTGACTTCCCGACCTTGCCTTATGGAGCACCTATTATTTCGTTCAGTCAGAGGTTTGCTGGGCAGCAGACTTTGCCTACACAGGTTAGTTGTAGTTGTTTTTTTATTATTTGGCTACCATTTTGAGTGCCAGGTCCTTCTAGATAATTTGCTCATATCTCTGGACCTTTAATGTTAGTTAGCTCTAGACTGTGTTTTATTCGATAAGAGACTGACATAACCGTCTGTTCTTCTCAAATGGATGATATTCATGAGGATTTCTCCACAAACAAAAAATCACAAACAAGAAGAAAATCATGCAGTGCAGTCGGAGGATACACCTGGTTTTGGTCAGTCAGCTCGCGAATATGATATGCACTGACTGCACTGCATGATTTTCTTCTTGTTTACGTCTTTTTAGTTCGCTTTTTAAACAGTCGGGTATTTTGATTTTTTGAATTAACTTTTTTTATTTATAACATTTATGTTATTTTTTTTTTCGAATTAGGTATATTTAAACATATAAGTGTTATATATTTTTGAAATCACCTCTTAAAACCCTTTATTTTGGTACCCCTCATGATGGGTTTGGGAGAAATAAATAATTTGGTGCCCCACAATATGGCGCCCAAAAGCCGCCATTTTTCTATTTTAAATTTAAAAAGTAGCCAGTAACATTCGCAAGGTTAAAACGAATGGATTGACTTAAGAATCATCAATATCGGCCAACGCGTTTGGTCTCTGTAACGCCACATAAGAACAAACATACATACATACATAGACTGATAAACACATTACCCTCCTTCGGCAGTCGGGTAAAAAAGCATGAAGTAATTATATATATAAGTAATTATTCTACTATATTTAATGACAATTCCTATAAAATCTACAAACGATTTTCAAAAGCATTCTTTCCACATAGACTAATTAAATCCAGATAGGTCAACTCACGTCGTGAGAACGTTCACGTCGTCGTATTACTAATGCCAAAGGTTATCTACATTCTGGAATCAGGGCATGTATCTGTTTTAAATTCAAGCCACCTTTGCTGTTTTCGAATGGGACGTTAGTCCAATGGAGTTCTAAATATCTCCCTGGAGATAAAACAGCTTGGACTTGTGACCTTTTGCTTCTTCAGAAGCAAATTGTATTTACTTCTGTACTCGTTCTGTACTACGGATAAGTAATACTTTTTCTGCCAATGATGTTCTTTAATGGTTTCCGTAACCGAAGGGTCCAAACGGAGCCCTATTTCTGTCACTCACGTGTCCGTCTGTCTGTGGTCGTCGTGTCACACGGGTTTTTCGGCCTTCAAATTTTACAGTATGTTGAACCAAAGCCATGCAAATTGTCAAAAAATATTATTTTATGTTTTTAAGCGAGGCTTCCATACAGCTAAAGGGGGGCGTGAAAAAAGTTGTTTTACATACCCCATCAAGTGGCATATCGTTGTTTAGAGCTCGTTGAGTAGATACATACTGTATTTTTTGTTTTAAGAAATATTGGAAAACAAAGGAATGAGAAGCCACCAAAGTCAGCCTTTTTTACAAAATTTTGTTCCAAAGTATTTTTTATCTGCCCACTGATCTATGAACTTGAAATTTAATGTTTTGTAATAATTTACGTATATTTTACAAAAAATACCAATACATTGATAATACTGATTTTTTCCTTGAAATTCCCTCATTTTTAGGGTTCCGTACCCAAAGGTTAAAAAAGGGACCCTATTACTAAGACTCCGCGGTCCGTCTGTCTGTCTGTCTGTCACCAGGCTGTATCTCATGAACCGTGATAGCTAGACAGTTCAAATTTTTACAGATGATGTATTTCTAATGCCGCTATAACAACAAATACTAAAAACAGAATAAAATAAATATTTAAGTGGGGCTCCCTTACAACAAACGTGATGTTTTTGCCGTTTATTGCGATAATGGTACGGAACCCGTAGTGCGCGAGTCTGACTCGCACTTAGACAGTTTTTTTTCTATTACAACCCACTTAATTTTGCGGTCCGTTACGCAACCTAAAATGTGCGAAGTCCGACACGCACTTGGTCGGTATTTTTTATTTGTTTCAATTCTAAATATATTAGGTATAGCATGTTCTTTTATATACAATTGTCATAATGAGTAAGACTCTCATTATTTTAATGCCTTTTTGGTGTTTATATCTTCCAGAAACATTTATGTATCACGAAGTCTAGAGACATACATATACATTTACTTATAAACAATTTCCATTTGCAAAACGAAGCACAAAAGAGAGACGATTTCCATCTGTTCACTACTGATTCATACCATTTTCACAAAATAAAACCAACAAATCTGAAACGCAAACTATTAAAATAAACAGCACGATTTTCACCTAATACACAAGATAAATCGGTACAAATTAGTTCATATTACCGTGGTATGCGTATGATTTCTATTTGCGAGATCAACATGCGATCGTTCATGATCTGATAGGTAAAGCCGCGGGACGGAACGAGTGGACTGATTGCATGATTTGCTGGCTGTACTACTTCCAAATGTGTTTGCTTTTATTGTGGTTTTATCGTGATTGGTGGATTGCTTCCTTGTTTTTTGTGTTTGAAGCAAATAACAGCCTGATCATTAAAAAACAACCGTTTCCCATTATGTTGAGTTAAGTATGTGAAAAAATGTTAATTTTTTTGGTGTAGCTACAATAAAGTATATTCTATTCCATTTATTTTTTATTTTGTTATGGCTTTCATTATTACATAAATCATGTCTTTGATCAAAAATGATGGTGATATAAAACCAATGTGTATAGGAAACAACAGTGACATAAATAAATCTACACTTTCCCTGGCAAAATATGTTATGATTAAATACCTACTAACCTGTATTTAAAAATCTGTAATTGTTTTGATAATGATCTGATTACAATGTGCCTATTGATAGGAAAATCTTGCAAACTTACGAAAAAGTATGTGTCGTAAGGTCGAAAGCCTTCTTGGCCTTATCAATTCGACCAAACCCGACCACCAAAATACGATGAGAGCTTGTGATGATTTCACTAACGAAAATTGCAAGTAAGATTAATATACATTAAATTGCCTCATATACCTGCTGTCGTCTCATATAACTAATTAAGTACGTAATTAAGAGCACAATACACCATTAATATTAAAATGCACAATCAATTTGCGGAATCATGCGGCGTTTCTCATTTCAGCGCGTTGTTCGTATTTATCGCCTCATTTGTTTTATCTGACGTGGCAACCCTTATGGTGACGTCAGAAAGCATACGCGCTTGAATTTATACCGATTCATATCTGTATGTACGACGTCATATCAGGGTATACGTACGAGTATATTCCCAGTATAGGTAGAACTTAGGGTATTCGGAAACCATATATAATCCAAAGTCCATCTTATACTGGAATGTATAATGAAATACGCAATATTGCTGAAGTATTTTGCTTAATTTCGGTATATGGTAATGATAGATGATGATGAGTTCTATGAAATTACAGGCACATAGACTTTGTCTCTGGATGAAAAGGAAAATTTCATGATACGTCAGTTCTAACTCTGTAATGGACAGCTGCGGTAATACCCCTTAATAGGTATTATGTTGGCATGTGCTTCAATAGCCAGTTCGGTATTGACAAATTTTATGAAAATGATTCGGGAATACGTGAACACTTCCATACTGTTAGTAAATGTGCGTTCTCGAAAATACCAGGAATTGTTAAAGTGCCTAACAATGGACTTTTGATGAATTTTACCCTTATTTGTGGTATGAGTTTTGATAAATATGGTAGATGATGATGAGAGAACAGTTCGATGAAATTAATGTCTCTCTCTCTCTCTCTCTGAATGAAAAAGGGAATTTCACGACAAATCGTTCACGGTGTAATTGTGAAACCGACAGCGGTAATACTCCTGAATACATTTTGAAGGTAGGTGGTGAAGATGTACGTGAAAAGCAAGTTCTGATGTGACAAATTTCATGAGAATTATCGGGACACGTGTAACTCTTCAATACCCCAATTCAATAAACTCTTGAAAGTACCAAGAACGCTTAATCATCATCATCTTAATCGCTTGTGTATTTCAACATTTGTCCTGTATGTTTTTTTGTGGTGTACAATAAAGTATATAATAAATAAATAAATAATCATGGGGCTTGTGCGAACCCTAATTCGATTACGAACGAACTAGTGTCTGCTAGCGGTCGTTCCCAAGGGAATGGACTGCCAATATAAAAGATTTCTATGTCTTTATCCAGGACATGGCCTAGTCTACCCGGTTGCCAATCCATCCGACTCAGTGTAGCCGTCGAGGCGTAATCGATTAGCAAACAACTAGTCTTTCACATTTACTTATATAATATTAGTGAAATAATCCTGAAATTATTTTCCTCCTCAGACCCTATTTCATGATAAATTACTTCAAGAAAAAAGAAAAAAACTCTAGAACTCTCGTAAAAGAATCCTGCCATGAAACGATCAACTAAAGTGTCATGAAACGATTTTAATATAGCCCGATTCTTAACTAATATGAATATAATGTCGGTCGCTTATAAAAGTAGTTTGGTTTACCAAGTCTTCGTATAGTTTTTGTAGAACTTTACGCGGACGAGAACAACTTCGGAATTTTTTTGCATGTCTAATGACCGATTCTATTATATTAAATAAAGTTTTCTGAAAGCATTTTGCGAAAGTTTTCATGAATACTAAGAGGTGTTTTAAGGAGTTTGGTTGAAATGTTTTAGTTACTAACTCAATATCAGAAGGTTTTAATTTAAGGACATTAGTTATTGTCTGATTAAATGGCGATTTAGTTTGTAAATAGTTATTTTATTTTTTGATGACAATATGTTCAGGCTTTTCGAGCAAGAAACCGTCTCCTGGTCTTCTGTCTCGCGTCTTTGTCTCGCTTGTGAACTCGTGCCCATACAAAGCCTAATGACAAATAGCAATTTCGGTCTCCTATATCGGTTTCCGTTCGCTGTCGCGGAGCGAATTCCCACCTTAAGAAAAAAAATCAAATAAAAAGCTTACTGGATCTCCTATCTACTAAGCTTTTTAGTTGACTAGTAGTTAATCAATGGTTTCTAACCTTAAATAAGAAAGAATGATCTTCTCTGAAGAAATATCTTAAAGTATCTAACCAGAGTAAAAAAAAAACTTTGACATATCCTCGACGACCTAAAAATCACATAATTGGGTCCACCCAAGATTATAAAAGCAAACGTATCACGAAATTCATACCAAAATATACTCTACAAAATAATTAGGCCACAAAAGCTCATATTACATGTACTCAAAACCCTCACAACAAAGCCCAGCATCAATTACTTCAACATGTAACACAATCTGTACACCGCTACTCGGCTCGTCAAATATGGTGATTAGTTGATTACGTTTAATTAACTAGCAGTCTGTCACGACTGTGTCAGTAATTCGATTACGAATACATCAAACATTACTAATCGTCACTGCCTACGGTGTCTCCGGCACGAGTGCCCGACTAATTGCTATTAGTCGCTTGATTAGTAGGGTGGGGATTGTGGTGGATCAACTAATAAATTGATTTATTTTCGTTGGATCCCACTTGAACAACACCATGCCTATTTTAACCTGAAGTTTATTCACGTAAAATAAAACAGGCATTATCCTTCTGCCTATACAGAGTGTAAATAAATAATTACAAAAAAAAGTTACACACAATTAAGAAACTAGTGGTAGTTGCCTAAATCCACGTCTTGCCGGCCAAAACCCAACTGTTTGGTACCTACTGTGAAAATCATAAACAAACCCCGAAAAATAAAAATAAACAAAACGTGGTATTAAATACTTCAAGACAGTGTCACTTGTTATTTAAATTCCTTATGCCGCCATCCACACGCTTGGCGAACAATGGCGAACAGCAAACAACAAACACGAACGTGTGGATGGGTGTTTGTTTGTGTTCGTCCGTGTTCGGCATCGGTGTGGGTTTTTGTGCACAAATCAAAGGGTGTTTGACAAACATGTTTGCGATGTATCCAGACGCTTGTTCAGTTCAGTAGTACGCGCGAGCTTGCGGGTGGCGGACGGAGTTAATAGTGGTGGTCAAATTTACGAATCGTGACATTTTGTGAATCCTAAGCTAAATCGTATGAAACAATGAGGAGTTTAACCCGAAAGTAATCGCTGCCACAACAAGCTCGTCCTCTGCAATGTTTGCCAATCCGGAATATACAAGCACGTTCGCCAAGAATGTGGATGCCGTGATTGTGTTGGGTGATTTTAATCAGTGTTTGGCACGTGTTTGCTGTTCGCCACTGTTTGTGGCAAACGAATTAAAATCATCCTTATACGTTTGTCAATCGTTTGGATATGACACCAGACCGAATGAAGTTTAAAAAACGATATGAATGTGATTGGTGTGCCAAAAAGAAAATGCCATAAAGAAAAATCCTTCATTTCAAAGTATGCTATACTAAAAAACTATACTAAAGACCAGTTTTTTAGGGATTGAAAAAACGTTCTTGCTAAAAGTTGAAGCATTAATCTACTGTATGACATGTCTTCACTTATAAAAAAGCTAAGTAAACTCTCAAGTTCAAAGTAATAATGCTATAAAAATATTTGAGCAAATCTCGAACTTTTCAGCGTTGCCTATTAAAAGTAAACAAAGTAGGGTAATGAAACGTTTTTTTAATACTTTTACCCGTGGCTTTCATGCTGTATGTAAAACTAGCTTCTGCTAGCGGCCCCACCCGCATGAAAAGTGTTTTACCTTCCCAAGGGAACATTATACCGAGATAATAGAAGCCTATGTGCTATTCCAGTCTATAATCTATCTCTGTGCCAAATTTCATCCAGATCCGCTCAGCTGTTCTGGCGTGATTGAGTAACAAACAAACATTCCCGCATCCAAACTTTCGCATTTATAATATTAGTAAGTTACCGTACATTTTTCAAGGTTGCTCAGAGTTACTGTAATGAATAGAAACTTTTATCAGGAAAAAGGGAGTTTTGCAAAAAGAATAATAAAATCTCAAAACGGCATTATGATTGCTCGGAACACAAAAATCTTTTTTCCATAAACCATAATTTTGCGTATCAACCTACATCTTGAATATTATTTGTATGCTTATATTGGTACAGCTAAAGCCTCCCACACACAGGATAAATCTGTTTATTATTTGTTTCAGAATGTAAATAACTTCACTTGATCGGAATTCTGTTTGATATTTTTTTGGGAGACGATAACTTTCTCAATATAAAAATGTATTTTTTTAATATATTTTATCCTTATCCGATACACGTTCCAATTTTCTGGCCTTGGCATTTCGTTATGAAATAAGTCGTCAAATTAAAAAAAAAATCATTTGGCTTGTAAAAATACAAACAGAAGGAAAAATTATGGAAATTTATTTTTATTGGATCGCGTTTATTTAAAAAAATTCTCGTTTGATTAGACTCAGTTCTCTAAGGATCATCATCATCAGCCTATTAATGTTCCCACTGCTGGGACACAGGCCTCCTCTCTGTGAAAGGGGATGGGCCATAATCCACCACGCGGGCCCAGTGCGGGTTGGTGGATGTCACATGTCTTCGAATTTTTGGTTCTAGGACATGCCGGTTTTCTCACATTGTGTTTTCCTTTACCGTTTTTGAGAGCAGTGGTGATGAAATAATATACACAAAGTAAAGCGCCTGCCTGGGTTCGAACCCATGACCTACAACTTGTAAGTCGCGGCCGATACCACTGGGCCACCACTGCTCTCTTAGGATGCTCTCTAAGGATATAACAATAATATTATGAGCATGATTATAGCCCAGAAACTCATCCACCAACCCGAAGTAGATTTGTGTGTTGGGTTAAACAGCCAACTTCCTCTCATCGGCGCGTTTTCATTTCGTTTTCGTTTCTGTACCGAATGTACCGAAAACCACGAGTATGCGCACTATAAAGAATCTGTACCGAAACAACTCAGTCACCTCTCATTTAATTACATGTGCTCATTGATGTTAAGAATTTGTACATACAAATTCTGTACCGATTCGGTACAGAAACAAAAACAAAACGGAAATGCACTGACCAACGGCCTAATTGCGTGAGTGAATTCGGCAGGGCAAAGGATTTGACACCATGAAAGAGTATGACAAATACTCTTTAAATAAATAGGTATTGCCAAAATTATTGGACGCATTCATTGGTGAAGATACTCTTTTCGAAAGAGCCTAATATTTTTTTGCAATGCTTAATTATTTATAGAGAATTTGTCATATTCTTTCTTGCCGAATTAACTTACGTAATCAGGCTGGTACCGGTCAGGAATTCGCCATATAGAGAGACTCAGCAATGGGAAAGCTCTAGGCTGATAATTCAAACACACGACAAAACATTAAAATACAAAGTTGATTAGTGCGCAAATACTAACGACCGACAATTTTTGCCGAATTCACTAACGAAATGAGGCTGGTGCCGGTCAGGAATTCGCCATATAGAGAGACTCAGCAATGGGAAAGCTTTGGCTAATAATTCAAACACACGACAAAACATTAAAATAAAAAGTTGATTAGTGCGCAAATACTAACGACCAGTCTTACGGCAGGTACGAATTAAGATACTTAATCAAACATTGCTTATTTCTGAGCTGTAAGCGTGAGTATATTTGTAAATGAAAATCTACTTTAAATTCATAATCTTCGACTCTCCATTATACAAACTTAGCACTATCCAGCGGTATTGTCATTGGGCACTTCAGCGAATTTCAGTCTTTAGTTAATATATTCGTGATCATAAGTTCGGAAACTGTTGGACCTTTAGGCGGAGCGCTCTGTCTTCGAGATTCAATGGTATACAAGCTGGAATCAACTTGGTCTTTAAGTTTGAAGTACGGGTTGTATGCATGTAAGGGTGCTTTTGTGGCTATTTGAGTGGAAAATAATTTGATAGTTGGGAGTTTTACAAGATTAATAGACCACTATCGCACTGACACTTATTATCTATAAATAACCCAAATTCCTTGTCTCAATTAACACTTATTACCACTTATTAACACTTATTACCACTTATTACAAAAAATAATCTTTTGTCCTTATTATTTACATGGAGCTGCCAATTTGCCATCTCGCTCTAACAAGCAAGCTCATTTTAAGGCTTAATCTATAGGTACTTTATCTAAGATCTGTTGGTATGGTTCGTGGACGGACAATTATAATGTCATGTTTATTTTCGTATTGAACTTTTTAATTAAGAATGAGGCACTGGCAACGGTTAATTTGTAAATATTTCTCCTATCTCGTTCAATCAATACAAGAGCGTAGGAACATAGTCAAGTTGCTTGCATTAACTTCGGAAACCCACACTGACCTTTCCCGTTGACTGTGTTCCTAGTAAGTTATACAGGAAAAGCAGCTGTTTTCGCAGTAATAAATAAAATGTGTTCTGCGGTTTTCAGGTATAGCGAGTGTGGGATGCAGAAATGATTGATCTTAGCTTTGTAATAGTTGACTATTATACTCACGTAGTTATTTCAAACGGTAGCCTTTGTCATTATCTCGCGTCGGGGACGATATTCTATATTATATGTAACGAAGAAAAGAGATAAACTATACAATTAATAGAGTAAAACGTCTCAGTATACATCGTTAAATTTTGGCCGTTTAAAACCCGTGGAGAAACAGTATCGATTTGTAAAGATAAAATAAAAAAACTATTCTATTCTAAAAATTATATAATTTGATGGCACGGTTGGCGTAGTGGTTGAGCGATCGGCTGCTGGGTGTCGCGGGCTCGATTTCCGCACGAAACAAATATTTTTACAGATAATTGTTCCGGATCTGGGTGTTGTATGTATGTGAGTTTAAATGTTTTCAAACACACCCACGATACAGGAAGAAATTCCTAGTGTGGTGCAAAGTTCTTTAAAAACCTCAGAAACAAATAAAAAAAAAACAAATTCTTCTTCCAAAGCTAATCACAAAAAAACTGCAGAAATTTCTTTCATTTCCGAAGGCAGTGTTGCAAAATGATAAAACAAGAGGTACCAAAGACACCGACTATTTTTAAATTTTATCTTTACCAATCCATACTGTTTCATGCACCGGATTGACCCTCCACAGGATAAAAAAATTGTATGTAGTTATAATCTAATTGATCGTTGTCGAAAATGCAGAATCATGTCACATAATAGGATCAGAATATTTTATTTAATCACCGTTTGTTTCTTCCCAGATCTTCTCATCTTACGGTCTTCCCCTAAAAGAACTGGACTTCTCACACAACAGCCTACGAAGACTGCCAGACAGACTGCTGGCTGGAGTGAGAGGAAACATCACGAGGCTTGCTTTATCAGACAATCTGCTTGGAGACAACCTGAACCCTATCTTCTCTACTGCTGAAATCCATAACTTACCAGCTTTGGAAGAGCTGGATCTGAGTGGTAACAGTATTCGAGGGTTGGAAGAAGGTCTTTTGATTGGCTGTGAGGTTTTGAAGGTAAGATAGTTTACTCTTGTTTAAAGTTTCTAATACCTGAAGTTGTTGATGTGGAACTGACTAGACAACTTTGCTGCCCCAAAACTTAGCGTTAAAGCGATTTATGCACTACCACTTACAATGCCATGAAAGTGGCGAAATCTATACAAATAAATAAAATTGAACTGTCTGTATGTAATATCAAAATAACAACGTTTTATTGAATGCACGTGAAAGTATATACTGTCTATCTGTCTGTTTGTTCCGGGTAATCTCCGAAATGGCTAGACCGATTTTGACGGGACTTTCACTGGTAGATAGCTGATGTAATAACGAGTAACATAGGCTACGTTTGATCACGAGAAAATTAATAGATCCGGCGGGAAAATAAAAAAAAATAAAAAAAGTTTACGAGTTTGACGCGGACGAAGTCGCGGGCAACAACTAGTATTTAATAAGACTTAATTGTACAATCGTCGGCACAAAGAAGAACAATATCTGTCTTTTTGATATGCCTGTGAATCTTTTCTTTAAGACAATTGTAGTGGGAGCCTTAGCTGATATGATGATGTCTGATAAACATGCATTTGGTGACATATTGCATAGCCAGCTCAAGGGTTGTTATCACCTGCAACTTTTATATCCGACCAAAGCTACTAAAGTTGATGATTAAAATAGTTATCCTACCTATCTAACAGAACTTCATCAGTTAATGCTCCGCTTGTCCAAGAATGTGGTTTACAGAACCCGGACGCTTTGCGCTTCCTCAAACTAACTCAATACCAAACGTAAACGCAAAAGTTAAAGTTTGTTTAGTAAACATAAATTTTCTCCGCAGATCTTGAGACTGGACCGTAATAACATGAACTATGTTCCTTCATCTTCCTTAAACGGACCGCAAGCGTTGAAAGTTCTGTCGCTCCGAGAAAATAGGATAGGTAAGATTTATTTTATTTCTTACGAATGAGGTTTCTAAGAAATGTATTATATACTTGTGTTAACACTTTTAATTTATTGGAGATATTTCAGGAGGTACTTATGATAGAAACATAGATTAATATGCGATGAACCAGAATGATATTAAAAAAAATGTTATATTTTTTTTAACATCGTTCGATATTTTTGATATTCTTTCTAGTGGTGCAAACAAAAATGCACTGAGCAATACTCAAAAAATAGCACATTGTGATACAAGGGTGGAAAGTAGATTATTGTAAACGAGCTGTCATTAACAAGCCCGAGCCGAAGGCGAAGGTTTTTAATGACACGAGTTTGCAATAACCTACACAACCGAGTATCACACGACGTTTTTCAATACAGTTGTGGGAAATAGTAAAAACAAATCAAAGAATTACATTTGTTTTTTCCAGAAAATAAAATTATCGTAAGTCGCCATATATCTTTCTCGAGATTTTGGGGGCAAAATTTCATCTTGCGCAATTTCGCCTCAGATAAAATATCGGGTGGAGTAAATTCCATTTCATCACTTGTGCTTGAATTAAAATTTTCAGAAAATGCCGCGTTTTAGCAACGACATTTTTTTTTACAACGAAAACAGCCTATACAGCCTATTCGACTATTGACAATTTTTTATGTGAAAATAATTAAATTAAAATTGGTAATTAAATATACAACCATTTAAAAGACTTTTGAGAATTCAATACTAAGACGTATGGACTCATTCATTTTTCCTCGTATAAAATCTATCGCATTTTATTCTATTTATGAAAACTCCTTGCTACTAAACTTTTTTAAATTGACTTATACATTTAAAATTCAACTGCAAAAATAATGATCGAGCTCGTAAAGAAAAGTCACGACCGCGTAACAGAAAGATGCCTATGCATAAGATTTAATTTTCGAATCATAATTACTCGTATAGCCTCTGAAAGTACGCCATGTTTAACAGCTGTATTGAAAAAATCATTTCATCAGGGTCCCTTAGTTGTAATTAAAGTTGTATCGTTCCCTGAAAAACTGCCAACGAATTAAAAGTCAACCAGTAACAAGCATTTAGAGGCATTTTACTATTTTCAGTTAATTAACGAGAGACTTAATTTTTGAATTTAAAGTAAAAGGCGGTACCTCATTTAGTTTTACCGCAGTTTTAATGATACCGTTTTGTTTGCCACGAAGTTTATTCTAGTGTAAACTTTTCTGTACCGTATTATCTGATACTTTTAAACTTAATTGCTTGTTTGAATCATAGAAAAGGCCTTACAAACAGTATTATTTATCAACCCAAACCTAATAAGGTCATTTATATTCCAGCATTAATACGACAAGGGTCCTTCGTGTCGCAAAAAACTTTCGAAGAAATTGACCTCCACGCGAACATGATATCGACAATCGAAGGTGGCGCGTTTATAGGTCTGGCAGATTTACAGGCCCTTGATCTTGGCCGTAACAGGCTCTCGAAGTTCAACAGCGACGTTTTCTCAGGAGCAGAGAATTTGGAGAAATTAGATCTCTCAGAAAACTTTATAACGGACTTCCCAACAGTGGCGATGAAATCGTTCGTCGCTTTGAAACACTTGAATCTTTCCAGCAATATGATCACGGTGAGTCTTCTGCGAAGTTTCGAGGAGTTTGTTTTTGTAATGATTCTGAAATCGAAAACGGACGTTGTTGTTTTAGGATGGATGTAATTATTTAAGATACTACGAAGGGTAACGAGATTATATTTTTAGAGTAGGGATCTTTTTGTGTCTAAATCTAGATCATCATATACTATATCTAAAACGATCGTTGAAACTCATACAGCACTGCATCGCATTCAAGAACCAAACATTACTCGAAGCTCGACTACGGCGTAGCATTACTGCTACGACGTAGTGTCTTTGCTACGGCGTAGCAACGGCTAAATCAATGCAGTGTAATTTTACAATTCTTTATTGATTGAAGTAAATAAACGTGTTTTATACTGCTTATTATATTACTCATGGATCTGTGATCCTAGACATATGATAGTGTAATACCCCCTTAAGGGTACACTAGTCGACGGCACGAACTATTTTGTGCGCGGGGTTAAAATGCGTGCTATATCAACCGACAACACCTGCGGAACAGATAGATGCTGTTATGAGCATTAAGAAGTTAGTTCGCGTACGAATACACACTTTTGCAAATTTGTAATGAAATGGATGAAATGATATTGTGAAATGGATGATGATTTAGAACGAAAACGAGCGCGCGTAATTTTATAAACAGACCTTTGGCAGTCTGGATATCATGAAAAAACGACTGAATGTATCTGTTCAAAATAAAATTATTTGCATTGTTGAACTACTAATCTATCCTTGTATGGAGGCCGTTTTTCAATTTTCCTTCTTCTTATGGTACTTATTTGCGCCCAAAGATACGTTAAAATTAGTGTTAAAATATTGAACTTTCGAAGCTCATAACTTTCAAGTAATTTTTTTTTTACTTTTTTGCTTCCATACAGGACTAGATAATGATGACACAAATTGATATTATTTTTTATTTTGGAGTAAAAGCCAGACTACGTTTGTATGGAAGAATTTTCGACTAGTGTACCCTTAAAGCAAAGTTCAAAGAATATTGGATCTTATAATAAAATAGAATAACGTTTACAAACCCAATCTGTAAGTTTACATAAACTTATTCAAATTATACCCGGCTAACACGAGTAGATAGTCAATCTTGCAGAAATTTGCTTCACCCGTAATTTCTCGTTAACAAGTTAATCAAGCCCTTTGACACGGGAACTAATATCGGCGTTAATAACTGATTGAACATTCATTCCCGAAATTTTAGACTTAATTGATGTTGTAACTGGGCCCTGGCTTGATTTTTGATCGTTTTTGATGTGAAATTTGTTTTAATTTTATATTATGGTTTTATATTATTCATAATAATTAAATTATTATAAAGTAGTTCTCTGCCGATGATTTGATGATTTGATTTGATGCGAGACGCACGGGATCGGTCAATGTGGCGACGCCTGGGGGAGGCCTATGTCCAGCAGTGGTTGTCTTTTGGCTGAAATGATGATGATGATGAGTTCTCTGCCTTAACTTTTGAGTATACTTAAGTTACAAATAAAGAATCTGGGTTAGGTTGCTAGCGTCCGTCTGTTTTCTGTACCTAATAAGATCCAAACAGATATCTTTTGTAATATCCTAAACTTTCATCGTTTACCATCAGAAGAAATTTCACTCAAAAATTAATCAATCTATACAAATAAATAAAATTGAAGTGTATGTATGTAATATCAAAATAATAACGTTTTATTGAATGCACGTGAAAGTATATACGGTACTAACAACAAATAAGCAATTTTTAAGATTTTTGTCTGTCTGTCTGTTTGTTCCGGGTAATCTCCGAAACGGCAGGACCGATTTTGACGGAACTTTCACTGGTAGATAGCTGATGTAATAACGAGTAACATAGGCTACGTTTGATCACAAGAAAATTCATAGTTCCGGCGAGAAACTAAAAAAAAAAAATGTGTGTGTGTACCAGAGTACACAGGTAAGAAGTGAAACTTCTTTACGACATATCATTTTTCTACTATTTGCAACTTCACGAAAATGGGGTAGATAAGGCTTAAGCCTTAAGAAAATATTTTTTTCCGTATTAAATTAAAGCTATTTTATTATTATAGACATGCATACAATTAATGAGTAATTTATTTTATCATTGTTCTTATTATAATATCATTGCTATTGTTGTATTTCATCAATAATGATAGCATCATTATTACTATTGTTGTAAAAAAAAAAAAATATGAATAAAAAAAAAATATAAATAAAAAAAAATAAGAAATAAAAAAAAAAAATCTTTTATAAATATTAAAATCATGCTCATACGTGTTGAATTTATAAAACGAAATATATAATCACTCTCACTTTTCTTGTAAATTCACTTAAATTTGAATAAGTCTTTTTACTAAACTTTGATAAAAAAAAGCAACATGGCGCGTAACCGAAAAACGTGACGATAAAGTCCGTCCAACGAAAGAAGTCCCGTAGACGCGGCGCTAGTTTCTATGCGACTGTACGGGTTATTGGACGACTCGCCCGAATTTAACTCGCCCGGATCGGGCGAATTGTCCACTATTAAAAATATTAATTTTTCTGTGTCGATTCCCGAAGTTATTTTATCGGTGGGCGAATCGAACACTCCAATATTATTTAGTGGACGACTCGCCCGAATTTTATTTTAGAGAACAAACAATGTAAAAGTACAGTCGTGCTCACCCGTATAACCCGACTGTACGCTGTCCTCTAACAAATCTTGTTAGTTCCATGTATTTACGCGGGACTTTTTTCGTTGGACGGACTTTACGTACAAAAGACCTTTACCTTCTTTCTCCCATACGTCGATAAAGAAGTATCACTTCAATAAAAATATATTTTTTACGAGTTTGACGCGGGCGAAGTCGCGGACAACAGCTAGTTAAAAATAAAATAAAAATGTCATTAGTGCAAAAATACGTACCACTTTAAATGGGATTTCATTTTCATGTTCTTCTTTTGAATATTTCGCAGACCATAGACAACAGTCACCTGAACTCCCTGGTGTCTCTTCAAGTGCTGGACCTCAGTAGGAATAACCTGGTGAAGCTGGCTCCTGGTACATTCGTGGGGCTGACTGAACTACGGTACTTGGACGTTGGGGTCAATGCTTTACGTACTGTGAGTATTAAGTGTGGTTAGAATTATTTATATCTTACTGCCTATCCTACTTCATATTATAAAGGCGAAAGGTTGAGTGTGTTAGAATGTTTGTTACTTCTTCAAGCTCAAACGACTGGACGGATCTGGATGAAATTTGGCACAGAGATAGATTATAGTCAGAAACAGCACATAGAATACGTAGGACTTTTATCCTGGAAATATATTCTCTCAGGAAAATTATAGCAATTCACGCGGGCGAAGCTGCGCTGGCGAGATGATTTGGACGCATACCATGAAGGCTGGTTCGAGACCTGTGATGAATGTCTAGAAGGACTTTAGGCAGGCTTTTTACCTGTAATGGGATAGCAATGGCACAGATAATATAATACTAGCATACAGATGCCTCATCCCATACAAAGAAACCGTGCCGACGTAGGTAACTAGCCTTTTTCATCTGATTATACCGATATTGTTTGCAAATCGATCGCGTTCGGTTCCGTTCCACGGCAATAGATGGATCACCATCTATAACCGTGAAACGGAACCGAACGCGGCCGATGTACAAAAAATAATCAGTATAATCAGTAAAGTACGACGGCATGGTTTCTTTGTATGGGATGAGACACCACTGGCAATGGTTAGCCAAAAAACAACAAGTAAGCATACAGTAAAGGTACAAACTTCACACACGACAAAGACAAAGATATTTTATTTCAACTAGGCCACCAAGCGGACTTTTGAACGTTACATTAAAATGATTCTACCGTGCATTCGGAAAGTAGCTTGTTATGGAGAAGAATGCACAAGAAACTCCATACTTACTCTTTTAAAAAAAATTGTTTTTTTTACAATATTTAGGAACATACATTATTAAATTCATACATGTGAGGACAATGCACCCAGAATAGCACTACCCACTATACCATCTACAGACAAAGTATTAGAAGTACTCACACATGTACTGCGCAGTTATATAATAGATACTAGAAAAAAATTAACATCCGAAGCAGTCAAGTTATGACTTGTTGTCAACTGACGGCGTCCGTTCACGAACATGACGCATGAATTGGCACCACCCAGCTCAACCATCATGAAGGGAACCGGATGATCCAACACACGCGCCACCATCAGAGAGACATTTGAGAGAGCATGACACACTCAACGGCCAGGGCACACACAAGTCAACGAACGACGCATAGGTACAGTAAATGGTAGATTTACAGTTGGGTACATAGTACTCACACACGATTTTACAGACTTCGATTTCTCAATACATGAACCATAAATAAACGCAATTGTTATGATACTGACAAAATAATTAACATAACCTATTTGTAAATAGCTCAACACGATCTAATGAAATAAATAACAAAACTCAATTTTGTTTGGTTATCTAATGTTTATTAATTTATAACGTGCTACCTAAGCTAGGCCAATACGTGTGCCACGTGGTTGACAGTGGATTTATTTTTGAATCTAAATGCAGATCAGATTTTAAAAATATAGGAAACGCAATGAATGACGTGATGTGATTTCATTTGTATAAGGCCCACTTACGCCAAAAACTTAACTCAGAGTTAGTTGCTAATAACACGAGGTTAAATTAAAATGTCATACATAATTAAATAGGAAACCGGCATGTCTTAGAACCAAGAATTCGAAGACATGTGCCATCCACCAACCCGCACTGGGACCCCGTGATGGATTACGGCCCATTCCCTCTTTCACAGAGAGGATTGCCTGTGTCCCAGCAGTGGGAACATAAAAAACTGATGATGATGATAATGGGCCTGTGTTAGCTTCTAACTCGGAGTTAGTAAGGTGGTGCAAGTGGGCCTAACTAATTCATTAGTTAACTTTAACACTTTTAACGAAAAATTTATTTATTTTCCAGGTGGAAGATGACGCCTTCGATGGTCTAACAAGTCTTGAAACACTCCTTCTGCGGGACAACAACATCTTACTTATCCCTGCCACAGCACTCTCCCGCTTACCCAGTCTTGTATCAGTACACCTCGGCTACAACAGAGTTACAGCACTGTCCAGTGACATACTCAAAGCCGTATCCGACAGGGTAACATCCCTAGTCCTGTCAAGAAACGTCATCCGAGAACTACCCCCCGCAGCATTCGATCATTTCAAAACATTACATCACTTAGATCTGTCTGGAAATCTTCTAAACTCAATCAATGCCGAAGTGTTCAGCGGATTAGAACAATCTCTCCAATTCCTGTCTCTAAGTCAAAACAGGATACTTGAGTTTGTCGGCGAACCGTTGAAGTTCATCAGCCTTTGGTTCCTAGACATCTCAGATAATCAGATCTCTGAAATACCAGTCGATGCTTTCCAGTTTATTCCAAGCCTTACTCATTTGAATATAAGTAGGAACTCCCATATGAGTGTACTAAATCAAAATGTGTTCCAAAATAACCAGGCGTTAATGAGTATTGATTTGAGCAACGTTGGCTTGAAAGCGCTTCCAGTAAATCTATTCTCCAAGAACTTTAATTTAAGACAGATTTATTTGTCAAACAATCTTTTGCAAGAAGTTTCCGAAAATACGTTCAAAAATCTTAGGAATTTGACGCATTTAGATCTGTCGTACAATAACATCGTGAATATTAGAACACCATCGTTCGTAAACGTGATGTCTATACAGTACTTATCTCTGAAGGGTAACCAACTGAACGCGTTCAAAGGGGAGTTCTTCAACACCGGAACGAGTCTCGAAGTTATAGATCTCTCTGACAACCAACTCAGTTACTTGTTCCCCTCCTCGTTCAAAATCCACCCACGCCTGAGAGAAATCATACTTACCAACAATAAGTTCAACTTCTTCCCGTCAGAACTTATAAGCACTTTACAATATCTTGAATTAGTGGATTTATCTGGTAATGCTCTTAAGAACGTAGACGAACTCGATTTTGCCAGGCTTCCGAAATTAAGGACCATCTTATTGGCTAGAAACGAACTTGAGACAATAAGCGAAATGGCTTTTCATAACTCAACGCAAATCCAGTATTTAGACTTGTCAAACAATAAAATCGATCGATTGGGAGATAGACTGTTTGAGGGATTAATCCGACTTGAAGTATTGGATTTGGGCGGCAACCTTTTGACTGAACTGCCTGAGAATATTTTCGAGCGATCAAGATTACACATGCTTGAAAACATTGATTTGAGTAGAAACTTGTTTGAGCACCCTCCACTTAGAGCTTTGCAGAAGCAGTATTTCTTTGTTTCATCGGTAGATTTGTCTCATAATCAGATAATCGACATACCAGCTGAGGACAGCGTAATGGTGAATATCAAAAAGTTAGATCTGTCTTTCAATCCTTTGTCTGAGAAAACAATTAATAATGTTTTGACTGAGCCCAAAACAGTTCGAGACTTAAATCTTGCTGGAACCGGAATCAAATCATTCGGACAGCTTGAGACGCCATTTTTACACAACTTGAACTTATCCTTCAATAACATTAGCAAGTTGTCGGCGAAAACTTTCACTCGAACAACATTATTAGAATCATTGGACCTCTCGCACAATCAAATTACCGACGTCACTGGGTCGCTCGCCGTGTCGTGGCCCAAACTTAAGAATCTTCTGCGACTTAATATATCTGGAAACCCGATGGTAATGATCATGGACGGGAACTTCGAAAATCTTTCTTCACTCCGAGTTTTGGATATTGGCAATCTGGAAAAATGTACCAGAATAGAGAAAAACGCTTTCCGGTCACTTCCTAATTTGGTCGAGCTTAGAGCTTATGGGTATCCTCGGTTAGGATATTTTGATGTTCAAGGTGCTTTACAATATTTACTTGCTCTTGAGAAACTGGACGTTGAGGTTAAGGATACCACAATTGGTGCCGATCAGTTACATTCCATATTACATCCAAGATTGGAAGAACTAGGCATTAGGGGTTCTAGACTCAAAACGGTGTCTTCCGGGGTGTTAGCCGGTTTGAAAGCCCCAGCGATTACTGTCAAGTTCAGGAACACTTCAATCACAAGTTTACCGCCGGCATTGCTCTTCCCGTTACCAAGATCTTCGCAAATAACTATTGACGTCGCCGGAAGTCAATTGACAACTTTACAACCGCAGCTTTTGGTCTCTTTGGACGACAGAAGGGCGGATCTCTCGATGTTTGGCTTAGACACTAATCCGATCCGTTGCGATTGTAATGCTCGAGCACTTCGGCGATGGCTGCCAAATGTTGGCGTAAACGACGTAAGATGTGAATCTCCGGATCATTTGTCAGGATTTTTGCTAGTGGAGATAGGTGACGATGAATTGACATGTGAAACAAGGCGTAGGACTACGGCTACTTCGAGTAGCATGTCTACCACTCCCGCTCCACGTCTTGTCCGTACATCATCAGAACCTGACATTATTTGGTCTGTAGCACCTTCTCATGACCGACCAAAAGCGACTGGAGAGCCTAAAGGAGCTCCTGTAGTTGGGGTAGCAACTTCGAACAATGATGACAATCTGATCATTGGTATTGTTGGAGGAGTGGTTGCGTTTATAGCTATTTTGATCGTAGCGATTTGTATAGTTCGATTGAGGATGACTTCGACCTCGTATAGGGGTGGTCCATTGGCTAGCAGTCCTACTGCCGGTGGACCTCCGATGTGGGGACCTCCATGGCCAGGTTATGCAGGCACATTACCACCACCATCGTTATCAAACGCGACGTTGCCACACAAAGTGCAGTCAGGTCCTGGATCAGTTAGGTACCTACACGCACCGCCGCCTCCAGCGCCATATTTCATTAGCTTACCACCTGATCACGACAAAATTTATCGGTAAAACATTATTCCAGTTATAGGTTTAAGGTTGAAGAACAATGTTGTAAATATTAGATTTTCTGCGAAAGAAATTATCATATCATATATTTAACGAAATAAAATTGCGCCTTGAACTTGTGCAAACGCTCATATCGTTGTAGATATCATTATTATAACCTTTAAGTTTGTAAGCTAATGTGAAATGTAACAGTTCTGTAGTATTCTCTATCGTAACAAGGCTTGGACTAGGTTTGAATGCATCTAGTCAACACTGACAGACTTTAATGTAGCTTAATCTGAATAATTTAATATTATAAACGGGTTCTGTATGTGCTTGAGTGAATAGGGCAAAATTATATTTCTGTAAAATAGTTATTTATAAAACTAAAACTTAAGCGATGCGCAAAATCGACCACAATTCATAATTTTACTTGGATGTGGCGAGCCGTAATCGATTTTGCGCATTACTAACATAATGTTAATTAGCTAGTATTATCTAACAATATTTCTGAAATAAAATGTTATGTAAGAATATTTTCTTGTTTTATTTTCTAAAGAAACGTTTTTAATTACAAAGTGTCTTGTGAAGTAACGTTACGAGTTCGTCCACGTGGCTGATCACAGGGGCCGCGTGCGTGTGGCACTCGCACTCAAGGCTCGCGCACGCATCGCGCCCTTCAAAGCAAACGGAATTAGGCAAAGCAGCCCCTCCAAGCATGACTCTCATTAAGCCTCAAAAGAAACGCTCCCACCCGAGGGCACTCTTTGAGAATACCGCCGACGCCCTAAGAAAACACAATCTTTTAATGTTTCTCTACATTATTAATTATACGGTGGGCGCGTTTAATTTCGGATTAAGTATCTAATGTAACGCTTCAGTATTAATTCCGGCCCGCTTGTTTTTATCACCTATCAGGGTAGTAACAAAAGGGTTGCCGCCCCAGCTTTGTTTATGATGAGAATATTTGCATAAAATCGTGTAGCGTGTCATTTTTTCGCCGACGCTTAAATGGGAATAGGTCTGGTAAACAATGTAGCGGGCGCGCTTTGTGAGCGTATTCCAAAATTGAATTGTGCCGTTCGCGGCGTTGGCTGATTTGATGAACGGCATTTATGTGCATGTATTGTGTCCGGACGGCTGTGTTGCCCACGACGGCAACGTGCGTACATGTAGAGGCTGCATTATGTATGTAGATCTAGGCGCGCTAATCTGAGTATGACTGCTCTGCCGCAATTGTATGGGGATTTGGAATATAGATTCGTGGAGTACAATGGGCATATTATTGCGTAACTTGTAGCAGTAGGTCTGTGTAGGTCTATGCATTGGGGCGTGTAATCTGAACAAGCAGATTAACAAAGTCTATTTCACTTTGATTGATTAATCACGTAATTAATCGCCCGCATGAAAAGTTTGAGAGGCTTCTGTCTAATTGAGATAGTAACTGATTAATGGAAATGAACTTTCAAAGAGCAAATGTTAATCGCGCAACAATCAGAAACACAAAAGTTTTTAAAATATATCTACAAAAATCACAGACAGAGAGAACACTTCAGTATTTATACTTAAATGTTTCAAACAATCAGCTTCCTAGAAAACAAAATATGTAAGAGGAGTTGCAAAAAATACTGATTCTTTGAAATATTTATTACACATAAGTACAGTAATTACAGTTTGATAAGATTACTAAGCTGTACATCGTGAGGAAACCGGCATGTCCTAGAACCAAAAATTCGAAGACATGTGACATCCACCAACCCGCACTGGGCCCGCGTGGTGGATAACGGCCCATTCCCTCTCACAGAGAAGAGGCTTGTGTCCCAGCAGTGGGAACATTAATAGGCTGATGATGTGATGTGTGTGATGTGACTAAGCTGAAGAAAATTCAAAGAAAATTTTACAAAAGTTTACCCGGAGAAGGTTTTACACACATTGTAGTGACTACACTATCTGTCCGTGTGTGTAAAACCCTAATAACTTAATAATATAAATACTTAATAACTACACTGTAGTGTATTTAACCCAAGCTTCAACTGGAAGATAACGCTTTGTTACATTAATTCCGGTACCACCGTTCTTCTTCTTCCTCGTCGGTACACTCTTGGCAGAACGGTCGTGGTCATCATGTTGCACCTAGACTTCGGGCTGACATGATTCGCTTAAATTCATGTACCACTTAGAAGCGTTATGTACCTGAAACAAATAAATAAAAAATATCTGAATACTATATTGTACAAGACTATTCAAATCCAATCAAATATCTCCCTTCCATTTTATTCCTTATATACAAATTGGTTTCATAAAAACGGCGTTAATCCTTGACAGCGACGAAACAGTGTATTGACGAACGCAGTACCGCTGACGAGGCACCCATTTCCCGACACACAGGCCAATGTTATTCAAAAAATTCTACCGAAAAATCCTACGTGTATTTTTGATGGAATGCAAAATGGTAGCGTTGTTCAAACCCGACGGATTGCAGGAAAACATGAAATTTCAATTTAACATCACCTGCATCGGATTAGAGGTTAGCTGTTTGCAGGCTCCCCGCTGTTATGTTGCCGAATTGTTTCAATATATTATTGAGAGTACTTTGTTATTATTTTGAAGTGTTTTTGTATATAAAAGGCAGATAATGAGTGGGATTATTTCTTCAATAAATATGTGGAGTTTTCACTATCCACGTGTGTCAATATCTCCAGGATGTAACAGTGATTCACGGTTATGAACGGCAAATTGCTCATTTTGTGAGCAAAAACATATTGTTTATTTTCAGTTTTTTATTGGCTTAAGAGTCCACTTGTTCTTTAAAAGTCAAACCTAGAAGTATTAGGTATCCTTCTGGATTTGCGAAGAAATGAAATGGAAAATAAATGAAACAGCGGCTTGAAAACCGTCAGGTTACAAATTGCAATAACTCCTGATAAACACCTTTTTTATTTCAATTTCATTTTTAAAACAGCACACACAGTCCGTACTTTAATAAAATTTGTAGGTAAAATTTTTGGATTCAATAAACGTAGCCGAACTGCGAATCTCTCTCGCTAAAATGTTTACAAAACTATTGCAAAGTTATGCGAGAGTGGCGAAATCTGAGTGAAGCAATGTGTTATGTATGGCTTCCAGATACGTATGAAACATGGGGAAAATATATAAAATGGGAGTTGTAAAAGATTGGATTCAAGGCAGATGCCTAGCCTAGTACAGATTCTGTAGAAATTTTACATGGAGTTACACTCTTTAACATGATACTTCTTGGCAAGACTGGTGCACCGTCTGACAAGATTACTTGAACTCTGCAAGCATTGCTTAAGACGAAAACACACTTACGTGTCGTGGCGTGGCGCGGGATCTACCAATCAAAGGACTCTGTGGGTTCGATTTTAGGCTACTCAATTAATTACTGAAAAAAAAGACAAAATATGAACATAGCAACTTAAAAAAAAGTTACGTAAATACTGATGTGGGGTCACAGCACACACCACCATTCACAACCTCTAAATTACTAAACTAGAAGCTACTAGAAGCGCCGTCGTATGCGTCGCGTAGGGAGTAAAACGTAGGCTAGCAGAACAAATACCTAAGACCTTACTAAAAAGTATTAGGTAAAACCAGTTACCCTTTAATCTCAATGAACCTTTAAAAATTTAATTATTCTAGAAAGCTTTAAAGCACAGACCCTACCTATTTAAAAAGTTCATATAATTTGTGCAGGCGTGCATAGCAGTCAAAGTTTCGGCACCAAATTAAGTGTTTTATATTTTAACTAGTCACCACTGTAATAATGCATAACAGTAGCTCAAGTCAGGACTTTTCTTTAAATAATTCAGAACGGCTTGATGAGGCAAGCATGTGAATTTCACACATTGAGTCCTCAGTCTTTAACTATGTTGGTTTATTATAATAGGGTATTTTCTGATAATTAGTTTTTTGTCTGTCAGGTAGAATAATACAAATTATTGGACATTTTTTTTTTGACATTTAAACATATAGTGGCGACGATATAATGCGTTGAAATATCGTGTATCGTCTTTTTTTTACGAGGGGCGAGTCGCAATTCAATCAAAATGCTACTGCTTAACCGGACTTTCCATGTGGAGACTAAACTAGAGCCTCAAGTCAGGCACAAAATCTTAACCTAATCGACCACGCTGAAGGCTATCCCCTATGGGATACGAACCTCGAGTGTGTCGTCACGCCGCTAGTACACTATAGTGCCATAGTGACGTCACAAGCCCCCACTTCTGAACTTTGATGCGCTTTAACTTTGTAATTTTTTATTGATTTGGTAAAGCCAAAATTACGTGTGCGTATTTGATAATCTCACTGACGGACTAAATAGAATTATAATTTTTCTACCAAGGAATCATCCATATTGGTTGGTTATCGCAGTAATTTTGGGATATTCCACTTGGTAAGAACTGTTGTGAAACTTATCGAGCTAGGATGGCGTTAAAGCAAGTATTTCTGTATCGTATTTGAGTAAGCGTGTACCATTTCCATTTAAGTTTACTGCTCTTATTTATTTACTGTGTAGAAGCTTAATCAAGAATATGTGTAACTTAATAATGTTGGAACACTGACATAGTTCGCTAAGAAAATGATTGTAAGGTACTTGTTACGGTGAAGCAGTATGTAAAATTGATACATTCTACGACTTATCTTTCATTAAAGAGGTACTATGTATCAACTTCTATGATTTCTGTAAGTTTTTGTTACGATCGCTTGTGATCCTTAAGTAAATAAATAAATACATTGCCTTCGACTTCTATATTCGATTTTTTTATAGATTCTGATTTAAAATTGTAAATGAAGTTACAGAATAAAATTATTCAATGAGATGAAAATTGATTAAAAGTCAGCCGCGAACTGACTGAGCTAGCACAAAAAAAGAGAGTAGGCTTAATCTTAACACTACTTAAGATCCTAATTCAATTCAATTGTATAAAATTACACTTCAAACCATATTCTGTAGGCTCGCAATCTCGCGCCTGTAATAAAAGCGTTGGTAATGTCGCAATTTATTAGAAAACGAAGTTTTATGCGGCCATTTTTCAGCAATCATTCGCCTCACTGCACCCCATTGCGTATGATAGGTGATTCTTTGAGCAAGTACCGATACTCCGCCTACAGCTTGGTGACAGCAGATATATAGGTACAGAAGGTTGGCTCCGTGAAGACACGCATCCATGGACACGTTTCACGTAAATCAAGGCCACTTGCGACTGGTATTTTTATTAGACAGTTTGACATCACCACCATAATGGTCTGAGTGCGTTCGCCTATTTTTTTCACAAGCATGATGCCGCGTTCGTTCACGAGCGAACGAACGCTACAGCGTAGGCCACACTGGCAACATAGCTTAAAGAAGTTAAGTTTGTTTGGTTACTACCTTGTCTTTTTATACTGCATCTGTAGTTCGCGATGTGTTGCAAGACGCGATAGCTACATGAGCGTCACATACACATTCTTTAACATTCTCTAGCGATCCTGCGCTTGACCTATACTCTACGAACGTGTGGTGCCCACCAGTGAGTCACTAGATTTCGTTCGTTCGGTCTGTACCGGGATGAAGCCAACCTTCTGTACCTATTTATTTTTTGCTGTGGATTAACTAAAATTTATGGCAAAACGTTTTTATATGTTCATGGGAGATGTAGGCGTATTGTGGATAATGTAGGATTAAACGTTTGAAGGTGAGGTGTGGTATGAAGTTAAATGGCGCGGTAAGCTGTTGCAATTGCAATCGATGGGAGGTTCAGGTTGTTTACAGTTCGTCCATTCTTACTAAAAAGCTCGCAAAAAAAACTGGTATTCCTTTATAATTAATTCTTAATTGGTGGTTCCTTTTATAATTTACAGATACTAAATATAAAAAATGCTATATACATATATATCAAAATCATTTGCCTCATGTTTGAAAGAACATCACTTGAGTACGACTCTCCGATTTGCCTTTTTTGGGGTTCGTATTGTCAAGGCAAGGTTTGTGTGCAAGATTTTTTATGAAAATTCCACCGGAAATTGAACCCGTGTGAATTTGGAGCGGAATGCTAGTTTTTTGTAAATAAAGAACAACGAATATAACAATATAGCAAGTTATTTCTGTTTGACTGGTCTTTGACTACAATGTAGTCAAAGAGAAAGTTCATTTTCTTATTAAGACAGTTTTAATGAATGTTTATTATAATTAAAGTATATTTCTGAGGAAACACTTCCCTGCCCCTTCTTGGATTTGTCTCTTTGTGCAAAGAATTCTTTGGAAAAATTTACGTATATTTTCATAAAATGTTAGTGGAAAAAGTTTATACTATTTCAGTGTGTACAGACTGTAAAAATGCGTTGTAGCATATTTACATATTACAAATGAGAGCTGTGTAACAGACATCTGTTGGTCCGTGGTTTGTTCATAAAACACAGACACAGTTAAAATATTTATGAACAGTTTACAAAAAGGGTTGAGTGGAACTTCGTTATGCTTGTTCGCGAGTTTGATAAAATACTTAGTTATAACTAAGTATTTTATCAAACTCGCTTTTACGTTTGTGCATCAATTAAGGCAAAATTATGCTTGATACTTTGATCAAAATGTAGCTGGGTTATCTATATATATAAAAGCGAAAGTTCACTCACTCACTCATCACGAAATAACGAAAACCGCTTGACGTATAAAGATGAAATTTGGTATGGAGTTTCCTCAAGTGACGTAAGCGAGCACTAAGAAATAGTTTTTGGAAATTCCACCCCTAAAGGGGTAAAAAGGGGGTTGAAAGTTGGTGTGAAATTTCTACAGTTTGTAAGTTGGACATTTAAACTTTTAGAGATATACTCTTGGTTAATAAAAAAAATAATGTATTTATTGTTTGTTTTTTTAAATCGTCCCCTAAGGAGATAAAAAGGGGATTTCAAATTTGTGTGAAATTTCTACGCTTTTAAGTGGGTTGAAAAGAATTAATGTATTTATTAGTTTTTGAAAATTCAATCCCTAAGGGTGTGAAAAGGTGGAAATTTATTTGAGCTTATATATTTGGAACTTGCCATAAATACTAACTTAAGTAAATAGTCAGTATTAATTTTGCGAAACTACTACCTAAAAGACGATTTAGGGGTTGTTAAAAACATTTGAAGAATTTTACTGTACATGGCTTCTTTTTATGATGTAGGGATACAAAAAAAAAGTATTAAAATTTAAAATTATTTTATCTATTATTAATTATTATTTTTTTTAATTATTATTTTTTTTATATTTTTTTTATTAAAATTTAGAAGCATTAAGGGATTTCTGGAAATTAATATTTTAAGAGGAGGAAACTAAAAAGAAATTTGTTGTATGAAAAATCTAATTCCTTAGACAAAATAAATAGTTAATTTGATTTGGATGTTGAAGTTTATTTGGAAATGAAGCTTATTTCTTGGGTTAATAAACTTGTAACTTGGCACAAAAATACTAACCTTAGTCAAGGATGTCATTATTAGTTTTTCGAAACTACCCCTAAAATATGATTGGGGGGGGTGTTGAAGTTTGTATGGAAAAACCTTATTTCTTGGGTTAACTTGAATTTTTTTATTTAATTTTTTATATTTAATTATATAAACTTGAAATTTGGCACGAACACTAACTTTATTAAATAATATAGGTTGTTATTAGTTATAAGTTTTTCGAAACTACACCCAAAATACATTTAGAGGGTGGTAAAAATTTATAAAGAATTTAAATGCACATTGCTTCTTTTTATGATGTAGGGGAGCACTAAGGAGAGGTTTTTATAAATTCAACCTTTCAATAAAGTATATAATAAATAAATACATAATAAATAAAGGGGTTAAAAGGGAGACATTTATTTGTATGAAAAATCTTATTCCTTTGGCAAAATAATTAACGTTGGCATCATTAGTTTTTCGGAATTAACCCCAGAAGACTATTTAGGGATGTCAAAGTTTTATTGAAGACTCAAATGGCATTAAAACGGTGACCTCTACCTCGATTTAGAACTACCGAACTGGACCGTTTGTTTTAGATAAACATAGCTGTTGTGAGTGACGTTTTAGTGACGCATAGTTTACGCTGTATTAGATTTTTGTGTTGTGTCGCGTAATTCATTTCTAATTCGAACACGCTCGAAAAATCATAGGACATTCAATCTTCTGATGTGGCCCAGGATTTACCTTGTAATACTAAGGTATGTGGGATAATAATGTAATGCTTACCTTCTCAAATACTACCCAACCGAGTTGGATTCGATGAGCACCTTCTTCTGTAAAGACACCGATCTGCACGTGAATAAGTGTTACATGGGTATTTAAAATGATACGCTATGGATCTTATTATGAAGCCTCATGACTGGGGCCTAGATCGAATGACCCGTGCGACTGGTATTTAGCCAAGAGCCCTTTATTTAGCTAAAACTCATCGGACACCGATTGTGAGCGCCATTAAAGTTTTGTAAATCCTAACTTAATCCCTAGATATCAACGATACCGATATTTTTATTGATTTAACAACAGCTTAATTTTGGCTGCCTCAACTAACTGCACGTAAAACGTTATCTGTAGGGTAAAATACGGATCACGCAAACGAAGTCGTGGGTGAATGGCTAATTGAATCACACTTCACACTAATACTCGTATTATAAAGGCGAAAGTTTGTGAGTGTGTTTGTATGTTTGTTACTTCTTCACGCTCAAACGGTTGGACGAATCTGGATGGAATTTGGCACAGAGATAGATTATATTCAGGAATGTAACACATGATACTTTTGTTCCCTCGGGATAATTTTCGACTCTCACGCGGGCGAAGACGCTGGCAGAAGCTAGTAATATATAAATTCATGCAATCGATCGGCAACTGTTTAATTTTGTTATTTCAATCATATTTATTGCGTGTCCTTTTACGCATATACATATACATATACTAATAGACGATTTATTAAACGCATGAATTAATAGATTAGGTACTCCTTTTATAATAAAACTGTGATTAAGTGTATAACGCTATTAGGGTGCTAAATACCATTAATACCGTTTCACTGACATAGTGTTACAAATAGCTGTATGTTTCAAAAAGGATATGGTGAACTGAGTCAATCTCCTTAGTCCCGTTGACGGGCGTCAACACACTTTCTGCTCTGCGTAGCTACCTTAGGCTCCGTCTCAGTTAAACAGTATGCAGGTAGAAAAAAAAGCGTAATCCAAACTTAAAGTATTGCACCAAAATCGTAGCCATTCGTAGCTCACTTAATTTCCACATTAGCTTCATCGTAGTAATGCATCGTATACTCCAAATAAAATGTGAATTAGGAGAATTTAAAATGTTCACTAGCTTCAGTTAATCACGAATTATGTTCTCAAAAATGTACACGCTCTCTTAGTCAGTTTGTCAGTTGTAATGGCTGTATGTAGCCCGTGTTAATGGTGAGTCATTTGTGCCAAATTACGGTTTATGGCATCCGTGTAACTTGTTTACACGTTAAAATTGTCCCCGTCCATTAAAGAGTAGGTATGGTAAATGGTTGTTAAATGGCCAAAATTTTTGTTGACTTCTCTTTTCAGTTCCCGCATGGAATTTTACTCGCAGGTTTTTTTTGTAATGTAGGTACTTATAGAATTACGGTGTGCTCGCGCTACGGCAGGTTCAGGATTGGTTCACTGCCAATATTTTAGTTTTAAATGGTAAAAAAACCAAGTGCGTAAAATTTTCCTTGCCGAATGTCAAAAGTACTGATTGTGACATTATATTAAACAAGAAGAAGCTAGAATTCGTCGATAAAACGGTTTTCCTGGGGATCACGCTGGACTCAGGGTTGCAATGGGGTCCTCATTTGGTATCCCTTGCAGGGCGGCTGAGTTCGCCAGCGTATGCTGTTGGAAAGATTCGTCGGTTAACCGATGTGGATACCGCGAGACTAGTCTATTTTAGTTATTTTCATAGTATAATGTCTTACGGTATCCTACTATGGGGAAGGGCTGCAGACATTGAGTAAATTTTTATTCTGCAAAAACGAGCCATCAGAGCAATATATAATCTTCGCCGGCGCGATTCTCTAAGGGAACTGTTTAAGGACATTAACATCATGACGGTTCCTTTTCAATATATTTATGAAAACATCATGTACGTGATAAAGAATTTACATATTTTTAGTAAAAACGGCGATATACATAATTACTTTACTAGAAATAGGGACCAATTAGTTCAACCAGGTTTGAGACTGGCTAAAGTAGCCTCATCTTTCATGGGGTACTGTACAAAATGTTACAATAAAATTCCTCCCCACATTCATGAACTGAATGAGACGAAGTTTAAAACCTGTATAAAACGCACACTATGTAGGCTGGCATTAATATGCCAGCCTACATAGTGTGCGTTGTTGCGTTGTTCCAATGCTAGTCCTGCTCCACAATCCAGAACCACTAGGGCGCAATAACAAGTGATATGCAGAACATTATTGTTTTGAGGTATTGTTGGACCTGCTGAAGACTGTATGAATATATTTGTATTGTATAAACTCAATTTCCTTAGTATTGTATAACTGCACAGCACGTGTGTGAGTACTATGTACCCAACTGTAAATCTACCATTTACTGTACCTATGCGTCGTTCGTTGACTTGTGTGTGCCCTGGCCGTTGAGTGTGTCATGCTCTCTCAAATGTCTCTCTGATGGTGGCGCGTGTGTTGGATCATCCGGTTCCCTTCATGATGGTTGAGCTGGGTGGTGCCAACTCATGCGTCATGTTCGTGAACGGACGCCGTCAGTTGGGATTGGTCATAACTTGACTGCTTCGGATGTTAATGTTTTTCTAGTATCTATTATATAACTGCACAGTACAGGTGTGAGTACTTCTAATAATTTATGTCTGTAAGTGGTATAGTTAGTAGTGCTATTCTGGGTGCATTGTCCTCACATGTATGAATTTAATAATGTATGTACCTATGTTCCTAAATATTGTAAAAAATCTATTTTTTTTAAAAGAGTAAGTATGGAGTTTCTTGTGCATTCTTCTCCATAACAAGCTACTTTCCGAATGCACGGTACAATCATTTTCATGTAACGTTCAAAAGTGCCGCTTGGTGGCCTAGTTGAAATAAAATATCTTTGTCTTTGTCTTTATGAAGAGCATTCAGTGTTCTGGTTGAGATAAGCTTCTAGATGAATCTCATAATTACAGACAATAATTATTTAAAACAATATTTTCAAAGTTGCAGTAGAAAATTCTAATCAAATTCTCCTTTACACTATCTTTATTGACATCAAACACAACTGTTTAGCAACTTAATACTATTCTTTTCAAATTAAAACAAGTTAAAATTGGTACGCCTGAAACAAGCTGAAGTTAAAAGCGACTACAAAAGAGCAGGAAAGATCTTGTTAAACAAGAACTCTTAAAGGGGGAATCAGCGAAAAAGTTAAAATTAAAACTCATTCGTGAGGCAATAACTGTAGAGGAACGTCCACTGAATACTGAAGTAAAGAGGTAAGGTAGCTAAAAGTTTTGGAGTCTTTTAGCAATCAGTAAATTGTAGCACTTCAAACGATGGTTTGAATGATTGCTGTTTGTTGGGGAAGGTAGGAAAGATAAATATTAACAAAGCCCGGTTAAACAGTCAATAGACTTTATAATAGTCTTCGCTACCGCTGTTTTCGTCGTCCGCCATTCTATCTGCTTTCTACAAATATTATGAATGTAAAAGTGTTTATTTGGATGTTAAAATGTTTAGGGGAACGACCTTAGACAAAATTTGTACTATGTACTAGACTAGATGTAGACTATGGCCTGGATTACTATGGCCTGGAATACAGAAGTAAAGGGGTAGGTAGCAAATAATTTTGTAGTTGTTAAGCAATCAGTAAATTGTAGCAGTTCAAACGATTTTTTGAGTGAATGCTGTTTGTTGGGGAAGGTAGAAATGGTATATATTAACAAAGCACAGTCAATATGACTTTATAATAGTCTTTGCTTCCGTTTTTCGTTGTCAGCCATTCTATGTGCTTTCTACTAATATTATGAGATTATTAGAGGTTTTTCAAATAACGCTTCATAGAAAGTAACTCTTTGGTAAACCATTATTGCCAGAAATAACTGCTCATTTGTTGATCATAGTTATCCAAGATTTAAAGAGCTTTTTCATTTTAACTTATTTATTGTTGGAACATAATTTTCCATAAACTCATGTCTGTTATTATTTTCTATCAGTTTTTCAGTCTTTGGTCAGTGTTTTCTCCTGCTTTTTAAACCTCAAACTCATTCACGACACGGTTGGCACAGTGGTTGAGCGATCGGCTGCTGCGTTGTGTGTCGCAGGTTCGATACCCGCACGGAACAAATATTTGTATGACCTTCGGATAGTTGTTCTGGTCTTTTCGTTTGTATGTTTGTAAATGCACCCACGATACAGAAGAAATTCCTAGTTTCCTAGCATGATAAAAAACAATTCGTCAGTCACTAGGTATAAGCACAAAAGTGATCCGCCGTTCTCAATTTGCACTAAAACGGAGGATAGGCCCTCCGTTATGCCATAAGAAAATATACGGAGAGGAAAAATTGATGAGTTTTCAATGTCTATTACATATAAACGAAGGACGATCAATCTTTGCTTCATGCCAGCCGTGACACATTTTTACGGAAGTTCATTTTGACTTTAAGACAATCTGTTACACTTGGCTGCTGTTATCTTTAAGTGGCCATTTCAAAATTACGTAACTGGAGGTCAAATTATAATATTAATTTAAAAGAAAATGTACTTCGCCATTTGTAGGTTACTCTTAATTAAGTGTCACCTGTGGTTGTATACTTATGGTCTTGTATAATATATCATTATCATCATAATCAGCCTTTTAATGTTCGAACTGTTGGGACACAGGCCCATTCCCTCACACACACACACACACAAACACCCAGGACCCTGTGAGAGGGCATAGGCCGTAATCCACCACGTGGGCCCAGTACGGGTTGGTAGATGTCACATGTCTACGAATTTTTGGTTCTAGGACATGCCGATTTATATATGTCGCAGGGATATGATGAAAACAGGGAATTGATCAAATCTCTAAGCAAAATTGGTTCAGTGAAATGACAAAAATAACTTTTCTGTAGTAATTTAAAGGTTTATTTTGTACGTTGAATTAGTATTTGTGTGGCAGAGCCGACGGAGCCCCGCTGCGCGGGGCTCCTATTTCTGTATGCAGGGTCTAAAGTAACCTAACACGAAGGAGATGACGGGAGCTGAGTTCGCTCGCTTTGCTCGCTCACTTCAGCTCCCGTCATCCCCTTCGAACCTAACCTGTCCGTGTCGGGGTGCCCTAAGCTCCCGAGCTCGCTACGCTCGCTCTTAGAGAGATTTGATCAATTCCCTGTTTTCATCATATCCCTGCGATATATATAGTAATATTACAAAGAGATTGCGAACATTCTGAGTTTGTTTTGAATATGTGGAGGGTAATCTCCACAACACAGCAAATATTTGAAAAAAAAAAATAGATTTTTGATTTGTTAATGGACATAGGCAATATCAACCCGGGCTAAGCCGGGCGGGCTATCGTTAGTAAATAAAACTAAATATTGAATTAAAAGTTGCTTACGGAAAGTCGATGGGGTTAAGTATGTAGGGCAGTGTTTTACAACCTTTTTCATGACACGACCCGCTTAAATAATATTTCGCAAACCCCGACACTTCGCTTTTTTCAACCGACTTCAAAAATGATGAGGTTCTCAATTCAACTGTATATTTATTTTTTATTTTTTTATGTTTGTTACACAGTTACGCCGCCGATTGTGGACCGACTTTGAAAATAATTTTTGTGATTGAAATTATACCATTTCAAACACAAAAATAATCTCCCGAGGTGTAGTGTCAATGGGACCATCCATTGTCAAGTCAGAATCTGATGGGATCCCATGGAAATCGAGGTAACTCCTCAAATATTATAGGCATACAATAGCGATTTTTGTATTTTATATTTTTTATCAACAATGCTATCATTTGCACTCAGAATGTATCATTTTGTGAAGAACTGATTAAGAAGACCACAGATGGCCACTGGAGCTCCTTAATGATAAGAGTGACACCCTGAGTATAAGTTTTGTCTTGAATGACCAAGTATGATAAATAAAGCATAGACCTACTCATAAATAAATGGTACTAATGAAAATGGTACTATTGAACTGATCTGATGATGATGTCGGAAGGTAGGCAATGGAACTCCGAAATAAAACAATGTCTTGTCAATAGTCTTGTTTGGGCTTATTGGAATTTTTATGAGATGTTCTTTTAAATAAGAATTGTGTCTCATTACTTCTTAGTGCAAGAGATATCGGGGGACACTGGGCAAAGGTGGATCTTAAATCTGATTTTAAATGAGGTAAATTTGGCAACCAAGCTCAAAGAAAATCTGCTGGCATTATCTGCCGATGGTAAATAAAAAGTTTGCAAAGAAATCGCTTGAATTTGGAAGACGATTTAATTCTCAATCTAACAAAAACGGGTCCATTTTGGGAGAAATTTATTAATGAGAAACAAGCGCAACCTTTGCAGAACGAGTACTCATAGGTTATTTTTTGTTAATTTGTATTAACGTACAAATGTTAATATCCTTTAGTTAAAATTTTCTTTAATGTTTTTTTACTGAGGTAGTTTTTGCGACCTCTTGCGACCCCACAGTAGAGGCTTCGCAATCCCCCAGGGGGTCGCGACCCACAGGTTGAAAAACACTGATGTAGGGTATATTCATGTTTTTTTTATTTCTTCCATCTTTCTGAAAATCCTAGCTTCTTGCGATCATTGAACCTTAGGTATTGCCATCCTAGCGCCTTGGTTACTTACCCAACCCCGTTAAACGGTTCGGGATGAAAACTTAGCTCCGACCTCCGACCTACATAACCGTCTTGTCCGACTCCTCAAATTACGGTATTTCCATGAAAATATCTGAGAGCTAAACTCATTAAGGTCACTGAAGAAAACCAAGTCTCCTCTTGTTGCTACCTCTTAACCCTTTACAAAACAAGCGAGGGCCTAGTAATCATTTTCCAGGATTGAGTTACATTGAATTCGAGCAATATTGTTTTACAAGAAAGTATTTTCAAGGGGTAGATTGTTTTTGAAACGTAATTATAAAAAAGGTATAACAATGGAAATCGTTCTCGAAGAGTTAAAAACTCGACAACAACTGCTTTGGATTACCAAAAGTCGGTCATTTTAGGTCAAGTAATTTTTGTTCGGTACAACGATTTTTGTTTTGTCACGTTTTCTTTCAAAAAGATAATGTTACGGCTGAGTGGCTATTATGTCCTTTTTTTCTTACTCCTCCGTTATTCTTATCTGATTAATTTCGTTGCGGGATCCAAGACAATTAAATTCATTCTTCGAAACTTCGTCGAGCTTCACTGCCTCGGCGCTTTTCTGGTGGTCACCACTGTTGATTCTAGCTTTCAAGAGTTGCAGTGGTTTGGGAATAGTGCGGTGGGAATGCCCCCCAAAAAAAAAAAGCTTAGTGCCGAATTTGACGAGAGAATAGTGGATAAAAATATATTGAGTTGCTAGCCTGTTGGCTTTTTATCGGTTACATTTCGGGGAGTGTGCGATGGAACTACACAATTTGATTCCACCTAGCCCTTTCCATCATCAGACTACAAGACGCATAGCAATGCGCCATCAGTACATGGCGGACATCCCAACCATACGTTTATTACACACATATTTATACATATTTTATAGCGTTTTGCGAATACTTTCATTGTGCGTACAGCTAAGGAGTGGAATTCCCTGACGGAGTCTTTGTTTCCTGATAGCTACAACCTTAGGGTTTTTAAGTCAAGCGTGAATAGGTTACTTCTAGGCAAGCGTGCTTCACAGTCGACTACATCATCGCTTAACATCAGGCGAAATTAGTGGTCGAACGCGAACCTCCTTAAAAAAAAATACATGAAAGCCGAAACAAAAAGAAACGAAATTAGCTAAATATTCTTTGCAAAAATATAATGCATAGTATTCTTGGGTAGAGCTAAACTAACTGGAACTTAATTAAGTCTGGAGCCAAGCACAGTATTACGAAACTTACAGGTGTAGTTACTACTTAACTTCATAGCAAGGAACTCGCGAAAACCTAAAGTAATAATACCGGATAAAATTAGTTTAAAACTTTTGTAGCTTTATTTCAATAACTTGTTTTTCTGTTAAAGCGGAAGTTTTTGGGTCTTAATAAATAAAAAGAACCTTTTTAGAGGATTTGTTCCGGTCGGATCCCCTCGATCTGATCCCCATGCAATGTGCGTTAAAATGAATAAATAATAAATACACCTACCTTGGTCCTGGGAACTAATCAAAGTGACATTGCGATATTAATATTATTATTGATATTATAGCGATTGCTTAAAGTTCAAAATGTTTTTTAATTGACCAAATTTCGCTAGCGCTTGTCTTGCTTCGAAAATAATTATTGCTGTTAGGAGGGCACTTTTTCTTTTTCTGTTTAAAAATCGAATGACACTGTTTTGATTTAAATCGGCCCAGACTTCTTTTTTTTTATAGGCTCGCGGTTGACCACTTTCTCACCTGATTTTAAGCGATGATGTGTTTAAATAGAATTGCTATTTGTTAAACTATATCAGAGAAAGTGTTTTATCATTCCAAGAGAATACAAACTATCATATGTCCTTCCCGCGGTCTCAAACTATCTCCGTGCCAAATTTTATCTAAATCGGTTCAGTAGATCCAGAGATTACCCCCTACGGATCTGGATGAAATTTGAAACAGAGATAGATTATAGTATGGAATAGCACATAAGCTACTTTTTAAGTGGTCTGTTTGGCTTTGCGCGCAGCTCCACCGCAAGCGCGGTGGAGCTGCGCGCAAAGCCAAACAGACCACGCCATGCTCCCCAAACCCGACACCTGGACCGAGTGGGACCGCGCCACTGAAGAGGGAGCGCCCCGACGACACAGCCTCGCCAAGCACACTGCAAGGGGACGCCAAGCGGGTGCGAATCCACTCGGCTCAGGGGGGGCAGAGGACCTACGCGCGGGCCACGAAGGATATTCCTGCACGGCTGGCGGTAGCAATCTGCCTTCCCCACCCCGGCAGAGAGTTGACTATACAGGAGGCCGAACATATTAAGACCGCACTAGAGGACAGAATGCTGGACACAGACACGACGACACCGCTCCCGGCCTTCCGCGGATACCCGCGGGTTGCGGAGGGCACGGTGCAGCTGTGGTGTGAAGATGACTACGCTCTGACCTGGCTGACCCAGAATGTTCCCCTCATAAAACTCCCCGACAACGACCTTTCACTGACGGTGATGAAGCAGACCGACGTGCCCACCCGTGTCCGAGCCTCGCTCTTCGTCCCTCGTTACAGAGGTGACGTGGGCAGGCTCCATGGTATTCTGATCCGTCAGAATACCTGGTACGACATTAGCAGGTGGTCACTATACAGGGCGACAACCGTCGGTGGCGACCGTCATGGGACTTACCTGAACCTGGGGCTGCCACCGGAGGAAGCCGAAAAGGTCGTGGGGCGGGAGCGACGGATATCGTACCTCTTGGGGTCGATATACGTGCGTTTCTGGCCCACGACCCGACCCTCTGACACCCAGACTGACAGCACGGATGGAAACCCATCAGAACAAACGACGGAACCGACGACGACCCCGACAAGCTACGCGGACATTACCCACCTCGAGGAGGTGATGGCTCGTACGGTAATGGCCGATAACGCTGACTCCATACCGCCCGAGTCACCTGGCTGGAGCGAGCAGCTCCTTGCCTCGTCGCCGGGCGACCGACACGACGACAACTACAGAGAGGTGGAGATGGAGGGACTATCTGATGGATCCACCACTGACTAACCCCACCACACCTCCATCCCCACCCCTCAACATCATCCAAACCAACCTCCAGCATAGCCAAACTGCCACGGCTAGCTTACGCAGAGCACTGGAGGTAAAGCCCAGAACCATCGCACTGATCCAAGAGCCGTGGATCAGGAACAATAGAATATGCGGCCTCGGTAACATCGGAGGTAAGGTAATTCTCAACACACATGGCTCAGAAAAGCCAAGAACCTGCATCTACATACCCAAAGATATTCCCTTTACGTCACTAACACAATTCTGTTCCAGAGACCTGACAGCTGTCAGGCTCCATACCGAAGACAGCGTTCCGAATGTTGTGCTGGCCTCGGCATACATGCCAGGTGAGGACACAGATTGCCCGCCAAAGGAGCTGGCTGACCTGGTGCAGCACTGTGAGCGCGCCGGTCTGGACCTGATCATCTGTACCGATTCAAACGCCCACCACCCGCTCTGGGGCAGTGTCACACCGAACCCCAGAGGAGAGGTACTATCCACCTTTTTATTCTCTACTAATCTTAACATTGTTAACCGTGGCACAGAACCCACTTGGGTCACGGCCCGGGGACAAACAATCATAGATCTAACACTTGCCACTGAAAACGCAACAAACCTCATCACTAATTGGCACGTATCGGACGAGCCTTCTTGCTCAGACCATAGAAGGATCCGCTTTACACTAACCACAAACACCAAAAAACCCGAACCAAGGCGAAACCCGAGACGTACCAACGTTCCCGGGTTCAAAAGCCTTCTAGCATCACTATTAGCTGGACATCTAGCACTGGCTACCGTAAGGGACCAAGCACAATTAGAACACACCGTAACGCAATTATCCAAATACCTAACAGAAGCTTACCACGCATGCTGTAAATCAAGAGCGCCACAAAGCAGGAACGAGAGGAACCCCTGGTGGAACGCTGAACTTGGTAAACTCAGAGAGACGCTGCGTAAGCAATTTAACAGAGCAAAAAACACGAGACTCCCGGAAGACTGGGAGATATACAAAGTGACCCAATATGCATACAAAAAACAGACTAGAACCGCCAGGAGGATGGCATGGCGGAAATTCTGTGAATCCATTGAAACAAATAATGAGGCCGCAAGGGTACGGAAAATCCTATCAACTGATCAGGACCGATCCCTCGGCGCGCTGAAAAAACCCGACAACTCATACACACAAACCGACTATGAAACCAGCAAGGTCCTTCTCGAAACTCACTTCCCGGACTGTCAAGTCCTGGAGAACAGGACATGGGAGGCTGAACCCGAATGGACCCCAACGGAACAAGACTGGTCAAGAGCCCACAATATAGTAACAGTAGACCGGATAAAATGGGCTATCAACACCTTTCAGCCATACAAGTCAGCGGGGCTGGATGGCATCTTCCCAGCCCTGCTACAGTGGGGGGTAGATTATCTCACGCCATGGCTGTTGGAGATCTATCGGGCCTGCATAGCACTAAGATACATACCTCTCGGATGGCGCGAGGTGAAAGTTATCTTCATACCCAAACCTGGCAAAACTGATTACACACAACCCAAGGCATATAGACCTATAAGCCTCACATCCTTCTTGCTGAAAACCCTCGAAAGACTCTGCGATAGGCACATCCGTGATGGGCCTCTCCGAGAGCAACCACTGCACAAACAACAACACGCGTACTCCACAGGCAAATCAACAGAATCCGCGTTGCACAACGTGGTTTCTAAAATTGAATGCGCAGTGGACCACAAATGCTCAGCATTGGCTGCCTTCATTGACATTGAGGGCGCCTTCGATAAGACCATGTTCAACAGTATAAACACGGCCCTCGACAGACACGGCATAGACCCGACCCTAGGGGGTTGGATCACCAATATGCTCAAACTGAGAGCGGTCCAAGTCACGGTTAACGACACTACAAGGGCCATCGTCGCGAAGGGCTGTCCACAGGGGGGCGTCCTTTCGCCACTTCTGTGGAACCTGGTAGCTGACAGCCTCATCAAAACACTCAACGACAAAGGTTATTTCACCGTTGGCTACGCGGATGACATAACAATAATAATAAACGGGACCCACGAAAACACCCTATGCAATCTCATGCGTCAAGCCCTGAAAATAGTAGAGGAATGGTGCAACGAGCACCAACTCTCAGTGAACCCCACAAAAACTGAACTAATTCTCTTCACTAAAAAGAGAAAACCGATGACACTGCAATTACCGCGTTTCTTCGGAACAACCCTTAGCCTTTCGACTGAAACCAAGTACCTGGGCATTTATTTGGACAAACAGTTGAATTGGGCAAAACACATGAACCATATCACCACAAAAGCCAGCATATCCCTGTGGCAGTGCAAACGACTGCTAGGCAGGAATTGGGGGATTAGCCCCATGGTCACCTACTGGCTATACACCACAGTTATCCGACCAATCATTACATATGGCTCGCTGGTCTGGTGGCCCAGGACAGACCTCAGCACAGCCCAAAGAGATCTCGAAAAACTACAGCGGTTCGCCTGTGTTGCAATCACTAGTAGTATGAGAACCACACCAACTGCCGCCCTACAGGCAATGCTGGGACTCCCACCTCTACACCTAATTGTGAGGGAGGAGGCAGCCCTAGCCACCTTTAGACTCCACCTATCAGGTTCCCTAAATAAAGACTCCAGAATTAAGCACACACGCATAAGAGATGATGCGATCAAGCGTAAACCGATGTTAGCATCACCATGTGACAAAGCCCCGAAATCACACCACTTTCACAGACACTACAACATAACACTTACAGAGGAAAGATGTGACTACTCTGGCCCGAAAGAGATGAGAATATACACCGACGGATCGAAAACTGACTCAGGTACCGGAGTCGGAGTCTTCTCATACGATTTCAATATAAATATATCCAGACCGCTAGGAAGGTTCAACACCGTCTACCAGGCGGAGTGTGTTGGCATCATACAAGCGGTCCATGCCCTAGAAGCCAGGAGGGTTACGGACACCCACATACGGATTCTCTCCGACAGCGCATCTGTCCTCCAATCCTTACGGAAAGAATACATTACATCAAAACTAATACTAGAATGTCACAACGCGCTAGAACAAATAACCGTATCTAGCCGTAACACGGTGACACTACAATGGATAAAGGGACACAGTGGATCGCTGGGCAACGACGCGGCTGACGAGCTTGCGAGGCGCGGATCCAGCTCGACGGTCTATGGACCCGAACCTGTTGTACCCATCCCCTTCAACCAAATACGCAGGTGGCTACAGGAATTCACCCAGACACAGGCGGAGAACTGGTGGGCCTCGACACCGGGCTGTAGGCAATCCAAAGAAGCTCTGCCATCCTTGGACAGTAGGCTTACCAGGCGTCTTTTACGCCTGGACAGGAATGGCCTCCGCGTGGTGACGGGGACCATCACGGGACACTGCTCACTTAACAAACACTTCCACACAATAGGCATAACGGACAGTCCTCTGTGCAGGGCATGTATGGAGGCTGAGGAAACCGTTGCGCACGTTCTTTTTGAATGCACAGGTGTTACCCAGATAAGAGCACAAACCCTCGGGTCACCCAGATCTTACACGGATGTTCTGAAGAAACCAGGAGCTCTAATCGACTTCTGGAGGGAGGTGGGCTGGTTGGAATGACCCACCCAACGGCCGCCATGGCCCACGTACAAAGGTCCATTTGAGGGACTAAGTGCGGAAACCAAACCCCCCTAACATAGAACATAGCTACTTTTTATCCCGGTATAATGTTCCTTTGGTTTGATAAAACACTTTTAACGCGGGCAAAGCTAGTATCAGATATACCCATCGCCTGCACACTTAAAAGTTTTACTCTGTTTAAAAATATACCGCTGAAAAAAAACTAAATTTTCAGTAGACTTACCGCTTAGTCCGCCACTCGGAGTCTTCCGTAGTAAGATTATTGAGCCAGCCAAGCCACGGTAAGCCAATATTGGTCCCTGAGTAAGCTTGTTCTTCCACTATGCTATTTCGTACCGTATTTTCTCGTGAAGTTAAACCGTGACCGATATTTTATTTCATAATAAAAAGGATTTTGTGAAGTAACGTTTTTATTGAATTTTATTGAGACGCTTGATTTTTAAACTGTAGGTGTAAAAAAAGTTTGACAATGCTGCCAAAATCAACAATATCCAATTATTTAGGCATACCTATTATACATATAGTAGTTATTGTAGCCACCTGAGGAGAGAAGAAAGTTGTGGGTAGAGAAGTGTCCACCACCTCATTTATTTATTTAATAATTCATGCACAAAAACGTACAGAGGCGGACTTAATGCCTTAGGCATTTTCTACCAGTCGACCTTAGGGTGATGCAGAGACAAATAGTGGTAGGTGCAATATTGAGAATGAATCACGATAGGTAATATTTATTGAAATACAAAGATATACATACAAACTATAAATACATACACATTATATACACAAAAAAGTAAATAAACTAAATACACGAATATACATAAACAGATAATTGGAGAACATTAACGCTGTGACGATACTACTGCCAACTTCTTACGAATGTGCTCGATAACTTTCACTTTGAATGCTAATCGATTGGGTGCCATCCTGATTTCTTAAGGGAGCGCATTCCACAGAGAAATAGACTGAACGAAGAAATAACAGTGAATGAAGTCAGTCCGGTGAGTGGGACATTGAAGAAGACGGTTGTGTGAAGAGCGAAGATTTTTATTGTGGTTGACGCAAATATATTGAAAGTAAGGGGCCAGATAACTCGGAGCATTGGAGGATGCAAGAAATGAAAACAAGGTAGTTAATGCCCTTTGCTCTCTGCGCTGGCGTATGGGCAACCACTTTAAAATTGAGCGATGCGCAGAGACATGGTCATATTTACGCAAATTAAAAACAAATCGAATGCAGTAATTTAGAAGACGGTCCAGTTTGTTGAGGAGATCTGCATTCAGGTCATAATAGCACACGTCACCATAATCAATAATAGGAAAAATTAATGTCTGCACAAGCATTGCCTTCGTGTTCGAGGATAAAACATTTATCATGACTTTATTGAGCCCAAAGAACATCTGCCGTTTGGTCATAAATTGCAGTGGCCTATATGGAAGGCATTGAATCGGCTACATACCCAAGTAGGACGGGAAATATAATTTGGCAAAATAGGGGATTATTGATTCGTCCATCACCCGGTGTGCGTGTGGTGTCCTGTACAGACTATGTCCCACTTGCTGGAATGTCCTGGCTGTCCATTCACTTGCACCCTGTACAGTGCTTCTGACGCTGTAATAAGAGTGGCCACCTACTGGGCCCAGACAATCTAATTAAATGTGCCATCTAATCGAAAAGAAGAATAGAAGTAGTTATTATTTATTTAAATTCGTGTACGAAGGTACAATGGCGGATTTAATGCCTTGTGCATTCTCTACCATTCAATCAAGTAGACTAAACTAGACTGCTGAACATGGGCCTCCGCAATTATTGACTGGTACTGTGCTTCTCGTATCCAAACGATTCAAACGGCTGTCACCAGATAATTGGTCCATGTGGGAGGTTTCCGAGGTGTCTTGATTTTTTACGAAGCAGACGAGCCCAAAATGCTCAGATACCTTTCGTATTAAATAAAGCTCGGCTGTTTTCTTCAGGTCCCCGTCGCCACCTTAACTACCGCCTTTTTCAGCTGCACACAAACTGTGCAAACCTACATTACCGCAATAGCAAAACAACACCTTAACTCCTTCGCATTCATTTCAAAACTTCCTAAAAGTCACGTACAGTTAAAGTATAAAAGGCATGAATACATTTACGGTTTGCCAGCCCATAAAAATTCTTAGTGAGCTTGTTAAAAAAGTTCTACACAGACGGGATGCACAAAGTGTCCTGTGATGTTAAGGGACTCTCGATTTATGGAGCAAGTTGCTCCGTTATGGCGGAGCAATAAATAACTTCGATCCATGTCGCTTGTACAATTTATTTGATGTTATTAATACAAAAATATTTTGCTCGGTGTATAAATCAAGTTCGGTAGATAATTTGAGAGGGTAGGATATAAAAAGCCACATTTTTTTCGCGTGATTGTCAAGGATTTATTGTTGACGTGGGTATTATTGGAAACTTGCGCGGAATTTCCCCATTGTTTATTAAGAAAAATTGGTTGTAAGTTATTCTTTCAAAACAACGTTGCGATTTCCAAGATAAAAATTACATTTAAAATTCTGGAGAAACTGAACTAAAATGGCTTTTTCTTTTCAAGTTGAAGGTAAACTTTCTAGGTAATTTGAGTACAGTATATTATACCCACCTTAGAATTATAATATTCTAAGATGGCCACGTTAATAGCAGCGTCAGTGGCACCTATTAGGTTCTTAAAGGTGCTGGTGATAGGCCCTGGGGGCACTTCAGCACGAGGGTCATGTTCTGAACATGGCCATACAACAAATCTTACAATAATATTATATATGCGAATGTTTGGATGGATGTATGTTTGGTACTCAATAACGCCAAAATGGCTGAACGGATCTGGATGAAATTGCACAGAGATAGATTATAGTCTTTGGCACAGACATAGGCTACTTTTAATCCCGGTATAATGTTCCCTTGGGATGATAAAACACTTGTCACGCGGGCGAAGCCGCTAGCAGAAGCTAGTGGTACAAACATTTTAAAACAATTGCAGGCACATTATAAATATCCATAAAATATAAATTATACATTTACCTGTAACAACAAATTCAGCCGAATTCCATACGAGCACTCCAGTCAAATAAAACAAACAAAAGTTTATTATCACATAAAGTACTGTATCAACATGTGAACGAGAGTTGATGCCGTTGAATATGTATGAGCTTACAATTATACGTTTTAACATCACGTATTAGCCATATTATACCATATTATGGCCATATTATGGCTAGCAAGTTAATTTATTTTTGGAGATAAGTCAGATTGGAGTCTCGTAGATCTTTGTTATTATGACTTCCTATAAAAATGATTGTTGTTTGTGAAAAGTCATCATCTTTTCAGTCGAAAAACGTCCTCCCCAAGTGTCTCCACATTGACCAGTCCTAGTCCAATCTCAAGGACACTTTCGGCCCTGATCAGGTCATTCTTCTGGAATTCAGTGCACCAATTAAAATTAAAGAATAAAAAATAAATTCTCTATAAACTATTTTATATTCTTTTGGGCGAACATACGGGCACTACACAATTTTCAGTCGGTGCTATTGTAAAAGCCTTCAATCTGTCCAGAGCTTGTTGAGTCTATTTTTTGTTTCCCCAATCAACGTGAAAACAAAACGAACATACATTCGTTTTTATTACTGTTTCACTTACACGTCCGCCGAACGTTTTCTGTACTCTAATTAAAGCTTGATGCTGAACGAAAAGCGAAAACTATTGTAAATATACGGATGTTTAACAGATGAGGTGATTTTACGTCGTATTTTATGTCGAAATTCATGGTAAAATAATGAGCTTATATTACCTTTGTTGGGACACAGACCTCCTTTGTTAGAGGGAATGGGTGCTGCAAATCTTTAAATTTTTAGTTTTAAAACGTGTCGGATTTGTCACGACATTTTCTTTCACCGTTTTGAGAGCAGAGGTGGTGAAATAAATTTCTCAAAGTAAAGCGCCTAACGGGGTTCAAACTCGTAAGTCGGGGCCACCGCTGGTGTATTCACCTTTAAATCACCGGCTAAAAATAAACATAATACACTCCTTTTTTGGGCAGCCGTGTAAAAATATCAGCCTCTTTGAAATTCGCTCCCTCTACAGAAAATCGTCGTCTTTGATATATTTTTGCTATTCTTCGGAGGACAATGACCTTTATTGTACTGGTGGCTCTCTCTTTAGATGTTGCTCAGCTTATTGTACAAATAATAAAATATTTCATTTTATAAGTAAGTACGTAGCTGCATCCTCGCGTTTGATATTTTGCAGAAAGTTTACAAATATTACACATCACATGTTTGGCTTGATTTAATAATATTTTGTTACCTGGAAATGTAAACAAAATCCTTTGAGATAAAGTTGCAACACGGTAAATGAAATGTAACAAAAAACCTACATATAAAAATGAAAAATCACGAACACTTAAAAGAAAATACACAAAAAACGAAAAAATAAAAGCGAAAATAAAAACATTTTCGAGATTAAAAAAGCCGTGACTTTTGATTCGACGCTACACAATTTTACGGTTATTTTATTTTTAAAGTCTTTCAGATAACTGTAATTAAAAGCGAACTTATGCGGTGGAAACCTCATTAAAATGGAGGTTGTATAAAATACAGTGAACAAGATAGAATAAATCCGCAGCGTTGAATGAATCTCGTAACGAATGCTCTGGATACTCAACGCGCCGCGGATTCTATGTCATTTTTGAACTCGTACGAGAAAAGCACCCATTTTATTACGTCAAAAGACCGTTGAATGCGGAGTTGGACAGTGGTTGGGCATTTTATAGCAATTAAATATCATTCGTACTTTTCAACCTGCGGCATTCAAGTTGTTTACTGAAAATGGGCATCCTATTCTGAACTTCTGAATACATATAAAAAATTATTAGTTAAATAATTGGATTATGGAGTAACATTCTCTTTGATATACAAAAAACTGGCCTTAGAGAAAGATCAAAAGAAAATTATCCAAACATATTCAGGTATTCATTTCTCAGTGAAATCCGAGAATAATAACGCCGAAGTTTACACAACATAACAGCACTTTGATAATAAGAAGTTCGAGAGAAAACGAACATCAGCTAAGTATCTTTTGGCAGCGATTACGAAATGCGAAGGAAGATAATAAAAAATCCGTTATATTTTTGCACGACGGTAAAGAATATTTTGCGAATTGCTCGCGGAGGCATTTCGCGATTTCAAATTGTACGCATTATGTTCACGAAAACGTCGCTATCTCTGTTATTACATTCCATCGTAAGCTCCTCTCGAATGTACTGAAGGAGCATGCCTTGTCGACATATTGCAATATTTGAGAATCAGCGAAAATGTAACATTATCATCGTTACGAAACAACACAAATTGGAAACGAACAAACAAGGGGTTCTGTGAGTAGGTACACCCCCTTACCTTTTGTTATTTATTCTTTAATAAACATTCCGGGCTTTGACTTGAGTGTTAAATGAGAATCATTCCCATCAAAAGGATCGGGAAATGTTTTGCGTCAATGAGCTGAAATTAAAATCGGAATATTAAATTCAGGATTAGATTTCGTAGCCGGATTTACTCGTGTAAATATAGGTGTTTGTTAAAATTGGGCATTTAGACATGTTTAATTAGAGATGAGAATGAATTCAAATTATTTGACCCTGATGAGAATCGAAAGAGTTCTGTTTCAAATTGGACTTTCTTGGAGGGATTGTACGTCATTATTGTTACAAACTTATTTGAAATTGAAATTTTAGGTCAGTTATTTTCATATTTCTCTAACAAAGTTAGTATTTGTACTACTATTTGTAAATGAATTCTTAAAAGATGCTTCACATTCAATTTATTTTAAGATGATAGCACTATTCCAATTCGAAAGCCATAGTTTTCACAATGTTAAGTAAATAACATAAAGTAACTTAGTATTATTTAAAGACACCGAAATAAATTGATTTTATTATAATCTAATTAAAAAACATAAACGATCGAAAAGTCCTCTAAAATAAAAGAGTTCTCAGTAAATTATCATAAAATGAAAGTTCTTTTCCAAGCGTTTCTTTCATATTTTATTCAAGAATTATTTATTTCGCATTTTGATACCAGAAAGGGCTTATGATAGTATCTTTATCGAACTTTGTACTTATAAAGTTGTAGTTAATATTTTAATAAGGTTGTCTGATATTTTGAAGTGAATTCGATCTAAAATTAGTATTCCCAAAGAAAATAGAAATTGACAAAAGTATGATATTATTTTTTGCCAAAACCTCTTTTATTTTTAGTTCTGTATTTATAATGTATGCTTATAGTAGTTATTTTTATAGCGGCTTCGCCCGTGTGAAAGTTAAAAATTATCCCGTGGGAACATTTCCCGGTATAAAAAGTATCCTATGTGCTATTCCTGATTATGATATATTTCTGTGCCAAATTTCATCCAGATCCGTCGAGCCGTTCTGGCGTGCAAGAGTAACAAACATACAAACACACAACACACGCCTTTATCATATTAGTGAGATGAGATTGAAAGAAATTGTTGAAAATGCTAAGTTTTTAACTTTTTTGGGGTGGGTTGGGCAATGTAGCAAATGGCTCCGAATTTTCATAGCAATTTAAACTACGCAGAGGTAGTAAATGAATAAACGTCTCGTAACCATAAAAAAAACTTAACCTTTTCTGATGACATTTTTGTATTTTTGATAATGACGAAGAAGATTTTTTGGAAAGAAATTATAATCAAAAATAGTTGAATATATTTACTAATGCTTCAAATGCTGAGATAATAAAAAAAAAAAATAAGAGTCCTGTATAAAACTCGAACAAAAAAGTTCGCAAAAAGTATGCAAAATATTTGGCCTGGGCAAAGTTCGGTGTGTGCCCGGGAGACTGAATGCATCGCTGTAACTGAGTATTTATGGAATAAGTTGCAGGACTGTGTAACGTATCCTATGTTGGACTAAAAGTTAGGTTTCAGCGGGAGTCTATAAAGGGGTGAATGGCTTGATACGATTTTGTTGAAGGATAGTTTTTGAGAGCGATTTAATTTGAAATTGTGATTTATTTGTTAATCATGTTACCTGATTGAGTGCTATAAGCCGAATAAATTAGATATAAACATATGCATCTTTGGTTTAGTGGTCGCAAGCTTTACAATTGAGCATAAGCTCGAGTAACCATGAGTCCTGGATTCAATGCCCGGATTGAAGAAATTGGCTTTTGGTTTTACCAGCTGAAATTTTTCAGTAGTATCTCGAAGTTTGAATGTTATCTTTTTAAGGTTCCGTAACCGAAGGGTTCAAATGGAGCCCTATAGCTGTCAATCACGTGTCCGTCCGTCTGTCGGTCATCTGTCACACGGGTTAGGCCCTGCGCACATCGCTGGAGGCGCTGCGGAGAGCAATTACAACACATGCGGAGAACAATTTAATATAAACCTTAAATACCTTGACATACGGTCAATACAAGATCACTGTGTCGTGCGTTCGTTCTTATTTATCTTTGAGATGGCATTTTCAACTTTATAACATAAGAATTAGAGTCTAATTTAAATTGTAATCTTCTCAGTATCTTAGCCGCGCCTCTCCAGGTGTGCGCTGGGCCTTACACAGCCAAACGGTTTGAACTACAGTCTTCAAATTTTCACAGTATAAGTATCTTGTTGACCCGAAGCCTTACAAATTGTCAAAAAATATTTTTTAATGTTTTTAAGGGGGGCTCCCATACAAGTAAGGGGAAGAATGAAAAAACAAAATGCTGAACTACCCCATCGAATGGAGTATCGTTGTTTAGAGCTTATTGAGTAGATGAATACTTACTGTGTTTTTTGTTTTAAAATATTTATTTATAATAATTTTAAATTTTGTTCCAAATAATTTTCTAACTTCCCATTGACATTTCTAACTTCAAATTTGGTGATCATTTTTATCGTATATTATACTAACAAATACCAATATATTGATAAATCAGATTTTTTCTTTGGATTTCCCTCATTTTTTCTATTTCAACCTTAATTTTGCGGTCTCGTACGGAAAGTTTGGTAGAAATAGGCTCATTTCGTGAGTGTGATGTTTAAGATTCCCCTAGTCGACGGCACGAACTATTTTGTGCTCGAGGTTAAAATGCATGCTATCTCATCCAAAAACACATGCGAAAGAGATAGATGCTGTGATGAGCAGTAAAAAGTTAGTTCGCGTATGAATTAGCACTTTTGCAAATTTGTATCGAAATGGATAATAATTTAGGACGAAAACGAGCGCGCGTAATTTTATAAACAGACCTTTGGGAGTCTAGATATCATGAAAAAACTACTGAATGTATATTTTCAAAATAAAATTATTTGCATTGTTGAATTACTAATCTATCCCTGTATGGAGGCCGTTTTGCTATTTTCCTTCTTCTTATGGTATTTATTTCCGCCCAAAGATGCGTTAAAATTTGTGTTAAAATACTTACAAAGCTCATAATTTTTAAACATTTTATTTTTTTATTTTTTCCTTTCCATACTGGACTAGATAAAGATGAGACAAATTGATATCAATTTTAATTTTGAACGTACTTCGTTAAACAGTGGAGTAATCGCCAGACTACGTTTGTAAGGAAGAAAAATCGACTAGTGCAACCTTATGTTAGAATGTCGTGGTGGCGCAGTGGCTAAGAACTCACCTCTCGTGCTTGAGGTCGTGGGTTCGAATCCGGGCAAGTATCAATATGACTTTTTCAATTCATATGTACTTTCCAAGTTTATTGGACATCACAGACTACGGTGAAGGAAACATCGTGAGCAAAACCTGGACTTATAGTGAGCTTATTATAAGATTGTGCTCCATTGGTGTAATTGCTGCAAGGCGTTCCAGTGCGAGGATAAACTAATAAAATAATAATAATAATAATAATAAAATGTTTATTGGTACAAAAAGAAGGTTACAATCATAATTGTTCACAAAGTATACGTACAGCTATATTGTAGGAACTACATTGTAACCATGGGTAATGAACCCTGCCTCTCAAACTAGGGTAGCCTGTATCTTGAGAGACAGTATTCGGGTAAGTTTTTGCATACATAATATTAAACTAAAGGTGGGTACAACATAGTCATCGCTATCACAATGTATTTAAACAATTTAGTATATAATCAAACAATTCAAAAAAAAAAAAAAAAAATACAATAAGATGAAGTATTAAGATTTAAAATTAAGGTGGGTGTAGGTTGAGTAGTGAGTGTGGAGTGGAGTTTTTGGGTATTTTTCTAAGAGATGTAGGTGAGTAACGATTCAGTGTAGGAATAGTCCTGGTGTAGTAGCCACTCAGTGACTTTACATTTTAGTGTGTGTCTGTTGAGGTCTTGAATGCTGAGTTTTTTGTGAATTTGATTGTAAATGTGGGTGCATAGTGTGTAATATTGGTGCTTAGCAAATGTGGTTTTGTGCTGTGTGAACGTGGAAGGGATCCTCCGTTTGTTAGTGTCGGTAGTGGATATTTTGGAGTGAGTTCTGATGGTCGTTTTAAGCACGAAGAGTTGTCGAACTGTTAGCACCTTGCAGTCCGCGTATAACCTCGATGTTGGGTATCTAAAGGGTTTCCGGGTCATAACTTTAAGTATGGCCCTCTGGGCACGCTCAACCCCCAGAAATTTAGTTTTGGTAGCACCACCCCACACGGAAATGCAATAGCCCAGGATCGACTGACACAATGCCAAATAAACCATTTTTAGAGTATCACGGTTTGCAGACTCTCTTAGCGACCTGAAAATATGAATAAGACGCATGGTTCTTGTGATGAGAGCGTCAAGCTGTTTATCCCATCGTAATCCATCATAATGTCTGGCACTTAAACATCACTCACGAAATATACCTAGATATATTACAAGGTCACCTCTGCCTACCCCTTTGGGCAAAACAAGCGTTATGTTATATGTTTCTGCTAGCAATAAAGTAAAATGTAATAAGTTTTGTTTCATGATAAATTTTGAATGATAGGTACCGGAACCATGTTTTCGAATTTTTCTATTATTCACGGTCACGACCAACATGTTTTTGCAACAAGCATTCTTTAACATAAACAACTTTTGGTTTTTTTCTTTTCTGCCACAATTTAAGGTGAAGCTACTGAAACCATGTTTTAACGCGTGCCCCTAGCACCGCAAGTTACTGTGTACAGTTCGGTTTTGTTTTTAAAAAGTTAATGGATACTGGCCACCGCGCTGTAAAGAGCTTTGAGGTTCTTTATTAAAAAACGGATAGATTGACTTACATGGATCTTGTTGAGCAAACCTTTGCTGACGATCGCTTAAAACGGTTTTGTGTATCATTGACTAGGGAATGAGGTAACGTAATTTCGGTTTTGAACATAATTATTTAGTAAACAGATGGTCGACTGTCGTTTGCAATGGTTTTGTATATGATTGACTAGATAATGAGTTAGCAGATGTAATTAGTTATTTTGGTTTTGAAAATTGATAAGTAATTCGCTAGTTTTATAGGCAAACTAGATAATGATGGGTTGGGGGGTGTTATACATGGCATAATAACAGATAATATAATATAACTTGAAATAACATTCACATGATATAATTTTCGTATCCAGTGAAAACAAATAATCTAATTTCATGTCATATAATGTTATATTTCATAATTATAACCTTCATTTGCTCTAATTTAGTATACGTAACGTTCATTTCATATAAATTTTATTTTGTATAATGCTCTTTTTATATAACGTTCATTTGACCTAATTTTCATATTTATTAATTTTAAAAATAAATATTTAAAAAAAATAAAAATTATAATTTAAAAAAATTGCATCTTGAGATAAACAAATTATTGTAACCTTTTTTTTTATTTTTCGTGGAGAAATGCTCATGCATACTGCGCTACCACGGGGAGATAGCGCAGTTATGTGGGACTCTAACCCACTAAAACTCCACGGTGTCCTCCTGTGCCGCTTATGGCGGGAACACGGGTACGCGTTAGCACTCACCGCGAACCCGCCGCGGCTGTCCGTCACCGGACCCTCCTCTGAGGATTACCCCCCATCACCGGCGCACCAGAACACACTGTGCGCCTAACTTCAAAACACGAAAGATGCTTCTGCATCGCTCACCTCCGCAACGTTGGCTTGCTCTTCACCTCCGGAGACCAGCCTCAGTCACTAAAGCTCACACGGGTGCCTATGCTTTGTTACAGCGGGGGTTGCTCTCCCTTCGCGCCTCCAGTTTTAACTCTAGGAGTAGCAGCCAAAAGACTATGTAAAGTCGGGGTGCCCCGATTCGGGTTTGGAATAGATTCAACCTATTTCTAAATTACCTTAAACGTTACTTATAGATTTTGAATATTTTAGCAACTGTGTAATAATATTATACTAATTGAACATTAATTCAAATGAAAATAAATAATTATAGAAAATAATCACTAAACCATATAAAATTTGTTAAAATGAAATTATATTAATAATTCTTTATAACATTTGATCGTTATATTAAAAGATTAAGAAATTACATGAAACTCGCGGTCACGATGAATGTGAGCAGTACGGGGCCTATTGTTTAGGCAAAAATTTGAATTAGCGTAATGTTTTTTTTCTTCAATGCGTATATTCATTTATTGTAATTTTATAAAGATATTAAGTTTTAATTTGTTTATTTTTATAGTCTCTTCTTATCCCACTGTCTTGTCGCAGTTCTGCTGGAAGAAATTTCTTTTGAAAAAAACAGCACCTGTATGCTCTTCTATCTATATTTATGATCTTTCTCTTTTAAGTGTTTTGTGTGTACATTAATGAATAAATAAATGTTCAATAGTCAGTTACAATTACAATTTTAATCTTCTTGTCACGCAACACTATATCAACAGAAAAACTCACTTAAATTCAACCAATCTATTTGATCTGTCCAACATAGGGTTTTCTTACAATTTCATAAAGTTTTGTGGGTATTAAAGTGAAGGCACTTGAGGGTTGCAATTTGGATCGCCGCCAGCTGTTATATTACTCTGGGTCGGCGGAGAACCCCTTCATTTTAACTTATTACGCTTTAATAAACGCCTTCGTCTTTTTAGCTCTTATGTACCGGAAATATATTAGCTATATGTATGTTTTGAGGCTCGTCATTTGACCATTACATTAAATATATGGACTTTAAAGGAGACTTTGGCCTCTGAATTTGCTTCGGATGTTTCTTTTCACAGTAGTTCGTTAGGAAAAACCGACCTCATCTAGTTGAAATTAACAAAAAACGTGGACGTGCAACAGTGTTATTTTTAACCAGATTACAAAATAAATATCAGTTATAATTCGTGACTAAGGCCCAGTTTTAAGATCCGTAGTTAACGCAACCAATGCTTAAATATGCTAACCAATGATTTAAAATTTCAATAAAACTCGTTTATTCATCAATTGTCAGTCAAACAAATGGCTAAATAATTACCTAACTCCTCAACTTATCTGAGATGCCAACAATTGATGAATAAACCGAAATTTGAAACCATTGGTGAACATAAATATTTAACCATTGGTTGAGTTATTTACGGACAAAAAAAACTTGGCCTAAGTAATAATAGCCCTTTGGGTCGATCTTCAAGGTTAAGTAACGCTTGCTGAGGTCTGTTTGCGGTTAGAAGAACATCCATAAAATTTACATGTCGAGGCCCTCCGACCTTCATGATCCCGCATTATCGAGGCGGAGGGCTCAGTAACCGTGGCTTGTTTACCCACGGTGAAGTGAAAAGGAACCCGAGGAGGGGCGGCTCGTCTGGGCTTTTGCCGATAAGCCGACGACCGATGTAGCGGGCAACAAGTAGGTTGCGGTGCTGCCTGGGCGACATCGCAACTGAGGCGGGCCACGATGTCGTATGGGGACCCCCATACCCATATGACCTCGCGGCTGAGGGTTGGAGACTGCGGCGGGAGAGGAGTGCTGGTATAACGTTGGCCGCTCTCCCTATCCCCTGCGGCCGAAAATGGTAGGTGGCGGGGCCATTGACCTTGACCCGTCACAAAGGGACCAAGGGTGCCATACACGGGTTCGCCTAGCTCCCATGTGCTGGTTTGGTCCCTGGGGTGGTCACGGCGCACAGTGTGTTCTGCTGCGCCGGTGATGGGGTGTACTCACCAGAGGAGGTGACGGACAATCGCGGTGGGTTCGCGGTGAGTGCTAACGCGTTCCCGTGTTCTCGCCATAAGCGGCACAGGAGGACACCGTGGAATTTTAGTGGGTTGGAGCCCCACATAACTGCGCTATCTCCCCGTGGTAGCGCAGTATGCATAGCACTTCCTCAAGAAAAAAAAGTGCTATCGTATGACCCATTAACTTGGCTGTAGAGGTCGGATAGACAGTTTTTCGATGTAAAATACTGGCACAGCTGTATCCAATTAGACTGAATGCCGACTCTAACATGATAATTAGGTCTTAACCTAAGAAACGAAATATAAAAATTTATTTGTATTTAGAATTTAAAGTCAGTTATAACTGATCAAAGTGGCCCGTTGAATAAAACGGATACTTTATAGGTATGATGTAGGTACAATAGTTCGGAAAAGGCTATGGAAATTGATTGATGTTTAAGGCTAAATTATAGCTGTGGTAAGTATTGATAAACTGTGTTAATAGGACTTTGACGTAGGTCTTGTGTCTGACTTCGAAAAATATTAATGATTCCTGGCTAGACAACGGCCTTCAACAATTATAATAATTAATAGTTGTAGTAAAATTTGAACCCTTTGTAATCGCCCTCGTCTGGAATTGTAAATTACTGGCACATAGGAATTTTCTGTTTCGTCTTTTATGTTGGCAACACGGAGTGTGCAGTCAACCAAATTATTTTTTATCAACACAAACATTAAAAACAAAACATTTACTATCAAAAATTATTCATTTTATAAAAAACGGCTATTACATAAATTGTAGGTAGGTTCTCTAGTTTAGTTTATTACAAAGCTATTTTCATCGTAAAATGCGTAGGAAAGGAGATATTGTAAAAAAAAACATTTTTATGCGCCATTTTTCCAATATGAATAAATAGCACATCGAAATCTATAAACTCAGTAATTTTCGAGCTACTTTCCGAATGCACGGTAGAATCATTTTGATGTAACGTTCAAAAGTGCCGCTTGGTGGCCTAGTTGAAATAAAATATCTTTGTCTTGTCTTGTCTTGTCTTTCAAAACTCCTGGAAAAAAAGATACCATAATATGGCAGAAAACATGTTGCACCGACCTCAAAAAAAATGAGACTAGGACCTCTTGTCCTATTTGCAATTGCCAAACTGGCAGTGGCAGTGAGACCTGATGGTCGATGAGGCCAAAAAGTTCTGGAGACCACGTACCGGAAGTCGCAGCGTTGGCAGGCCTCCCTCTAGCTGGAACCATAACCTGGTTGAGGCTGGATACAGGAATCCGTTGGATGCGTGACGCACAAGACTGATCGATGTGGCGACGCTGGGGGAGGCTTATGTCCACCACTGGATGTCTTACGGCTGAAATAAATAATTGTTTCAGCTCCGAAAGATATCCACTGCTGATGAGCAGGGAGTGTTGATGAGAAATATAACTGAGGGTTTTTTTTTGAGATAGGAATAAAACAAATCAGTTTTTTTTGTTATGGCAATAATAAAAAACCGGCCAAGTGCGAGTCGGACTCGCGCATGAAGGGTTCCGTACCATTCGCAAAAAATGGCAAAAAAATCACGTTTGTTGTATGGGAGCCCCACTTAAATATTTATTTTATTTTGTTAAAAAATTCAACTGCCTAGCTATCACGGTTCATGAGACACAGCCTGGTGAAAGACGGACAGACAGACAGACAGACAGACGGACCGCGGAGTCTTAGTAATAGGGTCCCATTTTTACCCTTTTGGGTAAGGAACCCCAAAAAATGTGCTAAGTATTGTTTTAGATAAAATTTTAAATGTACAAAACGCTTCAACTAAAACCAAATCTGAAACCGTATCACTTGCAACAGTTGCAACCTGGTTTACAAACTGTGTCACACGCGCGGGTACCAGGGTATTATAAAGTTACAGAATATGAATAATTAGTGGCGCACCAGAGATGTTGACTAGTTAATTCTCTGAAGGCGGGCAAATTGTTGATTCAATCTAGGCCTCATCTCCTGTCCTCGCCGCTAACGAGATTTTGATTAAAAAAAGTAATGAACACGGAATTGTTTTCATTTTGTTGTTAGATGAGGCTTATGAGGCTTAACTGCTAATAAGGTGTGATTAAGTATTACATCTTGAGAAGGTATGATCAGGAACATTCTGTTTTTTTTAATTTATTTCCAAATGTTGGTGTTATTATTGTATCATTGGTTTCGTTTAAGAAAAGTGCTCGGTTCAGAGGTATAGTTAGATCAACTACCAAGAATATTGTATGAATATTGAAAAACAAATATTGAATTACGTCAAAGAGACTCGAGAATCCCAACAATTTAACCAAGTTTCAATCTTAGTATTTGGCTCGTCTTTGTACAGTTATCCTTAGAACACGAAAGGACACCTTTAATCTTGACTATAACAAAAAGTTTAAATGGAGTGATAAAGCCGAATCGATAGATCGAAACAATTAATTTCGTTCAAAATAATCTCGGTCAATGTCTACAACTGACCTCTAATCACACCTACAAAACCACGGCTATTAACGGTACTGTTTGATTTCCTTACAGTGTTTGGCTACGCGGACCATCCGGGCTATCCCATTATCCCCATGAGAGACATAAAATAGCGACCAAGGATTATGCGGAGAAGAAACGCTCTCATCTGCGAACTAATTACAGCTTGATTATCGATTCGCTGATTAAGCGTGATTGTGATGTCCCCAAGGAGCTATCTGAGATTGGTAAATAGTGGACTTGCGTTAAATTGACATGGATAGATTGTATCTGGAGACTAAGTTAATCATCTACAAAATCCCCAGTTCAAATCCACGATTCCAAGGTGGCGTACCAGGATTCCAAGAAGTTTTGGTCGACCGGCGGCAAGATAGGTAGAGGACAAGCCTTGAGGTATTCCTAGAAGCGCACCCACTTTGAAGCGCATCTAAAGTATTCCTCGAAGCGCACCAAAATGGTATTGATAGGCTTATTGATAGGTTTTACCATCATTGAGCTAAGTAGTAATTCGCTTAAGCATCTAGTTCCAGTTTATTTCTGCTTTCCTGTTGGTAGTTTTAATAAATAAACAATTAGTACAGTTGAATTTTAAAACGCCTATCAATATTATTTATTACGAATCCTTCCATCTAATCTACTATTTATCATCGTAGATGCGATTTGAGGAATACTTTAGGTGCGCTTCATTAGATGCGCTTCGAGGAATACCCCGATGCCATCGCTGGCAGAACCTGGATGAGGTAGGACGTGAGGTTTAGTACAAGAGAGGTCTATTCTTACGTTAATGCCATTCTAAACTCTGTTGGCAATTAATTTAATTCGGTTAATCTTGAGCGTACTTTATTTCTACTTGTATAATATTCTTCGAATACTACATAATTATACTGAAAATGTGTACATGATAAATGTTTTATGAACCAATGTAAAATAAAATAAAAATATAAAAGCCTTTTATATCATGCATTACAGTTACACTTTTACATTTTTCAAGTATTAATTACAAAAAAAAATATTATTCGGGTCGTATAAGATTTCATTATGTACGTATTCACAAATATTCGTGTCACGAACGTGGCAAAAGTTGATAAAAGTGTGTTGAAAACGACATTCATTTTGAAACTATTGAGTTCTGAAAATGTTTTCATAATTAATTGTTGTTTGTTTAAATTTGAAACTGGAGCACTTTTAACAAGCTTACAGCAGAAGTGTGTGCGTTTATTATTAATTTATAATACCAGGCATTAAAAACTTTTCATTTTATTTGCGAAGTTTTGAACGGCGCTAATATAATTTTAACAGCAGTGAATAAAATAATTTTAGATGTTTAATATAATTTATGCTCTTTGGGAGGGTAGTTTTATACTGGCCATAATTACCAACGGTTTAGTTAAGTAGAAAAAGGTTTTGAAGAAAATTAAAATTGTTATAGTTGGTTTAATGTTCTCATTCTAACTTTAGAAAAATTTGTTCTAGTTTAGTTTAAGTTAATTACCACTAAAGGTTGTAAAGCTAAAGATCTGGAAATCTAGATTGAAGAGATAAGAGATTTTTAGAACTCAACATAGGTATTGCTAGAAATTCGGATAAATGAAATTTAAAAAAAAAAACATTATATCTTTGGTGACCATTTTTCTATTATTCTTTTTTCTTACTAAAATACTATGCGATTATTACTCATGATGATGCCATCTAGCCGGTTTCGGCCACAGTGACCGCATTTTTTGGCTCCTCATTGTGGTTGTGAGCTTTGATTTTCTGCTTTGCTGTGTGCCCTCATATGAATCGCATATCCACCTTTTGTCGAAAAAGTCCGAGCACAAAGCGGACATATTACAAAACCATTGACAACGTGATAAGTTGTAGCTATTGGTGGTCTAGCTTTAAGGTCGCCTGCCACTGCACACGACGTCTTCACTATGGCCGATTCTGTGCCTGCTTCTCCTAAAATGTGGGGTCAATTTCGCCTCTCTTCATATGTCTATTCTGAACATACTTGAAGCGGAGAAACTACACACCACGGTTCCGCTTCCCTTCCTGGAGTTCAGAATTGCTGGACTTGGTGAAGCACAATGCAGAGAGGTATGAGTCTCTTCTAATTCCTCTTGCAGCTGTGTCAACTACCCACCACCTCCCCAGCTTCAAGGTGACTTGTCTCCACCAATGTTGGCTTTTCCTGAAAAGACATGTGTACACAATGAAAAGGAATGTAAAACAATATTATTTAGTGATGAAATAGGTTCAGGCTTTGGAAAAATATTACAAAATTACTTTAGCCATAGTTTTACAAATCATTGTTACCATAATATAAGTTTTAAACAAATGATCAATAGAATTATAAATTCAAAAATAGATAATTGTTCTACAATGGTTTTGCTATTGGGAAATAGTACTGGAATTACCAAAAGGGACATAATGGCTGGTATTGACACCTTGTTAGGGTTAAATGTAGGAAAGCTCATGGTTTGTGCTTTTCCTTATTCATATAGCTTCTCAGAAGATGAGAACAAGCGGATTTTTAAATTAAATAACATTTTACAAATGTTGACTTGTCATAGTGACAAATTATTGTTTTTTGACACTAATAGATTTATTAGTGGACTTCAAGTAACGCAGAGAGCTTTCTCTCTGTCATGTAGATGTAGACATAAGATTGCTATGTTGATAGCATATTCTATTAATGAAGTGATAGTAAATCTATCAAATTCTATATTAATTGACGACCCTGTGTTGCCTAGTTCAACTAGCAACATAAATTTAAACTAGTCCATAAGACAATAGAAGTTACCCCTGCAAATAATCAGTTATTATTAGTAAATAGTATGAAGGTATCTTCTGGCAATCCATTTAGTGGTACAAAGCAGAGGAGAGAGCAATACTCTTTAAAATTATTAAATCAGAACATTCAAGGTTGCTCTTCCAAATTATTAGAAATTGAACTATTTCTAGAAAAAACCAAATTTGATATTATTTGTCTAACAGAACATTGGTTAAAAGATCACCAAGTAAGGTCCATTAATTATGAAAATTATTGTGTAGTTAGCCATTTCAGCAGAAAACGTATGATACATGGCGGATCATTAATACTTATTAAAAATTCTATTAAATCTAAAGAAAGAAAAGACATTGTTAGACTGTCGGTTGAACACACCATTGAATTGTCCTGTGTTGAGCTTGATAAGCATGTTGTAGTATGTGTCTACAGACCTCCAAGTTACCAGAATCTATCTGTGTTTGACTCTATAATGGAAGATGTGTTAAAAAAAGTTAGTACTAGCAGTAAATCAATCATCATATGTGGCGATTTTAACATTAACTTATTAGAAAATAACTCTAACAGTATTAGGTTATTGGGTCTTTTTAAATCATTTAATCTAACAAATGTTTTTATGGAGCCAACTAGAGTGACAGCTTCTTCTGCGACTTGCATAGATAACGTTTTTTGTAATTGTGATTACCTAATTAAAGAAATTGTAAATAAATTAACATCTGATCACAGTGGGCAAACAATAACGTATAGCACCTACATACCTTTGCAAAAAATGCAAATAAAATTTAGACCAATTACAAGTAAAAATTTAGAAAAATTTAATAAAACCTTGACTAGTAAATTATGTGTTCAAAACTTTTTTAATATAGATGACCCAAATGAGTTCTATGCCGAGTTTTTTAAAGTACTCAACATGCAATTTAATGACACTTTTCCACAGAAAGCGAAAAGTATTTACTCCAAGTTCGTATTTAGCGATTGGGCGACTCCAGGCATTCGTAAAAGCAGGGAAAAGCTATATGAACTTTATGGCCTAAAGCAACATATGAATAATACAAGTTTTGATAAGTATGTTGCGAAATATTCAAAAACCTTTAAAATTGCATGCAAAATAGCTAAAGCGCTGTATATAAGCAATAAAATAAAATCGGCAGACGATAAAATAAAAACTACCTGGAAAATAATAAATAATGAAACAGGTAGGAAAAAACAGCGTAATACTGAATTTAATTTAGCGACTGCACATGGCCCCATATCCTCAGATATAGAGGTAGCTCAGGAATTTAAAAACTTTTTTGTTAATATTCCTCTTAAAACTACAGCAGCCTTAAACTCCTCACCCACACTCTCTGCTGCCTTACTAAGAAAGAACGTAAATGCGTGCCCATCGGAGTTCAAGTTTCAACATACAAATCCCCAGGCTATTTTAAAAGCTTTTAAAGATCTTAAAATTAAATCAACAGAAGATCTTTGGGGACTATCTGTAAAAGTGTGTAAACCAATCATTGAAACTGTTGCACCCTATTTAGCTTTAATATTTAATGCTAGTGTCGATCAAGGAGTTTTTCCGGACCTCATGAAACACAGTAAAGTAGTTCCATTGTTTAAATCCGGGGATAGCAAAGAAGCCAATAATTATTGGCCAGTGTCAATACTGCCGGTTCTCAGTAAGGTCTTCGAAAAGTTAATGCTCAACCAATTGTTGCGTCATTTTAACAAACATTCTATCTTTTATGATCAACAGTACGGTTTTACCAAAGGGCGTTGCACAACTGACGCCGGTGTCACCCTAATTAAGAACATCTTTAACGCCTGGGAGGAAGCACAAGACGCCATTGGAATCTTTTGCGACCTCTCGAAGGCGTTCGATTGCGTTAACCATGAGACACTATTGTTGAAGCTCGAGCACTATGGAATTAGACATACAGCCCTTGGGTTACTAAGATCATATTTAAAAGACAGACAAGTTAAAGTTCAGATAAACGGCGTAAACTCACTAGGGTCTGAAATGACAATGGGTGTTCCTCAAGGCTCGATATTGGGTCCATTCCTCTTTTTAGTTTATATTAACGATTTACCCCAATTACTACAAAATCAACCGAAAATGGTGTTGTTTGCTGATGACACATCTTTGATATTTAAATTAGATCGGCGGTCACAAAATCTTGATGATGTGAATAACTCGATTCATCAGGTCCAAAATTGGTTCACGGCAAACAATTTGGTACTAAATGAAAAAAAAACCAAATGTATTAGATTCACATTGCCGAATGTTAGAAGTAGCGAATGCGACATCATATTGAATGGCGAAAAGCTGGACTTTGTAAATCAAACAGTTTTCCTGGGAATCACTTTAGACGACAAATTGCAATGGAGTTCTCACATAACATCTCTTGCGGGTCGGCTGAGCTCGGCCGCTTATGCTGTTAGAAAGATAAGACAGTTGACGGATGTGGAGACCGCGCGTTTGGTCTATTTTAGTTACTTTCACAGCATTATGTCATACGGTATTTTATTGTGGGGCCGAGCGGCTGACATTGTATCCATATTTATATTGCAAAAGAGAGCTATCAGAGCCATATATAATTTAAGTCACAGAGAATCTCTTAGGGAGCTATTTAAAAATATTAATATTATGACAGTTTCTTGCCAATTCATTTATGAAAATATCATGTATGTAAGGAAAAATATACATCTCTTTAGTAAGGTCAGTGATAGACACAATTGTAATACGAGAAATAAAGATAAGTTAGATCAACCATCTTATAGACTAGCAAAAGTACACTCATCTTTCATGGTGTACTGTGTTAAATATTATAACAAAATACCTTGTGATATATTAAAACTAAATGAAAGTAAATTTAAAACTTTAGTTAAAAGCACACTTTGTAAACAAGCATATTAAAAATTAGATGATTATATTCAAGATAAGAATGCTTGGCAACATGTTGGTCCCGCTCCGTAGGGCAATCTTTGGTGTGGACAAAATCAAATTTGCTAATTTGTATTCCTATTCATAGTTTTTGTATTCTTAGGTTATTTTTTTATATTTTTCCAGAATTTGACTCACACAAGGTTCCGTTGTTGTTGAATTAGGTATTTTACCTATGTTTGCAATATTTGTAAGTATGTGTTTTTTTTTTTTTTTTTTTTTTTTTTTTTTTTTTTTCTGCTGGGCGTCTCACAGCTCAGTCAGAATGACTGGTAGCTGCTTAACCGGACTTTCCTACGGAGACTAAGCTATATAGCCTCCAGCTAGGCAAAAAATTACTAAACCTAAGCGACAACGCTGAGGGCTACCCCAGTTGGGGTCGGACCTCGGCTCAGGGCCGTCGCTGGGGGGACAAGCAAAAGCTGGATCTTGACAAGTGATTCTACCATCCGTTCGGAATAAGCCTACGTGGAGAAGAACGGACAAGAAACTCCATTACATATCTAATAAATTAACTAATGCTCAGCTACGCGGGCTGGCAAGATTTTAATTGAAGGGATACGCGACGAGCCTCGGCGGCGAGGACTGACGAATCGGTTTGTATTTCTACGTTTGTATATTCTACTCCCTAGGCTCTTAAGGAGCAGAGTAGAGATCGTGAGGGGTCAGAGGTGAGCCTCAATTGGCGAAACTTGGTTAGAAACGGTGTAGGTGCGACTTAAATGCGCACCCATTGACCGTTTCTATAAACGAGGCTGTCTAGCTCCTCGGTTATGTTAGGGTACCGTTTGAAGAGGTCATTGGATTGGGCTTGGGTCATATCCCCGGCTGCCTCGATCCTATTGATCTCGGCAGCCAGCGATCTGGCCTCGTCCGTCATCCAGATTTTGTATGCACTGATGATGGTATCAGATACGCAGCGTCTGGGTTTGGGCGTGGATAGAGACGGGCTCTTAGCAGCGGCAGAGGTGGGAGCCTCCTGTCGGCTTTGAGCGGGCATGGGGGCTATGGGTGCCTGAGGGGCCGGAATGGGATGATCCATCAAGCCTGGAAGCTGTTGGACGGTCTGGGGAGCCACATTTTGGTGGTTGAGCTTGCCCCATGGCGAAGCCCTCTGAGGGGCTAGCCGGGGAGGGGGTTTAGTCGAGGGAGCTTGGCGTGCTTGACGCTCAGCATGGATTTTGGCCAATCTAGGCGCAACTTTGGGGGCTTTAGGACAACCCTTGTAGTTTGCCGTGTGACCGACTTGGTCATATAGCACGCAGCTGGGAGGCTCCGTCCATTCGGCAGGGTTTTTGGGACGGGTGCACTCTTTTGTGCCGTGATCCCCTCGGCACTTAACGCACCTGGGGCGGACAAAACAGTGTTTTTGGCTATGGCCATATTGTTGGCAGTTCAAATCAAATCAAATCAAATATGTTTATTTGTTCGAATATGGTAAAATAGATGTTACAATATTGGTTCCAGCATATCCTGCCATAATATGGCGTACAAATATTTATTAATAATTATGAATTAAAATATAAAATCTGAATCTGTAATAGTTAATTAATTAAGATAAGAATTGTATTGCAGAAATAATAATGAATAAAAAATAAAAATATTGTATTATATTAGTAACGACTTATCTTCTAAATATTCTTGAACACTGTAATAATTTTTCTCCAATAACAGTCTGAACAATATCCTTTTAAACAATGGCAATGGCAAATCTTGAGTATTATTTGGTAAATGATTGTATATAATAATTGCCATGCAATAAGAATTTCTTTTAAATAGCGTTAATTTTATTTGAGGTAATCTCAATTTGTCTTTGTGTCGTGTTCTACTATTTATTTTATAACTGCTTTTTTCGAATAGATTATAATATTTTTTTACAAAAATGCATATTTCAAAAATATAAAGACATGGTAAAGATAGTATTTTCAGTTTTTGAAATAATGGTTTACAGCTATCCAAAAAGTGGGCTCCACACATTGCCCGGATACATTTTTTTTGTGCCCTAAAAACTCTTTGTACGTCTACTGAGTTACCCCAAATTATAAGACCATATCTGAGTACAGATGCTACATATGCATGGTAAGCAACCAGTGCGGTATCAAGATTAACTGTTTGTCTTATTCTTTTCAGGACATACACAAAGCGATCTATTTTTTTGAGTATATTATCTATTTGTGGTTTCCAACTGCAATTCTTGTCCACAGTTATACCTAAGAATACACATTCGTTAACAGTGTTTAAGGGGGCATTATTATACTGAATGTCTAGGCTATCTGTGTTTGTGTTTGTGTTGAGTGCTCGAAATTTTATTATATTTGTTTTTGTCATGTTTATCTTTAAATTATTATTTTCTAGCCATTTTATTGCCTTGTCTAATGCGTTAACAATTCGTTTTTCCAAGTCTTTGTTATTATCGCTTTTAATAATCAATGTTGTGTCATCAGCAAATAGTACGCACTCTTCATTAATCGCCTCTGGTAGGTCGTTGATGTAGACTAGAAAGAAAAGAGGGGATAAAATTCCTCCCTGGGGTGTACCGACATTGTTTTGTCTGTATTTTGATCTATATCTTTTTTGTTCATTTTGACAATTTCTTGTTATTTCTACGCATTGCAGTCGATCGGTAAGAAAGCTTTTGATCCACTCGTTGGCCTTCCCGCGGATTCCATAATGAGAAAGTTTTGACAGTAATGTTTGATGGCAGACAAAGTCAAAGGCTTTTGTCATGTCTAGAAAGACACAGCCTATTTTGGTTTTTTGGTTGAGACTTTGGGTTATTTGTTTAGTTAAGGAGAAACATGCTGAAGCTGTAGAGCTCCCCTTCCTAAATCCAAACTGTTCTTTTTTAAGGATGTCACATGAAGTCAAAAAGTTCTCTAATTTATTACTCATAACCCTCTCAAATATTTTCGATAAAATAGGGATTAAAGTGATTGGACGATAGTTACTCATATCTGATTTTAAGCCTTTCTTGTATAAAGGTTTGACAATAGACATTTTTAGCCGTTTTGGGAAAACTCCTTCACCTAAGGATAAATTTATGATGTAGCTTAAAGGTGAGACTAAACTCGGTGCACATATTTTTAGCACTTTAGTATTTAAGTCGTCATAACCAGTTGCGTTCGTATTTTTTAGATTATGAATTATTTTATATACATCTGTTTCATCTATTGGTGTTAAGAAAATACTTTTAGGATTCTGAGGGATTGTAAAATTGATATTCTGATTATTTTTTTGTGGAATTTGGGTCGTATTTGTTAGGGATATGTAATAGTTATTGAAGAGGTCACAAATATGGTTAGGGTTGTCATAAATTTTATTATTGAATTGTATTGTGTCTATGTCAGAGTAACTTGTCGTCTTATTAACATCTGCTTTAATTAAATTCCATGCTGCTTTACTTGCATTTTTTGCTTTGTTGATGTACTGTAAACTATTAATTTGTTGTGCATTTTTTATACATTTTTTTAATATTCGAGTATAGTCGACATATCTTTTTTTGTTTTGTTTTTTGTTATCTCTACAAAGGTTATATTTTAGATATAAGGTTCGTTTTGTAATACAACAGCGTTTTATATTTTTTGTTAGACATCGGTTTTTCACTTGTTTGTTACCATTCTTAACTTTAATAATGGGAAAGCATAAATTATAAAAAAGAACAATTGTATCGTGAAGGCAATTGAAGGCGTTGTCTGTTGAGTGGCATTCATATACCTCAGAGAAAGATAAGCTTGACAAACAGTCTCTGAATTTGGTTATGTTTTCGTCACTGAGCTCCCTTATAGTTTTAAACCAGAAACTGTGAATGTCCTTAACTTTATTATCAGTTTCTAAGTTAACTGCTAGGGATTGTGCTGTTTCGTGGTCTGATAGTGCCAAATAGTGCAGTGCTGACTTAGCGTCATGTATATTGCTTACAATTAAATCTAAACAAGAGTTTTTCCTCGTCGGTAGGGTAATATGGTTTTTCAGATTGTTATTATTAAGTATGGCATTTAAATCATTGGATATTTTATTTCTTTTTAGGATGTCTATATTCCAGTCACCGCATATGATGACCTTTTTATTAACCATTTTACATAGTTTATTTGTAAGGATTTCCAAACTATTCAGGAATGTCGCAGCGTCATGTGTAGGTGTTCTATAAATGCATACTACTATTAGGTTATGTTTAAGAATTTCAATGGCACAGTATTCGAATTGGATGGGAATCGGGGGGATAAGGTTGACGATTTCTTTGTATTGTATGTTATTTTTTAGAAGGATAGCACGAGCCACCCCGGCGCTGGTTTGATCGAGAGAAGAATGATACCATTTTGTAGTTGTCAATTCTAAGGTTAGATTCCGAACCACTTTTAAGGTTACACTAGTCAACGGCACGAACTATTTGGCGGCGGAGTTAAAATATTTGCTATCTCATCCGACATCACGCAGGAAAGAGATAGACGCTGTGATGAGCAGTAAGAAGCTAGATCGTGTTCGTATACACACTCATAACGCTGTGTGACGCACACATGCGCAATTTCATTGCAGAGCGCCGACAGTGCGGCGGTGTGTGTGCAAAGATTACTATAATATACTTGTGTGTGGTTGCGGTGTCAAAGCTAACACCTATTTTTTATGTTTATGTTGTCAATGAATTGCATACGCGCCACCGCACCGGCGTGCCGGTAGAACTTTGGATTATTACTATGTGTAACGTAATTAGAAGGCACTCAATTTACTTGTTGTTATGCACCTATACTTACCCGCGACTTTGCCAACTTGACAATAAGATGTTTTGCGAAAATGTGAATTTACATAGATATTGTTATTATCGACAAGTAATGTTAGATTTGACTTTTTAATTATTTTTGGCGGCGGCGACGGCAGAGCAGCGCGAGCCGCTTGCGCGCTTATTGAACCTTATGCCCTTAGTTATAAGAATGAAAAGTGTTCGAGCGTCAAGTCGGTAGATTTTACGTTGGCAGAGCGGGCGCCAGGGCTTCGCTGACTGTAGGTATCGTACCAGCGCGTGCGAAAAGCTAGGCTCTATGCGCACGGGTGTAGGTCATGTCTTTATGTTTTTGTATTTTATTGCAGGTTTTGCAATTATTACAATGTGTGTTAAATAGGTATTTACTTACCTTAGCTAGTAAGCTATAACCTACAGGCGCCTCCCCGTAAGTAGGTATTTCATACCAGCCAGAGTCAGGATAACTGCTTTTTCGACAGCGCCACTTTGATGTGAGACTTGTTTTCTAGGTAATTAGGTTCATCAAATAAAAAATAATGTTATTTTGTAAATTGTTTATTGATTGTTTGTTTACAATAGCAGTTTGAAATATTCTCTTTGTTATCACAATACAATATAATAGCTTCGGGTGGCTGAGCCGAGCTTGTGAGTGTCAGCGCGCATAGTAGGTATACAAATAAAAAACCGGCCAAGTGCGAGTCGGACTCGCGCATGAAGGGTTCCGTACCATTATCGCAAAAAACATCGCGTTTGTTGTATGGGAGCCCCACTTATATATTAATTTTATTCTGTTTTTAATATTTGTTGTTATAAAGAAATACATCATTTGTGAAAATTTCACCGGTTTAGCTATCACGGTTCATGAGATGCAGCCTGGTGACAGACAGACAGACAGACAGACGGACCGCGAAGTCTCAGTAATAGGGTCCCGTTTTTACCCTTCGGGTACGGAACCCTAAAAAGAATCATCAAAATCGGTTCACATTAAAAAAGTATTGAGGTAAGTAACAAAAAAAATACAGTCAAATTGAGAACCTCCTCCTTTTTGAAGTCGGTTAAAAAATAGCTTCCTTTTGTGTTTGTCCGCCGCTGAAGCCGAGCCGATATCGATATAACAGATAGGTACCTACATAATAATGAACTTTCGATATAAGTAGGCACGACTATCGAAAATCTTAAAATACCTAATCTAATTGGAATCTAATATCCTAATATATACAACAGAACTCTTCAATAAACAACGGCAAATCTCTCGGGATTGCTGCGATCGCAAAACTGTTTATTGGTTAGGCCTTTTGATAACATAACGTCAAGCCGGTACGCTCTAAAGGGGTACGCAGATTTGTACAGTTCACCCTGAAAGATACACTCTCATTGCACCGGTTATGTTAGTTTTATGTTCGGTATTCAGGTAATCTATTCAGGCATAAATTTGGGCATTTTAGGCCCAGATTTTCTCTAATCTGAGATTATAGGTATTATTGAACTTGATCTTTATGTACCACAACTAAAAAAAAAAAATTACGAAGAAACAAAAACAAGAACACCGACTTCCGAAATTAGTTATTTTTCACTTTGTAGTGTTTTTATTTGGAAGTCGGTAGTATTTTTAAAAAAGAGTTTTCTAATTATAGATAAAGATAGGCAGTTTGTAATTTTAAAATTTTATAAATGCGCGTGAAATATTAGAATTACAAGTCTGTGTTTATTTAGGTATAAAAGTCAAGTCAAGCGCCCTCATGAATTGTACAAACTAAATTCGATAAAAGATTCAACTTACCCATTGTTACTTGAACTGCTGAAGATCACTTCACCTACGCAACAAGTTCAAATTCAAACGCCATGTTAATCAGTATGAAATCCCACGAACGCCAGGGTCAGTAAAATTTCGGACCAATTCAAAATAATCAACACAACACATAAAGGAATATCGGAATCCAAAATTCAAGCCAAGGGTCAATGTTATAAAATATTATACGAATACGTTATCGTCGATATCACAATATCAATAACATACACCGCACGCGCGTAATTACGGTGACGTATATATTATGCAGCAGACGATTGAGGCCCCTCTGGGGCAGCGGGGCGCGGGCGCCGGGCGGTAGCTAAACTAGTGAGCGTGTGTGTGTGTAGGTGTAAATGCGACGCACGCGCACCCCTCCGCCCCACTGACCGGGGAGGAAATTTGTAGCGAGATGGATGATGATTTAGAACGAAAACGAGCGCGCGAAATTTTATAAACAGACCTTTGGTAGTCTGGATATCATGAAAAAACCACTGAATGTATCTGTTCAAAATAAAATTATTTGCATTGTTGAACAACTAATCTATCCCTGTATGGAGGCCGTTTTTCAATTTTCTTTCTTCTTATGGTACTTATTTGCGCCCAAAGATGCGTTAAAATTGGTGTTGAAATATGGAACTTTCGAAGCTCATAACTTTCAAGCTAATTTTTTTTTGTACTTTTTGCTTCCATACAGGACTAGATAATGATGAGACAAATTGATATAATTTTTTATTTTGAACGTACATCGTCAAACAGTGGAGTAAAACCCAAACTACGTTTGTATGGAAGAATTTTGGACTAGTGCAACCTTAAGAAAGGTTTCCGTGAGACATATAATGTCAATGGAGCCCAATTCAAGTTGTAAGTCCGTTAAGGCAACTTCTATTAATTCTTGCTTATTTAATACTCCGGCAATATTTTGGTGAATTAACGTAATTGCTGTGGTTTTATTTTGAACTACGAAAAAGCCGATTACTTGTGTTTGTTTTGTTTGTTATTCCTTCAAAATAGTTTGTAATTTTTGTTTGTGTTGTTTTTAGGGGTATTGTTTGTGTGTTAGATTCAGAGTGTTGTGCATGCGTGTTTGTTGGTTTGGCTCTAACTTGTATATTCTTATATTGATTGAGGAACTCGGTTTGGTATTTCCTATAATCAATTTTCGTATTCAGCCGAAAACACAAATATTCCAGATATTCCTGATGGTAACTTTTCATTCGACTAGGATTATTGTTATGTTTGTTTGCCGAATTGTGTATTTTTACGTATTTACAGTTCTTGTAGTTTTGTATAAGTAATTCTAAATTATAATTGATTGTTTTTTCGTTTAAATACGGGTTATATTGCACATTAGTGATGAATACAGTATGGTTGCGTAGTTTATATAATACGTTACATAATTCAGTTATAAATGAATAAGGGCTTTTATCGTTAGAACCTAAGATTAAAATTATAATATCGTCCGGGGTTAATATATTTATGAAGTCATCGTTGCAACTATTAAGTATTTGCGCACTCGTAGCCGCTGGCTTGATAAAAGACCTTATTTTGAAGTTATCATTCCATTTGTTAGACCTTGTGTTAGTCAAGGTTTTATTGAGACCGTGGGCTTGTTGATCTCCGAAGATGTATATATTATGTTCATTGGCAACCTTTTTAAATGATTCATCCTTGTCTTCATTACTACAGTTTGGCCGGGATACATTTTTCTTGTCCGTGTTTAGTTGTTGCACTGTACCAGTGGCGACATCTATTGGTTGATTGGTACTAATAGCTTCGTGGTCGTTGTTGTCATTACTGGCAGCGATCGTCTCGTCCAATAGAGTATCATTACAGCTGCTTTTGGATTTTCTTTTGCGAACACAGTTTTTGTAAGATGGAGATCCATGGTAAACTTCTTTAAATTGTGCTATTTTCCTTGCTTGCTCACATGTTTTTTGTTTAAGCTGATTATTTTCAGTTGTTAAAGTGTCAATTTCTTGGTGTGCGCTTTCTAATTCATTGTTTAGTTTGTATATTTCTTCTTTTAGTGCTTCCACATCTTCTGTGTGGGTTGCGGATAGGTCTGGTAAACTTCTTGTGTATGGATTAGACGTGACTGATGAATAGGATAAATTTACTGACTCATTGGACATATTAGTTTTATTTCTTCTAAGAGTAACATTGTTGAAACTCCTTCGTCTTTCCACGTTATCCATCTTTGTGAAATTTATTTGTATGTATTATCACATGTATTAGTAAATATGTATCAGCAAAATTGTTCTCGTTTACAAAATTGTGTTCAGAGCCATCTAATGACAAAATTGTGTAGAAATACTCGTCGATACCAGATTCTGCTACTCGATACTAGATGTCGCTTTTTTCAGATTCATGCGTGGATTAGCTGCAGATTTATTTTTTTAAATGTTGTAACCGTTTTTCCCACAAATTCTTGTTTCTATAATATCGAGAGCTTTATTCACTGAAAGTAGTTAAAGGAATGCTTACTTTGTCTTTCCGGTTCAGTGCTGTCACATCTGGGATGAGATTATTCACAACTTGATGTTTATGTTTTTTTGGCTCACAGTCACTATGTTATTGTCACTGTCACTGGTATATTTCCCATAAATGTTCACAGTTTTAATGAATAACAGTTGCACTCGCGTATCACTTGGTTATCCATAGAGTAATCGTCAATTTAGTCATTATTTTTCACTTTTTGTAATATTTAATGTATTTAAACACAGAGCTATGTTTACGTTGGTAGGGTAGCTTCAAATTTTTTCAATTTATAGTTGTGACACTGACCAACGACAAAGGGACGGTAAGGTTTCTCTATGGAGAACCCTGAAAGGGAGCATAGGGTTTTGATTTTGAAGATAGGGTTATAGGACTCGGCAGGGTCGCACTCGACCATTACCATGTCGTATTCCTGTCCACCTCTAGCTTTACGCATGCGGTGGACGGCATTGACAGGGACTTTTTGTGCGGCGAGATCCGCATAAATTTCGTCAACGGGGATTTCCTTCGGAATGCGCCGGATAACCACACGGGTGGGCGCTTCCGATGGGAGAGAATAAGTATGGAACTCTATCCTCAAGGTTTTTAGGAGCCTGGTAAGGTTCCTGAAATCAGTAGGGGTCGGGAGTAGGATTTTAATGCCCACCTGGCAAGCGGTGGCACTAAGAAATTTGATTTTGCGTTCATCGCAAATTTTAGAAACTTCTGTCCACTTGGCCTTATCGTGGAGGAAGATAGGAGGGCATTTCTGCTTCTTGGGAATAGCAGCAGGACTGGGGTCGCGGCTCGACATTGGGGAAGCGTCGGCCTGAGTTAGGGGACTACGGGAGCGACTCCTGGGGGCTGGGGAGCGATCTGAGCGCCTAGACCGCTGGGAAGCGGTGACAGGGGTGGGCTGCACGTCGGAGGAGGAGGTGGACGGCAGAGTTGGAGGGTTGGTCGAAGCGACCTTTTTGGGCTTGGTGGCTTTGGGGTGGGACTTGCCCTTCTTCCTCTTCCTCTTCCCCTCAGAGGTAGCTTGACAGCTTTCTGAGGAGGAATCGGCGGAGGCGTCATCAGTAGTGACATAATCATCGGAATCATCTTTACCGTGATCATCACCGGACATGGGTTCGTTGACGAGTGGACTGTCAACGTTCGGGGAGGCAGGATTTTCCGAGAAATTAATCGGAAATTTGAGAGTTGGGGGTTTAGTGGGCGCAAGCGCCGAAACGGGGGCGGGCGCCGGGATGCCGATGGACATGGGCTCCGGGGCGGGTATGGGAGGAGGGGGGGGGCATGTAGCAAGCTTATGGAGGATGAAATTAAGCCTTTGCTTATTCACGCTGACCGGACTGGGATCGTCCGACAACGCGTCCTTGACGAGCTCTATCAATGCTTCGACAGGATGCATCCTGTCTCGCTATTGATAGAGCCAGTACAAGTGAAGGAAAAGGGAGTGAGATATTCCCCGGGTGGACAGGCCCGGGGATGTGTGCAATCCTACACTCCCAGTCGGGTTAGACTGGGAGGTGAGTATCTAGTGAGCCCTAAGCTTGTTTACCTGCCACCAATCTTATTGGGTGGCAGGGCCCTAAGGTACCGGTAAACCCACCGAAGGTGGGCCACCCACCACTGTGTACCAAAAGTCTGGAACGTCGGGATAGAAAACACCCGACCGTGCCAGGTGTAAGCTGTAGGACGAAGCGGGGGTTGACTAGGCTATCTACCAAGGCCAACTGATCCCGCTCCCGACTCCAATGTCTGCCGTGTCCTTATGGGACTTGGCGGGTGCTTGGGGCACACCCTCACTGGCTTGTTAGCACCGCTAGGTTTCCCGCCAGGGACCACACAAGATGTGGATTTGAGCTGCCACTACTAGTAACCAAAGTTACTAGTAGCGACACCTTTGGAGCGGCGTGCGAAGACGCGACGACTGCAGTGACGTCACGCAGAGGGGCGCGACGAGACGGAGAGTGGGGGCGCCGGAGAGCGCGGTGGGGCGACGAGCAGCGAGACGTCCGCACGGAGCGACGGCTGGCGAGCTACTGTAAGTATGTGAGAACCATGTTCCTATTTATAAAACTAATGAATTTACCTGTTAGTGCTTTTATTACTTTATACCTGTACGTTGTATAGTGGGTAGTGCTATTTTTGGGTGCATCGTCCTCACATATATGAATTTATTAATGTATGTACATAAGTAAACATTGTAAAACATATATTTTTTTAAAAAGAGTAAGTATGGAGTTTCTTGTGCGTTCTTCTCCATAACAAGCTACTTTCCGAATGCACGGTAGAGTCAATTTTTATTACTTGTACATTTTTTATTTACATTTAATTTTTGACTTTCAAAAGTGCCGCTTATTGGCCTAATTGAAATAAATATATTTGACTTTGACTTTGACTTTGAGAATAGAAAATACGCTTTGCAAATCTCCACACCACCTAATATTCAAGCTCAGATGCATGCTACCAGAATTTGCAGATATTCTAGAGTCGTATAAACTAATGTTTAGAATACGGCAAGAAGACGCATATTCCGAGTTAAAAGCAATAAAAGCTGGGGTACCTCAAAGAAGTGTGCTTGGTCCAATTTTATACTTTTTATATACATGCGACATCCCAGAACTGGCAAATAACACCATTGCGAACTTTGCAGATGATACTGCAATTATGGCGACCGGATCAAGCCACAGAGAAGCTGTTGAAAAAGTTCAACTAGCTGTGAACAAAGTTTATGACTGGACACAAAAATGGAAGATCAAACTGAATAAGTCAAAATCAATTCACATTGACTTTACAAACAAACACTTGGACTATCACCCAATCTACATAAATCTAAGAATAGTGTCCATTTGCATTTTTACATAAGTCCGTAGCACTTTCTTAGAGTCTGATATAATTTAGTAGTAGTATGTATTGGTTACTCGGAAGGATATCGTGCCAATCAATACATAATAAAATAACCATATACAAGCATTTACTGATGCCAATTTGGACGTACGGTATCCAACTTTAGGGCTGTACTAAACAAAGAAACGTCAAAATAATCCAAAAATTACAAAATAAAGTGCTGAGGGATGCTGTAAATGCACCCTGGTAAATAAGAAATGACGATATTCACCGTGATCTTAAAACGGAATTCGTCACCACCATCATCCAAAAATTTGCTGCAGCCCACGAACACAGACTTCATCGACACGTGAATGTGAGGCTATCCAGCTGCTAGACAATACAAACTTAGTGCGTAGACTGAAAAAAACTAAACCTTTTGAATTAGTGTAGTGTAAAGTGAATGGATAATAGTGACCACGCTGTGCTATACATATAACACATGAAAGTGAAAGAAAGTGCCACGGACTTGTGTAAAAGTGCAAATGGACACTATTCTTAGTTCTATCTATCACGTAACATATTAAGTTAGAGTTAATTTGCTTATTAGTCTTTTAGGCTAGATCGTAAATAATTATTAAGAATTTTGTTCTTACTAATAAAGGACCTTTGCTCACCTTAGGTCGTTTGTGTTTCTAACACTGATCTCACCATCTGATGTTCATTAAGTTGCGCAGGCATTTCAGATGGAACTTGTCCAAGGTTATATGCTTGCGATAGAGACACCACGTTTCCGAAGAGTACAGCTGGTTCGAGAGAAAGATTGCCATGTATATAGAGATCTTTGTTGTCAACTTGAGATCGTGACTGCAGAAATCTTTGGGCTGCAGCAGTGTGCCAAAAGCTACGGATGTAGCACAAATCCTCTGAATAATCTCAGCGTCGAGGTATCCTTTACTTGCGACAATGCTTACAAGATACTTGAAGCTCTCCACTTGCTTCAACTTATTATTGCCGATTGGGAAGTCTTTGACTAGCAGCGGGTCTTCTACACCCATGGTCATAATTTCGGTCCTTTTGGCGTTTATTGTAAGACCAAACGTACAGCAAATATCATTGAGACTATTAATCAGCGCCTGCAATCCGTCACAAGTATTCGCCACAAAGCACAGGTTATCAGCGTACATGATCTCCCTAAGGTACAATTAATCATACTCATTTCACAGAACTTCAGACATACTGACTTTCGTCGTCGAAAATGTCACAGTCAGGTTTCACGTCCAAGGGAGCTTTGAAAGTGTTGCTACTACACTTTTCTCATCAATATTTTATTAATGAATTCACCATATTGTTTCCTCCAATCTACCACTACTCACTAAACTTCCAATCCCAGTCCACTTCTAGTGAAATTAAGCAGAACAAGCGCTGAATCCAGCGGTATTGATCAGAAGAAACAAACGTAGTTCACAAACAATTTGCACTTCATTTACTGAGGAACTTGAACGTCGGTTAGAATCAAGCTGGTCTTAGTTAAATCCTTAGTTACTATAGAGTAAATCTGTTTAATCTCGTCTGTAAGTATAGTTAGCTGTGTTTGTTTGATTTCTTGTTATCTTTGAGTTTAATGCTGGGTTTGCTATGGTGGGTTATTGTGGGATGATCATTAATTAAATTATGTATGAAATGTTATAGTGTAAGGCTGGATGCGAGATGCGTAAATTGGTAATTGTGATGATGGTTAGGGCGTTTGTGCACTCATTCATATTATTCAATTCGTATTCTTGATAAGGAAAATCTTCGGATCCGTTTTACGATCTCTCTTCGTAATAAATCTCGAATGCGAATCGAATGCGTGTAAGTGCCCTTAGAAAACCCTAGCTCCAGCAGTGGCCGTTTTTTGGCTGTTAAATAATATTTGAGAAATGCTAGTATGATAAAAATAAATTGACGTACCAGTGCCTAACTTCCGGCTTTATCATCAGATCAGTTCGATGGTACCATTTTCATCAGTACCATTTTAAGTATTTGCTTCATCATAGTCAGTTAACTATTCGAGATATCTTATACCCGTGTCAGACTTCGCATTAAGGAGTTCCAGTGGCTATCTGTGGTCTTCTTCATCAGTTCCACTTCACGAAATGTTACTTGAGTGCAAATGATTGCATTGTTGATGAAAATACCAAAATCGCTATATGTATGCCTATAATATTTGAGGAGTTCCCTCGATTTATCCAGGATCTCATCATCAGATCCTATCTTGATGACCATGGGACCACCTGGAAAGTATAACCTTTCAAACTAAAGAAGAATTGTCTAAATCAATCCAGGCATCTTTTAATAATCGGGTAAAATACATATAAAAAAAAAGATTTCGACGAATTAAGAACCGCCACCATTTTTTGAAGTCACTGAAAGAAATGTAATCATATTTTCGTATTTGGGTTTTTTCGGGACGGGGCCTCGGAGATCGGGGTACTTACGGAATAACCCAACTATCTATAACATTGACTTTCAAATAGAAAAAGTTAAATAAAATTATTCACTTTTTTTTTAACTGTATTTTTTCGTATTCTTCTCAGTGAACCCTTTCATTTGATACCCATTGTCATGGCAGTGCACAAAAAATAACTAGTCCGCTATGTTGGGCTGTCCGCCTTATTGGATTTAGAATAACGTCACTTACCTATGCATTGCCACCAAAACTAAACATGTATGCAAAATTTCATCATAATAGGTTGAGGAAAACTGCTTTAAAATTCAGTTGCAAGATTTGACCCGAACACTCTTACATACATTGCAAATTAAATAAAAGCTTGTTAAAAGATAATCTACGAGTCACAACAAAAATTATATTGTTTTAAGCGCACGAAATATGAACTCCCAAAAGCCCACAGGCAACCATTTTCGAATTTTATGAAACCGAATTTCAAAAGCAATTCCAGGGCAAAGTATGAATTTTTTAATGACTCTGCATACATGCAACGTCATTAAGCATTGTTCGCGTAATTAAACCCTCACAGAATCAGGCTCCATGCCTCTCTTATCAGACACCATTATCGGGTTTTCGTTGCAATTACACAGAATCTACGATACTACGTTACGTTATTGTCCAGATATATGTGCAGAAGGTCCACCACTTCAAACTTGAAATCTATATATATAAAAGAAGAAACTGACTGACTGACTGATCGATCAACGCACAGCCAAAACCACTAGGCCAAGAAGCATGAAATTTGGCAGAAAGGTTCCTCGAGTGACGTAAGTGAGCACTAAGAAAGGATTTTTGGTAATTCCCCCCTTAAGGGGGTAAAAAGAGGGTTGAAAGTTTGTATGTAATTTTTATAGTTTGTAAGTTGGACACGTGAAATTTTAGATTTACACTCTTGGTTGATAAAAAGAATTAATGTGTTTATTGGTTTTTGGAAATTCAACCCTTAAGAGGGTAAAAAGGGGGTTGAAAGTTTGTATGAAATATTTACAGTTTGTAAGTTGGACACGTAAAATTTTAGATTTATGCTCATGGTTGAAAAAAAAATTAATGTATTTATTGGCTTTTGGAAATTAGACCCCTAAGGGGGTAAAAAGGGGGTTGAAAGTTTGTATGTAATTTTTACAGTTTGTAAGTTGGACTCGTGAAATTTTAGATTTATGCTCTTGGTTGATAAAAAGAATTCATGTATTTGTTAGTTTTTGGAAATTCTACCCCTAAGGGGATAAAATAGGGGTTGAAACTATATATGAAATTTCTTCGGTTTGGAAGGTAAAACATCTGAGTTTACGCTCTTGATTAATAAATAAAACAATGAGTTTAATTATTTCCGGAAATACCACCCCTAAGGGGGTAAAAAGGGGTTGAAAGTTTTATGAAATATTTACAGTTTGTAAGTTGGAAACGTAAAAATAATTAATGTATTTATTGGTTTTTAGAAATTCTACCCCTAAGGGGGTAAAAAGGGGGTTGAAAGTTTGTATGTAATTTCTACAGTTTGTAAGTTGGACACGTAAAACTTCAGATTTACGCTCTTGGTCGATAAGAAGAATTAATGTATTTATTGGTTTTATGGAAATATTACCCCTAAGGGGGTACATAGGGGTTGAAACTTTTTATGGTATTTCTTCGGTTTGGAAGATAAAAAATCGAATATCGTAGGTTTACACGATTGCCATAATTAAATAAGTTATATGTATGTTCTTATTAATTTATCAGTCTTACAACTAATTTAATGTATTAACCTAAAATCTTATTTGTATATGTTGTGTTCACCTATAAGTGACATGTTTGCTCAGAATGATGTTTTAAGTATAACTATAAGTATGTAAGATTTTTTGTAAACGTGTAGTTGGTGTTCCTATCAATAAAAAAAATAAAATTTCCGATGCTCTTGATAACAAAGAGTTTGTTGATTTCCGGAAATTCTACCCCTTTGGGGGTTAAATGTGGCAATTTGTTTGGCTTATATATTTGAAACTTGGCATAAATAGTAACAGCAAATAGTAAAGGTTGTCATTACAAGTTTTTCAAAACTACTCCAAAAATACGATTTATGGGGTGTAAAAGATTTTTGAAGAATTTTACTGTACAAGGCTTCTTTTTATGATGTAGGGGAGCAAACGAGAGATACAAATAAATACAAATAATTTATTAATCCTTCACAAGTATGTACAAACACAATGGTAATTGAAGTGCTCTACGTCGGAGTCGATATTTGTTTGAATGAAAAGTCTTAATTCCTTGGGAAAAATAATAAAGGTAACATTAGTTTTTTGGAATTACCCTCAAAATACGATTTAAGGGATGTTATAGTTTGTATGGAAAATTTTATTTCTTGGGTTAATAAACTTGAAACTTGGCACAAATATTAAACTAAGTAAATAATAAAGGATCTCATTATTAGTTTTTTGAAACTACCCCTAAAAAATGATTTAGAGGGTGTTGAAGATCTTGGGTTAATAAACTTGAAATTTGGCGCAAATACTAAACTTAATAAATAATGTAGGTTGTTATTAGTTTTTCGGAAATATCCCCAAAATACTATTAAGGTGGTGATCAAGGTTTTTAAAGTATTTTACTGCACATAGCTTTCTTTTATGATGTGGGGAGCACAAAGGAGGGATTTTCGGAAATTCAGCCTTTAAAGAGGTTAAAAGGGAGATATTTATTTGTATACAAATCTCCTTGGTCAGAAATAAATTGCTATCATTAGTTTTTCAATATTACTCCCAGAAGATGATTTAGGGATGTCAACGGTTTTTTGAAGAATGTTACGGTACTAAGACGACCTCTACCTCGATTTGGAACTACCGAACTGGACCGTTTGTCTCGGGCCAAACAAACAAAACACAAAAAAAAGTCAACAAAAAGTGTATGACCAAACAAACGTAGGTAATTTTATGAGTTGAGGGTGACGTTTTTGTGTCGCGTAATTTACGCAGCATTCGTTTTCATACTAAAGTAATTTTAGCTCCACCCGAAATTATGCGACTTTAAAATCGCGACCGGTCTTCGGATTCAGCAGACTCACGGCTCTCGCCAGGACATCAGTTGAAATTGTGCGAGGTCTTGCAATGTTGCATCTTCCAGTAACGACCTCGCCACTCCAGAACCTTTCAGTCCCTTAGGCCATCTGTTCTGCAAACAATCTGGTCTGCAATGGGTGATACATGGGTATTTAAAATGACCTTAGTTTAATCCATATTTATCGTAAGTCTCGTGCGGAAGCTCCACGGCACTGTCTTCTTCATAGTATCAGATGGGGAGTGGTGTACTCGCTATGGATCTTATTGTAAAGCCACATGACTGAGGTTTTGATCGAATGACCGGTGTGGCTGTTATTTAGCCCTTTATTTAGCTAAAACTTATTGGACACGTTATTAAAGTTTCGTAAATCCTAACTTAAACAATAGCTTATTTTTAGTCGCCTTCACTAACCGCACATAATAAAGTCATCTGTACCTACTTAGTTGAATAAAATACGAAATCATGCGAACGAAGTCGCGGGCGGAGTGCTAGTTTGGGTATAACACACTCTTTGTGTTGACAAAGCAGCGGTCTGGGCAGAAAAGAAGAGATGCAGAAATTCTGTCAGGATAACGATTTGATTGTTGAAAAGTTAAAAAATACGGGTTTCTGTGGCTAGTCCCAATATAATCATATTTATCGTATCTGGGGTTCCCCGGGACGGGGGCCTCGGAGATCGAGGTACTCACGGAATAACCAATAACTATCTATACCATTGACTTTCAAAAATATAAAGTTAAAAGAGATAATCTACGAGTCATAACATAAATTATATTCATTAAAACGCACGAAATATGAACTCCCAGAAGCCCACAGAAGCATTTCTACCATGATAGCTGCTCGAGCATTTTTACAGCTGGATAAGAGTAGCCGGGTGTAGATCTATGATCTGCTGTACTTACGGTGTAAACTAAAGGCTGATGAACATAAAACATGCATTATAGCATATATGGCACATTAATGTGTTTATTCTGTTTAGACAAACAGAATGACAAACAGGCAATGAAGTGAAAAGATGAAACTTGAGATCAGCTGACACCGAGATGTGGCCCGATGCGACGATGTTTGGAGAAACCAGTTATTATTACACACTGCGGAACGCTGCGCTGCGAAACTCATCGCGAAGTTGCAAGGCGCACCATGTAGCCATGGGTTGTAGCGCGGGTTTAGTAGAATTTACCATGACGCATCCTTGTACCAAATTGTGCAAATAAATTACTTTGAAAGAAAGAAAACACATTTATTTGATACAAGCCAGAGCACACAAAATATACATTAAAAAAAAAGAAGACTTAGATTAAGCTAGATTATTTAGTGGCTTTGGATTAAACTGTCTACCGACGAAGCATCGCTGTGACGAAATTCGACGAAATCTATGACTAATCCCATGCATACCCTTTTCACCTACTTACCACAACAAACTTGCATTGCACCGTCAACCTTCTGCACTCAACCTACCCAGAGCCACAACGTTTTATTAGCATGTAAATTTGCTCATCAATTAAGTCGCTATACGCTCCGTGTTTCGCGTACATTTCATATGAATTTGCATAATGAAATTGGCCTGGCATGCACCAACCTTACGATCGCTCCGCGGCCTGTAGTCTGTACATAATATGGGCTGTAGTCTATCCTTAATATCGCCTGAAGTCTGTCATTTACTTAACGCTGTAATAATTTTGATTGACGGCAAACGCAATTTTTATGCCTGTAATCGGAAGTTCGGGAGATATTTATAATATTTTACCGCCGAATTTTAGTGAGGTATTATTATGGGTAAATAGCTGCTCCGCCTGCATTGTATCAGTACTTCTCCCAATATCTTTATAAATTATAACCTATGTGCTATTCTGATGTATTTGCTATATTTCTGTAAAGTTTCATCAAAATCCATTCAGTAGTTTTCGCGTGAAAGAGTAACAAACATCCATACATCAATCCATCCTTACAAACTTTCACGTTTATAATAGTAAGTAGTTGGATTGTAAGGTAGGATGTTAAATTAAATTTTGCTAGTTTTTGATAGTTGGGACGTAGTTTGGGTGTGTACAAAATGTAATACTGCTTTACATTTATGGTAGACTAGCTGTGTCCGCTTGGCTCCCGTTAACTGCTTACCCTACCCTACCTATTCTATTTATCGACCTATAAATTTGTTTCTAGGTTAATTCTGCAGCGGAGAATCAAAACACCGCCATTCAGAAAATGACGTCACACAACGCCATCTATTGAATATGGAGTTCAACTGTCCGAGTATCTGAATTGCGTGTGTTGTGATATTTTATTTCTTGAACACTTTAAACTCATATATATTTTGATACCAATTGTGATGAAAAAAAACTAAGTCATATTTCAAGTTACGCACAATTTATGTGTATATTTTTTTACTTTTGTTTCTTACGTGATGCGTGCACAACTAAACAGACGACAAACCAACGAACCGATAAATAGAAAAAAAAATCAAAAATGCTGGCAATGGGTTCTGTTGGTTATCTTTTAACACCCTGGCTATTTTTTTTTGGTAATATTTTAGATGTACAAAAACGATTTTCTACAGATTTATTATATGTATTGGTTGATATCGATTAATAGTACTACGATTTAATAAAATTGCAGGTATTAATATAGAAAATTAAGCTATACAAACCATCATCTTTTAAACTTTCATCATCCCCAGCCTATATCCCAATTTATTTGGAGTCGACACGGAATGTCTTCTTTCGTACTCTAAATTATTTTTTGTTTTCAGTCACAACAATCTTTGTCACAACAATTTACCGTTTCTTCGGTCAGTCTCGTCGCACATAAAATACATAAGATCAAAGTAATGCCACAAAAACAAATAACCCGTAACGACTTAGATTAAACTCAAAAGCTAAGCGTAAAATAAAAGTGCTGGTTATAAACATTGACCCTTTAAATAGCAAGCAAGGGACCGCCCCATACCCGGCATATAGCTCACCCAAGATACTGATGGCAGCCCTATCATTATTCTTTAAGGCTCACTTCCGAGCAAAGCTCTCCGTCGTCATTGTCACCGCCACGAAGAACGCGTCACTTACGCCTTCTTGTCAAACCACTATGATAGCATCAGCGGCCAAGTGCGACGATTGTTTCACGATGCTTAAAATCTTCTTTCCGCCTTAAAAGCTAACCGAGGTGGTTTGGCTAGAACAAGCATAATGCATCGCTTAAAGCTACAGTAACACACAACGAATACTCGCTGCGAGTGTAGTCGGTGCGAATAATACTCGCAGCGACAATTCGCTGCCTGCCTATTACAGACAGTGAGTTCTACACGAGTATTTTAACAGTAGCATAGTCGTGTAGTCTGGAGCGGCGCGCTGAGCGGAATGGCTACTCGCAGCGAATATCCTGTCACACGCAACGAATTCTCGCGGTGAGTCACATCCGCAGCTAGTATTCGCTGTGTGTAAGATCTGTGTCCCATAAGTGGATACATTAAAAGGCTGATTATGTTGATGATGATTCGATGTGTGTGACCGTAGCTTAAGACCTTCTTGCCGCAAATTTCCAGAGTCACCGCGTCAATGTTGCCGGAGCCACTCTGCTCGGAAGTGAACCTTTCAGGATAAATACCGGGTAACGGGAATTAAAAAAGGTTAATTTGATGGAGTTAATTAAAGGGATGCCGCTGTTTGTTTAATTGTAAGAGAGGAACCTTTGGAGTTGGTCGGCTTTGAATTGGAAGGATTTCCTGAGTTTAGTTTTAATAAAAGGGATATGCATTACCATGTTGGAGGTAGAGTAGAAGTAGAAGACAAGGACGAATAAACAGGAAATTCACACTGGATTATCTTCGTTTGGAAAGTCATTAATTTTTAGTACTTTTGGGAAAATCTTTGGAATCTCATGCGTTGTTGATTAAATCACGATTCGAGATCGTTTCAGTATCTGGTGGAAAAGTATATACTAACTTGACAAAGACATCTGCGGATCTAGAAAAATAAACATATGGGTGTTGGTCATTTGAAAAACCGTGTGTGTAATATTTCGATGGCGCATTTCAATTACAATATTAGACTTTTCGGCAATCGTATGTCTGATAGATTGACACTTTGTTAAGGCGCTCTGGACACCTACAAAAAAAACATTAGAAGAATTTTCTCGAAAACTGGGAATGCCGAGAATTGGACATTTTAGTTAATTAGACACTATGGAAATTGAAAATTGTTAGAGCAGCATACATTTTCAGAATTGAATTGCCTGATCCTAAACGAACTATAAGAGACAAAAACATTCAATTGTAAACAACAATTTTAATATTCATATTCGAATCGTTATCGACACGTCGCAGCGGGAATTGTATCGCTCCGATAACGTATTTGTCAACTATCATAACGCATTTTGTTTGCGGCACATTGGTTTTATGCAAATGTTCTGTGGTTGTGTTCATCAAGTCGATGTTGTATTTATAGATTACTCTTTTTATGGACTGTTGTGATTAATGATGACCCCATCCATATTTCCTTGTAGCCGTTTTGCTGCCTCACTCTAGCCCCCGTCGTCCCCTTCGCATCCGTGTCGGGGTGACCTTAATTTCCAAACACGATGCACTGAAATCATTTGATTCCGGTAGATAAAGCGTGGTCACTGTGTAAATACGACGCGTACAAGCGGCGTTTTTCCTTTTTAGTAGCGTCTACGCGTTGTCGATTTAAATGTTGATATCACGATAAAACTAAGAGGTAAATAATATGAATATTCTGTTTTATGCTTTGAAATAAAATCTCCTATCCTGTGCTAACTAACGTGAGAGACGTGGTGGAAGTTTTCGGAACTATTCAAACTTATACTTACGAAGCGCATCGTCTAAACTTGTTAAAAATGTCTTTGCACTGAGATCACCTTCTTCCGTACATGTTTACTTTGCGTAGACGCCGCGTGGTCACTGCGTAGTTACTTCACGTTCACGCAGCGTTCTCGCGTCCATGCATTGATGATTTTTAAGTAGGTATCACCATAAAAGTGTTTTTAAGTTATTCTATAGTTATATGTTTTAATTTAATTTTATATTATATTTTAAATAGTTTATTTTAAAAGTCCCTCTGTAACATTTTTTTTTTCATTTCTTTTTACCATTATGTTTTTATTTTAAAATTGTTTAACCTAATAGTGTTTGTAAAAAGTATACATTTTGCATTTTGTGACTCTTGTAGATTTTTGCTGTCTGGTTTGCCATAATGTTGGTAAATTCTAAGGTAAATTATATATAAAGAAAGTCCTTTTTTTATAAGTAGGTATGTCATGTTTTCATTTGTTTTTCTTTTTGTTTTTATATGTTTTAATAAGAGTTTATATTTTAGTTTCTAATTAGACGATAATCTGTAATGCATGCTGTGGCCTCCTATAATTGAGGGAGTGCACTTGTCATTACTTCATATTAATGATTCTTTGTGTTTTTTTTTGTGTACATATTTCGTTGGAGGTCCTGAATAAATAAATAAATATAAATTTTAAAGGCGATGATAGCTCAGTGGTAGTGACGTCGGATACCGAGACGAAGGTCGCGGGTTCGAATCCTACAATGAGCTTGAGCTTTCGGTGAAGGAAAACATCGTGAGGAAACCATAGCACGGTGGTAGGGTACTTTGTAGTACCCGCCTGGCTGGCAACCACCCTCAAGTTGAAAATCTGTCGCCAAGCACCTTCCGGTGTGTTCCGACAGCAGCACTTGAGAGCCAGTTCCCTTCTAGGCTTTGTGTGCTTACCACCATCGGCCACATCATCACTGACCACGGTGAGATTGTGGTCAAACACAGGCCTAGGTATACATAGTAAAAAAAAAAAAAAAAAAATAAAAAAAACATACATGTAAATAATATTAATATCTCGTTTTAAACTTTAAAATAGAAACCCATCTCCTGAGCCGACGTATGAGACGAGGTGGAAGTTTTCGGAGTGATTAAAACTTGTACTTACGAGTTGCACGATACATAGTCTAAACTTATAAAAAAATGCCTACATACAAAAATAACGGGTAATTACGTTGCGTCCATGCAGGATTCTCACGTTTAAGCAGCAATAACGCATTGACAATTTTAATCTAGATATCACCACAAAATAAACAGCTGAATGATATAAAGGAGACGGGCATTTCTGGGCCCAGCAGTTAACTAGATGAAATATGTATTAAAAAATCCGTTATATTTTTCTAAAGGAAATCCCAAAATATAGTACCATGTTTCTATCTAGGAAGCGAGAAAAGTTAAGTTAAGTTATGAAACTAAATAATCGATTTAAAAAATCGGTAAAATCTCAGACTAATGTATGAAAATCGAGTGACAGGTGCTTATCAATCGTTTGGTGGAAACGATTCATAACGAATCGAGTTCCGTTAATTTTTATTCAGTTCGCAATACTGGTCACTGACTGCTGACAGACAGATGACAGGCAGAAAAAAATAAACTGGAACTCGTTCGTTCGTTTTCTTTCGTTCTGAGTGCGCACATATTTTCCATGTTTCATTGTAAAACCCCACCACCTCGGCTTTGCATACTTTAAAGGACTATTCGACGGATCTTACTATTTTGAATTACCTGGCTCTCTATTTTGGACAACTGATTACGCCTATCGATCAGATATTGACGACATGGATCGCTGTGTGAATTGTACCATTGCATCTGGTCGCAATCACTCTATTGGCAGAAGAGTCTTGGACGATGAGGCGATTTTATCAATTATTCGTCAGTGGCGTGCATCTCAGCCTGTAAGTACCTATTCAAATCGAACTTTTAGCCTTTCAAGCGAACAAAACCAGACTTATGATGTACCTACTGTTTACGGTCTCCGGCGTCATGTATGTCGGCTTTCTTTTTGGTGGATAGCATAATAATAAGAAAGACTTAATGACACAATAAGACCGATTCGGTCCCAGGCTTTGGTGCTTTGAGGTAATGACAGTTATTTGGACTATTTCGGTCTCGGCCGAGACGTAGCGATTAGATTGAACATGATTTAAATAGTTCACTTATTTCAGGTTACCAGTGAGAACTATGTATGCCAAGCATGTTGGAACATGGCCCAAGACGTGGTTCTTGGGAGATGTCCGATTGAAGCATCACACCAAGTTGGTCATCCCAGAGGCAAGAGAGTAAGAGAAGAGAGACAAGAGGCAACCTTCTTCGGCAGCTAACGGCTTCAAATACTTCTTGGTTATTGCGGGGACGTATACAATCCCGCCATATAAGTCGCAAAACATATTTTGCTTACGTTTTAGTTAACAGCTGTCGAAGATTCAATATTAGGTTCCCAAGTAACACAAACGTGCTGAATAAAGATTGAGTAAGAGCAATCATCAAGAGCATAAGCTGAATAGTAAGCTGAATAACGTCTGAGTACCCGTCTATTCAGCTGTTATTCAAGCAAAAAGGGCCCCAATTTTGAATGCTTAACGCTGAATAACATCTGAGCAAGATCTGAGTAGGAGCTTAATAACGTTTCAATTAGCTTAATAACCTTTGAATAACAGCACACATTGCTTTTATTAAGCTCTTACAACTGAGTTACTCAGCTTAATCGAATTGGTTATTGTATTCAGAATTTATTAAGCATTTAAATTATTGTTCACACTTTTACAAACAATATTCATACAAATTGTAAAAATAATTCAATTGGATTAAATATTTTAATGTCGATGTCGAATTTAAATGTGATTTGACATGGTGAACTTATAAAATCGGTAAGTAAATTTTAATTTACAAGTTAGAGGTCTGCTATATGTTAATTGTTAGTGCGCAAGTAATTTTGTCGTGAATAGTATGTTTTTTTTTCATTATTTATTACGCGCCGCGTTAATAATCAAGATAATAGATAGTAAAAAGTATTTTCATACATACATAATAGGTCTGACAAAAGTACTTGTGACGAAATAGCTAATACTAGCAATTTTAATCCAACAAAATAACTTGAATCGAGTTGAAAATGTTGTAGTTGTAAGATTAAGCATTTTGGTATCTCGTAAATTCCGTGAAAGTATAAATTACAAAGATTTTTAATGGCGATCGATTGTTTTGGTGTATAATGCTGAATAAAAGTGCACACATGCCTTGTTACTAAGCTATAACTTGAAAAAAGTAGTCTCAGTACACTAACTTCTGAATATCAATTATATAGTTGATCACATTTCTAAATTTTTCAGATTTTTAGGGTTCTCTAATCGATCTAACAAAAACCTTTTCTATTATGGAATTTCACGCCCGGCTTTCACTGAATTCATTATATTTAAAATTATAGCGTCTTTGCTTGCATTTTTTTTCGAGAAAATCTCATTTATGATTAAAAATGTAGTGCACACCACACACACGAAATCTGCTATAGATTTCGCGTGTGTGGTGTGGACTGGGCCCTTGTTTAATCCGTGTTTTGTTATTTGTTTTATGTACAAACGCCAGTACATCAAGCCACCCGAAACTGTCAAATTGAAAACTGAACTGATCCTCAAGGCAAATTGAAAACGTAGCCGTGCAGCTGTCACTTGGCACTGATGGACACCAGACGTACAGACTCTAGAAGGAATCAATAATATATACGCGAAACCACAACATATTATGGAGAGTCAAGACAAAATCATGAAAAAACTTGAAGAAATTTATGTGCATGTTGGAGAATTAAGAGTCGCAAATAAAATATCTTATCACAACGTAAATTTTATTTTCTTGTACTGTCCCTGTACCTTCTGCTAATAAAATAATCATTTCTTTTTCTATTAAAATTGGCCGAAATTCTTTCTTAGGGACTATTTAAAATTGGATGACCTTCCATGTTTATATTCAGTGATATGTTTTCTGGCAAAATGTTTGTGTTAATCAATATTTTTTAAGTGTCTCAATGACTCCATTGTGCCAGTATTCACCTTGCTCAATAGACTTTATGTGGACTTGTCTCGGTGTATTTAAAATTGTCCTTGGATCATTAGGTAAAATGTCTGCGAATCTTTGATTTAATATTTCTGCCAAATCTTTTAGTGCTACTTGTGTGATCTTTTTTCGAAAGCCCATTTTCAAATTTTTCTCGAAATATAAAATTTTTCATGTATCTACATTGTTCTTCTTCGATATCTGTACACTGCCATCAGATGCATTCTCATCTTGTGTGAATCGCAATGCTGTTTGACTTTTTGGGGGACGGAACCCTCTTCATTGCACGGCAACCACGCATGCTGGCTGGGTCCGGGTTCAGTTTTGTTCAAACTATTTTCATAAATCTTTTAATGACCAGAAACACTTGGACAATTACTATTGCTGATATTTAAATATTCTTTTAACAATTTTCTTTTGATGTAACCAGTTCTCTTACGTTTTTTCCACGATTTTCGATTCATATTAAATAACGCAAAAAATAAATACGGTGAATAATATTTTAATTAAGCTGGTATTAAGCTATGGGCGCTATAACAACATACATATGGTCTTTAATTTGAATAAGTTAGTTTCAAACTCTATTAAACAGGACAAAGCTTAATAAAAACATAATTAATATTTATTATTCAGCAGCTGAATAATTAGTAAAACATAGAATCTTATCCAGTTTGAAGATAAAATAAAAGCAATTATTCAGTATCAAGCTGTTTAATAGAATTATGTAACAATATTATTCAGAAGGTGATACTTTATTCAGCATTGAGCTATTTCAAGCGCTAATAGCTTAGTAATGCTTTTATAATAGCAATACAGATTATGGATATTCAGACAAATGCTACCGACGGGGCTGTTTTTCAGCTTTAAGCAACCTGAAACGCGTAATGCTAAATAACGTCTGTATAATAATCCTACGGTGATTGGTTATTAAGCGTTAAGAAGGTAAGGACAGAAATACAGAATTTATTAAGCGTTAAGAATTTTATGGGTCCGAACTCAACCTAATCCAGCATTTGGCTATTCCCAAAGCTCTTATACAAACTATATTCATCTTTGAACTGTATAATATGCAAAATGTGTACTTTTATCTTGCTTATGTGTTACTTGGGTTATTATTGTAATTGTATTGTAGGTAGAAGGACTGTAGGCTGCTGTGCCCATGTAATGTAAATAATATGGTATCTCAGTTGGGCAAGATACCAAGAAAATATCGTACCTCCTGCACAATTCTTAGATAATATTCTAATCATTATTGAAGATGAATAATAAATATTTAAAACGTAATTATATTGTTGTTTTATTTTACTTCCTCTTCTCAATCTGCCTAGCCTTTTCCCAACTATCTTGGGGTCGGCTTCCAGTCTCACCTGATTCAGCTGAGTAGATATAGATATAGCTGGAGCGACTGCCTACCTGTCCTCCACAACCCAGTGACTGGGTAACCCGATCCCCCTTGGCAAGACTGGTGTCAGATGTCAGGCTTCTGGCTACACGTAAAGACTGTCAAAGACCTTCAAATGACAGCCGGGACCAACGGCTTAACGTGCTTTACGATGCTCGGAGGAATCTTGTTATGTTGAAATGGTCCAATCCACGGACCGACCTCGTCAAGTGTTGCTTAACCTTGAAGATCGAGCCGTGTGGCTGTTATTATTTAGCCACGAGCTCCTTATACTTCATCTTCTCCTTTTTTTATTTAAAAGGTACCGGCTGCTTCTAAGTGCAGGATATTGGATGTGGAGACTTGTCTTGGACTGTAGTGACTGTACGGCCATGCCAAATGTGTCAGATCTTCGACACGTCACACATGGAGATATTCTACTTGCACTCCATGCATAAAACCATTACACAACTGAAGCCATTCAAAAATATTTCGCAAATAACATAAAAATCTACAATGTTGTATTGTAACCTCACTTTTACAAAACTTCATATAACTTGATTCCTGGATAGCCAAATTTCACCAAATTTTCAGCGATGCCTTGTTAATATATCCACTTACAAATAAGGCTAGTTTGATTGAGTTAACACCAGGGCCCAGAATACTATGGAGTCTTGCCCTTCTCCTTTCCTGTTTTAAGCTTTCTATTTATCCAAGCTTTTTATTAACTTGTTCCGACGTGAGAAACGAGTTAACAGTTTTCGGAGTGATTAAAACTTGTACTTACGAGTCGCACGTTACATTCTCTAAACTTGTTCAGAAACTTCATACAAGTTAACTGTGCGTAGGCGCCGCGTGGTCACTGCTTAATTACGTCGTGACTGCGCGGCGTTCTCGCGTTTAGCAGCGTCTACGCGTGGTAAATTTTAATGAAGGTACCACCATAATAAAACAAACAGCTAAATAATATAAATATCCTGTTTTAAGCTTTCTATTTATCCAAGCTTTTTATTAACTTGTTCCGACGTGAGAAACGAGTTAACAGTTTTCGGAGTGATTAAAACTTGTACTTACGAGTCGCACGTTACATTCTCTAAACTTGTTCAGAAACTTCATACAAGTTAACTGTGCGTAGGCGCCGCGTGGTCACTGCTTAATTACGTCGTGACTGCGCGGCGTTCTCGCGTTTAGCAGCGTCTACGCGTGGTAAATTTTAATGAAGGTACCACCATAATAAAACAAACAGCTAAATAATATAAATATCCTGTTTTAAGCTTGAAAATAGAAACCCGTATCTAGTGCCGACGTGCGAGACGAGGCAGAAGTTTTCGGAGCGATTAAAACTTGTACTTACGAGTCGCACGTTACATTCTCTAAACTTGTTATAAGATGCTTGTAAGGAGCTTTGGCGCTGCCGTGTGTTTTCGGTAGTGTGTTGACAAAATACGTAGTCGGCACGTGAACAGGACGTAGGTGTTAGTTTGATTTAAGTTTGTAGGAAGACAAAGTTTTTTTAATATTTTCAGATGGAAATCAAGTTGTTCCTCTACACGTACTAAATTAATTTTAGTCATATTAAAATATAGGTTGATTCAAGACGACGCGGAAAAGAGTACCGAAAGAATTGGGGGTGGTTTTTGCCCAGCAGTGGAACAGCAAAAACTAAAAAAAAACAACTACCTCCACATACATCCCATTTAAGTATCTTGCCGTAGTAAAGTAGTTGTGAGACTGCCTATCATGACATTAAACTTACCAACCTAAGTTTTGTATAACTTAAATATTATTATGTAGGTAGGTACAAGATGTCACAAGTACAAGTCCCATGGTTCGAATAAGGTCATGGAACTAGCGGTTTGTTGTCTTTTCATTAGAACACTAGTCCTAAGTAAACCAAGCTTTACAAGTAAACTATCAATTAAATGACACCCTTTTAGGACTGTCAATATTGTGGAAGACTGTAGAAAGATGTCTAATTTAATATACTCAGTTACTTGTTATAATAGTTACTTGTAAGAACGGATGGCCGATGGGACAGAAAGGTTCTGGAGTGGCGACCGCGAACGGACAGACGTTGCGTTGGAAGGCCTCCCACCAGGTGGATCGATGACCTGGTGAAGGTTGTGGGGATCCGCTGGATGCGAGACGCACGGGACTGGTCAATGTGGCGACGCTTGGGGAAGGCTTTTGTCCAGCAGTGGACGTCTTTCGGCTGATATGATGATGACTTGTAAATATTTGGGATGATGTGGAGGATGTCGGCTAAGCAGTCGTTCTATGTAAAGGCTATATATGGTCTTGGATCCCGCAACGAAATATTTAGAAAAGAATAACGGAGGAGTAGGAAAAAACGGGTCCGTGCCCACTCAACCCGATTAGACTCAACCCGAAGAATAATACCTGCATATTACTATTTCCTACATATTATAGTCAGGCAGAAAAGAGATGATTTAACGCTTGCATCACAGAGAATGTAAAATTTAAATAATGATTGGAGAAATAAATCAATAATTAAACAAGTAAGTACTTATCCTTTTTAATATAGTCTACGCTTTGTACTTTGTAGTAAAAATCACAGATTATTGTTATTTATCATTATCTTAATATATATATTTCTTGTGTGCGTGTGTATGTGACTGAACTCCTCCTAAACGACTGGACCGATTTTGATGAAATTTTTTGTGTGTGTTCGTGGAGATTCGAGAATGGTTTAGATTTACAAAAAAAAAAATGGAAAATTAGGGTAGGGTAGGTAGGGTAGGGTAGGTAGGGTAGGGTAGGTAGGGTAAGTAGGGTAGGTAGGGTAGGGTAGGGTAGGTAGGGTAGGGTAGGTAGGGTAGGGTAGGGTAGGTAGGGTAGGGTAGGGTAGGTAGGGTAGATGCATATTAGGTGTTTTTATGGCAAAACAAAGTTTGCCGGGTCAGCTAGTATTCTTATAGATTCTGGCACGGTGGTATTTATTGCATCAGTCTATAAACGTGATTATAATTGTTAGGTTAACAAGTAGGTACTAACTTCCAAAGTTAAGTTATTTAGAATTAAACATCACTTTGCCTGACTTTAGAAATGGCACTGAATTGGTAATAAAACTTCTGGTATTATTCTTCGGGTTGAGTCTAATCGGGTTGAGTGGGCACGCACCCGAAAAAACAAGCAGGAGACAGAACAAACAAGGCATTCAACAGCATCCAGTTAGGTTAGAAGACGATCCCAACACAGTTTGGAATATGATTAGGTACGTGATTCATAATTTACCGGAAGATCGTATTTTTCCAAGCTTTTTATTAACTTTCAATGTATGTGTGTGTTCGGTTAAAATCTTGCAACTGAATTTTAAAGCAGTTATCCTCAACTGGTTAAGATCAATTTTTGCATACATGTTTGGTTTGGGTGACAATGCACGGTAAGCTAAAAAACTAGATTGTAAAAAAAAATGTAATCCAACGTCAAAATCAAGAGAACCGGCTTCAACTGTCTACTAATTAAGTTATTCATTCACTCTACCCAAAATTATTTAATCTTGAGTTAATTATTACGAATGACCTTTTTACCAACACAAAGGCTCAAATTTAAGGCCTCAGTTTTCACCTACAATAAGACCAACTAACACATAAGACTTAAACAGCTCTCTATTTAACTTGAGTAGTTGTATATGCTTTCCATGCTATCTTTATTGACAATTCAGTGAGCAACTGCCCTTTGTAACCTGAATATCAGTTTTCAAGTTACATATCATTCGTTCGTGGGCGTTTCATAAGAAAGAACTGCCCCCTAGCCAAGATACAAGTGTTTCGTATCGAATCTCTTTCTACAATCGTTAACGCCTTCTATTTGTATGGTCTGACCACGTGGCTTAACGTTCAGAAGTGTCATTTCCATACATTGATTCGTTTTCTACTAGCGTTATCGATTGTAGATTGTGAACTTGGCTACAGGCAAGTACCTAGCTGTAAGTGTATGTTTAAAAAAGCTATCGTACACTAGAATGTAAAAGTGTATCGTGCTACAATATGAGGTTAAAAGTATACACGATAAAGAATTTTTTTTAAATAAGCAGTTAAATAGTGTACAAATTAAATGAGCATGCGATCAGTGTTCGGTTCCTGAGTCGGGCAAAATATTATTCGGTCTTCCATATGGAATTTCTTGGTAGTAGCCCAGACACTGGCTTTGGGCCCAGTTGAAGGCAAATAGGTCCACAAAACGACTGATGTAATGGTTACATAGCTGTTCATCTCTGCATTACCCCCCGGGGTTAACAGGCGTGCTGTTGTGTTTAAATTATGTTAATAATGTAGTGTCCTACAGAAATTGTATAAAAAAAAAACTGTTTTGTAAGACAAAACCGAAACAGAATTTCGGCAATAGTCTCACTTTCGGCTGAAACCATAACCGAAAATTCCTTACAAGGATCATGTTTTGAGGGAAAAATAAAGAAAACGTTATTATAATCAGTCAGTCTTTATTTTTTTATCTTTAAATCACATAGCTATGCAGTCCTCGAAATTTTCACTTAAAATTGGTATCATAATCAACATAACAACCCCTCATTTAAGAAAAAATATAAGCAAAAAATACTCGATTAGATGGAATTTAACGCACCGAACATGACCGATCACAGCGCGAGAACTCCCGAATGTAGTTTCGGCAGGTTTGCCGCCGAAACTGAAACTAAACCGACACTCGTTTTTTTGCCGAAACTCGACCGAAACCGAAACTGAACTTTCGGTAGGATACTATAATATTAATTACACTGTGCAGTATTTTGTTGGTTAGCCAATTATTCGTACACCAAAATACTTTTTGTACGGTTTCATTTAATGTATACGCTGACGGTAATCCAAGGAAAATTCTTTCCCCATACACTTGATAATAGCCGGAAACCTGACGCCATTTGCATAGAACTCACATCAATCGTACACAGGGCTCCGTAAAAGTGGCCCCCATTACACGCTGTAATAAATCATTTTATCTCACTCATAGAATGACTAATGAAGAAGGAAAAGACTTCTTAGCGAGTATTTCCACTGTGTGGTCGATTTCTTGGGAAATTATCGACAGAAAATATGAACTAAATTCTCTATTATTATTGAAATTATCTTGGCCTTACCTAATTGATTTATAGTCAAGCAACATGACTTCTTTATCTATACTTCTGTTAGTAGTCATCACAGCAGCTGTAAATATGATATACTATTAGTTTGCATGGTATATAACTATGCAACATTTGTACCATCAGCTGTTTCTCCTTTTCGTGTCAGTTTGACTGAAATTTTGTACAACCAGTATATAGTTACCTTATAGATATATAGATAGATATATATGTCGTTGGCTTCATTCAAATCATGGAAGGTGCGGGTTGTACATGTTGGGCAGGAAAGGACACCTCCTTTCGCGCATATACTATTAAAAAGCTCCACGCTCGCCGGTACTGTTATTGGGATGGGTCAAAGATATCCATTCATATTTTTTTTAAAAGGGTAACCCCCTTTTTCTGAATTACGCATTGGACGTTGAGTATTTGTCAAACTATGCTTTAGCCTGAAAACCTGTCAGATTTTGTGCATTTAAGTGGGGTTTGAGACTTTTTTACGGCGTTTTTAAGGCGTATATATTCCCCGTACGCAGTTTTGACCGTGCGCTCGCTCGCTGCCAGAATATCAATATTGAACCTCCTTTTGGAAAGTTATGTTTGCAAAATATTCTTTGATTTACATAATATGCTATTTCTGTTATGCAGAAATTCTAACTATCAATTTTTCTGTGTAAAAATATTTTTAAACATCCAAGTCATTTTCGAGGAGTATCCAAAAGTAGCGAAAAAATATCGTGTTGTTAATTATTTTTTTAAAGTTAATCTATTAGTTACACCAAAAACCATGTTTCACAAATAATGTATATGAATCAAATTTCTTTATTTTTCAACTCTTTTAGTCTAAGCGTTACTAAGGAGTATGCTTTAGAAAGTAACCGTTTTACAGCAGCAGGTACAGCGGTGGGAATACTCAATTCAGAAATCCGCCGTAAGTGTGGTATTTCTGATCCGTTCTTCTCCATAGCACCTTTGCGAATGGGCAGCAGAATCAATTGCTATTTTTTAATTTAAATTTTCGACGTTCAAATGTGCCGCTTAATGACATAAGTGTAAAAATATGCTTTTGACTTTGACTTTGACCCCATTTGGCCAGATAATTTTACTGCGGCCAACTTGACCCTGCAGTCTTTTTGGAAATTTTCAGGTTAACGGAAATTTCAAAAGAATGACTAAGATTCGTTACGAGAAAGTTTGAATTTCATTTGATCCAAATTTCATTTAGTTCCAGTGCATCATCTTAGGAAGTATTCTTTTAATTAAGTTTGTGTTTGCTCGTTAGAGTAAAAACGAGGAAAATTACGTTACCTTTATATATTTTTTTATACAATATGGGGCAGGTATAATGGTGAAATCACTCTTATAGCTTGGGAGTTACAAGTATACTTTGCGGTAAGGCGTAGGAAATAGAAAGAACACTCTTTATGCACACTTTTGCATGTACTTTTAAGCGTAAATTTGTATTTATTCGTGGGTTCCAATGTTTTTCTTATATTCAACAACGAACAAGAAACCTTTTAGGACATTTGACTGAGGCTGCTAGCCAATTATTTAGTTGTTTCACCAAACCTTAGAGGCAATCAAATAAGGATTCTAATATTGATTGTACACAACTACCCAAAAAAATTTAATTAACTTTTTTTATTTATAACTTTTTAGTTTTTTTTTCGAATAGGTACATTTAAACATATAAGTGTTATATATTTTTGAAATCAACTCTTAAAATCCTTAATTTTGATACTCCACATGATAGGTATGGAAGAAAAAAAAATATGGGCCCCCACAATATGGCGCCCAAGAACCGCTATTTTTCCTATTTTCCAATTCAAAATCAAAATCGGCCCACGCATTTGGTCTCTAGAACGCCACATAGGAACAAACATACATACATACATAGACTGATAAACACATAACCCACCTTCGGCAGTCGGGTAAAAAGAAGTATTATGTATTACAAATACATGTGAAAGTGTAAACAACAAAATGTGAGGTTATAAGCAAATGTGAGGGTAAAAGAATAACGCCATAACTTTCCCCGGTGCTGACTGCGGCTCCGACCACCAGCTTCTTGTGGCAACAGTTCGAATGCGGCTTAAGATGATACAGAAACCTAAAGTGGGTCCGAATATGAGAAATGTAAACATCAGTGGCTTCAGAGAAGGTTTTGAGCGGAGAATGGGTGATATTCCGAATGACATGACAGACAGCGACAGTAAATGGGAATATCTCAAAAAGATGATAGAGGAAACAGCTAGGGATAATAAGCTAGCAAAACCCCCTATGAAAGATTTTATAACACCTGAGACGGCCCAAATCATCCTTGAGAGACGTGAACTAAAGGAGAAAGGTATATATATGTTCAACTGCAGATCAGCAGCGGTATGCAGAACTGAGCCGCCAAGTTCAACTACGTTGCCGGAAGGATTATGATAACCATATCAACGAAATCTGTCTTGAACTTGAAAATCACTCACTGAAGAACGAATCCAAATATCTTTTTCGAAAAGTAAAAGAACTTTCTGGAACGCGTAAACCGAAAACATGTGCCATTGGACATAAAGACGGGCGCCTACTTACAGATGTGACTCAAGTGTTAGAGCGCTGGAAAAACTACTGCGCGGAGTTATACGACACGGGGGAGCCTACTAGCGCAAAAATTACATGGGCGACAAAAGAGCCTGATATCCTACCATCAGAAATTGAGCATGCAATCAAAGCTCTCAAGTGCAGGAAATCACCGGGTAAAGATGCTATTACAGCCGAAATACTTAAAAACTTAGGTCAACGAGGCACAAAGGCTATCACCGAAATCTGCAATACCATCTGGAGTACTGGAAGATGGCCAAAAGACTGGACAGAATCGGTGTTTATACCCTTGCATAAGAAAGGCTCTTCAAAAGATTGTGGAAATTACAGGACTATAGCCTTAATATCTCATGCGAGTAAGATCCTCCTCCATGTTATTAATCGACGTCTGAGCTACTATTTAAGCCAACAGATACCCGAAGAACAGGCAGGTTTCGTTAAGGGCAGAGGAACGCGGGAGCAAATACTTAACGTCCGCCAAATCATTGAGAAGAGCAGGGAATTTAACAGCCCCGTAGTCCTATGCTTTATTGACTACACAAAAGCCTTTGACTGCGTGCAATGGGATAAACTGTGGAATGTGCTGCTTGAAATGGGAGCTCCGGAACACCTCGTTGCTTTAACCCAGAGTCTGTACACAGGAAATCGTTCTTTCATCAGGATAGGTTCTGAATGCTCCAACATGTTCCAAACAAAAAAGGAGGTGAGACAGGGTTGTATCTTGTCCCCGGCTCTTTTTAACATATATGGAGAGTACATTATACGAAAGACCATCGAAAATTGGGAGAAGGGTTTCCCTGTGGGCGGAAAGAGGGTATCTAACCTTCGATATGCCGACGACACCATTCTTCTGGCAACATCTATGGAAGATATGAGTGAGCTGTTCCAAAGACTCGAATTAGAGAGTGGCAACATCGGTCTCGCAGTGAACAGAGCGAAAACCAAAGTGATGATAGTGGATCGAGCCGGAAAGCTAACAAATGTCACCTGCAACATCCCTGGCATGGATATCGTCGACAGCTACGTGTACCTAGGTTCCCAAATCTGCAGTGACGGTAGCTGTGTCCCCGAGATAAAGAGGCGAATCGGGATGGCGAAGGATGCTATGACCCGTCTACACAACATCTGGAAGAAAAGAGGAATTGGTATCAAAACCAAGATGAGATTGATACGGGCACTGGTATTCCCTATTTTCCTGTATGGAGTGGAAACGTGGACAATCCTAACCCGAGAGAGACAAAGGATTGATGCATTTGAGATGTGGTGTTGGAGGCGAATGCTAAGAATACCTTGGACAGCGAAACGCACCAATGCATCGATCCAAACCCAGCTCCGAATAAAGACTCGCTTGTCCACTATTTGCCAACAACGCATTCTTGCGTATTTCGGTCACACAATGCGCAGAGGCGACGAGAATTTGGAAAAGCTGATTGTAGTTGGGAACACCGAAGGCAAAAGATCGCGCGGTCGTTCACCAACAAGATGGACCGATCAAGTGAAAGACTCGTCGGTCTCCAAATTCTACACGGTCCTAAGGGACGCGCTGGACAGAAACCGGTGGAGGCAGATCATCCACTCCAGATGCAACCTTGATGCTGACCACGATCCTCAGACATGAGGGACCGACCAAGAGAGAGAGAGGGTAAAAGAAATGGAATAAACCCAATGCATAAATTAGACCATAATTATAATATTCATCATCAGCCTATTAATGTTCCCACTGCTGTGACACAGGCCTCCTCTCTGTGAGAGGGAATGGGCCGTAACTTAAGTAACATACTTGCTACAATATTATTGCGTAAAAACTACACGCACATTAATAATGAAAATCATCAGTACACATAACATACTTACATTTATTACATTAATAATAAATCAAGAGCAATCAAAACGTACCTGACCGTTCAAAGTCCGAAATCAAACCAAAATTGAACGATCAAGCCTCTTGCGCACTCTTTTTTATAATGCGGCTTGCTTGTCAGTGGCAGGGAGCGCGTAGTCAATACACCAACTTATTAAACAGGAAGTAACTCAAAAGATACTCACATAAAAAAAAAATAGGTATTAGTTATTTCTCCCACATACAATCCTGTTCCTTCGGACAACAGGATTACGGCGACGTGCCATTGCTACATGGACGTCCCACTTATTCTAACTAAAATTATAAATGCGAAAGTAAATCTATATGTTTGCCTGTCTGTTACCTTTTCATGTTTAAACCGCAGAACCCATGTCGATGAAATTTGGTAAAGAAAGAAAGGACATAGGATAGAATTTCACTCCAATTCCACTCCTTAGCTGCTGCTGTAGGCACAATCAAAGGATTCCCGAACTGTTTATTGTGTACTAGTTGTTGCCCGCGACTTCGTCAGTACTTCTAATAGCCAATTTGTTTATATAGCGCAATAATATTGTAGGATTGCCATACATACTTCCAACCTCCTTTCCACCCACTTAAAGATGATTTCCAGTATGCAAATTCTATCCTATGTCCTTTCTTTCTTTACCAAATTTCATCGACATGGGTTCTGCGGTTTAAACATGAAAAGGTAACAGACAGGCAAATATATAGATTTACTTTCGCATTTATAATTTTAGTTAGAATAAGTGGGACGTCCATGTAGCAATGGCACGTCGCCGTAATCCTGTTGTCCGAAGGAACAGGATTGTATGTGGGAGAAATAACTAATACCTATTTTTTTTTTATGTGAGTATCTTTTGAGTTACTTCCTGTTTAATAAGTTGGTGTATTGACTACGCGCTCCCTGCCACTGACAAGCAAGCCGCATTATAAAAAAGAGTGCGCAAGAGGCTTGATCGTTCAATTTTGGTTTGATTTCGGACTTTGAACGGTCAGGTACGTTTTGATTGCTCTTGATTTATTATTAATGTAATAAATGTGAGTATGTTATGTGTACTGATGATTTTCATTATTAATGTGCGTGTAGTTTTTACGCAATAATATTGTAGCAAGTATGTTACTTAAGTTACGGCCCATTCCCTCTCACAGAGAGGAGGCCTGTGTCACAGCAGTGGGAACATTAATAGGCTGATGATGAATATAATAATTATGGTCTAATTTATGCATTGGGTTTATTCTATTTCTTTTACCCTCTCTCTCTCTTGGTCGGTCCCTCATGTCTGAGGATCGTGGTCAGCATCAAGGTTGCATCTGGAGTGGATGATCTGCCTCCACCGGTTTCTGTCCAGCGCGTCCCTTAGGACCGTGTAGAATTTGGAGACCGACGAGTCTTTCACTTGATCGGTCCATCTTGTTGGTGAACGACCGCGCGATCTTTTGCCTTCGGTGTTCCCAACTACAATCAGCTTTTCCAAATTCTCGTCGCCTCTGCGCATTGTGTGACCGAAATACGCAAGAATGCGTTGTTGGCAAATAGTGGACAAGCGAGTCTTTATTCGGAGCTGGGTTTGGATCGATGCATTGGTGCGTTTCGCTGTCCAAGGTATTCTTAGCATTCGCCTCCAACACCACATCTCAAATGCATCAATCCTTTGTCTCTCTCGGGTTAGGATTGTCCACGTTTCCACTCCATACAGGAAAATAGGGAATACCAGTGCCCGTATCAATCTCATCTTGGTTTTGATACCAATTCCTCTTTTCTTCCAGATGTTGTGTAGACGGGTCATAGCATCCTTCGCCATCCCGATTCGCCTCTTTATCTCGGGGACACAGCTACCGTCACTGCAGATTTGGGAACCTAGGTACACGTAGCTGTCGACGATATCCATGCCAGGGATGTTGTAGGTGACATTTGTTAGCTTTCCGGCTCGATCCACTATCATCACTTTGGTTTTCGCTCTGTTCACTGCGAGACCGATGTTGCCACTCTCTAATTCGAGTCTTTGGAACAGCTCACTCATATCTTCCATAGATGTTGCCAGAAGAATGGTGTCGTCGGCATATCGAAGGTTAGATACCCTCTTTCCGCCCACAGGGAAACCCTTCTCCCAATTTTCGATGGTCTTTCGTATAATGTACTCTCCATATATGTTAAAAAGAGCCGGGGACAAGATACAACCCTGTCTCACCCCCTTTTTTGTTTGGAACATGTTGGAGCATTCAGAACCTATCCTGATGAAAGAACGATTTCCTGTGTACAGACTCTGGGTTAAAGCAACGAGGTGTTCCGGAGCTCCCATTTCAAGCAGCACATTCCACAGTTTATCCCATTGCACGCAGTCAAAGGCTTTTGTGTAGTCAATAAAGCATAGGACTACGGGGCTGTTAAATTCCCTGCTCTTCTCAATGATTTGGCGGACGTTAAGTATTTGCTCCCGCGTTCCTCTGCCCTTAACGAAACCTGCCTGTTCTTCGGGTATCTGTTGGCTTAAATAGTAGCTCAGACGTCGATTAATAACATGGAGGAGGATCTTACTCGCATGAGATATTAAGGCTATAGTCCTGTAATTTCCACAATCTTTTGAAGAGCCTTTCTTATGCAAGGGTATAAACACCGATTCTGTCCAGTCTTTTGGCCATCTTCCAGTACTCCAGATGGTATTGCAGATTTCGGTGATAGCCTTTGTGCCTCGTTGACCTAAGTTTTTAAGTATTTCGGCTGTAATAGCATCTTTACCCGGTGATTTCCTGCACTTGAGAGCTTTGATTGCATGCTCAATTTCTGATGGTAGGATATCAGGCTCTTTTGTCGCCCATGTAATTTTTGCGCTAGTAGGCTCCCCCGTGTCGTATAACTCCGCGCAGTAGTTTTTCCAGCGCTCTAACACTTGAGTCACATCTGTAAGTAGGCGCCCGTCTTTATGTCCAATGGCACATGTTTTCGGTTTACGCGTTCCAGAAAGTTCTTTTACTTTTCGAAAAAGATATTTGGATTCGTTCTTCAGTGAGTGATTTTCAAGTTCAAGACAGATTTCGTTGATATGGTTATCATAATCCTTCAGGCAACGTAGTTGAACTTGGCGGCTCAGTTCTGCATACCGCTGCTGATCTGCAGTTGAACATATATATACCTTTCTCCTTTAGTTCACGTCTCTCAAGGATGATTTGGGCCGTCTCAGGTGTTATAAAATCTTTCATAGGGGGTTTTGCTAGCTTATTATCCCTAGCTGTTTCCTCTATCATCTTTTTGAGATATTCCCATTTACTGTCGCTGTCTGTCATGTCATTCGGAATATCACCCATTCTCCGCTCAAAACCTTCTCATTACCCTCCTTCGGCAGTCGGGTAAAAATTTGAAGACGTGTGACATCTATCAACCAGCGCGTCACTAGGCTCGCCTGGTTGACTTTGGCCCATTCCCTCTCACAGAGAGGAGGCCTGTGTCCCTGCAGAGGGAACATTATAGGCTGTCTTTTACATAGGTAGGAATGAACTAAGAAAATAAATTTGTTTAATGGCGACGTAGGAGTTCAAAACCAGTCGGGAAATAATGAACCCTTAAACCAACAAACAAAAATTACTGTTATGAAAATGTCAAACTCCTTTTAATTCGCTGTTTATGGCGAATTATACACAACGTATAATTTGTTTTGTATGACACAGGACCATTAAAACCTGGACGCCAGACCTTACATTTTATAATCCTACGCTGATACAAAGTTAATGAGGCAGTGCTTCATAAAAATTGTGTGGAGCTTATGTCCCGGAAAGGCACAAGCTACTTATAAAACCAATTTTGTGAATTCTCCCGGGATTATACAAAGGATAAAAATAGCATCACGGATCATCAATTAATTATTCATGCTCTGTTATTAATTTAAATGTGTTAAATCATAAACATATTAACAGTTTATGTTTTTAAGAGTAAAATGCTAAATGTTCCAAGTCTAATCTTTATAATGATTAATTATGGCCGTTATTTTATACTGTTTTTAGTATTTGTTGTTATTTTATTTTATTTATTTGGGACAAAAAACAGTTATACAATACAGCATATAGAAAAAGTAGTTACATTACAGTCGAGAAAACGTATAACCCACACTATTGTCCACGAAGTGATATCGGAGTATGAAAACGAACGCGTGTTAAATGAGAAAAATATAATAAAATAATGATATTTAGCAGAGAAAACACTGCATACATGAATTGAAGGAAGCGAATGACAAGAGCCTACATCTTAAGGGCGACTTGCAAGAAATTGAGAAACCATTCTTTTAAATTTAGATAGCGAAAGCGCGAAAATGTCAAAATCAGTAAATTGGGAGTTATATGTTTCTAATAGTCGGCGGATAGGGGCCCGCACCCCAGCATTCGTTCTACATCGCGCAGTGTAGAATAGTCGAGGTGCGCGCAACTCCCGTCGAAAAACAGTTCTTGGCACTACGTAACATAATCCATTCGTCAGCTCAATACAATTATATTTGTTATTGCATATACCGTATAGCATCACAACCATGATCAATGAACGTCTGGAATCCAAGCTCAATAGTTCATAATGCTTTAGCAAATCTGCATAGGGAATCCTAGTACGGAAGCATTTGAAGTGCGTGGCACGAAGAAATTTTTTCTGAACCATTTCTATTGCTTGCTTATATTTGTCATAATACGGACACCAGATTGGTACCGCGTATTCCAATTGTGAACGGACTAGTGATTTATATAAGAAAAGAAAAGTAGAAGGCTTTTTGAAGTCTTTACAAGACCGCATGACGAAACCATACATCTGAAAGGCTTTGTTAATTATGCTGTAGATATGGGTGTCTAAGCGTAATTTGCAATCAATTAGTACGCCAAGATCACGTGTGCACTCAGTTTTTTTCAATTGTATATCGTTCAAGGTATAAGGGAAGTTAATGGTATTTTTGTTTTTGGTAAAAGAAATGAAGTGACATTTTGGAAGACTAAGATGAAGTTTATTGACCAGACAGTATTGTGAAAGCCTGCCTAAATCCTCTTGTAGTAGCAAACAGTCCCGAGAGTTCGCACAAGCCTTATAGATTTTAATGTCATCGGCGTACATTAGAAATTCAGAGTTAACTATACAGAATTTTATGTCGTTTATAAACAAGATGAAAAGCAATGGGCCTAAGACAGATCCTTGAGGCACACCTGATTCGACGACCACATAATCAGACTCGAATCCATTAATAACAACTTTTTGTGTCCTATTAAATATATAAGAAGCAAACCATCTGAGTAAATTGCCTCTTATGCCATTGAAAGCAATTTTATCTAGAAGCAATTTATGGTCCACCTTGTCAAAAGCTTTCTGAAAATCAGTGTACACAGCATCAACCTGCATGCGCATGTCCATGTTTTCAAATAAAAATTGAGTGAAAATGATTAAGTTTGTGGTAGTAGATTTGGATTTAACGAAGCCATGTTGCTCGGGTATAATTAGGTGATTTAACTGTGGAAATAAGTGGCTGTGCACCAGACCCTCAAAGAGCTTAGACAAGGTGGATAAGATAGATATGGGTCGATAAATCTCAACGTTACCCTTGTCACCACTTTTGTGAATGGGCGTAATGAACGCCCTCTTCCAAACACAAGGAAAAATCCCTTCCCTGAGACATTTATTAAATATTATGTGTAATGGGACACAGATGGCTTGTGCAGTGTTCTTAAAGAAAGAAGGGGGCAGGCCATCCGGGCCAGCTCCCTTAGTTAAGTCTAATGAAGTGAGTGCCTTAAGTATAACACTCTTTTCGAGGTAAATATCCGGAATGCATACAGAATTCACGTCAAGGGTTTCTGGGGGTGTCCAAGTTTTAGGGTCAAAAGTTGAGGACTCGTATACCGAGTTGAAGAAGGAAGAAAACAATGAACATATTTCAGCGGGGCAGTTAGATGATTTATTTTTGTACTGCATGTTAGCTGGGATTCCAGAACCTTTCTTTCGGTTAGAGATGTACGTCCAGAAGTGCTTGACATTAATAGGTATGCTTTCTTCAACAGTTTGCATATACTTATTGTAACACTGTTCACAAAGTTGTTTGAAACGTTTACGCTGAATAGAGAACTTTTCGTAATCAGATAAGTTACGCAGTTTTTTCCACCTCATCCACGCGCGTTCTTTATTTTTGAAAGTTTTAATTAGGGAAGCGCTAAACCAAACGGGAAAGGAGGTTGATTTTTGTCGTGACAATGGAACATGTAGTCTGATGATTCCATATACATGTAGTCTGATGATAGTCATAAAAAGCATCTACGGCCTGTTCACTGGATAGATTAAGAAACAGTTCGTCCCAGTTCAACTTATTTAGTTCTTCATTAATTTCTTGGTAACTGGCTTTAAAGAAATTGTATTTTATTGTTGAATGACGCTTCATAGGTGTGAGTAGTGTCATCAGGGAAGTTAGTACAGAAAATGGAGGGTGGTGGCTGTCAGGCTGCAGCAGTGAAATGTCGGACTGTATATGACATTCAGTGTTGCTAATGAATAAGTCCAGAACACGACCCAAATTATTTTTTATTGTATTGTATTGAGAAGCATTCGTAATAGCCATCAAATCCAATAAAGATCGACCCACATTATTTAGTGACTGAGTACTCACGTGACTTGTACTGCCCGACCATTCAATGTCGGGTAGATTGTAATCACCGGCTATATAAAATGATTCAATACAGGGAGCCGTAAGAATATTTTCTAATGTGGATAGATGTGACAAGTAAACATCGTCTTGTGTGCATGGAGGTATATAGGCAGCGCTAATGACGTGGTGTGTGTTGGAGCGCGACGCAGGCACTTGGATCATAACGTGCTCGATGCCAGTGGGAGAGGGACACGTTAATAGCCTCACAGGCCGAAGCCCACGCAGTACGGCTATCAGAACACCCCCGCCCTCGCGCTTGTTTGTAGCTATGCGGTCACGATCGTCTCTAAAAACTAAGTAGCGGTCATCAATGAATTCTTTGTCCATTATATTAGGTGTTAGCCATGTCTCAGATAATATGATCACGTCAAACGATAAAGAAAGAATGCCGGTATAAAGTGTGTGCAATTTAGTGCGGATCCCTCTACAGTTTTGATAGAAGAATGATAAATTACTGTTACTAAGCATTGCGTGTAATCATTAAGTAAAAAAGGAGTAAACAACAAAAAAATAAATAACAAGTAAAGCAAATATTTTTATATTCGGGTATATTTAAAAACTTGGATTCTGTTCGTAGTGGGTAGCGGTGTGAAGTTGAGTTACATAGAAGTTCATGGTTACGAGTACCAACAACAGCTAATGAGCTATTTTTAAATAATAAGTTCTGTAGACAAGTTACTGATATGTGTGGCATACAATCTAGGGCAGTATAGTTTACGTACGTATATGAACAACAAAGGCGAGAAACATTATAAAACAATGATATAAAACCGATCTTCGAGACTATAACAATTAGGATACACGGAAGGCGTCCATTAAGAGTATTATTATATATAAACATTGTCTTACAATAAATCTGTGTAAGCCTTTGTTTAAAATGGATATCTATGTAAACATAATAAAAAACTAAGCTATACATTCTGACGATTACACTGCGCAATCTTGCTGACATCGTTTTGACAGCGTACAGCAAAAGTTTTAGAGCTATCGGTAGCTTTAACAAGTACAGTAGCGTTTCTAATCCAGACATACTTAACGTTATGTTTCCTAGCCATCTCACGCCATGTACGAAATAAGTTTTTGTTATGAAGAGTGAGATGCTCGTTAACATACATTTTACAGGGGGTACCTGACATACCGAGTAGGTCAGACGTAACATTATTAGACATACGATAGGCACTTAAAATATTATCGCGAAGGGTGCGTGAGGCTAATTTCACGATTATGTTCTTAGGTTTGTTACTTTCCTGGGTACGTGCGTGGGGGACACGCTGAACGGTTAGTACATCTTGACGAGTAATAGAGCACTTGATGGTAGCACCAATCTTTTCGACGAGACCAAGAAGGTCTTCATCACGTTTCTCAGGGAGGTTGCATATCTCAATGTTATTGAGTCGGGCTTGTTGTTCCATCGACTCAATTTTTTGTTCCAGTCCGGATAGTTTGTCATTCATGTCGCTATCCAATGAACGAGACGACACCTGTAGTTCTTCGACTTTTCTCTCGAGGTTGGTTAAGCAATTTTTGTAGGCTTGATTTTCCTTCTTCAAACTATCCATCTGCTGTCTCATCTCCTCAAACTTGCTGCTCATGAAGTCCACCGAATCCCGTATCTCCTGGTTAATGGTCTGTATTGAGGCATTTTGTGTTTTCAGGACCTTGATCTCAACAACAAGTGTCTCCAGCGTCGAAGTTTGTTGCTCCATCAGTTTCTGCATATGCTCCTCTTGGTCTTGTTTCCAGGTTTTTAGCATGGATTTTAACTCCAGATTGTGTTCCACAAGCATCTTATTGGGTGAGAGGTCACAACGAGGTCGTTTATGACGTGACTGGATGTTTACGTTGGCGTCATTGCCCAGAGCTTTTGGAATATCTGAATCAGACATTGATAAGTCGCTCTTCTTGGAGGCCGTTGTTGGAGGTGCACTTTGCATTGCAATGCTGATGAGTACTTATGTTTGAGATGATAATTATGTGGTATTGACAGGAGCACACCGGGGCACGGTTGTACACATGCACACTCGCAGTTGTATCGGTGAGTTGACAAGATCCGCTAAGTAACGATATAGAGATAGAAGCAGGATAGCAATTATGACGACCGTACTGTTTTCGCGGAGGTGAAGGCGGGCTCGCGGTCACTCGCGCGCACACTTGTTGACTCGCGGGGCTCAAACCGATGCAAAGAGAAATTATGCAAACACTATGAGTTTTGACCGATCACAAGGACTATAGTTCCGGGTATAGTATTTATTTTAAGTGGCAACAGAAGTACATCATCTGTGAAAATTTCAACTGTCTAGATATCACGGTTCATGAGATACAGCCTGGTGACAGACGGACAGACAGACAGACGGATCGCGAAGTCTTAGTAATAGGGTCCTGTTTTTACCCTTTGGGTACGAAACCCTAAAAAAAACAGAGTCGTAAGTTTTTAGGGTACCCTTATAGGATCACTTCATAGTCTGTTTGTCTATCCGTGTGTCAAGACCTTTTTCTCTGGAATGCCTGCAGGTATCAAGTTGAAATTAATATGGCAGGCAAACCTCAGGCCAGGTCGGCAAACTCTTGAACTGTAATAAAAAACAAATTTATATCGCAAGGGAATAAAACCTAAAGGGTACTTTCTGTTGATGTACAAAACACAAGTAAAGGAAAAAATACAAAAACAATTAATTTAAACTGACCGTGGCTTATGTCGATGTATGGACAAGCGTATTCCAATGGCAAAGTTAATTGTGTCCCTCAATCCAGTTTATTTTTCCGTTAGAGCAATGTGCGGTGCTTTCATTGTGTATGAACTTATGTGTATGAACCGTGATTCGCACTTGGTCGGCTTTTTTTATTATTGCCTGGCCATCTCGCCTGATGTTAAGCGATGATGTGATTGACAGTTGAAGCACGCTAGCCTAGAAGTAACCTATTCAGTCTTAAACTTCAAGACTAAGTATTTTTTCCTTTACTTGTGTTTTGTACATCAACAGAAAGTACCCTTTAGGTTTTATTCCTTGCGATATAAATTTGTTTTTTATTACAGTTCCAAGAGTTTGCCGACCTGGCCTGAGGTTTGCCTGCCATATTAATTTCAACTTGATACCTGCAGGCATTCCAGAGAAAAAGGTCTTGACACACGGATAGACAAACAGACTATGAAGTGATCCTATAAGGGTACCCTAAAAACTTACGACTCTGTTTTTTTTAGGGTTTCGTACCCAAAGGGTAAAAACAGGACCCTATTACTAAGACTTCGCGATCCGTCTGTCTGTCTGTCCGTCTGTCACCAGGCTGTATCTCATGAACCGTGATATCTAGACAGTTGAAATTTTCACAGATGATGTACTTCTGTTGCCACTTAAAATAAATACTA